>OZ014519.1:372941583-374339083 GCA_963966055.1 Lathyrus aphaca | reverse complement strand
CCGGAAGACTTTGGGAAAGTCTTCCAGTTTAGTTATTTTTGTTTACCGGAAGACTTAATGGAAGTGTTCTGGTACGGAACACAACCTTTAAGACTTCCGGTAGCCATGTTTCGCTGTACCGGAACACTTCATGTAAGTGTTCCGGTTTGTATCAACTACAATACCGGAAGACTTACATTAAGTGTTCCGGTTTGTATTTTTTTTTTTTTAAATTTCTTTATAATTTGTTATTAAAAAATATTTTTATTGTGTAGGTGCGGTACCTATATACGAAAAAGAACCGATATGTGTGAATAAGTCAGATGTTTTTACAACGTCTGAGAGATTTGGTACACGAGATGAGGTGATAAGATGAG
Source organism: Lathyrus aphaca (assembly GCA_963966055.1). NCBI lineage: Eukaryota > Viridiplantae > Streptophyta > Magnoliopsida > Fabales > Fabaceae > Lathyrus > Lathyrus aphaca. Next base: position 374,338,727 of record OZ014519.1, on the reverse strand, counting down.
TTAAAGACACCGGATTACGAAATAAAGTGACAGTTATCATCACTCGTTCAGATACACAAACATGCAACCTTTGTTTGAAATTGTTGGCATGACATCAACCGAGTTTACTTTTGCTGTCGCATTTGCGTATATTGAGTCTGAGCAGACTGAGACTTTTTGTTGGGTGTTAGATAAGCTTAAACAATTGTTTGTGAAGAAAGATTTGTTTCCACAAGTGATGATGATAGATAGAGATCTTGCTTTGATGAAAGCCATTGAGACTGTGCTTCCAAGGACAAATAATTTGCTATGTCAGTTTCACATTAACAAAAATGTTGGTGCAAAAAGGAAACTATTAGTGGCTCGTGATATGCAAGAGTCATTTGGCAAATTATGGACGGATGTTGTATGGGCTAGTGATGAGGTTGAGTATGCTTAACATTTAAAAGAACTTGAGCAGGTGTGTGCTGATTGTCCTAAATTTTTTGAGTACGTGAACGAAACATGGATGACACCACATAGACAAAGATTTGTTTCCGCATGGATTAATCGAGTCCTACATATGGGTAACACGACGACTAATCGTGGATGGTAGGATTTGCAGCACGTCTACAACATTGGCAACAACTTACGTTATCCAGCAGCAACATCGTGGATGGTAGGATTTGCAGCACGTCTACAACATTGGCAACAACTTACGCCTATATTACCAACACATTATGAATTATAAACTATGTTATTCATTTTTATTCATGAATTATATTATATGTTTGCAACACTTTATGAATTATAATCTATGTAATTAAATTTTAATTTCAATTTTTAAGTCTAAAAATTATCAATAACATATAACATAAATAACATTGTACATATAAGTTCAAATGTTAAGAAATTCAGAAACCAAGTCTAAAAATTATCAATAACATATAACATAAACATAACTATAGATCACTGTGAACGAGCAATACATAAAGCTGCAAACAGACCAGCAAAATATGGATCATCCTCTTCAGCCGCATTCTGTTGAAGGTAGCGATGAATCAATGTAGACACACAACCCCAGACAGGATCAGATGGTCCTGCATCGTACTCAGGAACATATGCAACTCTCGGCTCATCATGGCTAGGCGGTACCAATCGAGGATGCGAAACACGATAATACCACTCAAGATATCCATCATCTGCCTCAAATGGGATAGTCACCAGTGCTGTCGAACGAATCACCTGCCCAACACTCTGGATGTAACTAATCCAATCAACATCAATATCACCAGCCATCGTATAATCAATAGGTGCGGGTGGAATATACTGACGGTATCCAAACTATCGAAGACACCTGTCAGGCATATATGGAACAATAGTGTCACCCCACCTCAAATAGCCCCTATATAGAGAAATCTCATCAAAATGACGATGAACTATATGATCCTCGAATGACCGCCATATGACATCGGTCAGTGTCAGCTAATCCATAATAGGTCGCAACTCATCCACCTTAAACGCGCCTTATTTGTATGTCCACCTCATCGCTCGCGGGAGACCACAATTCTGAGCTGGTATCCAATTCTCTCCTTTTTTCCAAGAGTTGGAAAATATTCATGAATCCAGTACTGTTAAAAAAAATTATAATATAATAATTAAGTTTAACATAATTAACATAATAAAAAAACAACAGACTTCAAATAAAAACAACCAATAAATTGAATTTAAACATTTACCTATAACAGAGTCGGGTAACCACCGAGCTGTTTACAACTGAACATGGACGCATCTCCAAGATACCTATACAAGGTCACCAATGCAGCTGCTGCCCAACTATAGTTCGACAACCCATCCAAGTCCCTAAATAGTGACAGGTATCATGCCTCAACAAGTGTAAACGACTTATCCGCAAAGATTGTGCAACCCACTAACATCATCAAATAACATTTGGTCGCATATGCCAACGATGATGTAGCTCAATGCTCTATGAATCAATCATATAACCACTCAAGCTTGTAGTACGAACCCCTGCACTCACGGACCTGGTATAGTACCACTCTCGGTGACACTCCTAGGTAGTCAACGACCCACTCAACAACTAGGTCTTCACTGATGGGTTGAGGGGTCCAGAATACCCTCTGATGGGAAGGTGAAGCAAACATGCCACATCATCTAGAGTAATCATCATTTCACCAAACGACATGTGAAATGAAGATGTCTCTAGATGCCACCTCTCAACAAATGCAGAAATCAAGTTTGCATCTATCTTCTTCAAACTGGTTCTCTGTAGGGAAGCTAAACCGGACCTAGATATGAAAACCTCAATCTCTGGTGGAAGTTGCCGTGGAACCATATGAGTCAACTTCAATCCATGTCCTGCAACCTTCAACTCCTTCTTTGCACCTCTCTCCTGGAAAAAAAATTAAACAAATTATACAATAGATAATTATAATTTCAGTTTTTATTCAATACTAAATAATTATAATTTCAATTTTTATTCAGTAGTAAAAAATTATAATTTACTTATCTCACCGAACCATAACCATCTGACAACATGATGCTCGTACTTAACCAAAACACTGGTATCGTACGAACCTCCAGGATATCCAACTGGACCTGCTGCAGCTGCAGAAGTACCAACATCATCTTCCTGTGTCCTTCTAGACGTATCGCCCCGTCCTATAGATCGAACCGGTATCCTACCTTCTAGACGTATCGCCCCGTCCTATAGATCGAACCGGTATCCTACCATCCCTGCCTCGTGAACGTACCACTGAAGAAAAAAAAATAATTACAAAAATAATAAAAAAAAATTCAAATCCGGTAGACTTTAAAAATGACTTCCGGTACACATGTTTGTGCATAAACAAACCAGAAGACTTTTTCCAAGTCTTCCAGAAGTCTTTTTCAATAACGTAGCAAACCGGAAGACTTCTTCCAAGTCTTCCAGAAGTATTTTCAAAACCCCCCACAAACCGGAACACTCTTTCCAAGTCTTCCAGAAGTCTTTTTTCAAAAACACAGCACACCGGAACACTTTCATAAACTCTTCCGGTACCGGAAGACTTGGAAAAAGACCTCTGGTGCATTAAAATTCAAACCAGAAGACTTACTTGTATGTCTTCCGGTAACTTTGGCTGAATGTTACTTTTTTCTCTCTTTTACGGTAACTTTGGCTAAAAGTAAACATGAAAAGAAAAATTTATCTTTTAACTATTTATACGAGAGCATTTTAGTCCAAAAAAATGTGTGTAGGGGTATAAGTCTAATTGTGGGAATGTAGGTTAAAGTCTTCATTAATGGATTGTTTTGATTCATCCATTAACAATCCAATCCATATCCATCCAATCCATCCATTTTTCCACCCCTACTCATAATGTTATACAACATATAAGTAAATACCAAATTAAACAAAAGCATAAAGAATATAATTTTGTCCCTTATAGACATCATAATCTCATGTATAGGCATAAGAAAAATAAACTCGATTGATCACAAGTGTCTCAAACATGTAAATATGTACAAGCCAAAAGTTAGAAATACAAGATGTATTTAGGGTAAATATGATGTGAAACCTACTTGTGTAGGAGAGATCAAGAGGACTTTAGGGTGTTAGAATATGTAAAAAGTGAATGGTCATTTCTAACTATTTGGCTAGAGTTTATATAAACATGCCAACCATGTCCAAGTAACAGCTTAAAAGCTTATTCTAATCCCTACTCGCTTGGTTAGGTCATGGAGATATGAAGACTAGTTGTGAGAAGTAGCGGTGTGTGTTACTTCATCTCATATGTGGTCTGACACGTCCACAAATAACCTAGTGTTAAATAAATTGACTTCAACTAGACAATCTACATTCTAGGAAAGTTGGGTTGGATTAGGAGACCTTACGTGCTTTCAAGGTGGAGCTGCCTCATTCTCCTATCACATTTTTATGGACCTTTGGGTTGGGTGTTACTTGGAGAAAGCATGAAATACGCGTCCATTCATTGAGGTCTTGAAGATAAAGTCTCGAAAGAGAAGCTTTAAGGGCGAGTTCATCAAGAAAATCTTGAAAGGCCAGTCCCTCAAGCGAAGTATGAAATGGATAGTCCCTAAGGAGAGGCCTCTAGGGGAGATTAACACTTAGATTCCAAAAGCTTGTTGTGCATTGAATACTACATGATGACGAAGTTGTCTTAGGAAGGCGCAAATGAGTTAGGCTGTTTATGTGTTTACATGTCGAGATATTAGGCCATTGATGTTATGTCGTTTTAGGAGTAGGTGCATGCCTATTTTATGGAAATGATAATGGCCTACTCAGCCTAGGTGATTGGATCTATAAATAGTCTAATCATAGTTTCTCTCCCATTTTCTTCTTTATCCATCTCCTACATTCCTTAAAGAATTTATCACTAGTTCATTTTCATCCTATGATCTACTCACATAGTTCAGACATTGAACTTTTCCTCCCTTTTCTCTTCTACCTTTCATTTTTTAGAGAATGATGATCACTATGCAGTTAGATGATGACAAACATGTCATATAACGAAATACTCATGAAGGAATTTTGTTTGTCGTAGAAGCATTGTGTGGAGAATGCAAAACAACCAAATGAGATGGTTAACTATAACCTTTTAGAGTTAGGAATGCTTGGAAGTTACAATAACAATTTTGATTCTAATAGTCATAGTGATGGTGATCCCATTTCCCCAATTTTTTTCCCAAAACAAACATGACTATTAATGGCAGCCAATACTTCAAAATGTTGGGGCATTGGAGATTTCAAAACCCTCTATAAAACTAAGGACACAACGACCTCCTTTCATAAGGGTATAATTTTATCTAGTACGGGATAATATGAAAACCATGTATTGAAAATTAGAGGGCTAACATGATGACATCTTCTGATTCAGAGGGAGAGCTTTTCTATGTACCAACCAACCATTTATGAATTAGAGATGCTAATTCATTTACTTTGTTTGTATCCAAGGTCTTTGGGACCATTAATGTTTCCCCTCCAAGATATCACAAAATAATTATACTTTTATTGAGGCATTCAAGATCCTTTGTAGGTATTTAGAGGCCATGCATGTACTATGCATTTTCTTTATCATTCTATGGTGCCAAAAGTGTAAGTAAGGGTGATTGGGTGACTATAGGGGCTCTGGTTGGGAGGGTTATTTTCATTCCCATTCCAAAAAATACATTTATTAGTGTAAGGGGGAAGAGACAATCACTATATGGTAATGTTTGTGGAGAACAATGAGCACTGACATCCCTTATACTAAATGTAACACCCCAAATTTTTCCATTTAAGAAAATTACAATATAATACATATAATCAGAGTTTAACATCACAAGTGGAATGCCACATAATAAAACCAACCATGAAAATTCAATTATTTTATTAACCTCTTTACTCATAAATAAATTAAAACAACGAAAATCAATAATTCATTCAAAGTCATGGCGATTTGCCAACGTCACTAAATATCCACATAAACTCGTGGTCCACAATTTTTGGAAAAATAATAGTGATACATAAAAAATTAAAACAAAAGAATAACGAATCATAAAAATCCTCGTATCCCATGTTATGTATCAGAGTGACTCCTAAGAATCGATCAGGCAACATGCACTCCATGTACAACTCAAGTACATGGATTATCTGTACTTCCAAAGAAGCATAGACACAACAAAAACAACAAAGGGGTGAGAGCGACATTCAATAATTAACGACGTATAATACATGATAAAAGTAGTACTCACACAATCATACATAATCAATCAACATATAATAATAATAATGCAATGTGACTCAACCAGCGACACAATGCATGTGGCACCAATACTCCGGTTGGTTCATTCAATTGAACCCAATAAATCACTTACACCTCTACTTGGCAATGATTTATCCCACCTACGGATCACATACACTCTTCCCGAGCAATGATCCGTCCTCACCTAATACACCATGAATGCCTGACAATCATTATGCAAAGACACATGTATATTAATAACATACATGCACACGATCCTCCTTATCACATGTGAGTCTCATACTCAATGTAATACACAAAGGTATTATGTAACACCATGTTTATTTAATTAATTATTTAATTAAATATCTTCGTATTATTTGTGTTGATTGTCGAAATTATGTTGTGTTGAGTTGCTATGTTGGTTTTAGTCAAATTAATTAATTAAGTTGATTTAAGTTTGTTATGGTTAGTCGAGTTAATTAAGTTGATTAAGTTGTGGAAAAGTCAATTCAAGTTATGTTGTTGTTAGTTGAGTGAATTAATTGATTTAGTCGAAGCAATAATGTTGGCATGATACTTATATATATTTAGTGGGCTTGTTTGTGAATATAATAATGAGTTGTTGTAGTTGATTGTATATTTATGTGCCCGTAGTGAGGGGTAGTGGCCTTAAGATTGAGTCTTGAGGGTAGTAAGGGTGTATGACTAATAACATAGAGATTAGTTGTGTGTGGAGTAAGGTTAATTATATTATTTTAATTAATATTTTCACAAACATACTATAAAATGTATAATTAGCATAATAATAGTAGTGATGGAAATAATAATAATAATAATTAGTAGTAGAATTATAATTAATATTATTTTAATTATTAAAAAGTCAAATTGAATTGGTAATATGAGTGGAGGAAAAAAAGGAAAATAAATAGGTATAGGTGGACTTAGTGGAGAGTTAAAAATAAATAAAATTATAATATTAATTGTATTAAAAGAAAGTAGGTTATCTGTAGAAAAAATAAGAACGTGGAAGTTGCAAAGTTGCAGAAAGAGGAATAAGGGTTTGACAGAGAATACGTAGAGACTGCAAGAACGAGAGTCCAATTGGAGATTATAGTGAACTTCAATCCTAGGTAAGAGGTGAGGTTCTAACTCTATAATCGGGATTATATGATGAAAACATGTGGGATCAGGTGTATAGGCTGTTCTGTCAGTATGTTGTGTTATTTTTGTTGAATAAGTTGTTTTGGTTGAATAAGAGAATTCAATCGTGTTGTTGAATTAATCGTAAATTGATTATTCAGTGTTGTTGGTGTATGAATATGTTGTGTTTTTGTTGAATTATGTGCTGAGTTGATTGGTTAGTTAGTCTGAGATGGAACCGTGAAGGAGTTACAGATACGAAGATAAATAAGAAGAAACAGAGAAGTTGCAGGTTTTGGTTGTGGGACGACTGTCCCATTTGCTTGACGCCTTTCGCAGTCACAAGTGTGACGAGGGTCACACAGGTTATGTTGAAATTTTGGTTCTGTGTTGTGGTTTCTGAGTTCTATCTACTGTCTGGCGTAATGAATCTTATAATTAATTTTCCAGAAGTGCAATTAACTGAACTTAGTAATTATTTTCTTGAAACTTTAATTGGATTAAGTAACTCATGTTCAGAGGATTAATTGGATTTAAAAACAATGTAAGTTATAAGTAGCAGTAGTACTCGTTTTGTTAGACAAATTTTATTGATTAGCAGTAACATGACATTAAGCTAGTAATAAGTAGAAATAACAGAATGTTGCAGAAAATTTAATTAATTGGTTTAGTCGGAAAGTTGCAAGTAATCATACAATATAATTGGTTGTTCTTGTATTGTTTTTCTTTGTTGTAAGTTGTGAAGTTGTTAGTTATGGATTATGTTGCAGTGCCTATTCATGGTAAGAATACATGTTGCAGGCCTATGGACAAAGTTGAAATGTTGTTGTGTTGCTGTGTAGTTATAACTGTTGTTGTTTGACATTTATATTGAGTCGCATGCATAACATTATTTAAGTTGGATCTGCTGCTTGGTAAGTTGGCCTGGACTGGCAAAACCAAGTTGAAGGCTTATGCCTTATTGTTGATGCCTCTATTAATTGGAAAAATTATTAAGTTGGGAGTTCTGCTCCAATGGTACCACATGCATGCGCATTTGTCTAAGTTGCATTTTAAAGTTGTATAATATGTTGTTGTGTTGTATCTTGTGTTGTTTGAAGTTGTCTGTGAGTTGTGAAATGATGGTTTATATAATTCGATCTAATATGTCATTTATCATATATTTGATTATATTGTTCGATATCTCACCCGTTTTGTTTGAATGTTGCCCTATGTTGGTAACATTTAGGTAATCCAGAGTAGAGTTGCTTACCTTAGTAGATTCGAGTCAGTGTTGCCGCTCTGATATGTAGCACTCGTGGGGATAACACATGTTTTATGTTGATGTTGGATGTTATTATATTGCTTAATTTTAAAGTTGTTTCATTAAAGATTGTTTCTTTTAAGTTGTTTTGATGTTGAACACAAGTTGTGCTATTTTAAGTTAAATTTTATGAACCGCTGCTTTGTAATGAAAGTATTTTGTTTTAAAGATTAATCAGTGGTTTGAATGTTTCTCTTTAAGTTGGAAATGCATCATCTCATTTGTGTGTTGGAATTTTTATACTCTGATTTTATTATTAATTATCGGATAGAAATGGGGTGTTACATTAGTGGTATAAGAGTAGGTTAGCCCGTCCGGCCAAGTTATCTTACGTTGTTTGTTCCTTAGTAAACGACATGTGTGTGAAACACTGTCGATACTTGCTTGCAGGTTTATAACCATTGTCTCCAGGAGTTGGCTTGAAACAAATAAGGGAGAAGTTTGATTCTTAGAGATGTTCGTGGTATGTGAAGTTTGTTTAAGGTTGTGTTGATTACAAGAGTGCAAGTGTTGTCAGAACTATGTTGTTGCAAATCGACGAGAGTATGGAATCATGATTCTATTCGTCGTTCAAGTTGATACATTTTGAAGGAGGACGAGTAAGTATGGTTGATGTTTGCGTCTCGGAGAAGAGAGGGCAATGTGACGAATAGTGATATGTAAGTGGAGTATAACTCTTGAGGCCATTGAAGATGATTGCGACTTGCCTCTTGAGTATAAGTTGGAGTTGGAGTCGATTGAGGAATGACATTTATCCGCTAAGCAAGTAAGATAACTCGTAGAGGATGAAGCTTATATGAGTGCATGTGTATGATGACGAGTATATGAGATGTACTCGGATCACTAATGGTGGGTTAAGAAGATGATTGGGAATATGATTCTATTCCAAAAGAATTGTCAATTTGTTGGATCAACTGATAGACTTATATGCCTTGAGTATAGTTGGAGTAAAGTCGGATGATTTTCAGAGTTGGGTAAAAAGAAGGATAGTTGGAAGAGTTTGGAAGCAAGATAAAGAGGTAGAACTCATGTTCACCAATTTCGGATTTTATTTTCGTATTTATAGAATAGTCTTCAGTAAAAGAGGCATAACTTTCTACTTGTAATTCATATGAAAGCTATTATGGACTTTTCGGAAAGCTTACAAAATTCCCTATAGTTTGCATATAAATTATATCTCCAGCATGTTTTCGAAGAGGGAGAAAAATGCGTTTGAATATTTGGGTCTGATGCTGATTTTGGTGTAAGTTTGTATACGAGATTTCTTGACCAGTCCCACTGTAAGGACAATAACCTTTTACTCGTAACCCAGATTTGAGCGATTCTTGAAGTTCTGGAATCTACATGAAATTGCCTTTATTTTGGAATATAATTTTGTGTTTGGGAGTGTCTTTCCCGGGATTTTCATATAGTACAAATGCGAAAGTGATGCGGAAAAGCTAGTGTCGTCAGCCAAACATTTTTATCCCAAATGAATGGGAAAGGTAATGTTGCACAAACCGAAGAGAAGGAAAGAACAAAGTCTTGTGAACCAAATATTCTGGGTTCAGGAGTCGGTTACGAACTGGGAAGGTATTAGCACCCCAGATCGTCTGTCGTACCCAACGGGATCCAGACTTGTTTGTCTCTTTCAGAGGGTGAGAATAAAACTGTTGTTGAATAAAAACCGCTACTGGAACTGTAATGAGAGAGGGAACTGGAAAAAGAGAACAAAAAGGTACGGGAAAAATGTAGAGAAAATAAAGAATATGCTCGAATGGGCCTTACCCCACTGCCTACGTATCTCATGGGAAATGAGAATCAGAGTCGACGTAGTTCGCCTAACTAAGTCGAGAACTTTATTTGTGTTTTTTATGAATTGAACTACTTATGCCTATGCTCAGGTGTTGCAGGCTCGCCTTGAACGAGTATGTTACCATCTTGCAAAGAGACAAGTCGTAGCAAGTTTGCATTTAGAGTGAATGAGATGAGAAGAAAATTCCCGCAGGAAAGACGTTTGTTGTTTGTTTATTGTCTTTTAGAATAAGTAGTTTTTAGGTGTTGTTTGTGAAACATCCTCATGATAAGACTTATTCATCATGATAGATACCCTACACCTCATCCCCATATGGAATGCGTGCAAGTATCCCATGGCAAAGTCTCTTGGCACATGAGAAAGCTCAACCTTTATAATATGTTTTAATTTTTGTTTAGAGATGAGAGAGAAGACTCAAGTTGAGAGAGGAAAAACATTAAGGGAAACTAAGACTCACCCTAGGTTGTTATTTAATGGAGATCCTATGGTTAGTGAGGTATTCTAATCCTAAAGAGAAAAAGAAAGCAAGTTCTAACTCACTTCAAGGATTGAAGATGAGATTAGAACTCAAAGGGATGAAAAGAAGTGAAGTGTCGAAGAAACATAAAATGCTTATCACAATCACAAGTTGAAAGCTTTAAAAAGGGTAAGGAAGAAGGTCAAATGTAGGCGCACACCCACACTCTATACTTACCATTAGCCCCTGAAAATGGTTAGTAGCATGCATGATTTATTAAATCAAAATGATTAAAAAGGAGGACAATTAAGCACTAACATGTCCTAAAATGATTATGACCTATACTAGACTCAATCATAAGCCTAAGGATGCCTAAAAGCTAAGCCAAACACAAAGTCAACAGCTACAACAATGCTTCAACACACAATCAACTACCAAAATGAAAATAGCCTATTACAGCTACCAAACAACATGGAAACAAAAGTGTCAAAATAATGCAATACATCACACATTTGACAACCTCTGTTTTAAAATACAGCAATGAAAACATGACAAAATTACTTCTTTTTTACAATGCAAATGCATGAACAACAAATGCATGGACATGCATCATACAACCATCATTAATGGATGCAACATGGTTAGTATGATTATGAACATGTGAATATGCAAACATCTCAACCACTTTCAATGCATTTTCCATAATATACAAATATGTGCATTCTCCAAAAAGTGAAACTTTAATGCAAACAAACAATGAATAAACATGTACTTTCATGCATCCTAATCTGAAACAAACATTTACTATGAAATTCAACAAACAAACAAACAAGCAAGAATGAGTGAAAACATGTGAATTATGCAATTTCAAGTAGCATGCAACATTTTCAATTATGCGCACACACATCCGAAACATGCATTGATCGCAAATACAGTGTAAAATATAATTTTAACTCATCATTAACATGCTAACAATGAAGTTCAATCATGGTAACAACATTTACAACATGTCATGAACAAAAATTCAACAATTATATCAAAAATTGGAACTGAACGAAATGCGCGTCGAAAGTTATCGAAACTACATGCACCTGCCCCTAAACAGCTCCTAAAATCTCCCTAAAATCAAAAACTAAAGATCCATGATGATTGGAGGGGGAATGGATAACAAAAATGCAAGAAAACACAAGAATTTTCCATTCTGGTTCAGTAGTAACCGGTTACTACCTATGTCGTAATCGGTTACCAGTTCAAAAATTGGCATTTTCTGCTAAAAATAACACAGGTAACCGGTTACTCTGAGACCAGTATAAAAAATTCTGCATTTTCTTGTAAAAATCAGCATCAACTTATTCAAATAAGCTTTAACCTAATGCCTATCAAATGAGCACAAAAATCACACTTAAATGCTACAATTTAACACCAATTAAAACCATAAACACATCAAGATTCCAAATCCTAATGATCTAATCGATTAAAGTGTCAAAAATTAAGAAAACGCAAAGAATACGCACGTTGAGACGAAGAAGAATAAGTTAAAACGAAAGTGATTATGAGATTCACCAACCTACAAAGCGGAGGGTTGCTTTGGCAATTGTTGAAACGTAGAATCGATACGCAATATAAGAGAAAACCGAAGATCCAAAGCTCCTTCACGCGAATACGCAAAATAAATGCGGTTGATGAAAACCTTCAAAAATCACTTCCGAGACGTGAAATCAACACCAAATCAGTAGCAATATCTTCGATAATCCGTGAAATCAATGCAACGATGGAGGCTTAGCTTCTAATTCTTCAAGTTTCAATGCAAAACTTGAAGAATTATGGAAGATGAAGTTTTGTGTGAAATTGGGAAAAATGGGAGAAAAATGAGAGAGATGAGAAAAGTTGTGAAAAATGGTGAAAATGAAGTCTTTTTTTAAGGTTTGGAGTGAAAATGACTTATATATGTGTTAGGTTTGGAGATTGGTTTGGGTTAAAAGCTAGCTTTGCGAATTGGCTTGGAAAGTAGGTTAAGAGCTAGCTTATGAGTTAGTTAAAGTTAGTTGGGGAATATTCCATTGGGATATTCTTAGAATATTCCCTTGGAAGGTGGTAGAAGATTCTAGAAAGTGGTGGAGTGCTATGCAAGGTGGAGTGGAAAAGTGAGGAATGCTATCCCAACTGAATTTTGAATTTTTCCAAATTTTTCACGTGGTAACCGGTTACTACCTAGGAGGTAATCGGTTACCAGTTAAAAAAAACAGTTTTCTGCCCAAATTTCAACAGGTAACCAGTTACCACCTAGGAGGTAACTAGTTACTTCAACCAAAATTTAAAATTCCTTTTTTTTGGGAAATCTTGGATACCCGACCTTGGTCATGCGTTCTGAGATTATTTTTCTTTTTAGACCTGATAATTGACATTATCACCGAATAACCCTTGATCACATGCCCTACGCCTTGTCCAATGATGCATGCTCTATATTTTTTTTAAATTATTTTTATGCAATGTATGAAAGAATATGCTAATTGACATGGAATGAAGCATAAGTTACTTGAAATTGGTGATAAATAAGAGGGCAAATTTTGGGGTGTTACAACTTCCCCTATTCAATCAATGTAGACCATAATGCGTGATTGCAATGACTTTTAGACGTTCATGATATGGAGGGATTGAATACCTGAATAAACCGGAAAATTTGTACTCTGTGGGAAAGAGAAAGTATGGTAAAATGAATACCAACTTAGAGCGACACCACAAAGGGGACACAAAAGAATGTAGACCGGCCTCAAACAATTGGAAAAGAATACCATTCTCGAATGATAATTTGAAATAAAATAATCTTATCATCCTCATATGATAGCTGCAGCAAACAAGACCAACTTCAGAAGGAATTAAAGAAAAGAATTCCATCCTCAAATGAAAACTCACAATAAGATCCTAGGATCTAACACGAAACCATCCTTGAATGGGATCGAAATGGTATACCGGCCTCGGTCGATAACAAGAAACACAAAGACTAACCTCAGAAAGACTTTGCAGAAGAGACATATTGACCTCGATCAATAGACTCAAAACGGTCTACCATCATCGAATGATAACCACAATAACAAGACCAACCTCAAAAGGACTTGAAGAAAATAATGCCATCCTCAAATGACAATTCACAATAAGATCCTAGGATCTAACACGAAACCATCCTTGAATGGCATCAAAATGGTATACTGGCCTTGGTCGATAACCAGAAACACAAATACTAACCTCAGAAAGACTTTATAGAAGAGACATACTGACCTCGATCAATAGACTCAAAACGGTCTACCATCCTCGAATGATAACCACAATAACAAGACCAACCTCAGAAGGAATTGAAGAAAAGAATGTCATCCTCAAATGATAACTCACAATAAGATCCTCAAATCTAGCATGAAACCATGCTCGAATGGGATCGAAATGGTATACCGGCCTCAGTCGATAACCAGAAACACAAAAAATAACATCGGAAAGACTTTGCAGGGAGAAATATTGACCTCGATCAATAAACTCAAAACCGTCTACCATCCTCTAAAGATAACCATAAAAACAAGACCAACCTTGGAAGGACTTGAAGAAAATAATGCCATCCTAAAATGACAACTCACAATAAGATCCTCGGATCTAGCACGAAATCCTCGAATGGGATCGAAATGGTATACCAGCCTAGGTCGAAAACCAGAAACACAAAGACTAACCTCATAAAGAATTTTCAAAAGAGAAATATTGACCTCAATCAATAAACTCAAACCGGTCTACCATCCTCGTATGATAGCCATAACAACAAGACCAACCTCATAAATACTTAAAGAAGAGAATGCCATCCTCAAATGACAACTCGAAAAAGGATCCTAACCTCAGACATAATCAAAAGGAATTAACTTATTGTATTTAGATGACAACTCAAAAGACATGAGACCATTGTACTTAGATGATAAATCGACTGGGGATAACAAGTGTTCTTTGTGGGGACACTTTCGGTCTGATTGAAGAAAGAATATTTCAGGCCTTTGTACAAGGTACTAAAACTAGCATATGCTTCGTATGCATATGTTTGGATTTTCCATGGCGTAATGCTCCATAATGATGGAAATGCTACGCTTTTGAGAATGCAAATGTAATGATGATTACTAAATGCAAATGCAAGGGTGATCTCCTGATGAGGAGATGACATGTCTACCCAACCACTTTACTAGGGAAGAAATAATCACTGCCTTGATGTAATGAATCAATATGGGGAAGAGAAAATCTACAGGGAGATATTATTAATGACACACTGGCTCTGAACTGCCGCCCTTGCCAAAAATAAATTGGACTTTGAGATAGTTTGAGGAATGAAGACCCTACTGGGGAATATCTTGATTAGCTTGGACTTGATTGGGAAGTACGCCACCCGTGGAATTCCGTTGGGGAAGTAATAACCTTCTGACCTTGCTGAGGAAAGGGTTTGTTGATACTCTACTTAGGAAGAAATCTGCTGGGGAAGCACTCAGATATAAAGTCCTCTGTTTGGGGAAGTGATTCCAATAAGGATTGGACTTTATTTAGCGACTTTACTGGGGAAAATTGCAAACAATGATGTGCAAGAAGGAAAACCATATGATTTCTCACTATCTTTACTGCTGCTAGGGAATAATGAATCTTCATGTACTGCTGGGGATAAGAAGACTTCGGTGGGGAATACCTCCCTTTTAGGGGAGGACTCTCTGCTTGGGGAGAAAATCATCAGTCTTATGTAGTTATTCTGGGGAAGATTTCAATTTCCAACTCTATTGGGGATGATGGAGAATGCCAATGAGAACACTTCCTGCTGAAGAAAAGAGTTTTAAGTCGCCTCTTGTCGGGAATGAGAGGTATAATGCGTCTCATGTTGGGGATGAGAAATGTCAGACGTCTCACGCGGGAGCATCTCTTCATAATGATACCTTTTGCTCAGAGAACATCAACCATATTCTTGCTGCTCTGCAGGGGAAAAGATAGTCTGATGAGACTTGCTGAAGAATCCTGCTTAATGAAGCCTGCTAAGGAAGAAAATCTCTAATGTCTTGTGCTGGTAATGGCTTCCTTTCTCTGTACCTACATATTAGTGAGTGTAACTGATAGTACCTGAAAAGTAGAAAGTTAAATAATCTTGCATGCCCCAGACTTACGGTCTGAGTTGACCATCCCTGTTACTCAACATTCAAGATGTGTGTCAGGTGTTTTACCCTTAAGCATGTATTACAAAGCATCAATGTATTTGCAATGCAATATTTATCACAATTTGTCAGACATTTTCGCAATTAATTAACGGTAGATGAAAACAAAAACAAATGAAGGCTTATTGGACAAAAATGCAGTTTATTGATTGAAAAGTGGTTGTGAATAGGCGTTACACCAGGAAGAAATCCCTAGAAAGAGGAAATTGCACAAAAGGAAAAATAAACTATCCTAATGGCAATGTGATATTGGATCGTATCAAGTTCCAATCCGGCTATGACCCGCATATCCTCGAGACTCTCCGCATACTTCACTTTTTGAGGAAGATGATTGGACTGATTCTTAACCCTCAAATTATCCTTGATTGTAGATGAAGAATCACAGATTACACAGTTCACAATTCTTTGTTTCAATCCCTCTTTTGCATGGATCGCCCTTTCGGGTTTTCAATCCACCTGGATATCCTTTTTTGCCTGAGTTGTCCAATGTGGCTTTTAAACTCAGTGGCTGTACATTTTTTTTGTTTATTTCCATAACTTTTGCCCGAGCCTTTTGTTCTGTTTTTGGCTCGTCGGGATGCCCTCTTTTTCCTGGACTTTTATTGTGTTTTTGTCCAGCGGGTCTCTTTTATACGAAGTATTTTCTAACTGTGTCTGTGTTGACAGGGGATGAAAAGTCTTCTCCATCCATGGTTGTTAACATTAAGGCTCCGCCTGAGAAAACCTTTTTAACCACAAATGGACCTTCATAGTTGGGTGTCCACTTTCCCCTGTGATCTATTTAAGGATGGAGGATCCTTTTCAACACCAAGCCACCAAGTATGTAACATCGTGGTCGTACCTTTTGATCGAACGCCCGTTTCATTCTCTGTTGATACAA
Source organism: Lathyrus aphaca (assembly GCA_963966055.1). NCBI lineage: Eukaryota > Viridiplantae > Streptophyta > Magnoliopsida > Fabales > Fabaceae > Lathyrus > Lathyrus aphaca. The sequence goes on along the minus strand of OZ014519.1, from coordinate 374,322,234 downwards.
CTGTCCATGGCATACAACTTCTAAACGTTTCTCCTCAATGAGGTTCAACTGATTGAACTTGGACTGGAGCCATTCAGCTTCATCAAGCTTGACATCTATCATTATTCTCAAGGAAGGAATCTCGAATTCAACTGGTAGGACTGCCTCCATACCATACACTAGAGAGAATGGGGTTGCCCCTGTTGAGGTGCACACAGATGTCCGATACCCATGCAATGCGAATGACAACATCTCATACCAATCTTTATATGTCACTACTGTAACACAGTGGGAGAACTGACTTTTAATCATGTTGTGGATAGCAAGAGTCGCCACCGACTTTTATTTTATCCATAAGGAAGAGACATAAAAGAATAGGAAATACCATTTTTAAAAGACTTGGGTTCGGGGGGTAGGTTATATAAAAGGAAGGTGTTAGCACCCTTTATATCCATGGTTATCCATGAGCTCTTAGTTACTTAGCTCACTTAATTGTTTTTGAATAGAAAGTGTGGTGTGTATTTAGAAATTTTTCTAAGTACTTTGTAATGATCCTCGTATGGATGTATACAAAGCCTTTAAGTTGAAAAATGTTTAAGAAAAATGATATGTGAAAAGTAGTTTTAAAGTGTGAGCAAGTAACTATGAGGTACCTACCCTAAGCTAAGTCATTCAAGTTCTTTGAGTAAGACTATCCCTATTATTAAGGAATAGGTAGTCATTACTTTGGATTTTATTAAGGGACAATCGTAGGGTCATCGTAAGGTCAAAGAAGGCAACATGTAAGGGTGTCTTTAGCAATTCGTAGGGACTATCATCATATTTACCGAAGGGACAAGATCATTATTCCGTAGGAAACCTCGAAGGGACTTGATCTTTTAAAATCTTTAAAGGGACAATGATGATTTCTTTTGAAGGGACTTTGCTTAAACACCCCTATATTCGAGGGACTTGACCAATTAGATAAGACAACCAAGAGGAATACCCTAGGAAGTGCAGATGACGATCATAGATCGACTTACATGTGTGAGTGTTTATTTTCAGATATTTATTCTTTTTAATTTTCTAAGTCCATTTAATTACAATTACATTGTGCACTCCCTATTTACTAACCACGCAATTATATTTATGAAAAATAAAAGAAAAAAACATAAATTCCTAAACTATTACATGGCTATGGGGCAGATACATTATAATTAAGCGTGAAAAATAAATTACTATATAATAACCTATACAATTAAAATAAAGCAAGAATAGTGAATATAATAAAGCAATAACTGTAATAAAGCAATAATAACAAATATAATAAAGCAATAATAATAATAAATAAATAAATTAAGGAAATAATAATTAAGATTAAAAATTTAATTAAAGGAATGATTTAGGGTTAGATAAATTAGGGTTAATTAAAAGTTATTAAGAAAATATAAATTGAATTAATTAATTATTAATAATAATAAAAAGAATTTAATTATTTACAAAAAAATTAATGTTTGAGTTAATAAAAAAAATAAAGTTATGAACAAATTAGGGTTAGTTAGAAATTAATAAGAAAATATAAATTTAATTAGTTAATTATTAATAATAAAAAAAATAAATTTAGTTATTTACAAAAAAAATTAAAGTTTGAATTAAAAAAAATAAAGTTATAAACAAATAAAATAAATTATAAGTTAAAAAACACAAATGAATTAATTTGATTTTTAGAAAACATAGAAAAGTATTTAATTGGTTTTTATTAAGAAAAGAATTTGATTTTATTAATTAAAATTATTTTAAAAAGTATATGAAATAGAAAGAAAATAAAAAAATAAAAAAAGCAAATATAATGAAAAAGACAGACCTGAGGTTTGAACCCAGGTCTCTAACCTGAATGAAAAACACCTTGACCAACTGAGCTGCGCAGTGGTGGTGATATATAACCAGCCTTAATCCATTATATTTTAAGTTTGTCAAAATCCAATGAATTAAAAAAAAATTGCCTCAGCCAGGATTTGATCCCCCAACCTCACGTATGCCAAACCAGCCTTCTTGCCATCAAGTCACATGGGGCGCGTCTGTTAATAGAATGACAACAAATCATAATATATAAAACATATTGAATATCCTGAAAAATAACAAAAAGATGGAGCTCACCAAGATTCGAACTCAGGTCCTCTATAACGCACACCCAATGCCTTTGCCAATGAACTGTGCGTGTGTTATGATAGTAATATGATATAAATACATAATAAAATAAGATAGAAATTCAAATATCAGATTCACGCCTTCATCTTCAACCTTTTACCTGCGAAATTTCCTACAATTTTTGCTACAAGATTACCTGCGAATTCACATTCCCAGAAAACCCTAGGTTTCTTCAACCATCATGATACCTGTAATTTTTCTTCAAATTGAATACGTCATTATGATCATTATATCATGCTCGATTCAACTGTGTCTTTAGAATCAATTTATATTTGTTAGATTATAAAACCCTAAATTGGAGGCATAAACCCTAAAAATGGAAAATGATCGTTCCTACGTCAAATCTCAAATCAAAACATCTAGAATCTTTCTAAAGCTTTAAACAAACAAGATTATACAAACAAAATTCATTGATGATGCATATATAGAAGAAATTGAAAAAAAAATAAGAAAACGGTAAATGTGAGTTCAGTCACGGATTATGGTCATGTTTTGAATGCTATGGATGATGCAAACATGTTCAGTGATTGCCCAGAAAGGTATTGCCACCTTTGGTTTGTTGTAAAAGTGCCTCTAGGTTTGAAATTGAAACCAAGTTTTTTGTGTGAATTTTTGAAGTTGAACTTGGTGTTCTTGGCTGCAAAATTCGTCCCCAATGTATTGGTGATGTTATGTACTTATAGGTGAATGCATTAGGTCAGAATATTGGGCTTATGGATCACAAAATCTCATTGCTTGATGGTGAAGGAAATTTTTTCATAATTTGTCTTAAAATCACACTAATCCTTACCAATTTGGTTGTGCATGAATTTGGAACTTCTCAATCAGTTTTAAATGAGGTTTATGAGCTTCTAGAACCAAAATCATATCCAAATATTGAATTTTATATTTATTTTCATTTAAATTGAATTTTAATGAATAAAATCCAAATAAATAATAAATAAATTATAAAAAATCAGAAATAATTGGAATTGGGTCGTGCTTGGTGTTATTGTGAAGATTGGATTGCAAAATGATAGGCCCATTTGGAAAAAATTGGATTTAAGACCTTATTTGCTTCATGCACCCCTTAAAAATTTCCCAACTTTGCCAAGACATAACTCCCTCAATTTTAAGGCTATGAAGGTGTTATTGGACTTTTTTGGAAATCTTAAAGAGTCCTCTAACCAACCCTTTTGGTCCCATGTCAATATCTTTTACCATTTACATATTATGAGCTTTGGAAAAAGTTGACTTTTTGTTCTTTTAAAAGGACCTATAATGTCTTAGCTCATACCTTCCAAATGAAGCATTTTTAGGCTTGGCTTGTGAGACACAAAGTTGTAGAGAATTAAATTTCCTTAAAAATAAGCTTTGGATTGGAAATTTTTGATGAAGCATGTGAAAGTTATGGCTAGTCAAAGTTTAGTTGACTTTCCTTAAGAGAACCCTAATTTAGAAACTCCTGATTCTTGATGATCTGAAACTTTCTTGATGAATCATTATTAACCCTTGATCAAATGATGAATTTTACTTAATAATCTTTATGTTGGCAAAAAAATATTAAATTTTGACTTTAGTTTGACCACAGTTGACCTCAGTTTGACTTTTTAACTAGTTTGACTGATTTTTGCATACCTTATCATCTGACTGGGCAAACTTATTGGGAAAGCCCTAAAACTTGACATGGGGATTATTGAATATATGTGGGATGTTATGAAGCTTACTTGAGGCCTTGGAAGTCCATTTATCTTAGATAAACTCAAAACCCTAGTTGTGGATCCTTTGCTTAGGAGGATGCTTTGTCGGAGATAACTTTCAAACTTTCTGACCAATTGTGAACCTTATGAACCTTGTGAACCTTGAGAGAACTCTAGGTACAAATTGCCTTGATTGTGGGAGGGAAAATTTTGGGGTACAACAACTACCATCTTCTGTACGATCTTCTTGATGTTCTTGTTGGCCGCCTCGACGACTCCATTCATCTTCGGGCGGTCGCCTTGACGGCTCCATTCATCTTCGGGCGGTCGCCTCGACGACTCCATTCATCTTCGGGCGGTACGGAGAATAGTTGTGATGTCCGATTTTGAAATCTTGACATAGATCTACCACCATCTTGTTATTGAGATTGGAACCATTATCAGTGATGATTCTTTCGGGTATTCCATATCGACAAATGATATCCCTCTTTATGAATCAGGCCACTACCTGCTTGGTAACATTAGCATACAATGCTACTTCTACTCATTTGGTGAAGTAATCAATAGAAACCAGAATGAAGCGATGACCATTAGAAGCGATAGGATCGATCTTTCCGATCATATCGATGCCCCACATGGAGAAGGGCCAAGGTGAAGACATGAAACTCAATGGATTAGGAGGCACATGCACCTTATCAGCATAAATTTGACATTTATGGCATTTGTGAGAGTACTTGCAGCAATAAGATTCCATGGTTATCCAATAATACCCCGATCTCAGGACTTTCTTAGCCATGGCATGTCCTCCAGCATGGGTACTGAAGGATCCCTCGTGAACTTCCTTCATTAACATGTTTTCTTCGTGTCTATACACGCATCTGAGAAGAACCATGTCGAAGTTCCTTTTGTATAGCACGTCATCCTGATTCAAGAAGAACCCACATGCCAACCTTCTCAAGGTCTTCTTATCTTTGCTGGATGCCCCTATCGGGTATTCCCGACATTTCAGGAAATGTTTGATATCGTAGTACCAAGGCTTATCATCATTAACACCATCAATTGCAAACATATAAGCAGACCTTTCAAGACGAGACACCACAATTTTGGGCACATAATTTCATTGTTGAACTTTAATCATGGAGGATAAAGTTTCTAGAGCATCAGCGGATTAATTATCTTCACGAGGCACATAATGAAGCCTTACCACCGTGAAGAATGTCAACAACCTCCTGGTGTAATCCCTGTAGGGAATCAAATGTGGTTGATGAACAAGCCACCTTCCGTTAACTTGATTTATGACCAAAGCTGAATCACTGAAGATATCGAGGGTCTTAATTCGCAAATTAATCTCCTCCTCAATCCCCATTATACAAGCTTCGTATTCTGCCTCATTGTTGGTGCATTCAAATGTCAACCGGGCAGTGAAAGCCATGTGAACTCCTTCCGGTGTAATAATGACATCACCAACTCCACTACCATTTGTCGTACCTCGAAAAATACAATCCTAAAACAAACAAACAACAGAGTCGCCACCTAATTCTATTTATTCTACTTAAAGAAAAGGGAGATATAGATAAAACCTAATAAAGGATAAGAAATGGTTTACGAAACCAAATTCTAAGTTCGGGAGTCGGTTACGTAAGGGGAAGGTATTAGCACCCCTCACGTCCGTTGTACTCAACGGGAACCTCTTAGCTAACTATGCGATTAAATGTTTGATTAATGTCTTTGTCTTCTAAATGATTGTTAATATGTTTGTTTTAAAGAAAGAAGCTTATAAATTATTATTAATACGGAGAAAAGATTAAAGTTATTTATTATTGTGACAGAAAAAAGATTGACTTTTTTAATAGGGTGCTTTAAACAGAGAAATAATTAAAATTTTTATTATTATGCTCGCGAAGGATTAAAATCCTTGTGCCTACGTATTCCCTTGTGCAATGGGAAAGTCAGAGCTTCGTAGTTCGTGCAACTACAGTTTGTAGTTTTTTTAATTGAACGATTGTTCAAAACGCATTCTACTGCTAAGCGTTGGCTTATACTCGCGGTGGAGGCTGAAGCACTAGCTTGTCTACGAGACAGAATGATTTAAACAATGTTCGTTTTAGAGAAAAAGTGTTTGACTTTTGTTAAAGTGTTTTAACGAAAGGGCGAATGAATCATGTCGCGTGGGGCTAGCCCAGGAGTGATTGCATTCCAAAACGTGTGGAGTGCTAGACTATGGAGTTCTGTTCTTTCGCTGATTAATTATGAAAATGATTTAAATTGGTTGGTAAGTTTTAAGCTGTTTTGAGTACGAAAGAGCGAATGAACCACGTTGCGTGGTGCTAGCCCAGGAGCGATTCATTCTAGAACGTGCGGAATGCTAGACTCCGGAGCTCTGTTCTGTCGTAAGTTAATTTGTATGATTAGATATTTCGAAATACGGAATGTGAATGGACCACGTCGCGTGGGGCTAGCCCAGGAGCGACCCATTCCAGAACGTGCGGAGTGCTAGACTCCGGAGCTCTATTCTTTCGTATTAATTTGTAAAATAAGGATATTTGTTTTTTAGGTGTTTTTTAGGATTAACGTATTTTTTTTAAAAACGAAGGAGTAAACGAAACACTATGCATGGGGCTAGCCCAGGTGTGGTTCGTTCCAGAACGTGCGGAATGCTGGACTCCGGAGCTCTGTCCCTTGTTAAATTAAGATACGCGTAAAAGTCATGCAGACGACGATTACTTCATGACCGACTTACATAAGTGCAGTGTAGGCGTATGAATTATTTATTTGGCGTTGGACCAAAAGGTTAAATCTTATTTGAAACGATTATTTTTTAATGTGAACGTGCTCATTATTATTTTTGCAACTTATGATAAAAAAGTGAAAATATGGACAAGTTTGTACAAGTCATACATCGTCATTGTACTATTAAATAATGGGCAAGAAAATATAACCATATATCCTACAAGTAAAATCGGTCGGAAGGTAAACAATTAACTAACTAGATTAAGTAGGATTATACAATTACCTAACAAATTAATTAAATAGGTTACATGAAAAAAAAATTAACATGAAATATTTTATTTTATATTTGGAGCATTTAAAACAACAATATCAAACTAATAAAAATGACAATATTAAATCATAAAAAAAGTAAGAAATATAGTTAGTAATAACATAACACACATATAAGAAATATAGTTAGTAAGAACATAACACACATAAAAAAAGGAAAGGCTGCTGAAAGGCCCAGCAGGAAAGGCCCATAGGGGGCGCCGGGTATAGACGGGCCAGGTCGGGTTGGACCCGGATCCGACTTGTTTAGCTTCAGCAAAAATCTAGGGATTGGAAAGGGGAAATATTCTTTGGTTCATTGAAACACAACCTTTCATTATTTCCAGAAACGAACAACAAAACACCGGTCGACACTCTCTCGCTCAAACTTCCTCTTCGTGAATCGTTTCCCTCAAACTCCTTCTCCTCGAATCGTTCAAACCCTACCCTTTCTCACTCAACCTAGCCAACATTCTCCGATCGTAATACCCATTCCACACACGAACAAACGAAAATCAAAGTGAAATAACACGTCATTCGCAAAGAATAATAACATAAATCATCACCAAATCTAACCTAACCCCCAAATCAGGAAGAAAAAACCTAAACCTACAATCTTCAATTCGTATGAAACAATCATCATCAACACAAATGGAGGTCAAGCCAGTTGTAATCAACGCAAAATCAAGTCAAACAAGTGGAAATAGAAAAAACTTAAAGAGAGGAAGTGTACTGATTTCGAGCCAATGCGAATCTCTAGTATGAACTTCTCTCCTTTTCGAATTTCTTTTCTGCTTGCCGGTCTAACGTTGTGCACCTCGTTTTCTTTGCAAACAGGCTGAGAATCTTGACTGGAGATGATTTCTGGGCGTTTGGGTTGAATCTTCGAAGGCGGCTTTCGGTGTGATGCAAGGGCGGAGATTCGAACAATGGTTTGTAATTTTGTTTGCGGTAAGGTTCGATTACTGAGAACTCTTTTCTTTTTCTGTTTCAACAAAACATCATATCTCTGTGTTTTTGTGTTGAGAAAAATCCTCTCTTTGAATTTCAGAGTTTCAAACAAAAACTTTCTCTTGTGGTCCTCTCTCCCTTTAGAAACTCGAAAATCCCCCTTTTATACTGTGAAATTAGAGTTTGATTTGAATCAAAACTTGTTGATTAAGTTTTGCCATAAGTTATTTTTTTGGTACTGATGATAAGTCTCTTTCTGTTTACAGGTTCGCAGGGCTCCTGGGGTGGTGTTTTTCACACTTTTGTGCAAGCTGGATTATTGCAGGTTTTGGTTGACTTGCATAGATGCTATTTACATATGGAGTAGCTCAAAATAACAACCTGTCACCCTTGTTTCTTCTTGCAATAGGTCTAAACTTTCCTTTTCCATACTTCAATTTTAAAAATGCCTTATATTATTTCTTCTGCACTTGTACTTTTTCTTATTTTTGTTGTACTATTTGTGATTTGGGAAAGGTGTGCTTGCTGTAAACACCCCAAATTTCCCCTCACTAAGTTCACACCATGGCTTGTGATCTTTTCATTTGCATCGATTCAATCATATCATATCATGTTGCACTTTTGCTTCACTGCATTGGTTCAAATTCATCTACATCTAGGGTTTGTGATCTGAGCAATCCATGAGCCATCTGGGCCACTCCAAAGGTCTTCAATCATCTCAAAAGGGTCCATGTATGTTCAAATATCATATTGTATCCTCCCAAGATCAAGAAAGTCAGAAAATCACAAGAACTGAGAAAGGCATGGAAGCAGAGCCAGCTTTAACTGCACAGATGACCTAAAATTAGGGTTTTGGTTTCAGAGGCCATAACTCCAAATTTTTTGGTCTTTCTTGATTCTATTGGTCTCTATATGATATAAGGATCCTACATACCAATTTTCATGAAGAAATTCAATGGGGAAGGCATCTGATCAATAGATGACTTCTTGAGCAAGTCAGTGTAAAATCAGGGCATCTGAGGCCCCCAATCATCCAACCAAAGGGTCTTCTCCATCATTTTGGGTGTATATGATCTTTATTTGATCTTAGAAGAAGTTAGAAGTTCACAAAATTGAAGAATTTCAAGCCATTTGCAAAGTTGCCATTTTGGGAAATGACTTGTAATGCAAACTTGCCATTTTGGGAAAGTTTTTCAACCTCCTCTTTTAGATTCAAAAATGCTTCAAATGAAAAATTCTTGGTCATGAAAGTTGTAGATTGGATCATTCCCTTTTCAAAAAGTACAAGAACTTGATCTAATTCATCTTAGAACTCAAGTTATGGCCTTGCAAAGTTGGGAAAAATCACAAAATTTCACTTATGTACCAAAGAGGGAAACTTGCAAAAACTCATGTCAAACCAATTTGCAGCCTCAAATTGACTTCTAACCATTACACAAACATCATACATGACCTGAAATTCAGAATTGCCCAAAGAATTCTCAAGTTTCATGCCTTGATCATCAAGTATTCCAAAAGGGGCCAAAACCTTCACAATTTGCAAAACCACCCACAAACTTCATCCCACTTGCTATCTTGCCTCAATCTGAATTCCATGGACCTCCCTAAAGCCAGCTGCGCAGGACACCCCATTGTCCTTGGCCTGCCATGAGCCCATACCTCCAAAGACAACTTTGTTGACTTTATGCAAAATGAGCCATACCAATCACACTGCTCCACAACAACCCTCTGACCTATCAAGGATTGATACATGGACCAAAAGCAACTCAACACACACAAGAACACAGGCTGAATCTTCCCACAACTCAGCATTCATCAAAACCTCCCCTTATGCATTTTTCTTCGAAACTCATAGCTCAGCCAACAAATCTCCAAACTTTTTCCACCATTCAACTCCACATTCATCACTGATCATTTCCCACCCTTCATTTTGCCTTTAAACACCCCATATCAAAAATACGATTTTCACCTCCCTTGACCTGAGCTTCAGCCAACTTCACATAGAGGCCATATAAACTCCAACCAAGCATTGCAAACTCTTGAGGGAGATCATTGGAGGGGTTTTGAAGCAGAGAAGCAGCCAGACAATGCCATTTTTGAAAGCTTCAGTTCAGGTAACCTCAAGAACAAATTTTCCAGAAACTTGATTTTAGGTTATAGATTTGTTCCTCATGTTGCACTGATCATGCTGATGCTTTTCTTTTTGAAAATGGTTGAGTTTTAAGGATTTTATGTTGCTCTGAAACTTTGCCCGTGAAATGTGTTTTGATTCGATTTGCATGATTCACGAAAAATAAATGAGTTTTGTTGTGTGGTTTGTGTTTAGTGATGTTCAAGGATTGATTCTGGAGAGTTTAGAGAGTTTTAGTGGCGTTTTGAGAGAGATTGAGTGAGAGAGCTGCCGGAGAAGATGACCGGAACACTGTTCCGGTCACTTGAAAGTCATTAGGGTTCAGATTAGGGGTTAATTGTGTAATTAGCGTAGTTTGAATGTGAGCCGTCCAGATGCGCGCGTGGTCTTTCCCTCCCTTTCCAGATTCAAATCTCAGCCTTTAGATCAACATACTTTCTATTTAATTAGTTTTTATTTCATTTTTCCCATTTAAATTGCACGAAATTTTAAAAATAGCAAATGACATCAAATAATTCTGAAAATTTTCATAAACTCTTTTATTAATTTTCAGAACCCAAAAATATTTTTATTTTTATTTTTTGCATTAAAAATTATTTTTAAATCATTTAAATGTTTATTTTTAACTAGTTAATGGAAATTAATTAATTAAAAATACATTTAGGTATTTAAAAATCACAAAAAAATTCAGAGGACATTTTCAAACATTTACAAACTCACAAGACAAATTTCTTTTTGGTTTTGATCTTACTTTGATAATTTTCATTTGAATTAGGGTTCTTTAATTTGAATATTTTTAACCCTAACTTCAAAAATTCATAACTTTTGATCCAAGTTGAGTTCGTGAATGATTCTTTTTGCATTGTGTTAAGCATACTTTCAAGCATCTAAAAACATTTTTGTTCCATTTTTATCTTTCATTTTCCATTTGTTTGGTATTTTCCCTTTAGGATCACCCTTAAAACCCTAGAAATTTAGGAAAATCATAAGTCCCTTAGGGTTTAGCTTCTAACCTTCCCCTTTGGGCAGTGAACTTATGTAGGTTTAGGGTACCTTTGATCCCATTTTCAATTTTTTATCTCATGCTTTGCTTCTGATTTTGAATCTTGCATTGCATCTTGTACATAAACCCTAATCTTTGCCTTCATTTGCATTCATTCTTCATATGCTTGCATACATGAACTTACCATGACATTTGGTGCATCCACATGACATATAAGACATCTTAGGACATATTGAAATCATGTTTGATCATTTCCTCATCCATTTTCCATGCTTTTGTTTTCACTTTATGTCATATGCATTCATGAACGTTTATGCCTCCTTACATGTCTCATTTGCATTCCCATCCTTTGTATGATCATCCACATTTCTTGGTATGCTTTTGCATCATCCCATATCATCATTTGCATCATGAACATTCTTCTGATTTTATTTGCATCCTTGCATTCATTTTATCTTCATTTTTCATTTCTTCTTCATTTTTCATTTCATTTCCTTTGCTAACTTTACAGGTGGTAAGTGTTTGAGAAGTGAATTTGCCTTCACTTCTCATAATCTTTTCTCATCCCTCTTATGCATTCATTGTTACATTTTACTTGTGAATTAGAGTGAGCTTCCTCATTCATGTTCCCTCCTCACCTTCTTTCTTCAAGCAACTTATCTTCCTAAGTGAAGTAAGTTGCCTTGCCTCTTGCTGCTTCTTTTCCTTTCATCCTGCTTCTTCCATGGTGGCTTCTCTTTGAAGATCTTCTTGCAAGCCTCATAAATCTTAGGAACACCCAAGCATGATAACAATTTGGGTTTGATTAGTCCCCCATTGGTTTTACCTTTGTGTCATCTTTGTGTCTTCTCTTCTCATCTCTTAATCAGGGACTAAACCTTAAAGGTTTTAAGGCTTTGTGATTAGAGTTATGCCTACATCCTTCTATTAGGATGGATGTATAACTTTAATCCTAAGTGTTAAGACCTTAATGTGTTTAAATCCTTTAATCAATCCACCTAATAATCACTAAGACATCAAGCTTGTAACTTGGGCCTTGCATTAGGGTTCTAATTCTTCCTTAATTGGTTAAGAAGGACTAACCCTAGTGTTAATGGACAAGTCCCCCTCAAGTTGTCTTACAAACCATAAAATTCACTTCTTAATCTTACCATTAATTAAAATCCACTTTAATAAAGGCTTTGTTTTGTCATGAGGTTAATCCCTAATCATGGATTAAGTTGAGGTATCTTCCTCAGCTTAAATGCTCTCATCTATTATCCTTCTATTAGGATGGTGTAATGGGTCCATTAAATCCTTGACTATGGCTTAAACTCATTACTTAACACTAAACAAAAACTCCAAAAAACATCTAAATAATCTCAAGTAGGTTAATGATCTTAATCCTACATCATGGTGATTAAGTGTGAGGTGCTTACTTCACACTTAAGGTATTCTCATTACCCCTAATCAAAGGGAGGATATGATGAGTTTACTAACCCTTGGTTTAGGCTTAAGCTCATTGTCTTATGACAAACTCCAAAGGCAATAAAAGATTGGAAACATCAAAAACAAACAATAATCGTCTCCTTCGGGATTCTTTTCTCACCTCATTCACTCATAAACGAGAACTTGCTTCTTCCGTCTAATGCAAGACAGTTTGCACCTGAGCCATACATGTCATACACTTGAGCATAGACAAGTAAGCAGTTCATCAGTCAATTTATTTTCCAGTCTCTTTGAGTTGAACTACGGTGTTCTGACTTCCTCATTGCACGAGAGGATACGTAGGCATAACTTAATTGTTATCGAACAAAAGTCTCTGTATATTCCCCCTCTTCCAGCATTATCCTTTAAGCCTCATAGTCTTGAGCTTCGTACTCTTTCCTTGCACTGACACTCTTTACTTCACTTCACACTTCTTTTACACTGACACTTGCATTCTTTTCCAGCTTTGATACACAAATAGCACTGACACTACCCCTTTAAACACAAATCTTTCAAGCGTGGATCCCGTCGAGTACGACGGACAATCTGGGTGCTAATACCTTCCCAGGTTGTAACCAACCCCCTTTCTCAGTTTCTCTGGTTCACGACTGTCTTATCTATATTTTCTTAGGTTTATGCAGCATTACCTTTCCTTCGGGATAAAAATGCCTATCTGGCGACTCTTTTCATTCATTCCTTCTCCTTCACCGACCGTTCGCGTCTGTACCCCTTCTGACCAGGTGTCATTTGGTGGCAGCAACAACTTGGCGACTCTGCTGGGGACCCTTATACTGCAACCAGGGCTTATGGTTCTTTTTGTGGGTTCCTCTTAGCGCTTGTTTGATTTGTGTTTACTGGGGGTGTTATGTGCTATGTGTGTTTATTTATTTTTGCTTTGTTTATTGCTTTATGTACAGCTTTATTTATTGCTTTCTTTACAATTATGCATATTTCATACTGTCATTGCTGGATCTGGCTTTCTGTTTTGGTGGGTGGGGTTCCATTGAGAGTTTAAGGTCCTATACCTGGGACCTGAGTGACACCTAGGCTAGAGTGGTTCATGTTCTTTCCCATTCCATTTCGGTCTGGTGCGGGAATATGAAACACGGTTCAGATGTGGGTTTCTTCTTGATAACTCTGTGCTACAGATTTCCTATAGTGCTAGGGCTATCTGGGAAGCCTGCTAAGTCTGGATGACCTTTATTATGACCTTCAGAAGCTGAGGTGAATTAGAGGAGGATCTTTTATGGTTATTGTAAACACTGTACCTCCGGGTTAGAAGTGTTTACACTTCTCATAACTGATCCAAGTCTGAGGATCCTTGTTCTAGAACATTACATGTGAGGGGGTTGGGTTGATTACAGGTTTGCAGGAACCCTTGGCCACATTATACCCTGTTACTGTTTTGTTTAAGAATACTCCACTTTGGATAGTTCTTGTGATTAACCCTGGACATATGACTCTTTATTTGAGTCCCCCACCCTGGTTACTGGATTTCTGAGCCTTCATCCGGACTTTTGAACGTACATGGGCCTTATATCAAGACAGATAATCAGATCCAGCTTGATCATAAACCCTTGCATATCATTTGCATATATCATCATTGCATCATTTAACATTTGTTTATTTGCTTTTCAGGGTATCCATTTCATTGTATCTTGGTTTTGGTTTTGACCTCTTCTTCTGCATAGACCTCTACTTCAGCTGTCTTCATCAGTTATCTGCTTCAGTTATCTCCATCCTCACCAGCACCAGTCTGTCAGTGGTCCACCTTCAGCATCCCAGTCTGTGATCTTCATCAACACTTATCTTCAGCTTTTTTCAGCAGCACTCATGACTACTCCCAGAAAGAGCAACACATCCTACCACTTTTTTGAGCCTATGCTGACTGGTATCAGGCAGGTCCAGTCACTTATCACACCTGACTACATCCCACTGTTTAGAGAGCACCATGGAGGTATCTTGGATATGGTTATGGACCTTGATCCTTCTCAGAGGAGCATGATCCATACATGTGTCGCTCCCGGGATTTCCATCCTGGTACAAACGCGAAAGTGGCGCGGAAAAAGGATAGAGTCGCCAGCCAGGCATTTTTATCCCGAAGAAAGGGAATGGTAATGCTGCACAAACCAGAAGAAAGAAAGAGGAAGGACACAGGTCCTGCGAACCAAAGAGACTGAGTTCGGGAGTCGGTTACGACCTGGGAAGGTATTAGCACCCAGATCGTCCGCCGTACCCGACGGGATCCACGCTTGCAAAGAATACTGTTTCAAAGGGTGAGGGTATGAAAGCTGCAGCAAAAGAAATGAATATGAAAAGAAACTGGAACTGGAAAAGAACTGAATAAGAAAGCAAAAGGAAAAATGTAGGGAAAATAAAGATTGTGCTCGAACGGGCCCTACCCCGCTGCCTACGTACCTCATCAGGACAATGAGGATCAGAGACGCCGTAGTTCCCCTAACTAGGGGTACTAAAAGGAAATTGCTTTTGAATTAAAGGCTTGAACTGCCTATGCCATTGCTCAGGTGTTGCAGACTCGGACGACGAGTGCGTAACCGTCTTGCAAAGTGACAGGTAGGAGCAAGTTCGCGTACAGAGCGAAGGAGATGAGAAAAGAATTCCCGAAGGAAAGACGCTTATTGTTTGTTTGGTGTTTTTTAGAAGCTTTTATGAGTGTGTCACAAGGAAGTGAACTCAAACTCTCACCAATGGAATGTGCACTTGTCACTACATTCCAAGATGGAATAATAGAACAAGCACACTCAAGTAAGGAGAAGATCCCCAAAACTTGAACCCAAAGATTAGGGCTTAGGCTCACTAACTTGCTTAATTATTAAGTGTTTTTTTGGTTATTTACATGAAGAAGTGTTTTTTATGCTTTTTCTTTATGAAGAAGATACCTTGATCAGACTTGTGCATCACAAGGTAAACATGTACTATCCCAAGATGGGAAGACTACAAGCATACCTCATGGAATAAGGCTATGGATCAATGCATCACTTCACATTTATTAAAGTGTTTTCTTTTTAAGAGTTATGAGATGAGAAGAGAAGAAGAACCAAAAGATCTCAAAGGAAAAATTCTAAAGGGGGACTAAAATAATCCTAAGTATTCACATGCATGGAAGTCCTAAGAGTTAGTGAGGTTTCTACCCTAATGAAGAAGGAAGAAGATAGAAAAAGAGAAGAGGAAACTAGAAAGGGGAAAGAGAACCACATGATGGCACAAAGCACATCAAACACCACAAAGAAAAAACAAAGCAAAAGAGGAAAGATGAAAAGTTGAAATGTGGATAAACATCCACACTTCTCTTACCATGAGCCCCTGAAATGTTAGCAAAAATCCAGCAAATTGACCAACACAATCATGGAATTAATCATGCTCAAAGGTTCTTGTAAACAAGAAACAAACAACATGCCAAGCATTGCAAATACACGACTTACGCGTCGAAAACATGAAAGCATACATCAACCAGCAAGCAAATCACCCTAAAATATCATGCTTAATGATCATGTAATGATCCAAGGCAATTAGAACAAGCAAAGGGATCAAACAAGCTCAAAACAACACTAAAAAACCATTCTGCTTCAGTGTTAACCGGTTAACCAAATGCGTTAACCGGTTAACCAGCTCAAACCTGCACAAAATACGCATGAAACAGGTGCGTTAACCGGTTAACCATATACGTTAACCGGTTAACACTGATAAAACAGCAACAAATCCTGCAGAAAACAGCAACTCAAAACAGCTTATCCAAATAAGCTTGCACCAGACCAGCAATCAATTACACATGAAAAATTAGATCAATTCACCTTAATCCATATCATTAAGCTCATGAACAAATAACATTCGGATCCGGATACAAATCAAACAATCAATTCATGCAACACAATCAAATACACAAACACATGGTGGATCTAAAGCACAAGCATGCAAATAAGCTAAAAACAGAGCTAGATCTGAAATTAACCAACCTACAAAGCTGAGGTATGCTTTGGTAATTGTTGATTGAGCTGAAAACGGTAGATCTCGCGCAAAACTTTGAAGATCCGATGCTAAGCTCCACACTCCATGCAAAATAAATGCAAGAACAAGCTCTTGATGCAGAATTTTGGATCCAAAAGCACTTCTAGATCTCAAACCAGATCTGAATCTCCAATAAAACCAGCAAAAAGATGCAAAGAAGCTATGAATGGAGGTTTAGTTCCAAGATCTACACACCTCAAGGCAAGGTTGTGTGATCTTCAAAGAGGAACTTTGAGTGATTTGGAAAATTGGGAGAGAAAAGTGAGAGAATTGTGAGTGAGAGGAATGAAAATTCAGAAATGAGAGTGAAAAATGAGTGAGAGCCCCTTTGGTTTGGAGGGGAATGGAATAAATATGATTTAGGTTTGGGGCCCAAAATTTTGGTTTGGGATCCAAAATTATGGTTTGGGTAGTGTGATTAGGATGTAGCAATGGGATTAGGCTTGGATAAATGCTCTAGATCCTTCTCCCAAATTCAAATTAATTCAAATGAATAAAAATCAGAAAATTGGAAAATGGAACCAAAACACACATGCTGAAATTGCTGCTGGAAATTCAAATTTCGCAGCTGTTAACCGGTTAACCATATGCGTTAACCGGTTAATGCATGGAAAATTTGAATTTCCCTCCCTTTGGTGGGAACCTTCAAAAATAGACCTGCACCAACCGTTTCAAGCAAATTTTGATCCATCTTCTCTTTCTAGGGCTCTGAACATGATACCAGGCTTGTACAAAATGATCCTGTGAGATTCTTGCTAGATCACCATGCTCTTGATTTTGACTTGCAGGTTCAGATTTTCCCAGATGACCGATCATATGCCTTATGCTGGAACATGCGAGTGTTATGCCTCATTTTTCTATGCTAAATGATAAGGATATGGTATGCTCATGATGATTATGATATGATAACGATGCTAAACAAGAAGAGGGCAAATTTGGGGTGTTACAGCTGCCCCTATTCAATCAACTGTTAATCTGAAAAGGATGAGAGCAACGGCTATCAGACATTCGAGATAAACTGTGATTGAATACCAAGAAGACCTGAAATTTGCACTCTGACGAAGAATGCAACACTGGGAAATAAACCCAACCAGATGACGCTCTGGGGATAAGAAGGAGAGAAAAAACAGACGAGCTTCTTCCAAGTTGAAACTGATATCTGAAATACTATCATGCTGACAGACGAGTCTTCGCATGACCTGTGACGCCAGGTACAGAGAGCGGACGAGCCCTTAAGGATCTTCAAAGTAACCTGAGATGGACGAATCTCCTTCACTAATCCTTACGCAGATAAGTGGAATAAGACGGACGAGTCTTCTTCGGATAACCCTTACGCAGGCTCCGGGAATGCATATAAGTCTGTGGGATAGACATGCAATCAAGGTAGACGAACCTTCCTCATATATTATCCGCGGATATATGGTATAAGACAGACGAGTCTTCTGAGCAAACCTGTTATGCCAGGTGCAGCAACCATAATTGGTGCTTGAGACAGACGAGCCTCCTTCGGATTTACCTGTTACGCCAGGACCGGTAACCATTTCGACATTTAATTCCCACTGTCAGGATTTTAAACCTCTTCAATACAGACGAGTATTGGATGATCGTCAAGAGAACACAGACGAGTGCCAATAGTCAAAGATACAGACGAGTATCGGACGATGATCTGAGAAACACAGACGAGTGCTTCAGGCGATGATACAGACGAGTATCAACCATTGGTATAGACGAATACCAGAAATTCAAACACAGACGAGCATTTGAAGTAGTCACAGAGATATCAGGGTAAACAGCAAATCTTCACATTCAGGTGCAAGCTAGCACAGACGAGTGCTGAGGATGATACAGACGAGTATCCAGGCAAAGCAGACGAGCTTCAGAACACAAACGACTTCTGGGGGATAAAAGCAGACGAGCTTCAAACACACACAAACGAGTGCTGGACAGTTGCAGACGAGCAACAACAGAGAATACATATCAAGGCACAGACGAGTGCAGCGAAGGATCCAATACCAAACACAGACGAGTGTTGGAAGGTTGCAGACGAGCAACAGCAAATATCATCTCAGAACACAGACGAGTGTTGAGGAGTTGCAGACGAGCAACAACGGAGGCATCATGACACAGACGAGTGTTGGAAATTGCAGACGAGCAATAATAAGGTAATCACTTCAAAACACAGACGAATGCCGAAAATTGCAGACGAGCAAACAGCAACACAGAGCTAACACAGACGAGTGTTGAAAGATGCAGTCGAGCAGCCATAAAGCAGTGATATGTCCTCGCTGGGGAAACTTGCTTAGGGATAACACGTACGAGTGTTGAAAATTGCAGACGAGCAATAAACGAATGCCTGATCGGCAACAAGAGATACAACTCTGCAGGGGAGAAAAAGTCAAGAGGTCTGGATACCCACTCCGACTGAGGTGATGAATACCTGGCTGCATCATCAAATAAACCAACAATAGGGCAAATCTGCTGGGGAATATTTCACGGACGGAGGTGAAAATCAAATATGAACTCTGTGGGAACCAATCATCTTCAGACTTAGCTGGGGAAGCTTCCTGGGCGAATACTTTGACTGGGGAGAGCATCCGATGATTCAAGACTCTGAGGGGATATCAGGCTTTCGGGTACCTGATAGGCGAGGACTCTTACTGGGAACAGAATACGGTTAATTTCATCTCTGATGACGTCAGGCTTTCGAGCACCTGCTGGCTATACATCACTGGGGAAGAATGGACTACTACTTCACTTGGGAAGAAGAACCTGCTTGGGCTGCTGCCAAGACTTAGTTGGAGGAAAATATCTATTTAGACAAGTCAGGCTTTCAGCTACCTGCTGGAGAAGAAAAATCTCTGCTTGGGGAGATACTCTACTGGGGGAGAGTACCTTGCTTGAGAGAAAGTGACGCCATCCTGCACCCTGCAACAACAGAAAACACACGTGTGTCCCGGGGATTTGCATGGCGTGATCTGTTCATCCATTATCACCCGACACTCAAAGAGGGTTACAGTTTCCCTGCATGTCAGTTTTCTTTTCAAGATTATCACCATGTTTAGATGCAATGCTATTTTTGCCAAAAATTCAGGACATTTTGCAAACAAAAATAAACACACACAGCTTTCTGACTGAATATTATTTTTATTGAATGGCCTCTGAATAGGCAAAGATTTACATCAGGAAGCAACCACCTGGAAAGAGGTAGCCACTATAGAAATTGAGAAAAGAAACTATCCTAAAGGCAATGTACATGGCATTCCAAGGAGTTCCATTTCTGCTATGACCTGCATGTCTTCAAGACTCTCCATTCTGCTTTGGCTTTCTGAGAGAACAAGGGGACTGTTTCCTATCCTTCTGATATTGTCAAACCGTACGAAACGATGACGTGGTTCAGATAACTTGGATCACAGTTGTTCGCTTATTCCCTTATTTTGCGTGGATCGCCCTCTCGGGTTTTCAATCCACCGGGATACCCTTTTTTGCCTGAGCTGTCCAATGTGGCTTTTCAACTCAGCGGGTGTACACATTTTTTATATTTATTTCCCTAATTTTTGCCCGAGCTTTTTATTCTGTTTTTAGCTCGCCGGGATGCCCTTTTCTTGCCTGGACTTACATTCTGTTTTTGTGTCCAGCGGGTCTCTTTACGCGAAGTATTTTTTAACTGCGTCCGAGTTGACAGGGGATGGGAAGTCCTCTCCATCCATAGTGGTGAGCACCAGCGCTCCTCCTGAGAAGACTCTCTTCACTATGAATGGTCCTTCGTAGTTTGGGGTCCACTTGCCCCTGTTATCTGAACCTGGAGGAACGATCCTCTTCAATACAAGCTCTCCCACTTGATACTCTCGAGTACGTACTCGTTGGTCGAATGCCCGCTTCATTCTCCTCTGATAAAGCTGACCATGACAGATAGCCGCTAATCTCTTTTCCTCAATTAGACATAGCTGATTGTAACGAGCACGCACCCATTCAGCCTCATCCAGCTTGACATCCATCATCACGCGCAGTGAAGGAATCTCTACTTCAACAGGCAGGACTGCTTCCATGCCATACACTAGAGAGAAGGGAGTTGCCCCTGTTGATGTCCTGACCGACGTTCGGTACCCATGCAAAGCAAACGGTAACATCTCATGCCAATCCTTGTAGG
This sequence comes from Lathyrus aphaca, assembly GCA_963966055.1. Lineage (NCBI taxonomy): Eukaryota > Viridiplantae > Streptophyta > Magnoliopsida > Fabales > Fabaceae > Lathyrus > Lathyrus aphaca. Next base: position 374,301,625 of record OZ014519.1, on the reverse strand, counting down.
TGACAACCATTTTCTGCACAATCTTCTTGATATTCTTGTTAGCTGCCTCTACCGCACCATTCATCTTTGGTCGGTAAGGAGAAGAATTGTGATGCTGTATTTTGAAGTCCCGACATAAGTCTGCCATCATCTTGTTGTTGAGATTAGAACCATTATCAGTAATGATCCTTTCGGGTACTCCATATCTGCATATGATATCTTTTTTCAGAAATCTTGCCACCACTTGACGAGTGACATTGGCATAAGACGCTGCTTCTACCCACTTGGTAAAGCAATCAATCGCGACCAGGATGAAGCGATGACCGTTCGAAGCAGTCGGTTCAATCTTCCCGATCATGTCAATGCCCCACATAGAGAAAGGCCAAGGAGATGACATGACGTTGAGCGGATTTGGAGGAACATGCACTTTATCTGCATATATTTGGCACTTGTGGCATTTACGAGCGAATGAACAACAGTCTGCATCCATTGTCATCCAGTAATACCCTGATCTCAGCAGTTTCTTTGCCATAGCATGCCCTCCTGCATGGGTACCAAAAGATCCTTCATGGACTTCCTGCATCAACAGGCTTGCTTCGTGTCTATCCACGCATCTGAGCAAGACCATGTCGAAATTCCTCTTGTACAAACCCCGTCTGTGTTCAAGAAGAAACTAGCAGCAAGTCGTCTCAAGGTCTTTTTGTCTTTGGAAGATGCCCCTGTTGGGTATTCTTGCTTCTCCAGGAATAACTTGATATCAAAATACCAAGGTTTCTCATCAGGCACAGCGTCTACAGAGAAAGCATAAGCTGGAGAGTCAAGCCTGGAGATGTCAATTCTGGGCACAAAGTTCCAACACATGACTTTAATCGACGAAGAGAGAGTGGCCAAAGCATCGGCAAATTGATTTTCATCACGTGGTATGTATTTGAGTTCAACCGTTGTGAAGAATGTCAACAGTTTTCTAGCATAATCCCTGTACGGAACTAGATGCTCTTGATGTGTATACCACTTGCCGGTAATTTGGTTAATGACGAGGGCTGAATCTCCGAATATATCGAGGTTCTTGATCCGAAGATCAATTGCCTCCTCTATTCCCATTATACACGCCTCGTATTCCGCTTCATTGTTGGTGCAGCCAAAAGTAATTTTGGCAGCGAAGGGTAAGTGAACACCTTCAGGAGTAATAAGTACAGCACCAACTCCACGACCATTGATATTGACGGCCCCATCAAACATCAACTTCCATTTGGATTCAGGGTCAGGCCCCTCCTCCGGAAGTGGTTCCTCATGATCGTTTGTTCTGAGGTACATGATGTCCTCATCAGGGAAATCAAATCTCATCGGCTGATAGTCATCCTCAAGAGGTTGCTGAGCAAGGTATTCCGACAATACACTTCCTTTGATGGCTTTCTGAGAAGTGTACTGGATGTCGTATTCAGTTAAAATCATCTGCCATCTAGCAACCCTTCCGGTCAATGCTGGTTTCTCAAAGATGTACTTGACAGGATCCATCTTGGAAATGAGAAGTGTAGTATGGGTCAACATGTACTGCCTCAGTCGGCGAGCAGCCCATACCAAAGCGCAGCAAGTTTTCTCGAGCAGTGAGTATCGGGATTCACAGTCGGTAAACTTTTTGCTAAGGTAATAAATGGCGTACTCTTTTCGACCAGACTCGTCATGTTGGCCGAGCACACACCCCATCGACCCTTCTAGTACGGTCAAGTACATGATTAACGGTCTCCCTTCCACTGGAGGCATCAGAATTGGAGGTTCCTGCAAATATTCCTTTATTTTGTCGAAAGCTCTTTGGCAATCATCATTCCACCTGACTGTTTGCTCTTTTCTTAGCAGCTTGAATATCGGTTCGCACGTGGCAGTTAGGTGAGATATGAACCGAGAAATGTAGTTCAATCTACCTAAGAACCCGCGCACTTCTTTTTCTGTCTTTGGTGCAGGCATATCTTGAATAGCTTTCACTTTAGCAGGATCTACCTCAATTCCTCTTTGACTTACAATGAAACCCAGCAACTTTCCAGAACGCACTCCGAAAGTGCACTTGTTCGGATTCAACCTCAACTTGTACTTGATCAATCTATCAAACAACTTCTTCAAATTAACCAAATGCTCCTCTTCGTCTTTGGACTTTGCAATCATATCGTCCACATAACATTCGATCTCCTTGTGGATCATGTCATGGAACAACGTGACCATCGCCCGCTGATAAGTTGCCCCAGCGTTCTTCAGACCGAAAGGCATGACCTTATAGCAGAACGTTCCCCACGGGGTAATGAACGTTGTCTTCTCCATGTCTTCCGGCGCCATTTTTATCTGATTATAACCGGAGAATCCATCCATGAAGGAGAATACTGAGAATTGAGCAGTACTGTCGACCAACACGTCGATGTGTGGCAACGGAAAATCATCCTTTGGGCTTGCTCTGTTCAAATCTCGATAGTCAACGCACATCCGGACCTTGCCGTCCTTTTTAGGCACTGGTACAATGTTAGCTACCCAAGGTGGGTAACTAGTCACGGCAAGGAACCCGGCATCCCACTGCTTCTGTACCTCCTCTTTAATCTTCATCGCCATATCCGGGCGAGTTCTTCTCAATTTTTGCTTTACAGGAGGACAGTCTTCTCTCAGGGGTAGCTTATGCATCACGATGTCGGTATCCAACCCTGGCATATCTTGATATGACCAAGCAAAGATATCCACATACTCTCTCAACATACTGATCAGTTCTTGTTTGACGTCGGCCTGCAGATTGGCTCCTATCTTGATTTCTTTCTTTGCATCTTCACTGCCAATGTTGATGGTCTCAATCTCCTCTTGATGAGGCTGAATAACTCGTTCCTCTTGTTTTAACAATCTGACCAACTCTTCAGGGAGGTCACAGTCTTCCTCAACCCCTTCATCAGCTTGGTAGACTGGATTATCAAAGTCATGCATAGTCATAGCAGGAACGTTATCCGTGGAATTCGGATGATCAGCACTGCACAAATGATGTGCTTATTCAGAAACTGCTTATTTTGAAAAGAGACGCTAACACAAAGCAAAAAATGAAAAAAAACACATTGCCATTTTTATATTGTTTTTTGTGAAAAAGTTTTAAAAACAAAGAAAGAGAGCACAATTTGTCTGAAAATGTCCTTTTATTAGCAAAAATAACAATGCGATACAAAACATGGTGGCCCAGTACAATGGATCCGAACATCTTGGGCAGAATGCTGGATTTGACAATGCAGTATGCTAATAAAAGGAAACAAAACAATTACTTTGAGAGCCAGGTAACTTGGACAATGTCTTCAGCAGACCAGTTTCCTAGCTCCTCGCCGGGTGCACATGAGCGGATCCAATTGTTGTCCCAGTCTCTGCCACTATCCCCGTCTTTGTTCGCCGTACAGATTTGATCGCGGTCGAGCGACCCAGCACTTGTGAATGAGATAGCTTTACCACTCTGAATAGACCCCCCAGGTTGATACCCTAAGCCGAATTTATCACCCTTCTTTTCCACCTCCAGTAGCTTGCCCCAGCCCTGGGCATTGCCTGATTGGACGGCCTCTTTTGCTTCCCGGTAGGAATGAATTGACGTGCCTTCGTTGTTTTTCTTCACCGGAGTCAAGATACTGACATCTGCCTCAAAAGCTTGGCACAAAGTCTCGTGAATTTCTCCGTCCATTTCCACATATTTAAACGTCGACAGGTGGCTGACGAAAATATCTTCTTCCCCGCAAACTGTGATGACCTGGCCATCCACCACATATTTAAGCTTTTGGTGCAGGGTTAAAGTGACGGCTCCAGCTGCGTGTATCCACGGTCTGCCCAACAAGCAACTATACGCAGGCTGGATGTCCATGACATAGAAGACACTCTTGAAGACTTGAGAACCTATCTTGACAGGCAACTCAACCTCTCCGAAAACTGATCTTCTTGAACCATCGAAAGCTTTAACCACCAGATCACTCGGCGTCAGGATAACCCCATCAATGTTAAGCTTCATCAGCGCCTTCTTCGGGAGCACATTCAAAGAAGAGCCTGTGTCTACAAGGACATGAGACAACACAGCGCCCTTGCATTCCATCGTGATATGCAGTGCTTTATTGTGATTCCTTCCCTCCGAGGTGAGATCTCGGTCAGTGAAGCCTAAGCCATGGCTAGCATTAACACTTCCAACAACAGCTTCGAGTTGATTGACTGTGATCTCTTGAGGAACATAGGCCATTTGAAGCACTTTCAGTAAAGCTTCTCTATGCGCGGGAGAGCACATCAACAGTGACAAGATAGAAATCTTTGAAGGCGTTTGATTCAGTTGGTCAACCACCTTGTAATCACTCCTTTTGATGATCTTCATGAACTCCTCTACCTCCTTTTCAAATGTCCCCTGCCCAGCCACAGGAGTATCTGACTCATCATTCGCAGTCTGCTTTCCTTTGTCTTTGGACGAAGCTTCGGCCTCAGGATCCTTTCTCAGTGCAGGGGGAGCAAACAAACGACCACTTCGAGTAAAACCTCCAACACCTCCCACATTTTCAATGGTCAAGTCAGCAACAGGTCTACTTTCCATCTTCTGTCCCGCCACATAAACATCAGAACCGTAATGCCAAGGAATGGCTCTATCATCGGTGTATGGCACTGGCCCAGGTACAGTTATAGTCACAGGACTAATCTGAGGAGCGTAAACAGTAACTGGCTCTTGTCTGACGGGCATGTCAGCTTCATTGTAGAAGATAGTAATGGTTGACACATCATCAGCCTTTTCATTACTAATCTTGCTAAATTGTAGAGACCCAACATCAATCAACTCTTGCAAACCCGTCTTCAATTTCTCGCAGCCATTCGCAACACTTATACAGTCTTCACAATCGAGAGAACAACCAGGAAACACTTGACCTTTCAACAGTCTCTCTTTCACCACCTTCAACGGCGTCTTGACTTCATCAATTCTCAGTACCAAACTCAACTTGTCATCACTCTCAACAGCGTTAACTCTTGCCCCTCCATGATTAGGTATAGGGTTCGAGTTGATATTCGGTGGTGGCGCAAAGTTGATTGCCTTTGAATCCACGAGATCTTGAACTTTGTGATGTAGCGCCCTGCACTTCTCGGTTGAGTGCCCGGGTGCCCCTGAATGAAAAGCGCATCGCGCGTTGACATCATAACCAGCTGGAAGCTCTCCAGGAGGTGGTGGTGCCAAAGTCCTTAATTGAATAAGGTTCAAGTCTAGTAGTCTCGGCAACAAGGCAGCATATGTCATCGGAATAGCTTCAATCACCCTGTTAGCTGGGCGAGCCTGCCTCGGCTGATATGGTCTTTGCTGGTAGTTGGTTCGAGGTTGTTGTTGTTGCTGATGTTGTTGTGGTGGAGGTAGCATCTGTTGTATGGGAGCTGCAGGAATGGTAACAGCAGCCATATGCTCATAAGGTCTTCTGTAACCACGACCCTGGCTTCGGCCGAATACAGCATTGGTCTCGCCTTCTCTCCTTCTTGGAGGTCCGCTAAAAGCTTTCCTCGCTCCATTTGAGCTACTAGCACCTAGGTCTTGTATCTTCCCCATTTTCAACAGCGTTTCGACCCTTTCTCCCGCAATGACAATATCGTTGAACTTTGTAGCAGAACTTGACGCCAATCTTTCAAGAAATACTCCCTGGAGGGTACCCATAAACATATCGGCCATTTCATTCTCTAACAAGGGTGGCTGCACCCTGGCAGCTAGCTGACGCCACCTCTGGGCGTATTCTTTGAAGCCTTCTTTTGCTGTCTGAGCCATATGTTGCAACTGGGTGCGATTCGGAGCCATGTCCATATTATATTGGTACTGCCTCGCAAAAGCTTCAGCAAGATCTTTCCAGCTCTTAACATTGACCCTGCTGAGTTTCATGTACCACTCAAGGGAAGCTCCCACTAAGCTGTCCTGAAAGTAATACATCCACAGTTTTTCATCGTCTGTATGAGCGGCGATTCTTCCCACATATGATTGCAGATGGGTCTTTGGGCAAGCAGTGCCGTTATACTTCTCGAAAGTAGGAACTTTGAATTTGTACGGGATTCTGACTCCCGGAACCAAACCCAAGTCTGTTATATCGAATCCCAAAGAACTTTGGGACTGAATAGCCTTAATTTGCTCGGCCATCTCTTCGAATCTCTTGTTCATTTCGACCCCTTGACCCTCGGTCTCATCAAGTAAAGTGAACTGGTCCTCCTGGTGATCCACATGAATGTTATGCATCCCGTCGTTGACTGTTGTCGTCCCTGGTTGTGTGGCAGGAATTCCCCCTTGATGTGCGCCTGCACCAGCATGATTACCAGCATTAGCAGCAGCAGCAGCATTCCGGTTCTGATTTTCAACCAACTCTCGCAGCCGTTCTTGATTCTGCCCCATGCCGGTCATTAACGTCATGAAGTTATCCATTCTCTGCCTTAGGTCTGCCAAATCTGCCTGCATTTGATCCATGGCCCGCTCTCTGTTAATCTTGGTTGGGTATCTGTGCACTGCCGGTTGTTCTCGAACTTTTCGAGGAGCTATAGTGCCTGAAACACAAAATACGTTAGTAATTGATGCAACACCTGCAAAACAGACAAACAGGTTATATGCAATGCAATGTAACTGTTCATGTTCCCAATTTTAAGCATTTGGCATGCCCCAGTTCTGGCATCTATCTCGGCAATCACTTTTTGTCTTTCAAACCTTCTCTTTGATGAGTGTTCAGACATTAGCAGTATCCAGACAAACGAGTCTTGCACATTCGAAACGATAACTTGCACATTAGTACTGAATATGGACAATCCAATATAGGCTAAAAGTCAGAATACATCCGAGAACATTCCCCGAAGGGTTACAAATCAGTACATAAAGACAAAGGAAATGAAAGTAAGACTCCTACAACAAGCCTGTAGGTAGTCTGAAAAATAAACTAAGCTAAGGACCCCGGTTCTGCCACCTCTGCCCTGCTCTTCTTGACGCCTGCTCTCAGCTTGAGCTCTTCAATCTCTTTCCTGGCTTCCTCCAGAGCTAATTGGCTTTGGACTAGCTGTTGGCTCCTCTCCCTCCGGATGGCGTGGGCTTGCTCCACTTCCTCCTTCTTAAAAGCCATCTGAACTTCAAAGAACTCTTCCTTCTCTTTGAATTTCTTTTGCTCTTCCTCCCTTTGGCCTTTCAGCCAAACAATGGACTGTCGAGCACTCCTGAGAGTCTTTAAGGTCTCCTTGCGCTTAACTTCTCTTTGCGCTTCCATCATACCCAATCGGTGGAAATGGGCCTCTCTTCCAGCAAAATCCTTCTCTTTGTTTTCCAAAGAGGCTTGGAGCTTCTGCAGCTTGTCTTCAGCTTCCTTCTTGGCTCTATTGGCCTGGTGGTATAATCTTACCATCTCAACATTCTCTACTCTGACCGCATGCAGCTGAGCTTCTAACTTCTTGTACTCCTCCGTACTGCTCGGACCTGGTACCTCTCGAGGATAAAGTGGAGCTTCGACTGAAAAAGGCATGAGAACTGACTCGATATGCCTTTGCAACCATTCAACGTATGGTGGATATGCTTTGGGATCAACTCGGCCGAAGTCCTTCTTCCCTTTCCTTTTCCTGTGATCCCAGGATTGAACTGCTTGTTGGACTAGCTCTCTGTTTCCATCAACAGGAAAATACAAAGATTCAGCAAACATTTCCATCTGAGGAGGATCCTTCAAAGGGTAGCCAAACTGCCTTCTGGCTAATGTCGGGTAGTAACTGATGACACCTTTCCTTCCCAGCAAAGGTACTCCGGCAAACCTTCCGCAGCTAACCATCACCTCTTTTCCTAGCAAATTCCTGTCATAACCCCAAGCAATGTCTTCTTCAGTCAATCCCATCAGTCTTCTGGACCATCTCCATTCGCCTCGTATATCCTTGAAGGCACCTGATTTAGGCAACTGTCTAGCGAACCATTCAACAAACAAAGGAGCACAGCAGACCACTGGACCACCTCTACCTTTCTCGTTTCTGTAATGGACACTAAAATAAAAGTCACCCAATAAAGTAGGCACCGGATTGCCTTTTGCGAAGATTGAGATCACTTCTAAGCTGACAAACTCTTTCTCTCCGGGAAACAAGCTAGACCCATATACCATCAATGCAAGCAAAGCTCCAAAGTCGCTCCACCTAGCCTCTGTAGCATACTTCTCAGCCTCTGGAATAAGCACACTCCATGGTAGACCTCTGCCTTTACTCTCTTGCAAAGCCTTTCTGACTGAAGCAACTGGCAACCTACAAACCTTGGCTATGTCTTCATCTCTGAGCACAACCTCTGACCCGTAGAACGGCAATGTCTCTCTGATCGGGATACTCAGCATGCTGGAGATCTCTTCTAATGTCGGAGCTAAGATGTAACCTGGAAGAATAAAACAACGCAGCAGGGGATCATAAAATTGCAACAAGGTATGCAAGCTGTCCTTTTGGTCTGTAGTAGGCTTGTCCACAAACTTCAGTATCTGGCCATATCTTTTCTTGAAATTTCCTAAGACTTGATTATTCATCAGACCTGCTAACCTCTGAACACTTTTGACTTCCGGCTGAAGAAAGGTGTAATGCACATTCTTTTTTCTCGGATCGCTTTTAATTTCTGCCATGGAGATAAGAATACCAGAACCGGGAACAGATGTGAGTAATGACCTGAAAAAATGGGAAACATAAACAGTTAATGCAAAGAATGATGCAAATGTAATGCAATGCAAGCATATGACCAACGGGGACCATCTGAACTGGCACACTGACAAGGGCCCCTCGGAACAACTGGCAAACTCAACAGTTCACTGAGTCACCCCCTCTGGTAATCACAACCCTCTGATAGAAGATCTCAGACCCACAGTATCAAGAAATCCAGAATTCCAGGATCATAACCTCGGAACCATAGAATCAATAGAACCACCGGTCATATTCACAGGACCAAAGATCATAACTGAACAGATGAGTGTATGTTGAGGTCATGGGTTCCTGCACACCTGTACACACCCCCCAATCTCACGAGTAAAAGGCTCCGGGTCAGACATCACGGACTCTCAAAGCCACATAGCAATAATACTGTCACCATCTCCGAGAAATGGCTCATGACCAAATCAGGGAATCGGTTAGGCATTATGTACTATGCAGGGAGGCCTCAGCTGAGTCCGGGAAAAACAAGCATCTCTTATAAGTCCCTAGCTTCAAGCGCTGAAATCAAGAAACAATAGTACATTCAGCCCGTAGGATACAGTACTAATGTCATATGACCAGATGCTTTAACTGAGTTCTTATAAGAGAACCAGGCCATCCTATGCGAGTTCCCAGTGGACCCTCGGGTGCGAATGGGTTTGCCACAAAATGTGGTCTGCCACTGTCACCACTGGAGAAGGTTGTTTCCACAAAGGTTCTCAATGATCGGTCCCCAGCTGCACATAACTGTCAGGGTTATGTAATGAGAGAGGAAGATCCCCAAATCAAGACATTTCCAAGACAATCGCAACCTGGGTGTGGAACTCACTACTACCCCCATGACAAGATCTCATGAGGCCAAAGTGGAACCACTCTAAGTCCTATGGTGCACTCGAGCCGGGTACTTGGCTCATATCTCTCAAGAACCAGTAACTCCCATCCCACCAAAGGAAACCAGTCCAGACAGTCCAGTATGATATATATGATGCAGAAAATAAATACTGAAAACCGTAAATAAAGCTGTAAAATAAAGCTGTAAATAAAGCAGTAAACAAACAGCAATACAATACAACAAGCCACGACAAACAAAACATCACCCAATGAAACAGAAACAAACAAGCGCTAGGAGAGACTCACAGGGGAACCAGAGATCATCTAGTATTTTGTCCCCAGCAGAGTCGCCAGCTGTCGCTCCCGGGATTTCCATCCTGGTACAAACGCGAAAGTGGCGCGGAAAAAGGATAGAGTCGCCAGCCAGGCATTTTTATCCCGAAGAAAGGGAATGGTAATGCTGCACAAACCAGAAGAAAGAAAGAGGAAGGACACAGGTCCTGCGAACCAAAGAGACTGAGTTCGGGAGTCGGTTACGACCTGGGAAGGTATTAGCACCCAGATCGTCCGCCGTACCCGACGGGATCCACGCTTGCAAAGAATACTGTTTCAAAGGGTGAGGGTATGAAAGCTGCAGCAAAAGAAATGAATATGAAAAGAAACTGGAACTGGAAAAGAACTGAATAAGAAAGCAAAAGGAAAAATGTAGGGAAAATAAAGATTGTGCTCGAACGGGCCCTACCCCGCTGCCTACGTACCTCATCAGGACAATGAGGATCAGAGACGCCGTAGTTCCCCTAACTAGGGGTACTAAAAGGAAATTGCTTTTGAATTAAAGGCTTGAACTGCCTATGCCATTGCTCAGGTGTTGCAGACTCGGATGACGAGTGCGTAACCGTCTTGCAAAGTGACAGGTAGGAGCAAGTTCGCGTACAGAGCGAAGGAGATGAGAAAAGAATTCCCGAAGGAAAGACGCTTATTGTTTGTTTGGTGTTTTTTAGAAGCTTTTATGAGTGTGTCACAAGGAAGTGAACTCAAACTCTCACCAATGGAATGTGCACTTGTCACTACATTCCAAGATGGAATAATAGAACAAGCACACTCAAGTAAGGAGAAGATCCCCAAAACTTGAACCCAAAGATTAGGGCTTAGGCTCACTAACTTGCTTAATTATTAAGTGTTTTTTTGGTTATTTACATGAAGAAGTGTTTTTTATGCTTTTTCTTTATGAAGAAGATACCTTGATCAGACTTGTGCATCACAAGGTAAACATGTACTATCCCAAGATGGGAAGACTACAAGCATACCTCATGGAATAAGGCTATGGATCAATGCATCACTTCACATTTATTAAAGTGTTTTCTTTTTAAGAGTTATGAGATGAGAAGAGAAGAAGAACCAAAAGATCTCAAAGGAAAAATTCTAAAGGGGGACTAAAATAATCCTAAGTATTCACATGCATGGAAGTCCTAAGAGTTAGTGAGGTTTCTACCCTAATGAAGAAGGAAGAAGATAGAAAAAGAGAAGAGGAAACTAGAAAGGGGAAAGAGAACCACATGATGGCACAAAGCACATCAAACACCACAAAGAAAAAACAAAGCAAAAGAGGAAAGATGAAAAGTTGAAATGTGGATAAACATCCACACTTCTCTTACCATGAGCCCCTGAAATGTTAGCAAAAATCCAGCAAATTGACCAACACAATCATGGAATTAATCATGCTCAAAGGTTCTTGTAAACAAGAAACAAACAACATGCCAAGCATTGCAAATACACGACTTACGCGTCGAAAACATGAAAGCATACATCAACCAGCAAGCAAATCACCCTAAAATATCATGCTTAATGATCATGTAATGATCCAAGGCAATTAGAACAAGCAAAGGGATCAAACAAGCTCAAAACAACACTAAAAAACCATTCTGCTTCAGTGTTAACCGGTTAACCAAATGCGTTAACCGGTTAACCAGCTCAAACCTGCACAAAATACGCATGAAACAGGTGCGTTAACCGGTTAACCATATACGTTAACCGGTTAACACTGATAAAACAGCAACAAATCCTGCAGAAAACAGCAACTCAAAACAGCTTATCCAAATAAGCTTGCACCAGACCAGCAATCAATTACACATGAAAAATTAGATCAATTCACCTTAATCCATATCATTAAGCTCATGAACAAATAACATTCGGATCCGGATACAAATCAAACAATCAATTCATGCAACACAATCAAATACACAAACACATGGTGGATCTAAAGCACAAGCATGCAAATAAGCTAAAAACAGAGCTAGATCTGAAATTAACCAACCTACAAAGCTGAGGTATGCTTTGGTAATTGTTGATTGAGCTGAAAACGGTAGATCTCGCGCAAAACTTTGAAGATCCGATGCTAAGCTCCACACTCCATGCAAAATAAATGCAAGAACAAGCTCTTGATGCAGAATTTTGGATCCAAAAGCACTTCTAGATCTCAAACCAGATCTGAATCTCCAATAAAACCAGCAAAAAGATGCAAAGAAGCTATGAATGGAGGTTTAGTTCCAAGATCTACACACCTCAAGGCAAGGTTGTGTGATCTTCAAAGAGGAACTTTGAGTGATTTGGAAAATTGGGAGAGAAAAGTGAGAGAATTGTGAGTGAGAGGAATGAAAATTCAGAAATGAGAGTGAAAAATGAGTGAGAGCCCCTTTGGTTTGGAGGGGAATGGAATAAATATGATTTAGGTTTGGGGCCCAAAATTTTGGTTTGGGATCCAAAATTATGGTTTGGGTAGTGTGATTAGGATGTAGCAATGGGATTAGGCTTGGATAAATGCTCTAGATCCTTCTCCCAAATTCAAATTAATTCAAATGAATAAAAATCAGAAAATTGGAAAATGGAACCAAAACACACATGCTGAAATTGCTGCTGGAAATTCAAATTTCGCAGCTGTTAACCGGTTAACCATATGCGTTAACCGGTTAACGCATGGAAAATTTGAATTTCCCTCCCTTTGGTGGGAACCTTCAAAAATAGACCTGCACCAACCGTTTCAAGCAAATTTTGATCCATCTTCTCTTTCTAGGGCTCTGAACATGATACCAGGCTTGTACAAAATGATCCTGTGAGATTCTTGCTAGATCACCATGCTCTTGATTTTGACTTGCAGGTTCAGATTTTCCCAGATGACCGATCATATGCCTTATGCTGGAACATGCGAGTGTTATGCCTCATTTTTCTATGCTAAATGATAAGGATATGGTATGCTCATGATGATTATGATATGATAACGATGCTAAACAAGAAGAGGGCAAATTTGGGGTGTTACAACATGCTTGCAGTTTTATGACCCTCTACTGAGATGCTTCACATTCCCAGACTTTCAGTTAGGACCTCTGCTGGAAGAATTTTCTTTATTGATTGGAGTACCTATCAGGGGTGGAATCCCCTTCAACCCAGAGATGACTGCTCCCAGAAATGAAGAGATAGCAAGGGCATTGTACTTGGAGCCTGCCCTTGTTGAGCAAAGTATGACAACAAAAGCTGGGATTCCTGGTTTGCATTTGGACTTCTTGATCTCTCAGGCCATCCTGAAGGCTTCATTGGGAGAGTGGAGGGCAGTCTGTGCACTGTTAGCCCTCAGCATATATGGGACTATACTGTTTACAGATGAGCTTAAATTTGTCAGCAAGAATGCCATCCATTTGTTTCTTCTGAAGAACCCAGTGCCCACATTGCTAGGAGATTTCTATTATTCCATCCACCAGAGGAATGAGAAACAAAGGGGGAAGTTGGTAAGATGTTGTGCTCCTTTGTTTTACACCTGGCTGCTCAGACACCTGCCTAAGTCAGATGCCTTCTTGAACCCACATCAGCAAAAGAATTGGGCCAAGAGGTTCATTGCCTTGACTTCAGATGATATCAGATGGTGCACCCAGAGCACCAAAGGCAAGGACATTATCACCAGCTGTGGACAATATCCAAATGTGCCTCTCATAGGAGTAAAAGGTTGCATCAACTACAATCCTTTACTATTTAAGAGACAATTGGGGTATGCCTTGGTTCACCCTCCCAGAGGACAGGATTTAGCTGAGACCCTATATTGTGAAGTGCAATCTAATTCAGCTGTTGTCAGACAAGCATCCTGGGCTTGGGATAACATCCAGACAAAAGGGGTAGCTATTCTTGGAAGATGTAATAATGTTGCTTCAGCTCAGTATATAGACTGGTCCCGTACTAGAGCTCAGATTATCAGGATGCCTTTCACCTTGGAAGACACACCTGGACCATCCACAGTACAGCCTGCAGCAACAGTTAGCCTGGAGGAATTTGAAAAGTTGAAAGAAAGGAATGAGCAGCTATCCCAGGCCTTGAAGAAGACTCTTTGGGAAAAGAGTGATGGTCTCCTGGACATTGAGAGATTGGAAAAGCTCGGGGTTGAGCATCTGGCCAAAATTGAGAAGACAAAGGACTATATAAGGAAAGCAAGGGCTGGGGAACAGATATTGAAGAATGCCTGTAAAGAGACCAAGATTCAGAAAGCTAGGGCTGAGCACTACCTGCAAGAGAGTCAGGCTAGGTGGGTCAGGATCACTGAAGCCCGTATGCAAGAAGACCAGAAGACTCAAGCTAAGATTGGACAGTTGGAGGCCAATGAGAAGAAGCAACATGAAGCTTTGTTGGCAGCTCAGAAGGAGATATCAAAGTTGAAGCTCAGAGCAGGATTGAAGAGATCAAAGGATCAAGACAGGCATAAGAAAATGACTACTTCCATTGCTACTAGGAACCTCCTCATTAGGACCATTACAGAGCACCCAGTTGGTCCAGTGACTGAGGCACTCCTGAAGGAGGTCAGAGAAGATGAGTTTGGACTGGATGTCTGACTCTTTGCTTGTTGTTTGTTTCCATTTGATGTACTTTTCCTCTTTTGTTGTATTTTGACCCTCCATGGGTATGTATTGTAGAACAAACTATGTATTGTTCATCAGTTGTAATATATGTTAGTTTGTTTTCATTTGGGCTTTCTCTCAACAACGTCAAGCATCTTCCTCGAGGTCTGGAAAGGTCAAAACCAAGAACCAAACCGGATACCTTGGAAAACAAATAAGCATACTGCATTGCATACTAACTTTGTTTTTGTTTTGTAGGTTTTGTTATAATTATTGTTTCTAACTTTGTTGTGATTTCAGGAAACATTGCTCGTCGCCGAGTGTTCCCTGTCAACCGCACGCACCGGTACCCGACTCGTAACAACCTTCCCGACATTCAAATGGAACAAGTACAACAGGACCTGACTGAGGTCAAAAATCAGATGGCCAATGAGAGAGTGGAAATGAGAAATCAGATGTCTCAGTTTATGGCAGTGATGACTGGCTTAGCCCAGAGTCAAGAAAGACAGAGAGAGCTGGTGGAAAGACAAACTCCTGAAGAGCCTCATCTGGGAACAGGGGGAACTAGCAACAATGAACGGGGCCAGCCTCGTATTGATCCACCAGAGTATGGACCTCATTTGAATCCAGAAGTCAACATCCCAAGGAATGTTCAAGGCAATACTGCTGGGGGTAGAATCCTGCAAGAGGATCCCCAAGAAGAACAATTTACTGTTATAGGGGCTGGAGATGAGGTATATGATAGAAGACTGGATGAGATTGCTGAAAAGTTAAGATCTTTGGAATCTCAGAATTCTTTGGGCTTCGATGTGATGGACATGGGCCTGGTAGATAGGGTGAGAATTCCCCATAAATTCAAACCCCCATGCTTTGAGAAGTATAATGGTACCTCCTGTCCTCGCACTCATCTGCAATCTTTCTTGGGTAGGCTCAAGGCTTATACTATGGATGAAAAGTTATGGATGTTCTACTTTGAGGACAGTGTGACTGGAGCTTTGAGAGAATGGTATTCGCATTTGACTAGGGCCACCATAAGGTGTTGGAAGGATTTGGCCGAGGATTTCATCCGGCAATATCAGTACAAACTGGACATGGCTCCCAATAGAACTCTTGGGCATGGCTCAGTCTTCCAGAGAGAGCTTCCGGGATTATGATCAAAGATGGAGACAGCTTGCTGCTGTTGTCCAACCACCCATGTCAGAAAGGGAAATGGCTGACATGTTCATGAACACATTGAAAGGGACTTATATTGATAGACTGGCTGCTTTCTCCTCTACCAGTTTTGCTGATGTGGTCATATCTGGCGAGAGGATTGAAAGTCTCTTGAAGATGGGAAAAATCTCCGACAGTGGTGCAAGTTCCTCCAGCAATCCTAGAAAACCTTTTGCAGGGCCCCGGAGGGCAGGTGAAACAAACTCCATTCATTCAAGCCGGGGCAGGCCCCAGTACTCCCACAGGTCAGTAGCAGTTGTTACCATCCCAGCTCCAATATCACAACAACCATTGTATCATCAACAGCAACAACCACAGTATCAATAACAAGCTCATTATCCACAATAAAGGTCGTATAACAACAACAACGGTAATCAACAACAGTGTCCTTTCCAACAGAGGCCATCACAAGCAAACAGGGTAATTGACCCAATCCCAATGCCGTATGTTGCACTCTTGCCACAACTCCTAAAGCTCAACCTAGTTGAGCTAAGGACGTTGGCTCCTCCAGATCCTCTTAATCTGCCAAAGAATTATGACGTCAGTGCCAGGTGTGCATTCCACTCTAACGCACCGGGGCATAATACTGAAAAATGCAGGGCCCTACAGATGAAAGTCCAGGATTTGGTGGACTCAAAAGCTCTCAATTTTGCGCCTCCTCCGAACGTCACAAGAAATCCAATGCCTAGTCACAACGAGCCTAGGATTAATGCTATTGAGGAGGACAAACCATCCACATTAATTAGTAGTGTTGCACATATCCGAACACCTTTGGTTGAAATCAAAGCTCAGTTGTTGGAATGCCAAGTGTTCCCCGGGTGTGAGGTCGGCTGTGGATATTGCAATATTGCCGTTAATGGATGTGAGAGACTGAGAAACGGCATAGATGGCCTCATTAGAGATGGTACTCTTCAGATTACAACAACAACGAATACAACTCCAACAATTCCTTCATCAATAATCACAGATACTCCTACAAAATCAGCAACCCTTGTTCCAACAGATTCTGCCGCGACTCCAGCAATTACTTAATCAATCACTTCAATGGATACAAGTTCAGTCACAATTCCTTCTACAACGACAACACCCATTACTTCATTAGTTCCTGCTACAACTTCAACACCCGTCCAGTCAACAGTACCATCTACAACATCAGCAACAGTTAATGAAAGCGTCTCAACGGTTACGATATACTACGATCCCGCAAATGTTCCTTCCAACAACTCACAACAAAATGATACTCCTGTCAGAGCTCCAATTACCATATATTATGATCCACACACCATCGTGGTCCCCTTTGCAGCTGCTATCAGTCCGGTCACTATCACAGTGCTTGGGCCAGTTCCTTACGAAAGTAATAATGCCATCCCTTGGCATTATGGCTCAGATCTATACTGCGAGGGGCAGAAAATCACTTTAGAGTCATCAACTCCTTCACCTCAGATAGACAATGTAGGGGGAGGCAGAGGCTTCACTAGAAGCGGACGTCTCTTTGCCTCGCAAATACCAAGACCCATTGCTGAAGCAGAAGCTACTACTAAGGCAAAAGGGAAGAACGTGGTGCAAGAAGAACCAGTTGCTAAAGAAGCTTTGAAGACTCCTTTTGATCAAGAGGTTGATGAATTCATGCGGATAATCAAGAAAAGCGATTATAAGGTGGTGGACCAGCTTCACCAGACACCTTCCAAAATCTCCATACTATCATTGCTAATGTGCTCCGAGGCTCATCGGAATGCACTATTAAAGGTCCTGCACGCAGCTTATGTGCCGAAGGAGATTACTGTCAATCAGTTAGAGGCTGTGGTTAGAAATGTCAACGCTAGTCATAGACTAGGATTTACCAACGCTGATCTGACAACGGAAGGTCACAATCACAACAAGGCTTTGCACATTACCTTGGAGTGTAAGGGTGCAGTTCTTTCTCACGTATTGGTAGACACAGGGTCATCACTCAATGTCCTACCCAAGAAAGCCCTTGTGAAGCTGGAACATGATGGATTGGCACTACGCCCAAGCAACTTGGTAGTGAGAGCCTTTGACGGTTCTAAAAGAATAGTTCTGGGAGAGATAGAATTGCCAATAATGATTGGCCCACAGGTTTTCAAAACGACCTTCTTTGTGATGGATATACAGCCTGCCTACAACTGTCTATTGGGTAGACCATGGATACACGCCGCTGGCGCCGTGACGTCAACCCTTCACCAGAAGTTAAAATTCGAGTGGGAAGGCTAAGTCATTACCATTTGTGGGGAAGAGGATATCTTCGTTAGCCAGCTGGCTACTTTCAAATACATAGAAATGGATGAGGAGATCCACGAGACCATGAGTCAGGAGTTTGAGGCCCTTAATATTAATGAAGCATCTGCTGTGTCTGGGACTTCCATCACATCATATCAACAAGCCCGAAAGGTTGTTGAGGAGGGTACCGCCCAAGGCTGGGACAAGCTACTGCTAGTTGAAAAGAAAGAAGACCGATTCGGGTTGGGTTACAAACCAACTCGACAAGATCAACCAGAGGCTGCAACGGAGCCCAAGTTTGTCAGCGGGGGGATGCTCGCCCCGGATGCTGTGAACAGTTTAGAAGATGAGTCAGAAGATGAGCGCAACCTGGAAAACTGGATACGTCCAAGGATCCCGGGGAACCAAGTCTCAAACTGGTCTTCCCAGGAAATTATAAGAGTTACTCCGACAGAGTAATTATTATTTCCTCTCTTTAAGCATGCATCAAGTCCTGCATCTTGCCCAAGATGTCAGGGCTCATTTTGTAATCGGGCCATCTTGTATTTTGTGCAAACGATCAATTAATGAATATCAGGACATCTTTTGCAAATGAGTCTTTTCTTTTCCGCTCACTGTTTTTCATTTTTCATTTTTTGTACAAAAATAAAATGGCAATGTTTTTCAAAATAATAACTTCATTTTCACTTTTTCTAAGCAAGATAAAACTGATCACTAAAATGGACAAATCCAAACCCTTGCAGAGAGTGCCCTCCAGATTGCACCGACAATAACACTGCTATGACTTCGTATGACTTTGACAATTTGATTAATCAAGCAGATGAAGGGGTTGAGGAAGATTATGAGCTACCTGAAGAACTAGCCAGGTTGTTGAGACAAGAGGAGAAGGTTATCACTCCCCATCAGGAGGAAGTCGAGACAGTTAATCTTGGTACCGAAGAAGACTTGAAAGAAGTTAAGATCGGTGCTTGTCTGCAAGAATCAGTAAAAGAGCAACTTATTGATATGCTTCGGGAGTATGTGGATGTTTTTGCTTGGTCTTATCAGGATATGCCAGGGTTGGACACCGACATTGTTATGCACAAGCTGCCTCTGAAAGAAGATTGTCCTCCAGTAAAACAGAAGTTGCGTCGTACTCGTCCTGATATGGCAATGAAGATAAAAGAAGAGGTACAAAAACAGTGGGACGTCGGTTTCCTTGCTGTAACTAGTTACCCGCCGTGGGTCGCTAACATTGTACCAGTGCCTAAGAAGGACGACAAAGTAAGGATGTGTGTGGACTATCGGGATCTGAACAGAGCCAGCCCGAAAGATGACTTCCCTTTACCTCACATTAATGTATTGGTCGACAATACGGCTTAGTTCTAGGTATTATCCTTCATGGATGGATTTTCAGGATATAATCAGATCGAGATGTCACCTGAAGACATGGAGAAGACAACCTTCATCACACCCCGAGGCACGTTCTGTTATAAGGTAATGCCATTCGGACTGAAGAATGCTGGTGCCACGTATCAACGGGCTATGGTAACATTATTCCATGACATGATCCACAAAGAAATTGAATGTTATGTGGATGACATGATTGCCAAGTCCCTCACATAAGAAGACCATCTGGTGAATTCGTTGAAGCTATTCAAGCGTCTGAGGAAGTACCAACTGAAGCTAAACCCCAACAAATGCACATTCGGGGTGCGATCCGGTAAACTGCTGGGATTTATTGTAAGTGAGAAAGGGATTGAAGTTGACCATGACAAAGTCAAAGCCATTCAAGAAATGCCTGTATCGAGGACTGAAAAAGAAGTTCGAGGGTTCCTAGGTAGATTGAACTACATTTCAAGGTTCATATCTCACCTTACAGCAACCTGTGAACCTTTGTTCAAATTGTTGAGAAAAGAACAAACGGTCAGGTGGAATGAAGACTGCCAAAGGGCTTTTGATAAAATCAAGGAATACTTACAAGAGCCTCCAATCCTTATGCCTCCAGTTGAAGGAAGACCTCTAATAATGTACTTGACAGTATTAGAAGAGTCAATGGGGTGTGTGCTGGGCCAACATGACGAGTCTGGTCGAAAAGAGTATGCAATTTACTACCTAAGCAAAACGTTTACCGACTGTGAACTACGTTATTCACTACTCGAGAAAACTTGCTGTGCTTTAGCGTGGGCTGCTCGCCGACTAAGGCAATATATGTTGACCCACACTACCTTATTGATCTCAAAGGTGGATCCAGTCAAGTACATATTTGAGAAGCCATCTCTTACCGGACGGGTTGCAAGATGGCAAATGATTCTCACAGAATATGACATTCAATACACATCTCAAAAAGCCATCAAAGGCAGTGTGTTGTCTGATTATCTTGCTGAGCAACCCATTGATGATTACCAGCCTATGAGATTTGACTTCCCTGATGAAAACATCAAGTTCATAAAAGCAAAAGATCACGAAGAGCCTATTCACACTGAAGGGCCTGACCCAGAAGAAGAATGGACTATGATGTTTGATGGGGCTGTTAATATGAATGGTCATGGAGTTGGTGCAGTGCTTATTACACCTAAAGGAGTTCACCTGCCTTTCTCGGCAAAGCTCACCTTTAACTGCACTAACAATGAAGCTGAATACGAAGCTTGTATTATGGGTCTTGAGGAAGCCATTGACCTCAGGATCAAGACTTTGACTGTATTCGGAGATTCAGCTCTGGTAATTAATCAAACTAACGGCAAATGGTATACTCACCAGGAGCATCTGATACCTTACCGGGATTATACAAGGAGGCTACTCACATTTTTCACCACAGTCAAGCTTGAGTATATCCCTCGAGATGAAAACCAGTTTGCAAATGCTCTGGCTACCATTTCATCCATGATCAAAGTTCAAGCTGCAAACTTTGTGCCTCAGATTTCAGTATCCAGACATGACAGACCAGCATACGTATTCTCTGCAGACCTTGCTAAAGATGAAAAGCCTTGGTTCTACGACATCAAATGATTCTTAGAGGATCAAACATACCCACCTGGGGCATCTTCCAATGATAAGAAGACATTAAGAAGCCTGGCTGGTAGTTTCTTCCTGAATGCTGATGGTTCCTTGTACATGAGGAACTTTGATATGGTACTTCTCAGATGTGTTGATAGGGAAGAAGCAGACTTGTTGATGCACGAGGTGCACGAAGTATCTTTTGGTACCCATGCTGGAGGGCATGCAATGGCTAAAAAGTTGCTAAGATCAGGCTACTACTGGATCACAATGGATGCAGACTGTTGTGCCTATGCCAGAAAGTGCCACAAATGCCAGATTTATGCAAATAAGGTGCATGTGCCTCCGAATCCTTTGAATGTGATGTCTTCACCTTGGCCCTTTGCCATGTGGGGCATATATATGATTGGCAAGATTGAACCGACTGCCTCAAATGGCCACAGATTCATCCTGGTAGCCATTGACTATTTTACCAAGTGGGTTGAAGCAGCCTCATATGCAAACGTCACCAGGCAAGTGGTAGCCCGATTTCTGAAGAGACACATCATCTGTCGGTATGGAGTGCCCGAGCGAATCATTACTGATAATGGTTCCAACTTAAACAATAAAATGATGGCAGAACTATGCCGGGACTTCAAAATACAACATCACAATTCTTCTCCTTATAGGCCGAAGATGAATGGCGCTGTTGAGGCAGCTAACAAGAATATCAAGAAGATTGTGCAAAAGATGGTGGTCACTTACAAAGACTGGCATGAAATGCTACCATTTGCTTTGCATGGGTACCGTACGTCAATCAGAACATCCACTGGGGCAACACCGTATCAACTTGTGTATGGTATGGAGGCATTCCTACCTGTTGAAGTTGAATTACCCTCCTTGCGGGTACTAATGGATGTCAAACTGAATGAAGCAGAATGGGTCCGGTCCCGGTACGAACAACTGAGTCTGATCGAAGAAAAGAGGTTAGCTGCAATCTGTCATGGGCAGCTGTATCAGAAGAGAATGAAGAGAGCCTTCGATCAAAAAGTTGTGCTTCGGGAATACCAAGTGGGAGATCTTGTGCTGAAAAGAATCCTTCCTCCTCATACAGACCACAGGGGAAAGTGGACTCCGAATTACGATGGTCCGTTCATAGTAAAGAAAGTATTCTCTGGCTGAGCACTGATGCTCAACACTATGGAGGGTGAAGACTTCCTGTCCCCGGTGAATTCGGATGCAGTTAAAAAATACTTCGCATAACATGACCCGCTGGACATAAAAACAGAATGTAAGTCCAGGCAAAAATAGGGCATCCCGGCGAGTCAAAAATAGAATAAAAGACTCAGGCAAAAATAAGGGAAAATAAATAAAAAATGTACACCCGCTGAGTTGAAAAGCCACATTGGACAACTCAGGCAAAAATGGGTATCCCGGTGGATTGAAAACCCGAAAGGGCGATCCACGCAAAATAAGGGAATAAGCGAACAATTGCATTCTGAATTCGTCTGTATCACTTACAACATGGCAAACCTCGAAGGGTTAAAGCACCGGTCAGAATCAGCCTTCTTCAGAAAGCAGGATGTGAAGAACGTTAATGTCATACGAGTCATAGCAAAGGGAAGCACACTGAAGCGTCATCAACATTGCCAACATCTTTTTGTTTCTCAATTTATAACAATCTCCTCATTTCAGGGGATTTGTCTCTTTGACTATACTTGCCAATTCAGGGCACACAAATTAATAAAACCAGATTTTCAGTCACACTTAGTCTCGTACATTTTATTTCCATTTGCAAAAATGTCCGATGTCCTTAAAATATCGACTGCATAAATACAGATGCGTCTTTTCTAAAAAAATACATGTTTGCAGGAAATATATTTGCTTCCGGGAGTGTCTAAATTCCTATGTGGGAATCCAGTAAGGGATACCTCAGGATACTTGTACATTTCTTTGTTATAACATGATTGCAGGTGCTCAAAGCGCAACGCGGGGCATGAAAGCTTCCCCCCAGCAGGATGCCAAATCAGTACTTCCTCAGCACTTTCCCCAGGACAACATCAGGAGGGGCTCATTTCCCCAGCTAAGTCCATCATCCTCAGCAGGGCCTCTACAAAAATCACTAGGAAGGTCGTTCAGTGATCGTTCCTCCCCAGCCAAGTGCAAAGACAGGGAATCATCTCCCCGTAGAGCTTCAGCCTTTATCCAGAAGAACAATGCCTGAAGATCTCACAACAAAGTCACAGAAGCTTCCACAGCCCCCAGCTGAGCTCCTTATCACCAAAGATAGGTCTATCAATGACTTATTTCCCCAAGCAGAAACATATATCAGATCTACCAATGATCTAATGCCCAGCTGGGATACCACTGCAAGCAGATCAATCGGAAATCTTCGAAGCAACGGGATCCAAATCTCGGATCGATATCTTTTGCATAATTATAACATTTACATCATATTTCCCCTAAAGCGTAGCATTCCGTTTAATACAGAGAATTACGGCAAAAATCAAACATATTGCATAATCACAAGCCATATTTTGAATCAGTCACCTGTGAATACTGACACACCATCAACAACATACAAAATACCTCTCAAGATCCCCGGCAGAATGTCAAAGCATCTTCTTTACATTCCCAAAAATACAGATACATGCTTCTTTTGGCACTCGTCCATGTTTTCTTTCCCCAGAAAGTCGCCGGAACACTTTCCGCAAGCGGATACTTGTACATAACAGATACTCCTTGACACTCGTCTGTGTCGTATTTCCAGCAGAAAGCCGAAGCATCACCTTTGCACTCACAAATACATACCCCCTACAGATGTAAACCACAAGTACACTTCTTTGAATACAGAAACATACACACTCTCCTGACACCCGTCCGTGTCACCTATCCCCAGCATGGTTACCTAAACAGGTATTGTGAACTAAACACTTCTTGCGACACCCGTCCGTGTAATCCTATCCCCACAGGTCATCAAACACCTTTTATACTTATAAGTTCATAACTTATACATTCTCTCTTTTGACACCCGTCCGTGTCACACTCTCCTCAGCAAGTTGAACACTCGTCTGTGTCTCACTCATGTTTATTTTACTCATACAGATACTCGTCCGTATTTTGTAAACATACTTAGTTCCCCTCAGATTCGACACTCGTCCGTGTTCTTTGTTAACCAGTTGGCACTCGTCCGTATCATCATCTCTAAACAGGCGTCAGCGTTTGTTTCTACCGATACTCGTCCGTATCATAGTTTTAAGGATGCTCGTCCGCATCTTTAATCTATACACAACATCAGACACTTATACCTTTCCTTTATTGAATGTAGACACTTGTCTGTATCTACCATTCCCCAGAAGGGTTCCCAGCAAATTCTTGGCAAAATTTCTTTTCTATCTGACATTCGTCCTATGTCATGATACTTTCGGCAGCCGTACCCTGCCAGGTGATCGTCCTTCACCTTTTCAATGATCGTCCTTCATCATTTCCCCAGCGGAGTCTCCATTATTGGAATCCTTTTCTATCCGACATTTGTCCTATGTCGTGATATTTTAGCAGCCGTCCCTTGCTAGGTGATCTTCCTTCACCTCTTGATGATCGTCCTTCATCATTTTATCCGATGGCCGTACCCATCGTTGATCTTGTTATCTGACATCTGTCCTATGTCATAATAAACCCTGAGAGCAGCCGTACCCTGCTAGGTGATCTTCCTTCACCTCCTAATGATCGTCCTTCATCATGCTTATCCGATGGCCGTCCCCATCGTCGACCTTTTCTATCCGGCATTCGTCCTATGTCGTGATATTTTCAGCATCCGTCCCCTGCCAGGTGATCGTCCTTCACCTTAGATAACCGTCCCTCATCTTTCTCCCCAACAGAGCAGCCGTCCCCTGCTAGGTGATCGTCCTTCACCTTTGATGACCGTACCTCATCATTTATTTCATTTATTTTATTAACCCGATGGTCGTCCCCATCATTGACTTTACCTATAATCCCCAGAGAACTTTGTTACTTCACCTGATGGTCGTCCCCATCATAATCCCTTTATTTCCCCAGCATGTCGGCCGTCCCCGTCATTGCTTTATCCCCAGTAGTCGTACTCTGCTCGACGGTCGTCCTCCGCCGCCCTCACTTTATAATCATATTTTACTTTCTTTTACAATCTATATCCATTTTCTTCTTCATTTAGTGAGTGCAAATTATGGACTGTCTTTGGTATTCAACGGCAAGTTATCTTGTTTGCCTGATAAGCCGTCGCTTACATCCTGCACAGTTAACTCATGTTTGAATAGGGGCAGCTGTAAACACACCAAATTTTCCCTCACTAAGTTCACACCATGGCTTGTGATCTTTTCATTTGCATTGATTCAATCATATCATATCATGTTGCACTTTTGCTTCACTGCATTGGTTCAAATTCATCTGCATCTAGGGTTTGTGATCTGAGCAATCCATGAGCCATCTGGGCCACTCCAAAGGTCTTCAATCATCTCAAAAGGGTCCATGAATGTTCAAATATCATATTGTATCCTCCCAAGATCAAGAAAGTCAGAAAATCACAAGAACTGAGAAAGGCATGGAAGCGGAGCCAACTTTAACTGCACAGATGACCTAAAATTAGGGTTTTGGTTTCAGAGGCCATAACTCCAAATTTTTTGGTCTTTCTTGATTCTATTGGTCTCTATATGATATAAGGACCCTACATACCAATTTTCATGAAGAAATTCAATGGGGAAGGCATCTGATCAATAGATGACTTCTTGAGCAAGTCAGTGTAAAATCAGGGCATCTGAGGCCCCCAATCATCCAACCAAAGGGTCTTCTCCATCATTTTGGGTGTATATGATCTTTATTTGATCTTAGAAGAAGTTAGAAGTTCACAAAATTGAAGAATTTCAAGCCATTTGCAAAGTTGCCATTTTGGGAAATGACTTGTAATGCAAACTTGCCATTTTGGGAAAGTTTTTCAACCTCCTCTTTTTGATTCAAAAATGCTTCAAATGAAAAATTCTTGGTCATGAAAGTTGTATATTGGATCATTCCCTTTTCAAAAAGTATAAGAACTTGATCTAATTCATCTTAGAACTCAAGTTATGGCCTTGCAAAGTTGGGAAAAATCACAAAATTTCACTTATGTACCAAAGAGGGAAACTTGCAAAAACTCATGTCAAACCAATTTGCAGCCTCAAATTGACTTCTAACCATTACACATACATATACCTGACCTGAAATTCAGAATTGCCCAAAGAATTCTCAAGTTTCATGCCTTGATCATCAAGTATTCCAAAAGGGGCCAAAACCTTCACAATTTGCAAAACCACCCACAAACTTCATCCCACTTGCTATTTTGCCTCAATCTGAATTCCATGGACCTCCCTAAAGCCAGTTGCGCAGGACACCCCATTGTCCTTGGCCTGCCATGAGCCCATACCTCCAAAGACAACTTTGTTGACTTTATGCAAAATGAGTCATACCAATCACACTGCTCCACAACAACTCTCTGACCTATCAAGGATTGATACATGGACCAAAAGCAACTCAACACACACAAGAACACAAGCTGAATCCTCCCACAACTTAGCATTCATCAAAACCTCCCCTTATGCATTTTTCTTCGAAACTCATAGCTCAGCCAACAAATCTCCAAACTTTTTCCACCATTCAACTCCACATTCATCACTGATCATTTCCCACCCTTCATTTTGCCTTTAAACACCCCATATCAAAAATACGATTTTCACCTCCCTTAACCTGAGCTTCAGCCAACTTCACATAGAGGCCACTCCAACCAAGCATTGCAAACTCTTAAGGGAGATCATTGGAGGGGTTTTGAAGCAGAGAAGCAGCCAAACAGTGCCATTTTTGAAAGCTTCAGTTCAGGTAACCTCAAGAACAAATTTTCCAGAAACTTGATTTTAGGTTATAGATTTGTTCCTCATGTTGCACTGATCATGCTGATTCTTTTCTTTTTGAAAATGGTTGAGTTTTAAGGATTTTATGTTGCTCTGAAACTTTGCCCGTGAAATGTGTTTTGATTCGATTTGCATGATTCACGAAAAATAAATGAGTTTTGTTGTGTGGTTTGTGTTTAGTGATGTTCAAGGATTGATTCTGGAGAGTTTAGAGAGTTTTAGTGGCGTTTTGAGAGAGATTGAGTGAGAGAGCTGCCGGAGAAGATGACCTGAACACTGTTCCGGTCACCTGAAAGTCATTAGGGTTCAGATTAGGGTTTAATTGTGTAATTAGCGTAGTTTGAATGTGAGCCGTCCAGATGCGCGCGTGGTCTTTCCCTCCCTTTCCAGATTCAAATCTCATCCTTTAGATCAACATACTTTCTATTTAATTAGTTTTTATTTCATTTTTTCCCATTTAAATTGCACGAATTTTTAAAAATAGCAAATGACATCAAAAAATTCTGAAAATTTTCATAAAGTCTTTTATTAATTTTCAGAACCCAAAAATATTTTTATTTTTATTTTTTGCATTAAAAATTATTTTTAAATCATTTAAATGTTTATTTTTAACTAGTTAATGGAAATTAATTAATTAAAAATATATTTAGGTATTTAAAAATCACAAAAAAATTCAGAGGACATTTTCAAACATTTAGAAACATTTACAAACTCACAAGACAAACTTCTTTTTGGTTTTGATCATACTTTGATAATTTTCATTTGAATTAGGGTTCTTTAATTTGAATATTTTTAACCCTAACTTCAAAAATTCATAACTTTTGATCCAAGTTGAGTTTGTGAATGATTCTTTTTGCATTGTGTTAAGCATACTTTCAAGCATCTAAAAACATTTTTGTTCCATTTTTATCTTTCATTTTCCATTTGTTTGGTATTTTCCCTTTAGGATCACCCTTAAAACCCTAGAAATTTAGGAAAATCATAAGTCCCTTAGGGTTTAGCTTCTGACCTTCCCCTTTGGGCAATGAACTTGTGTGGGTTTAGGGTACCTTTGATCCCATTTTCAATTTTTTATCTCATGCTTTGCTTCTGATTTTGAATCTTGCATTGCATCTTGTACATAAACCCTAATCTTTGCCTTCATTTGCATTCATTCTTCATATGCTTGCATACATGAACTTACCATGACATTTGGTGCATCCACATGACATATACGACATCTTAGGACATATTGAAATCATGTTTGATCATTTCATCATCCATTTGCCATGCTTTTGTTTTCACTTTATGTCATATGCATTCATGAACTTTTATGCCTCCTTACATGTCTCATTTGCATTCCCATCCTTTGTATGATCATCCACATTTCTTGGTATGCTTTTGCATCATCCCATAGCATAATTTGCATCATGAACATGCTTCTGATTTTGGTTTGCATCCTTGCATTAATTTCATCTTCATTTTTCATTTCATTTCCTTTGCTAACTTTACAGGTGGTAAGTGTTTGAGAAGTGAATTTGCCTTCACTTCTCATAATCTTTTCTCATCCCTCTTATGCATTCATTGTTACATATTACTTGTGAATTAGAGTGAGCTTCCTCATTCATGTTCCCTCCTCACCTTCTTTCTTCAAGCAACTTATCTTCCTAAGTGAAGTAAGTTGCCTTGCCTCTTGCTGCTTCTTTTCCTTTCATCCTGCTTCTTCCATGGTGGCTTCTCCTTGAAGATCTTATTGCAAGCCTCATAAAACTTAGGAACACCCAAGCATGATAACAATTAGGGTTTGATTAGTCCCCCATTAGTTTTACCTTTGTGTCATCTTTGTGTCTTCTCTTCTGATCTCTTAATCATGGACTAAACCTTAAAGGTTTTAAGGCTTTGTGATTAGGGTTATGCATGCATCCTTCTATTAGGATGGAGTGTATAACTTTAATCCTAAGTGTTAATCCCTTAATGTGTTTAATTCCTTTAATCAATCCACCTAATAATCCCTAAGACATCAAGCTTGTAACTTGGGCCTTGCATTAGGGTTCTAATTCTTCCTTAATTGGTTAAGAAGGACTAACCCTAGTGTTAATGGAAAAGTCCCTCTCAAGTTGTCTTACAAACCATAAATTTCACTTCTTAATCTTACCATTAATTAAAATCCACTTTAATAAAGGCTTTTTTTTGTCATGAGGTTAATCCCTAATCATGGATTAAGTTGAGGTATCTTCCTCAGCTTAAATGCTCTCATCTATTATCCTTCTATTAGGATGGTGTAATGGGTCCATTAAATCCTTGACTATGGCTTAAACGCATTACTTAACACTAAACAAAAACTCCAAAAAACATCTAAATAATCTCAAGTAGGTTAATGATCTTAATCCTACATCATGGTGATTAAGTGTGAGGTGCTTACTTCACACTTAAGGTATTCTCATTACCCCTAATCAAAGGGAGGATATGATGAGTTTACTAACCCTTGGTTTAGGCTTAAGCTCATTGTCTTATGACAAACTCCAAAGGCAATAAAAGATTGAAAACATCAAATACAAACAATAATCGTCTCCTTCGGGATTCTTTTCTCACCTCATTCACTCATAAACGAGAAATTGCTTCTTCCGTCTAATGCAAGACAGTTTGCACCTGAGCCAGACAGGTCATACACTTGAGCATAGACAAGTAAGCAGTTCATCAGTCAATTTATTTTCCAGTCTCTTAGAGTCTAACTACGGTGTTCTGACTTCCTCATTGCACGAGAGGATACGTAGGCATAACTTAACTGTTATCGAACAAAAGTCTCTGTATATTCCCCCTCTTCCAGTATTATCCTTTAAGCCTCGTAGTCTTAAGCTTCGTACTTTTTCCTTGCACTAACACTCTTTACTTCACTTCACACTTTTTTTACACTGACATTTGCATTCTTTTCCAGCTTTGATACACAAATAGCACTGACACTACCCCTATAAACACAAATCTTTCAAGCATGGATCCCGTCGAGTACGACGGACAATCTGGGTGCTAATACCTTCCCAGGTTGTAACCAACCCCCTTTCTCAGTTTCTCTGGTTCGCGACCATCTTATCTATCTTTTCTTAGGTTTATGCAACATTACCTTTCCTTCGGGATAAAAATGCTTAGCTGGCGACTCTTTTCATTCATTCCTTCTCCTTCACCGACCATTCACGTCTGTACCCCTTCTGACCAGGTGTCATTTGGTGGGAGCGACACTTGTTGATTTCGATGTTTGCACCCATGTAGTTTGATTTGAACTTAGTCCATGCTTAATATTTGTTACTGATGCGAAATTTTTTGTTGTCCAACTTGAAACTTTGTGTATCCTGCTGCTGAATTTTCCTCTTTTGAAATTAACTTATGCCTTGGCGAATTTGTTCTTGGTTACCAATTGAAACTTTGATGAGTTGATCATGTGAAATAACATAGATACATTATCTTGAGTCACATACGAAATCTCGAATATGTATTGATGAAATGTCACTAAATGCATAAACTTGAATGCAACTTTTTGGATCAATTCTAATCAATTTGTCAATTATATTTGTGTGCATGTATATGAGGCATATGCGATCTCGCTTTGGAAGCAGGAGAATCGGGCCTGTTGTTGGAGCTGCTGCTGTCGTGGAAAAAAATGATGGCTGGATGATGACGAGCAAATCGGAAAATTGTCATTGTGTAAGATTTTTTTGACCTTGCTCAACTGTATTCATGTTGCCCTTTTTACTATGATCACCGTGATTCATAACATATATAATTGTGGAGATTGGCTTTGGGTGATGATCCAATTGTTTTAATATTGTTGTTCATGATTATTGCAAATACACTTCGGTCGGTGCCGTCCCACCCCCCCAAAGTTGTTTTGACGAGGAAATTCATACCCATGTTGTCATGTGATTGTAGGATTTATGTTAGGCTTGTAGTTCTTGGAAATTCTGTATATATCCATATTAATCATTATCTTGCAAGGAAAAGACTAGATCCATATACCATCAGGGCCATCACAACACCAAAATTGCCCCATTTACCCTCTTTGGCATACTCTTCAGCTTCTGGTATAAGCACATCCCAGGGAAGTCCTCTGCCCTCACTATCTTTCAAATCCTTCTTGACCTTAGCAGTTGGTATACGACAGACTCTGGATATGTCTTCTTCCTTGAGAACTATCTCTGATCCATAGTAAGGAAACATATCTCTGACAGGAATACCCAAAATACTGGAAATCTCCTCCAAGGTAGGAGCCAAAATATAATCTAGAAACACAAAACACCGCAACAAGGGATCATAGAACTGAAGCAAAGTATGCAAGCTATCCTTCTGGTCTGCAGTAGGTTTATCCATGTACTTCAAAATCTGACCATACCTCTTTCTGAAGTTCCCTAAAACTTGATCATTCATCAGCCCTGCTAGTCTCTGAACACTCTTAACTTCTGGTTGGAGAAAAGTGTAATGGACATTCTTCTTTCTTGTAATTTTCTTAACTTCTGCCATCTAGAAAGCTTACAATTACCAGAACTGGGTGCTAAACTGAGAACAGAACCTAAAAATGGAAACATAAATAATTAATGCGAGTATGATGCGATGCAAATGCAATGCAGGCATATGATCGATCTGGGACCATCTGGATACTGAATATTAGGACCCCCAAGTGACTGAAAAACCAATATTCTCTGAGCCATAACCATCTGATAGAATCCCTCAGAACCAAAAGATCAAGAAATCCAGAACCATAAGAACCAAATCATAACAAAGACCACACTGATAATGAGGGTATATAGAGGTCAAGGGTTCCTGCAAACCGGCAAACCCCTCCCAATCTCACTGGTGTGCTCCGGGTCAAACATCACGGACTCTCAAAGCCGAATAACAATAATACGTTTACCATCTCCGAGAAATGGCCCATGACCAGATCAGGGAATCGATTTGGAATTATGTACTACTCAGGGAGGCCTCAGCTGAGTCCAGGAAAACAAGGTCATTCTATGTGAGTTCCAGGTGGGCCCTCAGGTGCGAATGAGTTTGCCACACAATGTGGTCTACCACTGTCACCACTAGAGAGGGATGTTTCCACAAGGTTCTCAATGACCGGTCCCCAGCTGCACATAACTATCAAGGTTATGAAATGAGAGAGGAAGATCCCCAAATCAAGACATTTCCAAGACAGTCGCAAATCTGGGCGTGGAACTCACTACTACCCCCATGACAAGATCTCATGAGGCCAAAGTGGAACCACTCTAAGTCCTAGGGTGCACTCAAGCCTTGGTAATGAGCTCATCTCATAGTAATAGTATCACCCAAGTCCCACCAAATAGAAAAAATCCAGTCCAGACAGTCCAGTATATATGATGCAGGAAAATAAATACTGAAAACTGTAAACAAAGCTGTAAATAAACTATAAATAAACAACCGTAAAATAAACACGCAACAACAAACAAACAACGCCCAGCAAAACAGAAACAAACAAGCGCTAGGAGAGACTCTCAAGGGAACTAGAGATTCTGGTTGGGATGTCCCCAGCAGAGTCGCCAGCTGTCATTCCCCGGATTTCCATCCTGGTACAAACGTGAAAGTGGCGCGGAAAGAGGTAGAGTCGCCAGCCAGACATTTTTATCCCGAAGGAACGGGAATGGTAATGTTGCACAAACCAGGAGAAAGAAGAGGAAGGACACGGGTCCTGCAAACCAAAAATACTGAGTTCGGGAGTCGGTTACGACCTAGGAAGGTATTAGTACCCCAGATCGTCCGTCGTACCCGACGGGATCCACGCTTGCAAAGAAACTGTTTCAAAGGGTGAAGAAATGAAAGCTGCTGCAAAAGAAAAGGAACTGAACTAGATAAAAGAAACAAAAAGGGAACTGAAAAAGAAATGAAAAGGAAAAAATGTAGGGAAAATGAAGATTGTGCTCAAACGGGCCCTACCCCGCTGCCTACGTACCTCATCTGGCCATGAGGATCAGAGTCGCCGTAGTTCCCCTAACTAGGGGTGGAAAATATTGCTTGTGTCTTAAGGCTTGAACTGCCTATGTCAATACTCAGGTGTTACAGGCTCGGACAACGAGTGCGTTACCGTCTTGCAAAGTGACAAGTAGGAGCAAGTTCGCATACGGAGCGAAGGAGATGAGAAGAGAATTCCCGAAGGAAAGACGATTATTTTTTGTTTGTGTTTTTTAGAAGTTTTCTATGAGTGTGGCACAAGGAAGTGAACTCAAGCTCTTTTCCATGGAATGTGTACTTGCTACTACATTCCAAGATGGAATAATAGAACTAGCACACTCAAGTAAGGAGAAGATCCCCAAAACTTAGTTCCAAAGATTAAGGCCTAGGCTCACTAACTCGTTGACTTTATTAAGTGTTTTAGCGATTGAAATGAAGAAGTATTTTTATGATTTTTCTTGATGAAGGTGACTTCATGATGCGACTTGTGCATTATGCTAGACAAGCTTATACTATCCCAAGATGGGAAAACTACAAATGCCCCATGGAATAAGGCAATTACACAAGAAGTCACTTCTTTCTTTATTAATATTTTTTAGGATTTTTGTTTTGAGATGAGAAAGAGAAAGAGCTAGAGGAGCAAAAGGCAAAAGTCTAATGGGGAAAGTCTAATCCTAAAGTTATCATGCAAAGGTGGTCCTAAGGTTAGTGAGGCTTCAACTATCCTAAGAGAAAGGATGATCAAAAGAGAAGCAAAAAGAAAGGAGAAGAAAACTAGAGAGGGAAAAGAGAACCACATGATGGCACAAAACACATCAAAACTCACAAAGAAAAAGCAAAGCAAAAGAGAAAGATAAAGAGTTGAAATGTGGATAAACATCCACACTTCTCTTACCATAAACCCCTGCAATGTTTGCAAAATTCCAGCAAATTGATCAATATAATCATGGATCTAGCGTGTTCAAAGGTTCTAGCAAACAAGGATCAAACAACATGCCAAGCATTGCAAACACATGACTTACGCGTCGAAAACATGAGAGCATACATCAACATCAAGCAAATCACCCTAAAATAGTATGTTCAATGATCATACAATGATCCAAGGCATTTAAAACAAGTAAGGGGGTCAAACATGCTAGAAATAAGGCAAATATGGCATTCTGCCTCAGTGTTAACCGGTTAACCAAATGCGTTAACCAGTTAACCAGTCCAAAACCTGCATAAAAACAGCACAAAACAGGTGCTTTAACCGGTTAACCAAAAGCGTTAACCGGTTAACACTGAAGAGATAGCAGCAATTTCCTGCATAAAACAACTTACAACCAGCTTATCCAAATAATTCCACACCAGACCAATAATCAATTAAGCATGGAAAAATTAGTCAATTCACATTAATCCATATCATTAAGCTCATGAACATTAACACTCGGATCCGGTTACAAATCAACCAATCAATTCAAGCAACACAAGCAAATACACAAGCATATGATGGATCTAAAGCGCATCATGCAAATAAGCTAAAAACAAAGCTAGATCTGAAATTAACCGACCTACAAAGCTGAGGTATGCTTTGCTAATTGTTGTTTGAGCTGGAAATGAGAGATTTCGCAGAAAACTTTGACGATCCGATGCTAAGCTTCACACTCCGTGCAAAATAAATGCAAGAAGAAGCTATTGAGGCAGAATTTTGGATCCAAAAGCACTTCTAGATCCTCAAACCAGATCTGAATCTCCAATAAAACCAGCAAAAAGATGCAAAGAAGCTACGGATGGAGGTCTAGTTCCAAGATCTACATACCTCAAGGCAAGGTTGTGTGATCTTCAAAGAGGAACTCTGAGTGATTTGGAAAATTGGGAGAGAAAAGTGAGAGAGAAAAGTGAGAGGAGTGAAAATTCAGAAAATGAGAGTGAAAAATGAGGGGAAGCCCCTTTGGTTTGGAGAGAAATGATTAAATATGGTTTAGGTTTGGGGCCCAAAAATAGGCTTGGGATCCAAAATTATGGTTTGGGTAGTGTGATTAGGATGTAGCAATGGAATTAGGCTTGGATAAATGCTCTAGATCCTTCCTTTTAATTTCCAATTAATTCAAAAATGAATAAAATCAAAAAAATGAAAAATGGAGCAAAAATCACACATGCTGAACTTGCTGTTGGAATTCAAATTTCGCACGCGTTAACCGATTAACCAAATGCATTAACCGGTTAACGCAGAAAAAATTTGAATTTCCCTTATTTTGGTGGGAAACCTCAAGAATAACCCGGCCTCAACCATTTCAAGCTGATTTTGATCCTCATCCTTTTTTAGGGTCTTGAACATGATACAGAGCTTGTGCAAAATGATCCTGTGAGATTCTTTCTAGGTCACCATGCTCTTGATTTTGACTTACAGTGCTTCAAAATTCCCGGATGACTGATCATATGCCTTATGCTAGACCATGCGAGTGTTAGGCTTCATTTTTCTATGCAAAATGTTAAGGATATGATATGCTTATGATGATTATGATATGATGATGATGCTAACAGGAGAGGGCAAATTTGGGGTGTTACACTACCCTGCTGCCTATGTACCTCATCGAGAAAATGAGGATCAGAGTCGACGTAGTTCGCCTAACTAAGGTAGAAATATTTATTTGTGTTTTTTAGAGTTGAAATGTGTATGTCTATGCTCAGGTGTTGCAGGCTCGTCTAGTACGAGTGTGTTACCGTCTTCCAAATGAGCCAAGTATTCGCAAGTTCGAGTTTAGAGTGAGTGAGGTGAGAAACTAAATCCCGCGGGAAAAGACGAGTTTTGTTTATTTATTGTCTTTTGAAGAAGTGTTTTATGAGATTTTTGTTTGTGGGCTCTCTCATACTAAGACTTGTTCATCGTGGTAGATGCCTTACACATCGCCCCGAAATGGGACGTGTATAAGTAACCCACCGCAAAGTCTTGTGGCGTTCGAGAAGGTCAACCTTTATTAGGTGTTTTTTACTTTTTTTTTAGATGAGAAAGAAAGCAAAGCGAACCAAAGGCAAAAAGTCTAAGGGGAAGACTAATCCTAGTGTTGTCATGCAGGGATGAATCTAGGTTAGTGCGGTTTTCTAATCCTAATGAGAAAAAAGAAAAGAAGAGGGAACTAGAAAGAAACTTACTTCCTAAGGAAGCTAAGTTATTTCTAAAGGGGATTAACATGAAGTTATGTAAACTAAACGCAAAAATGCTAAAGCAAAGACACTTTGAAAGCATAAAGAAATTAAAAGGATGAAGTTGTATGAACTTACCCTTACCTCCTAACAAAACAAAGGTTATTGGGATAAACATGATAAAAGGAATGTGGTAATTAAGTACCAAACAAAACCTAATTCATCTAGGACCTAATCTAGACTCAATCCTAAGTCTAAGGGACCTAAAAACTATGCAAAGGAAAAATCCAGCAGCTACTACATCTCATATATCACAAACAGCTACCAAATGCAATGCAAAATATAAAAAGCTTATTACAGCTAATAAGCAACATGCAAAATAGGTGTAAAAAGCCAAACAACATGAATGCAACACCTTTTTACAACACCTGTTTCAAAATGCAACTATGAAAACAAGGCAGATTTGAATATTTTCATTTATGCACAAAATATGAATTTTAATGCAAATCAAATAATGAAAATTTTATGCAAGTTAATCAATAAAATGCAATGGATTGTTAAGAAGAATGCAACATCAATCATGCACTTATGTGATGCAAGTTAATGGTTTATGTGATTCTTTTTAGATTATGCAATTTTCAATATGCACAAAAATGGATCAAGATGTGAATGGCTTCATGATGCAATGCAAAAACCAGAGGTGTACACTTTCATTATTATGCTTAAAAAGGATGCTCAATTATGCAAACAATGATCACAATGTGTTACGAACATATATGCAACATTTATGCATAAAAACGGAAACTAACGAAACGCGTGTCGAAAGCTATCAAAATTACATAATCATGCGCCTATAGTGATCCTAAGAATTCAATAAAAACATGATCTATCAATACATGATGATTAAAGAATGAACTATGCACAAACATGCCATGAAACAAGCTGATTTTTCAAAATCAAACAACATTAACCGATTAACGCCCTGGGTTAATCGATTAATGACTTCAAAATATCAAATCCAGGGGAAAAAGGTTAGAGTCGCCAGCCAAACATTTTTATCCCAAAGGAATGGGAAAGGTAATGTTGCACAAACCTAAGGAAGAAGGAAAAGGACGAGGCCTTGCGAACCAAAGATCTGGATACGGGAGTCGGTTACGAATTGAGAAGGTATTAGCACCCCAATCCGTCCGCCGTACCCGACGGGATCCACGCTTATAAGACTGTTTTCAAAGGGTGAAAAATAATATGATGTTTGAATAAAGGAATAGCTATCTGGAATGAAATGGAAATGAGAAAAGAAATGGAATTGACAAATGGAAATAAAGGGGAAAAATGTAGGGAAAATAAAGATTGTGCTCGAATGGGCCCTACCCCACTGCCTACGTACCTCATCGGGATAAATGAGGATCAGAGACGCCGTAGTTCGTCTAACTAAGGCTTACACTCGTTTGTGGTTTTTAGGATGACATTGCCATAGCTCTAGCTCAGGTGTTACCGGCTCTGACTCGAGGGTGTTTACCGTGTCGCTGTTTGAACTGTCGAGACAAGTCAGGTTCGTCCGCAAAGAGTATGAGATGAGAAAAGAAGACGTGACTTCTTGGTTTGTTGTCTTTTATAAGAAATGTTTTGAATTTATGTTTATTGAATGTACAACACTAAATACTATGACACAGGAGCGAATACTTTCCAAGATCGCCCCCAATGGAACGTTTGTAAAGCATCCTAGAAGAGTGAAGGAGACCTCCACTAATCATTTCCCGTATAGCTTAAGGCTCGTGGCGCATTGTACACCTTTTCCTTTATTAAGTGTTTTTGATTTTCTTTTAAGATGATAAGAGAGACTCAAATTATCAAAGGAAAAATTCTAAGGGGCAACTAGACTTACCCTAAGTTAGTTGAATTCATGGATAACCTATGGTTAGTGAGGTTTGCAATTAAATCTACTTAAGAGATATAAGACTAGACATGCAAGTAAAAGAAATTAATAATAAGCAATAGGGTCCTCCTAAGTCATGGTGGGTAAAAATGGTATGGAATGTAAACGGGATGGAACAATGGTTCGGGTGGGTCGGTTGCGTGGTGCTAAGACACACGACTTATGTGTGAAACATACAAGGCTTGCCTTTTTGTTGAATGGAATGGAACGATGGTAATCGAGGAACCCTAAAATAATATGAACTTTATTTATTTATTTGAAAATATACTCGACGTTGGATCGAATACTTTATTTGTTTTTGAAATTTTGGTTTTCTATCGATTCGTTTTTATCTTTTCTATCCTACTTATGGAAACTATAAAAGCATACAAGTTCTAGGATATTTACATCACAACGCATACAAAGTATAAAACACAATTAAGGCATAAAAACATCCAAGTCCAATAAGCCAATCCTTGAAAACATACCTTGCACAAAGAAAAAGCAAATAGTTAGTGAATGATATGAATTATGAATATGCATAATGTGAAGGAATGAATTAAAATGACAAAAATATTAAAAGTCATGAAAAAAATGTGAAATTAAATTCCTAAGGTTTTAAACCTGATTATGACACTTATGCTAAAAATCTCTTAGAAATTCTAATCTTAACTAAGGCAAATGGTCACCTAATCCTATGTAAAGCTTAATCACAAATTTACACAAATTATACTACCAAAACAATAGAAAAAATGTCCTAAAAATTCACCAAAAAATATTATAGGTACTTCAATTTGTCCTCTAATCATAGCAAAAAGAATGGATCCAAAATGGTACAGGAAGTGGTAGAAATAAATTGTACAAATTTATGTGTCCATGAAGGAATTTAATATGGATCAATTAAAATGAACAAATCAAAATTAAATTGAAAAATAATTAAATTCAGAAAGTAAAAATTGGGAATGCTTCTAAATTGACTTAATATTCTACTGTAATTTTTGTGGAAT
Organism: Lathyrus aphaca; assembly: GCA_963966055.1. Classification (NCBI taxonomy): domain Eukaryota; kingdom Viridiplantae; phylum Streptophyta; class Magnoliopsida; order Fabales; family Fabaceae; genus Lathyrus; species Lathyrus aphaca. The sequence goes on along the minus strand of OZ014519.1, from coordinate 374,262,984 downwards.
TTTATTAAATGTTTTAATATTTTTTTATGGGATTAATTTAAAGAGGCATAAAATAGAAAAAGAATAGAAATAGAGAGGGGGGGGGGGGGTGGAGATAGAAATGATTTTCAGCTATAATAACAACTGGGCCTCGAATGGGGGTGGAAACATCAACTGGGTTTAAGCCCAATTCGCACCAAGCCTGAGGGAGGTGAGAATGGAAATTTTTATAAGTTAAAAAAAACAAATGGGCCGAAAACGGGGTGGGGATAGCAAGTCTGAGGCCCATTATCACTTATCCTCTTCCAATTTAAAAAAAAACGAAAATTAATGGGGATTTAATACATTTATGGTGAATTAATCCTTTTAATTTCTCTTAACTACCCATTAACTTATCTTAATTTCCATTAACTCATAATTAACCTATTATAATTAAAAAGGAAAATGGAACAGCACAAATAAAAGGAAAAAGAAAAGAAAAACACAACTTGGAACCCTAAATTTCCTTTCTTCTTCCCGCGGCGGCATCAACTTTCCTCTCCTAGCTTTCGATGTCGTCCCCTCCTTCTCAACGCCACCATGGCTCTTCTCTCTCTCACCCTACGCCGCCTCTCTCTCTCGACGCCGTTCATCTCTAAAATCGTCGCCGCCGGCGTCGCGGTCACCTCAAATGTTCCCTCTCAGAAATTCTACATACAAACCTCAATCATCTTCCCTTCCATGTCTCATATTTGTCCCCAGATTCCTCCAAAAACTAATCATAGCTATTGGATTAAAAACATTCAGCTCAAAATCAACACAAACAGATCCTGATCGTACCTGTGCGTGATGATGAAAGGAGATGGCGATGATGCCCTACGAATCTACTCGATGAAGATGAGATTGCGCGTTTGAAGGTAATGGTCGTTCCGAATCGACGTCACGAAGGCGAGGATTAGAACCTTTGCGCTCACAGTAGATCGCTCTTGGCTTCTTCTTCGCGCACACTACTGAGTCGTTAAATCCGTCGCGATGTGAGGGTGTTCTTGATGTTACAGGTTCATGATAGGTTCTTGATTGTAGCTCTGTTCTATTCTTGCGTTCGCCTTCGAAAGTTTCATCGTCTGTTATTGATTCTGCGTTCTATGGTTTGACCCCTTTTGCAGGTTGTTGCTGTTGGTTACGCGGACTAACGATGACGATGGAAAAGGTGATGATAGAGAGGTATAAGACTCTTTACGCTTCTTGTTTTCAAATTCAACCATATCTTTCTTGAATTTTTTGATCCTGAATGGTGGTGGTCATTACTTGCGAAAGTTGCAGGTCCACGCTTGAAGATGGAAGATCGAAACCTAATGGTGAATATTGATGGTGAAGTGGTTGGAGAGGGATCAAGAGAGGAAGATTGATGGTGAAGTTGTTGATGATGATAGTGAAGACACAATGCAGTTAGAATCAGGAGAAGTTGATGGGTGAAGGTGATGAAGAAGTTAGGAGGAGAATGGAGAATCAAGTGAAGAAGAGTGAATGAGAGCCAAAGAAAACCCAGCCCCCAAAAACTCCTCCCAATCCTGGTTTTATGGAACTCTATAAAGGTGAGTTTTTTCTCAACAATTTCAGTGAATTTTAGCTAAGAAATCTGTTATAACCGTTAGGAATTCTGTTATAGGTTAGTTATAGTTTGTTGTAACCGACTTCATCTGTAGTTTTCTCTCAGCTTTTGACATTTCATTCAAAACCTTTCCTGTTTCGGACTCTAAAATCCCTTTCTATCATGTATGCTGAGTTCTGAATCTTTCCTCTTTTGTAGGTACTTGCAGAGTTATGAAAGTAAGAATAAGGGATTGAAGGGAGATTTCCGTCCAAAATTGCTGAGTTTTCGGCGATGTTGCGGGATAAATACTGATGCGGTTGGAGAGATTGTTAACATCCTGCCACTGATGCTTTTTTCAGCTCCATATTATGTTGGCCATCACAACTATTATTGAGTTTTGTATCAGTTACAATTGTGAGAGTTTGTTATATTTTTTGTTTTGAAGTTCATTCTTCTGATCCCTTTTGTAACAAGTTTTCTATTGAAAAATTTGTAAATGATTTTCCTTGTATGAATCTCATTACGGCTGTGTAATTGTATTCTTTTGAAAAAAATTCCTTTTTTATGAATTTTTTTGAATTTGATATGCCTTTCTAAGCGTTTCTTCTTTGTCTCCCGCTTTTATTCCGACTTGTGCGTATTTAATGATGCTTTCCATAAAAGAAACAGATCCAAATCACATTTCTTCTGTAAGGATTTCGAACCCCATTGTCTAGCTGCACATTTGGTGACTTCAACCCGAATAACTCAAACCGTCTTTAAGTTTGACTGATGTAATATGTTCTTTTCTTCTTCTTCTCTTGGCTGAAATATACTTTTTATTTGCCACTTCCAAACTTACCTAAGTCCTCATATATCTTAGAATAAATGACTACAAAATTGCATTATTCCTTGGACCCAAGAAACAAAATATATTATTTGCTAACATAACCTATATGGCACAACTATCACTTGGATTTTGAATAAAAATTGGATTCTTTTGCCATGATAAACCAAATTTGAATTCAATGTTGAATGGATGGCGACACCAACTATCACTCAGAATTTATTTGAACGCTAAGACCTTGAATACTAGACATCATTAATACTTTGCTTAAATTGAAATTAATGGCCATGCTTGCAACAACTTCAAGTTTTCTCATTATCATTTAGATCGTGATGAACCAACCTAATCCATAGCTCTTTCCATCGAGAACGATGATAAAATGTCTAATCTCTTGAAGCCTCTAAGAGATAACATTGGGTGATAAAGTGATCATAATAACGAGAGCTCAACCTTGCATTGAGTGTAGTATCCAAATGAATCACTTTTGGAACCGAAAAATCCCTATCACCAGAAAAAGAAACCTGATCCCAAGTTTTAGTGATTTCATCCCAATGAACAAAGACAAAGTGATGGCCTACTAAACAATGCAGATGAAATCAAACACGAGCCAATTAGGTTAATAATAAAAATAGGAGGGCAAATTTTGGGGTGTTACACATATATGCAACATTTATGCATAAAAACGGAAACTAACGAAACGCGTGTCGAAAGCTATCAAAATTACATAATCATGCGCCTATAGTGATCCTAAGAATTCAATAAAAACATGATCTATCAATACATGATGATTAAAGAATGAACTATGCACAAACATGCCATGAAACAAGCTGATTTTTCAAAATCAAACAACATTAACCGATTAACGCCCTGGGTTAATCGATTAATGACTTCAAAATATCAAATCCAGGGGAAGAATATAACATGTTAATCGGTTAACCTAGGGCGTTAACCTGTTAACATTGAACATAATGCAAGAAACATCTATGTAATAAGCACTTTTATCTACAACCCTACTTCCAAAGGTTCCTATTACATTCATGAACATGCTAGCACGAATTTTCTACTCAAACCTAGTTCTTTATCACCTATTAATGTCAAGAATAAGCTACAAATCTAGATACTAACAATCAAAATAAGTAAATCGCAAGCAAATCATAAAAGCGATCAAAACGCAAGCAAACGATCAACAATCGAAGAATGCCATATGGCGAGATGAAGTGAATAAATTAAATATGAAACAGTTTCAAATTCACCAACCTACAAAGCGGAGGATTTCTTTGGTGATTGTTGCAGTTTGATCGATGCACAAATGAAGAGAATACCGGAGACTTCAAGCTTCGATCCACGAGAATGCAAAATAAATGCAATCGATCCGAAACGCTTCTGATTGGTGAAATAAACACCGTAACCGTGTCAAATCTTCGATTAACCACTGAATTGGTGAAGATGATGGAGGCTAAGATTCCGATCTATTGAGTTTCAATGTGAAACTTGAAGGATCGTGATGAAGATGAAGCTTTGGTGAAGGTTGAAAATGGAGGAAAAGTTTGAGAGAATTGAGAGAGATGAAGAGAAATTGTTGAAGAATGGTGGAAGTAAAGCCTTTCCTTTTTTTTGGAGTGAAAAGATATTTTATATTGGTTAGGTTTAGAGTGAGGGTTAGGTTAGGGTTTAGGCTTGGGTCCTAAGCTAAGGATAGGAGTTAGTTAAAGTTTGTTAGGGTTTAGGGAATATTCCTTGGAAGAGTGCTAGAAGGGTCTAGAAGGTAGTGGAACTTGCTAGAATGTGGTAGAAGCACAAAACAAAGGGAAAATGGAAAAAGGAGGGAAACATCAACTAAAATTTGAAATATGTTTCCAAATTTCGCACGCGTTAAAAGGTTAATGCCCTGGGTTAACCGGTTAACGGACCAAAAACTTGAATTTTCCTTTTTTGATGAGAAACTTCAGGAATGCATCTATACCGTCCATTTTTAGTCGATCTTGATTTTAAACCTTTCTAGGGCTTTGTGGATGACATTGCTTCTTGTAAAATCACTTGGCTCTTAACTCGACTTTGAAGATCATGAATTTCCAGCTGGTTGATCATAATGCCTTGTGCTTGTGATCATGGATGCTTATGCTTCATTTTTCTATGCAAGAATGTTTGAACATGTATTCAATATGCTATGCTATATGATATAAAAATGAGAGGGAAAATTTTGGGGTGTTACAGCTTCCCCTATTCAAACATCTGTTAATCTGAAAAGGACGATAGTGTTGGCTGTCGGCCGTTCAAGATGAACTGTGGTTGAATACCAAAAAGACCCTAAAATTTTCACTCTTCTGGATAAGGAAAAGGGAAATAAACCCAACCAAAGAAACAACTGCCCGACGATACAAGTAATCGAAAGTAACGACTGAAAACGAGAAAATGTCTTTTGTAGTACGCCAAGAGACTACTGGCTTGCCATAACGACGACAAACATGGTGCATTTCAGTTGGTGGGATAGACGTGTACGACTTCAAGATCTGTATTAAAAAATATGCTTTCTTGATCTTGATTAGAATCTTCATCTGGGCATGCACTGTCTTGATTCTCTTTGTATATCCTAAGGCCAGGTATGCGGTAAAATGGTGCAATTACGAAAATCCATGTAACAACGCGTTGTCTTGACTTTCTGCATTGTTTCGACAATATAACCCACTGTCAGGATATGCAACCAGACATGCACTGAATTGACCCTCTTTCAGAATTCGTGTAACTACACGCTGTCTTGACTCTGATCTTCAAAATTCGTTTAACGATACGCTGTCTTGATTTTGAATATGAAATAACCATTCTAACAAGTAGATATGTATTTCAAATAAAAGACCCACTGGGCTGGATCGTTGTCAGAATCCGTATAAAAATACACTGACTTGATTCTGATCTTCAAAATCCGTACAACAATACACTATCTTGATTTTGAATATGAAATAACCATTCTAACAAGTAGATATGTATTTCAAATAAAAGATCCACTGGGTTGGATCACTGTCAGAATCCGTATAACAATATGTTGTCTTGATTCTGATCTTCAAAATCCATATAACAATACGCTGTCTTGATTTTGAATATGAAATAACCATTCTATCAAGTAGATATGTATTTCAAATAAAAGTTCCACTGGGCTGGATCATTGTCAGAATCCGTATAACAATACGCTGTCTTGAATATGAGCTTCAAAATCCGTATAACAATACGTTGTCTTTATTTTGAATATGAAATAACCATTCTAACAAATAGATATGAATTTTAAATAAAAGATCCACTGGGTTGGATCGCTGTCAGAATCCGTATAACAATACGTTGTCTTGACTCTGAGCTTCAAAATCTGTATAACAATACATTGTCTTGATTTTGAATATGAAATAACCATTCTAACAAGTAGATATGTATTCCAAATAAAATATCCACTGGGCAGGATCGCTGTCAGAATCCGTATAACAATACGTTGTCTTGACTCTGAGCTTCAAAATCCATATAACAATATGCTGTCTTGATTTTGAATATGAAATAACCATTTTAACAAGTAGATATGCATTTCAAATAAAAGATCCACTGGGCTGGACGACTGTCAGAATCCGTATAACAATACGCTATCTTGATTCTGATCTTTAAAATCCGTATAACAATACGCTGTCTTGATTTTGAATATGAAATAACCATTCTAACAAGTAGATATGTATTTTAAATAAAAGATCCACTGGGTTGGATCGATGTCAGAATCCGTATAACAATATGTTGTCTTGATTCTGATCTTCAAAATCCTTATAACAATACGTTGTTTGATTTTGAATATGAAATAATCATTCTAACAAGTAGATATGTTATTTTAAATAAAATATCCACTGGGCTGTGTAATTCCCCAAATTTGCCCTCTCCTGTTTATCATCATCATCATATCATAATCATCATCAGCATGTTATGTCCTTAGCATATTGCATAGAAAAATGATGCATAACACTTGCATGTTCCAGTATAAGGCATATGATCAATCATCAGGGAAATTCAAAGCTCACAAGGCATGTTACAAGGTTGATATCATGGTCAAAGGCCTTAAGAAGGATTGAGGATCAAAATCAGGCCAGAACGGTTGGCGTCAGGTTATTCCTGAGGTTTCCCTCCAAAAGGAGGGAAAATTCAAAATTCACTGGTGTTAACGGATTGGTTAACTGGTTAACGGCTGCGAATTTTGAATTCGAACAGCATTTTCAGCATGTGCTTTGGCTCCAAATTTCCAAATTTCTGATTTTTATTCATTTTGAATTAAAGAGAAGGATAGGTTGCTAGGGCATCAGTGAACTAATTCTCGTCACAAGTTACATAACGAAGCTTTACTATCGTGAAGAACGTCAACAACCTCCTGGTGTAGTCCCTGTATGGAATCAAATATGATTGATGAACAAGCCATTTTCTGTTAACTTGATTTATGACCAAAGCTGAATCACCAAAGATATCGAGGGTCTGAATTCGTAAATTAATCGCCTCCTCAATCCCCATTATACAAGCTTTGTAATCTGCCTCATTGTTGGTGCATTCAAATGTCAATCGGGTAGTGAAGGACATGTGAACTCCTTCTGGTGTGATAATGATGGCACCAATTCCGATGTCATTCATGTTAGCGGCCCCATCGAACATCAGACTCCATTTGGATTTAGGGTCTGGCCCCTCCTCTGGGAGTGGTTCTTCGCAATCTTTGGATTTGAGGAACATGATGTCTTTATCAGGGAACTCAAACTCATTGGCTGATATTCATCAATGGGTTGTTGGGCCAGAAAGTCTGATAATACACTTCCCTTGATAGCTTTCTGGGAGTATACTAGATATCGTATTCATTCAATACCATTTGCCAACGAGCAACCCTTCTGGTCAAAGTTGGTTTCTCGAAGATGTACTCGACATGATCCATCCTTGAAATCAATAAGGTTGTGTTAGTAAGAATGTATTTCCGCAATTGCTTAGCAGCCCATGCCAATGTGCATCATGTCTTCTCAAGCATTGAGTACTTGGACTCACAGTCTGTGAACTTCTTGCTCAAGTGGTAGATTGCATGCTCTTTCCTACCTGTCTCGTCATGTTGACCGAGAACGTTACCTATTAATCCTTCAAGTACTGTAAGATACATAATCAAATGTCTCCCCGGAACCGGAGGCATGAGGATTGGAGGTTCATGTAAATACTCCTTTATTTTGTGGAAAGCCATTTGATAGTCATCGTTCCACCTGACAGCCTGATTCTTTCTCAAGAGCTTGAATATTGGTTCGCACGTAGCTGTCATGTGAAATATGAACCGTGAAATGTAGTTCAATCTCCCTAAGAAACCGCACACTTCTTTTTCAGTTTTAGGCTCAGGCATCTCTTGAATTTCTTTCACCTTTGCAAGATAAACCTCAATCCCCTTTTCTCTTATGATGAAACCCAATAGATTACCGGAGTGCACCCTAAAGGTACATTTATTTGGATTCAACCTTAGTTTGAACTTCCGCAACCTATCAAACAGCTTAGCTAGGTTGACCAGGTGCTCTTCCTCTGTTTGTGATTTTGAAATCATGTCATCAACATAGACTTCAATCTCATGATGAATCATATCATGAAAGAGAGTCACCATTGTCGTTGGTAAGTTGCCCCAACATTCTTCAACCCGAACAACATCACTTTATAGAAGAAAGTTCCCCAAGGGGTGATGAATGTAGTTTTCTCCATGTCATATGGCGACATTTTGATTTGGTTGTAGCCCTAAAAGCCATCCATGAAGGAAAACACTAAAAGTTGAGTTGTATTGTCAACCAACACATCAATGTGAGGCAATGGGAAATCTTCCTTGGGGATAGCTATGTTCAAATCTCGGTAGTCAACACACATTCGAACTTTTTCATCTTTCTTTGGTAATGGCACAATGTTGGCAACCCATGGTGGATAACTCGTAACAGCCAAAACCCAGCGTCAAACTATTTCTGAACCTCTTCCTTGATCTTTATTGACATATCAGGTCGAGTTCTTCGCAGTTTCTATTTCACTGGAGGGCAGTCTTCTCGAAGAGGCAGCCGATGTACTACAATATTAGTGTCAAGTCCTGGAATGTCTTGGTAGGACTAGGCAAAGATATCAACGTATTCACTGAGCATGGAAATCAATTGGCCCTTCACAGATTCTTCTAATGCAGCCCCTATCTTGATCTCTTTCCTTGCCTCTTTGGTACCCCGGTTTAAGATCTCAATAACCTTTTCATGTTGCTGAATCACCCTCTCCTCATGCTTTAGCAATCTAGCTAACTCTTCAGGTAATTCACAATATTTTTCACCTTCCTTGTCGGCTTGGTAAATCGGATTGTTGAAATCATACCGAGCCATAACAAGATTTTCATTGATGAGATCCAATGGGGTGCATCTGCATGAATGATGATTCATGCTAGATTTTAGAAAGAGTGTGACGAAAAAATGAAAGTGAAAAAAAGTACATTGCCATTTATTATAAGAAAATAAAATAAAAGACAAGGAACACCATGAATGAATGCAAAAATCGTCCATTTTATTGATGATTAAACATTGTATATTGAAACAAAGAAACCCTTATAATGAGCTACTACAGCCTGGGAGAGACGTAGAGATTCCATACAAGAATAAGAACACAATACAATTACTCTTGATACTATGTAACAATGATAGTCTCTTCAGACGACCAGTTGCTGAGCTCCAATCCTGGGACACTCGGCTTGATCTACTCGTTTATTTCGTAGTCACTATCAATTATGTCCCTTTGAATGGCGCAAATGTGGATATTATTAACTAATCTATTACTGGAGAACGTGATTAGGCCTTTATGACCTCTGGCATGTTGTGTTGATGTTGCTTGAGTAGGATTGTAGCCAATTTCGAACATGTCTTCCTTCTTAGGAACCTCGATCATCCTGCCCCAGCCTTCACTGTTTCCTGATTCCACCACCTTGAGAGCCTGTTTATAGGATGCAATGGATACACCTTTCTTATTATCCCTAGAAATGGACGCTGACGATGATGATGCTTCGGTCTTGACCAGCTCAAATGCTTGGCACGCGGTATCGTATATCTCACCATCCATCTCCATGTACTTGAAGGATGGGAGATGGTTTATAAATGTGTACTCTTCTACACATACTGTAACAATTTGTCCATCCCAGGTAAACTTTATCTTCTAATGTAAAGTAGAGGATACTTCCCCAGTTGCATGAATACAAGGTTATTCCAATAGGTAATTGTAGGCAGGCTGAATATCCATGACGTAGAAAGTCATGTTGAAAACTTGTGGGCCTACCTTAGTCGGTAATTCCACCTCTCTAAAACTTGACCTCTTGGAACCATCGAACGCTCTGACTACCAAATCACTAGGTCGGAGAACTACTCCGTCATAGTCCAGTTTGATCAAGGCCTTTTTTGGAAGCACGTTTAAAGAGGACCCCATATCAACAAGTTCATGAGAAGGCACAACCCCTTTTCATTCCAATGAAATGTGAAGAGCCCTGTTATGATTGTACCCTTTTGTAGTCAGGTCAAAATCTGTAAACCCTAACCTGTGACTAGCATTCATGCTAGCAACAACCATCTCGAGTTGATTCACAGATATCTCTTGCAGTACATAGGCATTATTCAAGATTCTCAACAAATCTTTTTTGCGGGAATCTGAGCACATCAGTAAATATAGGATGGAGATCTTGGAAGGAGTCTGTTGAAGATGGTTGCCTATCTTGTAGTAACTTTTCTTGATGATCCTTAAGAACTCTTCAACTTCTTTATCAAAGGTAATTTTTGGGTCAGGGGTAGGCACGTCATCAGACACAACTTGTTTGCCTGTAGCTTTAGCCCGGGCTTCTACATTATCACTTGATGGAACCCCAATATTTCTCAGCATTTGAGGTGCGAACAACCTTTCACTTCTTGTAAATCCTCCGACCCCTATGTTTTCGACCTGATGTCGAGTTGTTACGGAGGTAGTTACATCTTGCTTTTGGGCGTTGCAATAAAATTTTGCCCCGTAATGCCACAAAACGGATCTTTCCCTTTGGTATGGCATAGGCCCTGGAGTAGTAAATGTGATTCGTTCTAATCTGGCTGGCATCGAAATTTCAAACAGGGTGAAGTAGATAATAACCGTAGAGATCTCGTATTCTTCCTTAACAATTCGTTCAAACTGGATACCTCCATCATCAATCAGTTTCTGGATTCCTAACTTCAATCTATCACACCTATTAGTAAATTCTTCACACTCTTGACAGACCTTCCTTCTTTTCTAAACAATTCTTCACTGCTAACAATGGAGTCTTCAGAGAATTGACATCACAAATCAAGTTCAATATGTCATAGTATTCCACTATCCCTAGTGACTTCCCGTGCGAAGACATGGGATTTTGCAGAACATTTGGAGCGGGAGCAAAACTGGTAGCCTTAGAGTCTAGCATATCCTAAAACAAGTGCTTAAAGTCTTTGCAGTTCTCTATAGTGTGACCAGGAGATCCAGAATGAAATTCACAGTGGGCCTTAGCATCATAACCTTCTGGGGTCTGCCCAGGATTTGGCCGCTGTAAAGTTCGGAGCTGGACCATCTGTAATTGTAGAAGATTCTGAAACAGTTATGAATATGACATTGGCGGTGTTTCAAACTGTTTATCTCCCAGCCTTGGTGGGTAGTACGGTCTAGAAGCCCTTTGCTGTTAATAGTTTTGTTGACGTTGCTGCAACTATTGTTGATTAGTTGCAGTAGGGATAGTGACGACTGTAACGTGATAGTAAGGATTCTGATTCTCTCTATTTCTCTAGGCATATACTGCCCCTGCTTCTCCGTCCCATGTCTTTTTTATATTCATAAATAGCTTCTTGGTCCCGGAAATAGAAGCACCAATGTTCTGGCTCTTATCTTGCTTCATCCAATTTTCGATCCTTTCCCCTGTCAAAATAATGTTGGAGAAACCACTTGATGAACACCCCGTGAGGCGTTCCATGAAATTCCCAGGGAGGGGTATCCATGAACAAATCTACCATCTCTCTTTCAATCAAAGGTTATTGAACTCTGGAAGCTAGCTCGCGCCACCTTTGCGCATACTCTTTAAAGCTCTCAGAATTATTCTATGACAAACTTTGCAACTGAGTCCTGCTAGGGGCCATATCAATATTGTATTGGTATTGTTTAAGGAGTGCCTCTCCAAGTTCCTTCCAATTATGGACAGCAGTCCGTTCCAGCTTCATATACATTCGAGGGACCCTCTAGACAAGCTATCCTGGAAGAAGTGCATCCAGAGGTTCTCGTCCTTAGTATATGCAATAATCTTATGGTAATAAGCTTGAAGATGGGTCTTGGGACATGAATTCCCGTTGTACTTGTCGAACCCAAGAGCCTTGAATTTTGGTGGAATGATCAAACCTTGCACCAACCCCATGTCTGAGATGTCAATTCCTAAGGTACACTTGCACTCGAGAGCCCGAACCTTTTCAGCCAACATCTGGAAATCATGATGATTACCCTCAACACCAAATCCCAAGTCGATATTCAGTAAGGATAAATGGTCAACTTAATTGTCTTCCACGTGATGAACTAGAATAGGAATGCCCACAGGGGTAGGAGGCATTTCAACTCCTGTTGGCGCACCAGTGGTGTTGACATGATTGCCTTGTCCATCTACGTTAACTCTGGCGCCCGAAATCTCTACATGAGGCGTATCAAGCCTCTGAACCAAGACTTGTAACTCTTGTTACCTAAATGCAACCTCTTACATCATGTTCATGAACTCATTCATGCGCGTGCAAAGCTCGTCCAATTCAGTCTCAACAACATCCATGATGTTTCGTTGATTTTGACGAGTAGCGTACCTGTGAAGATGATGGTCCACAATCCTTCTTGAACAAACAAATGAGTTAGGAAACCTGGACAACCTGCAAAGAAAAAATGCAAATATGATATGAATGCATACAAATGTTGTGTTTTCCCATTATCAAAGTCATTCTTGTCCCCATTCCAGTATTCAAGAATATGAAAATCCATATGGCCTTCAGGACTTCAACTTTTGGGAAGATAAACTCATATGAAGCTCAGATAAGATAGTTGTGAAGAATCAATTTCTGGAACACGTGTCGGTGCATAGGCAAAAATCAGAAATTTGAACCATATCAGATAACATGAAGTGAAGCTTGAGAATAACAAAAAATCTCCCGAAGGGGTACCAGTTCTTACATTAAGGAAAAAAATAACCAAAGCATAAAGGATTCCCACAAAAATCCCGTGGGTAATCCGACACAAACAAAAGAAACTAGACCCTATGAAACTCCACATTCTTTAGCCTCCAACTAAGACGTTTGACATTCTCGAACAATTGGGAGGCTTCTAGATGACTTGGGTCTCCAATGAGCTTTTGAATGAGTAAATCCCTCCGATTGAAAGAAGCATGGAGTTCACTGATCTGCTGTAAGAAAACCTATTCACTTTCCTTGTTGGAGCTTGGCTCAGACCTAGCCCTCTTAGTTTCTGCACGGAATTTGAGTTCTTCTACTTCCTTCTAAACATCCTCCATTTCTTTCTGACCCTGTGCCGGCTTCTGGATATAGCCTCTATGTTTCTCGTAGGCTAACTGTAGTTATTATTTTTGGATATCCAGTTTGTACCTGAAGGTCTTCAATCTTCTACTTGTATTCAACTTCAACTTCCTCCTACTTCTTCTGGCTAGTCTCCCATCATTCTTTCCAAAGGGTAATAACCTTGTTTGCTTCAATTAGAGACTTTCTGATCAGTCTTCGTGCACCAACTTTGCTAGTCTCTGCCAAACCTTTCTTCTTGAAGTAAAGTTCTCTGTTAGCGAACTCTTTATTCTTATCTTCCATGTCTTTCTGGACAAGTTGAACTTTTTCTTCTAAAGCTTTGTTGATTTAGACCATGTGGTGATAAAGGCTATTGATCTCAGAATTCTCAACTCCAACTTTATGCATCTCAACTTCCAACTTCTGATAATATTCAATGTGCATTGTGGCTTGTGGTACAACAACCTTTGGGTACAAGGGAGACTCCATTGAAAACGGAATAAGCAAAACATCCACATGGTGTTTCAATCATGCAGCATAGGGTGCATAAGTTTTTGGTTCTACTCTCCCAAATTCCTTCTTACCTTTCTAGACCTTAAACTCCAAAGCTTGAGAAACTTATATGGTTGATCTCTTCTTTCCATCATCAAGGAAATACAAAGACTCTTCCACATCTTCATCAATGGGTGGAGCCTTCAGCGGATACCCAAACTGTTTGATTGCTAACACCGGGTTATAATTGATCCCTCCCTTTCTTCCAAGCAAGGGAACATTAGGGAAGTTACCACAGCTGGTGATTAATTTCTTTCCCACTAAGTCCCTGTTGTAGCACCATGTAATATCTTTATAAGTTAAACCCATCAATCTTCTAGACCATATAACATCACCTTTAAGATCTACAAAAGGTCCTAATTTTGGCAAGTGTCGAGCAAACCAGGTAGCAAACAAAGGTGCACAGCAACTCACAAAGCCTTCCTTCTTTCTTTCATTTTTATAGTGCAAGGAGTATAAAAAGTCTCCCAGCATTATAGTTACGTGATTCCTCTAGATGAAAATGGATATTGCATCCATGCTCACAAATTATTTCTCGCCTGGGAAAAGACTAATCATGTATACCATCAACGTTATCAATGCAATGAAATACATCCATCTTCGTTCTAGAAAACATACTTTATCCTTAGTAATCAGAAAAGCCAAATGGAATCCCTTGTACTCTCTTTTGGTCTGGATATTTCCCTTGACCAGAGCCAATTTCAGATGAGTAGCCCCAGCAATATCTTCATCCAGAGGATCTCTTTCTGAACCATAGAACGGAAGACTCTCTCGAACTGGAACTCTCAACATACTGGAGATCTCCTACAAGGTAAGAATCAAGATATAGTTAGGAAAAACAAAGCATCGTAACTATGGGTCATAAAACTGCAGAAGAATGTGAAAACTATCTCGTTGCTCTGTAGAAGGCTTATCTATGTAGCTCATAATCAAATTGTACTTCTTTCTGAAAGCCTCTAACACCTGATCATCCATCAGCCCAACCAAATATTGAATCTCTTCATTTTCTGGTCTTGGAAAAGTATAGTGTATGTTGTTCTTTCTAGGGACATCTTTGTCTTCAGCCATCTGGATATAAGAATGCAGGAAACTCCCAGAAATGGGAATATAGAACCAACATGAGAAATGAGAAAACACAATGTGTTAATGATGATATGATGCGATTGTCGCTCCCGATAAATGGGAAAGGCCCAGATAAAGGTACAGACGCGAACGGTCGGCGAAAGAGGGATGTGAGAACACATAGGAGTGAACTCACGGGGAATGAATAGATTCGCCAGCTAGGCATTTTTATCCCGGAGGAAAGGCAATGCTGCATAGGCCTAGAAAAATATGGATAAGACGGTTGCGAACCAAAGAGACTGAGAAAGGGGGTTGGTTACAACCTGGGAAGGTATTAGCACCCAGATTGTCCGTCGTACTCGACGGGATCCACGCTTAAAAGATTTGTGTTTTAAAGGGGTAGTGTCAGTGCAATTTGTGTATAAAGAGCTGGGAAAGGATGTACAGGTGTCAGTGTAAAAGAAAGTGAGAGTGTGTAAATGTACAATGTCAGTGTGAGATCAGGAATGGAGTGCTCAAGACCATGAGGCTAAAGAATGATGATGGAAAGAGGGGGAATGTACAGAGACTTTTGTTCAATAACTGTTAAGTTATGCCTACGTATCCTCTCGTGCAATGAGGAAGTCAGAACACCGTAGTTCGACCCAAAGAGACTGAAAGATGAATTGACTTGTGAACTGCTTACTTGCCTATGCTCAAGTGTATGACCTTTCTGGCTCAGGTGCGAACTGTCTTGCATTAGACGGAAGAAGCAAGTTCTCGCTTATGAGTGAATATGGTGAGAAAAGAATCCTGAAGGAGACGATTATTGTTTGTTTTTGAGTTTTCGGTCTTTTATTGCTTTTTGAAGTTTGTCATAAGTTAATGAGCTTAGGCCTAAACCAATGGATTTAGTAAACTCATCACATCTTCCCTCTGATTAGGGGTAATGAGAATACCTTAAGTGTGAAGTCAGCTTCTCACACTTAATCACCTTTGATGTAGGATTAAGATCATTAACCTACTTGTGATTATTTAGATGTTTTTGGTGTTTTTGTTTAGTGTTGAGTAATGAGATTAAGCCATAATCAAGGATTAAACAGACTCATTACACCATCCTAATAGAAGGATAATAGATGAGAATGTTTAAGCTGAGGAAAGCTCCTCAACTTAATCCATGATTAGGGATTAAACTCATGACAAAACATGCCTTTGATTAAGTGGATTTTAATTAATGATATGATGATGAAGTGGATTTTATGGTTTATAAGACAACTTGAGGGGGACTTGTCCATTAACACTAGGGTTAGTCCTTCTTAACCAATTAAGGAAGAATTAGAACCCTAATACAAGGCCCAAGTTACGAGTGTGATGTCTTGATGATTATTAAGTGGATTGATTAAAGGAGTTAAACACATTAAGGGTTTAACACTTAGGATTAAAGTTATACACTCCATCCTAATAGAAGGATGCAGGCATAAGCTTAATCACAAAGCCTTAAAACCTTTAGGGTTTAGTCCTTGATTATGAGGTGAGAAGAGAAGACTCAAAGGATGACACAAAGGTAAAACTAATGGGGGGACTAATCAAAACACTAATCATTGTCATGCTTGGTTGTTCCTAAGGTTTGTGAAGTTTGCAAGAGAAGTCTTCAATGGAACCACCAGGAAGCAGATGAAAGGATCAGGAGAAGCAAAGTAACTTGCTTCATTGAAGAAGACAAGTCACTTGAGGAAAGAAAGTAAGAAGAAAAAGAATGAGCAAGCTCAATCTCAAACACAAACAAAGATGCAGCAAGGATGCATAAAAATAGATGAAGAGAAGTTATGAGAAGTGAAGGCAAATTCACTTCTCAAGATAACTTACTACCTGAAAAGTTAGTGAAAGGAATGCAATGCAATGCAAAATGGGATGAAATGGCATGATGAAAATCAAAACCAGAAGCATACATGGGATGATAATGATGCTATGAGATGATGCAAACATGAAACAAGGCATGGTGATGATCATACAAGCTTATGGATGCAGATGAAACAAATTTGGAACCATGATCATACATGAAAAGTTATGAGATGCATATGGCATACAACATGGCAAATGCAAGATGCAATGGTCAAACATGCTTACAAGATGTCTTAAGATGCCAAATGAATCAAATGGATGTACAAAATGCTATGGCAAGTCAAGGTATGCAAGCAAATGCAAGATGGATGCATATGGAAACCCAAATTAGGGTTTATGATCAATGCATCAAACAAAAACCAAAATCAGAAGCAAACATCAAGATAAAAAATTGAAAATGCACTCAAAGGATCCCTAAACCTATACTAACTCACTGCCCAAAGGAGAGGTTCCAACTCTTAACCTAATTCAAGTTATGATTTTCCTAAGTTTTTTAGGGTTTTAGGGTTACTTAACAAGAAAAATGTCAAACAAATTGGAAATGAAAGATCAAATCATGGCCATTTAATCTCACAAACTTCATGCTAAACACAATGCAATGCAAAAAGAATCAAGGTCCTACTCTCAATGGTTAGGCAGAAATGATTTTTGGAAGTTTGGATCAAAATAATGCATTGAAATGATTTTAATTCCATGAAAAATTCTCAAAATGCATCAAGATCAAAAAAGAAATTTGGTTTGAGGGTTGGACAATGTTTCTAAATGTTTTTAAATGTCTCATGAATTTTTTTGTGATTTTTAAATACCTAAAAGCATTTTTAATTAAATAATTCTCATTAATTAATTAAAAATAGACTTTTAAATATTTAAAAATATTTTTTTGAATGCTAAAAATAAAAATAAAAATGTTTTTGTGTTCTGAAATTAAATAAAAGCTTACATAAAAATTTTCATAATTTTTGGATGAGTTTTACTATTTTTAAATAAATGCACAAAAGAAATATAAAAGAAATGAAATAAAATTAATAAAAATGAAAAGTAATCTGATCCAACGTATCAGATTCAAAGCTGGGAGGAAATTATTGACTTGGCGCGTGAAACAAGGGCCAGGATCATTTCTGGCTTAAATCAGGTTTTACGAATTAATTAAATGGGATTAATTAGGTTAATGGAGATTAGGGCAAAATGGAAGCATCTGGGACGTTCACAAGCGCGCGGGAAGCTGCATCCAAGGGACATGATTTGAAGTTACGTAATTAATCAGGCTTAACCCTAATCACACTCAGGCGACCGGAGATGAGCTCCGGTCGTCTTCTCCGACAGGGTCAAAACCCTAGGTTCTCCTACAGGCTACCCCCAGTCAAATTAAATGCCCAGAAAACTCCCCCTCCTCAAACTAAACCTAAATCCAACCCTAAAAACCATTTATCCAACATGAACAAAGAAGAACAAGCTCAAACTCAAACACGGGCAAAATTTCAGAGAAGCATAAAATGATCATTCCTTCGCTATTTTCAAATCTAAAGACATCCCCATGACCAGCAAGACATACACTATCAATTTATAACATAAAATGCAAGCTCTGTGAGAAAAAGTTCATGGCCATACCTGAGCTGGAAAGCTTCAATGGTGAGCTTCCAGAGTCTCCCACGTGTGCAAATGAACTTCTTTGACCCTCTTGAACTCAATGAGATGCTTCAAAGTTCTTGTGGATGGCTGATTTGAGAAGAAGTGCTCTGGTGCAGCAGATTCCACAGTCAGGATTTGTGAAGTTTCAGACTACTTCAATGGTGGATTTTGGTTCTCTTGAGTGTGTATGATTGATTGGTGAAGAAAAATTGGATGTTTGATGGCTGGAAAATGAGATTCGAAGAAGAGAAGTTCTTTGACAGTTTTTGTGAAGGTTGTGTTCTGGCTTGCTTCAAGGGCCAATGTCTTGCTATAACCCTCCCACAATGTATGAGTAGCCTGTGGAGCAGGTTAGTAGAGGTGGCTGCTCACTGTTCCAAGAGTATGGGGGTTTTGGCCAAAAAGTCAATGTGATTGGTACTTGCAGCATAGGCTATGGCAGCAGCAGTTTTAGGGCATGTCTTGCTTCAGCTTGGGTCAAGGATGACCCTTGGACTGCTTGTGGATGTCTGCAGCATGTGGATCATGAGCTATGCTAAGTCTTGCAACTTGCCCACTTGTGTTTTCTTGTGATTTTGTGCTATGTACATGAGATGATTCTTGCTGAATTTTGATGCATGGAACTTCATTTAGTCATGGCAATGCATAGAAATCAGCTAGTGATCACATAATTCCTTGGAGGGTGATTTTGCCAAAAATCCCTCTTTGCACTTGTATGGAAAATGACTTATGGATTTCTTGAAAATCAAGTCACAAAAAATGAAAAATTCCTTGGGCCAATCTGTTTTTAGGTCATGTATGATTATGTGATGAAGTTTAGAAGTCATTTTGAGGACAATAGAATGCTTGGTATGAGAAAATGCAAGTTTTCCATTTGGTGCATAACTTGAAATTTAGTGATTTTTGCCAACTTTGATGAACCATAACTTTTGATCCAAAATGAGTTAGGTCATGTTCTTGTACTTTTTTAAAAGGGAAAGATCTATTCTACAACTTTCATGACCAAAGTTTTTCCATTTGAAGCTTTCTTGAATCAAAAAGTAAGGGTTGAAAAAGTTGCCTAAAATGACATTTTCATTAAAAGTCAAACTTGCCCAAAAAGTCAACTTTGCAAAAACTTCAAATTATTCAATTTTGTGAACTTCAAACCTCTTCTATGATCAAATAAAGATCATATACACTCAAAATGATGAAGAACACCATTTGGTTGGGTCATTGGGGGCCTCAGATGCCCTGATTTTACACTGACTTGTTCAGAAAGTCAACCCTTGATCAGATGACTTCCCCATGGAATTTCTTCATGAAAATTGATATGCATACTCCCTATACCATATAGAGACCAATAGAAACAAGAATGACCAAAAAATTTGGAGTTATGGCCTCTGAAACCAAAACCCTAATTTTAGGTCATCTGTGCAGTCAAACCTGGCTCTGCTTCCACACCAATCCCAGTTCTTGTGATTCTTTGGCATTCTTGACTTTGAGAGGATATAATATGATATTTGAACACACATGGACCCCTTTGAAGTGATTGATGGCCTTTGGAGTGGCTCAAGAAGCTCTTGGATTGCCCAGGTCACAAACCCTAGATGCAGATGACTTAGAAACAAATGCAGTGGATCAAAAATGTGATATGAGATGGTATGGTTGTGTTTATGCATATGAAATGATCACAAGCCATGGTGTGAATGGGTGAGGTAAAATTTGGGGTGTTTACAACTGCCCCTATTCAAACATGAGTTAGCTGTGCAGGATGTAAGCGACGGCTTATCAGGCAAACAAGATAACTTGTGGTTGAATACCAAAGACAGTCCAAAATTTGCACTCACAGAATGAAGAAGAAAAGGGATATAGATTGTAAAGGAAAATAAAGTATATTATAAAGTATGGGCGACGGAGGACGACCGTAGAGCAGAGGACGACTGCTGGGTGAAGAGCAATGACGGGGATGACCGACATGCTGGAAAGGTGCGGGAAATGAAGCGATGACGGGGATGGCCGACATGCTGGGGATAAAAAGAATCACGATGGGGACGACCACCAAGTAAAGCTATAATATTCTCTGGGGATTAATGAAACATGATGGGGACGGCCATCAAGTTCATAAAGTAAGGTAACCAACGATGGGGACGGCCACCGGGCTAAGAGAAAAAAGGGACCACGACGGGGACGACCATCGGGTTAAAGAATAAATGAAATAAACAGATGATGAGGTACGGTCATCAAAGGTGAAGGACGATCACCTAGCAGGGGACGACTGCTCTGTAAGGGTTTAGATGAGGGACGATCATCTAAGGTGGGGGACGACCACCAGGCAGGGTACGGTTGCCGAAAATATCGCGACATAGGACGAATACCGGATAAAAGGTCAACGATGGGGACGGCCATTGGATGAGCATGATGAAGGACGATCATCAAAAAGGTGAAGGACGATCACCTAGCATGGGACGACTACTAAATATCACGACATAGGACGAATGTCGGATAGAAGTCAACGATGGGGACGGCCATCGGATGAGCATGATGGAGGACGACCATCAAGAGGTGGGGGACGACCACCTAGCAGGGTAAGGCTGCTCTCAGGGTTTATCATGACACAGGATGAATGTCAGATAAAAAGAAAATTGTTTTACTGGGGAACAGTAAGCACGGACGAATGTTTACATCCAAGAAATAAAAGGTATAGGTTTTGTGTATAGATTAAAGATGCGGACAAGCATCCTTAAGACTATGATACGGACGAGTATCAGGTAGAAACAAGTACTGACACATGTTCAGAGATGATGATATGGACGAGTATCAACTGGTTAACAAGGAACACGGACGAGTGTTGAATCTGAGGGGACTCTTCTGGGGGATAGTAGACACAGACAAGTGTCTATATTCAAGAAGACAAAAGTGTTTGACACGGTGTATGGATTAAAGATGCGGACGAGCATCCTTAAAACTAGGATACGGACGAGTATCAGGTAGAAACAAACGCTAGACGCATGTTCTGAGATGATGGTACAGACGAGTACCAACTGGTTAACAAAGAACACGGACGAGTGTCGAATCTGCGGGGATATAACTGGTGTATACAAGATACGGACGAGTATCTGTATAAGTATGAGTAGAAAGTATGAGTGATGTATAGATGAGTATTCAAACTGCTGGGGAGAGTGTGACACGGACGAGTGTCAAAAGGAGAAGAGTATAGTATAGACAAGTATCCGGTATACAAAGTGTTTACATTGCTGTACTGGGAAAAGTGACATGGACGGATGTCAAGAAAGTTATATATATACAAGTATTTGTGAATGCAAAGGGAATATCTTTGGCTTTCTGCTGGGGATATGACACGAACGGGTGCCACAAGGGGTGTGCATTTGTATTGGTGAATGTGGGGCAACTGTTTTTTGCTGGGGAATCTTGGGGAGTAATCTGTATATTATTGATGGATTATTATTCACAAGTGTTTGATTCAGACCATGATTTATGATAATGCAATATGTTTGATTTTTGCCGTAATGCTCCGCATTAAGACGGAATGCTATGCTTTGTTTGGTGAATATGATGCGAATGCTATGATTATGCAAAGATACCAGACCGGGATTTGGATCCCGTTGCTGTGAAGATCTCTGGCCGATCTGTTTGAAGTGAACATCCCAGCTGGGGATGAGATCGTTGGTAGATCTGACAAGATGTATCTGCTTGGGGATATAGGTCATTGATAGACTTATTCTTGTAAATGAGGGACCCAGCTGGGGTTTGTAGAAGCTTTCGTCACTCTGTTTTGATTCTTCCCTGCACTGCTCTTCTGGATAGAGGCTGAGGCTCTGTGGGGAGATGATTCCCTGGCTTTTGCACTTGGCTGGGGAAGTAATAAGTGGCAACTCAGCTGGGGAGTAAGCACTTGGGTGCTAAGACTGAGTGAGTGTTGACTTGCCAGCTTGCTGGGATGAAGCTTTTATGCCCCATGCTGCGCTTTTGAATACCTGCAATCCTGCAAAGACATAGAAACGCACAAGTAATCCCGAGGCATCCCTTACCGGATTCCGTCATAGGAGTGAGACACTTCTGAGAGTAAGTATATTCCTTGTAAGCACGTGTTTTATTTTTGAGGATTCAGCATCTGTATTCATGCAATCAGTTTCCTTCAAGACATCAGACATTTTTGCAAATAAAATATACGAGACTTTGTGTGACTGAAAAATCTGTTTTTATTAATTCGTGTGCCCTGAATTGGCAAAATACAGTCAAAGAAACAAATCTCCTGAAATGAGGAGATTGTTACAAATTGAGAAACAAAATGCTGGCAATGTTGACGACGCTTTGAAGGAGCTTCCTCTTGCTATGACTCGTATGACTTTTGACGTTCTTCTCGTCTTGCTTTCTGAAGAAGACTGATTCTGGCAGAAGCTTGATCCTTTCGAGGCTTACCAAGTCGTAGGTGATACAGACGAATTCAGAATGCAGTTGTTCGCTTATTCCCTTATTTTGCATGGATCGCCCTTTCGGGTTTTCAATCCATCGGGATACCCATTTTTGCCTGAGCTGTCCAATGCGGCTTTTCAACTCAGCGGGTGTACATTTTTTTTATCTATTTCCCTTATTTTTTCCCGAGTCTTTTATTCTGTTTTTGACTCGCCGGGATGCCCAATTTTGCCTGGACTTACATTCTGTTTTTGTGTCCAGCGGGTCATTTTTATGCGAAGTATTTTTTAACTGTATCCGAATTCACAGGGGATGGGAAGTCTTCACCATCCATGGTGCTGAGCATCAGTGCTCCACCAGAGAAAACTTTCTTTACAACAAACGGTCCTTCATAATTTGGAGTCCATTTGCCCCTGTGGTCTGTATGAGGAGGGAGGATTCTTTTCAGCACAAGATCTCCCACTTGGTACTCTCGGTGCCTGACTTTCTGATCGAAGGCTCTCTTCATTCTTTTCTGATACAACTGCCCATGACAAATTGCAGCCAATCTTTTCTCTTCAATCAGACTCAGTTGTTCGAATCGGGACCGTACCCACTCTGCTTCCTTCAGCTTAACATCCATCAATACCCGTAGGGAGGGTAGTTCAACTTCAACAGGTAGGACTGCCTCCATACCATACATAAGCTGATACGGTGTTGCCCCAGTGGATGTTCTGATTGACGTGCGGTACCCATGCAAGGCAAACGGTAGCATCTCATGCCAGTCTTTGTACGTAACTACCATCTTCTGCACAATCTTCTTGATATTCTTATTAGCTGCCTCAACAGCGCCGTTCATCTTTGGCCTGTAAGGAGAAGAATTGTGGTGTTGGATCTTGAAGTCCCGGCATAGTTCTGCCATCATTTTGTTGTTCAAGTTGGAACCATTATCAGTAATGATTCGCTCGGGAACTCCGTATCGACAGATGATATCTCTCTTCAGAAATCTGGCTACCACTTGCCTTGTAACATTTGCTTATGAGGCTGCTTCAACCCACTTGGTGAAATAGTCAATGGCGACCAGGATGAATCTGTGGCCATTTGAAGCAGTCGGTTCGATCTTGCCAATCATATCAATGCCCCACATGGCAAAGGGCCAGGGTGAAGACATTATATTCAAAGGATTGGGAGGCACATGTACTTTATCCGCGTAGATCTGACATTTATGGCATTTTCTGGCATAAGCACAACAGTCGGCATCCATTGTTATCCAGTAATACCCTGATCTTAGCAACTTTTTAGCCATGGCATGCCCTCCCGCGTGGGTACCAAAGGATCCTTCGTGCACCTCGTGCATTAACAAGTCTGCTTCTGTTCTATCAACACACCTGAGGAGTACCATATCAAAGTTTCTCTTGTATAAGGAACCATCAGTGTTCAGAAAGAAACTACCGGCAAGCCTTCTCAAAGTCTTCTTATCATTGGAAGATGCCCCAGGTGGGTATGTTTGATCCTCCAAGAAGCACTTAATGTCATGGAACCAAGGCTTATCATCTTTGACAATGTCTGCTGCCAATACATATGCTGGTCTGTAAAGTCTAGACACTGAAATCCGAGGTACGAAGTTGGCAGCTTGAACTTTGATCATGGATGAAATGGTAGCCAGAGCATCTGCGAATTGATTCTCATCTCTAGGGATATACTCAAGCTTGACTGTTGTGAATAAAGTCAATAATCTTCTTGTATAATCCCTGTAAGGTATCAGATGATCTTGGTGGGTGTACCATTTGCCGTTGGTTTGATTAACTACCAGAGCTGAATCTCCGAATACAGTCAATGTCTTGATCCTGAGATCAATGGCTTCCTCAAGACCCATAATACAAGCTTCGTATTCAGCTTCGTTGTTAGTGCAGTTGAAGGTGAGTTTTGCCGAGAAAGGCATGTGAACTCCCTTAGGTGTAATGAGTACTGCACCAACACCACGACCATTCATGTTAACAACCCTATCAAACATCATAGTCCACTCTTCTTCTGGGTCAGGCCCTTCAGTGTGAACAGGCTCTTCATGATCTTTTGCTTTTATGAACATGATGTCTTCATCAGGGAAGTCAAATCTCATAGGCTGGTAATCATCAATAGGTTGCTCAGCAAGATATTCCGATAGTACACTGCCCTTGATGGCTTTCTGAGAGGTGTACTGAATGTCATATTCTGTGAGAATCATTTTCCATCTTGCAACCCGTCCGGTAAGAGCTGGCTTCTCGAAGATGTACTTGACTGGGTCCATTTTGGATATCAATAAAGTAGTGTGGGTCAACATATACTCTCTCAGTCGGCGAGCAGCCCACGCTAAAGCACAGCAAGTTTTCTCGAGCAGTGAATAACGTTGTTCACAGTCGGTAAACTTTTTGCTCAGGTAGTATATTGCATACTCTTTTCGACCAGACTCGTCATGCTGGCCCAGCACACACCCCATTGACTCTTCTAATACTGTCAAATACATTATCAGAGGTCTTCCTTCAACTGGAGGCATAAGGATTGGTGGTTCTTGCAAGTATTCTTTGATCTTGTCAAAAGCCCTTTGGCAGTCTTCATTCCACCTGACCGTTTGTTCTTTTCTTAACAGTTTGAACAAAGGTTCACAGGTTGCTGTAAGGTGAGATATGAACCTTGAGATGTAGTTCAATCTACCTAGAAACCCCCGAACTTCTTTCTCAGTTTTCGGTGCAGGCATTTCTTGAATGGCTTTGACTTTATCAGGGTCAACCTCAATCCCTTTCTCACTTACAATAAAACCCAGCAGCTTACCAGATCGCACCCCGAATGTGCATTTGTTGGGGTTCAGCTTTAGTTGGTATTTCCTCAGACGCTTGAATAGCTTCAGCAGATTTACCAGGTGGTCTTCTTCTGTAAGGGACTTGGCAATCATGTCATCCACATAACACTCGATTTCCTTATGGATCATATCGTGGAATAGTGTTACCATAGCCCGTTGATATGTTGCACCAGCATTCTTCAATCCGAATGGCATCACCTTGTAACAGAACGTGCCCCAGGGTGTGATGAATGTTGTCTTCTCCATGTCTTCAGGTGACATTTTGATTTGGTTGTATCCTGAAAATCCATCCATGAAGGAGAACACCGAGAACTGAGCCGTATTATCAACCAATACATCAATGTGAGGTAATGGGAAGTCATCTTTCGGGCTGGCTCTGTTCAAATCCCGGTAGTCAACACACATCCTCACTTTACCGTCTTTCTTAGGCACAGGTACTATATTAGCAACCCACGGCGGATAACTAGTTACAGCAAGGAACCCGGCGTCCCACTGCTTTTGTACCTCTTCTTTAATTTTCATTGCCATGTCTGGACGAGTACGACGCAGTTTCTGTTTGACCGGTGGGCATTCTTCTCTTAAAGGTAGCTTATGTGTAACGATATCGGTGTCCAACCCTGGCATGTCTTGGTAAGACCAAGCAAACACATCCACATACTCCTGAAGCAGGTCAATCAGCTGTTTCTTCACTGAGTCTTGTAAGCAAGCCCCAATTTTGACTTCTTTCACATCTTCATCTGTACCAAGATTAATCATCTCTACCTCCTCCTGATGAGGAGTGATAACCTTCTCCTCTTGTCTCAACAATCTGGCTAGCTCTTCAGGAAGCTCGTAGTCTTCTTCAACCCCTTCATCAGCTTGATTGATCGGATTGTCAGAGTCATATGAAGTCATAGTCGTGTTGTTGTCAGTGCGGTCTGGAGGGCACTCTCTGCAAGGGTTCAGTTGGTTCATTTTAGTGATTGATTTTAATCTTGTTAGAAAAGTGAAATAAAGTTGTCATTTTGAAAACATTGCCATTTATTTTTGTACAAAAAGAAAAATGGAAAAACAGTGAGCGGAAAAGAAAAAGACTCGTTTGCAAAAGATGTCTGATATTTCATTGATTAATCTTGTTGCACAAAAATTACAGATGGCCCGAGTACAAAATGAGTCTTGTCATCTTAGGCAAGATGCAAGACTTGATGCATGCTTAAAATATACAGGAAATAATAATTACTCTGCAGGAGTAACCCTTATAATTTCCTGGGAAGACCAGTTTGAGATACGGCTCCCCGGGATCCTTGGACGTATCCAGCTCTCCAGGTTGCGTTCATCTTCCGACTCATCTTCCAAGTTGTTGACAGCATCGGGGGTGAGCATCCCCCCACTAACAAAGTTGGGCTTCTTAGCAGCCTCTGCTTGATCTTGTTGAGTTGGTTTGTAACCCAACCCAAATTTATCTTCTTTCTTCTCCACAGGCAGCAGTTTGCCCCAGCCTTGAGCGTTTCCTTCTTCCACAACCTTCCGAGCCTGCTGGTAGGATGTCATGGAAGTCCCAAGTACAACAGAGGTTTCATTAATATTCAGGGCCTCAAACCCTTGACTCATCGTCTCGTGGACCTCCCCATCCATCTCAATATATTTGTAAGTAGCCAGATGGCTAACAAAAATATCCTCCTCTCCACAAATAGTAACGACTTGGCCCTCCCACTCGAATTTTAACTTCTGGTGAAGGGTAGACGTAACTGCGCCAGCGGCATGAATCCATGGTCTACCCAACAAACAGCTGTAGGTCGGCTGAATGTCCATCACGTAGAAGGTCGTTTTGAAAGTTTGTGGGCCAATCGTTACAGGCAACTCAATTTCTCCCAAAACTGATTTCTTAGAGCCGTCAAAAGCTCTCACTACCAAGTTACTGGGTCGTAATGCCAATCCTTCATATTCCAGTTTCACAAGGGCTTTTTTTAGGCAAGACATTGAGGGATGATCCTGTGTCTACCAGTACATGTGAAAGAACTGCACCCTTACACTCCATGGTAATGTGCAAAGCCTTGTTATGATTGCGGCCTTCCGAAGTCAAATCAGTGTTGGTAAATCCTAGTCCATTGCTAGCATTAACATTTCCAACCACAACTTCCAACTGATTGACGGTGATCTCTTCTGGCACATAAGCTGCGTGCAAGACTTTGAGTAGTGCGTTCCGATGAGCCTCGGAGCACATAAGCAATGATAGAATGGAGATCTTGGAAGGCGTCTGGTGAAGCTGGTCCACTATCTTGTAATCACTTTTCTTGATGATTCTCATGAACTCATCAACTTCTTGATCAAAAAGAGTTTTTAAAGCTTCTCTAACAACCTGCTCTTCTTGCACCATGCTCTTCCCTTTTGCCTTGGCAGCAGCTTCTGCTTCAGCAGTGGGTCTTTGAATTTGTGGGGCAAAGAGACGTCCGCTTCGAGTGAAGCCTCCGCCTCCACCCACATTGTCTATTTGTGGTGAAGAAGTTGATGATTCGAAAGTGATTTTCTGTCCTTCGCAGTATAGGTCGGAGCCGTAATGCCAAGGGATGGCATTACTGCTTTCATAAGGTACTGGCCCAGGCACTGTGATAGTGACTGGACTGATGGCAGCTGCAGAAGGGACCATGATAGTCTGTGGATCATAGTATATTATGACTGGTGCTCTGGTAGGAGTGGCATTTTGTGAGTTGTAGGCAGAATCATTTGCAGGATCATAATAAATTGTAACTGTTGAGACACTTGCACTGTTTGCTGCTGATGTTGTAGGAGACATTGCTGGAAGAATGGGTGTTGTTGTTGTAGGAGACTCTGAATGAAGGGGTGCTGAAGTTGTAGAAGGAACGTTTGCTGATATCTGGTCCGTTGAAGTAACAGATGAAGCATTTGTTGATGAAACTGAAGAGTTGTTTGGAACAATGGTTGTTGCAGTTGTAGGAGGTTATGGAGCCGTTGTTAAAGAGATTGCTGGATTGGTAGGTATTGATGTTGTGATTTGAAGCAGACCACTCTGGATGAGGCCATCTATGCCATCCCTCAAGTTATCACAACCATTCACTGAAATGTTGCAATAAGCACATCCTAGCTCGCATCCCGGGAACATTTGACATTCAAGGAGTTGAGCTTTAATCTCTACCAAAGGTGTCCGAATCTGACCCACACTGGTTATCAAGTAAGACGACTTGTCTTCTTCAATAGCATTGATTCTGGGACCACCATGATGTGGCATAGGGTTCTTGTTGACATTTGGTGGTGGCGCAAAGTTTAAAGCTTTGGAATCCACTAGATCCTGCACTTTCATGTGCAAAGCTCTGCACTTTTCCGTACTATGGCCAGGTGCATTTGAGTGAAAGGCACATCTGGCGCTGGCGTCATAATTTCTGGGTAGACTGGCAGGATCTGGAGGTGCCAATGTCCTTAGCTCAACCAGGTTGAGTTTCAGGAGTTGTGGCAGTAATGTGGCATAGGGCATAGGGATCAGATCGATCACCCTATTGGCCTGAGAAGGTCTCTGTTGAAATGGTCTTTGCTGACTGTTGTTGTTGGTGCTGTTGTTGTTATAATTTCTCTGAGGAGGATACTGAGTTTGTTGCTGATAATTTTGTTGCTGAGGTTGATAAACTGGTTGAGGATGAATTGGAGCGGGAATGGTGACTGCTGCCACAGACCTATGAACATATTGGGGTCTTCCCCTGCTGGTGTGGATAGCATTGGTCTCACCAGTTCTTCTTGGGCCTACAAAAGGCTTCCTTGAGTTGCTGGATGAGCTGGCACCGTTGTCAGAAATCTTACCCATTTTTAACAGGCTCTCAATTCTCTCCCCGGCTATGACTACATCAGCAAAGCTAGTGGAAGAAAAGGCAGCCAGCCTGTCAATGTATGTTCCTTGGAGGGTGTTCATAAACATATCAGCCATCTCCCTCTCTGACATGGGTGGATGGACAGCAGCAGCAAGCTGCCTCCACCTTTGAGCGTACTCCCGGAAGCTTTCCCTGGATGACTATGACATCCCCATCAGGAGGGTCCTGTTGGGAGCCATATCCAAATTGTACTGATACTGTCTGATAAAGGCTTCTGCCAGGTCCTTCCAGCATCTAATGGTTGCTCTGGTCAGATGAGAGTACCATTCCCTTGAAGCTGCAGTTAAGCTATCCTCAAAATAAAACATCCATAGCTTTTCGTCCATGGTATAGGCCTTCAGCCTCCCCAGAAAGGATTGTAGATGGGTCCGCGGGCAGGAAGTCCCGTTATACTTCTCAAAGCATGGTGGCTTAAATTTGTGGGGAATCCTGACCCCGTCCACTAGACCCATGTCCATAACATCAAAGCCCAGAGAATTCTGGGACTCCAGGGATCTTAGTTTCTCAGCAATCTCTTCTAGCCTTCTGTCATAGGCTTCCTCCCCAGCTCCCATCACTGTGAACTGATCTTCCTGGGGGTCTTCTTGCAGTACTCTACCTGCAGTGGCAGTCCCTTGCACATTAGCAGGGATGTTGATCTCTGGATGCAGGTGGGGTCCAAAGACTGGGGGATTAACATGAGGCTGGACTCTCTCATTGTTGCTTGTCCCAGCAGTCCCTGGATGATGGTCTTCCTGATTCCTCCCCTCTACCAGTGCTCTTAACCTCTCTTGGCTTTGAGCCATATTATTCATCACTTCCATAAACTGCGTCATCTGATTCCTCATTTCTAGCCTTTCATTGGCCATTTGAGTCCTGACCTCTGTAAGGTCCTGCTGTACTTGGTCCATTTGTATGCCCGGAAGATTGTTGCGGGTGGGATATCTGTGTGGACGGTTGAGTGGAAACCCTCGACGTCGAGCAATAGTTCCTGAAGTCACAACAGAGTTAGTAACGATAAAACAAAAACCTACAAAACAAAACAAAGGGTTAGCATGCAATGCAGTATGTATATTTGTTTCCAAGTTATTCGGCTTGGCATTTGGTTTTGACCTTTCCAGACCCTTGAAGAAGATGCTTGTGATGTTGCTTGAAGAAATCAGATAAACAAACCCACACATATATTACAAAAAGCAAATGGTACATAGTTTGTTCTCTTACAATACATGCCCTCTGAGGGGTCAAAAGTACAACATAAAGAAAAATACATAAAATGAAAGCAACAACAAGCAAAGGTCAAACACCAAGACCAAACTCATCCTCCTGAATTTCCTTGAGAAGTGCTTCAGTCACAGGATCAGCTGGACGTTCTGTAAGATTCCTGATGAGGAGATTCCTGGTAGTAACAGCTGCAGTTAGCCTCTTGTGTTGACTCTGGTCCTTTGACCTCTTTACACCAGCTCTAATCTTCAATTCTGAGATCTCCCTCTGGGCTGCTGCCAGGGCTTCCTGTTGCTCTTTTGCACTAGCTTCCAGCTGCTCAATCTTGTCCTGAGTCCTCTTATCCTCCTGAGTGCGAGCTTCGGTGATCCTGACCCACCTAGCTTGACTCTCCTTTAGATACAAATCAGTCCTGGCCTTCTGGAACTGAGCTTCCTTGCAGGCATTCTTCAAGATCTGTTCTCCAGCCCTAGACTTCTTAATGTAATCCTCTGACTTCTCGATTCTAGCCAAATGCTCCACCTTCAGCTTTTCTAACCTCTCAATATCCAACCTACCATCACTCCTCTCCCAGAGGGTCTTCTGTAGAGCTTGAGTCAGCTTCTCGTTTCTCTCTTTCAATTTCTCAAACTCCTCTAAGCTGACAGTTGCTCGAGGTGGTGCTGTGGAAGGTCCAGGCACATCTTCAATAGTGAAAGGCATTCCAGTAATTTGAGCTCTGGCATGAGATCACTCATAGTACTGAGCTGAGGCTACATTATTGCATCTCCCAAGAATGGTTACCCCCTTAGTCTGCACATTGTCCCAGGCCCAGGATGCCTGCCTGACAACAGCCAGATTAGGCTTGATTTCACAATAAAGGGTCTCAGTCAGATCCTGTGCCCTAGGAGGGTGGACTAATGCATAGCCCAGTTGTCTTTTAAATAGCAGAGGGTTGTAGTTGATGCAACCCTTCACTCCTATCAGAGGCACATTGGGAAACTGCCCACAACTTGTAATGATGTCTCTGCCCTTGGTGCTTTGAGTGCACCACCTGATGTCATCTGAGGTTAGAGAAACAAGCCTCCTAGCCCAGTTCTTCTGCTGGTGAGGGTTCAAGAATGCATCAGTCTTTGGCAAATGCTTGAGCAGCCAAGTATGGAACAAAGGAGCACATCATCTCACTAATCTTCCCCTTTGCTTTTCATTCCTTTGATGAACAAAGTAGTAAAGATCTCCCAGTAAGGTGGGAACTGGGTTTCTCAGGATGAAAAGATGGATTGCATTCTTGCTAACAAACCTAGGCTCATCTGCAAAAAGTATGACCCCATATATGCTAAGGGCCAACAGAGCACAGACTGCCTTCCACTCCCCCAAGGAGGCCTTCAGACTAGCCTGAGAAGTTAAGAAGTCCAGATGAAAACCAGAGACTCCAGCCTTAGCTGTCAAATTCTGCCCAATCAGAACTGGTTCCAGATATAATGCTTTTGCTATCTCCTCATTACTAGGGAAAGCCATCTCAGGGTTGAAGGGAATTCCACCCCTGATAGGCACACCAACCAATGATGAATATTCCTCCAACAAGGGTCCTAACTGAAAATTCTGGAAGGTGAAGCACCTCAGAGGGGGATCATAGAACTGCAGGCAAGTATGTATCAAGCTTCTCTGTGAAGGGTCCAAATCCATAACCACATCAAGGATTCCTCCATAATGTTCTCTGAAAAGTGGTATATGGTCTGGAGTAATCAGGGTCTGAATCTTCCTGATGCTAGCCAACTCAGGCTCAAAGAAATGATAGGAGATGTTACTCTTCTTAGGTGCCATATTGTTGAAGAAGAGTTGAGTCAGATGCTGAGAATAACACTGAAGATAGGCCTCTGACAGGCTGAGACTGGTGATGTAGGTGACTGAAGCAGGGTAGCTGACAGCTGAAGCAAGCACTGATGAAGACAGGTCTATGCTGAATAAAGGGTCAAAACCAAGCCAAAATGATAGGATGGATACCCTGAAAAACAAATAAACACATGTTAAAATGATGCAATGAGGATGTATGCAAATGATATGAAAAGGTTCGTGACTGAGCTGGATCTGATTAACTGCTCTGATATGAGTCCACATATGTTCAAGAAATCCAGATGGAGGTTCAAAAGTCCAATAACCAAGGTGGGGGACTCAAATAAAGAGCCACATGTCCAGGGTTAAAATCACAAGAACTGTTCCAAGATGGAGTACTCTTAATCAAATCAAAGTAACAGGGTATGCTGAGGTCAAGGGTACCTGCAAACCTGTAAACAACCCAACCCCCTCACAGGTGATGTTCTAAAACAAGGATCCTCAGACTTGGATCAGTTATGAGAAGTGTAAACACTTCTAACCCGGAGGTACAGTGTTTACAATAACCATAAAAGATCCTCCTATAATTCACCTCAGTTTCTGAAGGTCAATACTAAAGGTCATCCAGACTTAGCAGGCTTCCCAGATAGCCCTAGCACTACAGGAAATCTGCAGCACAGAGTTCTCAAGAAGAAACCCATATCTGAACCGTGTTTCATATTCCCGCACCAGACCGAAATGGAATGGGAAAGAACATGAACCACTCTAGCCTAGGTGTCACTCAGGTCCCAGGTATAGGACCTTAACTCTCAATAGAACACCCACCCACCAAAGCAACAAACAGATCCAGCCAGCACAATATGACAGTATGATATATTTGTAAAGCTAAAACGAAAGCAGATAGACAACTGTACATAAAGCAATAAATGAAAAAAATACAAACACAAATAGCACGTAACACCCCAGTAAACACAAATCAAACAAGCGCTAGGAGGAACCCACAAGAAGAACCAGAAGCCCTGGTTGCAGTATAAGGGTCCCCAGCAGAGTCGCCAAGCTGTCGCTCCCGATAAATGGGAAAGGCCCAGATAAAGGTACATACGCGAACGGTCGGCGAAAGAGGGATGTGAGAACACATAGGAGTGAACTCACGGGGAATGAATAGAGTCTCCAGCTAGGCATTTTTATCCCGGAGGAAAGGCAATGCTGCATAGGCCTAGAAAAATATGGATAAGACGGTTGCGAACCAGAGAGACTGAGAAAGGGGGTTGGTTACAACCTGGGAAGGTATTAGCACCCAGATTGTCCGTCGTACTCGACGGGATCCACGCTTAAAAGATTTGTGTTTTAAAGGGGTAGTGTCAGTGCAATTTGTGTATAAAGAGCTGGGAAAGGATGTACAGGTGTCAGTGTAAAAGAAAGTGAGAGTGTGTAAATGTACAGTGTCAGTGTGAGATCAGGAATGGAGTGCTCAAGACCATGAGGCTAAAGAATGATGATGGAAAGAGGGGGAATGTATAGAGACTTTTGTTCGATAACTGTTAAGTTATGCCTACGTATCCTCTCGTGCAATGAGGAAGTCAGAACACCGTAGTTCGACCCAAAGAGACTGAAAGATGAATTGACTTGTGAACTGCTTACTTGCCTATGCTCAAGTGTATGACCTTTCTGGCTCAGGTGCGAACTGTCTTGCATTAGACGGAAGAAGCAAGTTCTCGCTTATGAGTGAATGTGGTGAGAAAAGAATCCTGAAGGAGACGATTATTGTTTGTTTTTTAGTTTTCGGTCTTTTATTGCTTTTTGAAGTTTGTCATAAGTTAATGAGCTTAGGCCTAAACCAATGGATTTAGTAAACTCATCACATCTTCCCTCTGATTAGGGGTAATGAGAATACCTTAAGTGTGAAGTCAGCTTCTCACACTTAATCACCTTTGATGTAGGATTAAGATCATTAACCTACTTGTGATTATTTAGATGTTTTTGGTGTTTTTGTTTAGTGTTGAGTAATGAGATTAAGCCATAATCAAGGATTAAACAGACTCATTACACCATCCTAATAGAAGGATAATAGATGAGAATGTTTAAGCTGAGGAAAGCTCCTCAACTTAATCCATGATTAGGGATTAAACTCATGACAAAACATGCCTTTGATTAAGTGGATTTTAATTAATGATATGATGATGAAGTGGATTTTATGGTTTATAAGACAACTTGAGGGGGACTTGTCCATTAACACTAGGGTTAGTCCTTCTTAACCAATTAAGGAAGAATTAGAACCCTAATACAAGGCCCAAGTTACGAGTGTGATGTCTTGATGATTATTAAGTGGATTGATTAAAGGAGTTAAACACATTAAGGGTTTAACACTTAGGATTAAAGTTATACACTCCATCCTAATAGAAGGATGCAGGCATAAGCTTAATCACAAAGCCTTAAAACCTTTAGGGTTTAGTCCTTGATTATGAGGTGAGAAGAGAAGACTCAAAGGATGACACAAAGGTAAAACTAATGGGGGGACTAATCAAAACACTAATCATTGTCATGCTTGGTTGTTCCTAAGGTTTGTGAAGTTTGCAAGAGAAGTCTTCAATGGAACCACCAGGAAGCAGATGAAAGGATCAGGAGAAGCAAAGTAACTTGCTTCATTGAAGAAGACAAGTCACTTGAGGAAAGAAAGTAAGAAGAAAAAGAATGAGCAAGCTCAATCTCAAACACAAACAAAGATGCAGCAAGGATGCATAAAAAGAGATGAAGAGAAGTTATGAGAAGTGAAGGCAAATTCACTTCTCAAGATAACTTACTACCTGAAAAGTTAGTGAAAGGAATGCAATGCAATGCAAAATGGGATGAAATGGCATGATGAAAATCAAAACCAGAAGCATACATGGGATGATAATGATGCTATGAGATGATGCAAACATGAAACAAGGCATGGTGATGATCATACAAGCTTATGGATGCAGATGAAACAAATTTGGAACCATGATCATACATGAAAAGTTATGAGATGCATATGGCATACAACATGGCAAATGTAAGATGCAATGGTCAAACATGCTTACAAGATGTCTTAATATGCCAAATGAATAAAATGGATGTACAAAATGCTATGGCAAGTCAAGGTATGCAAGCAAATGCAAGATGGATGCATATGGAAACCCAAATTAGGGTTTATGATCAATGCATCAAACAAAAACCAAAATCAGAAGCAAACATCAAGATAAAAAATTGAAAATGCACTCAAAGGATCCCTAAACCTATACTAACTCACTGCCCAAAGGAGAGGTTCCAACTCTTAACCTAATTCAAGTTATGATTTTCCTAAGTTTTTTAGGGTTTTAGGGTTACTTAACAAGAAAAATGTCAAACAAATTGGAAATGAAAGATCAAATCATGGCCATTTAATCTCACAAACTTCATGCTAAACACAATGCAATGCAAAAAGAATCAAGGTCCTACTCTCAATGGTTAGACATAAATGATTTTTGGAAGTTTGGATCAAAATAATGCATTGAAATGATTTTAATTCCATGAAAAATTCTCAAAATGCATCAAGATCAAAAAAGAAATTTGGTTTGAGGGTTGGACAATGTTTCTAAATGTTTTTAAATGTCTCATGAATTTTTTTGTGATTTTTAAATACCTAAAAGCATTTTTAATTAATTAATTCTCATTAATTAATTAAAAATAGACTTTTAAATATTTAAAAATATTTTTTTGAATTCTAAAAATAAAAATAAAAATGTTTTTGTGTTCTGAAATTAAATAAAAGCTTACATAAAAATTTTCATAATTTTTGGATGAGTTTTACTATTTTTAAATAAATGCACAAAAGAAATATAAAAGAAATGAAATAAAATTAATAAAAATGAAAAGTAATCTGATCCAACGTATCAGATTCAAAGCTGGGAGGAAATTATTGACTTGGCGCGTGAAACAAGGGCCAGGATCATTTCTGGCTTAAATCAGGTTTTACGAATTAATTAAATGGGATTAATTAGGTTAATGGAGATTAGGGCAAAATGGAAGCATCTGGGACGTTCACAAGCGCGCGGGAAGCTGCATCCAAGGGACAGGATTTGAAGTTACGTAATTAATCAGGCTTAACCCTAATCACACTCAGGCGACCGGAGATGAGCTCCGGTCGTCTTCTCCGGCAGGGTCAAATCCCTAGGTTCTCCTACAGGCTACCCCCAGTCAAATTAAATGCCCAGAAAACCCCCCCTCCTCAAACTAAACCTAAATCCAACCCTAAAAACCATTTATCCAACATGAACAAAGAAGAACAAGCTCAAACTCAAACACGGGCAAAATTTCAGAGAAGCATAAAATGATCATTCCTTCGCTATTTTCAAATCTAAAGACATCCCCATGACCACCAAGACATACACTATCAATTTATAACATAAAATGCAAGCTCTGTGAGAAAAAGTTCATGGCCATACCTGAGCTGGAAAGCTTCAATGGTGAGCTTCCAGAGTCTCTCGTGTGTGCAAATGAACTTCTTTGACCCTCTTGAACTCAATGAGATGCTTCAAAGTTCTTGTGGATGGCTGATTTGAGAAGAAGTGCTCTGGTGCAGCAGATTCCACAGTCAGGATTTGTGAAGTTTCAGACTACTTCAATGGTGGATTTTGGTTCTCTTGAGTGTGTATGATTGATTGGTGAAGAAAAATTGGATGTTTGATGGCTGGAAAATGAGATTCGAAGAAGAGAAGTTCTTTGACAGTTTTTGTGAAGGCTGTGTTCTGGCTTGCTTCAAGGGCCAATGTCTTGCTATAACCCTCCCACAATGTATGAGTAGCCTGTGGAGCAGGTTAGTAGAGGTGGCTGCTCACTGTTCCAAGAGTATGGGGGTTTTGGCCAAAAAGTCAATGTGATTGGTACTTGCAGCATGGGCTATGGCAGCAGCAGTTTTAGGGCATGTCTTGCTTCAGCTTGGGTCAAGGATGACCCTTGGATTGCTTGTGGATGTCTGCAGCATGTGGATCATGAGCTATGCTAAGTCTTGCAACTTGCCCACTTGTGTTTTCTTGTGATTTTGTGCTATGTACATGAGATGATTCTTGCTGAATTTTGATGCATGGAACTTCATTTAGTCATGGCAATGCATAGAAATCAGCTAGTGATCACATAATTCCTTGGATGGTGATTTTGCCAAAAATCCCTCTTTGCACTTGTATGGAAAATGACTTATGGATTTCTTGAAAATCAAGTCACAAAAAATGAAAAATTCCTTGGGCCAATCTGTTTTTAGGTCATGTATGATTATGTGATGAAGTTTAGAAGTCATTTTGAGGACAATAGAATGCTTGGTATGAGAAAATGCAAGTTTTCCATTTGGTGCATAACTTGAAATTTAGTGATTTTTGCCAACTTTGATGAACCATAACTTTTGATCCAAAATGAGTTAGGTCATGTTCTTGTACTTTTTGAAAAGGGAAAGATCTATTCTACAACTTTCATGACCAAAGTTTTTCCATTTGAAGCTTTCTTGAATCAAAAAGGAAGGGTTGAAAAAGTTGCCTAAAATGACATTTTCATTAAAAGTCAAACTTGCCCAAAAAGTCAACTTTGCAAAAACTTGTAATTCTTCAATTTTTTGAACTTCCAACCTCTTATATGATCAAATAAAGATCATATACACTCAAAATGATGAAGAACACCCTTTGGTTGGGTCATTGGGGGCCTCAGATGCCCTGATTTTACACTGACTTGTTCAGAAAGTCAACCCTTGATCAGATGACTTCCCCATGGATTTTCTTCATGAAAATTGATATGCATACTCCCTATACCATATAGAGACCAATATAAATAAGAATGACCAAAAAATTTGGAGTTATGGCCTCTGAAACCAAAACCCTAATTTTAGGTCATCTGTGCAATCAAACCTGGCTCTGCTTCCACACCAATCCCAGTTCTTGTGATTCTTTGGCATTCTTGACTTTGAGAGGATATAATATGATATTTGAACACACATGGACCCCTTTGAAGTGATTGATGGCCTTTGGAGTGGCTCAAGAAGCTCTTGGATTGCCCAGGTCACAAACCCTAGATGCAGATGACTTAGAAACAAATGCAGTGGATCAAAAATGTGATATGAGATGGTATGGTTGTGTTTATGCATATGAAATGATCACAAGCCATGGTGTGAATGGGTGAGGGCAAATTTGGGGTGTTTACAACGATGAAATGCAAGGCATGTGATCAATGATGTGTGTCTGTGTTGGTGTTGAGCAGTGAACCAAGTGTCTATGGAGAGTCATAATGATAATATTATCTCTATGTAAAACCCAAAATCAAGGACCAAGAACCATAGAGTCTCAGAAAACCAAATCAGAACAAAGAACAATCACTGGCGATATGGCTATGTTGAAGTTTTAAGGGTTCTTGCAAACCTTTAAACACCCTCCAAACTCACTGGTGTGCCGCTAAGGGTCAACATCACGGAGTCTCAGGTCGAGTAGCAATAATATGTTCACCTTCTCCGAGAAACGGTTTAGCATTATATGCTAAAAGACGAGGTCTCAGCTGAGTCCTGAAAAATAAAGCATCCCCCATAAGTTCCCAACTTCAAGCACTAATATTGAGAAACAATAGTATATTCATCCTGAAGGGTACAATACTATCGTCATACGAAAAGTTGCTTTAACTGAATTCCTATGAGAGAACCATGCCATCCTATGCGAGTTCCCAGTGCACCCTCGGGTGCAAATGGGTTTTCCACAAAATATGGTCTGCCACTGTCACCACTAGAGAGGGATGTTTTCACAAAGGTCCTCAATGATCGGTCCCCAGATGCACATAACTATCAAGGTCGTGTAATGAAGTAGGGAAGACCCCTATATCAGAACATTTCCAAGACTGTCGCGGTCTGGTGTGAAACTCACTATTACCCGCATGACAAGATATCATGAAGCCAAAGTGACTGTCCATGCTAAAAAACCTAGGGTGCACTCGAGCCTTGGTACTGGGATCATCTCACAGTAACCCCCATCCCACCAAAGAAAAACCAGGCAGTCTAGACAGTATAATAATGATGCATGATAAAAATAAATACTGAAAGCAATAAATAAATCCGTAAAGTAAAATTGTAAATGGAAACAGTAAACTAAACACACCGAAACAAACAGATAAACACCCAAAGAAACAAAACAAACAAGCGCTAGGGTTGACCCGCATAGAGATTATGGGTTCGCTCACCAGCAGAGTCGCCAGTTGTGGCTCCCAGGATTTTCATCCTAGTACAAACGCGAAAGTGGCGCGGAAAAGGTAGAGCCTTCAACCTGGCATTTTTATCCCGGAGGAATGGGAAAGGTAATGCTACACAAACCGAAGAAAAGGAAATAACAAGGTCTTGCGAACCAAAGCAACTGGGTTTGGGAGTTGGTTACGAACTGGGAAGGTATTATCACCTAGACCGTCCGTCGTATATGACGGGATCCACACTTGCTTGAACTATTTCAAAGGGTAAGAAATAAACTGCTACCAAACTGGAAAGAAAGAAAGAATGAGAAAAAAATATAGGGAAAATAAAGAATGTGCTCGAATAGGCCCTACCCCACTACCTACGTATCTCATGGGAAATAAGAATCAGAGTAAACATAGTTCCCCTAACTAGGGAGGAAATTTTTTTGTTTGTGTTTTTTATGGTTGAACTACTTATGCCTATTCTCAAGTGTTGCATGTTTGCCTTGACTGAGTGTGTTTACCGTCTTGCAAAGATACAAGTCGGAGCAAGTTCTTTCATTAAGAGTGAAGGGAGATGAGAAGAGAATTCTCGCAGGAGAGACGCTTGTTGTTGGTTCAGTGTTTTTTTAAAAGCTTTTTCTCTGAGGTTTTCAAAGGAAAGTGTATCCAAGTCCTACTCCTTAGAGTTCCAAGTAAGGAAAATATCCCCAAAGCTTGGTTCCAAAGATTAGGGCTTAAGTACACTATCCCATTTGCCTTTATTAAGTGTTTTGCCTTTTGAATGTGAAGAAGTGCTTTCTTAGGCTTTTGTTTGGGAAAATGACTTCATAATTAGACTTGTACATCCTGATAGACAAGTTTGCACTATCCCAAGAGTGGATGAATACAAATTCCCCATGGCATAAGTCCATACACACAAAGTTACTTCAATCATTATTAGATGTTTTTAGCTTTCATTTTGAGATGAGAGCGAGAAGCACGAAAAGGATCTTTAAAGGTAAAATGTCTAAGGGAAATTAAACCTAATGAAGTTATCATGCTTGGATAAACCTAGATTAGTGAGGTTTGAAAGAACTTTTAATCCTAATGAAGAAGAAAGAGAGAAAAGAAGAAGAGCAAGTTCTAACTCACTTCAAGGATTGAAGATGAGATTAGAACTCAAAGGGATGAATAGAAAGTGAAATGTCAAAGAGGCATGAATGCCTTTTACAAACACAATTTGAAAGCTTTAAAGAGAGAAGAGAGAAGAGGTGTGAGTATGGATAAGTATCCATATACTCACTTACTTACCATAACCCTTACATAAAATTTTAGTGACAATTGCATATGAAAATCACAATAATAATCATAATTAGACACCACACATCCTATAAAGTGAAACAAGTGTTCAAAAGAAACCTAAACTTAAGGGTAAAGGTACCTAAAGGTTATGTTACTTATAGAGTAAGTAGCATACATCTAAAGGTCTTTAAGGATTCTAGGATACCTCACAAGATCAAACTATGTTAGACTATGTACAAAAAGTTCACATAAGTTCACAAAAATGCAAGTTAGGGTTCATGGATGAATTATGAGTGCATATGACATACAAAGATGACTGAAAGTACAAGTGATCATCTAATGTCAGTAGATAATGATCAAAAGTGACCTCTAACGTTAGTCACACAACCATAAACAAAAAGTAAGGAGACAAGTCACAAAAGTTCCAAACTATACACCAAAGAAGAAGTAAAATGAGAAAGGATGGTTATGCAAGGTGTTCATGTCAAGATGCCTCAAATAAACTCAAAGTCAGAAGTGAAATTCACTTATAAATTCCATTTAATTCATATGAAGAGCTATACAGGTCATGTATATGAGTACACAATCATTTGAAGAAAGATGAAGAAGAAATGAGGAGAAGATGTCAAGTTTTCATGTCACAAAACAAAGTTACTTAAAACACAAGTCACATGTACAAACCAAAGTGGTATGAGAATACATGCAATTCAAAGATGATATGACAATATAATATGCAATTATAATGCACACATTGTCACATTTGATCATTTATAGGTCACTTAGAAGTTGGGAGAAGACGAGAGAAGCATTTAGGTCAAGAGATACAAGTTAGAAGGCAAGTGAAGTGAAGAAGAAAAAAAGAGATGTAAAGATGATATGACATGATAAAAGTTAGTACCTAATACCTAATATTATATACAAATAATTCACAAAAACTCATGGAAAAGGCACAAGGCAATCATACTCAAATAACTATGCAAACATGTAGAAGTATGTCACATAAGAAGATGAATGTTCATACTTGAAATGATATGCAACAAATGAAATATGGCATACATTTATGGGCACTTATGAATGAGTTCAGAAGAATTTTATAGATTAAAATGTAAATGAGATGATGCAATGGTCGTGTTAAAGGCATACAAGTAAGCATAGAGGCAAAGGATGAATGCATAAGCAAAACTAGGTCAAAATGCCACATAGGATGTTCAAAATCAAACAAAAGATCAATACATGCCAAATGAAATCAACAATGATAAAATATGGTTCATACAAGTATAACCAAGGCCTACAAACTTAAATCAGAGACCTTAAATGAATGTCACAAGTGCCTCATGCAATTAGGGTTATAAGACATCTCAAAATAATCAAGCAAACGTGCCTTCAAATACAAGCAAACAGCACATAGTAAATAAAATTTTAAATTTATGAGATTAAAGAATAAGTATCATCAACCAAATAATAAACATCAATCCAAATCTCATGCAAAAATTCAGAGGAGAAGTACTTCAAATAATCAAGCAATGAACACATAGGAGCCAAAAGACAATATGCAATGATAAGGGACTAAAATGCAATTTGGACAAGGTTTAAAAATGAATTAAAAATATTTTTGAGTGGTTTTGGATGTTATTAATTGGATGCAAAAATAATGGGACAAAAATAGTTTTTATGATATGAGAAATAAAATCATGAAGTTGATGTATGAAGGTAAGGATCATTTAAAAAGAAAATAAAATGAAAATATGAAACAATATGCCAAAATATGTAAAATCAGAATTAAAAAATGTAAAAAATTATTTAAATATGTCTTAATGCTACATGAATTTATTTGGAATTTTTGGGAACCTCTACAAATTTTTAATAAAAGAAAATTAAAACTATATGAAAAAAGAAATTAAAATATGAAGAAACGGGGGAGGGGTGAAAACAAAGAAAAAACACAGTTCAAACATGTGCTTGGACCTGAAGTCTGGTGTGCGAAAAGCAAAGTGAAATCTAATCCACAAAATTGCTGAGTACTATGGGTTAATGTGGACACTCAGTCAAATGTTGAACCATTGTTAGCCATCAGATCAAGTCAAAGTCAATAGCCAAGAAAAGTACACAGATCCAATGAACATTAAGCAATGAACGCACACATGAGTGAGTCAAAGTCATAGAGAGATTCACGTGATAGAGGATTGGCTAATTAATGCGTTGGCACCATTGCACATGTTGGATCTAAAGCCATCAACTGCTGGGACTTAACTTCATAAACCCTAGGGTTTATGACTTGGGCTGATTTCAGGTGACTGAAGAAGACCTCCGGTTGTCTTCTCTGGCGAGTTTTCGGTGAGCTCGTGCACGTAAGTCAATTAAAATTCACACAATGCATATGGAAATGAAGCTGGAGTTGAGGAGATCACAAAACTACCCTTAGATTTCACAAACAATGCACACATAGAGGGAATCGAAGACAACAAGTTTGCCCTAAAATCTTCAAAACACCTCTAAAAGGTATATTTACTAACCAATGGTAGTTCATTCTTGTTATTAAGCATCAATATCATGTTAGTAAGTCTTGAAACAATAAAACTGAAGCAAAATGAGTTAATTAAATTTGAACCTGAAACTATGGAGAACTTAAATCAATAAGAATACCAGAGGTGTAGGCTTGTTCTCAGGCTTCTAGAGTGCAAAATAAATGCTCTGAAGTTCTGAATCTTGAAGAAGAAATAGAGAGATCAGCTCTGCAATGGCACTTCACTTGATGAAATGGATCTCATTACCCTCTATTCTTGATCAAGGAATCTTGGTGATGATGAATTGATGAAGATGATGATGAACACTATGAAATTCTTGCACGGAATTTAGAGAGAAAAACAAAGAGAGTTTTGGAGAATTTGGAAGTGAATTGATATAATGGTGAAAAGTGATCCAAAATGTATTAGAAGGATCTTTTATATGCTTGGTTAATATCTAACTACATTGGTTGGCAGTTACAACCATGGTTAGTGGTGTCTAGCTCAATAAGTGGCGTGAAAGCAAATCCAAAATGGAAAATGAAAGTGAACCCGAGCTTAGTGTGATCAATGCTCATTTGCAATGCTAATCATGAGACCTATGGTGAGGATCATAATGTGAGGTGCTGATGCAATTTGATGCAGTAGCTGACTTGTCCTCTAAGCCTCTCACTTGCAACTTTCTACTTATGGTGTATGATGTAGAATGGGTGTATGTGTATATGAACCTTTATTTGGCTTAAGGAAGCAAAGAATGAATGGTGCTTGATGTATGTGTATGCGAAACTAATTTAGTGAACCAAAATGTCACAAACGTGATGCTTGTATTGCAAGAAAAATCAGTGCCAAATTACCATGTTTAAAGATGGAATTCTCTCAATTCCATGGATGAAATGATGACGTTTTGGGATCAATGGAAAGAGGGTGCATCAAAGAATAAGTTTAGTGTTCAATTCAAGATGAGACGAGGCCCTCAAATCATTCAATATTGTCATGGAATTTGGTTGATCATAGTTGCATGCATGGGCCAACCAGATGCAAGGCGTGCAAAATTAAATATGCCTATGGGTGACTAGCTTGGGACCCCTCTTTAACCATTCATAACTCTAAAACTATGGATCTAATAAAAAATCTCTAAACATAAACATTGTAGAGAAGATGACAATGAACAACTTTGATGCTCAAAACTTTTTGATTTGAGATGTTTTTGGTGATGAAAAATGAGTGAACATCTGGCATGCCACCTGTTTGTGAAAATGACTAGCCTCTGGCACGCCCAAGCCTTGCCATGCCTTGTAATTTGCCCTAGTTTTGTCAATCT
Source organism: Lathyrus aphaca (assembly GCA_963966055.1). NCBI lineage: Eukaryota > Viridiplantae > Streptophyta > Magnoliopsida > Fabales > Fabaceae > Lathyrus > Lathyrus aphaca. The sequence continues at coordinate 374,218,523 of OZ014519.1, read as the reverse complement.
TGACAAGATCATATCTCCCTCAATTTTGATCCTATGGAGATGATCCAATTATGGAATTTAAGCTTAGAATACCCTCAATCAAAAAATACAAGTGGAATTTATATTTGACTTTTAGATTCTGAAATGATCCCTATTGAACATGGTTGACCAAGTGACCAAAACTTACTATTTTTAGTAACCCTAATTTCCAAAAAATGGCAACTTTAGGCTTTCTTGATTTTTGATGATTCATCCATCATTCCTTGATCAAATTTTGACCAATGATTACTTATAATATGAATTTAATAATTTTGACCTCAAAAAGTCAGGAGTTAACTTTTTACCCTGCACGGTTGACTTTTCCTTAACTTCTTGATTTTTAAGTAACTAATCAATTAGAGACCTTCTAAAATGATTCAATGAACCATATTCCATCCTTAGATACTTTATATCATGTGGAAAACATTGAAATCAAGTTTGAGCCAAAATTTCATTAGGAAGTCCCTTTAATCAAAACCCTAATTTGGCCCATTTTGTTAGGAGATGTTGCACTACTTGAATTCCTTGATAAATTCTCATCTTCTAATGACTTGAGGATTAAATTAATATTTCTTGGGCTATGAGAGACCCTTGAGGCTTAATGGATAACACTTGCTTCTAGTTTTTGACTTTGAATTGCCATAATTTTGCAAATCAACTGATCACATACCTTAGGCTTTAACTAGTGAATGAATGCTTTCTTTCTTTTGATTTTGATGCAATGCAATGTATGAGGATAGTATGACACATGCTATGAAAATGAGAAGGAAAATTTTAGGGTGCTACACCTGAAATGTTCTATTAGCTCCAACTCTTTAACCATCATCACTGACATATGCAATGTTTTCCGACTTAAAGCATCGACTGCAACATTAGCTTTACCTGGATAATAGTTCAAACAAAAGTCATAGTCCTTTAATAATTCTAACCATCTTCGTTGTCTCATATTCAACTCCTTCTAATTAAACAAATACCTTAAACTCTTATGGTCACTAAACACTTCAAATATAGAACCCTAAAGATAATGCCTCCAAATCTTCAGCACAAAAACAACTATAGAAAGTTCTAAATGACGCGTAGGATAGTTCTTTTCATGAATTCTCAACTGCCTTGACGCATAAGCAACCACCTTATTATTCTTCATAAGCACACCTCCTAACCCATCATAGAAGCATCACAATATAACACAAACGGCTCTTTTGCATTCGTTAATGTAAAAACCAGAGCCGACGTCAACCTCTTCTTCAACTCTGTAAAACTTTCTTCGCATTGAACGTCCCACACAAAAGCCTTACTCTTACAAGTCAACTTAGTAAACGGAAGTGCCAACTTAGAAAAACCTTCGATGAACCTTCTATAATTACCAGCTAGACCCAAAATGCTTTTAATCTCAGTAACCGACTTTGGAGTCTCCCACTGTAACACAACATCAACTTTAGATGGATCCAAGGCAATGCCACTATCTGAAATGACATGTCCAAGAAAACTAACTTCCTTCAACCAAAACTCACACTTAGAAAACTTCGCATACAACTTCTTCTCTTTCAAAACTGGAAATACTAGTTTCAAGTGTTCTTTATGCTCTTCTTCTGACTTAGAGTAAATCAATACATCATCAATGAACACCACCGCAAAATGATCCAAATAAGTATAAAAGATACGGTTCATGTATTCCATAAATACTCCCAGTGAATTAGTAACATCGAAAGGCATCACTAAATACTCGTAATGTCCATAACGTGTTATGAACACCGTCTTCTGAATATCCTCATCTTTCACCTTAATCTGGTGATAGCCCGATCTCAAATCGATCTTGCTAAACACACAAGCATCTACCAACTGATCCATCAAATCATCTATTCTCGGAAGCGGATACTTGTTCTTAATCTTCACTTTATTCAATTGCCTATAATTAACACAAAGTATCATACTTCAATCTTTCTTCTTCACTAACAACACTGGAGCTCCCCACGGTGATATAATTGACCTCACAAACTTCTTCTCAAGTAGCTCCTCTAACTGCTTCTTCGATTCCGACAATTCAGATGCATACTTCATGTATGGTTCCATAGACACATGTCTAGTACCCGGTACAAGATCAATCGCAAATTCAACTTCTCTCTCTAGCGATACATCGGGAATTTTATCAGAGAAAACTTCAGGAAATTCTTGCACCACTTGCAACTCTTCAATCTTAGATTTTCTCTCAATAGATAATGTCGCCATTAACGAAAACATCTGAGCTTCTTCTTTCATTAACTGTTGCAACTCTCTAAAAGACAACAAACCAACTATTTCCTCTTCAGGAGTAGAAACCTCACTGACTTACTATAACAATTGATATGAACATAAGTATACTCTAACCAACTCATTCCTAAGATCACATCCATTCAGGTCAACGACAAAAAAACCAAATCAACAATGAAATCTCTATCAAAGATAGACAACAGGCACCTCAAACACACAAGAGAAGTAGTTACCGATCCCTTAGCCGGAATCTCGACAACCAATTATCCATTCATAGTAGACAACTTAAGGCCCAATCTTTCAACACAATCAACATCAATAAAATAATGTGTTGCACCAGTATCAATAATAGTAATTAAATGAGTACTATTAATGAAACATGTACCTCAGATGAGTCTTTCCTTATTAGCTGTCTGAGTCCCAACCAACGCAAACACCTTTCCAGTTTGCGCCTTCTTTGGCTTCTCACACTGGCTACCAATGTGTCCTTCTTCACCATATTTGATGCAAATCATCTCTTTATGCTTGCATTCAGATATTGCATGCCCAGTCTTACAACAACGGAAACACCTATTTGGCTCAACAGTACACACATTACTCTTCTGACCAGGTTTCCCACATTTGAAACTGACAATACCAACAGGAGCATCTCCCCCACTAGTTCTCTTGCTCTCAACCACTTTCTGTTTACCTTTCCCAGCTGGAGCATCATAAGGCTTGCCACGACTCTATTGGTGCTTACCTTTCCTCTCATTTATGATCTTGTAATGAGCATTGTTATCCTCTTCATAAATTATGCATCTAACGACCAAATCAACGAAGACACAAATCTTCTGGTATCCAATTGCCTTCTTAATCTCGGGAAGCAACCCATTCTAAAACTTAATGCACTTCAAAAATTCAGCATTTGCCTCATTGTAGTGCGGGTATAACTTAGCCAATTCAACAAACTTCGCAACATAATCAGTAACTGACATGTTACCTTGCTTCATCTTGAGAAATTCAATCTCCTTCTTTCCACGGACATCCTCCGGGTAATACTTCCTCAGAAATTTCCTACGGAATACAACCCAAGTGATTTCCTCACCTGCAGCATCCAATCCCTGATGAGTCTCTAGCCACCAGTCATAAGCCTCGACTGCCAGCATATGAGTCCCATACCGAACCTTATGAGTTGAAGTGCAATCAATCATACGGAAGATTCTCTCACTCTCTTTCAACCAATCCAAATCCGCGTCAGGATCATACTTACCCTTGAAGGTAGGCGGATTCTCTCTCTGAAAAGTTGTTAAACTATGAGATCCAGCATCCTCACCAGCGTTCGGAAAATTTTGCATAGCCTGAGCAATTGCTTGCATAGAAACAGCCATTGCAACATCGTTCCTTCCATCCATCTCAATTTAATCACTACAATACAACAAAAGTTAAAACCAGCTAACAATACTCGAGTGTTAAACAACTACGACTCGACAACTTGGCCAGACACACCGACCTGCTCTAATACCACTAAATGTAACACCTCAATTTTACCCGATAATTATTAATGAAAATAAAGTATAAAAACTTCAACAAATTAAATTGAGATGATACATTTCAACTTTTAAACATCATTCAACACTTGATAAGTCTTTAAAACAAATATTTTATTACCACGCAGCGAATTCATAAGAAATAACTTAAATTGTATTCAACATCAAAGCAACTTAAGAAAACAACAATTCTTTAATTAAACAACTTAAAATTCAGCAACTTTAACAAAATTCAACATCAGCATAAAACAAACATTATCCCCCCTAAGTGCTATGTATCAGAGCGACAACACCGACTCAAATCTACTAAGGTACTCCGTCCTACTCTAGATTATATGCACATTACCAACAGAGGACAATATTAAAACATAAGAGGTGAGATATCTAATAATATAATCAAGAATATGATAAATAACATATTGAATTAGATCATATAGATCACCACTTCACAACTTCATAAAGAACTTAAAAACCAACACAAGATACAACATGAAAATGTAATATGGAACTTGATATGCAACTTAGACAAATGTGATGCATGTGGTATCATCGGAGTAAGAATCCCAACTTATAATCATGCCAATTAATAGAGTCATAAATACAAGGCATAAGCCTTCAACTTTATTCTTGTCAATCCAGACCAACTTACCAAGCAAACAACTCCAACTTTAATAATGACATGCTATGCGACTCAACATGATTATCAACCAACAACAACTATAATGACATAACAACACAACAACATTCAACTTTGTCCAAAAGCCTACAACTCATAGTTTTGCCATTTATAAGGCACGACAACATGCAACATCAACCAACAACTTTTCGACTTACAACAAACAACACTACACAAGTACAACAAATTAAGCCACACTCATTATTTACAAAATCCCAACTATAACGATTAATTAAACTAATTAACATGCTTTTTTATTACTACTTATTATTAATTCATTAACATGCTTCTGATAACTCCATCACAGCAACCAACATGCCAACCTGCTACTAATCTTATTCCACTGTTAACTAATTTTCTTTTACTAATTCATTTTTATATCACAAATTAACTCTTCGTTAATTAATTATTGCGACCTCTTTTCATATAGTATTCTACAACTTATTCATGTTACAAGAATTAATTTATGACAAACCAAATTTAGCAGACAACAGAAAATACAACACAGAAGCCAAAACAACGAATTCTCCCAACCCCGTGCGACCATCATCACACTTTGTGTGACCCTCGTCACAATTGGGCTTGTGACAATCGTCCTAGGGATGTGACGGATATCACAATTCCCAGATGGACGTCAGGCTTTAGGGACGGTCATCCCATAGCCAAAACTACAATGTTCTCAGTTTCTCTCTACTTCGTCTCTGTAGCTCTTTTTCAGTCCAAATTCCAATTAATCCATCACGACAATTCACAGTAACTCAACATAGTCACAATTTCTTAATCATCTAAAAAAACTTATTTATCACAAACAACTTATTCATCAAACAACTTATTTATCACAAACAACTCATTTATCAAAACAACTTATTTTTCCACACAAAACAACAATTGACAGCAATGATTCCTATACCCAATTCCAAACGAATTCATCATATAATCCCGATTATAAGGTTAGAACTCCACTCTTACCTTTGGATTCAAGGCGAATCTAAGACTTGATTAGAACCCTAGCTTTTGCCTCTCTCTCTAGGAACTTCACTTTACCACTTTTTTTCAACTTCTCGCTCTTCTTACTGATACCTAGTTTTTCCTAATTCCCATTAACTTAGGATTTCTATTTTAATTAACCTTAATAATTCTATTGGCCCTAAATCACCCCCCCCCCCCACAATTACTACTTCTAATTACCAACAAGTCCACTTATCAAAATAGCACAACTCTACTAATAACCTACAACTTAATTAATTCAACTTTGTCCAAATAGCAACAATACAACTTAAATCAACTTAACTCAAACCAACTTAACAACTCGACGCAAAACAACACCAAACATAAATAATATTTAAATAAATAAATAATTAAATAATCAGGGCGTTACACGTAAGGATCCAATGAGTTTGACTTAATCATGGTCAGATAAGAAGATTACTCCATTGTCAGGTTTTCAGATGATTTCTTTCTCATAAATGTTCAAAGTGAAAGTTTTGTCTTATCATGTATCAATTGTCAAGATAGATTCCTCTGGTTGATGTCATTTCTCAAGAATCAGAGTTAAGACCATAATGCATTCAATGATGGACTCATGATTAATATTAACCTCGTTCATTCCAAAGAAGATTGGGAGTTGGTTTAAGAATGATCCATTCAAGCATGGATTTGGTGATTCGGTTGTCAACATGAAGATTCAAGTTTGTGTTCAAGAGCAAGTTTGTTTGAAATATTTACACTTTTCATTTCAAAGGACGCGCCATTTTTTTATCATGTCATATACATGTCCATAGTTTGATTCACATATGAAATGATTCAAAAAAGAGGGATGTAAAGATATAATTAAGCCCATGTAGGCAATTAAAGAATAAGGTGTGAACGGAGGACTTAATCTTAAATTGGTTCCTAGTACATGTGATTCAATATTACCAATGCCAAAATAATTCAAACTTCAATGTTGGCACATTCAAAGTTCAAACACCCCAAGTGAATTCCAATATTACAAAGATTCAAAACTGATTCAAAATTACATATCAAATTGATATAAAGTCCTTTGCTAGTCCTAAACCAAATATCATGACAAGATCGTGCTTTTTGCGCCAAGACTTATGCCATATCCTATTACTTGAATCCAAAATTCACAAAAATGAATACAATGCTACAATTTCAAGTTCTTTCATTTTAAGTACATGTATTCACCAAATTTACAAACATGTGATAAGATACAAGCTTCAATGTTACAAATAATCCTAATCCTTGATTGATTATGTGAACCAAATTTCTCCCAAGTATTCCATCATCTTCATGCCAATAGTCATCTTCATGCCAAGCTCCCATCATCTTCACACCAAGCTTGTGGAAAAGTCATCTTTATGCCAAGCTCATGGAGTACACAAGAAGCAAAGGTTAGTATGAACCAAGACAATCTCAATTGGCCAAAGAAGAAGCATAGGCAGAACATGGAGAATAAAAATCAGTCACAAAAGATGGGCAAGGAGTACCAAAGCAAGACAATAGTTAAAATTCGCAAGTTGAAAAGCAAACAAGGATTCACATAGCAGTAAAAACAAATGAACTTCAGCAGTAAAAAATCAAATTTACAGTCAGCAAAAATCATAGAAAATCATCAGGACCATATTGCTTCTAGAATCTCTTCCATCACACTACAGACAAACGAATTACATGACTCACCACACTATCTCAACACAAAATCTCACTCAGATTCGTTTCTAACGGATTTATCCCTTATTACAGCTAATCCAAAATTCTACATGATTTTCATTTCAATTTCGCATGTACCAACTCATCCTAATTTCTCCCATAAACCATTAATCATTTGCATTTATTGGGACACCTACACACTGAAAACCCAACCCATTTGTTTTTACTTTTATTTTTATTATTTTATCTTAACTAAAAATCTAAAAACCCAAAAATATTTTATTAGTTAATTATTTTAAATAATTTTATTTAATCTAATTCATTAATTTATTAATTAATTTTATCAAATTATTTTATTTTATTTTACTTATTTATTTATTTTTCTTAAAAATAAAAATAAAATCTTAATCTTTTTGTTTAAATTTTAATTTCTTTAATTTCTTTTGATTGATTTCTCCTTTGAATATAAAGAAATCTAAAATCATTTTGTTGATTAATTATTTTAAATAGTTTTATTTAATATCGATTAATTAATTTATTAATTAATCCTATTAAATACTTCTATTTAACTTGTTTAATTAACTTTTCTCCTTTGTTTGACTTTATGTGTGATGTATGCTTTGTGTATACTTCTATTATCATTGCTTGTGATTTAGTCGTATGCTTATGATATGCTATGCTTACTTGTATGATTTATTTTCGCATTTCGCTCATAAATTGCTTAGTAAAATATGAATGCGATCACTAAAACTAATCATTTTAAAGATAAGGAAATCTCTTGGTCCAACACCAAGTAGATCTTCATACACACTGCATCCATGCACATATGTAAGTCGATCGTTCTACGATTCCCATCAACATAACCTTTACATTTCACACTTCATCAACTTTTCAACTTAATTAAATTAATGCATCACGCTTGTTTTTCATAGCTAGACTTACATCCATAACATACTTGATCCACATATCAAGTCCTTTAAGTCGAGCGCATTGTCCTCGCCGCCAAACAAAACCAATTACAATCTATTTGCATTACCCTCGTAAGTCGAGCGTATTGTGCCTCGCCATCGACCTAAAAAACCAAGATGTCTCTTTAGACTCAAACCCTTGATCCAATGCCAAGCGGACTTAGGTTATAAAATACTTTAATAATACGAGAAGAATTGTACGCCACAAACCTTAAGTGGTAGAAAAGAGGATAATGGATATCCCGTTACATACTCTGATTATTTCAACGTCGAATGTTTGGACAAATTGATCGAAATAATCGCCTCTATCCATAGTCCATAGTACAATTTGACTCATAAATCCTTTTTTGAAAGAAAGGTAATAAAAACAACAATCAAATCGTAGTGAGCCGAACTACGAATCTCTAACTTTCCTATTGCACGAGGGAATACGTAGGCACAAGAATCTCAATCCTTTTTAAGCACCTTAGGATCAATCAAGCTTTTATTTAGCAAGTAACTCTTTAGGCATAGACATCCCTTCGCGTGTGACAACTTAGATGATTCCCATCGAGTACAATGGATGTAAGAAATGTTAATTCTTCCCCTTATATAACCGACTTTCGAACCCTAACAATGAGTGCAATGACCTTTGTTTTATCCTTTTCAACAAGTTTTATCTATATTTTCCCTTTCCCTCTTTGGGTATAAATTAAAATTAGGTGGTGACTCTCATGTCAACTCAGTCACGACCGTGTTCGCGAGGATCGTATTTTTCGAGGTACGACAACCATCAATAAACACTTATCGAATAAATTTCAAACCATTTCATAAAGTTTTCACGCAGCAGGAATCAAAACACTTGATCAAATATCAAGTTATTTTTCAAAATAAAACCAAAACCATCTAACTTAATTACTTTGAACATTTTCATAATAAAGGATTAAAAAGGACTGTTGGACGGAATATTCAATCTTAGTCCCGAATAATTTGGTACAAGTTGTAATAGCTTGATCGCTCGATATTTGTCTTCCTCTTAAAATCTATCGTATGTGTTTCAAACATTTTCAAAATAAAATGAATTAAAAAAGGATTAATTGGATGCAATATTCAATCCTAATCTCTGAGTATTTGGATACAAGTTGTAATAGCTTGCCCCATTTGAATACTTGTCTTCCACCTAAAAACAATTCAACAAATCAAACATATCTTTTTCCGCCTTAGAGCGATGTCAAAACCTTTTTACAAACAAAAGATGTTTCGTCCATTCTGATACGATGTAAACAAATCTTTGTTCCTATCATGCGCAAAAAGTAAGAACGCATTCCGCTCGAACACGATGATAACATAACTCTATGAGATTCCAAGTTATGTTGTCCATTCTGATGTGATGCTAATGTTCACTCCTCCATGTTTTGTGCGACAAACAATATTTTCCGATCGAATGCGAACTAAGCATCATTCGCTAAAAGCGACCAACCCACAAATATTTGTTATCCAAAACTACATAGTCTTGAGTTCTCCATCGCACTTTGGGATACGTAGGAGCGAGATTCAACCTCTCGTCAGACATCCTAATAAAAAAAACTCATATTCAAGCCAATTAACAAATAAGGAAGAATTTAGAAGAAAAAAAAGATAAATAAGGAAGAATGCAAACATCTTTAAGCTAACATTTAACACAAAACTAACTAGATGGTTCTCGTTGAGTACAACGGATGTGAGAGCTGCTAATACATTCCCCTCGCATAATCGACCCCGAACCCGAATTTAGTTACAACGACCATTTTATTTTCTTTAAGAGTTTTATCGATATTTTCTCTTCTCTTTTGAAATAAATAAACTTCGATGATAACTTTTTTATCATCTCAAACGTACTGATATTTTTCGCGTCGCATCAACATAAACTTAACTTTGTTTATGGTTGTTCCACTAAAGAAAATCTAGCTTAATGTCAATGTTGTTTATGAGTTAGATGTTCTCTTGGATAATGAGAATGAATTAAGAATAAGTGTGAATGACTTTAAAAAAAGTTGAAAACTAATAACTAATTAAAAATCCAGACAATATTGAATTTTGCTAAGGAATACGCATAAAAAGCATTCTTTACATATTAAAATTAAAAATTATTTATTAAATTTTTATGGAGTACAATTTTCAATATATTAAATATATAATGTTTTATAAAAAAAAAATGGTTTAGACCTTTAAAGAGTATTATTATTAACAAATTCATTATACATTTTTTCCATTGCTGTTCTATATATACCAACACAATTGATGCATTTTATTTAAACAGAGTCTTACTAGCGTCCTAGAGATATTCTTTTTTTTTTTTTTTTTTGACAGATAGAGATATTCTTTTTAAATAGTTAACAATTTTAATTTTCAATGCATTAAATATGTAGATTTAAGATAATATATATATTTTAAGGTTTTAAGGAATGTCTCTAGAGGCATTCGTTAATATTTTTCTTTTAAATAATACGTTTTATGCAAATATTTTTAATTATTTATGATCTCATTTCATATATATTTTTCTCTTTATAATAAAAAACAGTGTTATTGATAAATTAATAATTAATATTATATTAAATTCTAAAAAAGAAAAATAAAAACAAAATAGACACAAACATAGACTAAGTTGCATTCTTGCTTCCCCACCTTATTGACATTTGACCCTAGCACTAATTATTGATCCATAAATGACCACTAGAAGAAGAAAGAAGAAGGGTGTGAAAGTGACATTTAACGAACTTGATTAAGTTATCAAATAAGACATTTTCTAATTCACGTGTATTGTCATGCATCAAAGTTCCCCAACTCCTTAACACAAACCTTATCCCTCCCCAAATCAATGCCATATCACCCTCCATAAACATCAATATCTCTGACTCACTCCCTAATTAATTACTCGAGTTTAAAGTTAATACACATTGATTATAAAATCTTAGATTTTTATTAAATTAATTTATTAATATGATAAAAATAATATAGCTAGTTCTTTTAATACTTGATTAAAAGGTGTGTCATAAATAGGAATGAAAATAGATTATGTTAGACTTTATAATGTCGAGCCTGATCTATAATAAATTTAAAAAATCTAAATCTGATCTATGGTTTATTATAAGTTTTTTTTTGTCTGATATGACCTTTTTAAAAATTTGGTCTGACTTGAAAGTCTATTTACAAGTTTTTTCTCATTAAGGTTCTCAATTATTTCATATTACTTAAGAAACTATATAAGCTGACTTATATATATGCATATATAAGTCAACCTATTTAGTTTTTGTTCTAATATATATATATATATATATATATATATATATATATATATATATATATATATATATATATATATATATATATATATATATATATATATATATATATATATATATATATATATATATATATATATATATATATATATATATATATATATATATGAAAATATAGGTCGACCTATAAGATTTTATAAGTTTTTTTAATAACCTAAGTCTGACCTATTTAATTAAATATGCTTTTAAAAAATTCTAAGTCTGACTTTTTTATTATAAAAGTTTGGCCTGACCTGACCTTATGTAGGCTAGGCTATAGGTTCATGTAGGCTGACCTGACTTATTCCCACCTTAGTCATAAGGTTAATGTCGAGGTTGCAACAATGCAATAATTCATCATGTATTATTGTGATGGACACTTCAAACATCAGTGAAATTAACCCGCCACCCCTCATTTTATACTTGACAATCCCAAATTTTCAATATTTTCAAACTACCCTCGTCAATATTTACCTATCAATTTTATTATTTTTTCAAAAAAAAAAAATCATTTCTTAAACTTAAAAAAATGAAATTTTCAGTAGTTATTATGAAATTTTTGGTACGTTAGTTTTCACATTTTTTAAAATTCACATGTATATATCGAAAATTTGAAAAAATCCAATTCAAAATACTGGAAATTGTCAAAATTTTCCGTAATGTACACAAATTGTTCATTCCAATACCGGACATTGTCAAAATTTCTAGTAAGTTACAAAAACTTTTAGAAATTTAAAATTTTCTGAAGACGTGAAAATACATCGTTTATTTGACTTTATTAATGCATATTTTGTACTCGTTTTGATTTTCATTTGCATCATATTATGTTGGTATTCTGTTTATTTTGTTTATTTCAGGTATTCAACCATTTAAGAGTCGTATGCGAAGAAAGCAAGCAAATCAGGCGAGAAATGGAACAATTCGCATACAAGGAGTTATCCGACGAAAATGGCCATAACTTTTGAACCGTAAATCGAAACGACGCCCTGTTCGAAGCGCTGGAAAGCTAACAGAAAGATCTACATTTTTGGAAAAGTTAAGAAGGTGTCACGGTCGTTACAAGGCTCTCACGACCGTGACGCGCCTTTTTGATGTGTTACGATCGTCACAATGGTCTCACGACCGTGACACGCTATTTAAAGGTGTCACGGTCGTCACAATGGTCTCACGACCGTGACGCGCTGAAAATGATAAATTTTCCCGTTACACACATGTTACGACCGTTACAAGCTTATTTAATTTATTTTAATATATATATGAAGACGTGCAAATGAAAGTGAAGGAGTCTTCACTGACTCCGTATATCTCTCAACCTCAACAATATGAAGACGTGCAAATGAAAGTGAAGGAAATTGTTATGTTAATTAGATTTATTTTTAGCCTCAGACTTTGCTTTTAGTTTCGATTCTGAAGCTCCAATCTTGCCGACTTGTGGAAGAGGGAGCTCGAAGAATTAGTTGTTATTCAAGTTTTAATTACATTTAATTTAAGCAATATTTTGTTTATGTTAAATTCTCGTTATTTAATTATTGTGAATGCCATAATGTTTTTAAATCATAATTTCTGCTTGTCTGATTCAATAGATATGTCTAGCTAATTAATTAGAGTCCGACGTATGAGGACCGTCGTCACCGACGGGACTCCGTAGAAAATACTAGGTGCGAATTAACGATTAAAATTCCGTTTTGGTTATAATTTCTATGCGTAATTTAATTAGCATTGTCACGAGAGTGAGATGTTATTTAACACGGTTTTGTCACGAGAGTGAGAAACTAATTAAGGTTAGAACCGACACAGCGAGAGCGTGGGGATCGAACCGGATAGTAGAAATTAGGCAACTTATCTAAAAACAGCGAGAGCGCTTTAGAGACGTTTAGGATATTATTAGCTTTCAAAACACGTTTCTTAGTTACCGGGAGAGCGAGAGCAAAATCTTGGGATTAGGAAGTGTGGCTTTAGTTAAGACCGCGAGAGCGTGAGGCGGAGTCTTTAAGCTGATATATTCTACGGAACTAGCTATAGTCGTAATTAGTACCGAATTCTATAAAGTCCCTTAGGAGCGCGGAATCCATATCCCGGCCTCGTTTTATTCTTATTTTCTTTCTTAGATTTATTTTAGTTTTAGCTCTAGTTTCCCTTAAACCATAAAAATATCATTAGCCTTAGTTTTACAACGCAATTATAGATAACGGTAGGTTGACATTGGTCTCTGTGGGTTCGATATCTTTATTACTACGCGATAGGCTGTGCACTTGCAGTTAGAAACCGTTAGACGTATAGTTTACCGCGATCAAGTTTTTGGCGCCGTTGCCGGGGACCAAAATTCAATATTGTTACTCCGTTGTTGCACCGTATAGACTAAGACATTTTCTTTCTTATTTCTTTAACTATGTTCCACCCAAATTTTTTCTGCAATCCCCATTCCCAGTATTTCGAGGAATCTCAAGGATACCATAATCCCAACCTCGAAATACATATGGAGAATTTCAATCCTTCGTTCAACCATTCTCACCCAAATTACCTCTGCACCTACCAATCCCAAAATTTTGAGGAGCTGCACCCAAACGTTTCCTATGATTACCAACCCCAATATTTTCAGGAGTCGCAAGAATCCCATAATTCCAACCTTGAAGCATTAATGCAAGATTTCAATGCGACACTGACTTACTCCCAGTATCTCGAGGAACCACAACCAAACTTCCTGTACGATCATCATTCCCAATATTTCGAGGAACCAGAAGAATCTATTAATCCCAACCTCGAAACATTAATGGAAGATTTCCTTGAAACCTCAGCTAACTCTAGGCTAGAGTCTATGATGGAGCATTTTGTGGACGCACAAACTATCCAGAATGAAGAGCTTAGAAGACAACATATCGATAATCATGAAACCCTTAGGCAGATGAACACTACAATCGAGTCCCTCACGACTCACACTGATGCATTGGAGACCCAAATTTTACTACTTGCGATGACACCTATAGGTCCTTCCCCTAAGGAGACTGCGTATGTTATAACAACCAGTAGTGAAGAACAATTCGAAAATCCTAAGGAGATTGAAGATGAAGTTGAGGAGAGTTATAATAAGGTTGAGGATAGTTCTGGTGGGAAAAGAGTAGAGGTTGAGCACAATTCACCGACACCACCCGAAAGGGAGGTTATCATAGAAGTTGAGAACGAAGAACCTATTGTAGATCTTCCTCCATATACCCCACCAATTCCTATTCCACATATGTTTGCCGACTCCCAATCCAAAACTTATGTGGAGATATTGGAAAATATCCACACCGATGCACCCTTGTTCGAACCCCTGCATAAAAAGAGAAAATTTAAGGACCATGAAACGAGGGAAGTCATTAGTCCTAAGAGGGTAAGGTTAGACTTTAAGGTGATGAATGAAATAACTAAGCCTAAACTTGAAAAGCTAATACCTAGCATAGATCCAGAACCACCACCACAAGTTCAAAAGAATGAACCACCCCACAGAAGGAAGAAAAGGAAAGGTGAGGGATATGTGAGATGGCTTGATAAGTGGAAATGGAAACCAAAGAGTAACGCTCATAACCGTCAAGCTATCGACGTTAAACAAAACTCCGTGGGGGTGGCAACCCACGAGTTTTAATTTAATGTTTTTTTTTCTTTTATTGTTTTTGTTTGCAGAAAATAAAGAAATGAATCGTTTGTCGCGTCTCAGCTACTTTTAGGCGAAAGATCTCTAGATGACATTCCCTTTTGATGAGTTGGTGCCCACGCACATTCCTACGAATGTAGCTGCTGGTGGTGACACCGATGATGAGTACTTCCTTCGGAAATAGGCAATGATAGATAACGGTAGGTTGACATTGGTCTCTGTGGGTTCGATATCTTTATCACTACGCGATAGGCTGTGCACTTGAAGTTAGAAACCGTTAGACGTATAGTTTACCGCGATCAAGTTTTTGGCGCCGTTGCCGGGGACCAAAAGTCAATATCGTTACTCCGTTGTTGCACCGTATAGACTAAGACATTTTCTTTCTTATTTCTTTAACTATGTTCCACCCAAATTTTTTCTGCAATCCCCATTCCCAGTATTTCGAGGAATCTCAAGGATACCATAATCCCAACCTCGAAATACATATGGAGAATTTCAATCCTTCGTTCAACCATTCTCACCCAAATTACCTCTGCACCTACCAATCCCAAAATTTTGAGGAGCTGCACCCAAACGTTTCCTATGATTACCAACCCCAATATTTTCAGGAGTCGCAAGAATCCCATAATTCCAACCTTGAAGCATTAATGCAAGATTTCAATGCGACACTGACTTACTCCCAGTATCTCGAGGAACCACAACCAAACTTCCTGTACGATCATCATTCCCAATATTTCGAGGAACCAGAAGAATCTATTAATCCCAACCTCGAAACATTAATGGAAGATTTCCTTGAAACCTCAGCTAACTCTAGGCTAGAGTCTATGATGGAGCATTTTGTGGACGCACAAACTATCCAGAATGAAGAGCTTAGAAGACAACATATCGATAATCATGAAACCCTTAGGCAGATGAACACTACAATCGAGTCCCTCACGACTCACACTGATGCATTGGAGACCCAAATTTTACTACTTGCGATGACACCTATAGGTCCTTCCCCTAAGGAGAATGCGTATGTTATAACAACCAGTAGTGAAGAACAATTCGAAAATCCTAAGGAGATTGAAGATGAAGTTGAGGAGAGTTATAATAAGGTTGAGGATAGTTCTGGTGGGAAAAGAGTAGAGGTTGAGCACAATTCACCGACACCACCCGAAAGGGAGGTTATCATAGAAGTTGAGAACGAAGAACCTATTGTAGATCTTCCTCCATATACCCCACCAATTCCTATTCCACATATGTTTGCCGACTCCCAATCCAAAACTTATATGGAGATATTGGAAAATATCCACACCGATGCACCCTTGTTCGAACCCCTGCATAAAAAGAGAAAATTTAAGGACCATGAAACGAGGGAAGTCATTAGTCCTAAGAGGGTAAGGTTAGAATTTAAGGTGATGAATGAAATAACTAAGCCTAAACTTGAAAAGCTAATACCTAGCATAGATCCAGAACCACCACCACAAGTTCAAAAGAATGAACCACCCCACAGAAGGAAGAAAAGGAAAGGTGAGGGATATGTGAGATGGCTTGATAAGTGGAAATGGAAACCAAAGAGTAACGCTCATAACCGTCAAGCTATCGACGTTAAACAAAACTCCGTGGGGGTGGCAACCCACGAGTTTTAATTTAATGTTTTTTTTTCTTTTATTGTTTTTGTTTGCAGAAAATAAAGAAATGTATCGTTTGTCGCGTCTCAGCTACTTTTAGGCGAAAGATCTCTAGATGACATTCCCTTTTGATGAGTTGGTGCCCACGCACATTCCTACGAATGTAGCTGCTGGGGGTGACACCGATGATGAGTACTTCCTTCGGAAATAGGCAATGATAGATAACGGTAGGTTGACATTGGTCTCTGTGGGTTCGATATCTTTATTACTACGCGATAGGCTGTGCACTTGCAGTTAGAAACCGTTAGACGTATAGTTTACCGCGATCAAGTTTTTGGCGCCGTTGCCGGGGACCAAAAGTCAATATCGTTACTCCGTTGTTGCACCGTATAGACTAAGACATTTTCTTTCTTATTTCTTTAACTATGTTCCACCCAAATTTTTTCTGCAATCCCCATTCCCAGTATTTCGAGGAATCTCAAGGAAAGGTGATGGATATGTGAGATGTGTCGCTCCCAAAAGATTTGCATCCCGGTACAAGCGCGAACGGTCGGCGAGAGGAGATGCGAGAACACATAGGAGTGAACTCACAGGGAATGAATAGAGTCGCCAGCTAGGCATTTTTATCCCGGAGGAAAGGCAATGCTGCATAGACCTAGAAAAAGATGGATAAGACGGTTGCGAACCAGAGAAACTGAGAAAGGGGGTTGGTTACAACCTGGGAAGGTATTACACCCAGATTGTCCGTCGTACTCGACGGGATCCACGCTTGCAAGATTTGTGTTTGAAAGGGGTAATGTCAGTGCAATCTGTGTATAAAAGAGCTCGAAAAAGATGTACAGGTGTCTGTGTAAAAGAAGTGTAAAGTGTAATATATACAGTGTCAGTGTAAGAACAAGAGTGAAATGCTCAGGAGTATGAGGATTAAAGAATAAAGCTGGAAAGAGGGGGAATATTCAGAGACTTTTGTTCGATAACTGTTAAGTTATGCCTACGTATCCTCTCGTGCAATGAGGAAGTCAAAACACCGTAGTTCGACCCAAAGAGACTGAAAGGTGAATTGACTTGTGAACTGCTTGCTGTCTATGCTCAAGTGTATGACCCGTCTGGCTCAGGTGCAAACTGTCTTGCATTAGACGGAAGAAGCAAGTTCTCGTTTGTGAGTGAATGAGGTGAGAAAGGAATCCCGAAGGAGACGATTATTGTTTTTTTTTTTGAGTTTTCAGTCTTTTATTGCTTGTGAAAGTTTGTCATAAGTTAATGAGCTTAAGCCTAAACCAATGGATTTAGTAAACTCATCAAATCTTCCCTCTGATTAGGGGTAATGAGAGTACCTTAAGTGTGAAGTCAGATTCTCACACTTAACCACCTTTGGTGCAGGATTAAGATCATTAACCTACTTGTGATTATTTAGATGTTTTTGGTGTTTTTGTTTAGTGTTAAGTAATGAGGCTAAGCCATAATCAAGGATTAAATAGACTCATTACACCATCCTAATAGAAGGATAATAGATGAGAATGTTTAAGCTGAGGAATGCTCCCCAACTTAATCCATGATTAGGGATTAAACTCACGACAAAACAAGCTTTTGATTAAGTGGATTTTATTTAATGATATGATGATGAAGTGGATTTTATGATTTGTAAGACAACTTGAGGGGGACTTGTCCATTAACACTAGGGTTAGTCCTTCTTAACCAATTAAGGAAGAATTAGAACCCTAATGCAAGGCCCAAGTTACAAGTGTGATGTCTTGATGATTATTAAGTGGGTTGATTAAGAGATTTAAACACATTAAGGGTTTAACACTTAGGATTAAAGTTATACACTCCATCCTAATAGAAGGATGCAGGCATAAGCTTGATCTCAAAGCCTTAAAGCCTTTAGGGTTTAGTCCCTGATTATGAGATGAGAAGAGAAAACTCAAAGAAGACACAAAGGTAAAACTAAGAGGGGAGACTAATCAAAACCCTAATCATTGTCATGCTTGGTTGTTCCTAGGTTTGTGAGGTTTTCAAGAGAAGTCTTCAATGGAACCACCAGGAAGCAGATGAAAGGATCAAGAGAAGCAAAGTAACTTGCTTCACTTAAGAAGACAAGTCACTTGAGGAAAGAAAGTAAGGAGAAGAAGAATGAGCAAGCTCAATCTCAAACACATATAAAAATGCAGCATGGATGCAAGAGAGATGAAAAGAAAAGCTGTGAGAAGTGAAGGCAAATTCACTTCTCAAAATCACTTACCACCTGAAAAGTTAGAAAAGAAAGTGCAATGCAATGCAAAATGGGATGAGATGACATGATGAGAAACAAAACCAGAAGCACATACATGGTGTTAATGATGCTATGAGATGCTACAAACATGGATCAACACATGGGGGTGATCATACAAGCTCATGAATGCAAATGAAGTAAGTTAGGAAACATGGACATACATGAAAAGTTATGAAGTGCACATGGCATATAACATGGCAAATACATGATGCAATGATCAAACATGCTTTCAATATGTCTTATGATGTCAAATGAATCCAATGGATGCTTGAAATGTCATGGCAAGTCATGTTATGCAAGAGAATGCAAGATGGATGCATATGGGAACCCAAATTAGGGTTCATGAACAATACATCAAACAAAAATCAAAATCAGAAGCAAACCCTAAGATAAAAAATTGAAAATTCCACTCAAAGGTCCCCTAATCCTATACTAACCCAATGCCCAAAGGAGAGGTTTCAACTCTTAACCAAGTTCAAGTTATGGTTTTCTTAAGATTTCTAGGGTTTTAGGGTTCCTAAACAAGAAAATTACCAAACAAATGGAAAATGAAAGATCAAATCATGGCCATTTAATCTCACAAACTACATGCTAAACACAATGCAATGCAAAAAGGAACAAGGTCCAACTCTTCATGGATTGACAGAAATGATTTTTGGAACTTTGGATCAAATTAATGCATAAAAATAATTTTAAATCAATGAAAAATTCTCAAAATGCATCAAGATCAAAAAATAAATTTGGTTTGAAGGTTGGACAATGTTTCTAAATGTCTTAGAACATTTCATGAATTTTTTGGTAATTTTTAAATACCTAAAAGTATTTTTAATAAATTAATTTTCATTAATCAATTTAAAAATAAACTTTTAAATATTTAAAAATACTTTTTTAATGCTAAAAATGAAAATAAAAATATTTTTGTGTTTTAAAAATTAATGAAACTCTTGACAAAAAGTTTCATAATTTTTAAAACATTTTTGCTGTTTTAAATAAATGGTACAAAACAAATGAAATAAATATGAAAATAAATGAATTTTAAACTGAAAAAGGAAAAGTATTCAGATCCAACGCATGAGATTCAAACTGGCCAAGGCGGGAGTTGACTGCGCGCGGGTTTGGACGGCTCACATTCAAACTGACTTAATTACACTTAGCCCTAATTAATCAAACCCTAATTACTTTCTGATGACCGGAACAGTGGTTCCGGTCATCTTCTCCGGCGAGACAAAGTGCTAACTCCTCCTATACGTTACGAAAATGAAATCTAATTGAACAGAAATGATTCCCACTCACTCACGAACCAAAACCCTCAATCAAAACAAATTTATTTTTCCAGGAATGGCTGAATCGAAGCAAACAAAATCTAGGGCAAAAAGTTTCAGAGGCTGATTAAACTCTCATCTCTCCACCATTTTCAAAACTAAAGACATATTTATGATCAGGGAAGCATGAATAACAACTTAAGAACTTAAAAAATGATTTCTGGAAAAAATGTTCTTGAGCTACCTGAGTTTCGAAGCCTTCAATCCTGCAACTTTCTGCCCTCTTCCTTTGGTGCAAACCACCCCCTTTGGTCCCTTGATGATGTCTGGATGCTCAGCAAGAGTTTATGTTGGCTGGTTGATGAGTTTGAACAGCTTCTGCTCAAGCTCAGGTGAAAATGGTGCTGGTGATTCAGGCTGTTTCAGGCAAAGGTGAAGGGTTCTTTATGACCAGGATGATGAATGGAGAAGGTTTATGAAGTTTGTTCAAGTGTTTATGGCCTGTGGAATGAGTTTCGAAAGCTTTGGCTTTGAGAGTGAAAAATGGAAGAGTTCAGTTCTTGCTTGGTTCAGGCCTAAGTCTTGCTGGTTTTGGCTCAGTGAAGCAAGGTGAGTTGATCAGTGGAATTGGTTCTGGTGTTTGTGTGTTGTGTAGAGAAATTCGAAGAGAAATGCTTGAGGGAGTGAGTTTGTGAATGGTGTCTTGTGATCTGTTTCAGCCTTGCTTGTTATGTGAAATGGCTAGCATTTGGCTTGCATAAAATAATCTCATTGGTCAGATGATGTGACCTGGCCTGCTGTGATAGGTAAGTTACCTTTTGCAAATTGTCAACCTTTATGTAAGAGAGGCATGGGTTGTGTTCTAGGCTAGTACAAAGGTGTGGGCTGGCGCAGCATGGTGAGGGGAGAGGCTATGGCTGGTTCAGCATCCAAGACATCAAGTGGATGGAAGTGTTATGATGATTTTGCAACTTGCTTACTTTTGAAACTTCATGAAAATCTCTTGCTTTGCCAACCATGAACATGTGATCTTTTGGTTCAAATCTGATTTTTAGAACTTGTATGATGCTTGCACATTGGTTTGATATGAACTAGAAGTCACAAATACCTTGGTACAAAGTTTTTGCAAGTTTCTCATTTGGTGCATGTCTTGAAAATTAGTGATTTTTGCCAACTTTGACACACCATAACTTTTGATCCAAAATGAATTAGGTCATGTTCTTGTACTTTTTGAAAAGGGAAAGATCTAATCTACAACTTTCATGACCAAAGTTTTTCCATTTGAAGCATTTTTGGATCAAAAAGCAAGGCTTGAAAAGTGGCATAAAATGACATATTCCTTAAAAGTCAACCATGCCTCAAAAAGTCAACTTTGCAAAAACTTGTAATTCTTGAATTTTGTGAACTTCAACCTTCTTCTATGATCAAATAAAGATCATATACACTCAAAATGATGAAGATCACCCCTTGGTTGGGTCATTGGGGGCCTCAGATGCCCTGATTTTGCACTGACTTGTCCAGAAAGTCAACTCTGGATCAGATGACTTCCCCATGGAATTTTATCATAAAAATTGATATGAATACTCCCTATACCATATAGAGACCAAGGGAAACAAGAATGACCAAAAAACTTGGAGTTATGGCCTCTGAAACCAAAACCCTAATTTTAGGTCAACTGTGCAGTCAAACTTGGCTCTGCTCCCATACCAATCCCAGTTCTTGTGATTCTTTGGCATTTTTGACTTTGAGAGGATGTAATATGATATAAGAACACACATGGACCCCTTTGAAGTGATTGGTGACCTTTGGAGTGGCTCAAGAAGTTCCTGAATTGCTCAGATCACAAACCCTAGATGCAGATGATTTTGAACCTATGCAGTGAATCAAAATTGTGATATGAGATGGTATGATTGTGTTCATGCATATGAAATGATCACAAGCCATGGTGTGAATGGGTGAGGGCAAATTTGGGGTGTTTACAGCTGCCCCTATTCAAACATGAGTTAGCTGTGTAGGTTGTAAGCGACGGCTTAACAGGCAAACAAGATAACTTGTGGTTGAATACCAAAGACAGTCCACAATTTGCACTCACAAAATGAAGAAGAAAAGGGATATAGATTGTAAAAGGAAGTAAAGTATATTGTAGAGTGGGGGCGACGGAGGACGACCGTCGAGCAGAGGACGACTGCTGGGTAAATAGCAATGACGGGGACGACCGACATGCTAGTAAAATGCGGAAAATAAAGCAATGACGGGGACGGCCGACATGCTGGGGATAAAAGGCAAAGCTAAGACGGGGACGGCCGACTAGCTGGGAAAAATAAGAGATTATGATGGGGACGGCCATCAAGATAAAGCTGCAAGATTCTCTGGGGATCGAATGAAACATGACGGGGACGGCCATCAAGTTCGCAAAGCAAAGTAAACGACGATGGGGACGGCCATCGGCTAAAAAGAAAAGGGACCACGACGGGGAAGGCCATCGGGTTAAAGAATAAATGAAATAAACATATGATGAGGTACGGTCATCAAAGGTGAAGGACGATCACCTAGCAGGGGACGGCTGCTCTGTAGGGGTTAAGATGAGGGACGGTCATCTTAGGTGGAGGACGACCACCTGGCGGTGTACGGCTGCCGAAAATAATCGCGACATAGGACGAATGCCGGATAAAAGGTCAACGATAGGGACGACCATCGGATGAGCATGATGGAGGACGACCATCAAGAGGTGGAGGACGACCACCTAGCAGGGGACGGCTGCTCTCAAGGCTTATCATGACATAGGACGAATGCCAGATAACCAAAAATCAACAATGGGGACGGCCATTGGATAAAATGATGAAGGATGATCATCCAGAGGTGGAGGACGACCACCTAGCAGGGGACGGCTGCTAAATATCAACGATGGGGACGGCCATCGGATGAGCATGATGGAGGACGACCATCAAGAGGTGGAGGACGACCACCTAGCAGGGTACGGCTGCTCTCAGGGTTTATCATGACGAGTGTCAGATAAAAAGGAAAATTTGCTTACTTGGCGATCTACTGGGGATATAGTAAACACGGACGAGTGTTTACAACCAAGAAAAGAAAGTATAAGTGTTTAGATGTTGTGTATAGATTAAAGATGCAGACGAGCATCCTCAAGACTACGATACGGACGAGTATCGGGTAGAAACAAATACTGACACGTGTTCAGAGATGATGATACGGACGGGTATCAATGGGTTAACAGAGAACACGGACGAGTGTTGGATCTGAGGGGATTCTTCTGGGGAATAGTAGACACAGACGAGTATCTATATTCAAGAAGACATAAGTGTTTGACATGGTGCATGGATTAAAGATGCGGACGAGCATCCTTAAGACTATGATACGGACGAGTATCATGTAGAAACAAACACTTGACGCATATTCTGAGATGATGATACGGACGAGTACCAACTGGTTAACAAAGAACATGGACCAATGCCGAATCTGTGGGGATATAAGTGGTATATACAAGATACGGACGAGTATCTGTATAAGTATGATAGGAGTGATTTATACATGATCATTCATTCTGCTGGGGAGGGTGACACGGACGAGTGTCAAAAGGAGAAGAGTATAGTATAAACAGGTATATGGGTTGTAAAAGTGTAAGCGACTGCGCTGGGGATATGACACGGACGGGTGTCAAGACAATGTATATACAAGTAGGTGAGTGCAAAGATGATGTCTTTGGCTTTTTGCTGGGGGTATGACACGGACGGGTGTCAGGAAGTGTCCGTAATACGGGTGATCTTGTTTGTAAAGAGTGTTCAGGCGACTTTACTGGGGAAAGATGACACGGACGGGCGTCAAAAGGAGTATATGATGGTGTTTTGTGAATGTGAGGCAACTGCTTTTGCTGGGGGGGAACCCGTTGGGGATTTTTGTGTATTGTTGATTGACTGTCAATATTTACAAGTGTTTGATTCAGGCCATGACTTATGATTATGCAATATGTTTGATTTTTGCCGTAATGCTTCGTATTAAACGGAATGCTACGCTTTGTGGGTGAATATGATGCAAATGTCATGATCATGCAACGATACCAAACCGGGGTTCGGATCCCATTGCTGCAAAGATCTCTGGTCGATCTGTCTGAAGTGAACATCCCAGCTGGGGATGAGATCATTGATAGATCTAATGAGATGATTCTGCTTGGGGATATATGTCACTGGTGGACATATCCTTGTAATGAGGGACCCAGCTGGGGTTTGTAGAAGCTTTCTTCACTCTGTTGTGACCCTTTCATGCGTTGCTCTTCTTAAATAGAGGCTGAGACTTTGTGGGGAGATGGTTCCCTGGATCTTGTATTCTGCTGAGGATGATACTTGACAACTCAGCTGGGGATATGTGTCAAGTGGTAACTCAGCTGGGGAAAGTTGTCGGCAACTCAGCTGGGGAGAAGCAACCAGTGGCAACTCAGCTGGGGAGAAGCAACCAGTGGCAACTCAGCTGGGGAGAAGCAACCAGTGGCAACTCAGCTGGGGAGAAGCAACCAGTGGCAACTCAGCTGGGGAGAAAACACCTTGAGTGTTAAGACTGAATGAGTGTTGATTTGCCAGCTTGCTGGGATGAAGCTTTCATGCCCCATGTTGTGCTCTGGATACCTGCAATCCTGAAAAGGCAGAGAAACGCACAAGTATCCCCGAGGTATCCCTTACCGGATTCCGTCATAGGAGTTATACACTTCTGAGAGTAAGTATATTCCCTGCAAGCACGTGTTTTATTTTTTATTTTTTAGAGAAAAGCATCTGTACTTATGCGATTAATTTTTAGGACATCAGACATTTTTGCAAATAAAATGTACAAGACGAAAACATGACTGAAAATCTGATTTTATTAATTCATGTGCCCTGAATTGGCAAGATACAGTCGAGGAAACAAATCTCCTAAAATGAAGAGACTGTTACAAATTGAGAAACAAAGTGCTGGCGATGTTGATGACGCTTTCAAGGAGCTTCCCCTCTTGCTATGACTCGTATGACTTTTGACGCTCTTCTCGTCTTGCTTTCTGAAGAAGGCTGATTCTGATTGAAGCCTGATCCTTTTGAAGCTTTCCAAGTTGTAAGTGATACAGACAAATTCAGCATGCAGTTGTTCGCTTATTCCCTTATTTTGCATGGATCGCCCTTTCGGGTTTTCAACCCATCGGGATACCCATTTTTGCCTGAGTTGTCCAATGCGGCTTTTCAACTCAGCGAGTGTACATTCTTTTGTTTATTTTCCCTTATTTTAGCCCGAGTCTTTTATTCTGTTTTTGACTCGCCGGGATGCCCTATTTTTGCCTGGACTTACATTCTGTTTTTGTGTCCAGCGGGTCATTTTTATGCGAAGTATTTTTTAACTGCATCTGAATTCACAGGGGATGGGAAGTCTTCACCATCCATGGTACTGAGCATGAGTGCTCCACCAGAGAAAACTTTCTTTACCACGAATGGCCCTTCATAGTTTGGAGTCCATTTGCCCCTGTGGTCTGTATGAGGAGGGAGGATTCTTTTCAGCACAAGATCTCCTACTTGGTACTCTCGGTGCCTGACTTTCTGGTTGAAGGCTTTCTTCATTCTTTTCTGATACAGCTGCCCATGACAAATTGCAGCCAATCTCTTTTCTTCAATCATGCTCAGTTGTTCGTATCGGGACCGAACCCATTCTGCTTCACTCAGTTTAACATCCATTAGTACCCGCAGAGAGGGTAATTCAACTTCAACAGGTAGGACTGCTTCCATACCATACACAAGCTGATACGGTGTTGCCCCAGTGGACGTTCTGATTGATGTGCGGTACCCATGCAAGGCAAACGGTAGCATTTCATGCCAGTCTTTGTAGGTGACTACCATCTTCTGCACAATCTTCTTGATATTCTTATTTGCTGCCTCAACAGCGCCATTCATCTTTGGCCTGTAAGGAGAAGAATTGTGGTGTTGGATCTTGAAGTCCCGACATAACTCTGCCATCATCTTATTGTTCAAGTTGGAACCATTATCAGTAATGATTCGCTCGGGAACTCCATATCGACAGATGATATCTCTCTTCAGAAATCTGGCTACCACTTGCCTTGTAACATTTGCATAGGAAGCTGCTTCAACCCACTTGGTGAAATAATCAATAGCAACCAGGATGAATCTGTGGCCATTCGAAGCAGTTGGCTCAATCTTGCCGATCATATCAATGCCCCACATGGCAAAGGGCCATGGTGAAGACATTATGTTCAAAGGATTGGGAGGCACATGCACCTTATCTGCATAAATCTGGCATTTATGGCACCTTCTGGCATAAGCACAACAGTCTGCATCCATTGTGATCCAGTAATAGCCTGATCTTAACAACTTCTTAGCCATGGCATGCCCTCCTGCGTGGGTACCAAAGGATCCTTCGTGCACTTCATGCATCAACAGATCTGCTTCCGTTTTGTCAACACATCTGAGGAGTACCATATCAAAGTTCCTTTTGTATAAAGATCCATCAGTGTTCAAAAAGAAACTACCAGCAAGCCTTATCAAAGTCTTCTTAACATTGGAAGATGCCCCAGGTGGGTATGTTTGATCCTCCAAGAAGCATTTAATGTCATGGAACCAAGGCTTATCGTCTTTGACAATATCTGCTGCAAATACATATGCTGGTCTGTCGAGTCTGGACACTGAAATCTGAGGTACAAAATTGGCAGCTTGAACTTTGATCATGGATGAAATGGTAGCCAGAGCATCTGCAAACTGATTCTCGTCCCGAGGGATATACTCAAGTTTGACTGTTGTGAAGAAAGTCAATAACCTTCTTGTATAATCCCTGTAAGGTATCAGATGATCCTGGTGGGTGTACCATTTTCCGTTGGTTTGATTAACCACCAGAGCTGAATCTCCAAATACAGTCAATGTCTTGATCCTGAGGTCAATGGCTTCCTCAAGACCCATAATGCAAGCTTCGTATTCAGCTTCGTTGTTAGTGCAGTTGAAAGTGAGTTTTGCCGAGAAAGGCATGTGAACTCCTTTAGGTGTAATGAGTACTGCACCAACACCACGACCATTCATATTAACAGCCCCGTCAAACATCATAGTCCATTCTTCTTTCGGGTCAGGCCCTTCAGTGTGAATAGGCTCTTCATGATCTTTTGATTTTATGAACATGATGTCTTCATCAGGGAAGTCAAATCTCATAGGCTGGTAGTCATCAATGGGTTGCTCAGCAAGATATTCAGATAGTACACTGCCCTTGATGGCTTTCTGAGAGGTGTACTGGATGTTATATTCCGTGAGAATCATTTGCCATCTTGCAACCCGTCCGGTAAGGGCTGGCTTCTCGAAAATGTACTTAACCGGGTCCATTTTTGAGATCAATAAAGTAGTGTGGGTCAACATATACTGTCTCAGTCGGCGAGCAGCCCACGCTAAAGCACAACAAGTTTTCTCGAGCAGTGAATAACGTTGTTCACAGTCGGTAAACTTTTTGCTTAGGTAGTATATTGCATACTCTTTTCGACCAGACTCGTCATGCTGGCCCAGCACACACCCCATAGACTCTTCTAATACTGTCAAGTACATTATCAGAGGTCTTCCTTCAACTGGAGGCATAAGGATTGGAGGCTCTTGTAAGTACTCCTTGATCTTGTCAAAAGCCCTTTGGCAGTCTTCGTTCCACCTGACCGTCTGTTCTTTTCTTAACAACTTAAACAAGGGTTCACAGGTTGCTGTAAGGTGAGATATGAACCTTGAAATGTAGTTCAATCGACCTAAGAACCCTCGAACTTCTTTCTCTGTCTTCGGTGCAGGCATCTCTTGAATAGCTTTGACTTTATCAGGGTCAACTTCAATCCCCTTCTCGCTTACAATAAAGCCCAGCAGCTTACCAGATCGCACCCCGAATGTGCATTTGTTGGGGTTCAATTTCAATTGGTACTTCCTCAGATGCTTAAATAGCTTTAGCAGATTCACCAGGTGATCTTTCTCTGTAAGGGACTTGGCAATCATGTCATCCACATAACACTCGATTTCTTTATGGATCATATCGTGGAATAACGTTACCATAGCCCGTTGATATGTTGCACCAGCATTCTTCAATCCGAATGGCATCACCTTGTAACAGAACGTGCCCCAGGGTGTGATGAAGGTTGTCTTCTCCATGTCTTCAGGTGACATCTTGATCTGATTGTATCCTGAAAATCCGTCCATGAAGGAGAATACCGAGAACTGAGCCGTATTATCCACCAATACGTCAATGTGAGGTAATGGGAAATCATCTTTCGGGCTGGCTCTGTTCAGGTCCCGGTAATCAACACACATTCTTACTTTGCCGTCCTTCTTAGGCACAGGTACTATATTAGCAACCCACGGTGGATAGCTTGTTACAGCAAGGAACCCGGCGTCCCACTGCTTTTGCACCTCTTCTTTGATTTTCATTGCCATGTCTGGGCGAGTACGGCGCAGTTTCTGTTTAACCGGTGGGCATTCTTCTCTCAAAGGCAGCTTGTGCATGACAATGTTGGTGTCCAACCCTGGCATATCTTGATAAGACCAAGCAAACACATCCACATATTCTTGAAGCAGGTCAATCAGTTGTTTCTTTACTGAGTCTTGTAGGCCGGCCCCGATTTTAACCTCTTTCACATCTTCATCTGTACCAAGATTAATCACTTCAACCTCCTCCTGGTGAGGAGTAATAACCTTTTCCTCTTGTCTCAACAACCTGGCTAGCTCTTCAGGAAGCTCATATTCTTCTTCAACCCCTTCATCAGCTTGATTGATTGGATTGTCAAAGTCATACGAAGTCATAGCCGTGCTGTTGTCGGTGCTGTCTGGAAGGCACTCTCTGCAAGGGTTCAGTTTGTTCATTTTAGTGATTGATTTTAATCTTGCTTAGAAAAGTGAAATAAAGTTATCATTTTGAAAACATCGCCATTTATTTTTGTACAAAAAAGAAAAATGGAAAAACAGTGAGCAGAAAAGAAAAAGACTCATTTGCAAAAAGATGTCTGATATTTCATTGATTAATCTTGTTTGCACAAAAAGTACAGATGGCCCGATTACAAAATGAATCTTGTCATCTTGGGCAAGATGCAAGACTTTGATGCATGCTATAAAATATACAGGAAATAATAATTACTCTGCATGAGTAACTCTTATAATTTCCTGGGAAGACCAGTTTGAGGTACTGCTCCCCGGGACCTTTGGACGAATCCAATTCTCCAGATTGCGTTCTTCTTCCAGCTCGTCTTCCAAATTGTTGATAGCATCAGGGGTGAGCATCCCCCCACTGACAAAACCGGGCTTCTCAGCAGCCTCTGCTTGATTTTGTTGAGTTGGTTTGTAACCCAACCCAAATTTGTCCTTCTTCTCCTCCACAGATAAAACCTTGCCCCAGCCTTGGGCAGTTCCTTCTTCAACAACCTTCCGGGCTTGTTGATAAGATGACATGGAGATCCCAGATACGGCAGATGCTTCATTAACATTCAAGGCCTCAAATCCTTGACTCATTGTTTCATGGATCTCCCCATCCATCTCAATATACTTATAAGTAGCCAGATGGCTAACAAATATATCCTCCTCCCCACAGATGGTAACGACTTGGCCTTCCCACTCAAATTTTAACTTCTGGTGAAGGGTAGACGTTACTGCGCCAGCGACATGAATCCATGGTCTACCCAACAAACAGCTGTAGGCAGGCTGAATGTCCATCACGTAGAAGATCGTTTTAAAGGTTTGTGGGCCAATCGTTACAGGCAGCTCAATCTCTCCCAGAACCGATCTTTTAGAACCATCAAAGGCTCTTACTACCAGGTTACTGGGACGCAATGCCAATCCTTCATACTCTAGCTTCACCAGAGCCTTTTTAGGTAAGACATTAAGGGATGACCCTGTGTCTACCAGCACATGGGAAAGGACTGCACCTTTACATTCCATGGTGATGTGCAAGGCCTTGTTATGGTTGCGGCCCTCCGTTGTCAAGTCAGTATTGGTGAACCCTAGCCCATTGCTGGCAGTAACATTTCCAACCACGGTTTCCAACTGATTGACGGTGATCTCTTCAGGCACGTAGGCTGCGTGCAAGACTTTGAGTAGTGCATTCCGATGGGCTTCGGAGCACATAAGCAATGATAGGATAGAGATCTTTGATGGAGTCTGGTGAAGCTGATCCACTATTTTGTAATCACTCTTTTTGATGATTCTCATGAACTCATCAACCTCTTGATCGAATGGTGTTTTCAAAGCTTCCTTAACAGCTTGATCTTCCTGCACCGGGCTCTTTCCTTTTGCCTTGGCAGCAGCTTCTGCTTCGGCAGTGGGTCTTTGAATTTGGGGAGCAAAGAGACGTCCGCTTCGAGTGAAGCCTCCGCCTCCTCCCACATTGTCTATTTGTGGTGCAGGTGTTGATGGTTCAAGGGTGATTTTCTTTCCTTCGCAGTATACGTCAGAGCCGTAGTGCCAAGGGATGGCCCTATTGCTTTCATAAGGTACTGGTCCAGGCACCGTGACAGTGACTGGACTAATGACAACTGCGGAAGGGACTGTGATGGTTTGTGGATCATAATAAATTGTGACTGGTGCTCTAATGGGAGCAGCACTTTCTGAGTTGTAGGCAGAGTTGTTTTCAGGATCATAAAATATTGTGACAGTTGAGACATCTTCATGATTTGTTGCTGGTGTTGTAGGAGACATTGTTGGAAGGATGGATGTTGTTGTTGTAGGAGATTCAAAATGGAGTGATGCTGAAGTTGTAGAAGGAACATTTGTTGATAACTGATCAGTTGAGATGACAGATGAAGTACTTGTTGATGAAACTGAAGAGTTGTCGGGAACAATGGTTGTTGCAGTTGTAGGAGATACCGGAATTGTTGCTGATGAGATTGCTGGATTTGTTGGAAATGATGTGGTGATTTGAAGCTGGCCACTCTGAATGAGACCATCTATTCCATTCCTCAGGTTATCGCACCCATTTACTGAGATATTGCAGTAAGCACACCCTAACTCACACCCCGGGAACATTTGACATTCGAGGAGCTGAGCCTTAATCTATACCAACGGTGTCCGAATCTGACCCACACTGGTTATTAAATAAGACGGCTTGTCTTCTTCAATTGCATTGATTCTGGGACCTCCGTGGTGTGGCATAGGATTTTTGTTGACATTGGGTGGTGGTGCGAAATTCAGGGCCTTAGAGTCTACCAGGTCTTGTACCTTCATGTGCAAAGCTCTGCACTTTTCTGTACTGTGGCCAGGTGCGTTTGAATGGAAGGCACATCTGGCGTTGGAGTCGTAATTCCTGGGTAGACTGTTGGGATCTGGAGGTGCCAATGTCCTTAGCTCAACCAGGTTGAGTTTCAGGAGTTGTGGCAGCAATGTAGCATATGGCATAGGGATCGGATCGATCACCCTGTTAGCTTGAGATGGCCTCTGTTGGAATGGCCTTTGCTGATTATTGTTGTTGGCGTTGCTGTTGTTGTAATTTCTCGGAGGATACTGATTTTGTTGATGGTACTGAGGTTGTTGCTGATAGTTTTGCTGCGGAGGTTGATAAGCTGGTTGTGGATGAGCTGGAGCGGGAATGGTGACTGCTGCCACAGATCTATGAACATATTGGGGCCTGCCCCTGTTGGTGTGGATGGCATTGGTCTCACCAGTCCTTCTTGGGCCCGCAAAAGGCTTTCTTGTGTTACTGGATGAGCTTGCACCGTTGTCTGAGATCTTACCCATCTTCAATAGGCTTTCAATTCTCTCCCCGGCTATGAATACATCTGCAAAGCTGGTTGATGAGAAGGCAGCTAGCCTATCAATGTAAGTCCCCTGAAGGGTGTTCATGAACATATCAGCCATCTCCCTTTCTGACATAGGAGGCTGAACAGTAGCAGCTAATTGCCTCCATCTCTGGGCATACTCTCGGAAACTTTCTCTAGACGACTGTGACATTCCCATTAGGAGGGTCCTGTTGGGTGC
Source organism: Lathyrus aphaca (assembly GCA_963966055.1). NCBI lineage: Eukaryota > Viridiplantae > Streptophyta > Magnoliopsida > Fabales > Fabaceae > Lathyrus > Lathyrus aphaca. Next base: position 374,186,411 of record OZ014519.1, on the reverse strand, counting down.
CATGTCTAAGTTGTACTGATACTGTCTGATAAAGGCCTCTGCCAGATCCTTCCAACACCTGATAGTTGCTCTTGTCAGATGAGAGTACCATTCTCTTGAAGCTCCCGTCAAGCTATCCTCAAAATAGAACATCCAGAGCTTCTCGTCCATGGTATAGGCCTTTAGTCTTCCCAGAAATGATTGTAAATGGGTCCGTGGGCAGGAAGTCCCGTTGTACTTTTCAAAACAAGGAGGCTTAAACTTGTGGGGAATCCTAACCCCGTCTACCAAACCCATGTCCATAACATCGAAACCCAAAGAGTTTTGAGACTCCAAGGATCTTAACTTCTCAGCTATCTCATCCAGCCTTCTATCATAAGCTTCCTCCCCAGCTCCCATCACTGTGAACTGATCTTCCTGGGGGTCTTCTTGCAGTACCCTCCCTGCTGTGGCAGTTCCTTGTATATTGACAGGGATGTTGGCCTCCGGGTGGAGGTGGGGTCCAAAGACTGGGGGATTGACATGAGGTTGGACTCTTTCATTGTTGCTTGTCCCAGCAGTCCCTGGCTGATGGTCTTCCTGATTTCTCCCCTCCACCAGTGCTCTCAACCTCTCCTGGCTTTGAGCCATATTGTTCATCACCTCCATGAATTGTGTCATTTGATTCCTCATTTCCAACCTCTCATTGGTCATTTGGTTCCTGACCTCTGTAAGGTCCTGCTGCATCTGATCCATCTGTATGCCCGGAAGATTGTTACGGGTGGGGTATCTGTGTGGTCGATTGAGTGGAAACCCTCGTCGTCGAGCAATAATTCCTGAACATCACAATAGAGTTAGCAACAATAAAACGAGCACCTACAAAACAAGCAAAGGGTTAGCATGCAATGCAGTATGCTTATTTGTTCTCAAGGTATCCGGCTTGGCATTCAGTTTTGACCCTTCCAGACCCTTGAAGATGCTGTTGATGTTGCTTTCGAAGTGGAACAAAACTAATACATATATTACAAAAGGCAAACGGTACATAGTTTGTTTACAAATACAAGCCCTCTGAGGGGTCAAAATACATTACAAGAAAATAAAAGTACATGGAATGGAAACAACAACAAGCAAATGGTCAAACACCAAGACCAAACTCATCCTCCCGAACATCCTTGAGAAGTGCCTCGGTCACAGGATCAGCCGGACGCTCCGTGAGATTTCTGATAAGGAGATTCCTTGTAGCGATAGCTGCAGTTAACTTCTTGTGCTGATTCTGGTCCTTTGACCTCTTTACTCCAGCTCTGATCTTTAGCTCTGAGATCTCCCTCTGGGCTGCTGCCAGGGCTTCTTGTTGCTCTTTTGCACTAGCTTCCATCTGCTCCATCTTATCCTGAGTCCTTTTGTCCTCTTGAGTACGAGCTTCGGTGATTCTGACCCACCTAGCTTGACTCTCCTTCAGATACAAATCAGTCCTGGCCTTCTGGAACTGAGCTTCCTTGCAGGCATTCTTCAAGATTTGTTCTCCAGCCCTAGACTTCTTCATATAATCCTCAGACTTCTCAATTCTATCCAAATGCTCCACCTTCAACTTCTCCAACCTTTCAATATCCAATCTACCATCACTCCTCTCCCAGAGGGTCTTCTGTAGAGCTTGAGTCAGCTTTTCATTCCTCTCTTTCAACTTCTCAAACTCCTCTAAGCTGACAGTTGCTGGAGGTGGTGTTGTGGAAGGCCCAGGCATATCTTCAATAGTAAAGGGCATCCCAGAGAATTGAGCCCTGGCATGGGACCAATCATAGTACTGTGCTGACGCCACATTGTTGCACTTCCCCAGGATGGTTAACCCTTTAGTCTGCACACTGTCCCAGGCCCAGGCTGCTTGCCTGACAACAGCCAGATTAGGCTTGATTTCAACATAAAGGGTTTCAGTCAGATCCTGTGCTCTGGGAGGATGGACTAATGCATAGCCCAGTTGCCTTTTGAACAGCAGAGGGTTGTAATTGATGCACCCTTTCACTCCAATTAAAGGCACATCGGGAAATTGTCCACAACTTGTAATGATGTCTCTGCCCTTAGTACTCTGGGTACACCATCTGATATCATCTGAGGTTAGAGCAACAAGCCTCCTAGCCCAGTTTTTCTGCTGGTGAGGGTTCAGGAATGCATCAGTCTTTGGCAAATGCTTGAGCAGCCAAGTATGGAATAAAGGTGCACAACATCTCACTAATCTCCCCCTTTTCTTTTCATTCCTTTGATGGACAGAGTAGTAAAGATCTCCCAGTAAGGTGGGCACTGGGTTTCTCAGGATGAAAAGATGGATTGCACTCTTGCTAATAAACCTAGGCTCATCTGCAAAAAGAATGACCCCATATATGCTAAGGGCCAACAGAGCACAGACTGCCTTCCACTCCCCTAGGGAGGCCTTCAGACTAGCCTGAGAAGTCAAGAAATCCATATGAAAACCAGAGATTCCAGCTTTAGATGTCAAATTCTGCCCAATCAGAACTGGTTCCAGGTGTAGTGTTTTGGCTATCTCCTCATTACTTGGGAAAGCCATCTCAGGGTTGAAAGGGATTCCACCCCTGATGGGTACACCAACCAATGATGAATATTCCTCCAACAAGGGTCCCAACTGAAAATTCTGAAATGTAAAGCACCTTAGGGGAGGGTCATAGAACTGCAGGCAGGTATGTATCAAGCTCCTCTGTGAAGGGTCCAAATCCATAACCACATCAAGGATTCCTCCATAATGTTCTCTAAAAAGTGGTATATGGTCTGGAGTAATCAGGGTCTGAATCTTCCTGATGCTGGCTAGCTCAGGTTCAAAGAAGTGATAGGAGATATTGCTTTTCTTAGGTGCCATGTTGATGAAGAACAGGTGTTGATGATGATGACTGAGGACAACACTGAAGATGGGCCACTGATAGGCTGAGACTGAGGATGCAAGTGACTGAAGCAGGTGACTGATAGCTGAAGCTAGTGTTGATGAAGACAGGTCTAAGCTGATGATGGGGTCAAAACCAAACCAAGATGATAGGATGGATACCCTGAAAAACAAATAAACACATGTCAAAATGATGCAATGAGGATGTATGCAAATGATATGCAAGGGTTTGTGACTGAGCTGGATCTGATCAAATGCTTTGATATAAGTCTGTGTGTTCAAGGGATCCAGATGGAGGTCTATAAGTCCAGTAACCAAGGTGGGGGACTCAAATAAAGAGCCACATATCCAGGGTTTAGAATCACAAGAACTGTTCCAAGATGGAGTACTCTTAATCAAACAAAGTAACAGGGTATTCTGAGGTTAAGTGTACCTGCAAACCTGTAAACAGCCCAACCCCCTCACAGGTGATGTTCTAAAACAAGGATCCTCAGACTTGGATCAGTTATGAGAAGTGTAAACACTTCTAACCCGGAGGTACAGTGTTCACAATAACCATAAAAGTTCCTCCTCTAATTCATCTCAGTTTCTGAAGGTCAATACTAAAGGTCATCCAGACTTAGCAGGCTTCCCAGATAGCCCTAGCATTGCAGGAAATCTGCAACACAGAGTTCTCAAGAAGAAACCCATATCTGAACCGTGTTTCATATTCCCGCACCAGACCGAGATGGAATGGGAAAGAACATGAACCACTCTAGCCTAGGTGTCACTCAGGTCCCAGGTATAGGACCTTAACTCTCAGTAGAACCCCACCCACCAAAGCAAACAAACAGATCCAGCCAGCACAGTATGACAGTATGATATATGCAAAACTATAAAGAAAGCAATAAAGTAACTGTACATAAAGCAAAAATAAATACAAATATACAAACACAAATAGCACATAACACCCCAGTAAACACAAATCAAACAAGCGCTAGGAGGAACCCACAAAAAGAACCAGAAGCCCTGGTTACAGTATAAGGTTCCCCAGCAGAGTCGCCAAGCTGTCGCTCCCAAAAGATTTGCATCCCGGTACAAGCGCGAACGGTCGGCGAGAGGAGATGCGAGAACACACAGGTGTGAACTCACAGGGAATGAATAGAGTCGCCAGCTAGGCATTTTTATCCCGGAGGAAAGGCAATGCTGCATAGACCTAGAAAAAGATGGATAAGACGGTTGCGAACCAGAGAAACTGAGAAAGGGGGTTGGTTACAACCTGGGAAGGTATTAGCACCCAGATTGTCCGTCGTACTCGACGGGATCCACGCTTGCAAGATTTGTGTTTTAAAGGGGTAGTGTCAGTGCAATCTGTGTATAAAAGAGCTCGAAAAAGATGTACAGGTGTCTATGTAAAAGAAGTGTAAAATGTAATATATACAGTGTCAGTGTAAGAACAAGAGTGAAATGCTCAGGAGTATGAGGCTTAAAGAATAAAGCTGGAAAGAGGGGGAATATTCAGAGACTTTTGTTCGATAACTGTTAAGTTATGCCTACGTATCCTCTCGTGCAATGAGGAAGTCAGAACACCGTAGTTCGACCCAAAGAGACTGAAAGGTGAATTGACTTGTGAACTGCTTGCTGTCTATGCTCAAGTGTATGACCCGTCTGGCTCAGGTGCAAACTGTCTTGCATTAGACGGAAGAAGAAAGTTCTCGTTTGTGAGTGAATGAGGTGAGAAAGGAATCCCGAAGGAGACGATTATTGTTTTTTTTTTTTTGAGTTTTCAGTCTTTTATTGCTTGTGAAAGTTTGTCATAAGTTAATGAGCTTAAGCCTAAACCAATGGATTTAGTAAACTCATCACATCTTCCCTCTGATTAGGGGTAATGAGAGTACCTTAAGTGTGAAGTCAGATTCTCACACTTAACCACCTTTGGTGCAGGATTAAGATCATTAACCTACTTGTGATTATTTAGATGTTTTTGGTGTTTTTGTTTAGTGTTAAGTAATGAGGCTAAGCCATAATCAAGGATTAAATAGACTCATTACACCATCCTAATAGAAGGATAATAGATGAGAATGTTTAAGCTGAGGAATGCTCCCCAACTTAATCCATGATTAGGGATTAAACTCACGACAAAACAAGCCTTTGATTAAGTGGATTTTATTTAATGATATGATGATGAAGTGGATTTTATGATTTGTAAGAAAACTTGAGGGGGACTTGTCCATTAACACTAGGGTTAGTCCTTCTTAACCAATTAAGGAAGAATTAGAACCCTAATGCAAGGCCCAAGTTACAAGTGTGATGTCTTGATGATTATTAAGTGGGTTGATTAAGAGATTTAAACACATTAAGGGTTTAACACTTAGGATTAAAGTTATACACTCCATCCTAATAGAAGGATGCAGGCATAAGCTTGATCTCAAAGCCTTAAAGCCTTTAGGGTTTAGTCCCTGATTATGAGATGAGAAGAGAAAACTCAAAGAAGACACAAAGGTAAAACTAAGAGGGGAGACTAATCAAAACCCTAATCATTGTCACGCTTGGTTGTTCCTAGGTTTGTGAGGTTTTCAAGAGAAGTCTTCAATGGAACCACCAGGAAGCAGATGAAAGGATCAAGAGAAGCAAAGTAACTTGCTTCACTTAAGAAGACAAGTCACTTGAGGAAAGAAAGTAAGGAGAAGAAGAATGAGCAAGCTCAATCTCAAACACATATAAAAATGCAGCATGGATGCAAGAGAGATGAAAAGAAAAGCTGTGAGAAGTGAAGGCAAATTCACTTCTCAAAATCACTTACCACCTGAAAAGTTAGAAAAGAAAGTGCAATGCAATGCAAAATGGGATGAGATGACATGATGAGAAACAAAACCAGAAGCATATACATGGTGTTAATGATGCTATGAGATGCTACAAACATGGATCAACACATGGGGGTGATCATACAAGCTCATGAATGCAAATGAAGTAAGTTAGGAAGCATGGACATACATGAAAAGTTATGAAGTGCACATGGCATATAACATGGAAAATACATGATGCAATGATCAAACATGCTTTCAATATGTATTATGATGTCAAATGAATCCAATGGATGCTTGAAATGTCATGGCAAGTCATGTTATGCAAGAGAATGCAAGATGGATGCATATGGGAACCCAAATTAGGGTTCATGAACAATACATCAAACAAAAATCAAAATCAGAAGCAAACCCTAAGATAAAAAATTGAAAATGCCACTCAAAGGTCCCCTAATCCTATACTAACCCAATGCTCAAAGGAGAGGTTTCAACTCTTAACCAAGTTCAAGTTATGGTTTTCTTAAGATTTCTAGGGTTTTAGGGTTCCTAAACAAGAAAATTACCAAACAAATGGAAAATGAAAGATCAAATCATGGCCATTTAATCTCACAAACTACATGCTAAACACAATGCAATGCAAAAAGGAACAAGGTCCAACTCTTCATGGATTGACAGAAATGATTTTTGGAACTTTGGATCAAATTAATGCATAAAAATAATTTTAAATCAATGAAAAATTCTCAAAATGCATCAAGATCAAAAAATAAATTTGGTTTGAAGGTTGGACAATGTTTCTAAATGTCTTAGAACATTTCATGAATTTTTTGGTAATTTTTAAATACCTAAAAGTATTTTTAATAAATTAATTTTCATTAATCAATTTAAAAATAAACTTTTAAATATTTAAAAATACTTTTTTAATGCTAAAAATGAAAATAAAAATATTTTTGTGTTTTAAAAATTAATGAAACTCTTGACAAAAAGTTTCATAATTTTTAAAACATTTTTGCTGTTTTAAATAAATGGTACAAAACAAATGAAATAAATATGAAAATAAATGAATTTTAAACTGAAAAAGGAAAAGTATTCAGATCCAACGCATGAGATTCAAACTGGCCAAGGCGGGAGTTGACTGCGCGCGGGTTTGGACGGCTCACATTCAAACTGACTTAATTACACTTAGCCCTAATTAATCAAACCCTAATTACTTTCTGATGACCGGAACAGTGGTTCCGGTCATCTTCTCCGGCGAGACAAAGTGTTAACTCCTCCTATACGTTACGAAAATGAAATCTAATTGAACAGAAATGATTCCCACTCACTCACGAACCAAAACCCTCAATCAAAACAAATTTATTTTTCCAGGAATGGCTGAATCGAAGCAAACAAAATCTAGGGCAAAAAGTTTCAGAGGCTGATTAAACTCTCATCTCTCCACCATTTTCAAAACTAAAGACATATTTATGATCAGGGAAGCATGAATAACAACTTAAGAACTTAAAAAATGATTTCTGGAAAAAATGTTCTTGAGCTACCTGAGTTTCGAAGCCTTCAATCCTGCAACTTTCTGCCCTCTTCCTTTGGTGCAAACCACCCCCTTTGGTCCCTTGATGATGTCTGGATGCTCAGCAAGAGTTTATGTTGGCTGGTTGATGAGTTTGAACAGCTTCTGCTCAAGCTCAGGTGAAAATGGTGCTGGTGATTCAGGTTGTTTCAGGCAAAGGTGAAGGGTTCTTTATGACCAGGATGATGAATGGAGAAGGTTTATGAAGTTTGTTCAAGTGTTTATGGCCTGTGGAATGAGTTTCGAAAGCTTTGGCTTTGAGAGTGAAAAATGGAAGAGTTCAGTTCTTGCTTGGTTCAGGCCTAAGTCTTGCTGGTTTTGGCTCAGTGAAGCAAGGTGAGTTGATCAGTGGAATTGGTTCTGGTGTTTGTGTGTTGTGTAGAGAAATTCGAAGAGAAATGCTTGAGGGAGTGAGTTTGTGAATGGTGTCTTGTGATCTGTTTCAGCCTTGCTTGTTATGTGAAATGGCTAGCATTTGGCTTGCATAAAATAATCTCATTGGTCAGATGATGTGACCTGGCCTGCTGTGATAGGTAAGTTACCTTTTGCAAATTGTCAACCTTTATGTAAGAGAGGCATGGGTTGTGTTCTAGGCTAGTACAAAGGTGTGGGCTGGCGCAGCATGGTGAGGGGAGAGGCTATGGCTGGTTCAGCATCCAAGACATCAAGTGGATGGAAGTGTTATGATGATTTTGCAACTTGCTTACTTTTGAAACTTCATGAAAATCTCTTGCTTTGCCAACCATGAACATGTGATCTTTTGGTTCAAATCTGATTTTTAGAACTTGTATGATGCTTGCACATTGGTTTGATATGAACTAGAAGTCACAAATACCTTGGTACAAAGTTTTTGTAAGTTTCTCATTTGGTGCATGTCTTGAAAATTAGTGATTTTTGCCAACTTTGACACACCATAACTTTTGATCCAAAATGAATTAGGTCATGTTCTTGTACTTTTTGAAAAGGGAAAGATCTAATCTACAACTTTCATGACCAAAGTTTTTCCATTTGAAGCATTTTTGGATCAAAAAGCAAGGCTTGAAAAGTGGCATAAAATGACATATTCCTTAAAAGTCAACCATGCCTCAAAAAGTCAACTTTGCAAAAACTTGTAATTCTTGAATTTTGTGAACTTCAACCTTCTTCTATGATCAAATAAAGATCATATACACTCAAAATGATGAAGATCACCCCTTGGTTGGGTCATTGGGGGCCTCAGATGCCCTGATTTTGCACTGACTTGTCCAGAAAGTCAACTCTGGATCAGATGACTTCCCCATGGAATTTTCTCATAAAAATTGATATGCATACTCCCTATACCATATAGAGACCAATGGAAACAAGAATGACCAAAAAACTTGGAGTTATGGCCTCTGAAACCAAAACCCTAATTTTAGGTCAACTGTGCAGTCAAACTTGGCTCTGCTCCCATACCAATCCCAGTTCTTGTGATTCTTTGGCATTTTTGACTTTGAGAGGATGTAATATGATATAAGAACACACATGGACCCCTTTGAAGTGATTGGTGACCTTTGGAGTGGCTCAAGAAGTTCCTGAATTGCTCAGATCACAAACCCTAGATGCAGATGATTTTGAACCTATGCAGTGAATCAAAATTGTGATATGAGATGGTATGATTGTGTTCATGCATATGAAATGATCACAAGCCATGGTGTGAATGGGTGAGGGCAAATTTGGGGTGTTTACAAGATGGCTTGATAAGTGGAAATGGAAACCAAAGAGTAACGCTCATAACCGTCAAGCTATCGACGTTAAACAAAACTCCGTGGGGGTGGCAACCCACGAGTTTTAATTTAATGTTTTTTTTTTCTTTTATTGTTTTTGTTTGCAGAAAATAAAGAAATGTATCGTTTGTCGCGTCTCAGCTACTTTTAGGCGAAAGATCTCTAGATGACATTCCCTTTTGATGAGTTGGTGCCCACGCACATTCCTACGAATGTAGCTGCTGGTGGTGACACCGATGATGAGTACCTCCTTCGGAAATAGACAATGATAGATAACGGTAGGTTGACATTGGTCTCTATGGGTTCGATATCTTTATTACTACGCGATAGGCTGTGCACTTGTAGTTAGAAACCGTTAGACGTATAGTTTACCGCGATCAAGTTTTTGGCGCCGTTGCCGGGGACCAAAAGTCAATATCGTTACTCCGTTGTTGCACCGTATAGACTAAGACATTTTCTTTCTTATTTCTTTAACTATGTTCCACCCAAATTTTTTCTGCAATCCCCATTCCCAGTATTTCGAGGAATCTCAAGGATACCATAATCCCAACCTCGAAATACATATGGAGAATTTCAATCCTTCGTTCAACCATTCTCACCCAAATTACCTCTGCACCTACCAATCCCAAAATTTTGAGGAGCTGCACCCAAACGTTTCCTATGATTACAACCCCAATATTTTCAGGAGTCGCAAGAATCCCATAATTCCAACCTTGAAGCATTAATGCAAGATTTCAATGCGACACTGACTTACTCCCAGTATCTCGAGGAACCACAACCAAACTTCCTGTACGATCATCATTCCCAATATTTCGAGGAACCAGAAGAATCTATTAATCCCAACCTCGAAACATTAATGGAAGATTTCCTTGAAACCTCAGCTAACTCTAGGCTAGAGTCTATGATGGAGCATTTTGTGGACGCACAAACTATCCAGAATGAAGAGCTTAGAAGACAACATATCGATAATCATGAAACCCTTAGGCAGATGAACACTACAATCGAGTCCCTCACGACTCACACTGATGCATTGGAGACCCAAATTTTACTACTTGCGATGACACCTATAGGTCCTTCCCCTAAGGAGAATGCGTATGTTATAACAACCAGTAGTTAAGAACAATTCGAAAATCCTAAGGAGATTGAAGATGAAGTTGAGGAGAGTTATAATAAGGTTGAGGATAGTTCTGGTGGGAAAAGAGTAGAGGTTGAGCACAATTCACCGACACCACCCGAAAGGGAGGTTATCATAGAAGTTGAGAACGAAGAACCTATTGTAGATCTTCCTCCATATACCCCACCAATTCCTATTCCACATATGTTTGCCGACTCCCAATCCAAAACTTATGTGGAGATATTGGAAAATATCCACACCGATGCACCCTTGTTCGAACCCCTGCATAAAAAGAGAAAATTTAAGGACCATGAAACGAGGGAAGTCATTAGTGCTAAGAGGGTAAGGTTAGACTTTAAGGTGATGAATGAAATAACTAAGCCTAAACTTGAAAAGCTAATACCTAGCATAGATCCAGAACCACCACCACAAGTTCAAAAGAATGAACCACCCCACAGAAGGAAGAAAAGGAAAGGTGAGGGATATGTGAGATGGCTTGATAAGTGGAAATGGAAACCAAAGAGTAACGCTCATAACCGTCAAGCTATCGACGTTAAACAAAACTCCGTGGGGGTGGCAACCCACGAGTTTTAATTTAATGTTTTTTTTCTTTTATTGTTTTTGTTTGCAGAAAATAAAGAAATGTATCGTTTGTCGCGTCTCAGCTACTTTTAGGCGAAAGATCTCTAGATGACATTCCCTTTTGATGAGTTGGTGCCCACGCACATTCCTACGAATGTAGCTGCTGGTGGTGACACCGATGATGAGTACCTCCTTCGGAAATAGGCAATGATAGATAACGGTAGGTTGACATTGGTCTCTGTGGGTTCGATATCTTTATTACTATGCGATAGGCTGTGCACTTGCAGTTAGAAACCGTTAGACGTATAGTTTACCGCGATCAAGTTTTTGGCGCCGTTGCCGGGGACCAAAAGACAATATTGTTACTCCGTTGTTGCACCGTATAGACTAAGACATTTTCTTTCTTATTTCTTTAACTATGTTCCACCCAAATTTTTTCTGCAATCCCCATTCCCAGTATTTCGAGGAATCTCAAGGATACCATAATCCCAACCTCGAAATACATATGGAGAATTTCAATCCTTCGTTCAACCATTCTCACCCAAATTACCTCTGCACCTACCAATCCCAAAATTTTGAGGAGCTGCACCCAAACGTTTCCTATGATTACCAACCCCAATATTTTCAGGAGTCGCAAGAATCCCATAATTCCAACCTTGAAGCATTAATGCAAGATTTCAATGCGACACTGACTTACTCCCAGTATCTCGAGGAACCACCACCAAACTTCCTGTACGATCATCATTCCCAATATTTCGAGGAACCAGAAGAATCTATTAATCCCAACCACGAAACATTAATGAAAGATTTCCTTGAAACCTCAGCTAACTCTAGGCTAGAGTCTATGATGGAGCATTTTGTGGACGCACAAACTATCCAGAATGAAGAGCTTAGAAGACAACATATCGATAATCATGAAACCCTTAGGCAGATGAACACTACAATCGAGTCCCTCACGACTCACACTGATGCATTGGAGACCCAAATTTTACTACTTGCGATGACACCTATAGGTCCTTCCCCTAAGGAGAATGCGTATGTTATAAAAACCAGTAGTGAAGAACAATTCGAAAATCCTAAGGAGATTGAAGATGAAGTTGAGGAGAGTTATAATAAGGTTGAGGATAGTTCTGGTGGGAAAAGAGTAGAGGTTGAGCACAATTCACCGACACCACCCGAAAGGGAGGTTATCATAGAAGTTGAGAACGAAGAACCTATTGTAGATCTTCCTCCATATACCCCACCAATTCCTATTCCACATATGTTTGCCGACTCCCAATCCAAAACTTATGTGGAGATATTGGAAAATATCCACACCGATGCACCCTTGTTCGAACCCCTGCATAAAAAGAGAAAATTTAAGGACCATGAAACGAGGGAAGTCATTAGTGCTAAGAGGGTAAGGTTAGACTTTAAGGTGATGAATGAAATAACTAAGCCTAAACTTGAAAAGCTAATACCTAGCATAGATCCAGAACCACCACCACAAGTTCAAAAGAATGAACCACCCCACAGAAGGAAGAAAAGGAAAGGTGAGGGATATGTGAGATGGCTTGATAAGTGGAAATGGAAACCAAAGAGTAACGCTCATAACCGTCAAGCTATCGACGTTAAACAAAACTCCGTGGGGGTGGCAACCCACGAGTTTTAATTTAATGTTTTTTTTCTTTTATTGTTTTTGTTTGCAGAAAATAAAGAAATGTATCGTTTGTCGTGTCTCAGCTACTTTTAGGCGAAAGATCTCTAGATGACATTCCCTTTTGATGAGTTGGTGCCCACGCACATTCCTACGAATGTAGCTGCTGGTGGTGACACCGATGATGAGTACCTCCTTCGGAAATAGGCAATGATAGATAACGGTAGGTTGACATTGGTCTCTGTGGGTTCGATATCTTTATTACTATGCGATAGGCTGTGCACTTGCAGTTAGAAACCGTTAGACGTATAGTTTACCGCGATCAAGTTTTTGGCGCCGTTGCCGGGGACCAAAAGACAATATTGTTACTCCGTTGTTGCACCGTATAGACTAAGACATTTTCTTTCTTATTTCTTTAACTATGTTCCACCCAAATTTTTTCTGCAATCCCCATTCCCAGTATTTCGAGGAATCTCAAGGATACCATAATCCCAACCTCGAAATACATATGGAGAATTTCAATCCTTCGTTCAACCATTCTCACCCAAATTACCTCTGCACCTACCAATCCCAAAATTTTGAGGAGCTGCACCCAAACGTTTCCTATGATTACCAACCCCAACATTTTCAGGATTCGCAAGAATCCCATAATTCCAACCTTGAAGCATTAATGCAAGATTTCAATGCGACACTGACTTACTCCCAGTATCTCGAGGAACCACAACCAAACTTCCTGTACGATCATCATTCCCAATATTTCGAGGAACCAGAAGAATCTATTAATCCCAACCTCGAAACATTAATGGAAGATTTCCTTGAAACCTCAGCTAACTCTAGGCTAGAGTCTATGATGGAGCATTTTGTGGACGCACAAACTATCCAGAATGAAGAGCTTAGAAGACAACATATCGATAATCATGAAACCCTTAGGCAGATGAACACTACAATCGAGTCCCTCACGACTCACACTGATGCATTGGAGACCCAAATTTTACTACTTGCGATGACACCTATAGGTCCTTCCCCTAAGGAGAATGCGTATGTTATAACAACCAGTAGTGAAGAACAATTCGAAAATCCTAAGGAGATTGAAGATGAAGTTGAGGAGAGTTATAATAAGGTTGAGGATAGTTCTGGTGGGAAAAGAGTAGAGGTTGAGCACAATTCACCGACACCACCCGAAAGGGAGGTTATCATAGAAGTTGAGAACGAAGAACCTATTGTAGATCTTCCTCCATATACCCCACCAATTCCTATTCCACATATGTTTGCCGACTCCCAATCCAAAACTTATGTGGAGATATTGGAAAATATCCACACCGATGCACCCTTGTTCGAACCCCTGCATAAAAAGAGAAAATTTAAGGACCATGAAACGAGGGAAGTCATTAGTGCTAAGAGGGTAAGGTTAGACTTTAAGGTGATAAATGAAATAACTAAGCCTAAACTTGAAAAGCTAATACCTAGCATAGATCCAGAACCACCACCACAAGTTCAAAAGAATGAACCACCCCACAGAAGGAAGAAAAGGAAAGGTGAGGGATATGTGAGATGGCTTGATAAGTGGAAATGGAAACCAAAGAGTAACGCTCATAACCGTCAAGCTATTGACGTTAAACAAAACTCCGTGGGGGTGGCAACCCACGAGTTTTAATTTAATGTTTTTTTTTCTTTTATTGTTTTTGTTTGCAGAAAATAAAGAAATGTATCGTTTGTTGCGTCTCAGCTACTTTTAGGCGAAAGATCTCTAGATGACATTCCCTTTTGATGAGTTGGTGCCCACGCACATTCCTACGAATGTAGCTGCTGGTGGTGACACCGATGATGAGTACCTCCTTCGGAAATAGGCAATGATAGATAACGGTAGGTTGACATTGGTCTCTGTGGGTTCGATATCTTTATTACTATGCGATAGGCTGTGCACTTGCAGTTAGAAACTGTTAGACGTATAGTTTACCGCGATCAAGTTTTTGGCGCCGTTGCCGGGGACCAAAAGACAATATTGTTACTCCGTTGTTGCACCGTATAGACTAAGACATTTTCTTTCTTATTTCTTTAACTATGTTCCACCCAAATTTTTTCTGCAATCCCCATTCCCAGAATTTCGAGGAATCTCAAGGATACCATAATCCCAACCTCGAAATACATATGGAGAATTTCAATCCTTCGTTCAACCATTCTCACCCAAATTACCTCTGCACCTACCAATCCCAAAATTTTGAGGAGCTGCACCCAAACGTTTCCTATGATTACCAACCCCAACATTTTCAGGAGTCGCAAGAATCCCATAATTCCAACCTTGAAGCATTAATGCAAGATTTCAATGCGACACTGACTTACTCCCAGTATCTCGAGGAACCACAACCAAACTTCCTGTACGATCATCATTCCCAATATTTCGAGGAACCAGAAGAATCTATTAATCCCAACCTCGAAACATTAATGGAAGATTTCCTTGAAACCTCAGCTAACTCTAGGCTAGAGTCTATGATGGAGCATTTTGTGGACGCACAAACTATCCAGAATGAAGAGCTTAGAAGACAACATATCGATAATCATGAAACCCTTAGGCAGATGAACACTACAATCGAGTCCCTCACGACTCACACTGATGCATTGGAGACCCAAATTTTACTACTTGCGATGACACCTATAGGTCCTTCCCCTAAGGAGAATGCGTATGTTATAACAACCAGTAGTGAAGAACAATTCGAAAATCCTAAGGAGATTGAAGATGAAGTTGAGGAGAGTTATAATAAGGTTGAGGATAGTTCTGGTGGGAAAAGAGTAGAGGTTGAGCACAATTCACCGACACCACCCGAAAGGGAGGTTATCATAGAAGTTGAGAACGAAGAACCTATTGTAGATCTTCCTCCATATACCCCACCAATTCCTATTCCACATATGTTTGCCGACTCCCAATCCAAAACTTATGTGGAGATATTGGAAAATATCCACACCGATGCACCCTTGTTCGAACCCCTGCATAAAAAGAGAAAATTTAAGGACCATGAAACGAGGGAAGTCATTAGTGCTAAGAGGGTAAGGTTAGACTTTAAGGTGATAAATGAAATAACTAAGCCTAAACTTGAAAAGCTAATACCTAGCATAGATCCAGAACCACCACCACAAGTTCAAAAGAATGAACCACCCCACAGAAGGAAGAAAAGGAAAGGTGAGGGATATGTGAGATGGCTTGATAAGTGGAAATGGAAACCAAAGAGTAACGCTCATAACCGTCAAGCTATTGACGTTAAACAAAACTCCGTGGGGGTGGCAACCCACGAGTTTTAATTTAATGTTTTTTTTTCTTTTATTGTTTTTGTTTGCAGAAAATAAAGAAATGTATCGTTTGTTGCGTCTCAGCTACTTTTAGGCGAAAGATCTCTAGATGACATTCCCTTTTGATGAGTTGGTGCCCACGCACATTCCTACGAATGTAGCTGCTGGTGGTGACACCGATGATGAGTACCTCCTTCGGAAATAGGCAATGATAGATAACGGTAGGTTGACATTGGTCTCTGTGGGTTCGATATCTTTATTACTATGCGATAGGCTGTGCACTTGCAGTTAGAAACCGTTAGACGTATAGTTTACCGCGATCAAGTTTTTGGCGCCGTTGCCGGGGACCAAAAGACAATATTGTTACTCCGTTGTTGCACCGTATAGACTAAGACATTTTCTTTCTTATTTCTTTAACTATGTTCCACCCAAATTTTTTCTGCAATCCCCATTCCCAGTATTTCGAGGAATCTCAAGGATACCATAATCCCAACCTCGAAATACATATGGAGAATTTCAATCCTTCGTTCAACCATTCTCACCCAAATTACCTCTGCACCTACCAATCCCAAAATTTTGAGGAGCTGCACCCAAACGTTTCCTATGATTACCAACCCCAACATTTTCAGGAGTCGCAAGAATCCCATAATTCCAACCTTGAAGCATTAATGCAAGATTTCAATGCGACACTGACTTACTCCCAGTATCTCGAGGAACCACAACCAAACTTCCTGTACGATCATCATTCCCAATATTTCGAGGAACCAGAAGAATCTATTAATCCCAACCTCGAAACATTAATGGAAGATTTCCTTGAAACCTCAACTAACTCTAGGCTAGAGTCTATGATGGAGCATTTTGTGGACGCACAAACTATCCAGAATGAAGAGCTTAGAAGACAACATATCGATAATCATGAAACCCTTAGGCAGATGAACACTACAATCGAGTCCCTCACGACTCACACTGATGCATTGGAGACCCAAATTTTACTACTTGCGATGACACCTATAGGTCCTTCCCCTAAGGAGAATGCGTATGTTATAACAACCAGTAGTGAAGAACAATTCGAAAATCCTAAGGAGATTGAAGATGAAGTTGAGGAGAGTTATAATAAGGTTGAGGATAGTTCTGGTGGGAAAAGAGTAGAGGTTGAGCACAATTCACCGACACCACCCGAAAGGGAGGTTATCATAGAAGTTTAGAACGAAGAACCTATTGTAGATCTTCCTCCATATACCCCACCAATTCCTATTCCACATATGTTTGCCGACTCCCAATCCAAAACTTATGTGGAGATATTGGAAAATATCCACACCGATGCACCCTTGTTCGAACCCCTGCATAAAAAGAGAAAATTTAAGGACCATGAAACGAGGGAAGTCATTAGTGCTAAGAGGGTAAGGTTAGACTTTAAGGTGATTAATGAAATAACTAAGCCTAAACTTGAAAAGCTAATACCTAGCATAGATCCAGAACCACCACCACAAGTTCAAAAGAATGAACCACCCCACAGAAGGAAGAAAAGGAAAGGTGAGGGATATGTGAGATGGCTTGATAAGTGGAAATGGAAACCAAAGAGTAACGCTCATAACCGTCAAGCTATCGACGTTAAACAAAACTCCGTGGGGGTGGCAACCCACGAGTTTTAATTTAATGTTTTTTTTTTCTTTTATTGTTTTTGTTTGCAGAAAATAAAGAAATGTATCGTTTGTCGCGTCTCAGCTACTTTTAGGCGAAAGATCTCTAGATGACATTCCCTTTTGATGAGTTGGTGCCCACGCACATTCCTACGAATGTAGCTGCTGGTGGTGACATCGATGATGAGTACCTCCTTCGGAAATAGGCAATGATAGATAACGGTAGGTTGACATTGGTCTCTGTGGGTTCGATATCTTTATTACTATGCGATAGGCTGTGCACTTGCAGTTAGAAACCGTTAGACGTATAGTTTACCGCGATCAAGTTTTTGGCGCCGTTTTCGGGGACCAAAAGACAATATTGTTACTCCGTTGTTGCACCGTATAGACTAAGACATTTTCTTTCTTATTTCTTTAACTATGTTCCACCCAAATTTTTTCTGCAATCCCCATTCCCAGTATTTCGAGGAATCTCAAGGATACCATAATCCCAACCTCGAAATACATATGGAGAATTTCAATCCTTCGTTCAACCATTCTCACCCAAATTACCTCTGCACCTACCAATCCCAAAATTTTGAGGAGCTGCACCCAAACGTTTCCTATGATTACCAACCCCAACATTTTCAGGAGTCGCAAGAATCCCATAATTCCAACCTTGAAGCATTAATTCAAGATTTCAATGCGACACTGACTTACTCCCAGTATCTCGAGGAACCACAACCAAACTTCCTGTACGATCATCATTCCCAATATTTCGAGGAACCAGAAGAATCTATTAATCCCAACCTCGAAACATTAATGGAAGATTTCCTTGAAACCTCAGCTAACTCTAGGCTAGAGTCTATGATGGAGCATTTTGTGGACGCACAAACTATCCAGAATGAAGAGCTTAGAAGACAACATATCGATAATCATGAAACCCTTAGGCAGATGAACACTACAATCGAGTCCCTCACGACTCACACTGATGCATTGGAGACCCAAATTTTACTACTTGCGATGACACCTATAGGTCCTTCCCCTAAGGAGAATGCGTATGTTATAACAACCAGTAGTGAAGAACAATTCGAAAATCCTAAGGAGATTGAAGATGAAGTTGAGGAGAGTTATAATAAGGTTGAGGATAGTTCTGGTGGGAAAAGAGTAGAGGTTGAGCACAATTCACCGACACCACCCGAAAGGGAGGTTATCATAGAAGTTGAGAACGAAGAACCTATTGTAGATCTTCCTCCATATACCCCACCAATTCCTATTCCACATATGTTTGCCGACTCTCAATCCAAAACTTATGTGGAGATATTGGAAAATATCCACACCGATGCACCCTTGTTCGAACCCCTGCATAAAAAGAGAAAATTTAAGGACCATGAAACGAGGGAAGTCATTAGTGCTAAGAGGGTAAGGTTAGACTTTAAGGTGATAAATGAAATAACTAAGCCTAAACTTGAAAAGCTAATACCTAGCATAGATCCAGAACCACCACCACAAGTTCAAAAGAATGAACCACCCCACAGAAGGAAGAAAAGGAAAGGTGAGGGATATGTGAGATGGCTTGATAAGTGGAAATGGAAACCAAAGAGTAACGCTCATAACCGTCAAGCTATTGACGTTAAACAAAACTCCGTGGGGGTGGCAACCCACGAGTTTTAATTTAATGTTTTTTTTTCTTTTATTGTTTTTGTTTGCAGAAAATAAAGAAATGTATCGTTTGTCGCGTCTCAGCTACTTTTAGGCGAAAGATCTCTAGATGACATTCCCTTTTGATGAGTTGGTGCCCACGCACATTCCTACGAATGTAGCTGCTGGTGGTGACACCGATGATGAGTACCTCCTTCGGAAATAGGCAATGATAGATAACGGTAGGTTGACATTGGTCTCTGTGGGTTCGATATCTTTATTACTATGCGATAGGCTGTGCACTTGCAGTTAGAAACCGTTAGACGTATAGTTTACCGCGATCAAGTTTTTGGCGCCGTTGCCGGGGACTAAAAGACAATATTGTTACTCCGTTGTTGCACCGTATAGACTAAGACATTTTCTTTCTTATTTCTTTAACTATGTTCCACCCAAATTTTTTCTGCAATCCCCATTCCCAGTATTTCGAGGAATCTCAAGGATACCATAATCCCAACCTCGAAATACATATGGAGAATTTCAATCCTTCGTTCAACCATTCTCACCCAAATTACCTCTGCACCTACCAATCCCAAAATTTTGAGGAGCTGCACCCAAACGTTTCCCATGATTACCAACCCCAACATTTTCAGGAGTCGCAAGAATCCCATAATTCCAACCTTGAAGCATTAATGCAAGATTTCAATGCGACACTGACTTACTCCCAGTATCTCGAGGAACCACAACCAAACTTCCTGTACGATCATCATTCCCAATATTTCGAGGAACCAGAAGAATCTATTAATCCCAACCTCGAAACATTAATGGAAGATTTCCTTGAAACCTCAGCTAACTCTAGGCTAGAGTCTATGATGGAGCATTTTGTGGACGCACAAACTATCCAGAATGAAGAGCTTAGAAGACAACATATCGATAATCATGAAACCCTTAGGCAGATGAACACTACAATCGAGTCCCTCACGACTCACACTGATGCATTGGAGACCCAAATTTTACTACTTGCGATGACACCTATAGGTCCTTCCCCTAAGGAGAATGCGTATGTTATAACAACCAGTAGTGAAGAACAATTCGAAAATCCTAAGGAGATTGAAGATGAAGTTGAGGAGAGTTATAATAAGGTTGAGGATAGTTCTGGTGGGAAAAGAGTAGAGGTTGAGCACAATTCACCGACACCACCCGAAAGGGAGGTTATCATAGAAGTTGAGAACGAAGAACCTATTGTAGATCTTCCTCCATATACCCCACCAATTCCTATTCCACATATGTTTGCCGACTCCCAATCCAAAACTTATGTGGAGATATTGGAAAATATCCACACCGATGCACCCTTGTTCGAACCCCTGCATAAAAAGAGAAAATTTAAGGACCATGAAACGAGGGAAGTCATTAGTGCTAAGAGGGTAAGGTTAGACTTTAAGGTGATAAATGAAATAACTAAGCCTAAACTTGAAAAGCTAATACCTAGCATAGATCCAGAACCACCACCACAAGTTCAAAAGAATGAACCACCCCACAGAAGGAAGAAAAGGAAAGGTGAGGGATATGTGAGATGGCTTGATAAGTGGAAATGGAAACCAAAGAGTAACGCTCATAACCGTCAAGCTATTGACGTTAAACAAAACTCCGTGGGGGTGGCAACCCGCGAGTTTTAATTTAATGTTTTTTTTTCTTTTATTGTTTTTGTTTGCAGAAAATAAAGAAATGTATCGTTTGTTGCGTCTCAGCTACTCTTAGGCGAAAGATCTCTAGATGACATTCCCTTTTGATGAGTTGGTGCCCACGCACATTCCTACGAATGTAGCTGCTGGTGGTGACACCGATGATGAGTACCTCCTTCGGAAATAGGCAATGATAGATAACGGTAGGTTGACATTGGTCTCTGTGGGTTCGATATCTTTATTACTATGCGATAGGCTGTGCACTTGCAGTTAGAAACCGTTAGACGTATAGTTTACCGCGATCAAGTTTTTGGCGCCGTTGCCGGGGACCAAAAGACAATATTGTTACTCCGTTGTTGCACCGTATAGACTAAGACATTTTCTTTCTTATTTCTTTAACTATGTTCCACCCAAATTTTTTCTGCAATCCCCATTCCCAGTATTTCGAGGAATCTCAAGGATACCATAATCCCAACCTCGAAATACATATGGAGAATTTCAATCCTTCGTTCAACCATTCTCACCCAAATTACCTCTGCACCTACCAATCCCAAAATTTTGAGGAGCTGCACCCAAACGTTTCCTATGATTACCAACCCCAACATTTTCAGGAGTCGCAAGAATCCCATAATTCCAACCTTGAAGCATTAATGCAAGATTTCAATGCGACACTGACTTACTCCCAGTATCTCGAGGAACCACAACCAAACTTCCTGTACGATCATCATTCCCAATATTTCGAGGAACCAGAAGAATCTATTAATCCCAACCTCGAAACATTAATGGAAGATTTCCTTGAAACCTCAGCTAACTCTAGGCTAGAGTCTATGATGGAGCATTTTGTGGACGCACAAACTATCCAGAATGAAGAGCTTAGAAGACAACATATCGATAATCATGAAACCCTTAGGCAGATGAACACTACAATCGAGTCCCTCACGACTCACACTGATGCATTGGAGACCCAAATTTTACTACTTGCGATGACACCTATAGGTCCTTCCCCTAAGGAGAATGCGTATGTTATAACAACCAGTAGTGAAGAACAATTCGAAAATCCTAAGGAGATTGAAGATGAAGTTGAGGAGAGTTATAATAAGGTTGAGGATAGTTCTGGTGGGAAAAGAGTAGAGGTTGAGCACAATTCACCGACACCACCCGAAAGGGAGGTTATCATAGAAGTTTAGAACGAAGAACCTATTGTAGATCTTCCTCCATATACCCCACCAATTCCTATTCCACATATGTTTGCCGACTCCCAATCCAAAACTTATGTGGAGATATTGGAAAATATCCACACCGATGCACCCTTGTTCGAACCCCTGCATAAAAAGAGAAAATTTAAGGACCATGAAACGAGGGAAGTCATTAGTGCTAAGAGGGTAAGGTTAGACTTTAAGGTGATTAATGAAATAACTAAGCCTAAACTTGAAAAGCTAATACCTAGCATAGATCCAGAACCACCACCACAAGTTCAAAAGAATGAACCACCCCACAGAAGGAAGAAAAGGAAAGGTGAGGGATATGTGAGATGGCTTGATAAGTGGAAATGGAAACCAAAGAGTAACGCTCATAACCGTCAAGCTATCGACGTTAAACAAAACTCCGTGGGGGTGGCAACCCACGAGTTTTAATTTAATGTTTTTTTTTCTTTTATTGTTTTTGTTTGCAGAAAATAAAGAAATGTATCGTTTGTCGCGTCTCAGCTACTTTTAGGCGAAAGATCTCTAGATGACATTCCCTTTTGATGAGTTGGTGCCCACGCACATTCCTACGAATGTAGCTGCTGGTGGTGACACCGATGATGAGTACCTCCTTCAGAAATAGGCAATGATAGATAACGGTAGGTTGACATTGGTCTCTGTGGGTTCGATATCTTTATTACTATGCGATAGGCTGTGCACTTGCAGTTAGAAACCGTTAGACGTATAGTTTACCGCGATCAAGTTTTTGGCGCCGTTGCCGGGGACCAAAAGACAATATTGTTACTCCGTTGTTGCACCGTATAGACTAAGACATTTTCTTTCTTATTTCTTTAACTATGTTCCACCCAAATTTTTTCTGCAATCCCCATTCCCAGTATTTCGAGGAATCTCAAGGATACCATAATCCCAACCTCGAAATACATATGGAGAATTTCAATCCTTCGTTCAACCATTCTCACCCAAATTACCTCTGCACCTACCAATCCCAAAATTTTGAGGAGCTGCACCCAAACGTTTCCTATGATTACCAACCCCAACATTTTCAGGAGTCGCAAGAATCCCATAATTCCAACCTTGAAGCATTAATGCAAGATTTAAATGCGACACTGACTTACTCCCAGTATCTCGAGGAACCACAACCAAACTTCCTGTACGATCATCATTCCCAATATTTCGAGGAACCAGAAGAATCTATTAATCCCAACCTCGAAACATTAATGGAAGATTTCCTTGAAACCTCAGCTAACTCTAGGCTAGAGTCTATGATGGAGCATTTTGTGGACGCACAAACTATCCAGAATGAAGAGCTTAGAAGACAACATATCGATAATCATGAAACCCTTAGGCAAATGAACACTACAATCGAGTCCCTCACGACTCACACTGATGCATTGGAGACCCAAATTTTACTACTTGCGATGACACCTATAGGTCCTTCCCCTAAGGAGAATGCGTATGTTATAACAACCAGTAGAGAAGAACAATTCGAAAATCCTAAGGAGATTGAAGATGAAGTTGAGGAGAGTTATAATAAGGTTGAGGATAGTTCTGGTGGGAAAAGAGTAGAGGTTGAGCACAATTCACCGACACCACCCGAAAGGGAGGTTATCATAGAAGTTGAGAACGAAGAACCTATTGTAGATCTTCCTCCATATACCCCACCAATTCCTATTCCACATATGTTTGCCGACTCCCAATCCAAAACTTATGTGGAGATATTGGAAAATATCAAAACCGATGCACCCTTGTTCGAACCCCTGCATAAAAAGAGAAAATTTAAGGACCATGAAACGAGGGAAGTCATTAGTGCTAAGAGGGTAAGGTTAGACTTTAAGGTGATGAATGAAATAACTAAGCCTAAACTTGAAAAGCTAATACCTAGCATAGATCCAGAACCACCACCACAAGTTCAAAAGAATGAACCACCCCACAGAAGGAAGAAAAGGAAAGGTGAGGGATATGTGAGATGGCTTGATAAGTGGAAATGGAAACCAAAGAGTAACGCTCATAACCGTCAAGCTATCGACGTTAAACAAAACTCCGTGGGGGTGGCAACCCAAGAGTTTTAATTTAATGTTTTTTTTTCTTTTATTGTTTTTGTTTGCAGAAAATAAAGAAATGTATCGTTTGTCGCGTCTCAGCTACTTTTAGGCGAAAGATCTCTAGATGACATTCCCTTTTGATGAGTTGGTGCCCACGCACATTCCTACGAATGTAGCTGCTGGTGGTGACACCGATGATGAGTACCTCCTTCGGAAATAGGAAATGATAGATAACGGTAGGTTGACATTGGTCTCTGTGGGTTCGATATCTTTATTACTATGCGATAGGCTGTGCACTTGCAGTTAGAAACCGTTAGACGTATAGTTTACCGCGATCAAGTTTTTGGCGCCGTTGCTGGGGACCAAAAGACAATATTGTTACTCCGTCGTTGCACCGTATAGACTAAGACATTTTCTTTCTTATTTCTTTAACTATGTTCCACCCAAATTTTTTCTGCAATCCCCATTCCCAGTATTTCGAGGAATCTCAAGGATACCATAATCCCAACCTCGAAATACATATGGAGAATTTCAATCCTTCGTTCAACCATTCTCACCCAAATTACCTCTGCACCTACCAATCCCAAAATTTTGAGGAGCTGCACCCAAACGTTTCCTATGATTACCAACCCCAACATTTTCAGGAGTCGCAAGAATCCCATAATTCCAACCTTGAAGCATTAATGCAAGATTTAAATGCGACACTGACTTACTCCCAGTATCTCGAGGAACCACAACCAAACTTCCTGTACGATCATCATTCCCAATATTTCGAGGAACCAGAAGAATCTATTAATCCCAACCTCGAAACATTAATGGAAGATTTCCTTGAAACCTCAGCTAACTCTAGGCTAGAGTCTATGATGGAGCATTTTGTGGACGCACAAACTATCCAGAATGAAGAGCTTAGAAGACAACATATCGATAATCATGAAACCCTTAGGCAGATGAACACTACAATCGAGTCCCTCACGACTCACACTGATGCATTGGAGACCCAAATTTTACTACTTGCGATGACACCTATAGGTCCTTCCCCTAAGGAGAATGCGTATGTTATAACAACCAGTAGAGAAGAACAATTCGAAAATCCTAAGGAGATTGAAGATGAAGTTGAGGAGAGTTATAATAAGGTTGAGGATAGTTCTGGTGGGAAAAGAGTAGAGGTTGAGCACAATTCACCGACACCACCCGAAAGGGAGGTTATCATAGAAGTTGAGAACGAAGAACCTATTGTAGATCTTCCTCCATATACCCCACCAATTCCTATTCCACATATGTTTGCCGACTCCCAATCCAAAACTTATGTGGAGATATTGGAAAATATCCACACCGATGCACCCTTGTTCGAACCCCTGCATAAAAAGAGAAAATTTAAGGACCATGAAACGAGGGAAGTCATTAGTGCTAAGAGGGTAAGGTTAGACTTTAAGGTGATGAATGAAATAACTAAGCCTAAACATGAAAAGCTAATACCTAGCATAGATCCAGAACCACCACCACAAGTTCAAAAGAATGAACCACCCCACAGAAGGAAGAAAAGGAAAGGTGAGGGAAATGTGAGATGGCTTAATAAGTGGAAATGGAAACCAAAGAGTAACGCTCATAACCGTCAAGCTATCAACGTTAAACAAAACTCCGTGGGGGTGGCAACCCACGAGTTTTAATATAATGTTTTTTTTTCTTTTATTGTTTTTGTTTGCAGAAAATAAAGTAATGTATCGTTTGTCGCGTCTCAGCTACTTTTAGGCGAAAGATCTCTAGATGACATTCCCTTTTGATGAGTTGGTGCCCACACACATTCCTACGAATGTAGCTGCTGGTGGTGACACCGATGATGATTACTTCCTTCGGAAATAGGCAATATGATGAGCGACTTCAGGAAAGTGAAGTTTCTGCAAATTCAGATATCTCGTAGTACAAGACACCGGAGAAGTAGTGATCAGCAAAGACAGGGACAACAAGGGAAGAATCAGAGCGAATTTGGCCGTGGTAGCAAACAAAGGCATCTATACAGGTTCTATCTATCCTTTTCCACCTTTTATCAAAACATTGAGGACAATGTTTGGTTTAAGTGTGGGGGAGGAACTTTACCGTTTTCATTTTACTGTCTTCTAGCATATTCACTATTTTTTGTTTATTGCATGATGTTTTTCAGTTGTTATCAAATCTCCCCGAAATTTTAAAAATTTTCCATCAAAATATTTTCTTTTTTTGAGGCATGGCACACACTCTGGAAGTATATAGGTTGTCGCTTTAGGCTTGTTCGAGAAACTTAGGGACATTTCAATAACACGAATACTGTTTTGACACCCTAAACCCCCTCGTTATGTAAAATCGATTTGAGTAGACATTATGCTGAAACCTTAGTCTCCAAGCTTTCGAAAGTAGCTTCTAAGTAGTTTTTATTAGCAGTCGGCACCATCCTATGAACAAACTAAGTAAGTAACCAATGCAAATATGTGTATGATCTCTAAACATGAAAAATGATTGAATTAGAAAAGAAAATGATATGATAAGTTCCTTTTAAGTTAGGTGGCCCTTACCCGACCATTTAGCCTAACGGAGCGGACTCTTTAAATTCGATGAATTAAGAAAAAGAAAAGAAATGAAAAAGAATGAAAAAACGAGATCATTAGACACTAACAGGTTAACTTACCATGTACGAGCAAGGATAACGGGCTTAATGTGATTGCGCTCGAACGAAAAGGAGTGAAAGAGAGCAAGAGACTTAGGTTGAGTTATAATGGCATGATTCGGATTGGTCTGCATAATGATGGAGTTTTTGAAAATTATGTCATTACGGTATCCTTGGTCTTGATTTGTCCAAATTGATTTGACATAGCCTAGTAGCCGCATACGATTAGAGTTCAGCGTGTTTGTGTTTCAAATTGCGCTTACCTTGATTTTTGTTAAGTTGGTTTATTGCTTGAGGACAAGCAAAGGTTTAAGTGTGGGAGAGTTTGATGACGTGAAAATACATCGTTTATTTGACTTTATTAATGCATATTTTGTACTCGTTTTGATTTTCATTTGCACCATATTATGTTGGTATTCTGTTTATTTTGTTTATTTCAGGTATTCAAACATTTAAGAGTCGTATGCGAAGAAAGGAAGCAAATCAGGCGAGAAATGGAACAATTCGCATACAAGGAGTTATCCGACGAAAATGGCCATAACTTTTGAACCGTAAATCGAAACGACGCCCCGTTCGAAGCGCTGGAAAGCTAACGGAAAGATCTACATTTTTGGAAAAGTTAAGAAGGTGTCACGGTCGTTACAAGGATCTCACGACCGTGACGCGCCTTTTTGATGTGTTACGATCGTCACAATGGTCTCACGACCGTGACACGCTATTTAAAGGTGTCACGGTCGTCACAATGGTCTCACTACCGTGACGCGCTAAAAATGATAAATTTTCCCGTTACACACATGTTACGACCGTTACAAGCTTATTTAATTTATTTTAATATATATATGAAGACGTGCAAATGAAAGTGAAGGAGTCTTCACTGACTCCGTATATCTCTCAACCTCAACAACCCAGTCTCCTGGATTTTCTCAACAAATGAAGTGTTGAAGCCCACGATCTTGAATCCCAACTGACAACCTCACTTCTATAAATACCAGAGACTTAGAAGAAAAGGTGGGGGTTCTGGAGCCGGTTATTGCCGTGCGAAAGCTCTGCCCATTTTACAAACCATTTCCCAGCTTTTGTTTTCCTGTTGTTTCTGTTTAATTCCCAATCACCCTTTAATAACAATTTCCAACATTAGGAAATTGTTATGTTAATTGGATTTATTTTAGCCTCAGACTTTGCTTTTAGTTTCGATTCCGAAGCTCCAATCTTGCCGACTTGTGGAAGAGGGAGCTCAAAGAATTAATTGTTATTCAGGTTTTAATTACATTTAATTTAAGCAATATTTTGTTTATGTTAAATTCTCGTTATTTAATTATTGTGAATGCCATAATGTTTTTAAATCATAATTTCTGCTTGTCTGATTCAATAGATATGTCTAGCTAATTAATTAGAGTCCGGCGTATGAGGACCGTCATCACCGACGGGACTCCGTAGAAAATACTAGGTGCGAATTAACGATTAAAATTCCGTTTTGGTTATAATTTCTATGCGTAATTTAATTAGCATTGTCACGAGAGTGAGATGTTATTTAACACGGTTTTGTCACGAGAGTGAGAAACTAATTAAGGTTAGAACCGGCACAGCGAGAGCGTGGGGATCGAACCGGATAGTAGAAATTAGGCAACTTATCTAAAAACAGCGAGAGCGCTTTAGAGACGTTTAGGATATTATTAGCTTTCAAAACACGTTTCTTAGTTACCGGGCGAGCGAGAGCAAAATCTTGGGATTAGTAAGTGTGGCTTTAGTTAAGACCGCGAGAGCGTGAGGCGGAGTCTTTAAGCTGATATATTCTACGGAACTAGCTATAGTCATAATTAGTACCGAATTCTATAAAGTCCCTTAGGAGCGCGGAATCCATATCCCGGCCTCGTTTTATTCTTATTTTCTTTCTTAGATTTATTTTAGTTTTAGTTCTAGTTTCCCTTAAACCATAAAAATATCATTAGCCTTAGCTTTACAACGCAATGATAGATAACGGTAGGTTGACATTGGTCTCTGTGGGTTCGATATCTTTATTACTACGCGATAGGCTGTGCACTTGCAGTTAGAAACCGTTAGACGTATAGTTTACCGCGATCATTTTCTGATATACTGGAAATTTTGTCTGTATTTGAAATTTTCGATAACATGATAGAAATTAGAAAATTATTTTATTTGTGTGGTATGGAGCTGGCAGAATCATCTACGGATTTGTGTAGCAATTATAAACAGTTCTTTACCACAAAGAAAATATGTTTTTTATGTAACAAGTTTAAAGCTTGAGCTACACGGTACATATATTCTGCCTTGATAGACAAAGATCCAGAAACCTCACCAGTGTTACTTAAGTGTATAAAGAAAAATACATGTGTTTGACGAGAAATAGGGAAGACTTAATTGTTGTTGCTGATATTTTCTAGACATATCATGATTCAATGAAGTTGTCGAATATGCTTCGCTTGGTGTTGAATTTTTATTGTACATATAAGACAAATGTATAATGTGCATCTTGATTATACCTTGATATCATTTGACATACTTTGATTTATCATATTGTTGATTATTTGAATCGTGATCATACAGGTATTGGTTACCACTGCTTGAGATTATTGGCGTTACGTCAAGAAAGTTGATGTTTTTGGTAGGATTTGCCTATTTGGAACATGAAAGGGATGAAAGCCTCACATGGGCACTGTGTTAGCTGAAAAGAATTTAGACCATAACAGATGACTGTAATAGATAGCAGTTGGTCGTCACAGTAGTGGTGCCGATGCCGGCTTAAAAATTAAGAATCACCATCATATTTTTGGGTTTAAATAGTGATAAATCTAAATTCCTAGGGTAGAGACCTTTAGTTCGGAAGTCGATTAAGTGGGAGGAAGGTGTTAGGCACCCCTTACTTCTATTGTATCCAATAGGATCCTTTTTAAGTTTCTAGGGTTTGTATGTATAAATTAAGTTAAAAATAAATGAAATAAAATCCTAATTTAATCCTAAGTTTACTTGCTAGGGTTTTACAAACCATATGCATACGTACCCGCAAATTGAGAGATCAGAGCATTGTAGTTCCACTCCCATATTCCTCAAATCCTAAATCTAATCCTATTATCACATTACTATCCCTTAATTAATTTTTTAAACCCTAATGTGAAACCCTTTTAGTCATTATTAAAAACCCTGATTAATTTTCATAAAGCCCCATTTTATATATCCTTTGAATAAAACCCCAAATTTTAAAGCCACAATATGTCATTAAGACCCAAAAATATCAATATGTCATTAAGACCCCAAAAATCAATAAAAACCCAAAACCAATAAAACCCAAAATTTTAAAATATAATAATTCTCATTTTCTAAATCCCAAGATATTATTTAAAACTCCTAAAAATGAGTTAAATCCCAAAAATCAAATTTTTATTTGAAAGATATCCCAAAAAAATCCAAGTTTATTCCCTTAAAATAAAAAAAATCATTTGATTCAAATAAATTCATTTAAAGTCCTGTTCAAATTCCCTTTTAAAATAAACATAAATAAGATTATTAATTTAAAATACCCAAGAAAAAAATTTAATCCCAAAAATCCCAAATTTATGCAAAAATATTTAATAAAAAAATTTATAAAAAAACTTAATAGAATAATACCCCAAAAAATATCCTTAATCCTAATTCAAATATTTATAACCTTAATCTTTAATTTATCCCTATATTAAACCCTTAATTATAATTAAATAATTAAACTAAGAAAATAATTTAATTAATTAATTTTTTTTAACCCCGGGGGTGTATTCCAAGTATAACTAACAATTGGGCTTCACCGGGGAGTGCCAAAGCAAGTAGGGCCCAAGGTCCATCTGACTTGAACCCAAACCTGTAGAAATCAGTCACTAAAAAAAATTAAAAAAAATTCCTTAATAAGTGACCTGTTATGGCCGGTCCAGGTTACCTGGTAACTTGATGGTAACATTATAAAACCCTTATCCCTTTATTCCCTTCCCCATTTTACTCATATCTTTTTCTCGCTTCAATCTCTTCTCACTCTCAATTCTTTATTGGTTTCTCTCACTCACCTTTTTTTGACCACCACAGTCTGGCCTCCGGCCACCTTGACCACACCTCAAACCGCTGTATAACCCAGTTTTTCGATTGAAGCTCAACTAGAAAACTCAAAACTTCATCATCAAAACCCAAGATCTTCAAACCTTTACCCATAAATATTCATAGGGTTATAGGGTTCGTGAAGAACCCTAACCCTGATCTTCAAATGAAAACCCAGAAATCCCACCAAACCCTTTGAACCCTAACCTAATCCCATGAACCCTAGGGTTCTTGGGAAGAACCCTAACCCTAAAATTTCCCCAGAAACCCTAACCCTTACAAAATATCAGTCAAACCATGCAAACAGCAAGTCAGCGATCAAAACAACAACAAATACGTAACAATCATGCAACAACAACTATTAAAATCTATGTTTAAGGCTTACAGTCCCTTGTTGTGACCGATTATAGTACTGCTTTCCTATTTCCTCTTCAATTCCTCTATTTGATTTCAATTTGTCCCTCCCTCTAATTCATGGCTTCTATTTGGTTGTTTTGCAGGTACAATGAAGGCTTATGCTAGAAGCTTTTAGGGTTCTAATGATGAACCCTAAGATTT
The DNA here is from genome assembly GCA_963966055.1 of Lathyrus aphaca. Lineage (NCBI taxonomy): Eukaryota > Viridiplantae > Streptophyta > Magnoliopsida > Fabales > Fabaceae > Lathyrus > Lathyrus aphaca. Next base: position 374,155,404 of record OZ014519.1, on the reverse strand, counting down.
CAGAAAAAATAGCATTTACTGAGGATTAAGGATTGCAAGGTTGCAATAGCTCAGGGTTCTGATTTTTTTGTCCTTATTTTTTATTTAGAACTTAGATTTTATAAATGTAAAATTAGGTTTAGGATTTAATGTTAGATTATATTTGATTTTATAAAATATTTGGTTTGTTGTAATTTTGATTTCTTTTGATCTGATTGTATAAACCTTGATGTAATTGATTTTGTTTATAAATAAAATTTTATTTTATTTTGCTTAATTGATTTGCATTCTATTTAACTTTGAATCTGCGTTTTATTTTAATTTTGATTTAATTTTAGGATCAGATTTGATATTCCCTCTGCGCCAAAGTGATTGATCTTTTTGCATTAAGATCCAAGACTTATGAAGGTTGATGCGTAGTTACTTTGGGTCTCCCAATATTCTTTTAAATTTCATTGAATTTGAATCTAATCGCCTTGATTAATCACTATAGTGAAAGATAATAAGCGGTATCGGTTGCCTATTCTATTTTTGGTACTAAGTACCTTGGTTACTCTTTTGGTTGTGGATTATTTAGTTCACCATACCACTATTATGTATATTATTATTATTATTATTATTATTATTACTATTACTATACTAACATTATCATGTTGCTTTGTCATCCATTATCATGTTTATATTCTTGTTATTATATTGTTGTGTTGATTTTTCTTTTGTCCATTTGGACACAAAAAATATTAATAAAGGATTAAACCTCTAAAAAACTTGTGATCTTGATCTTGGACTATTGGTTACTATTTTTTGCATTGGAATTGGAGTTTTGGACTTAGATTCTAGGACATCTTCCATTTGCTTTGTTCTTCATGGAGTTGGTAGCTTTTCCTTTATTTGGCCATTTGTTAGCTTATAAGGATGAAACTCTTATGCTCTTAAATTGGAAGTATCATCAAGTTTGGTTAGATCTTTCCTCCTTTATCTCTTTTATTTTCTTTTTTAGGATAGTTAGTTCATCTCCTCCCCTTCTTAAATTTTCAAAACTTTCCCTCTTTTCAAAAACTTCTTTGTTTTCATACTTGAAAGCATTTTTATAATTAAACTTTGACTTAGGTCAAGCGATTTTTACCCTTTCTTTTATTTTCTCAATAAATATTAAAATATATAAGTATATTAAAACATTTTTCAAAAGACCATAAAAAATACAAAACTCATCAAATATTTTTGTGCCTTTGTGCACTTTTCCTTTTAACCTTTTTTACATGTTTAGATATGATTCATTCTTTCTAGAGGAATTATTCGCTAAAGAGTGACGACTTATCTTTATATTTTAAAATCAATCCAACACACTAATTTTTCACTATTTGTACCATGAACTACGAGGTTTTGATCTCGCATTGCACTTTGTGGGTACGTAGGTATGAGGTGGTAAACCTCTCCAAACATAAAAACATTAAAAAAAATAATTCTTCTTTCATCCCTCCACTCTCTTTGTACAAACATTTTCAAACCAAAAGCAATAAATTTTTCAAAGGGTTCTCGTGGAGCACCACAAACATTTTGGGTGCGTAAAACCTTCCCATTTTGTAACACATACCCTTACCCGGTTCTCTGCTTGTTTCTTTAGCTTTTTGCTTTTAGATTCATTAGGATTTATTCGCTCTTTTTTCCTTTTCAACTTAGAATACAATAAAAGCATGGTGACGTATCTGTTTACTTTGAGTTAGTTAACCAATAGCTTACACTCATGTTTTTACCTCTACAGAAAAATGGCGACTCTGCTGTGGAGTAGACCCTAAGTGGATTCGTCCAAATTTGATTTATTTATTTCTTTGGTTTGATTTGTTTGTTATTTCTTGTTCCATTTTGATGTTGGTGATCCTCTGTGAGTGAGATAGATTCTATACCCAGATCTGAGTGAACTTATGAGAGGACGACGATATTCAAAGTGATATGCGGCGGAGTATTCCAAAGCGATATCAAGTTGATAATCTCCACTCGGTTAGGCTCTCTCAGATTACTAATGACATGACGATTATTCGTATCATGGCATTGCTTCTGACCTTGAGCTGATCATAATGAGGACGTAGAACCCTTAACCCATCCAAGCCAATTTAGGAATATAGTGCGGAAGCTATCTAGGTGTAAACCTAAGGTGGTTGTCACGCGATACTACACTCAGACAAAGTCCTCTTGAGGAAATAATTGGTTGGGGAGCATTCCAACATACCGATAATATCCAAAGGATGGCTGTTAACTCCAGGCACCTCTATTAGCACCCTTTTGGTTTTCTGCAGGTACAATGAAGACAAAACCTTAGTACATACCTATGTGGGTTGGTATTCTTATACCCTTGGCTTCATGCTCGTGATTCAGAACTTAACTCGTGTGCTTTGTGTGATCTTGTTTGTGGTTGTTGCATACATGCACTCATGCATACATGTGCATTGTTCTCAAGATTTCAAGGGACTTATAGATACTATTTCCAATATTTCAGATGTCTATGGTTATGAATGTTGAAAGGAGGGATACTCGGAAGTACAGTTTCAAGAGTCCTAATATGGTAGAGTTGAGAAAGCTTGGCACTTTTGTGGTTGATACCGATGGATTTCGAAAATGTTAGGAAAACTTTTGTTCATCTTGGATACCAATATACCAGAGGGGATTCTCCCTACCTTTATTTAGTTCTATGATCCTATGTATCATTGCTTCACCTTTCCTGATTATCAGCTTGTGTCGACTTTGGAGGAGTACTTTCATTGGAAGGGTTTGCCTATTTTGGACAAGGAGTTTCTTTTCAGTGGTTTAGAGAAGGAGCTTACGACTAAAGTTATTGCTAAAGCCCTTTTCCTTAAGGATTCTGGTCTTAGTGGGAAGTTTCTTCCAAAAGGAAATGTTTGTGGTATTAACGCCAAGTTCTTAAATGGGAAAGCTTTTACTTCTCTTACTTTGGGTCATAAGGATGCATTTGAGGCTATTCTTGATTTGCTTATCTATAGGATTGTCTTGTTTCCCAACTTGGATGGTATTGTCAATGAGAATGCTATTCAGATTTTCTTGAAAAGAAATCCAGTGCCTACTTTTCTTGGAGACATGTATCACTCTATTCATCATAGGACCTCCAAAGGTGACAGAGAGATTGTATGTTGTGCGCCTCTTCTTTATAGGTGGTTTATTTTTCACCTACCAAAGTCTGATGTCTTAAAGGATAATAGAGAGAAGTGAAAATGGTCTCAAAGGATCATGTCTCTTACTCATAAGGATATGACTTGGTATTGTTCTTGTTATGATATAGGAGTGCTTATTGATGGTTGTGGAAAGTTTCCCAACGTACCTCTTATTGATACCCGTGGGGGAATTAGTTACAACCCTATTCTTGATAGGCGACAATTGGGATATTGCTTGAAGGACATACCAAAAAACCTTTCACTATCTAGTTTCTTCTTTCTTAATGGTGGAAATCATGTAGAAATGAAGAAAAGGGCTCATTCTTGGCATACAGTTCGTCGGAAAGAGAAAGGTCAATTTGGAAGACAACACCTTGTTCCCTCAGAGTGTTACATCCATTGGGTTCGATCTAGGGCTTCCAAGCTCAAGATGCCTTATCCACATGAGGAGCTGTTGTTTCCTATATTTCCATTATCCACTTTTCTTCTGCATGTTGATGAGAAGGTTTCTCTTCAAAGAGAGTTGGGAAAGATGAAGAAAGAGAAGGAAGTATGGCTACTTGAGAAGACTGGAGGAGAAGGATAATCTCTTTGAGTTACTTGAGCGGCGTGTCATGAAAAGGCCAATAGAGGATTTATGTTCCTATAGTACTCTATCTACCATTCCTTCTACATCTGGTGCTTGAAAGGCCATTGTTGACCAGTTGGTGAAGGATAAGGAAGACATAGAGAGTCGGTACAAGAAAGAGATTAAGAGGATTCACATGAAGTACCAGTCGGGATTTGGAGTTTCTTCAGATATGATCCCATAGGCCTAGTTTAATTTTCTCTCATGAATTAGGGTTGTTGAGACTTATACTTCACTTATAATTCTCACTTTTATATTAATGAGAATGAGTTTTTAGTACTTCAAAAAAGTGTTTCTTTTATAAATATTGCAATTTTTCTTATAATCCCTTGAAATCTTTGCATTTGCATACGCATACCATGCATCATGCTTGCATTGGTCTTGCTTCTTGAGAGTTTTCCAGGGGTCTAATGCTATTTCTTGGTCTTCATCCAATTCTCTTGTCAAGCTGACTCACCAGATCGATACTCGAGCTAATCGAAGAAAGATGTTGGAAGCCTTACAACAAGAGAATCACGAGCTGTGCGAGGAAGTTTCATCTCTGAAAGATAGCTTGGAAAGGATTACCGCCATGATGGAAAGCTTGGTGGCTGCTCAGAACTAGTCACCTCTCCTCATTATTCTCCGATACAGTGCACAGTCATCTCTGAGATTGTCACTGCATCGATTCTAGTTGAAACTGTTATTTCTCCTTGTTATCGCATGCCTGCTAGCACACCGTGGTGTATGCCATTTGATTTTTTTTTCTGTTAGGTATCATCCTTCTCCTCTTGAGACTATTGCATTTGCTACTCTTCAGCCGATGATGAACATTGCACCGCCTGTGATACATACTACTCTGCACCTTGATGAAATGATTTACCATGCTGAGCCCAATGAAGGTACTGGTGTGATTGAAAGGCTTAATGACTTTCAAGGCCATTTTGCTAAAATGCAGAAGGAGATGAAGGCTTTGAGACACAAGGATTTGTTTGGTAAAGATGCTTATGATCTCTGTTTGGTTCCTAATGTCAAGGTTCCACACAAGTTCAAGCTGCTTGAGTATGAGAAGTATCAGTGAAATACTTGTCTTGTGAGTCACTTGACTATGTACGCTAGAAAAATGTCTGTTCAGACAGAGAATGATCACCTTCTGATTCATTATTTCCAGGACAGTCTGACTGGTATATAGGTTTTGATAACATCCAAATCAAGACTTTCAATGATTTGGGAGATGTTTTTGTCAAGCAATACAAGTATAATGTTGATATGGCATCATACAGAGATCAACTTCGTGCTATGTCCTAGAAGGATAAAGAAACTTTCAAGGAATATACGTAGAGATGGCGCGAGCTTGCAACTCAGATTGTTCCTCCTTTGGAAGATAAATAAGTGACGAAGATCTTTTTGAAGACTTTAGATTCCTTTTACTATGATAAGATGATTGCAAGTTCTCCATCTGATTTCACTGAAATGGTGAATATAGGGATGCGACTAGAAGAAGGTTTCCGTGAGGAACATTTGAGTAAAGAAAGTAATACTGGCACAGGTTCTAAAAGATTAAATTTTTGAAAGAAGGTGATACTAATGATGTGTCTCGTGAAAGATATAGAAGACCTCGTGATTTGAGAATCGTCATCAACAACATGTAGCTTTTGTAACTCCGATGATTAATGTCACTCCTACTATGCCAGTAGCTCCAAAATATTAGTCTCGTCATCAACATCCTTATATGCAACAGAATGGTAATCAACATAGTCGTGCTAAGCTAAGCTTTAATACCATTCCAATGTTATATGCAGATTTCTTCCATCGCTGATCGAGAAGAATCTTGTGCAAACACGTTCTCCACCTCCGATTCCAGAGATTATTCCATGGTGGTATAAGTTAGAGGTTCATTGTGCTTTCCAACAAGGTTCCCCGGGGCACGATATTGGGAATTGCTTCCCATTGAAGATTGAAGTGCAGAAATTGATAAGGAGCAATGTTTTTCTTTCAATGTTGTTAATCTGATTTTGAAGACAAATCCACTTCATAAACATGGTAATACGCTTGTGAACATGGTTGATGGTTGTCCTAGTTTGTTTAAGATTTATAATGTCAGCTGGATTCGAAGGTCTTTAGTTGAGATGCATGCTTTCTTAAGCGAGTATCACGATTATGCTGGTTGTTGCATCTGCTCGGTGAACCCTCGTGGTTGTGTGATTGTTAAGAGAGACATTCAAAAGATGATGGATGATAAGTTGATTGAAGAGACAATGAAAAGAGATGAGTATGAAAATGAAGTGAATGTTATTATGCCTCAGTTCAATATTCTTGAGAAGGTTGTTCCTGAGAAGGTGGTTATTTCTTTTGATAGTCGTAAATATGTTGTTACTCCATTGGTGATCAATTTTCCTGGTCCAGTGCCATATGAGTCTGATAAAGCTGTTTCGTACCGGTATAATGCTACGATGATAAAATATGGTAACGAAGTTCCTATTCCTTTTCCAAATTATGTAGTTAGCATTGCTAATGTTACAAGGGTTACTCGAAGTGGTAGAGCTTTTGCTTATGATTCTCCGAAGAGAATTGAAGATACAAGTGCGAGTAAATAGATCGAGAATGCTATTTCCCAATCAGGTCAATTTAAAGATAGTGAAGATAAGGTGTTGAAACTGATAAAGAAGAGTGAGTACAACATTACTGATTAGTTGTTTCATACTCCGTCAAAGATATCAGTTTTATCGCTCTTGATGTGTTCTGAAGCTCATAGGCATTCTTTGTAGAAGATTCTTGATCAAGCTTATGTTGACCATGATGTGACTGTTGATCAGTTTGAATGTATCGTGGCTAATATAATATCATGCAACAATTTAAGTTTATGTGATGATGACTTACTTGAAGAAGGAAGGAACCATAATTTGGCTCTGCATATTTCAGTGAATTGTCAGGAAGATGTTATGTCTAAAGTGATGGTTGATACTGGATCGTCTCTGAATGTGATGCCAAAGTCGACTTTGTCAAGGCTTGCTTACAAAGGTGCTCCTATGAGGCATAGTGGGATTATTGTGAAAGATTTTGATGGGTCGAAGAAAATTGTGATTGATGAAGTTGATCTTCCTATTCTGATTGGACTGTTTCAATTTTAAATTACTTTTCAAGTGATGGATATACGTCCCACTTATAATTGTCTCCTTGGAAGACCCTGGATTCATGAGGCATGAGTTGTTACTTCTAATCTCCATCAGAAGCTGAAGTTTGTGAAAGATGGGAAATTAATGAATGTTGGCGGTGTGCAGGCGATGCTAGTGAGAAATTTTTAATCCTTTTTCCTATATTGACGTTGAAGAAGAGGTTGGAACTTCGTTTCAGGCACTTTCTGTTGTTGATGATGCTGCTAAAAGGAATGTTATGCATATGTCTTCTCTCAAGGATGCTCTACATGTGCTTAAAACTAGTCAATCTGACGGTTGTGGATGAGTTATTGATGTTGTTAATAACAAAGAAGGATTTTGTATTGGTTTTGCACCAGGTGTGGTTCTCAATGACCCGAAGAGTATTCAGGAAGGATTCCGAAGTGTTGGGTTTATCAACAATCATTCCGTTGTTGCCATCATTAAAGATGATGAAGATGAAGAAATGCTTAACTTTGTTACTGTCACTCCCGGGATTTCCATCCTGGTACAAACGCGAAAGTGGCGCGGAAGAGGTAGAGTCGCCAGCCAGGCATTTTTATCCCGAAGAAACGGGAATGGTAATGATGCACAAACCAGAAGAAAAGAAAAGGAAGGACACGGGTCCTGCGAACCAAAGAAACTGAGTTCGGGAGTCGGTTACGACCTGGGAAGGTATTAGCACCCCAGATCGTCCGCCGTACCCGACAGGATCCACGCTTGCAAAGAAACCGGTTTCAAAGGGTGAAGAAATGAAAGTTGCTGCAAAGAAAATGAACTGAATTGGATAAAAGAAATGAAGAGAGAACTGAAAAAGAAATGAAAAGGAAAAAATGTAGGGAAAACAAAGATTGTGCTCGAACGGGCCATACCCCGCTGCCTACGTACCTCATCTGGACAATGAGGATCAGAGTCACCGTAGTTCCCCTAACTAGGGGTGGAAAAGATTGCTTGTGTCTTAAGGCTTGAACTGCCTATGTCAATGCTTAGGTGTTGCAGGCTCGGACGACGAGTGTGTAACCGTCTTGCAAAATGACAAGTAGGAGCAAGTTCTCACGTAAAGAGTGAAGGTAATGAGAAAAGAAGTCCCGAAGGAGACGCTTATTGCTGGTTTTTGTGTTTTTTATGAGTTTTCTATTTTTGAAGTTTGCATAGGTAAGTGTATTTAAGTTTTACTCACTGGGATGTGTACTTCTTACATCATCCTGAAATGGAATGCGCAAAAGGCACACCTATCTATGGAGGAAATCCCCTAATTTAGTCCCACAAGTGAAGGCTCAGACACACTGACCTACTGGCATTTATTAAGTGTTTTTGTGATTTTTGGTTAAGAAGTGTTTTTTATGATTTTCTTTGTGAAGAAATCTCATGCTAAGACCTATCCACCACGAGGGATATCCTACACCTCGCCCTGAAATGAAACGCGTGCAAGTATCTCATAGCAAAGTCTCGTGTCACATGAGAAGACTCGTCATTTATTAAAGTGACTTAAAGTTAAGTTTGAAGATGAGAATAGAGAGCACCAAAAGGATCTCAAAGGTAAAAGTGTAATGGGGGACTAATGAATCCTAATTGTTATAATGCATAGAAAAATCTGGGTTAGTGAGGTTTACTATCCTAAAGGAAGAGAAGAAAGAAGAAGAGAAAAAGAAAAAGGAAGAATAGAAGAGGGAGGAAGTAAGGCCTAAGCCCCAACAATCACAAGTAAGAGAATAATAACAAGGAGAAGAGAAGAGATAAGATTTGGAGATGTGGGAATCACATCCACACCTCTCACTTACCAAAGCTCCTGAAATGGTTAGTGACATAAGAATAATTGCAACACATAATGAACATAATGTCAAACCAAAGCCACACAACCAGAAGTGAAGTCCTAACAACAAATGTCAAATGCAAGTTCAAAGTACAAGAATGAGAAAAGAACTATACAACTCAACATGAAGCATTATGAATCACCATGACCAAACAAAGTAAAACATGAGAGAATACAAAGTAAACTAGACAAAGCAACATCACAAAGTGCAAGACCAGAACCCTAACATGTTAGGAAAATGCCTAAGGATCATGTAAGATGGAGAGAAGAAGCACACAAAGTCAAGTATTCATATCATGAGAAGTAAAGAAGCAAAGGAAGTGAGGTGGACATTCATAGAAGTGAATGAACTTCAAAGGCAAACAATCACAAAATTTTCCAAGGTACAAACACAAAATCAAGACTAGAGGGGTACCAATATCCTAATAAGGCTCTAAACAAGCTAAAGAAGTTGGCACAAGGGCCCTTCTAACCTAAGGAGTGATCATATGACCCAAAAGAAGCAAAAGGGAACAAGTAAGGAACAAAAAGTCAAATCAATTCAAATATACATCCAAAAGTTCTACAAAATTGCACAAAGACTCCTCAATCATACAATATTGACATGCCAAAAGGAGAGAATGAGAATCAAAAGCTAAGCAAGTCAAATAAGGGCTCAAACATGGACTAGGGTTAAAAGGCTTCATGCACAAGTTAGAGACCAAAATCACTTAAGCAAACTTCTAAATATCAGAACAAAAATCATCAACAAACTACATCTCATCATGAATCCAGAGCAAAAAGAATCATCTCAAAATTCAAATTAATGACCAAGATAGAAAATGAACAAACCATCATGCTTCAAAAGTGAAATAAAAGCAATTAATTAAAAGAAACAATTAATTTCTTCGTGGCAATTAAAAATAAATAAAAATACCAAAAATTAGAGAAAACTAAAAGAATCATTCCTGAATTTTTTTATAATTTTTGAAGACCTATTTCTATTTTTAAAAATTAAAATTCAAACTGAAAATAAAATAAGAAATAAAAAAGAAATAAAATAAAAGAAACCAGACCAGGGGTGCACTCAGCAAACGAAATCAGCTTATTATAAATCTGGGCCCAAAATGGAGGTGCAATTAGCAACTCTGGGCAGGGCCCACACGAAAAACTCATTAACCATTAGTAATCAGGATTAATTATTGTTAATATTTACATGTTATAATTATCTTATTAAAAATGAAATAACAAAATCATGTAACACAGGATCAATTGGTCACATAGGGTTTAAGTCACAAAAAGACAAAAAAAAACACCACAGCCACTCAGCAATCACCACGTCCTCATCTTCTTCCCTGGCTCATGAAAAATTCGAACAGAAGCAAGAAAAACAGGGCAAACTGCAGCATCAACAACCATACTTCATAGCACCACAACTCCTCCATCTTTCCATGAAAATCAAAGGTATAAAAGCCAAAAATGGAGTCCAAAGAACAAGGATCATGAATATGCTATCATATTTTAAATAAAAAAACCATAACCAAAGCAGATCGAACAGCATAACATTCAACATGAAAACTGTAAATCTCAAATTTAAGCTCAATCAAAGAACTCAAACACTTCAGTCATCTTAACTCTAAACTTAGCAAGTCAAAACAAATGAAAACACACCAAATCCGAAATGAAGAAGAGTGAATATTCAAACCTGCACTTGAGCTTTTCTTGAGATCTTCAGAAAACCAGAGATCAACCAAGCTTCCTTATGAACTCCTTTTCCTTGCTTGAGCCAAATAAAGGCTTGCAAATGGAAGAATGAGCAAAAACAGAAAGAGTGATTGAACTCTTTTCTTGCCCGAAGCTCCAAAACCCCCTTATATATGTGATGAGAAGATGAATGTAAGGATGCAAAGGTGCTGGAGATGAAGAATGAGATGAGAGAGTAAGGAAACAAATCTAGAAATGCTTTTGTTATGTGCAGCTTGAGAGCACAATGAAAATAGAGAAAGAGAGGCGTGTGATTTGCAGCCATCCCCACTCTTTGCCCTAAATGCAACCTTATATATGATGCAGGGTATGAGGCCCCCTTTGGAGTGTGAGAACCAATTCAGTTATGTTGCGGCCTGCGTGACTCCCTTGGCTTGTTTCTTTCATTTTTCAAATTTAAAATAAATCATGTGCCTGATGGTGTAGAGTGTTATGGTGGTGCATGTATGCTGGTGGATTATCATTGGATGATGAGAATGAGAGAAGGGTTATGATTGGCTGACTAGGGTAGTGCATGGGATGCATGCTGCATGACTCACGTGAACTCCCTCTCTCCTTTCTACTTGTGGCGTCCGCGTGAGTGTGTGAGGGTGAAGAAAAAAGTGTGACTCCAAGGGACATGTGGCAAGCGGAGAATGGATGGCTTCAACAATGCTGATCTTCTCACTTTTTCCGTGTACCATCACCATGCCTCATTCTTTGTATTATTTCCTTATATTTGGTCATGCAACAAGAGTAAAATGGACCCACTAAAAAAATTGTGAACAAAATATTCATGTCACGCCACACATAACCTTATTTAATTAATAAACCAATGACTAAATGACACATGTCCACCAAAACCCTAAAAAATGCTCCAAACTTCAAAAAATCATAACTTGAGTTCTAAAAATTCTATGAAAGTGTTCTACGACTTTTCGGAAAGGGAAAATCATGCTCTATAACTTTAGTGTTCACCGAAAAATCATTCGGAGCTTTTTAGCACATGAAATAATAGCTTGAAGTTTCGGGACAAAATAATTTCCAAAAATGGAAACTTCCAAATTTAGTAACTTTTCGCATACTCCCGATTTTTGACATTATTTAAGCTTAACTGAATTACTCCTTGACATGATATGACCTCAAAAATGATAATCCTGATTAAAAAAACTCTGAAATCTTCATGTTGACTCTTCTGACTGCACAATTGACTTTCTTGCTTCACCTTCAAGCAACTGAACCAAACCTTGACTTCTTCAGTGAATTTTTGCTTCAAACTTCATACATAAGCCATGCAGACCAAATAAGAGCCTTTGCCCTCAAGAAATGGCCAAAATTCAGAAGATATGAGTATCTGGCCCAAAACCCTAATCAGGATTTCCCTCTCAGGAGAAAAGTTGCACTTCTGATGAAATAACTGACTTTCCTGAGGAATTTTCTCACCCAATCTCATCACTAGGATCCTCTTGTCATATGAGAGACTTTGCCCAGATGAAATGGCCAAAGTCACAAAGATTTCATGCTTGGAAATGAAACCCTAATTTGGGATCATTGTGCAGGAGCTTGCCCTAACTTGATTTCACTGGTGATCTCCCAACCTCCCGGGCTTTATGAATGACCTTGAACTTGTGAATGCAATGTAGACCCCTCATAGGACTTGGACAAATCCACCGGGCCTCTTATTATAGCTTGTGATGCCTCAAATCCCTCCACAGATGATCATATGCCTAATGCTATGTCATGAGAATGTTATGCCTCATCTTTCCATGCAAAGATGCCAAGGATATGATATGTTTATGATGATTATGGTATGATGATGATGCTAAACAGGAGAGGGAAAATTTGGGGTGTTACAGTTACACACAGAAAGATTTGCAAGAACTGGATTGATGTTGATGTTCCTTCTATTGTTCATGCTTCAAAGTAATTTGTTTTTTTTCTTTCAAAAATCCTTTCACTCTGCCCAAGATGAAAGTGAAGTTTGTCGGGCTTTGTTTCAAATTTTATCATCACCAATAAAATGTTATTTTGTTATTTCCATATGTGTTTTTCCTTTTTGCTTTATTCTAAAAATTGGTAACATAAAAAACCCAAAAATATAATCACTATTTATCTGCATAATGTTTGCACTTTTGTTCATACTCTAAAATTAAAATAAAATCATTGTGCAGATTGATTGATAAACCCATTGAAAACAATGATCCTATGCCCACTCCCAACTTTGAATTCCCTATGTTTGAAGCCAAGGAAGGGGATATTGAAGAGATTCTTGATGATATTTTCCGTTTGCTTGAGCACGAGGAGAGAATTATTCAGCCTCATGAAGAGTTATTAGAGATGGTTAACTTGGGTTCTGAAGATGATAAGAAAGAAATCAAGATTGGAGCATTGCTTGGTTCTAATGTTAAAAAGAGAATGGTAGAGCTTCTTAGAGAATATGTTGATGTGTTTGCTTGGTCTTATCTAGACATTCCAGGTCTTGATACCAACATTGTGAATCATAGATTACCGCTGAAGCCAGAATGTCCACATATGAAGCAAAAGTTGAGAAGAACTCATCCTGATATGGCAGTAAAGATCAAAGAGGAGGTTCAAAAGCAGATTGATGCAGTTTTTCTTGTGACATCCAATCATCTTCAATGGGTGACCAATATTGTGCTTGTCCTAAAGAAAGACGGAAAAGTTCGAATGTGTGTTGATTACAGAGATTTGAATAAAACCAGTCCAAAAGATGATTTTCCATTACTACACATTGATGTGTTGGTAGATAATATGACTAAGTTTGATGTGTTTTCTTTTATGGACGGATTTTTCGGTTATAATCAAATAAAGATGGCACCCAAGGACATGGAAAAGACCATATTTATTACAACATGGGTGTCACTCCCATTAAAAGACACCTGGTCAGATAGGGTACAGACGCGAATGGTCGGCGAAAGAGAGAAGATGAAATGAATAGAGTCGCCAGCTAGGCATTTTTATCCCGAAGGAAAGGTAATGCTGCATAAACCTAGAGAGATATGGATAAGACGGTCGCGAACCAGAGAAACTGAGAAAGGGGGTTGCTTACAACCTAGGAAGGTATTAGCACCCAGATTGTCCGTCGTACTCGACGGGATCCACGCTTGAAAGTTTGTGTTTAAAGGGGTAATGTCTGTGATATCTGTGTGCAAAAGCTGGAAAAGAATGTACAAGTGTCAGTGCAGGAAAGTGAAGTGAGGTGCTCAGGAATGAGGCTTAAAAGAGAATGCTGAAAGAAGGGGAAGACACAAAGACCTTTGTTTGATAACAGTTAAGTTATGCCTACGTATCCTCTCGTGCAATGAGGAAGTCAGATCACCGTAGTTCGACTCAAAGAGATTGAAAGATAAATTGATTGACGAACTGCTTGCTTGTCTATGCTCAAGTGTATGACTCGTCTGGCTCAAGTTCTAACTGTCTTGCATTAGACGGAAGTAGCCAATTCTCGTTTATGCGTGAGTGTGATGAGAAAAGAATCCCGAAGGAGACGATTATTGTTTGTTTTTGTGTTTTCAATCTTTTATTGCTTTTTGTGTTTGTCATAAGTTAATGAGCTTAAGCCTAAACCAAGGGTTAGTAAACTCATCATATCCTCCCTCTGATTAGGGATAATGAGAATACCTTAAGTATGAGATAAACATCTCAACTTAATTACCTTAATGATGTAGGATTAAGATCGTCAACCTACTTGTGATTATTTAGATGTTTTTGAGTTTTTGTTTAGTGTTAAGTAATGAGTCTAAGCCATAATCAAGGATTAGTGAACCCATTACACCATCCTAATAGAAGGATAATAGATGAGCACACTTAAGTTGAGGAAGATACCTCAACTTAATCCATGATTAGGGATTAACCTCATGACAAAACAAACCTTTATTAAAATGGATTTTAATTAAGGGTGAGATTAAGAAGTGAATTTTATGGTTTGCAAGACAACTTGAGGGGGATTTGTCCATTAAAACTAGGGTTAGTCCTTCTTAACCAATAAAGGAAGAATTAGAACCCTAATGCAAGGCCCAAGTTACAAGTTAATGTCTTAATGATTATTAAGTGGATTGATTAAGAGGTTTAAACAAATTAAAGGTTTAACACTTAGGATTAAAGTTATACACTCCATCCTAAGAGAAGGATGCAGGCATAACCCTAATCACAAAGTCTTAAAACCTTAAAGGTTTAGTCTCTAATGATGATGTGAGAAGAGAGACACAAAGAAGACACAAAGGTAGAAACTAAAGGGGGACTAATCACAACCCTAATTATTGTCATTCTTGGATGTTCCTATGGTTTGTAAGGCTTGGAGGATATCCTCAGAGAAGCCACCAATGGAAGAAGCATATGAGAGGAGGAGAAGCAGAAGAAACAAGTTACTTACTTCACTGAAGAAGATAAGTAACTTGGAGAAAGAAAGTGAAAGATGAAAATGAATGAGAAAGCTCACTCTAAAGCAAACAAAAATGAAAAAATGATGCATAAGAAGAATGAGAAGAGAAATGAGAAGTGAAGGCAAATTCACTTCTCAAGTTACTTACCACCTGAAAAAGGTTAGCATAAGGAAAGAAATGAAATGAAAATGAAGCATATGAAAAGGTAAAAACCAAAACCAGAAGCAAACACATGATGCAAATGACGCTATGAGATGATGCAAAGGCATACCAAGTTCTATGAATGTTCATACAAGAGATTGGATGCAAATGAGGCATGCTTTGCAGTATGAAAACACATGTATGCTTATGAAATGAAATGGATGCAAAGCATAGAAAATGTATGAAGAATTGACCAAGCAATGTTCAAGAAATGTCTTAATATGTCTAAGATGGCATACAAATTCTTAGAATTCCATGGCAAGTTCACATGTTCATGCAATGCAATGTAAGATGCAAGTATGGATGCAATATTAGGGTTACATGAAAGGATGAGATGCAAAAGTCAAAAACAGAAGCAAATCATAAGATAAAAAATTGCAAATGAACTCAAAGGAACCCTAACCCCATATGATATCACACCCCAAAGGAGAAGGTCTAACTCTTAACCTAAAGAAAGTTGTGAATTTTCTAAGTAAACTAGGGTTTTTGGGTACCTTAAGAGGAAAAATGCAAATCAAGTAGAAAATGCAAGATAAATTTATGACAAAAATATGCTAGATACTAAATGCTATATGAAGAACAATGAAAAAAGAACCAATTTCAAACCCTTCATGGTTTGGCAGAAAAGAATTTTCAAAGTTAGGGTTCCAAAAAGGGATTTTTATGAACCCTAAATTAAAGAAAAATGTCAAAGTTGGATCAAAACCAAAAAGAAATTTATATGAATGGTTTGAAAATGTTTCTAAATGTCCTAAGATGCAATGTGATTTTTTTTGGAATTTTTAGAAACCTAAATGGTATTTTAATTAATTAACTTCCATTAATTAATTAAAATAAACATTTAAATGTTTTAAAAATGATTTTTAAAATGCAAAAAATAAAAATAAAAATGTTTTTGGGTGAATAAAAATATTTGAAGTCAAAATGCAGAAGAAAAATATTTTTGGAATTTTCTAAGTATTTTAAATAAATTGGCAAAGAAAAATGCAATAAAATGAAATAAAATATGAATTAAAGGGACTGGTCAACTGATCCAATGGATCAGATTCAAACTGGGGTTTGGAGGGAAGACCACGCGCGCTATCCAATGGTCCAAATTTAAACTGAGTTAATTAATTAATTAAACCTTATTAAATTAATTAAACTGAATTAGGGTTTAAGTGGATCAATCTGGACCCTACAAACACGCGCTAAACAGGATCCTACGGCTGATATTCAAACTGACTGGATTAACCTTTATCTCACCCCTAAACATTTTCAGGTGACCGGAGCTAGCTCCGGTCATCTTCTCCGGCAGGACCCTCAACCTAACTTCTTCCCTAGGCTATTTCAAGAGCTCTAAAGCTCCAGATCACATCTCCTCACCTCCCTAAACATGAATCTAACCTCAAAACTAATTTCTAATGGATGAATCAAAGGATACGAATCAAAACCTAAAAACTATAAACGTTTCAGAGCACGCATACAAACTTATTTCTCAACCAGTTTCAAAAGTAAATACATCATGATGATCAACAAAGCATAAAGAACATTTCTATAACCTAAAATTGCATTTCTGGAAAATTTGTTCTTGAGGATACCTGAAGTGGAGCTTTCTCAATCTGAGCTATCTGGCCTCTTCTTTGGTGTAAAATGACTCCAATGATCCTCCTGGTGATGCTTTGATGCTTGAAAATAGTTTAGAATGGCTGGGACGAAATCTTGCAACTCAACTGGTCAGAAATCGTATTCTTGTTTGGCTGGCTTTTTGGCTTGTTTGATGGTTGGTTTATGTTCTAATGATGATGGTGAGTTGAATGGTGAAGTTTGTTTGGAGTTTTTGTGGCTAAGCAGATTGTTTCGAAATCTTTTGCTTTTGGGGTGATTTTGAGAAACTTAGTGATTCTGAGGTTCCAGGCCTGTGTGATGTATGTTATGAGTTGCTTTTGATCCACATAACAAGCTTTGATAGGTCAGAGTAGTTGTTGTGGCCTATGGTGATTGGTATGGGCAAGTTGCCAAAATGTCAACATAACTTGTACTTGAGGTATGGGCTGGTTCAGTGGATTTTTCAAGGCATGGCTCGAGTCAGCTTGGTTCAAGGATAGCCATGGAAGTCATTTTTCAGCTGGCACAGGTGGAAGCATGGTTGTATGAGTTTTTGCAAGTTTTGTTCACTTTAGCCCCTTTGTAATTTCTTGATGTGCAAGGTATATAAACTTGTGATTCTTGGGCCAATTCTGATTCTTAGGCAATACACTATGTTTATATGATGCCTAGAAGTGTATTAGAGGTCACAAAATGGATTGGTTTGTGAAATTGCAAAAAATCCTCTTTGGCATGAAACCTAAAATTATGTGATTTTTGTCAACTTTGCCAAGCCATAACTTGAGTTCCATAATGAATTAGGACTTGTTCTTGTACTTTTTGAAAAGGGAATGATCCAATCTACAAATTTCATGAACAATAATTTTTCATTTGAAGCATTTTTGTTTGAGAAAGAGGGGGTTGAAATACTTTCCCAAAATGGAAAGTTTCCATGACAAGTCATTTCCATTTTTGGCAACTTTTGGTTTAGCTCAATTTTCTTCAATTTTGTGAACTTCCAAGCACTTCAATGATCAAATAAAGATCATATAACTTCAATTTGATGAAAAATCCACTTTGGTTCTATGGTTGGAGGCTTCAGATGCCCTAATTTTACACTGACTTGCTCAAGAAGTTACCCAATGAACAAATGACTTCCACAATGAATTTCTACATAAAACTTGGTACACATTATCCTTATAACATATTGAGACTATTGGAAACAAGAATGACCAAAAAAATTGAAGTTATGGCCTCTGAAACCAAAACCCTAATTTCAGGTCATCTGTGTAGTGAAACCCTAGCTCTACTTCCATGCTTTCCAAGTTCCCGTGATTTCTTGACTTCCTTGATCTTTGAGGGATATAGAATGATGATAGAACATACATAGACCCTCTTGGAATGATTGTAAGCCTTTGGGGTGGCTCAGATGGACCCTTGGATTGCCCAGATTACAAACCTTAGATGCAGATGAACTTGAACTAATGCAGTGAAGCAAAAATGCAATATGAGATGGTATGATTAAGCTTATGCAAATATGAAAGATCACAAGCCATGGTGTGAACTTAGTGAGGGAAAATTTGGGGTATTTACAGCTGCCCCTATTCAAACATGAGTTATCTGTGTAGGATGTAAGCGACGGGCTTATCAGACAAACAAGATAACTTGTGATTGAATACCAAAGACAGTCCGGAATTTGCACTCACTGGGAGAAGAAGAAAAGGGATATAAATTATAAAAGGTAGTAAAGTATGATTATCAAAATGCGGGCGATGGAAGACGACCATTAAGCGGAGGACGGCTGCTGGGGATAAAGCGGTTAGTAAAGCAATGACGGGGACGACCGACATGTTGGGGAAATAAAGAAATTATGATGGGGACGACCATCGGGTAAAGGAACAAGATTCTCTGGGGATTAAAGTAAAGGCAGTGATGGGGACGGCCATCAGGTTTACAAAGAAAAGCGAACATCGATGGGGACGACCATCGGTTCAAAGAATGAATGAAATAAATGATGAGGGACGATCATCAAAGGTGAAGGACGATCCCCTAGCAGGGGACGACTGCTCTTTATCGCGACATAGGACGAATGTCGAATAGAAAAAGTCGACGATAGGGACGGCCATCGGATAAAATGATGAAGGACGATCATCAAGAGGTGAAGGACGATCACCTAGCAGGGTATGGCTGCTCTCGGGGTTTATCATGACATAGGACGAATATCAGATAACAAGATTAACGATGGGGACGACCATCAGATAAAACGATGAAGGACGATCATCAAGAGGTGAAGAACGATCACCTAGCATGGTACGGCTTCTCTCGGGGTTTATCATGACATAGGACGAATGTCAGATAACAAGATCAACGATGGGGACGACCATCGGATAAAATGATGAAGGACGATCATCAAAAGGTGAAGGACGATCACCTAGCAGGGTACGGCTGCTAAATATCACGACATAGGACGAATGTCGGATAGAAAAAGGTTCCAATAATGGAGACTCCGCTGGGGAAATGATGAGGGATGGTCATCCGAAGGTGAAGAACGATCACCTGGCAGGGTACGGCTGCCGAAAGTATCACGACATAGGACGAATGTCGGATAGAAGAAAGAGTTGCTTCACTGGGGAATGGTAAACACGGACGAGTGCTTACGCTTCAGAAAAATAAAAGGTATAGGTGTTTTGACGCTGTGTATAGATTAAAGATGCGGACGAGCATCCTTATGACCATGATACGGACGAGTATCGGTAGAAACAAACGCTGACGCATGTTCAGAGATGATGATACAGACGAGTACCAACTGGTTAACAAAGAACACGGACAAGTGTCGAATCAGTGGGGAATGATATACATACAAGATACGAACGAGTATCTGTATAAGTGTGAACAAGTATTGTTGGTATGAGCAAGACACGGACGAGTGTTCAACTTGTTGGGGAGAGGTGACACGGATGGGTGTCAAAAGAGTATATAGGTATCTGTAAACACAGAGGATGTTTGTGGCTTATATCTACAGGGAATAAAATGACCCGGACGAGCGTCAGATGGGTATATATGAGCCCGTATTTTGAGAGTGCAAGGGGGATGCTTTGGATTTTATTTGCTTGCGAGTTTTTATATACATTACTGATGGTATTTGCAGGTGACCGACTCGAACCTGACTTGTGATCATGCAAAATGTTTGATTTTTGCCGTAATGCTCCATATTAAACGGAATGCTACGCTTATTTGGTGGATATGATGCAAATGCTATGATTATGCAAAAGAGAAATCGATCCGGGATTCGGATCCTGTTGCTGTGAAGATCTCTGGTTGATCTGCTTGGAAGGGTATCCTAGCTGGGGAAGAGATCATTGGTAGATCTGTTAGTAGATATAGCTTTGCTTGGGGAAATAGATCACTGGTTGATTTATCCGTAAGGAGAACTCAGCTGGGTAGAAGGAAACTTTCGTCACCTTGTTGTGTAAGTGTTTTAGGCATTGCTCTTCTGGGGAGAGGCTGGAAATTCTATGGGGAGATCGGCTGGGAATGCTCCTGTTGAGTAGACCTGTGCTGGGGATGAGGAGGCTTTGACAACTCCGCTGGGGGAAAGAATCCCAGATACTGCTTGGGAAGGAGGTATGCTGGGGAAGTGATGCTTGATATGCCCCATGTCACGTATCGAATATCTGCAACCTGTTAAGAAAAAGAAACGCACAAGCATCCCGAGGTATCCCTTACCGGATTCCGTCATAGAAGTTAGATATTCCTGAAAGTAAATATATGTCCTGCAATCGTTTATTAAGAATGGATCATTTGTTTTTATGCAAGTGTTTATTATGAATATTGGACATTTTGCAAACGAAAATAAAAAATGTACAAAAAGAGGTGTGACTGAAAATCTGATTTTATTAATCTGGGTGCCCTGAATTGGCAAATACAGTCAAAGGAATAAATCCCCTGGAATGAGGAGATTGCTATAAATTGAGAAAAGTAAAGTGTTGGCAATATTGATGATGCTTCCGGCGAGCTTCCTTTGCTATGACCTGTATGACCTTGACGTTCTTCTTATCTTGTTTTCCGAAGAAAGTTGATTCTGACTGATGTTTTATCCTTTCGAAGCTTGCCATGTTGTGAGGAGACAGACGAATTCAGAATGCAGTTGTTCACTTATTCCCTGATTTTGCGTGGATCGCCCTTTCGGGTTTTCAATCCACCAGGATACCCATTTTTTTCTGAGCTGTCCAATGCGGCTTTATAACTCAGCGGGTGTACATTTTTTTACTTTTCCCTTATTTTTGCCCGAGTCTTTTATTCTGTTTTTGACTCACCGGGATGCCCTATTTTTGCCTGGACTTTCATTCTGTTTTTATGTCCAACGGGTCTTTTTATGCGAAGTATTTTTTAACTGCATCTGAATTCACAAGGGACAAGAAATCTTCAGCATCCATAGTAGTGAGCATCAGTGCTCCACCAGAGAAAACCTTCTTCACTATGAATGGGCCATCGTAATTTGGAGTCCACTTGCCCCTGTGGTATGTATGAGGAGGAAGAAGTCTTTTCAGCACAAGATCTCCCACTTGGTATTCCCGAAGCCTGACTTTCTGATCGAAGGCTTTTTTCATCCTTTTCTGATATAGTTGCCCAAGACAGATTGCAGCTAATCTCTTTTCTTCGATCAGATTCAGTTGATTATACCGAGAACGGATCCATTCTGCTTCTTTCAATTTTACATCCATCAGTACCCGTAAGGAGGGTAGTTAAACCTCAATAGGTAGGACAACTTCCATACCGTACACAAGCTGATACGGTGTTGCCCTAGTGGATGTTCTGATTGAGGTTCAATACCCATGCAAGGCAAATGGTAGCATTTCGTGCCAGTCTTTGTAAGTAACCACCATCTTCTGTACAATCTTCTTGATGTTCTTGTTAGCTGCCTTAACAGTGCCATTCATATTTGGCCTGTAAGGAGAAGAGTTGTGATGTTGGATTTTGTGTCCCGGCACAGTTATTCCATCATCTTATTATTCAAATTGGAACCATTATCAGTAATGATTCGCTCGGGAACTCCATATCGACAAATGATATCTCTTTTCAGAAATCTGGCTACCACTTGTCTGGTGACATTTGCATACGAAGCTGCTTCAACCCATTTGGTGAAGTAATCAATGGCTACCAGGATGAATCTGTGGCCATTTGAAGCAGTTGGTTCGATCTTTCCAATCATGTCAATGCCCCACATGGCAAAGGGCCAAGGTGAAGACATCACATTCAAATAATTTGGAGGCACATGCACCTTATCTGCATAAATCTAGCACTTGTGGTACTTTCTGGCATAGGCACAACAGTCTGCTTCCATTGTGATCCAGTAGTAACCTGATCTCAACAATTTCTTATCCATTGCATGTCCTCCAGCATGGGTACCGAAAGATCCTTCATGCACCTCGTGCATCAGCAAGTCTGCTTCTTTCTTATCAACACATCTGAGGAGAACCATATCAAAGTTTCTCTTGTATAATGAACCATCAGCATTAAGGAAGAAACTACTAGCCATCCTTCTTAATGTCTTCTTATCATTGGATGATGCCCCTTGTGGGTATGTCTGATCCTCTAAGAAGCTTTTGATGTCATGGAACCAGGGCTTGTCATCTTTAGCAATGTCCACGGAGAATACGTATGCTGGTTGTTGCACCCCAAAATTTGCCCTCCACAAGACAAGACTTTGTGTACTAAGAGGCTCACAAGGTTCACAAGACATCTCATGAGGTTCACAAGGTTCACAAAGTTCATAATTAGTCAAGAAGTTTGACAATTCCCTCAGACAATGCATCCTCCTAAGCAATGCATCCTAAACTAGGGTTTTGACTTTAATCAGGTCAAATGGACTTCCAAGACTTCAAGTGAGCTTCGTAGCATCCTATATGTGTTCAAGAATCCCCATGTCAAGTTTCAAGACTTTCCCAAAAGATTTTCTCAGTCAGATGATCAGATAGGTTAAAATCAGTCAAAGTAGTTAAAAAGTCAAACTAAGGTCAACTGTGGTCAAACCAAAGTCAAACTTCATGATTTTTTGCCAACATCAAGTATATGAAGTAAAATTCATCATTTTATCAAGGGTTGATCATGATTCATCAAGGAGATTTCAGATCATCAAGAATCAGGAGTTTCTAAATTAGGGTTTTCATAGGAAAAGTCAACTGAACTTTGACCAGCCATAACTTTCACATGCTTCATCAAGAATTTTCCATCCAAAGCTCATTTTGAAGGAAATTGAATTCTCTACAATTGTGTCTCACAAGCCAAGCCCAAAAATGCTTCATTTGGAAGGTATGAGCCAAGACATTATAGGTCCTTTTAAAAGTCAACAAAAAGTCAACAACTTCAAAAGAGCATAACTTGAGAATGGTAAAAGATATGGACATGATACCAAAGACGTTGGTTAGAGGACTCTTTAAGCTTTCCAAAATGTCCAAGAACACCCTCATAGCATTAAAATTGAACTATTTGTGCCCTAGCAAAGTTGGAAAATTTTTGGGAAGTTTATGAAGCAAATAAGGCCTTAAAACAAGTTTTTGCTAAATGAGCCCACCAAATTACCATCCCATCTTTACAAAAACACCAAGCACGACCCAACCCACCTATTTTATGATTTTTCATTTTTTATTTCATATTTATTTGAATTTTATTTATTAAAATACAATTTAAATTGAAATAAAATATAAAAATCATATATTTGAAAAGGATTTGGCTTCTAGAATGTCTTAAAAAACATTTAAACTTGATTTGTACCATTTAAAATCAGATCATTCAAACATAGCAATGTTAGATTAAAAAAAATCAAGTTTTATGACATATCTTTCTCAATCTTCAATTATCCAAAAATTCCAAAGAATCATGACCTTTTTTTGACCTAATTCAATCCACATATATAGACAAACACATTGCCAATAGGAGGGGACGAATTTGCAGCTTCTAATATCACTTTCAAACTTTCAAAATTCATCAAATTTTTTAAATTCGGATTCCTCTAATTTGTAGTTTTTCAGGTGAATGGAGCATGCCAATCTCTTCCTTACATATCACTGAACATATACCAATGATCATATGCATCTAAAAACCCACGAATTGGCCAAACCGAATCAAAGTTTTTAGACATTCATGAATTTTTCGTTTTCATACATTGGTGTAAGATAAATTGTATTTGACTGTTGATTCTTGTTTGTGATGAGCTAACAATCGTTTCTGGATACTTTGATTTGAGTTTTGGTACAGGATGAGTGATCCACCATTGTTAGGGTTCTTCGGCCGTTTTAGGGTTTCATGATTTATCAATGATAAACGAAATCTAAAACCATAGATCAATTCTAATTAACCTCTGGATCATGTTGGTACATTTAATTTGATGAAATATTACTGTTTAAATGATGATTGAATTTCGTAGGGTTTGTTGCAAATGAAAAAATCGCAGGTAAACTTGTAGCAAAATTCGCAAGAAAAATTGCAGGTCTGGAGGTAGAAGATGACTGGCGCGAATTCAGAATTTGAATTTAAACATATATTATATATTAATGTTTGTATTATATGTCTTGAGAAACACTGATGGCGTGGTGGTGAGTGCATGCGTATGTGAAGGCAAGGCCTTGGGTTCGAAACCAGCCTCTGGGCAATTTTTTTTGTTCAATTATTTTGTTTTTCCAGGATACGAACAAAAGAATATGGAGGCAATATGTTGACAGCCAGCGCGCGCTAGCCCAGTGTTAATGCTGTTGATTTTCCAGTTAAAGGACCTGAGTTCAAATCCCAGGTCCTGTTTTTTTTTGTTTTAATTTTTCTTGTTTTATTTTCTTTTACTATTTCTTTATATTATTTTCTAAACTAATTTAAATAATTTTCTAAAAAACAATATATGTAAATTATTTTTCTTTTAAAACTTATATTATATTTTTTTTATATAGTTGTATATTATTTAATAATTTTGTATATTAAAAATTCTAATATGTTTATATAAAACCTAATTATTTTCTTTATAAACCCTAATTTATTTTAAAACCCTAATTATATTTATAAACCCTAATTTATTTTTCTAAAACAATTCAAAACCCTAATTTTCTTTTTATGATTTTAATTTCTTATTTTTATTATGCTTGTATAATTTTTATAATTAAATACTTCTAATATGTAAATATATTTAATTTATTAAACTATTAATCATATTTATAAGTATATAATTATTATTATTTATTTCTTTTTTCTTAAAATCCTTAAAAAATGATTATTTATTTAAATTTGAACTTTCAATTTATTTTCTATATTATATTATTATGCTAACTTTCTTTTTCTCTTATATTATTTTATTTATTATTACTAACCTCTTTATTTATTTATTTATTATATGCTTATTTATTTGAATTATTTTATTATTATTATGATGTAATTGTGTAAATTATTTAATAGTTGTAGAATTTTTATTAATTATTTAAAATTGCTATGGTTAGTAAAATAGGGAGTGAAAACATTG
Source organism: Lathyrus aphaca (assembly GCA_963966055.1). Taxonomy (NCBI): domain Eukaryota; kingdom Viridiplantae; phylum Streptophyta; class Magnoliopsida; order Fabales; family Fabaceae; genus Lathyrus; species Lathyrus aphaca. The sequence goes on along the minus strand of OZ014519.1, from coordinate 374,130,291 downwards.
TTTGTGTTTAAAATTGAATTTAGATCACTAATTTTAAGATAAATATTATAAATTTGAACACGCACACACGTAAGTCGATCTTGGATTGCCATCTCACTTCTTAAGGGTTACCTCTCATGTTGCCTAAATAAAAGGTCAAGTAAGGTGTATAAAGCAAAGTCCCTTATCTTATTTAAAATCATCTTGTTCCTTAAAGAATTATAAGATCAAGTCCCTTCATGGTTGCCTTAGTAAATGATCTTGTCCCTTTCGAATAAAAGATGATAAGTCCCTTCGAATTGCTAATACACCTTACAATTGCCTAATCACAGATGTCCCTTCACTTGTCCCTAATAACATCCAAGGTAATGACTACCTATTCATTAATAATAGGGATAGTCTTACCATTTAAAGGATATTTAAGAACAGAAAAGATTTAACTTAGGGTAGGTTTCTCTTATGTACTTGCTCACCTTTTCAAAACATTTCAAAAACACTTCACATTTTCAAACAATTTTCAAAACAAGGGCTTTATATATATCCGTACATGGATCATTATAAAGTACTTAAGAAAATTTGTAATCACACACTACACTTCTCAAAACAATTTAAAGTGAGCTAAGTAACTAAGAGCCCATGGATAACCATGGATGTAAAGGGTGCTAACACCTTCCCTTTACATAACCTACCCCCCGAACCCAAAAATCTTTTGAGGTTTTTCCTGTTCTTTTATGCCCTTTCCTTTGGATAAAATAAAAGTCGGTGGCGACTCTTGCTATCCGCAACATAACTAAAGTCAGTTCTCCCACCGTGTTACAGAACTGGCGACTCTGCTGGGGACTTAATAAAAGAGGGGTACCCTTAGGAATTAGATCACTTTAAAATTGTTTGCCTTGTTTGCTTTATACTTATCTGTTGGATGCTCTTATGTGTGAAAGATCCTAACCCGGATCTAGTGTACCTTAGGTAAATGGCAATAGACCAAGGAAACTGTACGGCGTATACCGATATGGTTGATCTGGTGGCCATAGTTAGTGTGACTTCTTAGTTGGTGCTTATGTTCCTTAAGTCAAGTTGAGGATAATATGAGGTTGCCATATGTTGTCAATGCACTAACTAACTTTTAGAACCCTAGTTATCCCATCTTGGCCTTTAGAAAAGTAGTGAGATAACCGGCTTTGGTGAAGACTGAAGTTGGTTGATACTCGATACTACACTCATTGAGATCCTAAACTTGGAGGGTTTTGGTTGGCAAGTAAGTTGCCTACTGAACAACCACCCTTGTGAAGGATCAATGATATTGAGATCCCTTAGAACCTGGTTACTTTTGTAGGACAGGATGAACCAACTAACTTCAGGGGAGGGTACTTACCTTTAAACCTCATGCAAGCCTTCAAACCTAGGGCTATTGTGTGACTTGTTTGTGTGTGACACATGTTTGTGATTGAGCATAACATCATGACATCATCATGCATCATGCATCATAAGCATAGCATTTTCACTAACCATTTCAAGGACCAAAGGATTTATCTTTGTTCTTTGTTGCAGGTCATGGCTTCTGCTCGTAGGAATACTATCCGGATCAACTTTGTAGGGATACCTCCTAAGCTTAAGGAATTGGTCTCTCAAGTTTCTGAAAACTCCCAATTCATCAACAGGCATGGTCACCTATTGGATCTAGTCACCTCAGGGTTCAATGAAGACATGATGAGTGTCCTGTTTCAGTTCTTTGATCCTAAGCACCATTGCTTCACATTCCCCGATTATCAGCTGGTTCCTACAATGGAAGAGTTCTCCAAACTTCTGGGTATATCTGTTCTTGATCAGAAACCTTTCACAGGCTTGGAGAAAGAGCCTAAACCTGAAATCATTGTTGCAGCTCTACATCTGAAGAAGTCAGACATTGTTCTAGAAACGAGAAGGAGAGTTAAGGGTATTCTTGCTAAGGTGTTGATAGAAAAGGCTCAAGTGTTCTTGAAAGCTATGAGCTATGATGCTTTTGAGGAGATCTTAGCCTTGTTGATTTATGGCTTAGTGTTGTTCCCCAATCCAGATCAGTTCATAGACATTCACGCCATCAACATATTTCTGACTCACAATCCAGTGCCTACATTACTTGGAGATATTTTGCATTCTCTCCATACTCGTACTACAAAGGCACGAGGAACTCTGATGTGCTGCATACCTTTGCTATCTAGGTGGTTTATTTCTCACCTTCCTCGATCAGTGATGAAGAATGAACAAGGGTTCAGGTGGTCCAAGAGGATTATGTCACTTTCTCATTCAGATATCCATTGGTGCTCCAGGTCTATGGAGAATGTTACTATCATTGACCGTTGTGGGGAGTTTCCTAATGTGCCACTCCTTGGCATAAAAGGGGGCATTACCTACAACCCTTCCTTAGCTTTACGACAATTTGGTTACGCCCGGAGTGATGGTCCTCATGATATGTTGATTCAGGGTATTGTGTTTGACTACGACAACGATCTGCAAGGTTATCATCAAAGGTTTATACGAGCATGGGGAAAAGTGAACAAGATTGACAGCAAGACTCTGGAGCCCAAGTACACTATTCCTATGGAACTTATCTCAGATGGGTACGAGCTCGTGCTCAGACTCTTATGATGCCATATCCTGCCATCCTTCCAGTTACTATGGAGCCTGTTGCTGAAGGAGATACTTCTTATACCATCCTTCACCCAGACATGCCCACTGACATGGAAGACTTACAGAGATCCTGGATCCAGTTGAAGGAGCAAAGAGATACTTTTGAGACTCATTACAAAGCAAGTCAAGAAAGAATCCTGGAGCTAACAAAGCAACTTCACGAGGAGCGGAATCTCAACTCATACCTCAACACAAAGAGGAAACGTCCATGGGAGACTTAAAACCCCATTTCTTGTATTTATTTCATTTTTATTGTAAGCCCAAAGGGCAAACAAATTTATTACTAATAAAAGTTTACTTTCTTGGTTGTTTAAACAAATTTAAATCCTGCGGTTCTTGAAAACATTGCATACGCATTTATACACCATATCACTGCATCTCAGGTTTCTTGTGCACAGATATCTTATCTTCTCGCTGTTTTTCAGCAATGGCTCTTGAACAAACAGTCAAAGATCTCCAGGCACAAAATGCCCAGTTCCAAGAGCTGATCCTGAACTTGTCCAAGGGGCAGGATGAATTGAAGACACTGCTGGCCAAGAAGACTAAGAAGACTAGAAGGTCAGGAGGCCTAATCAACATGGGAAGAAGGTTCAGAGGTCCTGTCAAGACCAAGGAACAGGTTGAAGATTATGAGTCTGAAGAGTCTGAGAAAGAGGGAGGCAGTCTCCATAATACAATGAGGGATTCTGATTCTGAAGCTAATTACTATCATGATCCTAATGAAGATAAGTTCAAAATGCTGGTGGATAGAATGGATGCTATGGAATTGCAAAAGTCTTCTGGGCTGGATTTTGAAGACCTAAGTTTGATATCTGGGGTGGTCATACCCATTGGTTTCAAGGTTCCTGCTTTTGTAGTGTATGATGGTGTTTCTTGTCCCAAACTGCATCTGAGGTCTTATGTCCGGAGAATCCAACCCCATACTGCTGATAAAAAGTTGTGGATCCATTTCTTCCAAGAGAGCTTGTCTGGAGCTCAATTGGAATGGTACTATCAATTGGAGAGTGTTAACATCCGTGATTGGAATGATCTTGCTGAGGCCTTTTATAAACAATATCAATACAATGCTGATCTAGCCCCTACTCGCATGCAACTACAGAGCATGTCTATGGGTGCTAAAGAAAATTTCAAGGAGTATGCTCAGAAGTGGAGAGATTTGGCTGGAAGAGTACAACCTCCTCTAACTGACAGGGAGTTAGTGGATATGTTCATGTGTACGTTGAATGGTCCTTTTTATAGTTATCTCATTGGAAGCTCATCATCTGGCTTCACTTAGTTGATAATGACAGGAGAGCGCGTAGAAAGTGGTATAAGGAGTGGCAAGATCCAAGTAGGTGCTTTTTCATCAAGTACTACAAAGAAGCCTCCTAGTGGGAAGAAAGAGTCAAATGCTGTTTATGGTCAACCTGATCGTAACAGGAGGCACCAATTTGTAAGTGTAGTTCATATTTCCAATCCTACTCCTGCAACACCAGAACAACCACAGAACAATCATCAGAGGCCTAGAAGATAGTTCACCAAGTTCAACATGTCACTGGCCCAAGCCTTGCAACACTTGTTGAAGGGTGAACTCATTACTTTGAAGGACCCTCCTCAGAACCCCAATGTTACCTCTCCCAGGTACAATCCTAATGCCCGATGTGCATATCATTCTAATTGCCCAGAACATGATACCAATAATTGCTGGATATTGAAGAATAAGATTCAGGATATGATTGATGCTGGAGAGATTGAGTTTGACCCTCCGGGTACTCCAAATGTGATTACTGCTCCCATGCCAAATCATGAAAAGACTGTTAATGCCATTGATGAAGTTTCACATATTTCCTCAGTTGTAGATGTGACTACACCATTGTTTGTTATTAAGAAGAAGTTGGTACAAGCTGGGTTCTTTCCAGGTTGTAATGAAGATTGTTTCTATTGTGCTTATAAACCGGATAGTTGCTGGAAGTTGAAGGACGGTATTCAACGCCTCATGGACAATTACACCATATTATTTGAGAGGACACCTTCTGTGGAGAGCATGGTTGAACATATAACTCAAGGTGCGAAGGTTGAAGAGGTGGATATGGTTGATAAAGTGCCAGTAAGGATCACTTCCAAGGGCCCTGTCAAAATCACTCATAAGGGTCCAATTAAGATTACTGCTGAAGGCCCTGTGAAGATTGTTGCTGAAGCTAGAGTGGCTCCTATGATCATTACCACTCCTGGTCCTATTCCGTATACTTCTGATAAAGATGTGCCTTGGAATTATGGCTCCGATGTTTATATTCATGGTGTTAAGCAGGAACCCTTAGCTGAGACACCTGTTGTTGATGAAAACCTTGATGTTGATAATATTGCTGGATCTAGCAAGATCACACGAAGCGGAAGAATTTTCTCTTCTCCAGTTACCTCCAAGAATACAGTTACTCCAGCTACTACCTCCACTACTGATGCCCGGGGAAAAGGTCCTGTTATTGAACCTATACAAACTGATGTACCAGCTGCTGATGATCTCTCTAAGCAGATGGAAGAAGTATTGAAGATCATTCGCAAGAGTGATTATGACATTGTTGATCAATTGGGGCATAATCCCTCCAAGATTTCTATGTTGTCTTTATTGTTGTGTTTTGTGGCTCATGCTAAAGCCTTGATCAAATTTTTGAAGACTGCTCACGTACCAAATGAGATTTTTGTAGATCAGTTTGAAAATTGTGTTGCACACTTGACCTATGATAATGGGTTAGGTTTCTCCGATGCTGATTTGACTCCTGCCAAGAGGGATCATAATAGGGCTCTACATATTTCTATTGAATGCAGGGGCACTACCCTATCACATGTGTTAATAGACAATGGTTCCTCTCTGAATGTGCTGCCCAAAGAAGTTCTGAATAAGCTTAGTCCTGAAGATGCTGTGTTGAGACCCAGTAATATAGTGGTGAAGGCTTTTGATGGTTCGAGAAGAGTGGTACACGGAGAAATAGATCTCCCAATCAAAGTGGATTCTCAGGTCTTCAATGCTACCTTTTATGTAATGGATATTCGTCCCTCGTACTCTTGTTTTCTTGGTCGCCCCTGGATCCATGGGGCAGGTGCTGTGACCTCCACCTTACATCAGAAGCTGAGATATCCAGTAGAGGGAAAGGTTGTCACTGTTTACGGAGAGGAAGGACATATGATTAGCCATGTGAACACATTTAAATATCTTGAAGTAGAAGGTGAGTATGTTGAAACTCCATGCCAGACGTTTGAAGTAGTTCCTTGGGTTGTTAATAATTTTGAAGCTCCTCCTGTTGTCATGAAAGTTCCTGTGGTCACCAGAGTACCTCCTACAATGGCCTCCCGCAAGGATGCTAGAGCTGTGGTGGATGACGGTGGTTGTACTATTTGGGGTCAGCTTCCTGACATTCCTTACAAGTCTGACAAGTTTGGTTTGGGTTTCACTGTAGAGTCCCAGAAGGCTGTTCGTCGTGCTCGTGCTGTTCGTATCACCAATCAAGGGGTCATGAAAGACCAGATCAATGCTGTGGGGGACTATGATGAAGACTATAACTTGGATGCTTCGATTTTTCCTACTGTGGGTGCTGGGCTCAATAACTGGAAAGCTGAAGACGTTATTTCTATCTCCTTTAGTCAGGAGTAAATACTATTACTGTGTTGTTACTTTTAAAGTTTGTAATTTTTGAAAAATTAAACTCTTAAGCCTTGTGCCTTACCCGAGGTACAATGGTATGCTTGTTTCGGGATGTCATTTCATTTGCATACTTCATTCAATAAAAATCAGTGGACGTTTCGTTTTCGTAAATATTGTGTTCCTTGTATTTCTTTTCTTTTCTTTTTGTTTTATCAGCTATGTGTTCTTACACACACCCACATCACTAAAATGCAGATCCTCATCCACTCTGGATCCTGTTGATAACAGTTCTACTATTGCCAATTATAATTTCGAGAATCCAATCTATCAAGATGAAGATGGAAATGAGGACGATTGTGAAGTACCTGTAGAGCTTGCTAGGTTGTTACAACAAGAAGAGAAAGCTATACAGCTACATGAAGAGCCAATCGAAGTTGTGAATTTGGGAACTGAAGAAAACAGGAAAGAGGTCAAGATAGGGGCTGAATTAGAGGATGGTGTCAAGAGCAGATTGATTCAGATGTTACATGATTATGTGGAGATCATTGCTTGGTCCTATGAAGATATGCCAGGGTTGGATACAGACATTGTGGTTCACCGTTTACCGGTAAAAGAAGATTGTCGTCCAAAGAAGCAAAAAGTTCGTCGCATGCGTCCTGAAATGTCAAAGAAGATTAAAGCAGAGGTGATGAAACAGTTTGATGCAGGGTTCTTAGCTGTGACTTCTTATCCTCAGTGGGTTGCAAATGTGGTACCGGTACCTAAGAAAGATGGTAAAGTACGTATGTGTGTAGATTACATGGATTTGAACAAGGCCAACCCCAAAGATGACTTTCCACTTCCTCATATTGATGTTCTGGTAGACAACACTGCTCAGCATAAAGTATTCTCTTTTATGGATGGCTTCTCTGGTTACAATCAAATCAAGATGTCACCTGAAGATATGGAGAAGACAACATTTGTTACACAGTGGGGCACCTTTTGCTATAAAGTGATGCCATTTGGTCTGAAGAATGCTGGGGCAACATATCAGCGTGCTATGGTGGCCTTGTTTCACAATATGATTCATCATGAGATAGAGGTATATGTGGATGATATGATAGCCAGGTCCCATAATGAAGAGCAACACCTTGATCATGTGCATAAGCTGTTTGAAAGGTTGAAGAAGTACAAGTTGAGATTGAACCCAAACAAGTGTACCTTTGGAGTAAGGTCTGGTAAACTCCTGGGTTTCATTGTCAGTGGAAAAGGTATTGAAGTGGATCCTGCGAAAGTGAAAGCTATACAAGAAATGCCAGTTCCCCATACTGAGAAGGAAGTTAGAGGTTTCTTGGGACGATTGAATTACATTGCAAGATTTATTTCCCAATTAACTGCTACCTGTGAGCCAATCTTCATGTTATTGAAGAAAGATCAGGTAATGGAGTGGAATGATGAGTGCCAAGTTGCCTTTGATGAAATCAAGAAATATCTTCTAGAACCTCCCATTTTGATGCCACCAGTTGATGGAAGACCCTTGATCATGTACTTAACAGTGTTAGACAACTCAATGGGGTGTGTGTTGGGGCAACATGACGAGTCTGGTCGAAAAGAGCAGGCAATATACTACCTTAGCAAAAAGTTTACCGACTGTGAAACAAGATACTCACTGCTCGAGAAAACTTGCTGCGCTTTGGCATGGGATGCTCGCCGACTAAGACAGTATATGTTGACTCATACTACCTTATTGATTTCAAAGATGGATCCAATCAAGTACATATTCGAGAAACCTGCTCTCTCCGGAAGAATAGCAAGATGGCAAATGATCTTGACAAAATATGACATACAATATACTACTCAGAAGGCCATTAAGGGTAGTGTAGTAGCTGATCATTTGGCTCATCAAGCAGTGGATGATTATCAGTCAATGAGTTTTGAGTTCCCTAATGAAGACATTATGATTATTACCAAAGAACCTGGACAATATGAAGGACCTGAACAAGGATCCCGATGGACTATGGTTTTTGATGGAGCTTCTAATGCACTTGGTAATGGTGTTGGTCTTGTGATCAGTTCCCCTGAAGGTTATCATACCCCGATTACTGCAAGGCTTTGTTTCTATTGTACCAATAACATGGCTAAATATGAGGCATGTATCCTGGGTATCAAAGCTGCCATTGATATGAAGATTCAGTTCCTTGACGTGTATGGAGATTCAGCCCTGGTAGTAAGTCAGATCAAAGGAGATTGGGATACCAAGCATGATAATCTCATTCCTTACAGAGAGTATGTGTTGTCTTTGATCACACATTTCAAAGAGATTACCTTTGGACATATTTCACGAAGAGAGAATCAGTTAGAAGATGCCTTAGCCTCCATGGCATCTATGTTTGAGATCATCTGGGATGATGAAGCTCCCAAGATTACTATTGATAGATTTGAGAAACCTGCATATTGCAATGAAATTGACACTGAAGAAGCAGAGGAGAAGCCTTGGTTTTATGAAGTGAAAAGATATCTTAAAGCTCAGGAGTTCCCTGAAGGGGCATCTGTCAAAGATAAGAAGTTTCTGAGGAGGTTTGCTGCTAAGTTCTTCTTGAGTAATGGAATTTTGTACAAGCGCAATCATGATTCAACTTTGCTTCGTTGTATGGATAAGAAGGAAGCAACTGAGATTATGGAAGACATGCATGATGGGATCTTTGGCACTCATTCTAGTGGTCATACTATGGCAAAGAGGATATTAAGAGCATGTTACTATTGGTCTACCATGGAAGGTGATTGCTATCAACATTCCAGAACATGTCACAAGTGCCAAATTTATGCTGATAAAGTACATATACCTCCATCACCATTGAATGTGTTGACTGCTCCTTGGCCTTTTGCCATGTGGGGCATTGATATGATTGGTGAGATCAAACCTACTGCTTCTAATGGGCATCGTTTCATCCTGGTTGCTATTGACTACTTTACAAAGTGGGAAGAAGCAGCTTCATTTGCATCTGTTACTAAGAATGTGGTGGCTCGATTCATTAAGAATAATCTTATATGTAGGTATGGCATCCCTGAAAGGATTATTACTGACAATGGCTCTAATCTGAACAACACTATGATTATTGATCTCTGCATGCAGTTCAAGATTAAGCATCACAACTCTTCTCCATATTGTCCGAAGATGAATGGGGCAGTAGAAGTTGCTAATAAGAACATTAAGAAGATCATACAGAAGATGACTGTTACTTACAAAGATTGGCATGAGATGTTACCATTTTCTCTTCATGGTTATCGTACTACAATACGTACTTCAACAGGGGCAACCCCATTCTCCTTAGTCTATGGTATGGAAGCAGTTCTGCCCATTGAAGTTCAGATCCCCTCCTTAAGAATCATGAAGGATGCAGGCTTGGATGAAGATGAGTGGATTCAGACTCGATTTGACCAGATAAATTTGATTGATGAGAAGAGGTTAGCAGCTGTTTGTCATGGCCAGATGTACCAGAAACGGATGATCAAAGCTTTTAATAAGAAGGTTAAGCCAAATGTATATTAGGCGGGTGATTTGGTAATCAAGCGTATCATATTACCACAGGGTGATCCTAGGGGCAAGTGGACTCCTACATATGAAGGACCATTTGTGGTCAGAACAATATTCTCAGGAGGTGCCATGATGCTTACTACTATGGATGGTGAAGACTTCCCACAACCTGTAAACGCAGACATAGTTAAAAAATACTACGCATAAAAAGAGACCCGCTAGGTTTACTGGCCTAGGCAAAAATAAGGGCATCCCGACAAACCAAAAGGGTTCGGGCAAAAATTAGGGATATATATAAAAAAAAGTACACCCGGCAAGTCGAAAACCTGAAAAGGCGGCTTGGGCAAAAAAGGGTATCCCGGTGGATTGAAAACCTGAAAGGGCAATCCAGGCAAAAGTTAGGGATTAAAGCGTATGACTATGTCTCGTTTGGATCACCCATATAGCTCCAACCAGTTGTGCTACTTAATTCAAGCTCGAACAGATAAGGTTCAATCTAATCATTTCCGTCTCAACAGCAGAAGATGAGATACTTGAAGATAATGGCAATAGTAGAATTGAAACTCAATAGGATTACTTCCCACATAGCTGATTTTCTTTGTTTTGTAAAAAAAATTTATGACAAATTCCTCTTACTAGGATTTATGTCTCCTTGTACAAACTTGCCTATGTATGGGTCACTTTGTGATATAAATAAAATTTCATCTTTGAATCCAGATTTACTTTTACCCTATTTACATAAGCGAAACGTCCATTGGTTGTGTTTGAATGTATGTATGCTTTTGAATATGATTGATGTTTACCAGAAATGCATAAAATGCTTAATATGATTGATGTTTACCAGAAATGCATAAAAATGCAGTAATAGTATTTACTAAGGATGAACGAGGGAAGGAATTCAACGAAGCTTCTCCAGTTCATCCCCACAAGACAGCTACAAATCCCCAGTAGGGCAAATCTATCATCATAGATACTTCGAGTTTACATCTCCCCTTGAATTTATGTACATCTCTTTTATCCTCAGTAGGGATACTCAGGAATTTATTCCTTCAATAGAAGTACGGCGAACGAAGTCGGGAGGTTATGAATACTATACTATCAAACGAAGACGGGAAATTATGAAACGAGGCGAGAACGAGTTCCTCATATTCTTCAGCAATGAATCAGGATTTATTTTCCCTGGCCAGCAGTTGTTATACAAAGATATCCAGACGCTTCAAATTACATGATTCATACATACATCATTTACATCATACCATAACATACATACCATAAATGCATAATACATTTACTTAGGTGCATCATACTATACATGCATACATATTGCATAAACTAACATTCTCCTTGCAGGATAATTATATGCAGGTAAAACAATATCAACAACTTACAACGGGTCAGAAATGATCCATACATTTGCTCAAGATGTCCTTGAATATCAGGCAAACGGTCTGTAAAAAGATCCATTCCCTGGTTCAAGACATTATTCAGAAGAACAAATCTTGACGTTCTTTTGGCCCTTGAATAGCAGGCAAACGGTCTGTAAAAAGATCCATTCCTTGGTTCAAGACATTATTCAGAAGAACAAATCCTGACGTTCTTTTGGCCCTTGAATAGCAGGCAAACGGTCTGTAAAAAGATCCATTCCCTGGTTCAAGACATTATTCAGAAGAACAAATCCTGACGTTCTTTTGGCCCTTGAATAGCAGGCAAACGGTCTGTAAAAAGATCCATTCCCTGGTTCAAGATATTATTCAGAAGAACAAATCCTGACGTTCTTTTGGCCCTTGAATAGCAGGCAAACGGTCTGTAAAAAGATCCATTCCCTGGTTCAAGACATTATTCAGAAGAACAAATCCTGACGTTCTTTTGGCCCTTGAATAGCAGGCAAACGGTCTGTAAAAAGATCCATTCCCTGGTTCAAGACATTATTCAGAAGAACAAATCCTGACGTTCTTTTGGCCCTTGAATAGTAGGAAAACGGTTTGTAAAAAGATCCATTCCCTGGTTCAAGATATTTTTCAGAAGAACAAATCCTAACGTTCTTTTGACCTTGGAGAGTAGGCAAACGGTCTGTAAGAAGATCCATTCCCTAATCCAAGATACTTCTAGAAGAGATAATCATCACAAGATTTATTTCTACTGGTCCATTCAACAATTCAAATCATGTTGCATAAATGATTCAGAGACGGCCTATACAAAGACCTAGTACTGATATCCAGTATCAGCATAAAGATATCATCACACCCTGATACTTTAGATGGCATCTCCAAGCCCATCTCCAGATGGCATCTCTAAGCCCATCTCCAATTCTTCCAAATGGCATCTTCAAGCCCACTCAAGCATATAAAACTAATCATCAGTGTTATTTTATGCACTGGCGAGTGCAAATTTTTGGGCTTTTGTGTTCAATCCCCTTCAACCTTCCAAGTCACGACTGGCACATATACCAATCTAACCCCTCAGGTTTCAGAAAATTGAACAGGGGCAGCTGTTGCACCCCAAATTTTTCCCTCCACAAGACAAGCCTTTGTGTACTAAGAGGATCACAAGGTTCACAAGACATCTCATGAGGTTCACAAGGTTCACAAAGTTCACAATTAGTCAGGAAGTTTGACAATTCCCTCAGACAATGCATCCTCCTAAGCAATGCATCCTAAACTAGGGTTTTGACTCTAATAAGGTCAAATGGACTTTCAAGACTTCAAGTGAGCTTCGTAGCATCCTATATGTGTTCAATAATCCCCATGTCAAGTTTCAAGACTTTCCCAAAAGATTTGCTCAGTCAGATGATCAGATAGGTTAAAATCAGTCAAAGCAGTTAAAAAGTCAAACTAAGGTCAACTATGGTCAAACCAAAGTCAAACTTCATGATTTTTTGCCAACATCAATTATATGAAGTAAAATTAATCATTTGATCAAGGATTGATCATGATTCATCAAGGAGATTTCAGATCATCAAGAATCAGGAGTTTCTAAATTAGGGTTTTCATAGGAAAAGTCAACTGAACTTTGACCAGCCATAACTTTCACATACTTCATCAAGAATTTTCCATCCAAAGCTCATTTTGAAGGAAATTGAATTCTCTACAACTTTGTGTCTCACAAGCCAAGCCCAAAAATGCTTCATTTGGAAGGTATGAGCCAAGACATTATAGGTCCTTTTAAAAGTCAACAAAAAGTCAACAACTTCAAAAGAGCATAACTTGAGAATGGTAAAAGATATGGACATGAGACCAAATACGTTGGTTAGAGGACTCTTTAAGCTTTCCAAAATGTCCAAGAACACCCTCATAGCATTAAAATTGAACTATTTGTGCCCTAGCAAAGTTGGAAAATTTTTGGGAAGTTTATGAAGCAAATAAGGCCTTAAAACAAGTTTTTGCTAAATGAGCCCACCAAATTACCATCCCATCTTTACAAAAACACCAAGCACGACCCAACCCACCTATTTTCTGATTTTTCATTTTTTATTTCATATTTATTTGAATTTTATTTATTAAAATACAATTTAAATTGAAATAAAATATAAAAATCATATATTTGAAAAGGATTTGGCTTCTAGAATGTCTTAAAAAACATTTAAACTTGATTTGTACCATTTAAAATCAGATCATTCAAACATAGCAATGTTAGATTTAAAAAAATCAAGTTTTATGACATATCTTTCTCAATCTTCAATTATCCAAAAAGTCCAAAGAATCATGACCTTTTTTTGACCTAATTCAATCCATATATATAGACAAACACATTGCCAATAGGAGGGGACGAATTTGCAGCTTCTAATATCACTTTCAAACTTTCAAAATTCATCAAATTTTTTAAATTCGGATTCCTCTAATTTGTAGTTTTTCAGGTGAATGGAGCATGCCAATCTCTTCCTTACATATCACTGAACATATACCAATGATCATATGCATCTAAAAACCCACGAATTGGCCAAACCGAATCAAAGTTTTTAGACATTCATGAATTTTTCGTTTTCATACATTGGTGTAAAATAAATTGTATTTGACTGTTGATTCTTGTTTGTGATGAGCTAACAATCGTTTCTGGATACTTTGATTTGAGTTTTGGTACATGATGAGTGATCCACCATTGTTAGGGTTCTTCGGCCGTTTTAGGGTTTCATGATTTATCAATGATAAACGAAATCTAAAACCATAGATCAATTCTAATTAACCCTGGATCATGTTGGTACATTTAATTTGATGAAATATTACTGTTTAATTGAAGATTGAATTTCGTAGGGTTTGCTGCAAATGAAAAAATCGCAGGTAAACTTGTAGCAAAATTCGCAAGAAATATTGCAGGTTTGGAGGTTGAAGATGACTGGCGCGAATTCAGAATTTGAATTTAAACATATATTATATATTAATGTTTGTATTATATGTCTTGAGAAACACTGATGGCGTGGTGGTGAGTGTATGCGTATGTGAAGGCAAGGCCTTGGGTTCGAAACCAGCCTCTGGGCAATTTTTTTTGTTCAATTATTTTGTTTTTCCAGGATACGAACAAAAGCATATGGAGGCAATATGTTGACAGCCATCGCGCGCTAGCCCAGTGGTAATGTTGTTGATTTTCCAAGTAAAGGACCTGGGTTCAAATCCCAGGTCCTGTTTTTTTTTTTTTTTTTTAATTTTTCTTGTTTTATTTTCTTTTACTATTTCTTTATATTATTTTCTAAACTAATTTAAATAATTTTCTAAAAAACAATATATGTAAATTATTTTTCTTTTAAAACTTATATTATATATTTTTTATATAGTTGTATATTATTTAATAATTTTGTATATTAAAAATTCTAATATGTTTATATAAAACCTAATTATTTTCTTTATAAACCCTAATTTATTTTAAAACCCTAATTATATTTATAAACCCTAATTTATTTTTCTAAAACAATTCAAAACCCTAATTTTCTTTTTATGATTTTAATTTCTTATTTTTATTATGCTTGTATAATTTTTATAATTAAATATTTCTAATATGTAAATATAATTAATTTATTATACTATTAATCATATTTATAAGTAAATAATTATTATTATTTATTTCTTTTTTCTTAAAATACTAAAAAAATGATTATTTATTTAAATTTGAACTTTCAATTTATTTTCTATATTATATTATTATGCTAACTTTCTTTTTCTCTTATATTATTTTATTTATTATTACTAACCTTTTTATTTATTTATTTATTATATGCTTATTTATTTGAATTATTTTATTATTATTATGATGTAATTGTGTGAATTATGTAATAGTTGTAGAATTTTTATTATTTATTTAAAATTGCTATGGTTAGTAAAATAGGGAGTGAAAACGTTGTTTGTGTTTAAAATTGAATTTAGATCACTAATTTTAAGATAAATATTATAAATTTGAACACGCACACACGTAAGTCGATCTTGGATCGCCATCTCACTTCTTAAGGGTTACCTCTCATGTTGCCTAAATAAAAGGTCAAGTAAGGTGTATAAAGCAAAGTCCCTTATCTTATTTAAAATCATCTTGTCCCTTTAAAGAATTATAAGATCAAGTCCCTTCATGGTTGCCTTTGTAAATGATCTTGTCCCTTTCGAATAAAAGATGATAAGTCCCTTCGAATTGCTAATACACCTTACAATTGCCTAATCACAGATGTCCCTTCATTGTCCCTAATAACATCCAAGGTAATGACTACCTATTCCTTAATAATAGGGATAGTCTTACCATTTAAAGGATATTTAAGAACTTAAAGGTTTTAACTTAGGGTAGGTTTCTCTTATGTACTTGCTCACCTTTTCAAAACATTTCAAAAACACTTCACATTTTCAAACAATTTTCAAAACAAGGGCTTTATATATATCCGTACATGGATCATTATAAAGTACTTAAGAAAATTTGTAATCACACACTACACTTCTCAAAACAATTTAAAGTGAGCTAAGTAACTAAGAGCCCATGGATAACCATGGATGTAAAAGGTGCTAACACCTTCCCTTTACATAACCTACCCCCCGAACCCAAAAATATTTTGAGGTCTTTCCTGTTCTTTTATGCCCTTTCCTTTGGATAAAATAAAAGTCGGTGGCGACTCTTGCTATCCGCGACATAACTAAAGTCAGTTCTCCCACCGTGTTACACTAGTCGGTCCAGTCTGGATACTGAAATCTGAGGCACATAATTGACAGTTTGAACCTTGATCATGGAGGAAATGGTAGCTAAAGCATCTACGAACTGATTTTCATCTCAAGGGATGTACTCAAGTTTGACTGTTGTGAAGAAAGTCAATAATCTCCTTGTATAGTCACGGTATGGAATCAGATGCTCTTGGTGAGTGTACCATTTACCGTTGGTCTGATTGATTACCAAAGCTGAATCTCCAAATACAGTTAATGTCTTGATCCTGAGGTCATTGGCTTCCTCAAGACCCATGATACACGCTTCGTATTCAATTTCGTTGTTAGTGCATGCAAAGGTGAGTTTTTCCGAGAAAGGCATATGAACTCCTTAGGTGTAATGAGCACTGCACCAACTCCTCGACCATTCATATTAACAGCCCCATCAAACATCATTGTCCATTCTTCTCCTGGGTCAGGCCCTTCAGTGTGAACAGGCTCTTCATGATCTTTTGCTTTCAAGAACATGATGTCTTCATCAGGGAAGTCAAATCTCATTGGTTGGTAATCATCAATGGGTTGCTCAGCTAGATAGTTAGACAGTACATTGCCCTTGATGGCCTTTTGAGATGTGTACTGAATGTCATACTCTGTCAGAATCATTTTCCATCTTGCAACCCTTCCGATAAGTGCTGGCTTCTCAAATATGTACTTCACGGGGTCCATCTTTGAAATTAATAAGGTAGTGTGAGTCAACATATACTGCCTTAGTCGGCGAGCAGCCCACGCTAAAGCACAACAAGTTTTCTCGAGCAGTGAATAACGTTGTTCACAGTCGGTAAACGTTTTGCTTAGGTAGTATATTGCATACTCTTTTCGACCAGAATCGTCATGCTGGCCCAACACACACCCCATTGATCCTTCTAATACTGTCAGGTACATTATTAGAGGTATTTCTTCAACTGGAGGCATACAGATTGGAGGTTCTTGCAAGTACTCCTTGATTTTGTCAAAAGCCTTCTGACAATCTTCATTCCACCTGACCGTTTGTTCCTTTCTTAACAACTTGAACAGGGGCTCACAGGTTGCAGTAAGATGAGATATGAACCTTGATATGTAGTTTAATCTACCTAAGAACCCCCAAACTTCCTTTTCGGTCCTCGGTGCAGGCATCTCCTGAATGGCTTTGACTTTGTCAGGATCAACTTCAATTCCTTTTTCACTTACAATGAATCCCAACAGCTTACCGGAACGTACCCCGAATGTGCACTTGTTGAGGTTTAGCTTCAACTGATATTTTCTCAGACGCTTGAACAACTTCAGCAAATTTACCAGATGATCTTCTTCAGTAAGGGACTTGGCAATAATGTCATCCACATAACATTCAATTTCTTTGTGGATCATATCGTGGAACAATGTTACCATAGCCCTCTGATAAGTAGCACCGACATTCTTCAATCCAAAAGGCATTACCTTGTAACAGAAAGTGCCCCAAGGTGTGATGAAGGTTGTCTTCTCCATGTCTTCGGGTGACATCCTGATTTGATTATACCCTGAAAATCCATCCATGAAGGAAAACACCGAGAACTGAGCTGTGTTGTCGACCAATACATCAATGTGAGGTAATGGGAAGTCATCCTTCGAGCTAGTTCTGTTCAGATCCCGGTAATCCACGCACATCCGTACTTTTCCATCCTTCTTAGGCACTGGTACAATATTAGCGACCCACGGCGAGTAACTAGTTACAACAAGGAAACCGGCGTCCCACTGTTTTTGTACTTCTTCTTTGATCTTCATTGCCTTATCTGGACGAGTACGGCGTAGCTTCTGTTTCACTGGAGGACAATCTTCTTTCAAAGGCAGCTTGTGCATAAAATGTCCGTATATAGACCTGGAATGTCTTGATAGGACAAAGCAAAGACGTCAACATATTCTCGAAGCATGTCAATAAGTTGTTCCTTCACTGAATCTTGAAGACTGGCCCCGATCTTCACTTCTTTCAAGTCTTCTTCGGTACCAAGATTAACCGTTTCAACCTCCTCCTGATGAGGAGTAATCACTTTCTCTTCTTGCCTCAACAACCTGGCTAACTCTTCAGGTAACTCATAGTCTTCTTCTACCCATTCATCAGCTTGATTAATTGGATTGTCGAAGTCATACAAGGTCATAGCAGTGCTGTTGTCGGTGCAATCTGGAGGATACTCTCTGCAAGGGTTGAGATTGGTTCGTTTTAGTGATCAGTTTTAATCTTGTCTAGAAAAGGTGAAATGAAGTTATTTATTTTGAAAACATTGCCATTTTATTGTTTTGTACAAAAGTGAAAAATGAAAAGATAGTGAGCGAAAAAGAGACTCGTTTGCAAAAGATGTCCAATATTCATTGATTAATCCGTTTGCACAAAATTACAATATGGCCCTATTACAAAATGAGTCCTGACACCTTGGGCAAGATGCAGGACTTGATTTATGCTAAAAAGACAGGAAATAATAATTACTTTGCGGGAGTAACCCTTATAATTTCCTGGGAAGACCAGTTAAGGACTTGATTCCCCGGGAGCCTTGGACGTATCCAGCTCTCCATGTCGCGGTCGCTTTCCGCCTCGTCTTCCAGGTTGTTAACAACATCTGGGGTAAGCATCCCCCCACTGATGAACTTGGGCTCCTTGGAAGCCTCTGATTGATCTTGCCGGAATGGTCTGTAACCCAAACCGAATCTATCTTCCTTCTTTTCTACTGGCAATAGCTTGCCCCAGCCTTGAGCATTACCGTCTTCAACAACCTTCCGGGCTTGCTGATAAGAAACAATTGAAGTACCCATCCTGTCTTCCTGGGATGCAGCAAATACTTCAGTCGCTTCATTGATATTCAGGGCCTCGAACCCTTTTCTCATTGTTTCATGGATTTCACCATCCATATCAATATATTTGTAAGTAGCCAGTTGGCTAACAAATATGTCTTCCTCACCACAGATGGTGATAATCCGTCCTTCCCATTCATACTTCAGTTTCTGGTGAAGGGTCGACGTTACATCGCCTGCAGCATGAATCCAGGGTCGACCTAACAAACAACTATAAGCAGGCTATATGTCCATCACATAGAAAATGGTTTTAAAGACTTGTGGACCGATTATCACCGGCAACTCCACCTCTCCAAGAACAGATCTTTTGGAGCCATCAAAAACCCTGACCACCAGGTTACTTGGCCGGAGAGCTATCCCATCATATTCGAGCTTGACAAGAGCTTTCTTGGGTAAGACATTGAGTGAGGACCTAGTGTCTACAAGAACATGAGATAGTACAGCTCCTTTGCACTCCAAGGTTATGTGCAAAGCTTTGTTGTGGAGACGTCCTTCTGTTGTTAAATCAACATCAGTGAACCCTAGCCCATGATTAGTATTGACATTTGACACCACTATTTCCAGCTGATTTGCAGTGATCTCTTCTGGCACGTAGGCAGTGTGCAGAACTTTTTGTAGTGCATCATGTCGCTCCCAAAGATTTGCATCCCGGTGCAAGCGCAAACGGTCGGCGAAAGAGGAAGGAATGAATAGATTCGCCAGCTAGGCATATTTATCTCGAAGGAAAGGTAATGTTGCATAAACCTGGGAAAAGATGGATAAGACGGTTGCGAACCAGATAAATTGAGAAAGGTGGTTGGTTACAACCTAGGAAGGTATTAGCACCCAGATTGTCCGTCGTACTCGACGGGATCCACGCTTAAAAGATTTGTGTTTAAAGGGGGTAGTGTCAGTGTAATCTATGTATCAAAGCTGGCAGAGAATGCAAGTGTCAGTGTAAAAGAAGTGTGAAGTGAAATGAAGGAGTGTTAGTGTAAGGGAAGAGTGCAAAGCTCAAGACTATGAGGCTTAAAGAATAATGCTGGAAGAGGGGGAATATACATAAACTTTTGTTCGATAACTGATAAGTTATGCCTACGTATCCTCTCGTGCAATGAGGAAGTCAGAACACCGTAGTTCGACTCAAAGAGACTGAAAGATAAGTTGACTGATGAACTGCTTGCTTGTCTATGCTCAAGTATATGACCTATCTGGCTCAGGTGCTAACTGTCTTGCATTAGACAAAAGAAGCAAGTTCTCATTTGTGAGTGAAGATGATGAGAAAAGAATCCCGGAGGAAGCGATTATTGTTTGTTTTTGTGTTTTCAATCTTTTATTGCCCTGTGAGTTTGTCATAAGAAAATGAGCTTAAGCCTAAACCAAGGGTTAGTAAACTCATCACATTTTCCCTTTGATTTGGGGCAATGAGAATACCTTAAGTATGAAGTAAACACCTCACACTTAATCACCATGATGTAGGATTAAGATCATTAACCTACTTGCATTTATTTAGATGTTTTTGGAGTTTTTGTTTAGTGTTAAGTAATGAGTTTAAGCCATAATCAAGGATTTAATGGACCCATTACACCATCCTAATAGAAGGATAATAAATGAGAACATTTAAGCTGAGGAAGGCTCCTCAACTTAATCCATGATTAGGGATTAACCTCATGACAAAACAAAGCCTTTATTAAAGTGGATTTTAGATTAATGGTAAGATTAAGAAGTGAATTTTATGGTTAGTAAGACACTTGAGGGGGACCTGTCCATTAACACTAGGGTTAGTCCTTCTTAACCAATTAAGGAAGAATTAGAACCCTAATGCAAGGCCCAAGTTACAAGATTGATGTCTTAATGGTTATTAGATGGATTGATTAAAGGATTTAAACACATTAAGGGTTTAACACTTAGGATTAAAATTATACACTACATCCTAAGAGAAAGATGCAGGCATAATCTTAACCACAAAGCCTTAAACCCTTTAAGGTTTAGTCCCTGATTATGAGGTGAGAAGAGAAGACACAAAAGATGACACAAAGGTAAAACTAATGGGGGACTAATCAAATCCTAATTTTTATCATGCTTGGGTATTCCTAGGGTTTATGAAGCTTGCAAGAGATCTTCAAGAAGCACCACCAAGGAAGAAGCAGAGATGGAAGGAGGAGAAGCAGAAAGAAGTAAGTCAACTTACTTCACTTAAGAAGATAAGTTGCTTGAAGAAAGAAAGTGAATAAAGGACATGAATGAGAAAGCTCACTCTAATACACATACAAAATGAAACAATGAATGCAAAATAGAGATGAGAAGAGATTATGAGAAGTGAAGGCAAATTCACTTCTCAAAGTAACTTACCACCTGAAAAGTTAGTGAAAGAGAGATGAAATGAAATGAAAATGAAATGAATGCAAGGATGCAAACCAAAAACAGAAGCATGCTCATGAAGTAAATGATGCTAAGAGATTATATGAAGGCATGTCAAGAGATGAGAATGATCATACAAGTGATGAAGATGCAAATGAAGCTTAAAGGAAGCATGAAAATTCATGGATGCACATGAAATGAAATGAAAGCAAAAACATGGAAAATGGATGATGCAATGATCAAACATGATTTCAATATGTCTTAAGATGTCTTATATGTCATGTGGATGCTCAAAATGTCATGGAAAGTTCATGTATGCAAGCATATACAAGATGGATGCAAATGAGATGCAAAATTAGGGTTATATGAACATGTGAGATGCACAATTCAAAAACAGAAGCAAAACATGAGATAAAAATTGAAAATGGACTCAAAGGAACCCTAATCCTATACTAGTTCACCATCCAAAGGGGGAGGTCAGAAGCTTAACCCTAAGGGGCTTATGAATTTCCTAAATTTCTAGGGTTTTAAGGGTGATCATAAAGGTAAAATGCCAAACAAATTAAAAATGCATTATAAAAATGAAACAAAAATGTTTTTAGATGCTTGAAACCATGCATAACACAATGCAATAAGAATCATTCACAAAATCACTTTGGTTCAAAAGTTATGGGTTTTTGAAGTTAGGGTTAAAAATAATCAAATTTAAGAACCCTAATTCAATTAAAAAATGTCAAAGTATGATCAAAACGAAAATGAAATTTGTGTGGTGAGTTTTTAAATGCTTCTAAATGTTCAAGAATGCTCTCTGAATTTTTTTGTGATTTTTAAATACCTAAATGTATTTTTAATTAATTAATTCTCATTAACTAATTAAAAATAATCAGTTAAATGATTTAAAAATATTTTTTAATGCAAAAAATAAAAATAAAAATATTTTTGGGTTTTGAAAATTAATTAGAGTCTGGATAAAAAAATTTCAGAATTTTTTGATGTCTTTTTCTATTTTTAAAAATTCGTACAAACTAAAATGAAATAAATGGAATAAAAATTAATTAAATGGGAAGTATGATGAATGGGTGGTTTAGATTCAATCTGGGCTTTGGGAGGGTTGACTGGGCGCGCATCTGGACGGCCCAGGTTCAAACTTTCTAAACCTAATTAATTCAGATTAGGGTTTTAATTACTCAATCCAGACCATCCAAACGCGCGGGCAATCAAGATCCTACGGCTTCAATTCAAACTAACACTAATTGCACTGATTATGCCCTAATTGCTCTCAGGTGACCGGAACAGTGTTCCGATCATCTTCTCTGGGCATCCACTTTTGCAAACTCACTCAATTCGTAAAATAAACTCACCGAACTCTCCAGAAATGATCCCTAACTCATTCTAAACAAGATTCAGCCAGCAAAAATCATTTATTTCACATGAACATCAAGATTCGAAGCAAAACGGAAAATTACTCAGAAATTTCAGAAGCTTCATACATGCTTAATACTCAATCATTTTCAAAACCAAAAGGTGCAGTGTGACCAGTGAAGCATGGAGAACAATCTAAGAACTTAAAAAATCATTTTTGGAAAATTTGTTCTTGAAGTTACCTGAAATGGAGCTTTCGAAAATGGCATTATCTGGGCTTTTCTTTGATGCTTTCCCACTCCTCTTGACTCCCTCTTGCTTCTGGAATGCTTTGCTAAAGTGTTTGTGACCTCCTTTTAAAGTTTGATGAAGTTCAATTCAAAGAGGGCAAAAATCGTGTTTTGTGTGTGGTGGCTTTTAGGGCAAAATGAAGGGTGGGAAATGATCACTGATTGATGCTGAGATGAATGGTGGTGTTGGTTTTAAGTTTTGTAGAGTTTGCTGAGAGTTTCGAATGAAAATGAAAAGAGGGAGGTTTTTGTGTATGCTGACTTGTGGGAGAGCTCAGGCTATGTTCTTGTTATGTTTGGCTTGCATTTGATTAGTATAAACAAATGTGATTGGTCAGAAAGTTGGTAATGGCATAGTGTGATTGGTATGGCTTGTTTGGCAAAAAGTCATGGTTATGTGTCCTTTGAGGTATGGGCAAATTCAGGCCAAGGACAAGGGCATGTCCTGCGCAACATGATTCATGGACAACCATGGAAATTAGTTTGAGGCAAATTGGCAAGTTTGTGGGAAGTTGTGGGGGGTTTTGCAATTTGGGCAAAGTTTGGCCCTTTCTTGATTTCTTCATGTACAAGTCATGGAATGGAATGATTCAAAGCAAAAATATGATCTTTAGAGGTCACACGATCATGTTGTGAAGTATTTGTGCATATTTGAAGCCTTCATAATGCCTTATCATGCCATTTTGCAAAATGCCTCTTTGGTGCAAAAAGTGATTTTTATGTGATTTTTCCCAACTTTGGAAAGCCATAACTTGAGTTCCAAAATGAATTAGATCTTGTTCTTGTACTTTTTGAAAAGGGAATGATCCAATCTACAACTTTCATGACCAAGAATTTTTCATTTGAAGCATTTTTGGTTGAGAAAGAGGAGGTTGAAAAACTTTCCCAAAATGGAAAGTTTACATTACAAGTCATTTCCATTTTTGGCAACTTTTGGTTTTGCTCCCTTTTCTTCAAATTTGTGAGCTTCTAAGCACTTCAATGATCAAATAAAGACCATATAACTTAAATTTGATGAGAAATCCACCTTGGGTCCACTGATGGGGCCCTCAGATGCCCTGATTTTGCTCTGACTTGCTCAAAAAGTTACCTAGTGATTAGATGACTTCCACAATGAATTTCTTCATAAAACTTGGTATGCATGATCCTTATATCATATTGAGACCAATAGAAACAAGAATGACCAAAAAATTTGGAGTTATGGCCTCTGAAACCAAAACCCTAATTTTAGGTCATCTGTGCAATTAAACCTGGCTCTGCTTCCATGCCTTGCCAGTTCTTGTGATTTTCTGACTTCCTTGATCTTGGGAGGATATAATATGATGTTTGAACATACATAGACCCTCTTGAGATGATTTAAGACCTTTGGAGTGGTTCAGAAGGCTCATGGATTGCTCAGATCACAAACCCTAGATGCATATGACTTTGAACCAATGCAGTGAAGCAAAAATGCAACATGATATGCTATGATTGAACTAATGCAAATGAGAAAGATAACAAGCCATGATATGAACTTAGTGAGGGCAAATTTGGGGTGTTTACATATCCCTATGAGCTTCGGAACACAACAACAGAGATAAGATTGAGATCTTTGAAGGAGTCTGGTGGAGCTGGTCCACAACTTTATAGTCACTTCTTTTAATAATTCTCATAAACTCATCCACATCTTGATCGAAGGATGATTTATGAGCTTCTTTTGGTGCACATTCTTCCGGTATCACACTCTTCCCCTTGGCTCTGGCAGCAGCCTCTGCCTCAGTGTTGGTTCTAGGGACTTGTGAAGCAAAGAGATGTCCGCTTCGGGTGAAGCCTCCGCCTCCCCCAAAATTATCCACTTGGGGAGTGAGAACTGGAGAATCAAGAAGGAATTTCTCTCTGTTGCAGTATAGATCAGCACCATAATGCCATGGTATAACACTATCTTTATCATATGGGATTGGCCATGGCACTGTGATGGTGACTGGGCTTACTGCAGCAGATGTTGGGACTATAATAGTCCGTGGATCATAGAAAATAGTAACAGGACCTCTGGTGGATGTTGGTGGAGGTAAATTAAAGCTTTTTTGAGACTGTTGTTGACTTTGCTGAAAGTTGCTGGAATTCGGGACCGTTGCCGGGTCATAGTAAATTGTGACAGTGGAAACATCATTGTTGGTTGTTGAAATTGTAGTAGCTGGTGCAAATGAATTGTTGTGTGTTGAAGTGACAAATGGAATGATTGCTGAAGTTGTAGCTGAATCAGTTGGAACAATGGTTGTTGAAGTCGTAGAAGAATCAGTAGGAAAGATGGTTGTTGCATTTGTAGAAGAATCACTTGTTGTTGACAAAAGAGTTGCTGGTGTTGTAGAAGCTGTGGTTGTAATTTGCAGAATGCCTTCTCTGATTAAGTCATTGATGCCTTTCCTCAAACTAGCACACCCATTCTCAGAAAGTTTGCATAATTCACAACAGGCCTCACAACCTCGAAACACTTGGCACTTTAAAAGCTGGGCTTTAACCTCTGCCAGAGGTGTCTAAATACATGCAATATCCTCTATTAAACTCATGGGTGAACCATCCTCTACAACATTAATCCTTGGCCCATTGTGGCTAGGAATAGAATTTTCATTACATTGGGAGAAGGTGCAAAGTTCAGGGCTTTTGAATCTACCAGATCCTAAACCTTCATATACAGAGCCCTGCATTTTTCCGTAGAGTAGCCAGGTGCATTGGAATGAAAAGCGCACCTAGCATTGACATCATAGTTTCTTGGAAGGTTTTGAGGATCAGGTGGAGCCAATATCCTCAACTCAACCAGATTGAGTTTTAGGAGTTGTGGCAACAGTGTATCATACGACATTGGAATGGGGTCAATCACCCGGTTGACTTAAGATGGCCGCTGTTGAAATGGGCGTTGTTGTTGATTGTTGTTTTTATTGTTGTAGGATCTCTGTTATGGAAACTGTTGTTGCTGCGGAAAGTGTTGCGGTTGTTGAGTATACTGAGGAGGTGGAGCGGGGATAGTAACAACAGCAACTGATCTAGGCAGATATTGGGGTCTCCCTCTTCCTATGTGTACAGAGTTTGTTTCACCAGATCTACGGGGCCCAACAAACGGATTTCTTGTACTGCTTGAACTGGCACCGTTATCGGAGATCTTTCCCATCTTCAATAGGCTCTTTATTCTTTCCCCAGCTATCACCACGTCTGCAAAGCTGGTAGAAGAAAATGCATCCAGTCTGTCAATGTAGGTCCCTTGAAGGGTATTCATGAACATGTATGCCATCTCCCTTTCAGACATGGGGGGTTGAACTGCAGCAGCGAGTTGCCTCCACATTTGGGCATATTCCCTGAAGCTTTCACGGGAAGATTGAGACATTCCCATTAGGAGGGTCCTGTTTGGGGCCATGTCCAAGTTATACTGATACTGACGGATAAAAGCTTCAGCCAAGTCTTTCCAGTTTCTTACTGTGGCTCTAGTCAAATGGGAGTACCATTCTCGGGATGCCCCGGTTAGACCGTCCTCAAAGTAAAACATCCACAACTTCTCATCCATAGTGTATGCTTTTAACCTTCCCAAGAATGATTGAAGGTGAGTGCGTGGGCAGGATGTGCCATTATACCTTTCAAAGCACAGGGGTTTGAACTTGTGAGGAATTCTCACCCCTTCCACCAGTCCCATGTCCATTACATCAAACCCTAGGGAATTCTGGGATTCAAGGGATCTCAGCATCTCTGCAATCTCATCCAGTCTACGGTCGTAAACTTCGTCCCCAACCCCAACAACTGTAAACTATTCTTTCTGAGGATCCTCTTGCAAGACCCTTCCTCTAGCAGTTTTACCTTGAGTATTCCTTATGGCATTGACTTCTGGGTTCAGATGAGGCCTAAACTCTGGTGGATCAGTGCGAGGCTGCACGTGATCATTGTTACTGGTACCTCCTGTACTTGGATGGTGTTCTTCAGGAGTCTGCCTTTCAACCAGTTCCCTTAGTCTTTCCTGGCTTTGAGTTAAACCAGTCATTACAATCATGAATTGGGTCATCTGATTCCTCATCTCAACCCTCTCATTAGCCATTTGGGTCCTTACTTCATTCAAGTCTTGCTGAACTTGATCCATCTGGAGTCCCGAAAGGTTGTTTCTTGTCGGGTACCGGTGTGTTCTGTTGACAGGGAACACTCTTCTGCGAGCAATGTTTCCTGAAACCACAACAAAGTGAGAAACAACAAAAAACAAAAACCTACAAAACAAGGAAGATGTTAGTATGCAATGCAATATGCTTATTTGTCTTCCAAGGGTATCTGGTTTGGTTCTTTGGTTTTGACCATTCAAGACCTCGAGGAAATGCTGACGATGAAGAGGGATAAAGAGTGAAAATACATAGTTTGATTACAATAACATCCCCATGGTGGGTCAAAATACAACAACAAAATCAAAAGTACAACAAAAGAAAAGTACAAGCAAAAGAATCAAACATCTAATCTAAAGTCATCCTCTCTGACTTCCTTCAGGAGAGCCTCAGTCACTGGACCTACTGGGTGTTCTGTAATAGTCCTAATGAGGAGGTTCCTGGTAGCAATGGCATTAGTTAACTTCTTATGCTTGTCTTGATCCTTTGACCTCTTCAACCCTACCCGGAGTTTCAATTCAGATATCTCCTTCTGTGCTGCCAATAATGCCTCCTGATGCTTCTTCTCACTAACCTCCAGTTGCTCTATCTTAGCTTGATTCCTTTTATCTTCTTGTGCACGGGCTTCAGTGATCCTGATCCACCTAGTCTGGCTCTCCTCTAGATAATGCTCTACCCTAGCCTTCTGAGACTTTGCTTCTTTGCAAGCATTCTTCAGTACTAATTCCCATGCCCTTGCCTTCTTGATGTAGTCATCCGTCTTCTCAATCTTGGTTAAATGCTCAATCCTGAGCCTTTCCAATCTCTCATTATCTATACGACTGTCATTTCTCTCCCAGAGAGTCTTCTTCAAGGCTTCAGATAGCTGAGTATTCCTCTCTTTCAGCTTTTCAAACTCTTCCATACTGACAGTAGCTGCAGGTTGTACTGTAGAAGGTCCAGGTATATCTTCTAAAGTGAACGGCATCCGGGTGATCTGAGCTCTGGTACGAGACCAATCAGAGTAATAAGCTGAAGCAATATTGTTGCACTTGCCAAGGATGGATGTTCCCTTGGTCTGAATGTTCTCCCAAGCCCAGGCAGCTTGTCTGACAACAGCAGAGTTGGGTTGGATTTCACAATAAAGAGTTTCAGCCAAATCTTGCCCTCTGGGAGGATGAACCAAAACATACCCTAATTGTCTTTTAAACAGTAAAGGGTTGTAGTTGATGCAACCTTTTACTCCTATCAAAGGCACATTAGGATATTGCCCACAGCTAGTAATGATGTCCTTGCCCTTGGTGCTCTGAGTGCACCATCTAATGTCATCTGATGTCAAGGCAATAAACCTTTTAGCCCAATTCTTCTGCTGATGACGGTTCAAGAAGGTATCTAACTTTGGCAAGTGTCTTAGAAACCAAGAATAATAAAGAGGAGCACAACATCTGACCAGTCTTCCTCTTTGCTTCTCATTCCTCTGGTGTACTGAGTAGTAGAAGTCTCCCAGCAAGGTAGGAAATGGGGTCCTCAATAAGAACAGGTGAATGACATTCTTGCTCACAAACTTTGGCTCATCTACAAACAGGATAACCCCATATATAATGAGGGCTAAAAGTGCACAGAAAGCCTTCCATTCCCCTATTGCAGCCTGCAAGGTGGCCTGGGAGATCAAGAAGTCTAGGTGAAGGCCTGGAATCCCAGGCTTGGTTGTCATGTTCTGATCAATGAGGGCAGGCTCCAAATGCAATACCCTGGCTATGTCTTCATTTCTGGGAGCAACCATCTCAGGGTTGAAAGGAATCCCTCTCCTAATAGGAACTCCTAACAACAAAGAAAACTTTTCTAGCAAAGGTCCTAACTGGAAATCAGGAAATGTGAAGCATCTGAGTGGAGGATCATAAAACTGCAAGCATGTATGGATCATGATCCTCTGAGATACATCTAGATCGGCCATGTCCAATATGCCCCCATAATTCTCTCTAAACAGTGGGACATGATCAGGGGTAATGAGGGACTGGACCTGCCTGATGCCAGTCAGGGTGGGCTCAAAGAAGTGGTAAGTGATGTTGCTTTTTCTTGAAGTGTCCATGGATGCTGGGTGCTGATGAAGAATCTGAGAGCAACTACTGATGAAGGTCCCTGAATGAGAAGCTGGAGATGGGTCTCTGATGAAGATAGCTGGAGAAGGGTCACTGACAAACTGATGAAGGTGTTGGAGAAGATAACGGAAGCAGTCTGAGTAGCAGAAGGGGTCAAAACCAAACCAAAGATAATATAATGGATACCCTGTAAGACAAATAAGAAAATGTTAAATGATGAAAAAATGATGTATGCAAATGATATGCAAATGGTTTGTGATCAAGTGCTGAATCTGTTTATCTGTCTTGGCAAAAGTCCATGTATGTTCATAAGTCCGGATGGAGGGTTAGAAATCCAGTAACCAGGTGGGGGACTCAAATAAAGAGTCACAAGTCCAGGGTTATCACAAGAACTGTCCAAATAATACAACCTTAACAAATCTAGTAACAAGGTATGATGAGGCCAAAGGGTTCCTGCAAACCTGCAAATATCCTAACCCCCTCACATGTAATGTTCTAGAACAAGGATCCTCAGACTTGGATCAGTTATGAGAAGTGTAAACACTTCTAACCCGGAGGTACAGTGTTTACAATAATCATAAAAGATCCTCCTCTAATTCACCTCAGATGATGAAGGTCATAAAAAGGTCATCCAGACTTAGCAGGCTTCCCAGATAGCCCTAGTACTACAGGAAATCTGTAGCACAGAGTTCTCAAGAAGAAACCCATGTCAGAACCGTGTTTCATATTACCACACCAGACCGAAATGGAATGGGAAAGAATATGAAGCCACTCTAGCCTATGTGTCACTCAGGTCCCCGGTATAGGACCTTAATCACACAATGAACCCCACCCACCAAAACAGACAAGAGATCTAGCACATGATAATGACAGTATGAAATTCATAAAAACTGTAAATGAAAGCAGTAAATAAAGCTATACAGAAAGCAATAAATAAAGCAAATAAATAAGCATAAGTAGCACATAACACCCCCGTAAACAGAAATCAAACAAGCGCTAGGAGGAATCCACAAAAAGAACCAGAAGCCCTGGTTGCAATATAAGGGTCCCCAGCAGAGTCGCCAAGCTGTCGCTCCCACTAAAAGACACCTGGTCAGATAGGGTACAGACACAAACGGTCGGTGAAAGAGAGAAGATGAAATGAATAGAGTCGCCAGCTATGCATTTTTATCCCGAAGGAAAGGTAATGCTGCATAAACCTAGAGAGATATGGATAAGACGGTCGCGAACCAGAGAAACTGAGAAAGGGGGTTGGTTACAACCTAGGAAGGTATTAGCACCCAGATTTTCCGTCGTACTCGACGGGATCCACGCATGAAAGTTTGTGTTTAAGGGGGTAGTGTCTGTGCTATCTGTGTGCAAAAGCTGGAAAAGAATGTACAAGTGTCAGTGCAGGAAAGTGAAGTGAGGTGCTTAGGAATGAGGCTTAAAAGAGAATGCTGAAAGAAGGGGAAGACACAGAGACCTTTGTTCGATAACAGTTAAGTTATGCCTACGTATCCTCTCGTGCAATGAGGAAGTCAGAACACCGTAGTTCGACTCAAAGAGACTGAAAGATAAATTGACTGACGAACTGCTTGCTTGTCTATGCTCAAGTGTATGACTCGTCTGGCTCAAGTGCTAACTGTCTTGCATTAGACGGAAGAAGCCAATTCTCGTTTATGAGTGAGTGTGATGAGAAAAGAATCCCGAAGGAGACGATTATTGTTTGTTTTTGTGTTTTCAATCTTTTATTGCTTTTTGTGTTTGTCATAAGTTAATGAGCTTAAGCCTAAACCAAGGGTTAATAAACTCATCATATCCTCCCTCTGATTAGGGATAATGAGAATACCTTAAGTATGAGATAAACATCTCAACTTAATTACCTTATGATGTAGGATAAAGATCGTCAACTTACTTGTGATTATTTAGATGTTTTTGAGTTTTTGTTTAGTGTTAAGTAATGAGTTTAAGCCATAATCAAGGATTAGTGAACCCATTACACCATCCTAATAGAAGGATAATAGATGAGCACACCTAAGCTGAGGAAGATAACTCAACTTAATCCATGATTAGGGATTAACCTCATGACAAAACAAACCTTTATTAAAATGGATTTTAATTAAGGGTGATATTAAGAAGTGAATTTTATGGTTTGCAAGACAACATGAGGGGGACTTGTCCATTAACACTAGGGTTATTCCTTCTTAACCAATAAAGGAAGAATTAGAACACTAATGCAAGGCCAAAGTTACAAGTTAATGTCTTAATGATTATTAAGTGGATTTATTAAGAGGTTTAAATAAATTAAGGGTTTAACACTTAGGATTAAAGTTATACACTCCATCCTAAGAGAAGGATGCAAGCATAACCCTAATCACAAAGTCTTAAAACCTTAAAGGTTTAGTCTCTAATGATGAGGTGAGAAGAGAGACACAAAGAAAACACAAAGGTAGAAACTAAAGGGGGACTAATCACAACCTTAATTATTTTCATGCTTGGATGTTCCTATGGTTTGTAAGGCTTGGAGGAGATCTTCAGAGAAGCCGCCAATGGAAGAAGCAGGTGAGAGGAGGAGAAGCAGAAGAAACAAGTTACTTACTTCACTGAAGAAGATACGTAACTTGGAGAAAGAAAGTGAAAGATGAACATGAATGAGCAAGCTCACTCTAAAGCAAAGAAAAATGCAGCAATGATGCATAATAAGAATGAGAAGAGAAATGAGAATTGAAGGCAAATTCACTTCTCAAGTTACATACCACCTGAAAAGGTTAGCATAAGGAAAGAAATGAAATGAAAATGAAGCATATTCAAAGGTAAAAACCAAAACCAGAAGCAAACACATGATGCAAATGATTCTATGAGATGATGCAAAGGCATACCAAGTTCTATGAATGTTCATACAAGAGATTGGATGCAAATGAGGCATGCTTTGCAGTATGAAAACACATGTATGCTTATGAAATGAAATGGATGCAAAGCATAGAAAATGTATGAAGAAATGACCAAGAAATGTTCAAGCAATGTCTTAAGATGTCTAAGATGGCATACAAATGCTTAGAATGTTATGGCAAGTTCACATGTTCATGCAATGCAATGTAAGATGCAAGTATGGATGAAATATTAGGGTTACATGAAAGGATGAGATGCAAAAGTCAAAAACAGAAGCAAATCATAAGATAAAAAATTTCAAATGAACTCAAAGGAACCCTAACCCCATATGATATCACACCCCAAAGGAGAAGGTCTAACTCTTAACCTAAAGAAAGTTGTGAATTTTCTAAGTAAACTAGGGTTTTTGGGTACCTTAAGAGGAAAAATGCAAATCAAATGGAAAATGCAAGATAAATTTATGACAAAAATATGCTAGATACTACATGCTATATGAAGAACAATGCAAAACGAACCAATGTCAAACCCTTCATGGTTAGGCAGAAAAGAATTTTCAAAGTTAGGGTTCCAAAAAGGGATTTTTATGAACCCTAAATTCAAGAAAAATGTCAAAGTTGGATCAAAACCAAAAAGAAATTTATATGAATGGTTTGAAAATGTTTCTAAATGTCCTAAGATGCAATGTGAATTTTTTTTGGAATTTTTAGAAGCCTAAATGGTATTTTAATTAATTAACTTCCATTAATTAATTAAAATAAACATTTAAATGTTTTAAAAATGATTTTTAAAATGAAAAAAATAAAAATAAAAATGTTTTTGGGTGAAGAAAAATATTTGAAGTCAAAATGCAGAAAAAAAATATTTTTGGAATTTTCTAAGTATTTTAAATAAATTGGCAAAGAAAAATGCAATAAAATGAAATAAAATATGAATTAAAGGGGCTGGTCAACTGATCCAATGGATCAGATTCAAACTGAGGTTTGGAGGGAAGACCACGTGCGCTATCCAATGGTCCAAATTTAAACTGAGTTAATTAATTAATTAAACCTAATTAAATTAATTAAACTGAATTAGGGTTTAAGTGGATCAATCTGGACCCTACAAACACGCGCTAAACAGGATCCTACGGCTGATATTCAAACTGATTGGATTAACCCTAATCTCACCCCTAAACATTTTCAGGTGACCGGAGCTAGCTCCGGTCATCTTCTCCGGCAGGACCCTCAACCTAACTTCTTCCCTAGGCCATTTCAAGAGCTCTAAAGCTCCAGATCACATCTCCTCACCTCCCTAAACATGAATCTAACCTCAAAACTAATTTCTAATGGCTGAATCAAAGGATACGAATCAAAACCTAAAAACTGCAAAAGTTTCAGAGCATGCATACAAGCTTATTTCTCAACCATTTTCAAAAGTAAATACATCATGATGATCAGCAAAGCATAAAGAACATTTCTATAACCTAAAATTGCATTTCTGGAAAATTTGTTCTTAAGGATACCTGAAGTGGAGCTTTCTCAATCTGAGCTATCTGGCCTCTTCTTTGGTGTAAAATGACTCCAATGATCCTCCTGGTGATGCTTTGATGCTGTCGCTCCCGACAAATGACACTGATCAGATGAAGGTACAGACGCGAACGGTCGGCGAAAGGGACAATGAGAACACACAGCCGTGAACTCACTGGAGATGAATAGAGTCGCCAGCTAGGCATTTTTATCCCGGAGGAAAGGTAATGCTGAATAGACCTAGAAAAGGATGGATAAGACGGTTTGCGAACCAGAGAGACTGAGAAAGGGGGTTGGTTACAACCTGGGAAGGTATTAGCACCTAGATTGTCCGTCGTACTCGATGGGATCCACGCTTAAAAGATTTGTGTTTTAAAGGGGTAGTGTCAGTGCAATTTGTGTATAAAATAGCTGGAAAAGGATGTACAGGTGTCAGTGTAAAGGAAGTGTGAAGTGTGTAAATGAAAGTGTCAGTGTAAGAATGAGAATGAGTTGCTCAAGAATATGAGGCTAAAAGAAAGATGCTGGAAGAGGGGGAATGTACAGAGACTTTTGTTCGATAACTGTTAAGTTATGCCTACGTATCCTCTCGTGCAATGAGGAAGTCAGAACACCGTAGTTCGACCAAAAGAGACTGAAAGATGAATTGACTTGTGAACTGCTTACTTGTCTATGCTCAAGTGTATGACCTGTCTGGCTCAGGTGCAAACTGTCTTGCATTAGACGGAAGAAGCGAGTTCTCATTTGTGAGTGAAGGTGATGAGAAAAGAATCCCGGAGGAGACGATTATTGTTTGTTTTTGAGTTTTCAGTCTTTTATTGCTTTTTGAAGTTTGTCATAAGTTAATGAGCTTAAGCCTAAACCAATGGGTTAGTAAACTCATCACATCCTCCCTCTGATTAGGGGTAATGAGAATACTTTAAGTGTGAAGTCAGCATCTCACACTTAATCACCATGGTGTAGGATTAAGATCATTAACCTACTTGTGATTAGTTAGATGTTTTTATTGTTTTTGTTTAGTGTTAAGTAATGAGATTAAGCCATAATCAAGGATTAAACAGACTCATTACACCATCCTAATAGAAGGATAATAGATGAGAATGTTTAAGCTGAGGAAAGCTCCTCAACTTAATCCATGATTAGGGATTAAACTCATGACAAAACAAGCCTTTGATTAAGTGGATTTTAATTAATGATATGATGATGAAGTGGGTTTTATGGTTTGTAAGACAACTTGAGGGGGACTTGTCCATTAACACTAGGGTTAGTCCTTCTTAACCAATTAAGGAAGAATTAGAACCCTAATGCAAGGCCCAAGTTACAAGCTTGATGTCTTGATGATTATTAAATGAATTGATTAAGAGATTTAAACACATTAAGGGTTTAACACTTAGGATTAAAGTTATACACTCCATCCTAAGAGAAGGATGCAGGCATAAGCTTAATCACAAAGCCTTAAAGCCTTTAGGGTTTAGTCCCTGATTATGAGATGAGAAGAGAAGACTCAAAAGAGACACAAAGGTGAAACTAAGAGGGGAGACTAATCAAAGCCCTAATCATTGTCATGCTTGGTTATTCCTAAGGTTTGTGAGGTTTTCAAGAGAAGTCTTCAGAGGAACCACCAGGAAGCAGATGAAAGGATCAAAAGAAGCAAAGTAACTTGCTTCATTCAAGAAGTCAAGTCACTTGAAGAAAGAAAGTGGGAAGAAGAAGAATGAGCAAGCTCAAACTCAAACACATATAAAAATGCAGCAATGGATGCAAGAGAGATGAAAAGAAAAATTATGAGAAGTGAAGGCAAATTCACTTCTCAACCTCACTTACCACCTGAAATGTTAGAAAGAAAAGCAATGCAATGCTAAATGAGATGAAATGGCATGATGGAAAACAAAACCAGAAGCATGTTGATGATGATAATGATGTTATGAGATGCTACAAACATGAGACAAGGCATGGAGATGTTCATACAAGTTCATGGATGCAAATGGTGCAAGCTTGGAAGCATGGATATACATGAAAAGTTATGAAGCATACATGGCATACAACATGGCAAATGCAAGATGCAATGATCAAACATGCTTTCTACATGTCTTGTGATGTCAAATGAACCACATGGATGCTTGAAATATCATGGCAAGTCATGTTATGCAAGAGAATGTAAAGGGGATGCAAGAGAAAGCCCAAATTAGGGTTTATGAAACAAACATCAAACAAAACTCAAAAACAGAAGCAAACCCTAAATTAAAAAATGGAAAATGCCACCCAAAGAAACCCTAATCCCATACTAAACCAAAGTCCAAAGGGGAGGTCTCAACTCTTAACCAATCTCAAGTTATGATTTTTACAAGTTATTAGGGTTTTTAGGGTTCCTAAACAAAAGAAATGCCAAACAAATTGAAAATGAAGAATCAAATCATGGCCATTTTATCCTAGAAACTACATGCTAAACACAAAACAATGCAAGAAGAATCAATGTCCAACTCTTCCTAGATAGGCAGAAATGAATTTTTGAACTTTGGATCAAATTAATGCACAAAAGATGATTTTTATTCAATGAAAAATTCTTAAAATGCATCAAGATCAAAAAAGAAATTTGGTTTGAAGGTTGGACAATGTTTCTAAATGTCTTAGAACATTTCATGAATTTTTTGGTGATTTTTTAAATACCTAAAAGTATTTTTAATTAATTAATTTCCATTAATCAATTAAAAATAATCCTTTAAATATTTAAAAATACCTTTTTTAATGATAAAAAATAAAATGAAAATATTTTTGGGTCATAAAAATTAATAAAACTTATGAGAAAAAGTTTCATAATTTTTAGATATTTTTTACTATTTTAAAATAATTGTGCAATTAAAATGAAAAGAAAATGAATTAAAATAAATAAAAGGAGAAGTATGCAGGATGGAGGGTGGAGATTGAGCCTGGATTCAAACGCGTTGACTGGCGCCAGATCTTTTGGCCAGGATTGGTTCTGATTTAATCACAATTAATTAAAACTAATAAAAGAATTAGGGCTAATCAAAGTGATCTGAGCCCTTCCCTCACGCGCGAAGTCAACTGGTCAACCTAATCTAACGCCTAAGATTCAAACTGGCTTAATGACAAGGATTAGGGCATAATCACATTCAGGCTGCCGGAGAAGACTTCCGGTCGTCTTCTCCGGCCAGCATCTCCCCTGAAAATCCCCAAAATCCCAAAAACCTAAGTAAAATGAAATCTAAAAACTGGGAAATGTTCTCCAACCACTCACGAACCAGAACCCCTTATCAAAACAAATTTATATTTCCTAACAAGGCTGAATCGAAGCAAGAAAGAATTAGGTCACGCAAGTTTCAGAAAGCAATTAAACTCTCATTTCATCACCATTTCAAAAACTAAAAGCATACTCATGATCAGGAAGACATGTAGAACAAGTTTGAAACAAAAGAAATGATTTCTGGAAAAATATTTTTCAAGCTACCTGAGATTCGAAGCTTTCACTCTGATGACTTTCTGGCCACTTCCTTCAGTGCAATCCACTCCACTTGACCCTCTGGTGATGCTTGAATGCTCAAGAGGAATTTATGTTGGCTGGATGAGGAGTTTGACAAGCTTCTGCTCAAGCTCAGTCAGAAATGGCAGGGATGATTCAAGCAGTTTCAGGTCATTGTGAATGGTTCTTTGTGATCAGAATAATGAGTGGAGAAGGTCTGTGGTGTTTGTTTGGATGTTTGTGGGCTATGGAGAGAGTTTCGAATGAAACTGCAAGTTGAGGTGAGAAATGGCAATGGGGTGTTCTTGCTTGTTTCAGGCCTGGCTCTTGGTGGTTTGAGGTCTATGAAGTATGGTGAGTTGAAGTGTGGAAATGGTTTGGATGTTTGATGGCTGGGCAGAGAAATTCGAAGCAATATGCAGCTGGGGTGTGTTTTGTGAATGTGTTGTTGTGAAGTGTTTCAGCCTTGCTAGATGTATCAAATGTCTTGCTCTTTGTCCACATAACCCTCTCTCATTGGTCAGATGACAAGACATGTGCTTTTTTTATTGGTATGGCCACTTTTGCAATTTGTCAACTCTTGTGTAAGAGAAAGTATGGGCAGCTTCTAGGCTAGTACATGGGCTGGTTCTGGTGCAGCAAGATGAGGTAAGAGGGCTAGCAAGGTGCAGCAACCAATGCATCAAGTTGGTGAGGTGATCATGATGATTTTGCAAGTTGTTGCTTTATGGTTCACATGGAAAGA
The DNA here is from genome assembly GCA_963966055.1 of Lathyrus aphaca. Classification (NCBI taxonomy): domain Eukaryota; kingdom Viridiplantae; phylum Streptophyta; class Magnoliopsida; order Fabales; family Fabaceae; genus Lathyrus; species Lathyrus aphaca. The sequence continues at coordinate 374,092,780 of OZ014519.1, read as the reverse complement.
TCTTGTCCCAAAAGCCATGAAACATGAGCAATGCCTAGTCCATTCTGAATTTTAGGACTTACATGATGTTTATGTGAGGGTTTGATGCCAATTAGAAGTTGCAATTTGCCTTGGTACATGATTTTGCAATTTTCACACTTGGTGCATAACTTGAAAATCAATGATTTTTGCTAACTTTGTCACACCATAACTTTTGATCCAAGAAGAATTTGATCATGTTCTTGTACTTTTTGAAAAGGGACAGATGAGATCTACAACTTTCATGACCAAAGTTTTTCCATTTGAAGCTTTTTTGGATCAAGAATCAAGGCTTGAAAAATGACCTAAAATGAAGCATTCTTGAAAAGTCAACTATGCCCAAAAAGTCAACATTTGCAAAACTTCCAAATTCTTGATTTCTGTGAACTTCAACCCTCTTCCATGATCAAATAAAGATCATACACACTCAAAATGATGAAGATCACCCATTGGTTGGGTCATTGGGGGCCTCAGATGCCCTGATTTTGCACTGACTTGTCCAGAAAGTCAACTCTTGATCAGATGACTTCCCCATGGAATTTCTTCATGAAAATTGATATGCATACTCCCTATACCATATAGAGACCAATGGAAACAAGAATGACCAAAAAATTTGGGGTTATGGCCTCTGAAACCAAAACCCTAATTTTAAGTCAATTGTGCAGTCAAACCTGGCTCTGCAGCCACTCAAACCCTAGTTCTTGTGATTCTTTGGAATTTTTGACTTTGTGAGGATGCAATATGATACTTGAACACATATGGACCCCTTTGAAGTGATTGGTTGCCTTTGGAGTGGCTCAAGAGGTTCTTGGATTGCTCAGATCACAAACCCTAGGTGCAGATGACTTAGAACCAATGCAGTGAATAAAAAATGAGATGTGAGATGATATGATTGTGTTTATGCATATGAGAATGATCACAAGACATGGTGAAATGGGTGAGGGAAAATTTGGGGTGTTTACAGCTTCCCCTATTCAAACATGAGTTAGCTGTGCAGGATGTAAGCAACGGCTTAACAGGCAAGCGAGATAACTTGTGGTTGAATACTAAAGACAGTCCAAAATTTGCACTCACAGAATGAAGAAGAAAAGGGATATAGATTGTAAAGGAAAATAAAGTATATTGAAAAGTGGACGATAGAGCAATGACGGGGACGGCCGACATGCTGGGAAAAGTAAGTGAAGTAAAGCAATGACAGGGACGGCCGACATGCTGGGGATAAAAGGTAAAGCCAAGACGGGGACGGCCGACTAGCTGGGGAAAATCAAAATATGATGGGGACGGCCATCAGTATAAAGCTGTAAAATTTTCTGGGAGTTAATGAAACATGACGGGGACGGCCATCAAGTTCATAAAGCAAGGTAACCAACGATGGGGACGGCCATCGGGCTAAAAAGGAAAAGGGACCACGACGGGGACGGCCATCGGGTTAAAGAATAAATGAAATAAACAGATGATGGGGGACGGCCATCAAAGGTGAAGGACGATCACCTAGCAGGGTACGGCTGCTCTGTTGGGTAATAAAGGAATTATGATGGGGACAGCCATCAAAGGTGGAGGACGACCACCTGGCAGGGTACGGCTGCCGAAAATATCAACGATGGGGACGGCCATCGGATAGAAAAGGTCAACGATGGGGACGGCCATCGGGCGAGCATGATGGAGGACGACCATCAAGAAGTGGAGGACGACCACTCAGCAGGGTACGGCTGCTCTCGAGGTTTCTCATGACACAGGACGAATGCCAGATAACCAAAATCAACAATGGGGACGGCCATTGGATAAATTGATGAAGGACGATCATCAAAAGGTGGAGGACGACCACCTAGCAGGGGACGGCTGCTAAAATCAACGATGGGGACGGCCATCGGATGAGCATGATGGAGGACGACCATCAAGAAGTGGAGGACGACCACTCAGCAGGGTACGGCTGCTCTCAGGGTTTATCATGACACAGGACGAGTGTCAGATAAAAAGGAAAATTTGTTTGCGATCTACTGGGGATATAGTAAACACGGATGAGTATTTACAACCAAGAAGAGAAAGTACAAGTGTTTAGATGCTATGTATAGATTAAAGATGCGGACGAGCATCCTTGAGACTATGATACGGACGAGTATCAGGTAGAAACAAACTGACACGTGTTCAGAGATGATGATACAGACGAGTATCAACTGGTTAACAAGGAACACGGACGAGTGTTGAATCTGATGGTTCTTCTGGGGGAATAGTAGACACGGACGAGCATCTATATTCAAGAAGACACAAGTGTTTGACACGGTGTATGGATTAAAGATGCGGACGAGCATCCTTAAGACTATGATACGGACGAGTATCATGTAGAAACAAACAATTGACGCACATTCTGAGATGATGATACGGACGAGTACCAACTGGTTAACAAAGAACAAGGACTATTGCCGAATCTGTGGGGAGATAAGTGTTGTGTATAAGATACGGACGAGTATCTGTATAGTATGAGTGGTGTATAGATGAGTGTTTAGCTGCTGGGGAGAGTGACACGGACGAGTGTCAAAAGGAGAAGAGTATAATATAAACAAGTATCTGGGTTGTAAGAGTGTAAGCGACTGCGCTGGGGATATGACACGGACGGGTGCCAAGAAAGTGTATATAAGTATATGCGAGTGCAAAGAGGATGTCTTTGGATTTCTGCTGGGATATAACACGGACGGGTGTCAAGAGGAGTATATACTGATGTTTGGGAGTTGTGAGGCAACTGCTTTTGCTGGGAACTCTGGTGGGGATTTTTGTGTATTGTATTCTGTTACTGACAGATGGCTTATTATTCACAAGTGTTAATTCAGAACATGGCTTATGATTATGCTATGCGTTTGATTTTTGCCGTAATGCTCCGTATTAGACGGAATGCTACGCTCTGAGGGGATAGTATGATGCAAATGCCATGATCATGCAAAGACATCAAAACCGGGATTCGGATCCCGTTGCCGTGAAGATCTCTGGCTGATCTGCTTGAAATGGACCTCCCAGCTGGGGATGAGATCATTGGTAGATCTAATAAGATGATATTTGCTTGGGGATACGGGTCACTGATAGACCTATCCTAATAAATGAGAGGCCCAGCTGGGGTTTGCAGAAGCTTTCTTCACTCTGTTGTGATCCTTTCCTGCGTTGCTCTTCTGAATAGAGGCTGAAGATTCTGTGGGGAGATGACTCCCTGACTCCTGTAATTTTACTGAGGAAGAAAGATTGGTACTATGGCTGGGGAGAATTGTTGGTAACTCAGCTGGGGAGAGTTGCGAGAGGCAAACTCAGTTGGGGAGAAAGCAACTTGAGTGCTAAAGTTGAGTGTTGATTTGCCAGCTTGCTGGGATGTAACTTGCATGCCCCAGGTTGCGTTCTGGATACCTGCAATCCTGCAAAGATAAGGAAACGCACAAAAGGTCCCGAGGTATCCTTTACTGGATTCCGTCATAGGAGTTAAGCATTCTCAAGAGTAAGTATATTCCCCGCAAGCATGTGTTTCTATTTTTAGTGAAAAACATCTGTACTTATGCAATTAGTTTTAGAGACATCAGACATTCTTTGCAAACGAAATATGTACAAGACGAAACATGACTGAAAAATCTGATTTTATTAATTCTTGTGCCCTGAATTGGCAAGATACAGTCAAGGAACATATCCCCTGAAATGAGGAGATTGTTACAAATTGAGAAACAAAGTGCTGGCGATGTTGACGACGCTTTCAAAGGAGCTTCCTCTTCTGCTATGACTCGTATAACAATGACGTTCTTCTCGCCTTGCTTTCTGAAGGAGGCTGATTCTGATTGAAGCTTGATCCTTTTGAAGCTTTCCAAGTTGCAAGTGATACAGACGAATTCAGAATGCAGTTGTTCGCTTATTCCCTTATTTTGCATGGATCGCCCTTTCGGGTTTTCAATCCATCGGGATGCCCATTTTTGCCTGAGTTGTCCAATGCGGCTTTTCAACTCAGCGGGTGTACATTTTTTTTATTTATTTTCCCTTATTTTTGCCCGAGTCTTTTATTCTGTTTTTTAATCGCCGGGATGCCCTATTTTTGCCTGGACTTACATTCTGTTTTTGTGTCCAGCGGGTCATTTTATGCGAAGTATTTTTTAACTGCGTCCGAATTCACAGGGGACGGGAAATCTTCACCATCCATGGTGCTGAGCATCAGTGCTCCACCCGAGAAAACTTTCTTTACCACGAATGGCCCTTCATAATTTGGAGTCCATTTGCCCCTGTGGTCTGTATGAGGAGGGAGGATTCTTTTCAGCACAAGATCTCCTACTTGGTACTCTCGGTGCCTGACTTTCTGATCGAAGGCTCTCTTCATTCTTTTCTGATATAACTGCCCATGACAAATTGCAGCCAGTCTCTTCTCTTCAATCAGACTCAGTTGTTCGAATCGGGATCGGACCCACTCTGCTTCGTTCAGCTTAACATCCATCAGTACCCGGAGAGAGGGTAATTCAACTTCAACTGGTAGGACTGCTTCCATACCGTACACAAGTTGATACGGTGTTGCCCCAGTGGATGTCCTGATTGACGTGCGGTACCCATGCAAGGCAAATGGTAGCATTTCATGCCAGTCTTTGTAAGTGATTACCATCTTCTGCACAATCTTCTTGATATTCTTATTCGCTGCCTCAACAGCGCCATTCATCTTTGGCCTGTAAGGAGAAGAATTGTGGTGTTGGATCTTGAAGTCCCAGCATAGCTCTGCCATCATTTTGTTATTTAGATTGGAACCATTATCAGTAATGATTCGCTCGGGAACTCCATATCGACAGATGATATCTCTCTTCAAAAATCTGGCTACCACTTGTCTTGTGACATTGGCATAGGAAGCTGCTTCAACCCACTTGGTGAAATAGTCAATGGCAACCAAGATGAATCTGTGGCCATTTGAAGCAGTCGGCTCAATCTTGCCAATCATATCAATGCCCCACATGGAAAAGGGCCATGGTGAAGACATGATGTTTAAAGGATTGGGAGGCACATGCACCTTATCTGCATAGATCTGGCATTTGTGGCATTTTCTGGCGTAGGCACAACAGTCTGCATCCATTGTGATCCAATAATAGCCTGATCTTAACAACTTCTTAGCCATGGCATGTCCCCCAGCATGGGTACCAAAGGAGCCTTCGTGCACTTCATGCATCAATAAATCTGCTTCCGTCTTGTCAACACATCGGAGGAGTACCATATCAAAGTTTCTTTTGTATAAAGATCCATCAGTGTTCAGAAAGAAACTACCAGCAAGCCTTCTCAAAGTCTTCTTATCATTGGAAGATGCCCCAGGTGGGTATGTTTGATCCTCCAAGAAGCACTTAATATCATGGAACCAAGGCTTATCGTCTTTGACAACATCTGCTGCAAAAACATATGCTGGTCTGTCAAGTCTGGACACTGAGATTTGAGGTACAAAGTTGGCAGCTTGAACTTTGATCATGGATGAAATGGTAGCCAGGGCATCTGCAAACTGATTCTCGTCCCGAGGGATATACTCAAGCTTGACTGTTGTAAAGAAAGTCAACAACCTCCTTGTATAATCCCTGTAAGGTATCAGATGATCCTGGTGGGTGTACCATTTGCCATTGGTTTGATTGATTACCAAAGCTGAATCTCCAAATACGGTCAATGTCTTGATCCTGAGGTCAATGGCTTCCTCAAGACCCATAATGCAAGCTTCGTATTCAGCTTCGTTGTTAGTGCAGTTGAAAGTGAGTTTTGCCGAGAAAGGCATGTGAACTCCCTTAGGTGTAATGAGCACCGCACCAACACCACGACCATTCATGTTAACAGCCCCGTCAAACATCATAGTCCATTCTTCTTCCGGGTCAGGCCCTTCAGTGTGAACAGGCTCTTCATGATCTTTTGATTTTATGAACATGATGTCTTCATCAGGGAAGTCAAACCTCATAGGCTGGTAATCATCGATAGGTTTCTCAGCAAGATATTCAGATAGTACACTGCCCTTGATGGCTTTCTGAGAAGTGTATTGGATGTCATATTCTGTGAGAATCATTTGCCATCTTGCAACCCGTCCGGTAAGAGCTGGCTTCTCAAATATGTACTTAACTGGGTCCATTTTTGAGATCAACAAAGTAGTGTGGGTCAACATATACTGTCTCAGTCGGCGAGCAGCCCACGCTAAAGCACAACAAGTTTTCTCGAGCAGTGAATAACGTTGTTCACAGTCGGTAAACTTTTTGCTTAGGTAGTATATTGCATACTCTTTTCGACCAGACTCGTCATGCTGGCCCAGCACACACCCCATTGACTCTTCTAATACTGTCAAGTACATTATCAGAGGCCTTCCTTCAACTGGAGGCATAAGGATTGGAGGTTCTTGTAAGTATTCCTTGATCTTTTCAAAAGCCTTCTGGCAGTCTTCGTTCCACCTGACCGTCTGTTCTTTTCTTAACAGTTTGAACAAGGGTTCGCAGGTTGCTGTAAGATGAGATATGAACCTTGAGATGTAGTTCAATCTACCCAGAAACCCTCGAACTTCTTTCTCAGTTTTCGGTGCAGGCATCTCTTGAATGGCTTTGACTTTATCAGGGTCAACTTCAATCCCTTTCTCGCTTACAATAAAGCCCAGCAGCTTACCAGATCGCACCCCGAATGTGCATTTGTTGGGGTTCAACTTCAGTTGGTACTTCCTCAGACGCTTGAACAATTTGAGCAGATTTACCAGATGGTCTTCTTCAGTAAGGGACTTGGCAATCATATCATCCACATAACACTCTATTTCTTTATGGATCATATCGTGGAATAATGTTACCATAGCCCGTTGATATGTTGCGCCAGCATTCTTCAGTCCGAATGGCATCACTTTGTAACAGAACGTGCCCCAAGGTGTGATGAATGTTGTCTTCTCCATGTCTTCAGGTGACATCTTAATCTGATTGTATCCTGAAAAACCATCCATGAAGGAGAATACCGAGAACTGAGTCGTATTATCCACCAATACATCAATGTGAGGTAAAGGGAAATCATCTTTCGGGCTGGCTCTGTTCAGATCCCGGTAGTCAACACACATTCTTACCTTACCATCCTTCTTAGGCACAGGTACAATATTAGCAACCCACGGTGGATAGCTAGTTACAGCAAGGAACCCGGCGTCCCATTGCTTTTGTACCTCTTCTTTGATTTTCATTGCCATGTCTGGACGAGTACGGCGCAGCTTCTGTTTAACTGGCGGGCATTCTTCTCTCAAAGGCAGCTTGTGCACGACAATATCGGTATCCAACCCTGGCATGTCTTGGTACGACCAAGCAAACACATCTACATACTCTTGAAGCAGGTCTATCAGTTGTCTCTTCACTGAGTCTTGCAGGCAGGCCCCGATTCTAACTTCTTTCACGTCTTCATCCGTACCAAGATTGATCACTTCAACCTCCTCCTGGTGAGGAGTAATAACCTTTTCCTCTTGTCTTAACAATCTGGCTAGCTCTTCAGGAAGCTCATATTCTTCTTCAACCCCTTCATCAGCTTGATTGATCGGATTGTCAAAGTCATACGATGTCATAGCCGTGCTGTTGTCGGTGCTGTCTGGAAGGCACACTCTGCAAGGGTTAAGTTTGTTCGTTTTAATGATCTGATTTTAATCTTTATTTAGAAAAGTGAAACGAAGTTGTCATTTTGAAAACACCGCCATTTATTTTTTGTACAAAAAAGAAAAATGGAAAAACAGTGAACGAAAAGAAAAAAGACTCGTTTGCAAAAAGATGTCTGATATTTCATTAATTAATCTTGTTTGCACAAAAAGTACAGATGGCCCGATTACAAAATGAGTCTTGTCATCTTGGGCAAGATGCAAGACTTTGATGCATGCTTATAAAAATACAGGAAATAATAATTACTCTGCATGAGTAACTCTTATAATTTCCTGGGAAGACCAGTTCGAGACACTGCTCCCCGGGACCTTTGGACGAATCCAGCTTTCCAGGTTGCGCTCCTCTTCCAGCTCGTCTTCCAGACAGTTGATAGCATCGGGGGTAAGCATCCCCCCACTGACAAAACCGGGCTTCTCAGCAGCCCTTGCTTGATGTTGAGTTGGTCTGTAACCCAACCCAAATTTGTCTTTCTTCTCCTCCACAGCTAAAACCTTGCCCCAGCCTAGGGCAGTTCCTTCCTCAACAACCTTCCGGGCTTGTTGGTATGATGACATGGAGATCCCAGATACAGCAGACGCTTCATTCACATTCAAGGCTTCAAATCCTTGGCTCATTGTTTCATGGATCTCCCCATCCATTTCAATATACTTATAAGTAGCCAGATGGCTAACAAATATATCCTCCTCCCCACAGATTGTAACAACTTGGCCTTCCCACTCAAATTTTAACTTTTGGTGAAGGGTAGACGTTATTGCGCCGGCGGCGTGAATCCAGGGTCTACCCAACAAACAGCTGTAGGCGGGCTGAATGTCCATCACATAAAAGATAGTCTTAAAGGTCTGTGGGCCAATTGTCACAGGTAGCTCGATCTCTCCCAGAACCGATCTCTTAGAACCATCGAAGGCCCTTACTACCAGGTTGCTGGGTCTCAATGCCAATCCATCATATTCTAACTTCACTAGAGCCTTCTTTGGTAAGACATTAAGGGACGACCCCGTGTCTACCAGCACATGAGAAAGGACTGCCCCTTTGCATTCCATGGTGATGTGCAAGGCTTTGTTGTGGTTGCGGCCGTCCGCTGTCAAGTCAGTATTGGTGAACCCTAGCCCATTGCTAGCAGTAACGTTTCCAACCACGGTTTCTAACTGGTTGACAGTAATCTCTTCAGGCACGTAAGCTGCGTGCAAGACTTTAAGTAGTGCATTCCGATGGGCTTCAGAGCACATAAGCAGCGAGAGGATAGAGATTTTGGATGGCGTTTGGTGAAGCTGATCCACAATTTTGTAACCACTCTTTTTGATGATTCTCATAAACTCATCAACTTCTTGATCGAACGGTGTCTTCAAGGCTTCTTTAACAGCTTGATCTTCCTGCACAGGGCTCTTCCCTTTTGCCTTAGCAGCAGCTTCTGCTTCGGCGGTAGGTCTTTGAATTGGTGGAGCAAAGAGACGTCCGCTTTGAGTGAAGCCTCCGCCTCCCCCCACATTATCTACTTGTGGTGCAGGTGTTGATGTTTCAAGAGTGATTCTTTTTCCTTCGCAGTACACGTCAGAGCCATAGTGCCAAGGGATGGCCCTATTGCTTTCATATGGTACTGGTCCAGGCACCGTGACGGTGACTGGACTGATTGCTGCTGCTGAAGGGACTGTAATTGTTTGTGGATCATAAAAGATTGTAACTGGTGCTCTGATGGGAGCAGCACCTTCTGAATGGTAGGCAGAGTTGTTCTCAGGATCGTAAAATATTGTGACAGTAGAGACATCTTCATGATTTGTTGCTGGAGTTGTAGGAGATATTATCGGAAGAAATGATGTTGTTGTTGTAGGAGATTCAAATTGGAGTGGTGCTGGAGTTGTAGAAGGAACATTTGTTGACATCTGGTCAGTTGAAATGACAGACGAAACACTTGTTGATGAAGCCGAAGAATTGTCAGGAACAATAGTTGCTGCAGTTGTAGGAGGTTCTGAAACCGTTGCTGATGATATTGCTGGATTTGTTGGAAATGATGTAGTGATCTGAAGCTGGCCACTCTGGATAAGGCTGTCTATGCCATTCCTCAAATTATCGCACCCGTTCACCGAGATATTGCAGTAAGCACACCCCAACTCACACCCCGGGAACATCTGACATTCTAAGAGCTGAGCCTTGATTTCCACCAATGGTGTCCTGATCTGTCCCACACTGGTTATTAAATAAGACGGCTTGTCTTCTTCAATAGCGTTAATCCTGGGACCACCATGGTTTGGCATTGGGTTTTTATTGACATTGGGCGGTGGTGCGAAATTCAGAGCCTTGGAGTCTACCAGGTCTTGTACCTTCATATGCAGGGCTCTGCACTTTTCTGTACTGTGGCCAGGTGCGTTTGAATGAAAAGCACACCTAGCATTGGAGTCATAGTTCCTTGGTAGACTGTTGGGATCCGGAGGTGCCAACGTTCTTAGCTCAACCAGGTTGATTTTCAGAAGTTGTGGCAGCAAGGTAGCATATGGCATGGGGATCGGATCGATCACCCTATTAGCTTGAGATGGCCTCTGCTGAAATGGTCTCTGTTGACTGTTGTTGTTGGTGTTGCTATTGTTGTAATTCCTTGGAGGAAACTGATTTTGCTGATGGTACTGAGGTTGTTGTTGATAGTTTTGCTGAGGAGGTTGATAGACTGGCTGAGGATGAGCTGGAGCAGGAATGGTGACTGCTGCTATTGACCTCTGAACATACTGGGGCCTGCCCCTGTTTGAATGGATGGCATTGGTCTCGCCAGTTCTTCTCGGGCCTGCAAAAGGCTTTCTTGTACTACTGGACGAGCTTGCACCGTTGTCTGAGATCTTTCCCATTTTTAACAAGCTTTCAATTCTCTCCCCAGCTATGACAACATCTGCGAAGCTAGTGGAAGAGAAAGCAGCCAACCTGTCAATATATGTTCCCTGAAGGGTGTTCATGAACATATCTGCCATTTCCCGTTCAGACATAGGTGGCTGAACAGCAGCAGCCAATTGCCTCCATCTCTGGGCATATTCTCGGAAACTTTCCCTTGACGACTGTGACATTCCCATTAGGAGGGTCCTGTTGGGTGCCATGTCTAAGTTATACTGATACTGTCTGATGAAGGCCTCTGCCAGGTCCTTCCAGCATCTAATAGTTGCCCTTGTCAAGTGAGAGTACCATTCTCTTGACGCTCTAGTTAAGCTGTCTTCGAAATAGAACATCCAGAGCTTCTCATCAATTGTATAGGCCTTCAGCCTTCCCAGAAATGACTGTAAATGAGTCCGGGGGCATGAAGTCCCGTTGTATTTTTCAAAACAGGGAGGCTTGAACTTATGGGGAATCCTGACCCCGTCTACCAAGCCCATGTCCATGACATCGAAACCCAAAGAGTTTTGAGACTCTAAGGACCTCAATTTCTCAGCTATCTCATCCAGCCTTCTATCATAAGCTTCTTCCCCGGCACCCATTACTGTGAACTGATCCTCTTGAGGGTCTTCTTGCAGTACCCTGCCTGCAGTGGCAGTCCCCTGAACATTTGCAGGAATATTGACCTCTGGATGAAGATGGGGGCCAAATACAGGGGGGTTAACATGAGGTTGAACCCTTTCATTGTTGCTGGTGCCGGCAGTCCTTATATGTGGATCCTCTTGATTTTGCCTTTCCACCATGGCTCTCAATCTTTCCTGGCTCTGAGCCATGTTGTTCATAACTTCCATAAACTGAGTCATTTGATTCCTCATTTCTAGCCTTTCATTTGCCATTTGATTTCTGACCTCAGTAAGGTCCTGCTGCATCTGATCCGTTTGAATTCCCGGAAGGTTATTTCGGGTTGGATAACGGTGCGGACGGTTGAGGGGAAATACCCGGCGCCGAGCAATAGTTCCTGAGGCATCACAACAGAGGTTAGCAACAACAAAAACAAAACCTACAAAACAAACAAAAGGGTTAGCATGCAATGCAGTTATGCTTATTTGTTCTCAAGGTATCCGGTTTGGCCTTCAGTTTTGACCCTTCCAGACCCCTGATGTTGCTGTTGCTGTTGCTTGAAGAAAACTCAGATGAAGCAAACTGACACAAATATATTACAGAAGGTGAAATAATACAACTTGTTCATTTTACAACACAAGCCCTCCAAGGGGTCAAAATACATTACAAGAAAATAAAAGTACATGGAAAGAAAGCAACAACAAACAAATGGTCAAACACCAAGACCAAACTCATCCTCACGAACTTCCTTGAGAAGTGCTTCGGTCACAGGATCAGCCGGACGCTCCGTGAGATTCCTGATGAGGAGGTTCCGGGTTGCAACAGCTGCTGCTAGCTTCTTGTGCTGAGTTTGTTCTTTGGACCTTTTCACCCCTGCTCTGATCTTCAGTTCTGATATCTCCCTCTGGGTTGCTGCCAGGGCCTCTTGCTGTTCTTTTGCACTAGCTTCCAGTTGCTCCATCTTGTCTTGAACTCTCTTGTCTTCCAGAGTACGAGCCTCGGTGATCCTGACCCACCGAGCCTGACTCTCCTTCAAATACAAGTCTGTCCTTGCTCTTTGGAACTGGGCTTCTTTACAAGCATTCTTCAGGATTTGTTCTCCAGCCTTTGACTTTTTAATGTAATCCCCATACTTTTCAATCTTAGTCAAATGCTCCACTCTCAACTTCTCCAACCTCTCAATTTCCCTCATGCCTTCACTCCTTTCCCGGAGGGTCTTCTGCAAAGCCTGGGTTAGCTTCTCATTCCTTTCTTTCAAACTCTCATACTCCTCCAAACTGATAGTGGCAGGGGGTGGTGCTGAAGATGACTCAGGCATGTCTTCTATGGTAAAGGGCATCCCAGAGAATTGGGCCCTGGCACGGGACCATTCATAATATTGTGCTGATGCCACATTGTTGCACTTTCCCAAAATGGTTATTCCCTTGGTTTGAACATTATCCCAGGCCCAGGCAGCCTGCCTAACAACAGTCAAACTAATCTTGTTCTCACAATATAGGGTCTCAACCAAGTCCTGTGCCTTAGGAGTGTGGACCAGTGCATAGCCCAGTTGCCTTCTGAACAGCAGAGGATTGTAATTGATACTACCCTTAACTCCTATTAGGGGCACATTGGGAAAATGCCCACAGCTGGTGATGATATCCCTGCCCTTGGTGCTCTGAGTGCACCATCTGATATCTGCCGAGGTTAGAACAGTGAGTCTCTTAGCCCAGTTGCTCTGCTGATGAGGGTTTAGAAATGCATCTGTCCTGGGTAGATGCCTGAGAAGCCAAGTGTGGAACAATGGAGCACAACACCTCACTAATCTCCCCCTCTGCTTTTCATTCCTCTGATGCACTGAATAGTAAAGATCCCCCAATAAAGTGGGCACTGGGTTCTTCAGGATGAACAGATGGATTGCATTCTTACTGATGAATCGAGGCTCATCTGCAAACAATACTATTCCATATATGCTCAAAGCCAACAAGGCACAGACAGCCTTCCACTCTCCTAAAGAAGCTTTCAGGGTAGCTTGAGAGATTAAGGAATCCAGATGAAAACCAGGGATCCCAGCTTTAGAAGTCATATGCTGCTCAATCAGGACGGGTTCCAGATGCAAAGCCTTTGCTACTTCTCCATTAGCAGGAAAGACCATCTCAGGGTTGAAAGGGATTCCACCTCTGATAGGTATACCAACTAATGAGGAGTATTCTTCCAATAAGGGGCCCATCTGAAAGTCTTGAAAAGTAAAACATCTCAGTGGAGGGTCATAAAACTGAATGCAGGTGTGGATCAAGCTTCTCTGTGATGGGTCCAGATCCATGACCATATCAAGTATATCTCCATAACTTTCCCTGAACAATGGTATGTGATCTGGAGTGATCAGGGTTTGAATCCTCCTGATATCTGATAGCTCTGGCTGGAAGAAGTGATAGGTGATGTTGCTCTTTTTAGGAGCCATGATGCTGAGACTGAGTAGAGACAGGTGCTGATGATGGCACTGAAGAAGTGGGCCACTGACTGGCTGGTGCAGGTGATAACTAAAGCAGATAGCTGATGAAGACAAGTCAAAACTGAAGATGGGGTCAAAACCAAAACCAAATGCAGATGGATACCCTGAAACACAAATAAGCAAATGTCAATATGATGCAATGATTATGTATGCAAATGAAATGCAAGGGGTTTGTGACTGAGCTGGATCTGATCAAAATGCCCTAATATAGGTCCAAGTGTGCTCAAGAATTCCAGATGAGGTCTATAAATCCAGTAACCAAGGTGGGGGACTCAAATAAAGAGCCACAAATCCAGGGTTTTAGAATCACAAGAACTGTCCCAAATTGAAGTATTCTTAAACAATCAAAGTAACAAGGTATTCTGAGGTCAAGGTACCTGCAAACCTGTAAACAGCCCAACCCCCTCACAGGTGGTGTTCTAAAACAAGGATCCTCAGACTTGGATCAGTTATGAGAAGTGTAAACACTTCTAACCCGGAGGTACAGTGTTTACAATAATCATAAAAGTTCCTCCTCTAATTCACCTCAGTTTCTGAAGGTCAATACTAAAAGGTCATCCAGACTTAGCAGGCTTCCCAGATAGCCCTAGCACTGCAGGAAATCTGCAACACAGAGTTCTCAAGAAGAAACCCATATCCGAACCGTGTTTCATATTCCCGCACCAGACCGAAATGGAATGGGAAAGAATATGATTCACTCTAGCCTAGGTGTCACTCAGGTCCCAGGTATAGGACCTTAACTCTCAATGGAACACCCACCCACCAAAGCAAACAAACAGATCCAGCCAGCAGCACAGTATGACAGTATGATATATGCACAAAGCTATAAAGAAAGCTATAAAAAAAACTGCACAAAAATAAATATACAAGCACAGATAACACATAACACCCCAGTAAACACAAATCAATCAAGCGCTAGGAGGAGCCCACAAAAAGAACCAGAAGCCTTGGTTGCAGTATAAGGGTCCCCAGCAGAGTCGCCAAGCTGTCGCTCCCAACAAATGACACTGATCAGATGAAGGTACAGACGCGAACGGTCGGCGAAAGGGACAATGAGAACACACAGCCGTGAACTCACTGGAGATGAATAGAGTCACCAGCTAGGCATTTTTATCCCGGAGGAAAGGTAATGCTGCATAGACCTAGAAAGAGATGGATAAGACGGTTTGCGAACCAGAGAGACTGAGAAAGGGGGTTGGTTACAACCTGGGAAGGTATTAGCACCCAGATTGTCCGTCGTACTCGACGGGATCCACGCTTAAAAGATTTGTGTTTTAAAGGGGTAGTGTCAGTGCAATTTGTGTATAAAATAGCTGGAAAAGGATGTACAGGTGTCAGTGTAAAGGAAGTGTGAAGTGTGTAAATGAAAGTGTCAGTGTAAGAATGAGAATGAGTTGCTCAAGAATATGAGGCTAAAAGAAAGATGCTGGAAGAGGGGGAATGTACAGAGACTTTTGTTCGATAACTGTTAAGTTATGCCTACGTATCCTCTCGTGCAATGAGGAAGTCAGAACACCGTAGTTCGACCCAAAGAGACTGAAAGATGAATTGACTTGTGAACTGCTTACTTGTCTATGCTCAAGTGTATGACCTGTCTGGCTCAGGTGCAAACTGTCTTGCATTAGACGGAAGAAGCGAGTTCTCGTTTGTGAGTGAAGGTGATGAGAAAAGAATCCCGGAGGAGACGATTATTGTTTGTTTTTGAGTTTTCAGTCTTTTATTGCTTTTTGAAGTTTGTCATAAGTTAATGAGCTTAAGCCTAAACCAATGGGTTAGTAAACTCATCACATCCTCCCTCTGATTAGGGGTAATGAGAATACTTTAAGTGTGAAGTCAGCATCTCACACTTAATCACCATGGTGTAGGATTAAGATCATTAACCTACTTGTGATTATTTAGATGTTTTTGTTGTTTTTGTTTAGTGTTAAGTAATGAGATTAAGCCATAATCAAGGATTAAACAGACTCATTACACCATCCTAATAGAAGGATAATAGATGAGAATGTTTAAGCTGAGGAAAGCTCCTCAACTTAATCCATGATTAGGGATTAAACTCATGACAAAACAAGCCTTTGATTAAGTGGATTTTAATTAATGATATGATGATGAAGTGGGTTTTATGGTTTGTAAGACAACTTGAGGGGGACTTGTCCATTAACACTAGGGTTAGTCCTTCTTAACCAATTAAGGAAGAATTAGAACCCTAATGCAAGGCCCAAGTTACAAGCTTGATGTCTTGATGATTATTAAATGAATTGATTAAGAGATTTAAACACATTAAGGGTTTAACACTTAGGATTAAAGTTATACACTCCATCCTAAGAGAAGGATGCAGGCATAAGCTTAATCACAAAGCCTTAAAGCCTTTAGGGTTTAGTCCCTGATTATGAGATGAGAAGAGAAGACTCAAAAGAGACACAAAGGTGAAACTAAGAGGGGAGACTAATCAAAGCCCTAATCATTGTCATGATTGGTTATTCCTAAGGTTTGTGAGGTTTTCAAGAGAAGTCTTCAGAGGAACCACCAGGAAGCAGATGAAAGGATCAAAAGAAGCAAAGTAACTTGCTTCATTCAAGAAGTCAAGTCCCTTGAAGAAAGAAAGTGGGAAGAAGAAGAATGAGCAAGCTCAAACTCAAACACATATAAAAATGCAGCAATGGATGCAAGAGAGATGAAAAGAAAAATTATGAGAAGTGAAGGCAAATTCACTTCTCAACCTCACTTACCACCTGAAATGTTAGAAAGAAAAGCAATGCAATGCTAAATGAGATGAAATGGCATGATGGAAAACAAAACCAGAAGCATGTTGATGATGATAATGATGTTATGAGATGCTACAAACATGAGACAAGGCATGGAGATGTTCATACAAGTTCATGGATGCAAATGGTGCAAGCTTGGAAGCATGGATATACATGAAAAGTTATGAAGCATACATGGCATACAACATGGAAAATGCAAGATGCAATGATCAAACATGCTTTCTACATGTCTTGTGATGTCAAATGAACCACATGGATGCTTGAAATATCATGGCAAGTCATGTTATGCAAGAGAATGTAAAGGGGATGCAAGAGAAAGCCCAAATTAGGGTTTATGAAACAAACATCAAACAAAACTCAAAAACAGAAGCAAACCCTAAGATAAAAAATGGAAAATGCCACCCAAAGAAACCCTAATCCCATACTAAACCAAAGTCCAAAGGGGAGGTCTCAACTCTTAACCAATCTCAAGTTATGATTTTTACAAGTTATTAGGGTTTTTAGGGTTCCTAAACAAAAGAAATGCCAAACAAATTGAAAATGAAGAATCAAATCATGGCCATTTTATCCTAGAAACTACATGCTAAACACAAAACAATGCAAGAAGAATCAATGTCCAACTCTTCCTAGATAGGCAGAAATGAATTTTTGAACTTTGGATCAAATTAATGCACAAAAGATGATTTTTATTCAATGAAAAATTCTTAAAATGCATCAAGATCAAAAACGAAATTTGGTTTGAAGGTTGGACAATGTTTCTAAATGTCTTAGAACATTTCATGAATTTTTTGGTGATTTTTTAAATACCTAAAAGTATTTTTAATTAATTAATTTCCATTAATCAATTAAAAATAATCCTTTAAATATTTAAAAATACCTTTTTTAATGATAAAAAATAAAATGAAAATATTTTTGGGTCATAAAAATTAATAAAACTTATGAGAAAAAGTTTCATAATTTTTAGATATTTTTTACTATTTTAAAATAATTGTGCAATTAAAATGAAAAGAAAATGAATTAAAATAAATAAAAGGAGAAGTATGCAGGATGGAGGGTGGAGATTGAGCCTGGATTCAAACGCGTTGACTGGCGCCAGATCTTGTGGCCAGGATTGGTTCTGATTTAATCACAATTAATTAAAACTAATAAAAGAATTAGGGCTAATCAAAGTGATCTGAGCCCTTCCCTCACGCGCGAAGTCAACTGGTCAACCTAATCTAACGCCTAAGATTCAAACTGGCTTAATGACAAGGATTAGGGCATAATCACATTCAGGCTGCCGGAGAAGACTTCCGGTCGTCTTCTCCGGCCAGCATCTCCCCTGAAAATCCCCAAAATCCCAAAAACCTAACTAAAATGAAATCTAAAAACTGGGAAATGTTCTCCAACCACTCACGAACCAGAACCCCTTATCAAAACAAATTTATATTTCCTAACAAGGCTGAATCGAAGCAAGAAAGAATTAGGGCACGCAAGTTTCATAAAGCAATTAAACTCTCATTTCATCACCATTTCAAAAACTAAAAGCATACTCATGATCAGGAAGACATGTAGAACAAGTTTGAAACAAAAGAAATGATTTCTGGAAAAATATTTTTCAAGCTACCTGAGATTCGAAGCTTTCACTCTGATGACTTTCTGGCCACTTCCTTCAGTGCAATCCACTCCACTTGACCCTCTGGTGATGCTTGAATGCTCAAGAGGAATTTATGTTGGCTGGATGAGGAGTTTGACAAGCTTCTGCTCAAGCTCAGTCAGAAATGGCAGGGATGATTCAAGCAGTTTCAGGTCATTGTGAATGGTTCTTTGTGATCAGAATAATGAGTGGAGAAGGTCTGTGGTGTTTGTTTGGATGTTTGTGGGCTATGGAGAGAGTTTCGAATGAAACTGCAAGTTGAGGTGAGAAATGGCAATGGGGTGTTCTTGCTTGTTTCAGGCCTGGCTCTTGGTGGTTTGAGGTCTATGAAGTATGGTGAGTTGAAGTGTGGAAATGGTTTGGATGTTTGATGGCTGGGCAGAGAAATTCGAAGCAATATGCAGCTGGGGTGTGTTTTGTGAATGTGTTGTTGTGAAGTGTTTCAGCCTTGCTAGATGTATCAAATGTCTTGCTCTTTGTCCACATAACCCTCTCTCATTGGTCAGATGACAAGACATGTGCTTTTTTTATTGGTATGGCCACTTTTGCAATTTGTCAACTCTTGTGTAAGAGAAAGTATGGGCAGCTTCTAGGCTAGTACATGGGCTGGTTCTGGTGCAGCAAGATGAGGTAAGAGGGCTAGCAAGGTGCAGCAACCAATGCATCAAGTTGGTGAGGTGATCATGATGATTTTGCAAGTTGTTGCTTTATGGTTCACATGGAAAGATCTTGTCCCAAAAGCCATGAAACATGAGCAATGCCTAGTCCATTCTGAATTTTAGGACTTACATGATGTTTATGTGAGGGTTTGATGCCAATTAGAAGTTGCAATTTGCCTTGGTACATGATTTTGCAATTTTCACACTTGGTGCATAACTTGAAAATCAATGATTTTTGCTAACTTTGTCACACCATAACTTTTGATCCAAGAAGAATTTGATCATGTTCTTGTACTTTTTGAAAAGGGACAGATGAGATCTACAACTTTCATGACCAAAGTTTTTCCATTTGAAGCTTTTTTGGATCAAGAATCAAGGCTTGAAAAATGACCTAAAATGAAGCATTCTTGAAAAGTCAACTATGCCCAAAAAGTCAACATTTGCAAAACTTCCAAATTCTTGATTTCTATGAACTTCAACCCTCTTCCATGATCAAATAAAGATCATACACACTCAAAATGATGAAGATCACCCATTGGTTGGGTCATTGGGGGCCTCAGATGCCCTGATTTTGTACTGACTTGTCCAGAAAGTCAACTCTTGATCAGATGACTTCCCCATGGAATTTCTTCATGAAAATTGATATGCATACTCCCTATACCATATAGAGACCAATGGAAACAAGAATGACCAAAAAATTTGGGGTTATGGCCTCTGAAACCAAAACCCTAATTTTAAGTCAACTGTGCAGTCAAACCTGGCTCTGCAGCCACTCAAACCCTAGTTCTTGTGATTCTTTGGAATTTTTGACTTTGTGAGGATGAAATATGATACTTGAACACATATGGACCCCTTTGAAGTGATTGGTTGCCTTTGGAGTGGCTCAAGAGGTTCTTGGATTGCTCAGATCACAAACCCTAGGTGCAGATGACTTAGAACCAATGCAGTGAATAAAAAATGAGATGTGAGATGATATGATTGTGTTTATGCATATGAGAATGATCACAAGCCATGGTGAAATGGGTGAGGGCAAATTTGGGGTGTTTACAGATGCTTGAAAAGAGTTTAGAATGACTGGGATGAAAGCTTGCAGCTCAACTGGTCAGAAATCGTATTCTTGTTTGGCTGGCTTTTTGGCTTGTTTGATTGTTGGTTTATGTTCTAATGATGATGGTGAGTTGAATGGTGAAGTTTGTTTGGAGTTTTTGTGGCTGAGCAGATTGTTTCAAAAGCTTTTGCTTTTCGGGTGATTTTGAGAAACTTATTGATTCTGAGGTTCCAGACCTGTGTGATGTATGTTATGAGTTACTTTTGATCCACATAACAAGCTTTGATAGGTCAGAGGAGTTGTTGTGGCCTATGGTGATTGGTATGGGCAAGTTGCCAAAATGTCAACATAACTTGTACTTGAGGTATGGGCTGGTTCAGTGGTTGTTTCAAGGCATGGCTCGAGTCAGCTTGGTTCAAGGATAGCCATGGAAGTCATATTTTTAAGCTGGCACAAGTGGAAGCATGGTTGTATGAGTTTTTGCAAGTTTTGTTCATTTTAGCCCCTTTGTAATTTCTTGATGTGCAAGGTATAGAAACTTGTGATTCTTGGGCCAATTCTGATTCTTAGGCAATACATTATGTTTGTATGATGCCTAGAAGTGTATTAGAGGTCACAAAATGGCTTGGTTTATGAAATTGCAAAAAATCCTCTTTGGCATGAAACCTAAAATTATGTGATTTTTGCCAACTTTGCCAAGCCATAACTTGAGTTCCATAATGAATTAGGACTTGCTCTTGTACTTTATGAAAAGGGAATGATCCAATCTACAACTTTCATGACCAACAATTTTTCATTTGAAGCATTTTTGGTTGAGAAAGAGGAGGTTGAAATACTTTCCCAAAATGGAAAGTTTCCATTACAAGTCATTTCCATTTTTGGCAACTTTTGGTTTAGCTCAATTTTCTTCAATTTTGTGAACTTCCAAGCACTTTAATGATCAAATAAAGATCATATAACTTCAATTTGATGAAAAATCCACTTTGGTTCTATGGTTGGAGGCTTCAGATGCCCTGATTTTACACGACTTACTCAAGAAGTTACCCAATGAACAAATGACTTCCACAATGAATTTCTTCATCAAACTTGGTACACATGATCCTTATAACATATTGAGACTATTAGAAACAAGAATGACCAAAAAAATTTAAGTTATGGCCTATGAAACCAAAACCCTAATTTCAGGTCATCTGTGCAGTGAAACCCTAGCTCTACTTCCATGCTTTCCAAGTTCCTGTGATTTCTTGACTTCCTTGATCTTTGAGGGATATAGAATGATGATAGAACATACATGGACCCTCTTGGAATGATTGGAAGCCTTTGGGGTGGCTCAGATGGACTCTTGGATTGCTCAGATTACAAACCTTAGATGCAGATGAACTTGAACTAATGCAGTGAAGCAAAAATGCAATATGAGATGGTATGATTAAGCTTATGCAAATATGAAATATCACAAGCCATGGTGTGAACTTAGTGAGGGAAAATTTGGGGTGTTTACAATGGGGAACATTCTTCTATAGAGGGATGCCCTTTGGATTGAAGAATGTTGGTGCGACATACCAAATATCTATGAATACTCTTTTCCATGATATGATGCACAAAGAAATTGAGGTATATGTTAAAAATATGATCTCTAAGTCGATGATTAAAGAAGAATATGTTGAACATTTGTTGAAATTGGTGTACGTTCTGGAAAATTGTTAGGTTTCATTGTCAGCCAAAGAGGCATTGAAGTTGATCCTGATAAAGTGAAAGTTATTCGGGAAATGCCTACTGCAAGAACTGAAAAAGCAATTAAGAGGATTCTTGGGCCGTTTGAACTATAATTCAAGGTTTATCTCTCACATGACTTCTACATGTGCTCCGATCTTCAAGTTTCTTCGGAAATACCAAGGTTGTGTCTGGACAGATGATTTTAAAAAAGCTTTTGAAAGTACCAAAAAGTATCTGCTTGAACCTTCTATCTTGTCCCCTCTGGGTGAAGGTAGACAGTTGATTATGTACTTGACTGCGTTGGAAGATTCCATGGGTTGTGTGCTTGGTCAGCAAGATGAATCTGGAAGAAAAGAATATACGATTTACTACTTGAGTAAGAAATTCACTGATTGTGAGTCTTGGTACTCCGTGCTTGAAAAACTTGTTGTGCCTTGGCTTGGGCTGCAAAGTGTCTTCGCCAATATATGTTGAATCATACAACTTGGTTGATATCCAAAATGGATTCGATCAAGTATATCTTTGAAAAGCCTGCTTTGATTGGGAGGATTGCTCGTTTCCAAATGTTGTTGTCAGAATATGATATCGAGTACCGAGCTCAAAAACCTATAAAAGGTAGTATCTTGGCTGACCATTTGGCATATCAATTGAATTCTTATTATCAGTATATCATGTTTGATTTCCCGGATGAGGATGTGATGTATTTGAAAATGAAAGATTGTGATGAACCTTTGATTGAGGAAGGACCTGAGCCTGGATCTCGATGGGGTTTATTTTTTGATGGTGCTGTGAATGCACGTGGAAAAGGAATTGGGGCAACGATCATTACTCCTCATGGTTCACATATTCCGTTTGATGCAAGATTGGCTTTCCCTTGTACCCATAATGAAGCTGAGTAGGAAGCCTGCATTATGGGTCTTGAGGAAGCTATTAATTTGAGCCTTAAGCATCTTGATGTGTATGGATTTTCTGCCTTGGTAATTAATCAGATCAAGGGTAAGTGGGTAACTCATCAACCTCACTTAATTCCATATAAAGATTATGCCAAGAGGATATCAACTTTCTTCACTAAAGTTGAGTTTCATTATGTGCCTCACAATGAAAATTAGATGGCCGATTCTTTGGAATGATGTTCCCATGATTAGTGTGATGCGGCTTGAAAGACCAGCTCATGTGTTTGCTGTTGAAGAGGTCCATGATTACAAGCCTTGGTATCATGATATTAAATGTTTTCTTCAGAGTCAGAAATACCCACTTGGGGAATCCGATAAAGATAAAAGGACTTTGAGGAGATTGGCAAGAAATTTTTTCCTAAATGGAAATATGTTTTATAAGAGGAATTTTGACATGGTCTTGCTCATATGCATGGATAGACACGAAGCAGACATGTTAATGAAATAAATTCATGAAAGATCTTTTGGTACTCATGCCAATGGGCATGCAATGGCTAAAAAGATGTCGAGAGCAGGTTACTATTGGCTGACAATGGAATCTGACTATTGTAAGTATGTGAAAAAGTGCCATAAGTTCCAAGTATATGCTGATAAGATTCATGTGCCACCAACTCATCTTAATGTAATTTCTTCCCTATGGCCTTTCTCTATGTGTGGAATTGATATGATTGGTATGATTGAACCCAAGGCTTCGAATGGACATCATTTTATTCTTATGGCTATTGACTACTTCACTAAGTGGGTGGAAGCGGCGTCGTTTTCTAATGTGATAAAGCAAGTTGTGGTTCAGTTTATTAAGAATAACATCATTTGTAGATATGGTGTTCCGAATAGAATCATTACTGATAATGGTTCGAACATGAATAATAAGATGATGAAAGATATTTATGAAGAATTCAAGATTCAACACCATAATTATTCTCCTTATATATCGAAGATGAATGGGGTTATTGAAGCTGTGAATAAGAACATTAAAAAGATCATTTAGAAGATGGTTGTGACATATAAGGACTGGCATGAGATGCTCCATATTGCTTTGCATGGGTATCGTACATCTATCCACACTTCAACAGGGGAAACCCCTTTCTCACTTGTTTATGGCACAAAAGAAGGGCTCCCCGTCGAGGTTGAGATCCCATCAATGAGAGTTCTGATGGAAGCCAAGTTGACTGAGGCTGAATGATGTCAGAGTAGATTTGATCAGTTGAATTTAATTGAGTAAAAGAGAATAACAACTTTGTGTCATGGTCGATTGTACCAGAAAATAATAAAGAAAGCTTTTGACAAGAAGTTCATACCTCGAGTATTTAGAGAAGGTGACCTCGTGATAAAAAAGATTCAGTCTTTCATTACAGATTCTCGGGGCAAGTGGACTCCGAACTATGATGGCCCATATGTTGTTAAGAAAGCCTTCTCTGGTGGTTCATTGAATCTTACAACTATTGATGGTGAGGAGATAACGCGTCCTATGAATGAGGATGCAGTCAAGAAATACTTTTCCTAAAAAAAATAAAAGAACAACTCGCTAGGTTGAAAACCCGAAAGGTAGGCTAAGGCAAAAAGGAGCATCTCGGTGGATTGAAACCCAAAAGGGCGGTCCAAGCAAAAATTAGAGACATAAACAAAAATAATTATCCCGATAGATTATTAACCCGAAAGGGAAATCTAGGCAAATGTTAGGGATCATGGAAAGTAACTACATCGACAGACTTTATCACTTGGAGCAACCGAGGATTTCAGATTCTATCCCTCAGTAAAATTACCTATCAAAGATTCTTATTCACTCATCCTTGATTGAAGTTTCAGACACAATGGAGTTCAAAGTTGATAGGGAGAATAATGATCATTGTATTCCAATGTAGCCCTTTTCCATGTATTTTACCATTTTTCAAACTGGTAATGATCCATGGAGTCATGCCATTTGCTGACTACCATTCTACCAATGAATTTGAGCTTTTATCCAATTGTTTGTAATTCTTTATATTGTTTCTATTTACAAAATTTCATTTATTTTTTATGATGAATTTTTAAACAAATATAATAAATTTAATTTTTGAATATTAGAAAAACATTTTTCTTTTGATATATGAATAAAGAAAGAATATCAACAGTAACTCCAGGGATGGTAAAGTCCTGATGTGTGTAACTTTCCTCTCCCAAAGCAGGGTTTAATCCAGTTGTTTCCCTATGGAATTCCTGAATAGTCCTGGCATTGCGATATTAAAGATGGTTTACTCCCCAACAAAAACAAGGAGTGGGGATTGGTTAGTGTATGATTGTTCCCAGTTTGAGTTCCAATATTTCTTCCCCAGAAGAGTTGTTGAGATCGATACTCTTGTCACACGAGTATCCCCACCTGAGTTCTGATCTTTTCCTCAGCAATTTATCTTTGACTTGAGAAGTAAGGTTTATGAAGGGAATCCTCAGCCAATTCTTTGTTCCTCAGCTTGAATTGGTTGTATCCCCTAGCAGAAGTAGTGATATAACATTCAGTTTAGAGGGTTTCTTTCACCTGGTGGTAGGTATTGATTTAAAATCCCTTGCAACTGTATTTTGGCTATGATGTTAACTTCTGATATCCCCACATGGGTCTTTCTCTCAGATCCCTAGTAGGTCTACATGTGATGATTGTCGCTCCCGATAAATGGGACTGGGCCCAGATAAAGGTACAAACGCGAACGGTCGGCGAGAGGGACAATGAGAACACACAGCAGTGAACTCACTGGAGATGAATAGAGTCGCCAGCTAGGCATTTTTATCCCGGAGGAAAGGTAATGCTGCATAAACCTAGAAAAACATGGATAAGACGGTTGCGAACCAGAGAGACTGAGAAAGGGGGTTGGTTACAACCTGGGAAGGTATTAGCACCCAGATTGTCCGTCGTACTCGACGGGATCCACGCTTAAAAGATTTGTGTTTTAAAGGGGTAGTGTCAGTGCAATCTGTGTATAAAAAGGGCTGGAAGAAAATGTACAGGTGTCAGTGTAAAGTGTATAAGTGATGTGAAGTGTATAATAGAAGTGTCAGTGTAAGGAAAGAGTGAAATGCTCATGACCATGAGGCTAAAAGAATGAAGCTGGAAAGAGGGGGAATATACAGAGACTTTTGTTCGATAACTGTTAAGTTATGCCTACGTATCCTCTCGTGCAATGAGGAAGTCAGAACACCGTAGTTCGACCCAAAGAGACTGAAAGATGAATTGACTGATGAACTGCTTGCTTGTCTATGCTCAAGTGTATGACCTGTCTGGCCCAGGTGCAAACTGTCTTGCATTAGACGGAAGAAGCAAGTTCTCGTTTGTGGGTGAAGGTGATGAGAAAAGAATCCCGCAGGAGACGATTATTGTTTGTTTTTGAGTTTTCAGTCTTTTATTGCTTTTGAAAGTTTGTCATAAGTTAATGAGCTTAAGCCTAAACCAATGGGTTAGTAAACTCATCACATCTTCCCTCTGATTAGGGGTAATGAGAGTACCTTAAGTGTGAAGTCAGCTTCTCACACTTAATCACCATGGTGTAGGATTAAGATCATTAACCTACTTGTGATTATTTAGATGTTTTTGGTATTTTTGTTTAGTGTTAAGTAATGAGATTAAGCCATAATCAGGGATTAAACAGACTCATTACACCATCCTAATAGAAGGATAATAGATGAGGGTGTTTAAGTTGAGGAAAGCTCCTCAACTTAATCCATGATTAGGGATTAAACTCATGACAAAACAAGCCTTTGATTAAGTGAATTTTATTCAATGGTGAGATGATGAAGTGATTTTTATGGTTTGTAAGACAACTTGAGGGGGACTTGTCCATTAACACTAGGGTTAGTCCTTCTTAACCAATTAAGGAAGAATTAGAACCCTAATGCAAGGCCCAAGTTACAAGCTTGATATCTTGATGATTATTAGATGGATTGATTAAAGGATTTAAACACATTAAGGGTTTAACACTTAGGATTAAAGTTATACACCCCATCCTAATAGAAGGATGCAGGTATAAGCTTAATCACAAAGCCTTAAAGCCTTTAGGGTTTAGTCCCAGATTATGAGATGAGAAGAGAAGACTCAAAAGAGACACAAAGGTAAAACTAAGAGGGGAGACTAATCAAAACCCTAATCATTGTCATGCTTGGTTGTTCCTAAGGTTTGTGAGGTTCATGAAAGAAAACTTCAAAGGAGCCACCAGGAAGCAGATGAAAGGATCAGGAGAAGCAAAGTAACTTGCTTCATTGAAGAAGACAAGTCACTTGAGGAAAGAAAGTAAGAAGAAAAAGAATGAGAAAGCTCAATCTCAAACACAAGATAAAATGCAGCATGGATGCATAAGAGAGATGAAAAGAAAATTATGAGAAGTGAAGGCAAATTCAATTCTCAAAGTCACTTACCACCTGAAAGGTTAGAAAAGAAATGCAATGCAATGCAAAATGGGATGACATGATGAGAAACAAAACCAGAAGCATTTACATGATGCTAATGATGCTATGAGATGCTACAAACATGAGGCAGCACATGGAAATGATCATACAAGCTTATGAATGCAAATGGGGCAAGCTAAGAAGCATGAACATACATGAAAAGTTATGAAGTGCATATGTCATACAACATGGCAAATGCAAGATGCAATGACCAAACATGCTTTCAATATGTCTTATGATGTTCAATGAATCAAATGGAGGCATGAAATGTCATGGCAAGTCATGTTATGCAAGCAAATGCAAGATGAATGCATATGGAAGCCCAAATTAGGGTTCATGAACAATACATCAAACAAAAAACCAAAATCAGAAGCAAACAACATTATAAAAAAATTGAAAATGCACTCAAAGGACCCTTAATCCTATACTAACCCAATGCCCAAAGGAGAGGTTTCAACTCTTAACCAAATTCAAGATATGATTTTTTCTAAGTTTTCTAGGGTTCTAGGGTTCCTTAACAAGAAAATTATCAAACAAATTGAAAATGAAATATCAAATCATGGCCATTTAATCTCACAAACTACATGCTAAACACAATGCAATGCAAGAAGAATCAATGTCCAACTCTTCATGGTTAGGCAGAAGTGATTTTTTGAAGTTTGGATCAAAATAATGCATAAAAATGATTTTAATTCAATGAAAAATTCTCAAAATGCATCAAGATCAAAAAATAAATTTGGTTTGAAGGTTGGACAATGTTTCTAAATGTCTTAAAACATTTCATGAATTTTTTGGTGATTTTTAAATACCTAAAAGTATTTTTAATAAATTAATTTTCATTAATCAATTAAAAATAAACTTTTAAATATTTAAAAATACTTTTTTAATGCTAAAAATAAAAATAAAAATATTTTTGTGTTTTAAAAATTAATGAAACCTTTGACAAAAAGTTTCATAATTTTTAAATGGTTTTTACTATTTTAGATAAATTGTACAAATTAAATGAGAAAAAATGAAATTAAAATCAAAGTAAATGGAAGTATGCAGGATGGATGGCTGGGATTGAGTCTGGCCAGGAAAGGGTTGACTGCGCGCGCAGATCAAAGGCCCACATTCAAACTTGACTTAAACAGGATTATGAATTAATTAATTATGGTTAGGGTTTAATGGACGCATCTGAGCCACACGTGCACGCGCGAAGTCAAACAAGTCAGCCAATCCAACGCACGAAATTCAAATGCCCATTAATGACCTGATTAAAACCCTAATGATTTTCAGGTGGCCGGAGAAGACCTCCGGTCGTCTTCTCCGGTGGGAACCCCACCTGAAAATCCCTAAAAATCCTCAAAACGCAACCAAAATGAAATCTAAACACACAGAAATGATTCCCACCCTTCACTGAATCAAAACCCCAAACTAAAACTCATTTATATTTCATCAAATTCATGAATCGAAACCAACAAAATTTTAGGGCAAGACTTTCAGAATACGATTACATCCTTATCTTTCCACCATTTTCAAAACTAAAGACATATTCATGATCAGGAAAGCATATAGAACAACTTAAGAACTTTAAAAATGATTTTTGGAAAAAATGTTCTAGAGCTACCTGAGTTTCGAAGCTTTCAATCTTGTAACTTTCTGACCCCTTCCTTTGATGCAAACCACTCCTTATGACCCCTTGATGATGTCTGGATGCTCAGCAAGAGTTTATGTTGGCTGGTTTGGGAGTTTGAACAGCTTCTGCTCAAACTCAGGTGAGAATGGTGTTTGTGATTCAGGCTGTTTCAGGCAAAGGTGAGGGGTTCTTTGTGATCAGGATGATGATTTGAGAAGGTTTGTGAAGTTTGTTCAAGTGTTTGTGGCCTGTGGAATGAGTTTCGAAAGCTTTGGCTTTGAGAGTGAAAAATGGAAAAGTAGTGTTCTTGCTGGTTTCAAGCTTAGGTCTTGCTGGTTTTGGTTCAGTGAAGCAAGGTGAGTTGATTAGTGGAGTTTGTTTGAGTGTTTATGGCTTGTGGAATCAGATTCGAAAGAAAATGCAAGTTGGAGAGAGTTTGTGAATGTGAGTTGTGGTGAGGCTTCAGGCTGGCTTGTTGTATGAAATGGCTAGCATTTTGTTTGCATAAATTAATCCCATTGGTCAGATGATGTGACTTGGCCTGCTGTGATAGGTGAGCTAGCTTTTGCAAAAAGTCCACTCTTGTGTAAGAGAAGCATGAGTTGTGTTCTAGGCTAGTACAAGTGTGTGGGCTGGCGCAGCATGGTGAGGGGAAAGGCTAGGGTTGGTTCAGCAGCCAAGGCAACAAGTGGATGGAAGTGTTATGATGGTTTTGCAACTTGGTTCCCTTTTGGTTCATATGGAAAGATCTTGCTATACAAACCATGAAACATGAGAAACTCTTGGTCCATTCTGAACTTTTGGTCACATGTGATGTTTGTGTAATGGTTAGACATGAATTAGAAGTCACAAATGCCTTGGTACAAAGTTTTTTTTGCAAGTTTTCCATTTGGTGCATATTTTGAAAATTAGTGATTTTTGCCAACTTTGACACACCATAACTTTTGATCCAAAATGAATTAGGTCATGTTCTTGTACTTTTTGAAAAGGGAAAGATCTAATCTACAACTTTCATGACCAAAGTTTTTCCATTTGAAGCATTTTTGGATCAAAAAGTAAAGGTTGAAAAAGTTGCATAAAATGACATTTCATTAAAAGTCAACCATGCCCTAAAAAGTCAACTTTGCAAAAACTTGTAATTCTTGAATTTTGTGAACTTCAACCTTCTTCCATGATCAAATAAAGATCATATACACTCAAAATGATGAAGATCACCCCTTGGTTGGGTCATTGGGGGCCTCAGATGCCCTGATTTTGCACTGACTTGTCTGAAAAGTCAACTCTTGATCAGATGACTTCCCCATGGAATTTCTTCATAAAAATTGATATGCATACTCCCTATACCATATAGAGACCAATAGAAACAAGAATGACCAAAAAAATTTGAAGTTATGGCCTCTGAAACCAAAACCCTAATTTTAGGTCATCTGTGCAGTTAAACCTGGCTCTGCTTCTATACCAATCCCAGTTCTTGTGATTCTTTGGCATTTTTGACTTTGAGAGGATATAATATGATATAAGAACACACATGGACCCCTTTGAAGTGATTGATGACCTTTGGAGTGGCTCAAGAAGCTCTTGGATTGCTCAGATCACAAACCCTAGATGCAGATGACTTAGAATCAATGCAATGAATCAAAAAAAATGCGATATGAGATGGTATGATTGAGTTTATGCATATGGAATGATCACAATCCATGGTGTGAATGGGTGAGGGCAAATTTGGGGTGTTTACAATGATTTCCAGCAGGTTCCTATATAATCCTCAGCAAGTCTTGCACCCTTTCCCCAAGCAGAGTAGGAGTGGTATGATAATTATTCCCCCACAGAGTTTGACTTTTGACAAGAATTTTCTCTGACCCTAGCAAGGATTGCGGAAACATTTCCTTATCCTCGACAGATTATTACCTTTCCTCGACATGGTGATATCCTTACACAGAGTTGATAATTGATGTTTGATACTCCAGTAGGCTATGCTTTATTTGCACCACCGATAAATCTTTACCTTGTTTCCCCAAACAAAGTTGTGAAGATGTTTATCCCCATCAGAGTTTACCCGCGACACTTCCCTCTTCTCTCCAAAGAGAGTGAAAGATTTTGGTGGATGTATCTCCAATATGTTATCCTCTCAGAGTGGATTTTTTTATTATGATATCCTTAATAGATTTTTGAAGATTGCTTTGTGGATTGAATCCCTAGTAATATTTCCTTAGCATGAGTTGAGCCTTGTAGTAGGATTTTATTCCTTTGATGGCTTTTGGATTTTCCCCCTGCAGGATTTCAAGTTGATTTTCCAACAGGATTCCCCAACTTTGTTGTCTTAGGATTAGCTGAGAATCCAGTTGTTGTGATGTTTATGTCACCTGTTTCTTATCCCTATGTCTGTTTTGTTAGCATATTCATCCATTCTCTTTGTGCATGGCATTATATGTTTGCATTTTGCATTCTTTGATATATCATTGTTCTCCACTCTTTGGTGTGGATTTCCTCCTCAAAATGTGTGTTGTCTCCTCTCAAGTTTAGAGTGTCGACCTTTAAGTAGAAAATGTTTATCCTTTCTAAATTTCCCACTCAGTTTGTTCCTCGTGGATGATTTTGATTCAATTTCCTCCCCAGCTTATTATCTGGATGGAACTATCTGCAGTTGAGATATTTCCTCCTCGGGATGTATCTTATTTGATTGTTTCTCTCCAAATTGTTCTTGGATTGAACTTTGGTCCTTTTTTACCTTTATCCTACCAATTACACCGGTAGTTGATATTATTTCCTACCAATTACGCCGGTAGTTGAACCTATTTCTTACCAAATTCACCTTTAATTGATTCTTTTATCATACCAATTACACCGGTAGTTGAGCCTATTTCTTACCAAATGCACCGATAATTGATATTTTAATCCTACCAAATGCACAAATAGTTGATGACCCTTTCCCAATTCAGTATTTCTCCATCTATTGGACTTGAATACTTTGTTTGGTTGATGTTTTCTTGACAGAGTTTTACTCTTCCATGTTGAATTTTATCCTGATTATGTTTTATAATCTTTTCCTCAAGTTGCGTTAGCTATCCAGTGATTTTTTACTTGGTAAACTCCTTTTGTTGTCTGTTGTCTTTCCCCAATGGGATTTTCCTCTGTGTCCTCAAGCTTTTGTTTTCCTCTAGTGGTTGTGTTTCCCCCACCGAGATCTTGGGTTTGCATATCATGTCATATTCATATCATATCATGGTCTCTTAGGACAAAAACTGAGTTTTCTATATTTAAGTCTCTCCCATCTTGTAGAGACGAAGATGTCAATCTTCATATCTCCAGATTGAAGAAACTTAAATAGGGGCAGCCGTAACACCCTAATTTTTGCCCTAAGATTTCTTCGCATTTTCCATATGCATCTTGCAATACAAACAAGATCACAATGGTTTCTCGCTTCTTCTCAGGTGTAGGTTTATGCCTCAAAGGGGATCACCATTTGCTTTTATTTGTGTATGTTTACTAACCATTAATTAAAATCCAAAAATATTTGTTGTTTTCTTTTATTAATCATTTTCCAGGTCAAAAATATAAAAAATAGCAGTCCCGTAGCTCGAATGAATTTCACAGATAAAAGTCGAAGTTGATCCACAAATAATTCAAATTTATTTGATTAAAGAATTTCTCGATTTAATTGATTTATTCAAGGAATTCCAAGGTTCATGTGTTTATTTCCATGCCTTCTTAGACACGCAAAAGAATCGAGCCGAAACAATCAAACAATTAAAATTAAACAAATTATTCAAATTTTGACCTGGTTAACCGGTTAACCAATTAACTAGTGCGAAATTTGAATTTTTTGTCCAAATTTTAGCACATCTTAGCCATTGATATCATTGGAATATTCTAGATCCATTTCCCTCTTAATTCTCTACACCACTTTGATCATTTCCCACCATAAACCCTCACTAATCACCACTCTTTTACATTTCCCTCTAAATTTGAATTTCCAAAGCTAATTTTGAATTTCCAAAGCAAGCTCCATTCCACCAAATTCCCATACCTAAACTCTTTAAATAGAGGCATTTTCGCATTCAACTATCTAGCTTTTGATAACCAACAAATCACTTGCAAAATATCCTTCCAAACCCCAAAAATCACCAAAGCTCACTTTTCCCTCTTTTTGAATGTTATCAATAATTCACCTAGAATTGTTGATCAACTTTGAGCTAAACCTTCATCCTTTTCTATTTTGTTCATCAATTTCAGTAGATCAAGCTTGAAAATGGAACAATTTGAAGAGTGCTCTTGGTAATTCATCTTCTTCCATGGTTCTATCTTCATCATCAACATTCAAGATGTAGATCTTTGGTTACTTTGATTGTTGATCATATGGATCATAAATTATTGTTTGATTGCAGGGATATCATTGGTTTTTAACTTTAAAATTCGTGTCAATTTAGTTCATGATCATATAGTTTTTGGTAGTGTTTTTGAAAGAGGATCATGATGAATTTTGGATATTTTTCTTCTACTGGTGCAGTATTAACCGATTAACACTTTTCAGTACAAAATGGTTAACTGGTTAACCAATCCTATTTTTGTGCCAGAATTTGAAAAAAATGTTGTGCTTACCGATTAACACTGCTCCAGAAGCTTTTTTTGGCTTGTTTTTAACTTCATCTTGGTTCCTCTTGCTTCTTGTTCTTCCTCCTTCTTATTTTTACCTTGGGAGATATTCTTGGGACTAATTTCTCTTTAATTTCAATTGACTTTTGGTGTAGATTAGAGTGGTTAATATTCATTAGTCCAAATCTACCTTTAAGTGAATTATTTAATTCACTTTAGGTACTTTGCATTAGTGAGATATTTTCATACTTGAATCCACAAAGATGAGTGATTGAACTTAACAATGAAAGAATACCATAAGTGAAACTCAATTTGGTATTCATCTTTATTTTCATGTGGTATTGCGTTCGGATGGCGATCTACATATCGTTTATCTCGCATGCATTAGCACAAATATTGTTCACCTTAATTGGTGTTGGTTGGCCTCATTTGTAGGGTAATTACTACGTAAATTACTCGGCGATTGCTTAACATAGACCTAAATATGCCCATACTTCAGAATAAAAATCTAATTGGATACTTGCACTTTTATGGACCGGACCTCGTGTTGGTCGCTTAATCCCAAAGTGATTGATCTTTTTGCATTAAGATCCAAGACTTATGAAGTTTGATGCGTAGTTGATTTGGGTCTCCCAAGCTTCTTTCAAATCTCATTGAATTTGGATCTATTTGTCTTGATTAATCACTATAGTGTAAGATACTAAGCGGAATCGGTTACCTATTCGATTTTTGGTACTAAGTACCTTGGTTACTCTTTTGGTTGTGGATGATTAAGTTCACCATACCACTATTATGTATATTATTATTATTACTATTACTATACTAACATTTAAATTTCCTTCTTGCACCTTTATCTCCTTTATTTTTATCATGCTTTATATTGCTTTATCACCTATTATCATGTTTATATTCTTGTTATTATATTGTTGTGTTGATTTTCCTTTTGTCAATTTGGACACAAAAAATATTAATAAAGGATTAAACTTCTAAAAAACTTGTGATATTGATATTGGATTATTGGTTAGTATCCTTTGCATTGGAATTGGAGTTTTGGACTTAGATTCTATGACATCTTCCATTTGCTTTGATCTTCATGGAGTTGGTAGCTTTGCCTTTATTTGGCCATTTGCTAGCTTATAAGGATGTAACTCTTATGCTTAAAAATTGGAAGTATCATCATGTTTGGTTAGATCTTTCCTCCTTTATCTCTTTTATTTTCTTTTTTAGGATAGTCTCTTCATCTCCCCGCCTTCTTAAATTTTCAAAACTTCTCCCTGTTTTCAAAAACTTCTTTGTTTCCAAACTTGAAGTCGCTTTCATAATCAAACCTTGACTTAGGTCAAGCGAATTTTACCTTTTCTTTTATTTTCTTAATAAATATTAAACCATATAAGTATATCAAAACATTTTTCAAAAGATCATAAAAATTACAAAACTCATCAAATATTTTTGTGCCTTTGTGTACTTTTCCTTTTAACCTTTTTTACATGTTTATATATGATTCATTCGTTCTAGCGGAATTATTCGCTAAATAATGACGACTTTTATTTATATGTACCGCGAACTATGGGGTTCTGATCTCGCATTGCACTTTGTGGGTACGTAGGCATGAGGTGGTAAGCCTCTCCAAACACAAAAGCATTATAAAATCAATTCTTCTCTCATCCCTCCAATCTCTTTTTACAAATATTTTCAAACCAAAAGCAATAAATTTTTCAAAGAATTCCTATGGATTACCACAAACATTTTGGATGCATAAAACCTTCCCATTTTGTAACCTATCCCCTTACCCGGTTCTATGCTTGTTTCTTTAGCTTTTTGCTTTTAGATTTATTTGCTCTTTTTTACTTTTCCACTAGGAATAAAATTAAAGCATGGTGGAGACTCTGTTTACTTTGAGTTAAGTTAACCAAAAGCTTACACTCATATTTTTACCACTACAATCATGGACAGGAAGATCGTTACGGTATGCGGGGAAGAGGACATTTTCATAAGCCATTTGTCTTCCTTCAAGTATGTGGAGATGGATGGGGAAATATATGAAACTCAGTGCCAAGCTTTTTATCCGGTCAGAACTGAAGCAGCGTCATCATCAACTCGAGGAGATTGAATCTGGTAATAGTGAAGGCCGAGGAAAAATGATTGAAGTCCCCAAGAAAGAAGATATGTTCGGAGTCGGTTATCACCATGCTCAGGCAACAACAAGATAGAGCGCCAGAGGCCGGAAGGGGCCAATCACGTTTTCCAGTGCTGGAATGGCCGACTATAGTTGTATCTGCGTCCTCCAGGAGGATGAAGCAGACAATGACTACGAGATAAACGATTGGATCAAGCCAAGTGTCCCAGGAGTAGAGCTCAACAACTAGTCGCCATAGAGGATCATCACTGTTACATACCAACAAGAGTAATTATCTCGTGTTTTCTTTATTTTTGTATGAAAGCTCTACACCTTGCCAAAGGCATAACAGCTAATTATAAGGGCATTCTTGTTTCACTATGCATTGTTTAATCATCAATAAAAATGGACGATTTTTGCATTCATGATATGGTGTTACTTGTCTCTCATTTTAATTTCTTTAAATAATAAGTGGCAATGTACATTTTAGTTTTTTTCACACTCATTATAAAACAAAGCATGAATCGTCATTCATGCAGATGCACCCCATTGGGTCCCATCGATAACAATTCTGCTATGACTCGCTATGACTTCGACAATCCAATTTACCGAGCCGACGAGGAAGGTGAAGAAGATTGTGAATTTCCTGAAGAGTTAGCCAGGTTGTTAAAGCAAAAGGAGAGGGTGATTCAGCCAGATGAGGAGGTTATTGAAATTATGAATTTGAGTACTGAAGAGGATGAAAAAGAGGTAAAGATCGGGGATGCATTTGAAGAATCTGTGAAGAGCCGATTGATTTCTATGCTTCGAGAGTATTTTTATATTTTCACCTGGTCTTACCAAGATATGTCAGGGCTTGACAATGATATTGTAGTGCACAGACTACCGCTCTGAGAAGATTGTCCACCCGTAAATAGATACCGCATAGAACTCGACCTGATATGGTAACAAAATCAAGGAAGAGGTTCAGAAACAATTTGATGTTGGGTTTTTGGCTGTTACAAGTTCTCCACCATGGGTTTCTAACATTGTGCCAATGCCAAAAAAGGATTGTAAAGTTCGAATGTGTGTTGATTATCAAGAATTGAATAGAGCTAGTCCTAATGATGATTTCCTGTTGCCTCACATTAATGTGTTAGTCAATAACTTAACTCAATACTCGGTATTCTCCTTCATGGATGGCTTTTTGAGCTACGATCAGATTAAAATGTCGCCAGATGACATGGAGAAGACCATATTCATCACCCTTTGGGGAACCTTCTATTATAAAGTAATGTCGTTTGGTCTTACGAATG
Source organism: Lathyrus aphaca (assembly GCA_963966055.1). Classification (NCBI taxonomy): domain Eukaryota; kingdom Viridiplantae; phylum Streptophyta; class Magnoliopsida; order Fabales; family Fabaceae; genus Lathyrus; species Lathyrus aphaca. Next base: position 374,056,378 of record OZ014519.1, on the reverse strand, counting down.
TTGGGGAAACTTACGAACAAGCTATGGTGACTCTCTTTCATGATATGATTCATCATGAGATCGAAGTCTATATTGATGATATGATTGCAAAGTCACAAACAGAGGAAGAACACCTGGTCAACTTGACCAAGTTGTTTGATAGGTTGCAAAAGTTCAGACTAAGGTTGAGTCCAAACAAGTGCATCTTCGGAGTGCGTTCTAGTAAACTGCTGGGTTTCATTGTTAGTGAAAAAGGGGTTGAGGTTGATCCTGCAAAAGTGAACGCTATACAAGAAATGCCTGAGCCTGGAACAGAAAAAGAAGTATGTGGCTTCTTAAGTAGATTGAACTACATTTCACGGTTCATATCTCACTTAACAGCTACGTGCAAACTAATATTCAAGCTCTTGAGAAAGAATCATGTTTTCAGGTGGAACGAAGATTGCCAAGCAGCTTTCGACAGATTAAAAGAGTGTTTACAAGAACCTCCAATCCTCATGCCTCTGGTTCCCGGGAGGCCTTTGATTATGTATCTTATATTACTTGAAGCGTCAATGGGTTGTGTTATCGGTCAACATGACGAGACAGGTAGGAAGGAGCACGCCATCTACTACCTGAGCAAGAAGTTCATAGATTGTGAGTCCAGATACTCAATGCTTGAGAAGACATGTTGCGCACTTACATGGGATGCTAAGCGATTGAGACAATACATGCTTACTCACATTACCTTATTGATTTCTAAGATGGACCATGTTAAGTACATCTTTGAGAAACCAGCATTTACCGGAAGAGTCGCTCATTGGCAGATGGTCTTGACTGAATACGACATTCAATACACTTCCCAAAAAGCTATCAAGGGAAACGTATTGTCAGACTACCTTGTACAACAACCAATTGATGTCTATCAGCCGATGAAGTTTGAATTCCATGATGAAGACATCATGTTCCTCAAATTGAAGGATTGCAAAGAACCACTCCCGGAGGAGGGGCCATACCTAGTCGCGACTTCCTGAGTCTAATGGTTACTAACTGCAAGTGCACAATCTATCGTGTAGTAATAAAAGATATTGATCCCACAGAGACTCGATAATCAACCTAGTGTAGTCGGATGTTGCTATGTTTAGCTAAGGCGAGCGATGTTTTGGGTTTTAAAGGGTTAAAAATTAACTAAATTAAATTAATGATATAAATTATCGGCACGTAATTGATTTCGCCTTCGCGAATTCAAAAGAGGGTTGGATTATTAAGGTTTATTAAGTTATCTCTCCGTAGAAACTCTCGGTTTAAAAGTCCTCGACTCACACTTTCGTGGTCTTGCCTAACATTATACTCCTAAGTTCAATTGAGTGATCTCGTTGTGTCAATTCAAGTTTGAAATACTTTTTGGAAACCTAAAGGTTCTAATTAGTTTTAAAGCGCTCTCACTGTGTTTAAAACTAATGCCCAATTTCAGCTATCTGAATAGAATCTCACACTCTCGTGGTATTAATCCTAATCTTTCAGACTCTCTTACTCTCGTAACGAAAGTTAATTAAAAAAAGAAATTGAAACCAAATTATAACTTAATTTAAGGTTTTAGCCTAATTCTATCGAATTCATTCCGGTTTATACAATTACATACCGATTAACGGTTTAAGCTGACATATTAAATAAAGAAAGGTAGAAGGAGAAAAATTGCATAATGTAAATAAATGAGATATTAAATAAATAAAATAACATTAAAATTTGAAACCTGGTTGCAATATCCTTGATCAACCAAACTTCTAAACTTGAACAAAAACGAGAATGCAGTGGCTAGAAACAATAAAAATGGTGATAGTTTCCTAATGGCAGAAACTATGACTAAGGTTCGGTAAAAGAAATAAAAATAAATGTAATACGGAAAATTAAAGGAGAACTTCACATAACAAAAACGACAGAAATTGGACGTCAAACGAAGCTCTCTTGCTCAAATGTCAGAAAGCTCTATTTATAGGCTTGTATTCCGATTGGGCTTGAGACCGGGTTGCTTTGACTGAGTGAACCAGGGTGAGGAGAATTGTCTGCGTGACCAGAAAAATCTCTATGAATATTGACTTCTGTTACTTGCTGTTACGGCTTTTGTGTTACTAAATTATTAATATGAAATGAACGTCTTGCAATTGAAACGAGTGACTTGAAGATGAGACGACCAACTCAACTCCACGTTGGGCGTCTGGAGAGTAAGACGATTGTCTGGCTCATGAGACGATCGTTTGACAGCAAAAGTGCAGAAATGCATTTTTCTGTTATTTTCCTTATATTTTCCCTTGTTTCTTGTCTTAAATGCTTCCTTTTTATATTCTTGCTCCAGATGACGTGTCTGATCGAATGTCTGCAAAACAAACACAATTTGCGCATAATATCTTCCAAAATAGATAAATAAACATGTTAAATAATTGGAAATCGCATTAAATAATCGATATGAATTCAAGTTATCAAATTCCCCCAGACTTTAATCTTTGCTTGTCCTCAAGCATCTAATCAATCATGGTTTTAAATAGAATACCTCTACATGCAGACATGAAACAAAGCACCTCTCCGTACGTGGTCATGCGACTTTATGTTAAAATAAACGATCTTAACTCGAACACTAAAAATACACTAATGACACTAAAAACGAATAGCATTCTTAAACCCCCCCCCCCCTTACAAACTTTTAGATTTAGAGTTTGACCTAACTCACCCTACAAAACCGGTTGGTAAGGTGGGAAGTGTTACTCTATTTAAACCCTTTGTGAATTATATATTTAGATATTTAGTCAATGTGGGACTTGGGTTTTTCCCAATACATCCCCTTACGCCCAACACATCTTGGGTTTGGTGCGTGTATTAAATGGTGGATGGCCCGAATCGATAGGCTCTGATACCATGTTAGATTTAGAGTTTGACCTAACTCACCCTACAAAACCGGTTGGTAAGGTGGGAAGTGTAACTCTATTTAAACCCTTTGTGAATTATGTTTTAGTCAATGTGGGACTTGGGTTTGGGTTTTTCCCGATACAAACCAATCCAAATCATGCTGTTATAACTCAGCCGAATGCTCTTATATCTATTTCACTTAGTTTCATTTCGACGCAATCACATTACGCCCTTTACCTTTTCATGCGCTTAGTGAAATAGCCTATTAGTGAATTTCATCCTTCTTTACAAATGGGGTCTGGTACACGAGTGCGGTAACCCTTTATCAAACAGAATGTAAGTCGTGGGGATCGAACAATAATTCGCCCTATCGAGTTCAGAACTAGATTCCTCTGAACCTAATGACAACTGTCTTTATGCTTTGCCTTTTGTGCAACTTGATTGTTTTACCAATGGCTTGCATAATCTCGATATTTTTCTTTTTCTTCCTTTTTTGGCATTTTTGCGATCAATCACTTATTTGCATCAGCTTTCCCGTAGCTTGTACTTCAGGCAGTGTTGACTGCTAATATAAACTACTCCAGGGCTAATTTAGACTTAAAGCTTAGACTTTAGTATAATAGGTATCCAAATCGATATCTCTTCTAAGGGTTCAAGGTGTCAAGACTGTATAAGTTTTGTTAAGTCTTTCTCAGTTTCTCTAACAGTACCTATTAACCTATATACTTGAAGGGTATGTTAAATGAAAACATTATAAAGGAATACATTTTTTTTGGTAATGCTAAAAATACTAGAGAGAATTTTGAAACATAATACTTTGATTAATTTAATTTGGTTTCTTACAATTGAATTGGGAAATCTAATACCATCTCCCACACTATCTCAAACATTGTCCTCAATGTTGTGAGATATAGGTACACTTCTAAGAATTACAATAAAAACATAACAAAACAAAAAACTAATAAAACTAATAACTAAAAAGAAACTACTCCTGCGATGGTGGTGGTCTTTGGCCTCTTCCTCTGGCTCTGCCTCTCATGGCTCTCTGTCTGTAGATCGCTACATAATTCGGTATACCCTCTTCGTGGATGTACTCAAGCAGTGCCTGGACTCTGCTTGTTAGTCCTTCCAAAGCCTTGGTGTTTGCAGCTATCAGCCTTCCATGCTCTGTCTGGTCAGCTCCATCCTCGTCATCCTTTATGCTAAATACATGTACTACTTCTTTTCCATCTCCCGGTTCTGCCTTATGGCCACCATAATGTCATCCATAGATGCGGGTTGTTTATTCCTTGTCCGACATCTAGTGGATGTGTCGGTGGTTGCAAAGTTGGAGGCTCTCTGCTCATCATCCAAAACCTGCTGGACTTCATCTACTTCGGCGTCTTGTTGAGTTTCATGTGCAGCCGCACCTGGTGAAAGAGCTCGGAGGTCGAAGTGCCAGTTGGCTCGGACTTTCACATTCGTTCTGGTATGACAGGGCAGGATGATGCTTCTGACGATTTTCCTGTTGACGACGAGGTTGTGCCTGCTGTCGCTCCCTGGATTTCCATCCTAGTACAGACGCGAAAGTGGCGCGAAAAAGGTAGAGTCACCAGCCAAGCACTTTTATCCCGAAGGAACGGGAATGGTAATGCTGCACAAACCAAAAGAAAATAAAAGGAAGGACAAAGGTCCTGCGAACCAAAGAATCTGAGTTCAGGAGTCGGTTACGACCTGGGAAGGTATTATCACCCCAAATCGTCCGCCATACCCGAAGGGATCCACTCTTGCAAAGAAAATGTTTCAAAGGGTGAAGAAATGAAAGTTGCTGCAAAAAGAAAGATTGGAACCGGATAAAAGAAAGGGGGAAAATGTAGGGAAAATAAAAGAGTACTCGAACGGGCCCTACCCCGCTGCCTACGTACCTCATCTGGACATGAGGATCAGAGTCGTCGTAGTTCCCCTAACTAGGGGTGTAAGAGATTGCTTGTGTTTTAAAATCTTGAACTGCTTATGTCAATGCTCAGGTGTTGCAGGCTCGGACGACGAGTGCGTTACCGTCTTGCAAAATGACAAGTAGGAGATGGTTCATACGTAAGGAGTGATTGAGATGAGAAAAGAAGTCCCGAATGAGAGACTCTTATTTTTTGTCCAATGTTTTTATGAGTATTTTATGAGTGTGGCACAAGGAAGTGAAGGCAAATCCTTTTCTAAGGAACATGTTCTTATTACCACATCCCAAAATAGAATGAGTAACAAGTCCATCAAGAATGAAGAAGATCCTCAAACTTGTTTCCTAAGATTAAGATTTAAATTCACTAACTTGTTTGTATGATTAAGTGTTTTTTGTGAATTAAATGAAGAAATGTTTTTTATGATTTTCTTTGAGAGTATGGCAAAAGGGAAGGTCAACTCAATTATTATTAATTTTTTTTTAGATTTTGTTTTGAGATGAGAAAGAGAGAGCACCAAAAAGGATCTTAGAGGTAAGAACTAAAATGGGGACTAACAACCCTAAATGTTATCATGCATGGGAGTCCTAAGTTATTGTGGCTTTAGTTCTATCCTAATGAAGAAGAAGGAAAGAAAAGAAAGAAAGAATAAAAGGAGAAGAGAAAGAAAGAGTTAGAATACAACTTACTCCTCTAAAGGAGATAAGTTGTTTCTAAAGGGGGAAGAGAAGAAGTTGATCACAAGATGGCATAAGGCACATTAAAAGTGAGGAAGTAAAAAAAAAGGAAATGAAGAATTGAAATGTGGACATCATCCACACTTCACTTACCATGAGCCCCTGAAATGGTTAGAATTATTCACACATGATAAGATAAAACCAAATGAGTTCAAATGAGATGTAAACAAACAAAAGATCAATTCAAAACATCACAACCAGAAGTAATTCACCTCAATTATATGCTAAGGTACATCAAACAATATAAAGGAAGGAGTAGAGCAAACAAAGTATTACAAGGCAACACTAGTTAGTTATGGAAAGGCTAAGCACACATGAGGTAACACCTAACATACAAGCCAATCAAGCATCATACAACTCAAGACCAGAACCTTAACATGCCAAGAATGTTCCTAAGCAACAAAAGAGATCAATAAAGGAAGCATACAAGTTTAATCATTGTCAACATGAGAAACACATAAGCATAAGAAGTGAAGTGAATATGTACATAAGTGTATAAACTTCAAAGACAAGTAACACAAACCAACTCAAAGAACAAGCATCAAACAAAGACCAGAGACTTATCTTCATATAAAAAAGGTTCTAAACACCCTATAGGAGTTGGCACAAGTGCCCTCCTAGCCTAAGAAACAAGCATGTGACCTGAAAAGATGCAAAATAAGGCAAGCAAACAAGAAAAACTCATATTGAATAAAAGTGCATTTAAAAATTCAACAATTAAGCACAAAGGTTCCTTAATCATGTGATAACATCTTACCAAAATAACAGGATCAGAATCAAAAGCAAACTAGATCAAAGAACTTCATAAATAAGAATTAGGATTTTGAAACTTCATTCCTAAGCAACTTGACAAAAATCCACATACAAATTCCTAAAAATCATGAGATAAATCAACAACAAACAACATTATGTTACTAATCCAGAGCAAAAAGAACCAGGTCAAAATTCTAATCTATGATCAAGATAAAAATTGGACAAGACATCATACATTTAAAAATGAATTAAAAACAAATATTAAACTAAACAATTAATTCTGCCACGAAAAATAAAAATAAATGAAAAGTAAAAACATACAAAATTAAATAAAATTAAAATTGACATTCATGAATTTTTGGTGATTTTTTTAGGAACTTCTAGCTATTTTTAAAAATTAAAAAGCAAACATAAAATAAAAGAAATAAAATAAATCCAAATGAACACAAGGAGGTGCAGTAAGTAAGGGGAGTCAGTTCAAAAAAATTGGGCTCGTTTTAAAGGGGGCGCAAATAGCAAGCAAGGCCCAATTGATCCAGTGCAGGACACAATTATTATCATGGAAATTCAGATAAAATCAGAAAAATAAACAGCCAGTGGATCGATCACACGTTCATCAATTAGTCAACCAAGATGACAAAGTCAAACCAACAAAGCATCAAATACGCGCGTTCATGATAGATACTATGGATTGGCAAACAACATGCATTATTCAGAAAATATAAAACACGTGAGAGGGAGGCTCTCCATTTAATGCGTTGGCAAGGCAACAACTGTCCAGATCAAAACATCCAATGGCCATGAGATCATCTTCTTCATCCACCTGAAAATTCAAATCTCCAGATTTCGGTGACGGAGCCCTAGCTCCGGTCACCGAAAAACTCATGCGTATGAACACAAATCCACAGAAATTCACAATAATCTCCAAATCCCATCTATTTCACATGCTGATCATGAATCCAACAATGAAATTCAACAAATCTCAAATAACAAAGAAAATCGAAGAAAATAAGTTTCATACATCGAACTTTAAATCCATATATCTCACTCAATTCTCAAACATTTTCAATTCTTACCATATCATTGTAACCAGCACAACACATAGATCAAAACGCACACAACAAAACTCAAATCTAGATCTATGAATTTAGAGCTTACCGGAAAGTTGCAACTCTCAAAATAGCTCAAGATAAACCTCCTCCAGCTGCAGATCAACCTCCCTTGGCCTCTTCTTTCAAAATAAATGCAAGAGAGAGCTTGAATCCTTATGGATCTTGCAATTTGAAAGCAACTGCACTACATTTTCTCCTTGAGAAATCTTGAGCAAGAATATGTGATTTTTTGTGAAATGAGTGAGATAATCAGAGGATTCGAAGAAAAATGAAAATGGAGCCAAAACTTTGGAGTGAGAGAATGGTGGTGAATTCTCATGAAATGAAACCCTATGATTCTTATATAATGTGCATGCTTTCAGTGTTTTGAATTGTGAAGAGAATGCACGCGAGGATGGTGAGGGAAGAGTTATTTTGCAAAATTGCAAAAGTTGTGTGATGGAGGGATTTGCTCGTGCTCTTAATTATTTCCTTGCACATGCTCAACTCTCATCCAGCCCTTGATTAATAAATGAGATAATCCTGGCCTTTGGATATTGGAGTCATGCTTTGTGAATGATCATGCATTTTTGCATTAAGTGAAATATCATGCATCCCATGCACGATTTTAAGGTTTTCTCTTGAGCCAAACATTCTTTATGCAATGCATTGTGATATTGTGACCTCACTTTGCCCATTGATTAGCTTAGAAATGAATTACAAGGCTTTTTGCAACTTGGTGTAAAATGATAATTCATGTAAAACCCTAAAAATAGCCAAACTTCCCTTAATCATAACTTTTCAACCATAAATTCTATGGACAAGTTCTTGTACTTTTAAAAAATGGGAGAGCATACTCTACAACTTTCATGTTCAAGGAAATTCCATTTGGAGTCATTTTGGTTGTGAAAGAAAGCCTTGAAAATTAGGTCAAAACTTACTAAATTTGGACATTTTCATTACAAGCCATATGCCAAAAATGGAAACCCTTGCAAAACCTCTTGATTATTGAACTTTGAGACCGTCAAACCTCTTCTTTGACCTTAAGAACATCCTTTATCTTGAAAAATATGATTGGACCCCTTGAATTTCCACAGTTGACTTTTCAGATACTCAGTTTTACCAATTTCTTCCTTCACAAGTAACTGATGAATTGACTGACTTCCTTAATGAAATTTCTCACCAAATTCCATCCATAGGCTTCAAATATCATATAAAAGACTTTGACCACAAGAATTGGTCAAAGGTATAAGAAATCCCTGCTCAAAACCAAAACCCTAATTCAAAATTCATTAGTGTAGGAGATTGTTGCATCCTTGATCCTCTGATGATCTTCTGCCTTTCATGACATTTGTAAATGATCTTGGGCTTGCATATGACATGAGGACACCTTGTGGAACTCTTGCAATGTCACTTGGCCTCTTGCTTTGACTTGCAAAGCTTCAAATACCTAGATGATTGATCATATGCCCTATGCTAGAACATGTAAGTGTTATGCCTCATTTTTCTATGCAAGATGCTAAAGATATGGTATGCTTATGATGATTATGATGTGAAGATGATGATAAAAGGGAGAGGGAAAATTTGGGGTGTTACAGCTGCCCCTATTCAAACACCTGTTAATCTGAAAAGGATGAAAGCCTAGGCTCTCGGCCGTTCGAGATGAATTGTGATTGAATACCCATAAGAACTAAAAGTTTGCACTCTGCCGAAGAATAAGAAAGGGAATGGGAGATAAACCCAGTTCAATATAACAAACTGCTTGAGACCATTGATGTGGTAAAGAGTAACTCAGAACCAAAACCTTGTGTAAATTCAACATCTAGTGGAGCAGATGAGCTTCCTTCAAACAAACATGTTACGTCAGGTGGATAAAATATAAACCTGTTACGCCAGGTGAATAAAATCCAGGACGGATGAACCCTCTTCATATATCTTGCTCAGATATATGGTTCCTAAGGCGGACGAGTCTTCTTCGGATAACCTGTTACGCCATGACCGGTAGTGCACTTAAGCATGTGGGATAGACATGCACAAATATGATAGACGAACCCTCTTCCTATACTTTGCACAAATATATGGTTCTAGGACGGAATATCCCTCTTCACAAATCTTGCTTAGATACGTAGTGCTTAAGATGGACGAGTCTTCTTTGGATGACCTATTACACCAGGAAACCGATAAACATTTTGACGTTTAAACCCACCGTCAGGATTTCAAACCTCTTCAATACATACGAGTATTGGATGATCATCAAGGAAACACAAACAAGTGCCCTAAGTCAATGATACAGACGAATATCAGACGATGATCAAAGAAACACAGACGAGTGCTTCAGGAAATAATATGGACGAGTATCAGCCACTGATACGGACGAGTATTATAAAAGTATCAAACACGGATGAGTGTTGGTCAAAAGATAACACAGACGAGTGTTAACAACGATACAGACTAGTATAAAAAAGATATCAAACACAAACGAGTGTTGCCAAAAGATAACACAAACGAGTGTTAACAACGATGTAGACGAGTATCAGGAAGATATCAAACACAAACGAGTGTTTGTTAAAAGATAACACGGACGAGTGTTAACAATGATACGGACGAGTATCGGGAAGGTAACAAACACGGACGAGTGTTTTCCAGAAGATAACACGGACAAGTGTTAACAACGATACGAACTAGTATCAAAAAGGATATCAAACACAGACGAGTGTTTGTCAAAAGATAACACGGACGAGTGTTAGGGGTGATACAGAAGAGTGTCAAAAAGGTATCAAACATAGACGAGTGCTGAAAGTTGAAGAACTAACACAGACGAGTGTTAAAAACTAGAGAACTAACACAGACGAGTGTTAGGGGTGATACATATGAGTATCAATAAAAAACTTGATTTGCAAGGAGAGTAACATCTCTTCAGGGGAGAATGATAATTGTAGAATATTCCGCTGAGGAACAAAATCAGGATGCTCTGCCAATGCTTGACTCTGGCTGAGGAAAAGAACAACTGGCTGAGTTGTCACAAGGGCCAAAAATAAATTTGCAACTTCCTGGGGAATATTTCAATGATGGGAGTGAATCCCTAATCCTGAAACTCTATGGGGAAAGATCATCTACCGACCTGGCTGGGGAAATGCTTGATCATACAATCCTGCTGGGAATAGAATTCTAACAATCTGGACTATATGGAGAAACGCAAGGCCTTCAGTTACCTGTTAGGAATACTTCATTGTTGACTCCGCTTGGGGATAAGGAATGTTCAATTAACCTTGAAGTTCTGTTGGGGATATCGTTTGCTCTCACTCAGCTGTGGAGAGGCCAAATGGGAACAAACACTTACTATCTGTACCTGAAACAACAAAAAGTACATTAATATGCCCCAAGAAATTACATGGCATGAGTTAATCATCACATGTCACCTGTCATTCAAAGTGTTTTTATATGTTTTCCTTTTGCACGCCATTCATAAAGCCAACAAGTTTATATGCAATGTTCTCTTACCAAAAATTCAGGACATTTTTGCAAACAAAGTAAATAAAACAGGAAACAAAGACTAAGATTTTTGACTGAATATTATTTTATTAATGAGTCTCTGAATAAGCGAGAATTTACATCAAGGAAACAACCACCTGGAAAGAGGTAGCCACCACAAAATTGAGAAAAAGAAACTATCATAATGGCAATGTACACGACATTTCAATGAGTTTCCTTTCTGCTATGACCAGTATATCTTCACGACTTTCCGTTCCTGCCTCTGCCTTCTGAAGAGGAATATGAGACTGATTCCTATCCTTTGGATGTTGCCAGATTAATTGAGACAATGATGTGGTACAGATTACCCAAATCACAGTCATTCGCTTATTCCCTTATTTTGCGTGGATCGCCCTTTCGGGTTTTCAATCCACCGGGATACCCTTTTTTGCCTGAGCTGTCCAATGTGGCTTTTCAACTCAGGGGGTGTACAATTTTTTTCCATTCATTTCCCTAACTTTTTCACGAGCTTTTTATTCTGTTTTTAGCTCACCGGGATGCCCTTTGTTTTGCCTGGACTTATAATTCTGTTTTTGTGTCCAGCGGGTCTTTTTATGCGAAGTATTTTTTAACTGCATCTGAATTCACAAGGGACAAGAAATCTTCACCATCCATAGTAGTGAGCATCAGTGCTCCACCAGAGAAATCTTTCTTTAATATGAACGGACCTTCATAATTCGGTGTCCACTTGCCCCTATGATCTGAACCTGGAGGAATGATTCTCTTGAGTACCAACTCACCAACTTGGTACTCCTGAATGTGTACTCACTGAACAAAAGCTCGCTTCATTATCCTCTGATAAAGCTGCCCATGACACACAGCTGCTAATCTCTTCTCATCAATTAAACACAATTGGTTATATCGGGCACGCACCCATTCATCCTCGTCGAGCTTGACATCCATCATCACACGTAAATAAGGAATTTCCACCTCCACCGGTAAGACAACCTCCATGCCATATATTAGGGAAAACAAAGTTGCCCCAGTAGATGTCCTGACTGACGTACGGTACCCCTGCAAAGAAAATGGTAACATTTCATGCCAATCTTTATAAGTAACGACCATCTTCTGCACAATCTTCTTAATATTCTTGTTTGCTGCCTCAACTGCACCGTTCATCTTCGGTCGGTAAGGAGAAGAATTGTGGTGTTGAATTTTGAAGTCCCGACATAGTTATGTCATCATCTTGTTATTCAAATTAGAATCATTATCAATAATGATTCGCTCGGGAACTCCATATCAGCAAATGATATCTCTTTTCAGAAACTTGGCCACCACTTGACGAGTAACATTGGCGTAAGATGTTGCTTCGACCCATTTGGTGAAATAGTCGATTGCAAGCAAAATGAAACGATGGCCATTCGAAGCAGTAGGCTCTATTTTTCCGATCATGTCAATGCCCCACATAGAAAAGGGCCAAGGAGATAACATGACATTGAGCGGGCTTGGAGGTACATGCACCTTGTCTGCATATATCTGGAATTTATGACATTTACGGGCATATGAACAAAAATCTGCATCCATTGTTAGCCAATAATACCCTGACCCCAACAATATCTTAGCCATTGCATGTCCTCCTGCCAGGGTACCAGAATATCCCCCGTGGACTTCCTGCATTAACATGTCCGCTTCTTGCTTGTCCACACATCTGAGCAAGACCATTTTAAAGTTTCTCTTTTATAGAACACCGTCGGTGTTTAAGAAAAAACTAGCCTGGAGATGTCAATTCTAGGGACATAATTCCAACACAAGACTTTGATTGATGAAGAGAGTGTAGCCAATGCATCGGCAAATTGATTTTCATCTCGTGGTATATACTGAAGCTTTACCGTTGTGAAGAACATCAACAATCTTCTAGCATAATCCCTATAAGGAATTAAGTGTTCTTGGTGTGTATACCACTTGCCTGTAATTTGATTTATCACGAGGGCGGAGTCTCCGAATATATCGAGGGTCTTAATCCTGAGATTAATAGCCTCCTTTATTCCCATAATGCACGCCTCATATTCTGCTTCATTGTTGGTACAGCCAAAAGTAATTCTTGCAGCGAAGGGAAAATGAACACCTTCGAGAGTAATAGAACAACACCAAATCCACGTCCATTGATATTGACTTCCTCATCAAACATCAACTTCCATTTGGATTCAGGGTCAGGCCCCTCCTCCGGAAGTGGTTCCTCGCAATCTTTTGCTTTGAGGTACATGATTTCCTCATCAGGGAAATCAAATCTCATTGGCTGATAATCATCTTCAAGGGGTTGTTGCACAATATAGTTTGAAAGTATACTTCCCTTGATGGCTTTCTGAGAAGTGTATTGGATGTCGTACTCTGTCAGCACCATCTGCCACCTAGCAACCCTTCCGGTTAACGCTAGTTTCTCAAAAATGTATTTAATAGGATCCATCTTTGAAATTAACAGGGTTGTGTGAGTCAACATGTACTGTCTCAATCGGCGAGCAGCCCATGCCAAAGCACATTAAGTTTTCTCGAGCAGTGAATAACGTGATTAACAGTCGGTAAACGTTTTACTAAGGTAGTATATTTCACGCTCTTTTCGACCAGACTCGTCATGTTGGCCTAGAACACACCCCATTGATCCTTCTAGCACGGTTAAATACATGATTAATGGCCTTCCTGGAATTGGAGGCATCAAAATTGGAGGTTCCTGCAATTATTCTTTTATCTTTTTGAATACTCTTTGACAATCTTCATTCCACCTGACCGTCTATTCTTTTCTCAATAAATTGAATATTGGTTCACATGTGGTTGTTAGGTGATATATGAACCGATCGATGTAGTTCAAAGAAACCACACACTTCTTTTTCAGTTCGCGGTGCAGGCATATCTTATATTTCTTTAACATTTGCAGGATCTACCTCAATTCCTCTTTGACTAATAATGAAACCTAGTAGCTTACCAGAACGCACCCCAAAGATGCACTTGTTTGGGTTTAACCTCAAACGACACTTAATCTTTTAAACAATTTCTTGAGATTAACCAAATGCTCTTCTTCATCACGGGACTTGGATATCATGTCATCCACATAACATTCAATTAATTTATGGATCATATCATGAAACAGAGTCACCATTTCCCGTTGGTATGTTGCCCCAGCGTTCTTCAACCCAAAGGGCATGGCCTTATAGCAGAATGTCCCCCAAGGGGTAATGAATGTTGTCTTCTCCATGTATTCCGGCGCCATTTTGATCTGATTATAACCAGAAAAGCCATCCATGAAGGAGAATACCGAGAATTGAGCAGTATTATCCACCAATACATCAATGTGAGGTAATGGGAAATCATCTTTTGGGCTTGCTCTATTCAAATCCCGATAATCAACGCACATCCGGACCTTGCCGTCCTTCTTTGGTACAGGTGCAATATTAGCTACCCAAGGTGGATAACTAGTCACAGCAAGGAAACCGAAATCCCATTGCTTCTGAAACTCTTCTTTAATCTTTAACACCATGTTAGGATGGGTTCTTCTAAGCTTTTGCTTGACAGGAGGGCAGTCTTCCCTCAATGGCAGCTTATGCACAACGATGTCAGTATCTAAAACTGGCATATCTTGATATGACCAAGCAAAGATATCTACATACTCTCGAAGCATGCCAATTAGTTCTTCCTTTACCTTGGCCTGCAGACTGGCCCCAATCTTAATTTCCCTCTTTATGTCTTCAGACCCAATGTCGATGACTTCAAGCTCTTCTTGATGAGGCTGAATAACCCTTTCCTCTTGTCTCAACAACCTGGCTAATTCCTTGAGGTGTTCACAGTCTTCTTCAACCCCTTCATCAGCGTGGTAGATTGGATTATCAAAGTCATACTTGGTCATAGCAAAAGAGTTATCAGAGAAATCTGAATGATTGACTCCGCACAAGGATGTGCTTATTTCAGATTCTACTACTTTTTTTTGAAAAAATGAACAAAATAAAATAAAAACATTGCCATTTTTATATTTTTTGTGAAAATTTTTTAAAAGAAAAGGAACGCAATTTGTATAAAAATGTCCTTTATTCATGGTAAAATTAACTTCATAGAATGCGATGGTGGCCCTACAATGGGTCCATACACCTTGGGCAGAGTGTAGGACTTGACATGCACATGAATAAAAGGAAAACAAGAAAAATTACTCTGTTGGACCGGTGACTTGAATGATCTCTTCAGCAAACCAATTCTGTAATTCTTCCCCGGGAGCACATGGGTGCACCCAGTTGTCCAAATCATAGTTGCTATCAGCATCCTCGTCCATGGCACACACATGATTGGGTTCAATCATCCCAACACTCTTGAAGTTCACTTCCCTGCTATTTTGAGACCATCCAGCCTGCCCTGGTTGGTATCCAATGCCAAACTTATCATTCTTATTTTCAACCTCTAGCAACCTGCCCCAGCCTTGGGCCTTCCCTGACTGAACCACTTCCCTAGCCTGTTTATATAAAGAGATAGAAGTTTCCTCTTTCTCACTTCTCTGAAACATAGAAGTGGGAGATAATGAACTGACATTTACCGCTTCAAACGCCTGACATAGGGTTTCATGAATTTCGCCGTCCATCTCAACATACTTAAATGTAGACAGGTGAGTGACAAATATATCCTCCTCGCCACAAACAGTCACCACCTGTCCGTTAACCACTTATTTTAGCTTCTGGTGAAGAGTAGATGCTACATCTCCAACATCATGAATCCAGGGACGTCCCAACAAACAACTGTAAGCCGGCTGAATGTCCATCACATACAAAATACACTTAAACTCATCTACCTCCTTCTGAATGTTTTCAACTTCTTGTTGACTCTTTGTCATCTTCTGAAAGTAGTTTCTTTGTTGCTCCTGGGCTTTCTGAAGCTACTCTTCCTGCTTAGCCAGAGTTTATTGAAGGCTTTCGATCTTTAGCTTGTATTCAGTTTCTATCTTCTTCTGCTTCCTTAGATGATCCTCCTATTTCTCTTACCAAAGGGTTACATCTTCGTTAGCTTCATTTAAGGCATTATTTTCCTTTTGGATCTAACCTGCCCTGTGGATCTCAGTTAAACCCTCTTCTTGAAGTAGAGCTCTCGTTCTTCAAAATCTTGTTGTTTGAGCCTGACTGACTCTTTAGCTCGATAAGCTCTCTCTTCTAGCTTCTGGTTTTGAATCTTCAGCTTCTGACAGGAATTATCAGCCTCCTAATTCTCAGCTCTAAGTTGTTT
This sequence comes from Lathyrus aphaca, assembly GCA_963966055.1. Classification (NCBI taxonomy): domain Eukaryota; kingdom Viridiplantae; phylum Streptophyta; class Magnoliopsida; order Fabales; family Fabaceae; genus Lathyrus; species Lathyrus aphaca. The sequence goes on along the minus strand of OZ014519.1, from coordinate 374,040,286 downwards.
GACTAAAGCTTCTAACTTTTGGTAATCCTCCAAGGGCACAGTTGCAGGAAGTTGAGTTGGTGCAGAGAAAGGGATTAGAGTCACTTGAGATTTCTCCCTTATCCAGGCTTCGAAATCGGGGAACATTTGATTGTTGCTTTTGCCCAAGCGCTCTATACCCTTTCTTTTGATGAGTTTTCAGGCACATGCAGCTTCTCGAACCAAGGGAAGATTATCCTTCACAGGAAAATAGAAGCCTGAACCAGCTCCGATTCCTTGGGAACAGTCTTGAGTGCGTACCCCAATTGTCTTCTCAGGAGAATGGGGTTGTAATTGATTCCCCCAGTTACTCCTAAGAGTGGAACATTGGGATAACCCCCGCAGCTGGAAATGAGATCTTTACCTTTTAACTTCAAAGTGAACCACCTGACGTCCTTGGCAGACAACATGCTTAACTTCTGCGTCCAAATCACCTTGGAATCAGTGAAAGCTTCAGTAATAGGAAGATGCCTCATGAAAAATCTGTTGAACAAAGGAGCTCAACACCTAACCAAACCACCTCACTTATTCTCGTTCTTGTAATGCACTGAATAATATAGATCCCCCATGAGAGTGGGCACCGGATTCTTCAGTATGAACAAATGAATAGTGTTCATGTCCACAAACTTCTCCATATCAGCAAACAAGACGATCCTGTAGATGGACAAGGCTAGGATGGCACAAACTACATCCCACCAATTAGTCACAGCAAGTTCTCCAACCCTTCTAACCAGAAACTCTAGAGGAAAACCAAGTACTCCAGCTTTGGTAGCAGTCAGATTATCAGATACCTCTGATGAGCTCAAGTAAAGAGCTTTGACAATGTCAAGATGAGTTGGTATGGTCATCTCTGAGTTGAAAGGAATCTGATCTTTGAGAGGCACCCCCAAGATCTCAGCATACTCTTCAAGCAGTAGGCCTGGATAGAAGTCAGGAAATGTGAAGCATCTGAGCCTAGGATCATAGTACTGCAACAGAGTGTGAATGGCACTTCTTTGAAATCTATCCAGATTAACCACCAGTCCAGAATATCACTGTATATCTCCTTGAAGTATCCCAAATGATCCAGGGTAATAAGAGCCACCATCTGGTTGAGCAGATCCACTTTGGTATCAAAGAACTTATAAAACACATTCCTCTTTCTGGCATCTTCCATTTCTGAAGAAGAAGTATGACCGGGAATAGTATGAACCTTGAGAATGGAAAAGAACACAAATGATTAATGATGTTATGATGTTTAGGCAATGCAGGAATATGATCAGTGAAGTGTCTATGGTGTGTCAAGCATATAATCATGTGTCAGTGCAGGGTCATAACATCACAATAACAATTTCTCTAGATAGGAATCTCGGATCTCAGAACCAAGGAACCAGATCACAATACTGAACAATATTGGCATAATGGGTATGTTGGAAGTTTTAGGGTTCCTGCAAACCTGTAAAACCCTCTCATCTCATGGGTGTGCTACTCGGGTCAACATCACGGACTCTCAAAGCCGAGCAGCAATAATATGTTCACCATCTTCGAGAAATGGCTCATGACCAAATCAGGGAATCGGTTAGGCATTATGTACTACTCAGGGAGGTCTCAGCTGAGTCCAAGGAAAGAAGCATCCCTCATAGGTCCCCAGCTTCAAGACTGAATCTAGAAACAATAGTACATTCATCCCTTGGGATACAATACTATCATCATACAAACAATTTTCTTTAACTAGACTCCTATGAGAGAACCAGACAATCCTATGCGAGTTCCTAGTGGGCCCTCGGATGCGAGTGGGTTTGCCAACAAACGTGGTATGCCACTGTCATCACTAGATAGGGATGTTTCCATCAGGGTCCTCGAAGATCGGTCACTAGATGCACATAACTATCGAGGTCGTACCCTGAAGTGGAGTAATCCCCACACAGAGTAGTTCCAAGATGCTCGCAATCTGGGTGTGGAACACATCGCCACTCATCATGGTGAGATACCATGGAAGTACAATGTTTGTCCATGCTAATCTTATGGTGCACTCAAACCGAGTGTTTGGCTTATCTCACATTAACTCCCAACCCACAGAAAAAATGAAACCAGGACAACCAGACAGTCCAGTATATATGATGCATGGAAAATAAATACTGAAAGCGATAAATGTAACACCCTTCTACCCCAAAACAAAATATTTAAATAATATCAGAGTAATCATCAAGAAGGGTATCACATTTCATCATGAGATTCAATCGAACAGTGTCCTGTCCCGTAACACGGGTTAATCAACATCAAGAATAACATATAGCATTTCGCAGCGGAATTTAAACTTCATATTTCAAAATCATAATTTTTACTTCATAAACATAATTTTCACCATCCGAAATTTCAACATCATATAATGAGAAAACATTTATCAAAGTAATAACATAACTGAAAACAGTTTAACAAATAAACCCCATCCCGATGTTACATGACACAGAGTAGGACACAAAGACTCCAGACCACTCCTAAAGTAATATAAGGTACGCTTCGAGACTCTGAAAAACTCCTCTTGCAGTTGCGAAGCTATTCTTTATCATCTGCAAGTTACCCACATAGGAGGTAACATTTCCAAGCAGGCAGGGTGAGTAATCATAATTTATCATAAATATACTAGAATATGGAATATAAATAAATTAGCATAAACATGTCATAACATCGTCCACCATAAAATCCAGCAACAACAACACAATCATGAACACATTATAAAACTTCAGCAACACAACACAATCGTGAATTCATCCAGAAATATGCAATTCCAACTATCATGATATGCAATTATGTATGTGGTACCAATTTCATCGTGAGATGGATACTTGACCATCAACCCTCCACAAGGGAGCACACCGTAATCATCGAGACACTTCAATCCACACAATGGGATTGAAGTTACAAAATAGGCCGAAGCCCCCATCGTGAGTGTCATGAAATGCAATGATGCGTTACATCATAAAAATTCATCGAGAAATCAAATACGCATCATTCATTTCACACCCAGCAATCCAAACATCAAGTAATCATGTCTTTCATCAAGAAAACACATCAATAATACTTCTTTATCAATAATACAACAAAACAACTCTTATGACCATCGAGATAATAAAACAGTTTCTCTCATCAACATCAACAAACCCTCAATTCACAATAACATCATGTTTATAAGCATGAAACCAATTTTCAACAATACAAAAAAACCAACTTCTTTTGTCAATAACAACAAATCATCAATTTTCAATATAAATTATGTTTTTAATCATCAAACTTATTCCAACAATACAACAAAACAACTTCCTTCATCAACAACATCAAATCATCATCTTTCAATAAAATTATGCTTATAATCATAAAACCAATTCAACTTTTCCTAAATATTCATCATTGAAAAATGTCTCACTTCACTCATTTTATTTTATCAAATTAAAGTTCGTCTCGTTAGCTTTCTGACGCTTCAAACGGGACCTAAATCGGAGTTACGGATCAAAAGTTATGAATTTTTCAAAATAAAAGTGTCATTGTTACAGCGTTAACCGGTTAACCTATAGCGTTAACCGGTTAACGCCTCATTTTTTTGCCCAAAATGAATATTTTTCACTGGTTAATCAGTTAACACATATGGTTAACCGGTTAACACCTGTACATAAGCAGTTTTCAGCTGTTTTTACGAATACTACACAAAAATACCTCAATTTTTCATACGAATTCATTCCAATGCAACCCAAAACTTCTTACCAATCAAAATTAATCATATACAACAACAATATATCAATTCAAACATCAAACACACCATTCTAAATCATCTTATCAATCCTAATTCACCAATTCATACTCTAATAACTCAATATATGTCATCAAACCTAACAATCACCAAAATCATACAAAACCTAATCTATTCATAAACTAATTCCTATATAATTATAATAGATTATGAAAACTCCCCATACCTTAGAGAATTCCGCCGATTTATATTCTTCACCAAGGTTCTTTGTAACTTCCTGACTCTAAGCTTTCTCTCCTTTTTTCCTTTCCTCAGAGCTCTTCTTCACCAAAAACACGAAAAGTGAGAACTTTTGATCGTGTTCTCCTATTTGGGTAAAATTATCCCAGTTTAGGTTTTTCCCCACTTATCCTTACTTTTTCTCATAAAGACCGCCTTACCCTTTCTTCAATATTTTTGTGAAATAATTATAATTATATAATAATACACTAATTATTCATATTATATAAAATTACTCCTTATACTCCCAAATGACCAACATAACCTCCACACTCCCATTTCTATAATTATTAAATAATAAACAATAATTTCGATTAATTCTACATGATTATTATTCTTATTATTAATATTATTAAAATAATTTCACCATAATGCATCGGGCCACATAACCACCTATTTGCCAAAATCATCATATATCCTCAAATAGGAAATAATTACTCATAATCAAATTTGGGGTGTTACAATAAATAAATGTTGTAAAGTAAAGTTGTAAAGTAAAGTTGTAAACAAAGACATTAAAGCTAAACTGAAGCACCCAGCAGCAAACAGATAAACACCCAAAGAAACGGAAACAAACAAGCGCTAGGATTGCCTCTCAAGGGAAACCAGAGATTCTGAGTTCTTCCCTAGAAGAGTCTCCAGCTGTCGCTCCCCGGATTTTCATCCTAGTACAAACGCGAAAGTGGCACGAAAAAGGGTGGAGTCGTCAGCCAGGAATTTTTATCCCGAATGAATGGGAAAGGTAATGCTGCACAAACCTAAGGAAAAAAAGGAAAGGACAAGGTCCTACGAACCAATGATCTGGGTTCAGGAGTCGGTTACGACCTGGGAAGGTATCAGCGCCCCAGATCATCTGTCGTACCCGACGGGATCCACGCTTGCAAAGAAACTGTTTCAAAAGGGTGAAGAAATGAAAGTTGCTGCAAAAGAAAGACTGAAACTGGATAAGAAAATAAAAGAAAGGGGAATTGTAGGGAAAATAAAAGAGTGCTCGAACGGGCCCTACCCTACTGCCTACGTACCTTATCGGGAATATGAGGATCAAATTCGACGTAGTTCGCCTAACTAAGGCGAGAACTATTTATTTGTGTTTTTTCTGAGCTAGAACTGCTTATGTCTATTCTCAGGTGTTGTAGGTTCGCCTTGAACGAGTGTGTTTACCGTCTTGCAAATGAGACAAGTCGTTACAAGTTCACGCTAAGAGTGAATGAGATGAGAAGAGAGTTCCCATAGGAAAAGACGTATGTTGTTTGCTAACTGTCTTTTAGAGAAATGTTTTGAATTTATTGTTTGTGAAACATTCTCATACTAAGACTTGTTCATCGTGGTAGATGTCTTACACCTTGCCCCAAAATAGGACGTGTATAAGTAACCCACGACAAAGTCTCATGTCGTATGAGAACATTCAACCTTTATTAGGTGTTTTATTGTTTTTCTTTATTATATGAGAAAGAATGACTCAAGTTGTGGAAGGATAAAAACTAAGGGGGACTAAGACACAACCCTAAATTATTTATTGCATGCAAAAGGATATCCTAATAGTTTGTATGGTTTTCTAATCTTAATGAGAAAAAGGAAAAGAAAAAGAAAATAGAAAGCAACTTACTTCTCTAAAGAAGTTAAGTTGTTTCTAAAGAGGGATTAACATGAATTTTTACAAACAAAGCCTAAAGGGCTAAGATAAACACAATTTGAAAGCAAAAGAAGATGAGGAAGAAGTATATAACAAGGCTTACCTCAACCTCCCTACAAAACAAAGGTTAGCTTTACAAAGCATATTAAACACATAAAGCATGTCAAAAGCTTAAACTAGCTAAAACTAGCTAAGGAAAGGGCGCTAAGGACCTCCTAGGGTTAAGACATAGAGCTAAAGGATCTTACATGATAACAAGCTTCTAAAGTCAGTAGCTAAGGAAAGGGCGCTAAGGACCTCCTATGTCCTAATGAGGTACTAAATCCTAAAGGAACTTAAGATGAAGTTAGATGGAGAAGTTGAATGATTATGAAAGGTGAACTTGAATTAAGTAAAAGGTGAATGTGAAATCCAGAACCTAACACTAAATGGAAGTATCTTAAGATGTGAACCAAAATGGGAGCAAAGATATTCAAGTGAAAGATATTCCAACATAAGATTGAGGAATGAAAGAGTAAGAATTGATCATATGGTTTCAAAAGAAGAAAATGACTTAAAAGAAAAAAGTCAAACATGGCCAATGAAACTTGAACTTCTCATAAAAAACCATGGGCTTAATGTAAATTTAAGAAGGATTTTAAACTCAAAAATTAACCACCAATGAACTATAATGAATGGCATTAGGGTTAAGGAGCAAAGAAGTTTGATTTTGAAGTCTTAAAGTACCAAATAACACTAAATGAAACACAAAGGCCTATGAATTGAAAGGAATACATGACAATGGATGTGAAACAATTATAAGAGTTATAACAATTATACAACATGACTATAATACTCACAAAGTTGATTTATAAGTGTGAAGATGGAAGAAGAATGTGAATTAGGGCAAAGATGGCATACATGAACACATATGTGGCTTAGGGATCAAGTAACCTAAAAACTCAAAGTGTGAGAACCTAAAATGGATGCAAGTAATCTAAATACATCAAATGGGACCTTAATAACTCAAATTGATGACTTAAAATGAATGGCATAAATTCCATGTCAAAATAGAATGAGAAGGATGAGCAAATGAACCCTAAAATGTGACGTATAACACAAGGGACTTAAAAAAATATCGAATGACATAGAAAAAATATGAAACTTGACATTCAAAGTCATAAACCAGGGAATAACATGTTTCCAAAAGATCTCACCAAAATTTGGATTCTTACTCAATCAAACAAAGCACAAAGTTTATTATGACTTTTGAAGAATAACACTCAAAGAATAGGCCCAAAAATAATTCAAACATGACCTAAAAATAAGGCAAAAATATTTTCAGGGACCTAAAGATGTCCTTTGAATAGACCACAAGGAATGGGATCAATATCAATTTTCATCTAAGATAAATAAAATTGGGAAGAGCAAGAGGTCAAAAATGGGGAAATTCCAAAAGAAATTAAAAGAAAAATTAATTTTGGACAGAAAAATAAAAGAAAATGGAATTAAAAACTATGAGAAATTTTGGAAAATGTTAAAGAATCAGAGAGAATTATTTAGGAATTTTTGGATGAGGTTTACTATTTTTCGAAAATGGAAATTGAACTGAAAATAAAATGAAATTGAAAATAAAAGCAATGAAGGGGGTGTAATCAGAAATCATTTCCAATTGAAAAACAATGGGCTTAATTTCCTGGGAGGTGTGGATATCACTTATGGCCCAATCCCAAAATACGTTGAACACCATCTTACTATGAAACTCAATTAAATGGTTTACTCCATCTAGGCCTTAAGATTGATCTAACATGAATAACAAAAGTCAAACTATGCAAATCATCTGGATAAGATTGAGACACATGATTACAAGGGTGGATGTCACACACGCAATTGCTCAGGTCACAAACAAACTCACGTGAAACATACACCTCTCATTAATGTGGTGGCAAGCTGAGGTGCGTTGGATGAAGTTAATCTGACGGATGTGACTTAATTTCGTAAAAATGGCTAGGGTTACTATTCCTTCACCGGAGAAGACCTCCGGTCATCTTCTCCAGTGACACTCAGGGGAGCTCAAACCTGCAACCTCACCAAAATCAAAACCAAAACCATGAAAACGTTCGCTAGGTCATGTACTTCAAGAATATCTCATCAAATTCCATTTATCACACATAAACTTCTCAAATCGAAGGGAATAAGATCATGCCCTAAAAACTGAAACTAGGCACTTAGTGTACATATCAACTAGCCAAATGTCACAAGCTTCTATTAAGCCCTAAACAATATAAAACAAGCAAGAAAAGAGTTAAACCGTGCAATTGGAATTCAAGATCAAACCTGAGATTGCAGATCTTCAGGTGTTGAAGAATACCAGAGAAAAGACTAGAAATATTGATGTTGTTTGTTTTGATCTTTGATGAGTGAAATAAACACTTTGAAGGCTTCGAATTCTTGGCAAGCTGGGGAAAATGCAGAGCCTCTACAGAAGCTTGATCATGAAGATTCAATCTACTCAGGCCATGGAAAACATGCATAATTTGATGATGATGAAAATCATATGAAGAGTACAATGTGTTGAGGTAGAGTAGTGAAGCTTTGAATCAAAATGAAGTGAGATCTTCTCCTAAGAAACCAGAGAGAATTCAAAGCAAACAGGATGAAGATTTTGTGTGCTTCGAGCCAAAAAATGAAGATGATGATGAATAATGGAAGTTTGCAATAGGATTGATGCAGATGAAGCTAGCTCAAAGAAAGACCAGTGCAAATTCTTTACAAAACTAGAGAAAACTCAGAGCAAAATGATGAAGTTCTTTGTGTGATTTGGATCCAAATGAAGCCATAGTACAATTCAGTTATGGATGATCCTTTTATATCCACAATTAGTTATAACTAACTCTAGTTTATGGTTAGAACTAGATTTAGTTCTTAACTTGAGGTGAAAAGCTCAATTTGAAGGTGCATGAACCAATGGTGTAACTGAAATTAGCTTGCTCGAATATGATCATGTGTGGCAATGTTCATGTTACTTATGATGAGGATTAGTAAAGTGAAATGGGACTGGTTTGATCATAGTAGTGTATCATTAGGATTATGTGTGAAGCATGTCATTTGGCTTGGATTGCAAAGATGTGCATGATACTTGGTGTGATCATGCATACATGAGTTGATGCACTCTAAATGGGATGTCTTGTGAACATAGCAAACTAAATGAAGCAAGGGACTTGAACTAAAGTGAATTCAATCACCTGTTGCAATTTCTTGGCCTACAAGAAACCTGACTTCAAGTGTTGATCTTCTATGGCACATACCTTCCAACTCAAGCTACCAATCCATGTATTCTTAATGCTCAAATTAAAGGTCAAAATTCATACAATAATTTTGAAGTTCATACCAAGATAAGATATGGCTTCTAAGTCTCTCAATTATGTCATTGAGGTCATTACATCAAGGCTTCATGTTTGGGCCTAAGAGTATAGGCATTCCTTGGGAAAATGCCCCATGGATTTTCAGTTTCATCCACCCTACTTTAACCCCTCATATATCCATGAAACATTGATCATATGAAAATTTTTCCAACATCATTCTTGTAGGAAACATGTAGAGGAACAACTTTCATGTTGGAAAAATTTTCATGTGAAGTCATTTTGATGGAGAAAAATAGAAATACTTATGACACACCACCTGTTTTGTGAGCAATTCTCTCTTTTGGATTAGTTTTGCATGATAGCAAATTTCTATGCCTTTTGCTTCTTGTGCATTAATATAACTTTTATTTTTGACTTATGAATTGGCACATATCATAAAATATAGCTTAAAAACAATTTTAATCATGTATGTATCGATACATGTCTTTTAAAAGCACTAAAATTGGTTTTTGTACTGTATGTATCGATTCATACGATTGTTGTATCGATTCATGTTTCCTTTATATTTCTGGAAACAAACTATGTATCGATTCATTCGCATAATGCATTGATACATGCTATATTTTAGTTTCTGGAAATTAGCCTTGTATTGATACATTCGTATCATGCATCGATTCATACTGATGTTATGTTTCTGAATTTTTACATTGGTTCAGTATGTATCGATGCATACCTCCATGTATTGATACATAGTAGTTGGAAAATTCACATGTATCGATACATGCGTGTCTTGTATCGATTCATAAGTTTGTTTCTTTTCTAACAACTTTTGTTATGTGTATATAAGCTCCTGCCAAGTCAGTTTTTAGCAGGCGACACAAGTAAAAAAATTGAAAGTGCAGAATTGAAGAACACACAGTTAAAGAAAGGTTTGAATGTGCAATCAATCGGTTATCCGTATTCGAAATCTGAAAGAGACTTCATCTTCATCATCTTCTCAAACTCCTTAATTAAATAACATCAACACATAATCATTCTTGTTCTTAGGATTAACGGATCAATGAGATAATGTTCAGTGGTACGATCATGGATCTAGCTAAGTTGAATATTGGAAGGGGATTTCAAGGAAAAACCATCTGGTTTGTCCTTCAAGAACGGACGTGTTCTTGAGGGTTTGTGAGTCACGTTTACAGAACAGATTCAACCGCAGCGTAAGGTTTGGACATCGGGTTATTTCGCAAACAGATCGTGGAACCGGTGAATTCTTTATAATACTTGCAGGAAAGTCTTGATCGTGCTTGATCAAGTGAAGGTTCATACAATAGGAAGATCTTTGTGTTTAGATTTCTGTTTTTTGTATTGCAACCTTGTAAAAGATAGAATCAGCATTATTGATATAAAAGTTCTCAATTTCGGTTTGAAATTGAGAGGGAGACGTACCACACGCGAGGAAGAATGTGGGGAACTTCCTTACCAAATCTCTGAGTATTGTATTCTCTCTCTAACTCTATTTTTGTTTTCATTTGTTTTGATTCATTGAAAATTGCCTTTAGTGATAAGTGCATTCAATTGTTTATCATTCGTGTGTTCTAGTCTATGTCATCTCAATATCAAATCCAGCATTGTATCGCATGTCCGGTTTTCTAGTGGCCAGTTCAGAATAGACGGAAGTCGATTCGGGACCATAGTTTTTCCGCTAATTTTCAAAAACTCTGAAAAGTTTTATTAAAACCTTGTGAAAAGGAGGTGATCTATTCACCCCCCTCTCGATCACTAGCCACACCGTCTAACAAGTGGTATCAGAGCACCGGTTCGTTAGTGCTTTGTAGGCTTCCTGTAACGATATGGATTCTGACCCAAAGGGGGCGTACAATAGAGCGTCTGTTTTCAACGGTGAAAACTATGGTTACTGGAAATACTGCATGCGAATTCACATAAATTCTGTGGATAAGCGAGTATGGACTACCATTCAAAATGGTCCTTTTCAAATTACCATGACGAATGCGACAGGCGCCATAGTTCCTAAACCTGAAGATGATTGGGATGAGAAAGATGAGAAAAAGTGGTCGAGTGATTGGAGAGCTAAAAATATGCTAATTTCAGCACTTAGTGCTGATGAGTATTTTTTAGTATCCCATTGCTCGACAGCTAAAGAAATGTGGGATGCTTTAGAAATTTCCCATGAGGGTACTACTAAAGTAAAACAGTCCCGTATTAACACACTTAATCTTGAGTTCGAACTCTTTCGCATGAAACAAGTAAAATCTATCTCTGACATGCAAAAGAGATTCGCTCATCTCATCAATCGTTTGAATGCACTTGGAAAACCTGTTTCCAATGAAATAGCTACTAATAAAATTCTGAGATGTCTTAGCAGGGAATGGCAACCTAAAGTAACAGCTATTAAGGAAGCCAACGATCTCACGACACTCACAACTACAACTTTGTTTAGTAAGCTAGAAGAACATCAGCAAGAACTAGAAAGTAATGAAAAGTTTGAGAACAAGAGTAAAAAGGGAAAGGAGAAGAATAAATACAAAGAGGGTGAGAAGAAGCCAATAGCTCTTATGACCTCTAACTCAAAGTCCTCAAAAAAGGAGCAAAGCAACAATGACTCAAGTAATGACGAAGATTCCGGTGATGAGGAAATGGGACTTTTTATTAGGAGATACAATAGATTCATTCGAAAGAATGGAATCAAGCATTCCGACGAAAACCTCATGAATTTTAGAAGGCAATCTTTTGACTCAAAACAGGAAGAGAGCAAGAAGAATAGAGGAAAGGGAACTTGTTTTAATTGTGGTAAATCTGGACATTACAAGACGGAATGTCCTATGAAGAAAAAGGATAAAGGAAAAGCTCCTCCAAAAAGTCACACTAAACAAAGAAGAGATTATATTGCTTGGGAAAGTGATAGTGATTCATCAAGCACACAAAGTTCAAATGATAGTGATGAAACCGCTAATTTGTGTCTTATGGCTCACACTAATCACCATTCCTACCACAAGAAGAAAAACCATGATAAAAAGGATGAGTGTCTTGCATCCGTAGATAGAAGATGGTTTCTTGACAGCGGGTGTTCAAGGCATATGATGAGTGACATATCGCTTTTTATTGACTTCAAAGCAAAGAAGAAGGGATATGTTACTTATGGAGACAATAACAAAGGAGCAATTCTCGGCAAAGGTAGTGTAGCTAATCCCGCTACCACTACTATTTCTGATGTCCATCTTGTAGAGGGACTTAAACACAATTTGTTAAGCATTAGTCAATTGTGCGACAAAGGTTACTAGGTTTCTTTCACAAACACTTGCTGCATAATTGAACATGTTGAACAAAATGTTGTGTTTAAGGGTGTAAGAGTAAACAATATCTATATGCTTGATCTTTTGGATGTATCTTTAACAAGCATTAAATGTCTAGTCACCTTGAATGATGATTCTTGGCTTTGGCATAGACGTTTAGCGCATGTTAACTTCGATTTGCTCAATAAGGTTGTATCTAAGGATCTAGTAGTCGGTCTTCCAAAAATAAAATTTTCAAAAGACCACCTATGTGATGCGTGTCAAATGGGAAAGCAAACAAGGGTATCTTTTAAATCTAAAAACATAATTTCAACTTCAAGACCTCTTGAACTTCTCCATATGGACCTTTTTGGACCTTCTAGGACCAAGAGCTTAGGTGGAAATTATTATGGTTTCGTAATCGTTGATGACTACTCTAGATTTACTTGTACTATATTTCTTCATAGCAAAGACGAAACTTTTTCTGCTTTTAAGAGTTTCGCAAAACTGTCCCAAAACAAAATGAATTCTAAAATAGTTACAATTCGAAGTGATCATGGAGGTGAATTTCAAAATTACCTCTTTGATAAGTATTGTGACAAGTATGGCATTGAGCATAACTTTTCAGCTCCTCGAACTCCACAACAAAATGGCGTTGTGGAGCACTAAAATCGCGTTTTAGAGGAATTGGCAAGAACAATGCTAAATGAGGGTGGATTACCAAAGTACTTTTAGGCTGATGCAATTAGCACAGCTTGTTATGTTTTAAACAGGATTCTAATTCGCCCTATTTTAAACAAAACTCCTTATGAGATTTTAAAAGGAAGAAAGCCAAACTTGTCGCATCTTCACGTATTCGGTTGTAAGTGCTTTGTTTTGAATAATGGTAAAGAAAATATTGGGAAGTTTGATGCAAAAGCTAATGAAGGTATTTTTCTTGGATACTCTCAATCAAGTAAAGCATATAGAATATTTAATAAGCGTTTACTTTCTGTTGAAGAATCTGTCCATGTTTCTTTTGATGAGTCTTATCCGAAAAGTGTCCAAAAAGGTATGTCTTTTGATGATGCAGGAGTATATACAGAAAAGATACTCAAGGAAGCCATAACTGAGAATGATAAATCCACAACAGCTACCAAAGAAAAGGAGGAAGATACTAGTCCTGAAAAAGATAAGGAAAAAGGGACAGCTGAGGTGAACAACCTTCCACCAGCTTGGAGATCTTCAAAAGACCATTCCATTGATAACATTTTGGGAGAAATTTCAAAGGGAGTATTAACTCGTTCTAAAATAAGTAATTTATGTTCTCACTTTGCTTTTGTTTCACAAGTAGAACCTAAGAATTCCAAAGAGGCCTTGATTGATGAATTTTGGCTAATGGCCATGCAAGAAGAGCTTAATCAATTTAAAATAAATGACGTTTGGGAACTTGTTCCTCGTCCGCGAGATCATCATATCATAGGTACTAAATGGATTTTTATGAATAAGCTTGATGAAAACGGAGTGATAACTTGGAACAAGGCACTTTTAGTAGCACAAGGGTATAACCAAGAGGAGCGCATAGATTATGAGGAAACTTATGCTACAGTTGCTCGCCTTGAAGCTATACGTCTTTTGCTTTCCTAAGCGTGTTCTATGAATTTCAAGCTTTACCAAATGGACGTAAAGAGTGCGTTTCTAAATGGTGTCATAAATGAAGAGGTATATGTCTCACAACCTCCTGGTTTTGAAAATTCTGAATATCTAGATCATGTTTACAAATTAAAACGAGCTTTGTATGGCCTTAAGCAAGCCCCTAGGGTTTGGTATGAAAGACTAAGAAAATTTTTACTTGATCATGGATATTCAAGAGGTAAAGTGGATAATACACTTTTCGTTAAACACAAAGGAAAGCACATTCTTTTAGTTCAAGTTTATGTAGACGATATAAATTTTGGTTCAACTAACATACACTTGGTCGAAGAGTTTTCTTGTGTTATGCAGGGTGTTTTTGAGATGAGTCTCATGGGGGAGCTAACTTACTTCCTAGGTCTCCAAATAAAGCTATTTGATGAATGTACAACAGTATGTCAAACAAAATACTACAGAGAACTGCTCAAGCGCTTTGGAATGAATGACTCAAAATCAATCGATACCCCTATGCCTACAAATGGTAACTTGGATAAAGATGAACACGGTAAGAGTGTTGATGTGAAAACGTATATAGGTATGATTGGATCTCTTTTGTATCTTACTATAACACCCCAAATTTGCCCTCTCCTTTTTATCATCATATAATCATAAGCATAGCATCAACATATCATTTTTTAGCACCTGGCATAGAAAAATGAGGCATAATAATCACATGTTCTAGCATAAGGCATATGATCAGTTTTCAGACAATTCAGGATTTTAAAGTCAAGTAATTGGCCAAGTAGCATTGCAAGAAGCTTATAAGGTGTTCTCATTTCTTGAACAAGCCCAAGGTCATCCTTAAAAGTTCAGAAGAGAGAAATTTCATCAGAAGTTCAAAAATGCAATTTTCTCCTATGTAAGGGAAATCATGATTAGGGTTTTGGACCAGATTCTCATATCCTCTTAGCTTTGACCAATTCTTGTGGTCAAAGGCTCTCATATGACCTACATGGCTTATGTATGGAATTTGAGGCAAACATTCACTGAAGAAGCCAGGAATTTGTCCAGTTACTTGAAAATAAAGCAAGAAAGTCAACTTTGCAGTCAAAAAGTCAACAGGAGGATTTCAGGGTTTTTAATCAGGATCATCAATTTTTGGAGGTCATATCACGTCAAGGAATATGTTAGTCGAGATTAAATGTCAAAAATCGGGAATATGCAAAAAGTTGCTAAATGTGGAAATTTAGAAGTTTCCATTTTTGGAAATATTTGTCCCTAAACTTCGAGCTATTATTTCATGTGCAAAAAAGCTCCGAATGATTTTCCAGTGAACATGAAAGTCGTAGAGCACGATTTTCCCTTTCCGAAAAGTCGTAGAACACTTTCATAGCATTTGTAAAACTCAAGATATGATTTTTGGAAGTTTGGTTGTATTTTAGGGTTTTATGAGACACTTGTCAAAATACCATTGATTTCTCTTATTTTTATGTCATATTTCATGGATTCTTTTTTTTCTACACATTCTATATGCCCACCCTATGTGTTCACATGGTCCATGCATGTGTATGAAAGTTAGTGGTTGATTTTATGTTATGGGGTTTTATTGAAAAGAAAAAGCTAAGGAAAATAGTACAAAAAGAGGTACCAAAGGTGGTGTGGTATGACCAGTATGTTCAAGGCACTCACACGCCACCACCCACTATCCTTGCCAGCAAATGGAATCACGTTTTTTTCATGTCTATGCACACGTGTTTGCATACGAGAGAGAGGACACCATGCTTCACTTGTGCCATACAACCTCACGTTATCCTACACCAACACCATCTGATTATTACAATGTTTATCTCATGGATATTACCATGACAACTCGCCAAGACCACCATAAGGATGGTGTGCCCTCATGCATGTGATTGAGCTTGGAAGAAGCAAAATGAGATGAGGAATTCATGCAGGCTCTGCATTTTTGAAGAAGAAAATAACAGAATTCGTGGCACACCCTTCAAGCTGGTACACACACCCTTATTATAAGAAGCGGAGTCATGATTGTGAGAAAGGGGATCAAAAGTTGAAACTCAGCAAAGAGAACAAACTCTCTCTCTCAAAGAAAAATTCGGCTATGCATTCTTATTCTTTTTTAGATCTAAGTTTCTCATGTAGCTTTCCGTTTTGTGCAAAATCACACTCAATCTCACAACACATTCATCATCAACTTCTTGGAGCTTCCCGTAAAGGTTGGAGACTCAACAACACCCTCAGATCCTGCATCATCCCCTTCCATAAGCCTTTATTTGGCTCTGCATGAATCAAGAAGCTTACAAGAGCAAATAGATCCTCTGGTTTTCTCATCTTTTTTCAAGGAAGTTCGATTACAGGTATGAATGCTCTCACTATTTGGCTTCAAGTTTGCTGCATATGTGTTTGATTTGGCTTGTTAATGGTGAATCCTTGACGTGCGAATCGTTTAGAAGCTTTTAATTACTATATTTTGTAAGTTTATGTTTGGTAACCTCAATTGTTTTGCTTCAATGCTCCTTGACCTGGTTGTGTTAGTGATTTATATTGGTAGATTCGTGTTCCACGTGACCTTAGCTTCATTTTGATAGGTGATATGCGTATTTCCGGTAAAATCGTGTTTGATCTCGCCGGAAGCAGGCCGGAGAAGACAACCGGTGTTTCTCCAGCCGGTGAAGTTGCTTGCTTCGTTCGTTGGCTCAGATTAAGTCGTGGTCGTGAGATTGATCTTCATCGTGCGGTCAAAAAGTGGACAACGCATTAATGAAGGTGTGGAGGTCACGTGATTCTTCTTCTGTTTGGTGTATGGAGGTCTTTCGTTCATAGCATGTGCGAGTCATTTGCGAGGCATTGGATTTGGAGGGAAGTGCAAGTTTGAATGTGAGACGCTTGATGAACATACTAGGGTTTAGTTGACTTCGTGTTCAAATTATTGGATCTGTGGACTTTTTTACTTTAGCTAGCAGCCATAGGATTCACATACTATTGCCTGTGTTGACTGAGCATATGGAAATTGGGCCCAACGTTTTTCTATTCGCACCCCCTGTTTAGGCCCAGTTTTGAATTAAACTTGGTTCCTTTGTTGTTTATACCCCTTGTCATACCCCAAATTTGTCCTACCCGCGCCATTTTATTGTTTAAGTCTCTATTTCAAAAAAATCAATTTATTTCTCTACTTTTCCTTTTAAATAAAAATATATCCATCTTTTATTTTATTGCTTTCGTTATTATATTGTCATTTTCCTTTTATTATTATTATTTCCAAAAAAAAATATTTTTATATTTTCATAAATCATCAATTTGTAAGTTTATCTATTTCTATGCAAAAATAAAAAAACCACTTTTATTTCCATTATTATTTTCTTATTATAAATATAATTTCTATTATTCTTATTATTATTATTTCTTTCACTATTTTTTATTTTAGTTACTATTATTATTATTTTTATTATTCTTATTACTATTATTAATATTATAATTAGTTTTAATTTTCATTATTCTCACTTTGTATCATCATTACTATTATTATTATTATTATTTTTATTACTATTGTTATTTTTATTATTATTATAATTATCATTATCTTTCTATTTTTATTTTTGTATTGTTATTACTATTACGTTTATTATCAGTTTCATTAAGATTGCTTTTTTCCTGCTACACATCAAAATGATCCCAAAAATCATAACCAATTTCCACCACTTTCTTTTTTCCCACACAGCCTGTACGATCCACTTTTTCATTCCACTACTCTTTCATCCCACAACACAATATCACAGCAAGAGGAAAGAATCTCCAGCTCATCAAATATCCTAACAAACTCATCATTTTTTCTATAAACCAAAAACAATCCTACTCACAATAAAAGGGAGGAATCGCTGCAAAAGAAAAAAAGAACTCTTCCTCACTCTCGCAAAACCTTATCCCTCCCACACATAAAAATTTTCCCAATTTCCTCAAATAAACTAGAAGCTCATCTTCTATCCCCAAATATTTCTCCAAATCCTTCATCATCAAATCGTGTTCATCCTTTATCCACCTTTCAGATCTTCAACCACAAATAGCTTCATAATATTCAATCTCCACCATTCCTTGAAACCAAACACAGAAGAAACCAGAAAAATTTCTTCCTTCAACAACAACAGTAAACCGCGAGACAAACCACTAACCTTCAAACATTTTTACCATTTCACAAGATAACAACAACCAAACTCTTTTTATTTCTTCATCAAAAAAGGCTTGAGAGCACAAACTGTGAACATCACCATGTGAAACTCAGACCCTAAATCACAAAAATCACCACACAAAAACGCACAAGCTGCGAACCACCAAACACCACCACCGCTTATCTTCACCGAAAACCCTCACAACCGAAACAGCAACCAAATCCGCGAACAGCCGCGCGAAACCGGGCCATCAGCCACCGTAAACGCCGCGACCCGCCGCCGTCGATCTGAGAATACCGAACCACCTTGGCAATCGCGAGAGGAAAGAAGAAAGGTCGAAACCGATACAATGTGAAAGCTCATGAGCTCTTGCAAGAGAGATTCGTGGATCAGCCGCCGTGAAATTGATAACAAGGGTGGGTCTTCTTCTTTTCCAATGGATCATGAATTTCTTTTTCTCTTTATTTTTATTTTGGAACCGTGAGCTTCTTACTGATTGTTTAATTTTGTTTGTTTTGAAAAGGGAATAGACTGCTACCATGTTTTTGTTTTTTAAATTTTTAATTTATTTTTTGAAACCCTTGTGTTTATTTGTTTGGACTTGAGTTGGGCTCAGCCCATCCTGTTTTTCTTATCACATCACCCAAACTCAATGTTGCACTCCCTTTTGCCTTTCTTTATTATTATTTCTTATCATTTAGTTTTTTTGTTAAGAATTCTATTGTTTCATTAATCTCCTATTGTGCTGGCCTTTAATTTTGATTGTTTTATTGCATTTTTATTACGGGCCGATGATATAGTAAAATGCCGTCTTTCGTCCGATTACATTTAATCGGTGATGAGCGGTCAATATGAGGCCCTCTTTTATTTTATTCTATTATTTTTATTTTGAACAAAAAAAAACTTGTAATAGAATTTATTTATTATTCTTAAATACAATTTGTTTTATTATTTTATATTCATTATTCTATTTATTCTTCGCAATTCAATTTATTCAATTTAATTCGCATTTCAAATTTCGATTCGACTCCTTATAGAATGGTTCCCATTTTGAACCGATTCTAAGGCAGTTCACGAACAAAATTTCGTCGCGTCCCAAAAAGGTCCAACGCCTTCGAATAGTTGTGCTCGATTAAAAGGTCCAACGCCTTCAAATAGTTATGTATCGATTAAACAGGCCGAACGCCTTCGAACAAGTTCAAAAACACTGCACACACGCTTCCTCTTGGGCAAAATACAATGATACCCTTTATTTCTCGCAATCCCCTGTATTTATTTTGTATCCCTCTCCCCTTACTTTGTACGCAATTTACTTTCCGTATTTATTTTCGAATCCTTGGTCCAACGCCAAGCGATCTCATTTGCACACTTGCACTTTATTTTCCAGTTATTTTCGTTTATTAGGTTCCACCTTACCTTGCGAGCCGAGCGCTTCGTGCCTCGCTAACAAAACCACAAAAATAACCTCCACTTGCATTTACCCTCTAACCTCAAAAAACCAAAATGTTTCGATTAGATCCAAACCCTTGATCCAACATTAAGCGGCCATAGGATAATAAAACACTTTAACAAAAACGAGAAGATTTGTACGCCACGAGCCTTAAGCGGTAGAAAGGAGGATAACGAGCTCTCGTTACTCGCTCCGATTATTTTCGACGCAGGACACTCGTCTTGTTGGGCGAGATAAACTATCCATAGTCTTTAGTACATTTCAACTCCTAAACCCTTTCATCGACGAAAGGTAATAAAATCAACAACCATTACCCTTAGTAGGCCGAACTACGAGGCTCTGACTTTCCCATTGCACACGCGAGTACGTAGGCACGAGGATCTCAATCCTTGCCGAGCACCTAGGATCAATCTAACTTATAATTCAACTCATTTCCCTCTAGCAAGCAATTCGTTTAGGCATAGACATCCTTTCTCGCGCGTTAACTTAGATGGTTCCCATCGAGTACGATGGATGTAGGGGGTGCTAATACCTTCCCCCTGCATAACCGACTCACGAACCCAAGCAATGGTTCCGTTGACCTTTGTCCTCATCCTTCTCTTCCCGGGTTGTATCTATATCTTCCCTTTCCCTCTTCGGGAATAAATAGAATTATGTGGCGACTCTTCAGTCCGTCCGGCGCGTGACTCCGTCCTTTCGGATCACGTAAGGTCGTATTTTTCGGGGTACAACACCCCTGCCTTTATTTCTATTTATTTTATTTCTCTTTTAATTTGTGTTTCGTTTTATGTCATTAAAAATAGTTAGAAGCTTTTAAAAATAGAGAAAAAATTCATAGACATTTATTTTAATATTCTTTAATTTTTGATATTTTTATTTCTCAATGTTTATTAATTTTGGCGCCTGACAATAATTTGTGACCTTTATTTCTTTTATTTTAATTTCCTTTATGCACACCTTGCCTTGTTGATTTTATAACTTGAGTTTTAAAATAGTAATGAACATGATTCTTTTTGCTACTGATTCCTAATATGTTGAAGGTCCTTTAGGATTTATTTCATGATTTTTTTAGATTTTATTTGCTTGCTTTTGTCATGTTATTTTATGTTGAAATTTACTAAACTCTAGTTGGACTTTATGCATTTATTTGACTAACTTTTCTTCTGATATTTGGAGTGGCATTTTGGCATGTGGTTTGTAGGTGATTAAAGTGTTCTCATGATTAATTGTAGAATTTTTGGGATTGTTTTCCATTTTATTTGAGTTTCATGTTTGCTTGCTCAGTTTTGAATACTTTCTGGATGTTTGGTTGCTCATTAGTTTAGGAGGGCAATTGTGCCAACTCCTATTGGTTGTTTGACTTGGTCCTAGTTTATAATAGGTGTGATTCACTTCTGGTTGTGTTAGATTGATGGGATCTCTTGCTTGTTTATATTCCATTTTTGTTCTTGTTTATATTTCTAACATTTTCAGGTAATGGCATAAGGTAAGTAAGAAGTGTGGATGTTATTCACATTTCAAATTTTCATCTCTTTTCTTTATTGCTCTCTTGCGTTCATTTATGATGTGCCTTATGCCATCCTTTGTTCAACCTCATTTTTCCCCCTTTAGAAACAACTTATCTCCTTAAGAGGAGTAAGTTGTATTCTAGTTCTTCTTTCTTCTTTCTTTTCATTAGGATATGTAAACCTCACTAACCTAGGATTCTTGTGCATGATAACATTAGGATTTGTTAGTCCACCTCTAGTTCTTTTACCTTTGAGATCCTTTTGTTTCTTTCTCTTCTCCTCTCAAAACCAAAACCTAAAAAACATTTAATAATGGTTGAGGTAGCCTTGGGTGTATGAACTTATTCTATGGGGCACTTGTAGTCTTCCCATCTTGGGATAGTACAAGCTTGTCTAGTATGATGTAAAAGTCTGATCATGAGACTACTTTCACAAAGAAAATCATAAAAAGACATTTCTTCATTTAATTCACAAAAACACTTAATAAATTCAACGAGTTAGTGAGCTTAGGCCCTAATCTCTGAAATCATGTTTTGGGGATCTTTTCCTTACTTGAGTGTGCTTGTTCTATTATTCCATCTTGGAATGTAGTAGAAAGTACACATTCTATGGAAAAGAGCTTGAGTTCACTTCCTTGTGCCAGACTCATAGAAAACTCATAAAAAACACTGGACAAACAATAAACGTCTCTCCTTCGGGATTTCTTTTCTCATCACCTTCACTTTCATCGTACGAACTTGCTCCTACTTGTCATTTTGCAAGACGGTAACACACTCGTCGTCCGAGCCTGCAACACCTGAGCATTGACATAGGCAGTTCAAGCCTTAACACACAAGCAATCTTTTCCATCCCTAGTTAGGGGAACTACGGCGTCTTTGATCCTTATTGTCCAGATGAGGTACGTAGGCAGCGGGGTAGGGCCCGTTCGAGCACAATCTTTATTTTCCCTACATTTTTCCTTTTCATGTCTTTTTCAGTTCAGTTCCTTGTCTTTGCAGCAACTTTCATTTCTTCACCCTTTCAAACAGATTTCTTTGCAAGCGTGGATCCCGTCGGGTACGGCGGACGATCAGGGTTGCTAATACCTTCCCAGGTTATAACCGACTCTCGAACTCAGTCTCTTTGGTTCGCAGGACCCGTGTCCTTCCTTTTCTTTTCTTTTGGTTTGTGCAGCATTACCATTCTCGTTCCTTTGGGATAAAAATTCCTGGCTGGTGACTCTAACCTCTTTCCGCGCCACTTTCGCATTTGTACCAGGATGGATATCTAGGGAGCGACAGCTAGCGACTCTGCTGGGGAACGAACCCAGAATCTCTGGTTCCCTTGAGAGTCTCTCCTAGCGCTTGCGTGTTTCTGTTTCTTTGGGTGTTGATTGTTTGTTATTGCTTATGTATTTTACTATTGTTTATTTACAGTTTTATTTACAGCTTTATTTACAGTTTTCAGTATTTATTTTCATGCATCATATATGTACTGGACTGGATTTTTTTTCTGTTTGGTGGGACTCGGGTGATACTATTACTGTGAGATGAGCTCATTACCAAGGCTCGAGTGCACCTTAGGACCTAGAGTGGTTCCACTTTGGCCTCATGAGATCTTGTCATGGGGGTAGTAGTGAGTTCCACGCCCATATTTGCGACCGTCTTGGAAATGTCTTGATTTGGAGATCTTCCTCTTTCATTTCATAACCTTGATAGTTATGTGCAGTTGGGGACCGATCATTGAGAACCTTGTGTGAACATCCCTTTCTAGTGGTGACAGTGGTAGACCATATTGTGTGGCAAACCCATTCGCACCCGAGGGCCCACCTGGAACTCACATATGATGACCTTGTTTTCCCAGACTCACGCTGAGGCCTCCCTGAGTAGTACATAATGCCAAACCGATTCCCTGATTTGGTCATGAGCCATTTCTCGGAAATGGTGAACGTATTATTGCTATTCGGCTTTGAGAGTCCGTGATGTTTGACCCGGAGCATACCCGTGAGATTGGGAGGGGTTTTCAGGAACCCTTTGACTTCCACATACCCTCATTATTAGTATACTCTCTGTTGTGATTTGGTTACTATGGTTCTGAACTTCTTGATCTTTGGTTTTGAAGGTTCCTGTCAGATGGTTATGGTTCGGAGAATCTTGGTTTTCAGTCACTTGGGGCCATAATATTCAGTATCCAGATGGTTCCAGATTGATCATATGCCTGGATTGCATTTGCATCGCATCATACTCGCATTAACTATTTGTGTTTCCATTTTCAGGTTTTTGTTTACAGTTTAGCACCCAGTTCTAGTAATTGTAAGTTTTCCAGATGGCAGAAGTTAAGAAGATTACAAGAAAGAGAAATGTCCATTACACTTTTCTTCAACCAGAAGTCAAGAGTGTTCAGAGACTAGCAGGGCTGATGAATGATCAGGTCTTAGGAAACTTCAGAAAGAGGTATGGTCAGATTTTGAAGTATGTGGATAAACCTACTGCATACCAGAAGGATAGCTTGCACACTTTGCTTCAGTTCTATGACCCCCTACTGTGGTGTTTTGTATTCCCAGATTATATCTTGGCTCCTACCTTGGAGGAGATTTCTAGTATTTTGGGTATTCCTGTCAGAGATACTTTGCCTTACTATGGATCAGAGATAGTTCTCAAGGAAGAAGACATATCCAGAGTTAGTCGTATACCAGTTGCTAAGGTCAAAAAGCTTTGCAGGTTAGTGAGGGCAGAGGACTTCCCTAGGATGTGCTTATACCAGAAGCTGAAGGGTATGCCAAAGAGCGTAAGTGGGGAGATTTTGGTGTTGTGGTGTCCCTGATGGTATATGGATCTAGTCTTTTCCCGAGAGAAAAGGAGTTTGCGAGTTTGGAGGTGATCTCTATTTTTGCTAAAGGTAACCCTGTACCAACCATGTTGGGAGATTTCTACTACAATGTTCATTACCGAAATGAGAAAGGAAGAGGTGGACCGGTGAGTTATTGGGCTCCTCTGTTTGCTGATTGGTTTGCTAAGCAATTACCAAAGTCAGGTCCTTTCAAAGAAATGAGAGAAGAATGGAGGTGGTCTAGGAGACTAATGGGACTAACTTCTGAGGATATAGCTTGGGGTTATAATAGGGATTTGTTAGGAAAGGAGTTACTTGTTAGTTGTGGGAGTTTTGCTAATGTGCCCTTGCTAGGGAGAAAGGGTGTGATCAGTTACAATCCAGTTTTAGCCAGGAAACAATTTGGTTTTCCTCTGAGGAATCCACCAAGTATTGAAGAAATAGCTGAGTCTTTGTACTTTTCTGTGGAGGGAAACAAAGAGTTAGTCATACATGCATCTCAGGCTTAGACCCACAGGGTGAAGAAAGGTAAGAAGGATTTTGGAAGGGTGGATCCCAAGACATATCCTCCTTTTGCTACATGGTTACAGAAGCGCGTAGAGGAATTGCTCATGCCATTTTTCGTAGAAGCACCCTTGTATCCCAAAGAAGTGCCATGTCAGAACACTGTTCCTCTTGAAGATTATAAGAAGTTGGAAGCTAAGTTGCACGAGGTCCGGGTAGAGAATGCTGAAAAGGTTAACCTGTACCACCTTGCCAATCGTGCTAAGAATGAAGCGGAGGAAAAGCTACATAGGATGTAGGTCACCTCAGAAACTAAAGAAAAGGAGTTTGCTGAGAGAGAAGCTCATTTTCAGAGATTGGGTCTAATGGAATCAAAAAGAGAAGCGGAGTGTAAGAAGACTTTGAAGACTCTTAAAGAAGCTCGCCAGTCCATTGCTTGGTTACAGGGCCAAAGGGAATAGGAGTAGAGGAAGCACAAAGAAAAGGAAGAGTTCTTCGAGGTACAGATGGCCTTCAAGAAAGAAGAAGTAGAACAAGTTCACAAAATACGAAGGGAAAAGACTCAGCAATTGGCCCAGAGCCAGATAGCCTTGGAGGAGGCAATGAAGGAGATTGTAGAGCTTAAATTGAGAGCGGGCATAAAGAAGAACCGGAAAGAGGTGATGGATGCAGAAGAAGAACCTGAGTCTTCCTTTAGCCTAGAGTTTTAGTTTGTTGTTATTTATCCAGACTACCTACAGGCTTGTTGTAGGAGTCTTGCTTTATCTTTTTATTCATGTATTGAATTGTAACCCTCCGGGGAATTTCTTTGTGTTCTAACTTTGGCTGCCAGTGGGTTATCCATGTTATGCAATACTAAATTCCAGTTACCATTTCTGAGTATGCAAAGCTTGTTTGTTCGAGGCTGCTAGGATCTTAACACTCTTCAAAAAGAGATTTTGAAAACTAATGCTCAAGAGGGGCTATCTGGAGCAGTTTTTGTCAAAAAATGCCAGAACTGGGGGCATATTAATGCCTGAACCTGGAAACATGAATAGTTACATTGCATGCATATAACGTGTTTGCTGTTTTGCAGATAGTTCATCCTTTTTCTAACATTTATGTCATTACAGGCACTATAGCTCCTAAGAAGGTTCAGAAACAGCCAATTGTACACAGATACCCTACAAAAGTGAACAGAGAGAGAGAGAGCAATGGAACAGATGCAAGCAGATCTGGCTGATTTAAGAAGAATGGACAATTTCATGACCCTCATGGCTGGGATGGGTCAAACTTAAGAGTGCTTGCGCGAGATGATAGAAAAAAACCAGGCCAGGAACAATGGGACAGTAGATGGAGGTAATCGCAATGGGGTCGGCGCCCGTCAAGTAGAAATCCCCGTAGTGCAACCAGGGGTCACTATTGTCAATGATGGAATGAATAACCTGCAGGTGGATGGGCAGGATGAACAATTCACTTTGCTGGATGAGGCAGAAGGCCAAAGGGCTGACATGAATAGAAAGTTTAAAGAAATGGCCGAGCAGATTCGTGCCATTCAATCTCAGAGTTCTCTGGGGTTTGATATCACTGACTTGGGCTTGGTGCTAGGGGTGAGAATTTCTTACAAGTTCAAGGTCCCTACTTTTGATAAGTATAATGGCACGGCTTGCCCAAAAACTCACCTCCAGTCTTTTGTGGGAAGGATTGCGGCACATACGGACGATGAGAAGTTGTGGATGTATTACTTCCAAGATAGTCTTGTGGGAGCCTCCTTGGAGTGGTACATGAAGCTGAGCAGGGTTAATATTCGAAGCTGGAAGGATTTAGCTGAGGTGTTTGTGAAACAGTATCAGTATAATTTGGATATGGCTCCAAATCATACCCAGTTGCAGACTATGTCTCAGAATGCTAAAGAAGGGTTCAAAGAGTACGCTCAGAGGTGGCGTCAACTTGCTGCTAGAGTGCAACCTCCCTTGTTGGAAAATGAAATGGCGGACATGTTCATGGGAACACTACAGGGTGTGTTTATTGAGAGACTGGCATCTTGTTCAGCAACAAAGTTTAATGACATCGTGATAGCGGGAGAGAGGGTTGAAACTCTTCTAAAGATGGGGAAAATCCAAGACACTGGGGCAGGTAGCTCCAGTGGTATTCGAAAAGCTTTTAATGGACCTCCAAGAAGAAGGGAGGGAGAAACTAATGTTGTGTACGGCCGAGGTCGGGGCCGTGGGTACAGAGGACCCTATGAGCAGATTGCAGCTGTCACTATTCATTCAAGTCCTGTGCAATAAACTCAACCCCAGCAACAACAACAACAACAACAACAGCCACAATGCCATAACTATCAGCAAAGACCCTATCAACAGAGACAAGCTCGTCCAGCTAACAGGGTGCTTGAGGCCATCCCAATGACATACACGGTGCTACTTCAAATATTTTTAGATTTGAACTTGGTTCAGTTAAGAACATTAGCACTAGCGCCACTTGGAGAGCTTCCAGTGGGGTATGATGCTAATGCAAGATGCGCATTTCATTCAGGAGCTCCCGGGCACTCAACAGAGAAGTGCAGGGCATTACAGCATAAGGTCCAGGACTTGATTGACTCAAAGGCGATTAACTTTGCACCGCCTCCAAATGTTACATCAAACCCCATTCAAAATCATGGAGGGGCCAGGATAAATGTTGTTGATAGAGGTGAGAGGTTAAACTTGATCTTGAATGTGGAGGAAGTGAAGACTTCGTTGCTGGTCGTGAAAGACAAATTGTTGAAAGGACAAGTATTCCAAGGGTGTGGTTATGATTGTGAATGGTGTTTGAATTCAGTTAATGGTTGTGGGGATTTGAAGATTAGGCTACAATATTTGATTGACGAAGGGTCGCTACAGTTTGATAGGGTTGATGATAGAAGCAATTGTGTGTCTACCATAATAATTTATTTTGATCCTGCTGAGGTTCCTGTCCGGAGAGAACCTGTGACTATCTATGTTCCAGAGGTGAATCCTGTTACCATTACTATTCCTGGACCAGTCCCTTATACTGATGATAAGGCCATTCCCTGGCATTATGGCTCGGACGTGTATGTAGACGGTCTGAAGGTGGAGAATAAAACAGTAACAATTAACCCGACTGTGGTGAATGTCGGAGGAGTCGGTGGATTTACAAGGAGTGGGTGTCTATTTTCTCCTCAAGCTCTTAGAGGTGATCCCGAAGCTGAGGTTGCTGCAAAAGCTAAGGGTAAACAGATATCAACTGAAGAGGTGACAACTCCTGCTCCTAGTCAAGGCACTTTTGAAAAAGAAGTTGAAGAGTTCATGAGGATAATTAAGAAAAGTGACTATAAAGTGGTTGAACAGCTGAACCAAACTCCATCCAAGATATTTATCCTGTCATTGTTAATGTGTTCTCAGG
Source organism: Lathyrus aphaca (assembly GCA_963966055.1). Classification (NCBI taxonomy): domain Eukaryota; kingdom Viridiplantae; phylum Streptophyta; class Magnoliopsida; order Fabales; family Fabaceae; genus Lathyrus; species Lathyrus aphaca. Next base: position 374,012,555 of record OZ014519.1, on the reverse strand, counting down.
CTCATCGAGAGGCTTTGCTGAAAGTCTTACAGATGGCATATGTATCATAGGAGATAACTGTTAACCAGTTGGAAGCCGTGGTAGTCAGTGTGAACGCCAGCCATGGGGTGGGATTCACAGATAGAGATCTCACTTCTGAAGGTCGTAATCACAACAAGGCCCTACACATCACCATGGAGTGTAAGGGCGCTGTTCTGTCACATGTCTTGGTAGATACAGGCTCTTCTCTTAATGTGCTCCCTAAGAAGGCCTTGATGAAGTTGAATATTGATGGCATTATTTTGTGACCCAGTGATTTGATTGTAAAAGCCTTTGATGGGTCACGAAGATCTGTGTTTGGAGAGGTGGAGCTACCTGTGAAGATTGGGTCTCAAGTATTCAAGAGTATTTTCTATGTCATGGATATTCAACCCACTTATAGTTGTCTTCTAGGGCATCCTTGGATTCATGCTGCTGGCGCAATAACATCCACGTTGCATCAGAAGTTGAAGTATGTGGTAGATAGCCAAGTTGTTACTGTATGCGGAAAAGAGGATATTTTCGTAAGCCATCTATCGACCTTCAAGTACGTAGAAATGGACGGGGAGATCCACGAGACACTATGCCAAGCTTTTGAGACGGTCAATGTCAGTAATTTGTCTCCGGCTCAAGTAGTCCAGAATAATGAGAATGAAGGGACTCCTATCTACTCCTACAAGCAAGCTAAGGAAGTAGTCCAAGTCGGAAATGCCCAGGGCTGGGGCAAGCTGTTAGAAGTGGAAAGGAAAGATGACAAGTTTGGTCTTGGATATCAACCTGGTGGGTCTAGCTGGTCTCAAGGCAGTAAGTCCACAACGTTCAGTAGTGCTAGAATGCTCGACTACAACAATGCTTGTGTTATAGAGGAAGATGGGGATATTGACTGCGACTGGGACAACTAGATTCTCCCATGTGTACCTGAGGAGGAACTCCGGAACTGGTCTGCTGAAGATTTTGTTCAAGTTACTTGGCAGTCAAAGTAATTTTCTTGTTTCCTTTTTTATCATACTACATGTCAAATCCCGCACTCTGCCCAAGGTGCATGGATCCATTTGTAGGGCCCCCATGTTTTTTGCATTTACTTTTTCAATGAAATAAAGGACATTTTTTCAAGAAAATTGTGCTCTCTTTCTTTCGTTTTAAAAATTTTCACAAAAAAAAAACAATAAATAAAATGGCAATCTTTTTCCTTTTTCCTGTGTTTTGTGTGTTTGTGTCTCTTTTGAAAAGAACAAATTCTGAGATAAGCACATTATTTGTGCAGTATTGATCATTCGGATTCCTGTGATAACATTCCTGCTATGACCATGCATGACTTCGACAATCCTATCTACCAAGCTGATGAAGGGGTTGAGGAAGACTGTGAACTCTCGGAAGAATTGGTCAGGTTGTTGAAACAAGAGGAAAGGGTCATTCAGCCTCATCAGGAAGAAATAGAGATCATCAACATCGGGATTGAAGATGTAAAGAGAGAGATAAAGATTGGGGCCGGTCTGCAGGCCGGGGTAAAGAAGGTGTTGATCAGTATGTTACATGAATATGTGGATATCTTCGCCTGGTCGTATCAAGATATACCAGGACTAGATACTGACATCGTTGTGCACAAGCTGCCACTAAGAGAAGATTTTCCTCCAGTGAAACAAAAGCTGAGAAGAACTCGCCCTGACATGGCGATGAAGATCAAGGAGGAAGTCCAAAAGCAGTGGGATGTCGGATTCCTTGTCGTAACTAGTTACCCACCTTGGGTAGCTAACATTGTGCCTGTATTGAAGAAAGACGGAAAAGTTCGGATGTGCGTTGATTATCGGGATCTAAACAGAGCAAGTCCCAAGGATGACATTCCATTACATCACATTGATGTGCTGGTAGATAACACAACTCAGTTCTCAGTATTTTCTTTCATGGATGGCTTCTCCGGGTATAATCAGATCAAGATGGCACCGAAAGACATGGAGAAAACGACGTTCATTACCCCATGGGGTACATTCTGTTACAAGGTTATGCCCTTAGGATTGAAGAACGCCGGGGCAACGTATCAGCGGGCTATGGTCACTTTGTTCCACGACATGATACACAAGGAAATTGAGTGTTATGTGGATGACATGATTGCCAAGTCCCGGGACGAAGAAGAGCATCTGGTCAATCTCAAAAAGTTGTTTGATCGATTGATAAAGTACAAATTGAGGTTAAATCCAAACAAGTGTACTTTCGGAGTGCGTTCCGGAAAATTGCTGGGCTTTATTGTTAGCCAGAAAGGAATCGAGGTGGATCCTGCAAAAGTAAAAGCAATACAAGAGATGCCTGCACCGAAAACAGAAAAAGAAGTGTGTGGGTTTTTAGGGAGACTGTCAAGTATATCTTCGAGAAACCAGCGTTAACCGGAAGGGCTGCAAGGTGGAAAATGATCTTAATAGAGTATGACATACAATATACTTCCCAGAAAGCCATCAAATGAAGTGTATTGTTAGATTATCTTGCACAGCAGCCACTTGAAGACGACTATCAGCCGATGAAATTTGATTTCCCTGATGAGGACATCATGTACCTCAAAGCAAAAGATTGCGAGGAACCACTTCCGGAGGAGGGGCCAGACCCTGAATCCCAATGGAAGTTGATGTTTGATGGGGAAGTCGATATCAACGGACGTGGAGTTGGTGTCGTTCTTATCACTCCTGAAGGTGTTCACTTTCCCTTCGCTGCCAGAATTACATTTGGTTGCACCAACAATGAAGCGGAATATGAGGTGTGCATAATGGGAATAGAGGAGGCTATTAATCTTCGGATTAAGACCCTCGATATATTCGGAGATTCAGCCCTCGTTATTAATCAGATTACCGGCAAGTGGTATACACATCAAGAACACTTAATTCCTTATAGGGATTATGCCAGAAGACTGTTGAGGTTCTTCACAACAGTTAAGCTGCAGTATATACCACGAGATAAGAATCAATTCGCCGATGCATTGGCTACTCTTTCTTCGTCCATCAAAGTCTTGTGTTGGAACTATGTACCCAGGATTGACATTTCCAGGCTTGACACACCAGCTTATGCTTTCTCTGTAGACGCAGTGTCTGACGAGAAACCTTGGTATTTCGATATCAAGCTCTTTCTGGAAAAACAAGAATACCCAGTTGGAGCATCATCCAACGACAAGAAGACCTTAAGACGACTGGCTGCTAGTTTCTTCTTGAATGCAGACGGAGTTCTGTATAAGAGGAACTTTGACATGGTCTTACTCAGATGCGTGGATAGACACGAAGCAGACTTGTTTGAAATTCTGGGATCAGGTACGCGATGTCGAATGAGATGTTTAAACACTTGAAGACTTAAACAAAACTTAAAGTGCAGGTAAAGTAAACAACACAGGAAATTGTTAACCCAGTTCAGTGTATCACCACACTTACATCTGGGGGCTACCAAGCCAGGAAGGAAATCCAATATAAGTAATATTAATTCTAGACTTAAACCACTCAGTTTAATCCTTCACTTAATAACTACCCAAGGCAATTTCTACCTAAGACACAACTTAGATATGAGTACCAACTCACTCCCCCTCAATCACACAGTGATATGTTTACAATGTTTAATAAAATTGAAGTCACACTTCAAACAAAACAGCTTGATTTTACTTCATAGTTTCAATCAAGACACAATACACTTTTTGCTTAAAAGCTCATAAAGTGATACACATATAAAACCTGCTATTAAAACACAAACACCCTATTTAGTCTTCTTAATTTCGTCCTCTATTCTGAGAGTTTCTGTTGCTTAAATAGATGCTTGGATTTTGGGCTTTCTGTAGGTTATCCAATCCTGATACGCATGCTGCCATCACCTTGAATTAGGGTTTATTACTTCCTTGATTCTAGGTGAGTTAGTTCTTCTGTTTATATTGAAATCATATAACCAAATTCCCTACAAATGCGCCTTCTTCTGTTTTATCCATTCATAATTAATTCCAGATAAATTCCCTGAATTTACTCAGTTCTGTTAAGCATTAATTAATTCTGGTAGCAGGTTTGAGATGTCACAACATCTGGTGTGACATCCTGAACTCTGAACTTACTTCATTAACTTGCACAATGTCACAACATCTGGTGTGACATCCTGAATTAAGTTCATTAACTTATACTCTGTTTGATAATATCACAACATCTGATGTGACATCCTGAACTAAGTTCAACACTTCTTGTTGGTCAAAAATTATGCCAATTCTAAACATCTACAAACTCCCCCTTTGGCTAATTTTTGGCTAACACAATCTTCTTGTTTTATCAGAGTGCAGCAGAGTTTCATTTATCAGAGTGCAGCAGTTCTTTTTTGTTGAGTCATGTGTGAGTTTACTCCCCCTCAAACCTGTATGTGTTCTGACTTGTTCAACAAAAATGTTTCATTAAAATCAACTTAGTTCAGAAGCAGACATTGTTGTTGTTCACATTGTTGTTGTTCTGTTCTCTTCTCCCCCTTGTTAGACATAAATTGGGGCCAAATTACATAAGCAGACAGAAAGACAAAATTAAAATTACAATGCTGATACAGTACACTTTCCTCACACATTTTCACTCAGAATCTTCATATTCAGTATCTTCCTCTTCTTCAGATTCATCATTAGAGTCATCATCAGTTTGAGCAGCCTTCTGAGCAACCTCTTCCATTTCCAGCCTTTGAATAATCTCCTCAAGCTTTTGCTTTCTGGCATCCAGCTCTTTGCAGGTGTTCTTCAGTTCAGCAATCAAAGCAGCTTTGGATATGGGAGTCTTTTCTTTTGAAGGTCCAGCAGATGTCCCAGTGGGAGCTTCAACATCAGCAGCATGATGGCTGAGGAATAATTTGTAATGGAAGGCCAGAGGACTCTCTCTTTTGCAGATTGAATCCTTCTCAGTGAGGATACCTGGATACTGACTGAGTATGATTCCACATAGCAGAGATGGAAAAGCAATAGGAAGCTTTGTTGCTGATGTTCCAGCATGCTTCAGTGTTTGATCAAATATGTAAGCCCCAAAGTCCAGCTTTGTTTGGGTGCCCACAGCATAAATGAATCTGCCCAATCCAGTTGCTATTGAAGAGGTATGATTGGTAGGGACCTAGTTTACAGTACTAATCCTATGCAGCATTGCATACTTCCTTGTTAGCAAGCTAACAAAAAGTTCCCCCTTGACTGGCCAAGCTTTGACTTGATTGGCAGTGATGACCTTGCAAACCTGGTTGTCAGTCTTCCCCAGCTCATTAGGACCATCAGATTCTCTCCCTAGATAATGGTAGATAACCCTAGGAGAGAATTCCACACATCTCCCTCTTACATACACCTTTCTGAATTCATCTGACTTACCATCAGCACAATCCTCTTGAAGGTTGACAATGAACTCCTTGACTAGAAGCTCATAGCAGGGTGAAAAGTTTGAAACTGTTTTGAATAAACCAGCAGAATAAATTAGGTCTATTACCTCAGTGCACTCAAGTGCATTGCTGCCTAGCTCTCTTTCAAGTGCCACCCTTCTTTGGTATACATATTTCCATCTGCTCACACTTGACACATGATGGAAAGAAACATTGTCCAGAGGAGCTTCTGGAACAACAGAGGTAGACCTTGAGGGTGATGGTTTCTTCTTTGGTTGAGATGTTGGAACATCCTCTTCAACATCTGAATCTGGTGGAGTTATAGCTTTCCTCTTTTGAGTATTCACCTTGCTCCATTGTTTAGTAGGACCAAATACCACTTTGGCCTTGTCTTTCTTTGGAGTAGGCTGCTTCTTTTCAGGAGTTGCATGTCCTGCAGTCTTCTTTTCTTTCCTAGCCCTAAGCCTTTTGGCTATGCTAGGGTCTACAGAAGCAATGATCTCTGTGTCAGAGTCATTGTCTATGTCTTCAACAGGAGGAGGTTGGGTAGTCTCCTCTTCAGCAGGTGGATCAACAGAAGCTTGGTCATTAGTGGCTTCATCATCATCATCAGTTGAGGCCTTGTTCTGGTCCTCAGATGTTTCAACATCTATTGGGACATCCTGTTGAGCAGGAGTGTCCTCTTCAGCCTTATTGTTTTGTTCTTCTTGTGGAGCTGGCATGGTGTTCAGAGGAACAGATATACCACTCACAACTCTTTGTTCAGATAGAATCTTGTTCACAAGATTCTTAATAGTAGCATCCACATATTCAGAGGCTTTGGGGGTGGTGTTTGAGGATGAAGGAATCCCTTTGCTCTTGCTGAATACAGGTTCCTTTGCTCTTCTCACATTTGGAGTTCTAGGCTTTTGAGCAAGAGGAACACTTCCTCTGATTTCGTCCATGGGAGTAGTATCCATTGGAACCATGGAGATTGGGGTTGCATGCACAACATCTTCTTGGTTGAGATTTTCATCCATGATGTTAGGGTTTTGATGTTGAGACATTTTTCGGATGTGGTGAAGGAAGAGTTTAGGTTTGATTGATTTTGATGAGCTCTGAAAATCAGCTATAGCATGCAATTTGTTTTGAGAGGATGATGAGAAGATGAATATCTGAGAGCAAGCTGGAGCTTTTATAAGATCCGTTACTTGGAGAATTTTAAAGAGTGGAATACACAGAGTTTTTGACCAGACTGGTGTTGCCATCTGGTGATCATGCCACACGATGTCATAGGACATGTTGGAACTTCTCCATAACTGCTATATTTCACATAAACAGATTCCCAATTTACCCCTTAGGTTTTCAAATTGGGTAGCATCTAAAGCTTTAGTGAATATATCATCCAATTGCAGATCTGTGGCTACATGTTCCAATGAGATCACTTTCTCTTCCACAAGATCTCTGATGAAATGATGCCTGATATCAATGTGCTTGGTCCTGCTGTGTTGGATAGGATTCTTTGATATGTTAATAGCACTTAAATTGTCACAGTACAATGTCATGACATCTTGTGGGACATTGTATTCTGTGAGCATTTGCTTCATCCAAACCAACTGTGAACAACTGCTTCCAGCTGCAATATATTCAGCTTCAACAGTGGATAAGGATACACAATTTTGTTTCTTACTGAACCAAGAAATCAAATTGTTTCCTAGAAAGAAGCATCCTCCTGATGTGTTCTTTCTATCATCAGCACTTCCAGCCCAATCAGCATCGCAGAAGCCAGTGAGAATTGGTTCACATCCATGGGAGTACATTATGCCATAGTCACAAGTACCATTGACATATTTCAGAATTCTCTTAACCTGATTTAGATGGCTAACTTTTGGATCAGCTTGATATCTTGCACATACACCTACTGCAAAGGCTATATCTGGTCTGCTAGCAGTCAGATATAATAAGCTTCCAATCATGCTTCTGTATAAGCTTTGGTCTACATTCTCATCCTTGTCATTCTTTGTCAGCTTTAAATGAGTGGGGGCAGGTGTTCTTTTGTGAGTAGCATTGTCCATCCCAAATTTCTTGACAATGTTCTTAGCATACTTGCTTTGGGAAATGAACATGTAGTCCTCCATTTGCTTGATTTACAGTCCAAGAAAGTGGGTTAGTTCTCCTACTAGGCTCATCTCAAATTCATATTCCATTTGAGTGACAAAATGTTTAACCATCCTGTCTGACATCCCACCAAAAACAATGTCATCTACATATATTTGAGCAATCATGACATTTCCTTCTTCATCCTTCACAAACAAGGTTTTGTCTATTCCACCTTTCCTGTACCCTTGCTTTATGAGAAAAGTAGCAAGTCTCTCATACCATGCTCTTGGTGCTTGCTTCAGACCATAGAGAGCCTTCCTTAGTTTGTAAACATGCTCTGGACAGCTTGGATCAACAAATCCCTTAGGCTGCTCCACATATACCTCCTCATTAAGATATCCATTTAGAAAGGCACTTTTCACATCCATTTGAAATAGCTTGAACTTCAAGATACAAGCAATCCCTAAAAGTAGTCTGATTGATTCAAGCCTTGCTACTGGTGCAAAGGTTTCATCAAAGTCTACTCCCTCAATTTGTGTGTATCCTTGAGCTACAAGTCTAGCCTTGTTCTTTGTAACAACTCCCTGCTCATTTGACTTGTTCTTATACACCCATTTAGTGTCAATCACATTTATGTCATCAGGTCTAGGAACAAGATCCCACACTTCATTCCTTGTGAACTGACCTAATTCTTCTTGCATAGCACAAATCCAGTACTCATCATTAAGAGCTTCCTTGATGTTTTTAGGTTCTATTTTTGAAACAAAACAGGAACCTGAAATCACCTCTCTTGATCTAGTGCTTACACCACTGTTGGGATCACCAATTATCAAATCTTTGGGATGATCCTTTTGGATTCTTATGGAGGGAGGTTTGCTGGATTGTTCTGTCCTTGCCTCAGTTTGAGTGAAGTCAGAATGATCACTCTTTATTTCATCTTCAGTCTGACTGTCAGCAGATGTTCCAACATCATCTGTAACATCTGCAGGGGCATCATCAATTATCACATTTATGGACTCCATTATAACCTTGGTTCTGGAGTTAAATACTCTATATGCTCTGCTATTTATGGAGTATCCAAGGAAAATCCCTTCATCACTTTTAGGATCCATCTTTCTTCTTTGTTCCCTATCAGCCAGAATATAACAGTTGCTTCCAAACACATGGAAGTACTTGACTGTAGGTTTTTTTCCCTTCCAGACTTCATAGATGGTGGACAAAGTTCCTTTTCTTAGAGTGACTCTGTTGTGAATGTAACAAGTTGTGTTCATAGCTTCAGCCCAGAAGTACAGTGGTAACTTTTTAGCATGAATCATAGCTCTTGCTGATTCTTGGATAGTTCTGTTCTTTCTCTCAACAATCCCATTTTGTTGAGGGGTGATAGGAGAAGAATACTCATGATTGATTCCCTCTGAAGAACAGAAATCTGAGAATTTTTGATTCTCAAATTCCTTTCCATGGTCACTCCTTATTCTGACTACACAACTTGCTTTTTCTCTTTGTATTCTTTGACACAAATCTTTGAATACATCAAACACATCAGACTTTTCTTTGATAAAATTTATCCATGTATACCTTGAAAAGTCATCTACAACCACATAGGCATACCTTTTTCCACCAAGGCTTTCAACCTGCATTGGTCGCATAAGATTCATATGCAATAATTCCAAAACTTTGGAAGTTGTCAGATGTTGGAGCTTTGGATGGGACATCTTGGTTTGCTTGCCTATTTGACATTCACCACATACTTTTCCTTCATCAATCTTCAATTTAGGAATACCTCTCACAGCTTCCATAGATATGATTTTCTTTATTCCTCTGAGATGAAGATGACCCAGTCTTTGGTGCCATAGCTTCACTTCTTCTTCTTTGGCTAAGGAGCAAGTTGAAGTGAGACTGAAGTCTTGAGGTTCCCACATATAACAGTTGTCTTTAGATCTGGCTCCTCTCATGACAACCTTCTGTTCTTTATCAGACACTATGCATTCTGTTCTGGTAAAGTTTACACTGTAACCTTGATCACATAATTGACTTATGCTGATCAAGTTAGCAGTCAATCCATTTACCAGCAACACGTCATCTAGTCTTGGTACATCTGGATAGTCCAAGGTCCCAACTCCCTTGATTTCTCCTTTAGCTCCATCTCCAAAGGTTACATATCTGGATGAATGTGACTTTAAGTTTACCAACAGATTCTTCAATCCAGTCATGTGCCTTGAGCATCCACTGTCAAAGTACCAGTCTTCTTTAGCTGATACTCATAGAGATGTATGAGCTATATATGCAACACTCTTCTTTGACCATTTTTGCTTGTAGTGAGGTTTCCTTTGATGCCTCTGCCCTGTGTTGTGTCCATTTTTAGAGCTCCAAGGTTGTTTGTTGAACTTGTTCTTGGGTATGTAGCTTTGATCAGCATGAAGACTAGATTTAGGTACCCATACTTTCTTGATAAGCTCTGTCTTCTGCTTAGAGGTTTGCTGATATCTTTGATTTTGGTGTTCATGCAGCACTTTCTTGGTAACCTCTATCTTCTGGTTAGGGGGTTGCTGATACATCTGATTTGGATATCCATGCAACTTGTAGCAATGAGGTTTGATGTGACCAAACCTTCCACAATGATGACATATCCATCTTTGATACTTCTTTTTCATCATGTTCTTTTCATGATGTTGGGACATCTGTTGGGACATCTTGTTTGACTTTATGGGATTTGAAGTAGTTTTGCTGGTGCTAGTCTCAACCTTTTGAGCTTTGTTAAATCCCAGTCCAGTTCTATCCCCTGAATGCTTATTGTTGTTGAGAATGACATCCAGTGTGTTTGAGCTACTGTTTAGCATTCTAACAGATTTGGACATATGTTCCAACTTGGAGTTGAGAAAACTTACTTCACTTTTCAAAGTGTCAATGGTTTCTAGATTACTTGTCTTTTCAACCTTTAATGCTTCAATCTGCTTCTTCTACTTTATAATCTCCATGCATACTTCAGTGCTCCTTTTACACAGCTCTCTGTATGATTCTTCAAGCTCTTCAAAAGTCAGCTCCTAATCACTGGATCCACTTTTAGAATCACATACTCCAGCTAGAGCAGTGATGTGCTTTGCTGATACTTCTTCTGAATCACATCCTGAGTCTTCATCAGACCAGGTCACAGAGAGACCTTTCTTCTGCTTCTTTAGATAGGTAGGGCATTCATTTCTGATGTGTCCATATCCTTCACATCCATGACATTTAATCCCTTTTTCTTGGTTGATCTTTTCATCATAATGTGACCTTCTATTAGCATCATAAGGTCTTTTATTCTTAGAAGAGTTTGAGTTTCTTCCATTTGGTCTGGACCTGCTATCCATTCTTTTGAGAAGCTTGTTGAATTGTCTTCCAAGCATAGCAATTGTTTCTGATAAATTTTCTTCAGGGTCTGCTTCATTATTTTCTTCTTCTTTATCAGCATTTGACACCAAGGCTATGCTTTTGTTCTTCTTTACAATTGTGTCATTCATTCCCATCTCAAATGTTTGAAGGGAACCAATGAGCTCTTCAACCTTCATTGTGCATATGTCTTGAGCTTCTTCTATTGCTGTAACTTTCATGTCAAATCTTTTTGGTAAAGATCTGAGAATCTTTCTTACCAGGTTTTCATCACTCATCTTCTCACCCAAAGTACCTGAAGTATTAGCTATTTCCAAGATGTTCATGTAAAACTCATGAATTGTCTCATCTTCCTTCATTCTCAAGTTTTAAAACTTGGTAGTGAGAAGTTGAAGTTGTCGCTCCCACCAAAATGACACAGGGCCAAGAGGGGTACAGACGCGAACGGTCGGCGAAAGAGAACGAAAGAATAGAGTCCCCAGCTAGGCATTTTTATCCCGAAGGAAGGGTAATGCTGCATAAACCTAAGAAAAGATATGGATAAGACGGTTGTGAACCAGAGAGTCTGAGAAAGGGGGTGGGTTACATTCTGGGAAGGTATTAGCACCCAGATTGTCCGTCGTACTCGACGGGATCCACGCTTGAAAGATTTGTGTTTTAAAGGGGTAGTGTCAGTGCAATTTGTGTATCAAAGCTGGAAAGAATTCAAGTGTCAGTGTAAAAGAAAAGTGAAGTGTATAAGAGAAGTGTCAGTGTAAGAACAGGAGTATGAAGCTCAAGACTATGAGGCTTAAAGAATAATGCTGGAAAGAGGGGGAATATACAGAGACTTTTGTTCGATAACTGTTAAGTTATGCCTACGTATCCTCTCGTGCAATGAGGAAGTCAGAACACCGTAGTTCGACCCAAAGAGACTGAAAGATAAATTGACTTGTGAACTGCTTGCTTGTCTATGCTCAAGTGTATGACCTGTCTGGCTCAGGTGCAAACTGTCTTGCATTAGACGGAAGAAGCGAGTTCTCGTTTGTGAGTGAATGAGATGAGAAAAGAATCCCGGAGGAGACGATTATTGTTTGTTTTTGTGTTTTCAGTCTTTTATTTCTTTTGGATTTGTCATAAGTTAATGAGCTTAAGCCTTAACCAAGGGTTAGTAAACTCATCACATCCTCCCTCTGATTAGGGGTAATGAGAATACTTTAAGCATGAAGTAAACACCTCACACTTAGTCACCATGATGTAGGATTAAGATCATTAACCTACTTGTGATTATTTAAATGTTTTTGGAGTTTTTGTTTAGTGTTAAGTAATGAGTTTAAGCCATAATCAAGGATTTAATGGACCCATTACACCATCCTAATAGAAGGATAATAGATGAGAACATTTAAGCTGAGGAAGGCTCCTCAACTTAATCCATGATTAGGGATTAACCTCATGACAAAACAAAGCCTTTATTAAAGTGAATTTTAGTTAATGGTAGGATTAAGAAGTGGGTTTTATGGTTTGTAAGACAACTTGAGGGGGACTTGTCCATTAACACTAGGGTTAGTCCTTCTTAACCAATTAAGGAAGAATTAGAACCCTAATGTAAGGCCCAAGTTACAAGCTTGATGTCTTAGTGATTATTAGATGGATTGATTAAAGGAATTAAACACATTAAGGGTCTAACACATAGGATTAAAGTTATACACTCCATCCTAATAGAAGGATGCAGGCATAAGCTTAATCACAAAGCCTTAAAAACTTTAGGGTTTAGTCCTTGATTATGAGATAAGAAGAGAAGACTCAAAGATGACACAAAGGTAAAAGCTAAGTGGGGGACTAATCAAACCCTAAATGTTATCATACTTGGAAATCCTAGGGTTTGTGAGGCTTAAGAAAGAAAGAGATCTTCAAAAGGCCACCAAGGAGGAACAAGATAGAAAAGAGATGAGATGAGAAGAGAAAAGAGGGAAGAGAGGCACAAGTGAGAAAGCTCACTCAAAGACAAGTAAGAATGAAGCAAGTATGTAAAATGATAAGGTGAGAAGAGGTAGGAGGTGAAGGCAAATCCACCTCCCAGACAAACTTACCATTAACCTGAAAAGTTAGTACAAGATGCATAAGGGAAGAAATGAGATGGAACAATGCATATGGATGGGCAAAGTCCAAAGTCAGAAACATACTCATGATGCAAATGATGTCAAGAGATGGTGCAAAGTCATATAAGATGCATATATGTGAGCATACAAGAGAATGGATGCATATGGAGCATGCCTTGAACCATGAAAGTTCATGAAAACTTATGAAATGCAATGAAGGTATGACATGTCAAATGAATGATGCAATGATCAAACATGATTCCAATATGTCCTAAGATGTCTTATGAATCATATGGATGCACAAAATGTCATGGTAAGTTCTTGAATGCAAGCAAATGAAAGATGGATGCAAAGTAAGGCAAGAATTAGGGTTTATGCATAACATGCAACACAAAACTCAAAATCAGAAGCAAATGACATGATAAAAAATTGAAAATGGAATCAAAGGAACCCTAACCCTACACAAGTTCACTTCCCAAAGGAGGGGACCTAACTCTTAACCTAGTGGAAGTTATGAATTTCTCAAGTCAACTAGGGTTTTAGGATACCTCACAATGAAAAATACAAAACAAATTGAAATTGAAAGATAAATTCAAACCAATTTTACCCTAGAAACTACATGCTACGAAGGATGCAATGCAAGAAGAACCATTATCAAACTCTTCATGGTTAGGCAGAATGAATTTTCCTAAGTTTGAACAAAAGTATTGCCTTTAAACAACTTTAATTCCAATGAAAATTGTCAAAATAGGTCAAGAACAAAAAGAAATTTTTTTTGAGAGTTTGATAATGTTTCTAAATGTTTTAAAATGCAATGTGATTTTTTTGGTGATTTTTAAATACCTAAATGCATTTTTAATTAATTAATTTCCATTAACTAATTAAAAATAAACATTTAAATGATTTAAAAATAATTTTTAATGAAACAAATAAAAATAAAAATAGTTTTGGGTTCTGAAAATTAATGAAATGTTTGACAAAAAATTTCAGAATTTTTCAATGCATTTTTCTATTTTTAAAAATTCGTGGAAGTTAAATATAAAACAAAAGAAATTAAAATGAAATTAATGAGAAAATGGGAAAGTCAAACAATCCAAGGGTTGTGGTTCAAACTCAGGGAAGCGGGAATTGACTGCGCGCGCTAATGGACGGCCAGAATTCAAACTCACTTAATTATGTCATTAACCCTAATCCTGAGCCCTAATGACTTTCACTGTTCCGGTCATCTTCTCCGGCCAATCAATTTTCTATCTCACTCAATACGCATCAAAACTTCATCAAACTCTCCAGAAATGATTAATGAACAACAATAAACAAGATTCCAGGCACAAAAACCATTTATATTACATCAACAACAAGAATCGAAACAATCAAGTTTCACGGGCAAAATTTCAGAACAAGCATACATGGTCCTTTTTCACTCATTTTCAAAATAAATCATATCATGGTGATCAGTGAAGCATAAGGAATCATTTAGAAACTAAAAATGGGAGTTCTGGAAAAAAAGTTCTTGAGCTCACCTGAACTGGAGCTTTCACTTTTGGTATTTTCTGGCCAGGTCTTTGCTTCAAAATGGCTCCAATGATCTTCTTGAGGAAGCTTTGAAGCTTAGTTGGAGTGTATTGTGGCTGTTTTGTGAGATTGATGAAGTTCTGACCAAGGGGAGTGAAAAATCATATTTCTGTTTGTGGGCTTTTAAGGGCAAGATGAAGGGTGGTTTATGCTCTATGAAGCTTTTCTGAATGAATGGTGAAGTTGGTTTTGAGGTTTGATGTTTGTGTGATGAGATTCGAAGCAAAATGCATAAGGAGGGATTTTAGAGAATGCTGACTTGTGAGAGAGCTCAGGATGTGTTGTGTGTTGTGTTGAGTTGCTTTTGGTCCATGTATCAAGTTGGGATAGGTCAGAGAGTTGTTGCTGGCCTATGTTGATTGGTATGGTCCATTTTGCCAAAAGTCAATGTTAGGTGTCCTTTGAGGTATGGGTCATTGCAGGCTGGTTTAGGGGCATGGCTTGGTTCAGCTAAGATCAAGGATTGCTTATGGATCAGATTTTGTGAACTGAGGCAAGTGGATGAGAAGCTTTGGGTCATTTTGCAAATTGGTACAACTTTGGCCCCTTTGTGATTTCTTGAAGCATAAGTCATGAAACTTGGAGATTCTTTGGTGCATTCTGATTTTTAGGTCATGTGTTATGCTTGTGTAATGCTTAGAAGTTCATTTGAAATCATAATTGGCCTTGGCATGAAGTTTTGCAACTTTCCTCTTTTGGTGTAAAAGTGAAATTATGTGATTTTATCCAACTTTGCAAGGCCATAACTTTTGATCCATAATGAATTAGAATGAGTTCTTGTACTTTTTTAAAATGGGAGGGTCCATTCTACAACTTTCATGACCAAAGTTTTCTCATTTGAAGCATTTTTAAATCAAAAAGAGGAGGTTGAAAAACTTTCCCAAAATGGCAAATTTACATTATAAGTCACTTTCCCAAAAAGGCAACTTTGCAAATGACTTGAAATTTTCCAATTTTGTGAACTTCTAACATATTCTATGATCAAATAAAGATCATACACATTCAAAATGATGGATAACACCCTTTGGTTGGGTCATTGGGGGCCTCAGATGCCCTGATTTTGCACTGACTTGCTCAAGAAGTCATCTCTTGATCAGATGCCTTCCCCATTGAATTTCTTCATGAAAATTGATATGCATGATCCTTATAACATATAGAGACCAATAGAAACAAGAATGACCAAAAAATTTGGAGTTATGGCCTCTAAAACCAAAACCCTAATTTTAGGTCATCTGTGCAGTTAAACCTGGCTCTGCTTCCATGTCTTTCTCAGTTCTTATGATCCTTTGACTTTCTTGACCTTGTGAGGATATAATATGATGCTTGAACATACATGGACCCCTTTGAAGTGATTGATGACCTTTGGAGTGGCTCAGTTAGCTCAGGGATGGCTCAGATCACAAACCCTAGATGCAGATGGCTTTGAATCAATGCAGTGAAGCAAAAATGCAATATGAGATGCTATGATTGAACTTATGCAAATGCAAAGAGTCACAAGACATGGTGTAAAATGAGTGAGGGCAAATTTGGGGTGTTTACAGCTGCCCCTATTCAGACATGAGTTAGCTGTGCAGGATGTAAGCAACGACTTAACAGGCAAACAAGATAACTTGTGGTTGAATACCAAAGACAGTCCAAAATTTGCACTTACAGAATGAAGAAGAAAAGGGATATAGATTGTAAAAGGAAGTAAAGTATAATTATAAAGTGCGGGCGACGGGGGACGACCGTCGAGCAGAGGACGACTGTTGGGGATGAAGCAATGACGGGGACGACCGACATGCTGGGGATATAAGAGATTATAATGGGGACGGCCATCATGCAACGAAATAAGATTCTCCGGGGATTAAAGGTAAAGGTAATGATGGGGACGACCATCAGGTTAAACACATAAATGAAATAAATGATGAGGTACGGTTGTCGCTCCTGGGATTTTCATCCTAGTACAAACGCGAAAGTGGCGCGGAAAAGGTAGAGTTGCCAGCCAGACATTTTTATCCCGAAAGAATGGGAAAGGTAATGTTGCACAAACCTGAGGAAGAAGGAAAATGACGAGGCCTTGCGAACCAAAGATCTGAGTTCGGGAGTCGGTTACGACCTGGGAAGGTATTAGCACCCCAGATCGTCCGCCGTACCCGACGGGATCCACGCTTGCTTGTTTTATTTCAAAGGGTGAGAAATAAGAATGCTGCTGAATAAAACCGCTAACTGGAAGAAAGGGAATGGAAATGAGAAATGAACTGAGATAAGAAAATAGAAAGAAAGGGGAAATGTAGGGAAAATAAAGAATGTGCTCGAACGGGCCCTACCCCGCTGCCTACGTACCTCATCGGGATAATGAGGATCAGAGTCGACGTAGTTCGCCTAACCTAGGCAGGAACTATTTGTTTGTATTTTTTATGCTGGAACTGCGTATGTCTATGCTCAGGTGTTGCAGGCTCGTCTGGTACGAGTGCGTTTACCGTCTTGCATGCGAGACAAGTCGTCGCGAGTTCGCGTTGTGAGTGAATGAGATGAGAAGAGAAGTTCCCGCAGGATAGTCGCTTATTGTGTTTTTGGTCTTTTAAGAGAAGTGTTTTGAATTTGTTTGTGAACGATCTTGTACTAAGACCTATCCATCGCGGGAAGTATTTACACCTCGCCCCGAAACAGGACGCGTATAAACACTCCGCAATAAAGTCTCGTGTCGTACAAGATTGTTCGGTTTTTATTAAGTGTTTTGTTGCTTTTCTTTTGAAGGGAGAAAGAATGACTCAAGTTGGAAAAGGAAAAATCTAAGGGACTAAGACTCAATCCTAATTGTTTATTTATTTACAAGGTGGTCCTAATGGTTAGTGAAGTCTTCTAAGCCTAATGGAAACTTAAAAACTACTAGAACTCAACTTACTTCCTAATGAAGTTAAGTTGATTCTAAGAACAAATGGAAGCCTATACAAGTTGTAAAATCAAATGAAACAAAAAATAATGAAATTTACCATAAGGAATAAAATTCTAAAAGGCATTCAATGACATGAATTAAAAAAATAGTCTACTTTATTTATTCTAATTCTAAGGAAATGAAGTTTAAGCCTAAGTTCTAAATCTAAGCTAATCCTAATACTCATTCTAAAAAATCAAATTAAACTAAACCTAAGTCTAATATTAAATTTTATGACTAAACTTAAACTACACTATTATTTTTATATTGAACTTTATTTTCTTCCAATAGCCTAAACTAATGGGAATTATGCCTAACTAAGCCTAAACTAATATTCTAAAAAAATACTAAAACTTCTAGAAAAATTGTGAAACTTAAACTATAGGGTCCTAACACTATATAAAATATGGTATTAAGAGGAATCCTAAAAAAACTTATTTTTCCTATGTCTAACAATTATTTAAATTCAGCTAAGATTTAACTACTAATTCCTAAGGATTATATCACTAAAACCTAAGATAAAAGCTCCTAAAAATTCCATAAAAAATATCCTAAGAACTATTATGAGTCTTTTAATTACAGAAAAAAGGAATGGCTCAAAAAAGTTGTTGGAAGTTACTTAAATAAAATAAACAAAATTCAGCACAATTAAGAAATACAAATAAGGCTAATTAAAAGAATAATTCAGAATTTATTCAAAAATAATCAAATTTCAGAAAATAAAAATATCATAAATTTCTAAGTTGATTTATTGAGCTACCTTAATTTTTATAGAATTTTCTCATGCTTTTTATTATTTTTTATTGAATTATTTCTACATTAATATTAACTTAAAATAAAATCTTAAAGTAATAATGCAGGGGGTGCTTTTAGTGATTATTGTCGCTCCCGGGATTTTCATCCTAGTACAAACGCGAAAGTGGCGCGGAAAGATAGAGTCGCCAGCCAGACATTTTTATCCCGAAAGAATGGGAAAGGTAATGTTGCACAAACCTGAGGAAGAAGGAAAGGACGAAGCCTTGCGAACCAAAGAGACTGAGCTCGGGAGTCGGTTACGACCTGGGAAGGTATTAGCACCCAGATCGTCCGCCGTACCCGACGGGATCCACGCGTGCAAAAGAAACTGTTTCAAAGGGTGAGGGTATGAAAGCTGCAGCAAAGAAATGAAAAGAAACTGGAACTGGAAAAGAATTGAAATAAGAAACAAAGAGAAAAATGTAGGGAAAATAAAGATTGTGCTCGAACGGGCCCTACCCCGCTGCCTACGTACCTCATCAGGATAATGAGGATCAGAGACGCCGTAGTTCCCCTAACTAGGGGTAGAAAAGAAATTGCTTGTGAATTAAAGGCTTGAACTGCCTATGCCATTGCTCAGGTGTTGCAGGCTCGGACGACGAGTGCGTAACCGTCTTGCAAAGTGACAAGTAGGAGCAAGTTCGCGTACGGAGCGAAGGAGATGAGAAAAGAATTCCCGAAGGAAAGACGCTTATTGTTTGTTTGGTGTTTTTTAGAAGCTTTTATGAGTGAAGGTTTGCATAGGTAAATGTACCTAAGTCTTACTCAATGGGATGTGTACATCTCACATCATCCCGAAATGGAATGCGCAAGAGGCACACCTATCTATGGAGGAAATCCCCAAAGCTAGTCCCACAAGTGAAGGCTCAAGCGCACTGGCCTATTACCATTATTAAATGTTTTTGTGGTTTTATGATTAAGAAGTGTTTTTTTTAGCTTTTCTTTGTGAGGTACTCACGTTAAGACCTATCCACCACGAGTGATGACTCACACCTCGCCCCGAAATGGAACGCATGTGAGCATCTCATAGCAAAGTCTCATGTCACATGAAAGTACTCAACCTTTATTAACTGAATTAGAATTAAGTTTGAAGATGAGAAGAGAGAGCACCAAAGGATCTCAAAGGAAAAATTCTATAGGGGGACTAAAATAATCCTAAGTATTCACATGCATGGATATCCTAAAGGTTAGTGAGGTTTCTATCCTAATGAAGAAGGAAGAAGAAGATAGAAGAAGGGATGAGAAAGGCCTAGGCCCAACAAAAGAAGATTAGTTCACATAAACATAAAAGGAAGAGATAAGAATTAGAGATGTGGAACTCAATTCCCACATCTCACACTTACCATAGCCCCTGCAAGGTTAGTATGCACAAGTGAACAAAAATGGTCAAATTAACATAACATCATCCAACAATCAGAAGTGAAATGAAGTAAACAAATGCTTAATGCTAATTCAACTCAAAGAAACAAAGATGAAAAGCTTATGACTTAAAATGAGGCAACATGGATACATGCGGAAACAAGTGCACACTTATGAAAGATGTAATACAAAACACACAAAATGCAAGCACAAAGTTCAAAAACAGAATCAAAATGATGTAAAAAAATGCCTAAGAGTCCAGCAAGATGAAGAGAGAAGTCACACAATACCAAACAATATCAAAATAAAAGCAATGGAACCAAAAGATGGGATTTAAACACTTAAAGAAACAAATGACTTGAATATGAAGCAAACTCAAAAATTCAGAAGAACCAAGACCTATCCTAGGACCAGGAAGGTACCTATACCCCAAAGGAACCTCAAACAAGAAGAAAAAGTTGGCACAAGTGCCCTTCTAAGCTTATAAGAGATCTAACAAACCAAAAGAGGCAAAATGAGACAAGGCGAGAACAAAAATCCACAAATAATCAACCAGCCATCTAAAAATTCTACAACTGAAACCAAATGACCTCAAAACACATTGTATCAACTTGCCAAAAGGATTTGCAAAAATTCAGAAAGGAACTAGGTCAAATGAATGTATAAACACAAGCTAGGACAGAAAACTTACACCACAAGATACCAGATCAAAACTCAAGAAATAAATTCCTAAAAATTATGAGAAAAATCACATGAAAACTAGAAGATCTTAGGAACGCAATGCAAAAAGAATGGGATCAAAACTCCAAATATTGAAATCTATAGAAAATCAACAAGACAGGCTGGTCAAGAAAAGAAGCAAATGAAGCTATGCACATTGGAGAATTAATTCTGGTACGCTAATTAATGAAAAAAATAAAATAAAAATGTTACAAAATACTAGAGACACAAAGGAACATCTATGATTTATTTGGGAATTTTTAGATGAATATAACTATTTTATTTGAATTAAAATGAAACTGAATAAAAGAGAAATTAAGTTGATAGAGAAAATAAAAGGAATAGAAAAAGAGGTACATGCAGTAAGGGTTTTTAACTGAATTTATTTGGGCCTAGAGGGGCTGGGGTACGAATATCAACCTGGCATGGGCCTAGGTCTGAACACACAAACAACCTTTTTTTATTCTTCTTATTTTCTAAACAATGATCATACTAATCCAATATTACATTCATTAGAACTATTATTTTCTAAGCATTATTCTAAGCAATTATTCTAATCCTATTATATTTCTAAACAATATTAAAAGAATTAAGCAATACACTAAACAACTATTATGCTAATTAAACTATTGTTAAATTCCTAACAATTGTTAACTAACCTAGACATCTTTCATCTACTTAAACTCTATTATATCTACACATTTTCTAACTAAATTCTACCAATTATTTCTAAACAAATTCTAACCATTATTACCCTAAACAAATTCTAAACAATTATTTCTAAACAATTTCTACAATTATTTCTAAACAATTTCTAAACAAATGTACTAATTAAATTCTATTTCTATTTCCTAATAGAATATTCTAATTAATCTTTTCTTGAACAATTACTATCCTAATTAATCCCTTTTCTATTTCTTAAACAAATTATTCTAACCATTATCCTAATTAAACTCTATCATATTAATCCTAAACAAATTTCTAAACATTATTACAAGAACTAAACAATATACTAAACAAATATTCTAATTAATCTATTACATTTCCTATTATACCAAATAACCTATCTCTATTTCTTAACAGTTTTTTTCCTAAATATGATATTTTCTAAAATGTTAACTAACTGAACTATTCTATTTTCTAAACAGTCTTTCTAAGCATTATATTAAAAAATTAACATGATTCAATGAATAAATAAAGCCAGCAGCAATCAGTATTTGCCTCTCTCCCTCTCAAATTCGTCTTCCCCTTTTTCTAACCCTAAAAGGCCGCCGCCGCTCACCTCCATCCTTCAACCTCACAGTCGGCCACCGTCCATCCTCCTTTTACCTCTCAACACCGCTCCTTCATCTTCCTATTGACCTAACCGCCGCCGTCATTCTTCCGTACCTTCGTCCTTCCTCTCCGATCAACAAACTAAACACTAAACACAACCTTACTCAAACCTCCGTCCTCCTTACTCTCATCCCGGCGACCTAGCGCCGTCTTGCTTCTGCTCATCTTCTACCTATCTCGTCTTCTACCATTCATCGCTGTCAACGCACACCACTAAACCTCAAACGAAGAACCCTAACACTAGCCTAAACACCTATGCTTAATCTATTCTGCGAACAACAAACACAAACGCCCTATCACAGACACAGATTAACGCCAAAGCTCAAAACACAAGATCAAATCCACCGAATCCGAAACACACACGCATAAATTCAAGATCGAACTTACCTGAAGCGTTGAAGGAAGCAATCCGATGAGCCTTCGATCCACTCGTATTCTTTGCTCTCTGATTAATGCAGGCTTGACAAAGATTGCTGCTGATTAATGATGTTGATGACAACACGCAGAAGACGAAGTCGCGGTGGATGAAGAGAAACGAAATCAATTCAGTTTGCTTGATTCGCGAAGTTACTGCCTCCACTTGGTTTGAAGGATGCACTGTGTGATGTTGATGATGTTGACGGCTGCACGATGTCGATGATGATCAGAACGCTTTGCGCTGAAGTTAATTCTTGAGGACGAAAACAGCGAGTTCCGTTTTTCGGTTTTTCGGTGATGAAGAAGGGCCAATGAGAGGTTGTTATTGTCGAATCTGAAGCGAAACTGATGAAGGTGAAACTAATTGAAGGAGGTGAGAGCTCTTTGTTCTTCTGGAAATCTGATTTTGGTGAGGTCTCGAGAAGATGAATCTCCTTTTTCTGTTGATGAAAGGTGAATTGTATTATTCAAATATCAAGAGTGATGCCGGATTTTCGAAGATTGGAGGAAGCTGAGTGATATTCGATTTGGTTAGGCCTTGTTATCATGATGATTGAACTGGAAAATGATGATGAAGCAAGTGATGAGGAATTTTTTTTGCTACTGCCTTTTTCTTTTCGCGTGATGAAGGAGTCATTCCAGTTTTTGTTTTAGGTGAGATATATTTCTGAGATGAATCCACGGTTATCTGTTATGAGAGAGGTTAAACTTATTTTTGATGATGTATCATGAACAGAATTTGATTCTGTTATTGATGATGTAGAAGAGTGATTCTGTAACAAACTTTTTCCTCTTTTTTTTTTCTGTTATGACTCTTATTTTTCTATTAGTTTTGCGTGATCCAACCCTTGCATTTTTTTTCGCCAATTTCCTGCGTCTTGAATAATCACTTATTCATGCTGTTTGTGTGATTTTTTGTGTGTTTACTGCGCGTGTATGAATTGAGAATGTTGCATTTGCTGTCACACGAGGGCTGCGTGTGGTGCCTTTTTGAGCCTTGTATTTGCTAAACTTTTGTCTTGTATTTTGTGTTATAGTATGCGGCTGGAGATGTGGAACAGAAGGTGACATATGAACCAATGGTTGGGATAACAAAATAAAAATGAATTAACTTGAGAAAGAACTTTGTTAAATGATAATGAGTAAAAACAATGGTTTAATTATAGAATTGGGCCTTATTGCAACTCATGAATTTTAGTGTGTGTAAGGTAATTGGATATTGAATAACAAAGAGAAGAAAAAAAAGTAATGGTCATAAAATTGAATATGGATGGATATAAAATTTCTAAAGAAAAATGGACAATAAGAAAAGAAAAAGAATAAAGGTTTAGTAATATTGGATGGTGAAAAATGGTAATAAGAATAATCAAACTGAGAAAGAGTTTATGGCTCGAATGATAAATGAATAGAAATGGATATGGAACTAGATATTTTGTGAAACAGACCAATCACCACAAACACACACATAGCCACAAAACCTTAATCCAAACCAATTTTGCATCGTTTCCACAGAAATCACCAACCTTCTGAATAAGGCACATTTTAAGCATCATCATGATAAGACTGAATCTTTGAATCCAACACCATCACCTGAACCACTGCTTAGCAAACAGACGACCTCTGCACGCAACATGACCCGACTTTGAAACACGCCTGAGAAATAACACCCACTACAGATAACTTGCAATTCAACTAATCCTTTGATGGTCTGACCAAGATTAGGTCCAAAGTCCCTCTGAATCGAATCAATGAACTGAAATCACTGCCAGCCTATGCTATGCTTCAACAATGAATGTCATGCTTCATTTTTCTATGCTAATGATGCAGTGCGAAATATGCAAATGATATGCTAGATGCTACGAAAAGAGAGGGCAAATTTGGGGTGTTACAGCTGCCCCTATTCAATCATCAGTTAATCTGAAAAGGGCGATAGTACGGGCTATCGACCGTTCAAGATAAACTGTGGTTGAATACCAAGAAGACCAGAAATTTGCACTCTGACGAAGAATGCAACCCCGGGAAATAAACCCAACCAGATGACGCTCTGGGGACTGCAGGGGAGAAAGAAGCCGACGAGCTTCTTCCAAGTTGAAACTGATATCTGTAATAAGAACAAGTTGATAGACGAGTCTTCAAACGATCCTGTGACGCCAGGAGCTGGACATACGAGTCCTCAACACACTTCAATAACAATAACTGAGACAGACGAGTCTTCAAACCATCCTGTGACGCCAGGAGCTGGACATACGAGTCCTCAAAACAATGCATATAGCATGAGACAAACGAGTCTCCCTCGGATTTACCTGTTACGCCAGGACCGGTAACCATTTTGACATTAATTCCCACTGTCAGGATTTGAAACCTCTTCAATACAGACGAGTATTGGATGATCATCAAGATAACACAGACGAGTGTTATAGGTCAATGACACAGACGAGTATCAGACGATGATCTGAGAAACACAGACGAGTGCTCGAGGCAATGATACAGACGAGTATCAGCCACTGATATAGACGAATATCAGAAATTCAAACGCAGACGAGCATTTGAAGTAGCATTATTAATATCATGATAAACAGTGAACCTTCACATACATATGCAAGCTAGCACAGATGAGTGCTTGGGACGATATAGACGAGTATCCAAGCGAAGCAGACGAGCTTCAGAAGGTAACACACAGACGAGTGCTGGAAATGATACAGACGAGTATCCACAAATATCAGGCATACCAAACACAGACGAGTGCTGGACAGTTGCAGACGAATAAAATCAGAAAATTCATATCAAGGCACAGACGAGTGCAGCGAATGATCCAATACCAAACACAGACGAGTGTTGGGAGGTAGCAGACGAGCAACAGCATATGAGATTCCACAACACAGACGAGTGTTGAGAAGTTGCAGACGAGCAACAGCCAATATCAAATCAGAACACAGACGAGTGTTGAGGAGTTTGCAGACGAGCAATCATCATAGATAACCACAACACAGACGAGTGTTCAGGAGTTTGCAGACGAGCAACCAAAGGGTCAACACAGACGAGTGTCGAGGATTGCAGACGAGCAACAGATAAATGCCTGATTGGCCACAAGAGTTACAACTCTGCAGGGGAAGACAAGTCAAGAGGTCTGGACACTCAACTTTGACTGAGGTGATGAATACCTGGCTGTATCATCAAATACCCAAAAGTACGGCAACTTTGCTGGGAAATATTTCACAGACAGAGATGAAAATCCAATATGAACTTTGTGGGGAATATCATCTAGTGACCTCTTGTATTTTCTGGACTAGTCGACTGCTTGAAGATCAACCTAAGAGGATTTTACAGAAGACATGACATCCAAAATGTCCAAATCTCCAAACTCTTTAGAGATTCGTCTAATCTTGACATAACTGCCCCAGACTGCATAGACTGTGGAAGAGTTTGTCTCGCGAGGATTCCTGAAAAATCTCGTGTCACTGCGAAATACTGTGCCCTGTAAGCACAACGATATGCACACCTGCCCCGGGCATAAATGAGTCCAGTGGTTGAACTTTGATATGACTTTGATTTTTTTTGAATTTTCTTTTATGACAGACTCACTGGGTATCAACTCAAGGGTTGAAGAAATGAAGACTATGATATCGACTCAAGGGTCGAGGAGAACACAACAACATCAACTCGAGGGTTGAGGAGTAAGGCGACAACAACATCGACTCGAGGGTCGAGGAAACTAAAGCAACAATATCGACTCAAGGGTCGAGGATAGTAAAGCAACATCAACTCGAGGGTTGAGGGAATAAAATAGCAACATCGACTCGAGGGTCGAGGAAAACGAAACAACATCAACTCGAGGGTTGAGGAAACAAGATGACAGTATCGACTCGAGGGTCGAGAACAAGATAAAGCAACATCAACTCGAGGGTTGAGAAAACAGAAGCGATGATATCGACTCGAGGGTCGAGGGAAACAAAACAACATCAACTCGAGGGTTGAGAAAACAGAAGCGATGATATCGACTCGAGGGTCGAGGAAAACCAGAGTGAAAATTGCCATACTCAACTGAAGTGAGAGGCTGAACGCATATAGATGCCAACATGTCATAGTTGAAAAGATGCCAACAAAAACTGGACTTTAACCGTGTAGATGCCAATGACTATTGGACTTTAGCCGTGTATGATGAAGAAACCATAACGACTGAGGATAACTTCTATGACCAGGGAAGCACCCTACTGGGATCAATCATCAGATGTTCATTCTGGGAATGGCCTTGCATACCGTAATATTGTCTCAAGAGGATTTTACAGAAAACCTAGCATCCGAAATGCTTCAGTGTTTCCAAACTCTTGAATATCCCGAAGTAATCACCTCAAACTGTATAGTCCATGAAGGAAATTGCCCCAAGATCTCGCATCGTCATGAGGTGTTCTGCCCCAATATTCTGAACCCTGAGTATGTGAATGTGATTAGTCGTCTTCTGGAGATAATAACTTCTAGTGTTTCTTGGGTGACCTGCCCTAGTACGAGTGTTGCTTTGGAGACAGACACCCATACTAACTGCTTTATGAGAGATTTAAATCTCGAAGTGATTGCCCCAGATTGGCTATTGAAGAGATTGATCGACGTCATTGCCCCAGATTGGCTACCTTTAACCCAACTGGTCATAAAAGTCCATATTCAAAGGAGTTTCTTGGAAAAGTGCCCCTTGGCATGAATGTCCTTCCGAAGTTTCCGCCTTCCCAACTTGGCAAGATTAAGCTTCTAGACTGAGGTTCCAGATGTGAGCTTCTTTGATGCTAAACAGATGTATGCAAGCAGAAAATGTCTTATTCTGAGAATGAAAATTCTAATGCAACACATGTTAATATTGAAGCTTTTATTGAAAAGATGTCGTTTGTGAACGAATCACGGGTTAAGATAGTACAGTATTATTTTATGAAATAAACATGCATATGCAATACCAACGAGGGTCTTTTAGCACCACTCGTAGGAGTCAGGAATGCTATCTCATGGTGGCACGCTCTCGAATTAACCCTGTTTCAGTTAGGACTTTTAAGGGTTGTATCGTGGCCTGGCTCACGGTTATAGAAATAAAGGATATAGGCTCAAAGTTTATATGTGCCCACCCATCTTCGTGATGTCCTTCCATTCCTATGCTCAGCTAGTTTTCGCAAACGCTCACCTTTCCTAAGGGTTTCGTATCGATTGAGGAACCATTACTCTAACAGTTTAAGCACCAGTCAAGTTGTTGTTTGGAGTCAGTCATCCCTTCGTCTTTCATGTCTGTATCACACGACTTTGTTCTTGTTCAAGGATCTTTCTTGTGTAATCCTTTTCGTCTTTCGCTTTTGCATTATTTTGCTTATCCCTAACTTTTGCCTGGACTGATTCTTGTGAATCTTTGATTGTGAAGTCCAGCGGGATGCCCTAACTTTTGCCTAAGTCGCTTGTTTTCAAGTTTCGACTTAGCGGGCTTCTTCTTTTCTTTTTTTCTCAATTCTTCTTTTTTTTGAACAAATCGTGTGACACTGTTTGTCTTGATTACTTTGAAAGGATCGTGATTGTCTCACTTCTTGGTTGTTGGGGGATAACCATTGTGGTTTCCGTCTTTGGACCTCTTGATTTGGTACAATGAAATGTTAAGGTTCCTCAGATACATTCCAGCATGAACTCCTGATCCAACTAGCTGACATCTACCCTGCCCCGGGTTAAATGTGAGGGTTTTTTCATGAGAAAAGAAACTCCTACTTCAAGGCTCAAAAGGGGTTAACGAAGGTTTATCTCCCTTATATCTCCGGTGTTTAGGATTTGAAACAATGCCTGTACATCGTCAACAGGGTCTTTCTCAAAAGCACACAGTTAGAGATTTTTGCGTTTTCATTTCGTCATCCTCCCTGATAGAGTTTAAGCACAACAGTTGGTATTGCAATGCACATACATAAAATCATGAGTGAATACGAATGGATTACTTCAAGAAAAACATTTGCATTTTATTATGGTTATCATTCAAAAACAAATAAGTTTCATGCATGCATACAAATGTTTAAACAAACAATATAAACTACAAATGAAAATGCAGTAAAGAAGCTGAACATTGCCATCATTGAGGAGACTTGACTCCGTCTGGACTTATTGCTTCTGAAGATGCCCTTGCAAACTAGGATGCCAATTTGATAAGGAGATTTCAATATGTGAGCAGACCTTCTGGCATGATGACCTTTGAGTCGGCCAAATTTTGCATCTTGTACTTGAACACATCACAGTTGTCAATTGTATGCCTAAATGCCCCTGAGTGATACTTGCATCTAGCCTTCACATCATGGTGGTCATTATTGAGGAGGTTTGACTCCGTCTGGACTTATTGCTCTCAGAGACTTTCAGCAGTCAGTAGTCTGGATGTTTACTCAATCAAATTCGCGACCTTGTTTTTACCTTTGCCTCTGAAAGACTTGCAATCTTCAATTAAAAGGCCAGGTGCCCCAGAATGGTAATCATACTTGGCATTGAAACCCCAAAGGAAGCTTTGTCGGAGATGATCCTGATGCAGTTAGCTCAACCACTCCAAATTTGCGTAAATGAGGAAACTTATTGCACGTACGTCATCAGAATATGATCAAACTTCTTCTCAAGTGGTTTTGGCCTTTACCCTTATGCTCTGCCCGCTGGACACTCTTGGGAAGCTGAAATTGGATGCCGACAAATGACGTCTGGAGGGAAGAGGTTGATAAATGAAGTTGATAAATAAAGTTGCTCGGAAAGATCTTGCACGATCTCCTGCCTACGTATCTCCATTGACCAATGGAGAATCAGAGCAGCGTAGTTCCCCTCAATAGGGATCAAAGTGAGGTACGTAGCCGCTCTTCAGAATCAAACTGAGAATCACCTTCATATACATCTTCAATAAATTCCTCCATAACATGAGCTGACGAACCCACATGACCAAACGGAGACTCGTTAACTTGAATGCCTTGAGGCGTCACTGAAATCAACCCAGAATCAATCAAATCTTGAACCTTATCCCTGAGAGGCTTGCATTCTTCAGCTGAATGTCCTGGTGCGTCACCATGGAATCCACATTGAACATTGGGATCAAAACTTGGTGGATATGGAAAAGGCACTGGACCCGGTTTCTTCGGCAATATCAATCCACTGTCGATCAGGCACGGAAGTATCTGACTGTATGGTACTGGCAATGGATCGAAATACCTCTTGGATCTCTTAGTGTAGTAACGACGCCTTTGCGAAGTATGCTTCTGTTGGCATGGTCGCTGTTGATACTGAGGAGGTTCACTGTTAACTGAAATCTGACATACGGATTCAGAATATTGCTGACTCTGAGCTACTGAAATGTATGGGTAATGTGGATAAGACAATGGAGTTTGAGGATCTTCCCAGATTGCATCAATCACGTCCTTATCTTGGGAACTGACAACAGATTCATTCTCTTCAGTTGAGCTACCTGAAATGCCTTGGATCTTTCCCATCTTGATAAAACTCTCAATGCGTTCTCCAACTGTCACCAAGTCCGGGAAACTCGAAGTTCCACTGCCACTCAACCTCTCCAAGTACGGCCCCTGTAAGGTCTCTATGAAAAGATCAATCAATTCTCTATCTGATAACGGGGGTTGCACTCGAGCAGCTACTTCTCTCCACCTCTGGGCATATTCTCTGAAAGATTCACCATCTCCTTGGGATAAAACTTGCAAATCCATGCGGCTAAGAGCTCTGTCAAGATTGTAGTCATACTGCTTCACAAATGCATTGGCTAGGTCCGACCATGACTGAATACGACTGCTCTCTAACTTCATATACCAATTCGACGATGTCTCACTCAGACTGTATTGGAAACAATGAATCATCAATTTGTCATTATGCTCATATGAGGCCATCCTTCTGCAAAATCTTACCAAATGATGTCTTGGACAACTATCCCCTTTGTACTTTTCAAACTTCGGTACTTTGAACTTTGGAGGTATTACCAGGCCATGCACCAGACACATGCTTGCAGCACTTAGATCCGTGACATTACGACTTTGAAGGGCTTTGATCTCTTCCTCCAACACACGGAATCTCTCCTCGCTCTCCATAACTCGTGGATCTTGGATTCTCACCACAGGGATTGCCTCTTGGGGATCTGGCATAGTGAAAGCAAAACTGTGATAATCTGCAGCATCGACAAAAGAAGAATGTCCACTTCGGGCAACCTGGCGCTCTTGAACATCTGGATTCCCAACAGGGGTCTGTACAGGCTGAGCTTGAGCGGAATTACGGTCATCCTGCCTTGCCAAAGTCATCATAACCTCCAAAAGTTGGTCCCACTGATCTTTTGTCAACCCAACACTTGCAGACTGGCTTTGCTCTCCAGGATCCATGATCTTTTCAAAAGTTGCTTCAAGTCTGATACGAGAACTGGAGTCTCAACTGTAGATGGTGAACAAATAACGGATGAGCCCTGCCTGCTGAACAGAAATGCAATGCAAATGCTATGAGATGCCATGTTCAGTTACTTCCAAAGAATCTATCTGCTTTGATCCACATTTTTATACAAAAATCCCACAGAAATAATTCAGATATGACGTCCTCGGAAATAACTGAACATGTATGCTAAAATGCTATGATGGCATGTATGCAACTGGCAGGTGATCGAGAACTGGTGTCTGTCTAGAGATGGAACACTGAGCTCAAGGACCCTCCGAATACTGGCAAACCGAATCCTCTGAATCACAACTTTCTGATACCATCACTCTCTAATAGAAGTCTCAGAACCACCGTATCAAAAATACCAGAACAAGAAAACCAGATCTCCGGAACTGTATCATAATATGAACTGCACTGGTAACAAGGGTATGGTGAGGTCAAGGGTTCCTGCAAACCTGTAAACCCATTCCCAATCTCACAGGTGTGCTCCGGGTCAAACATCACGGACTCTCAAAGCCGAATAGCAATAATACTTTCACCATTTCCGAGAAATGGCTCATGACCAGATCAGGGAATCGGTTTGGCATTATGTACTACGCAGGGAGGTCTCAGCTGAGTCCGGGAAAAACAAGCATCCCCTATAGGTTCCCAGCTTCAAGCGCTGAAATCGAGAAACAATAGTACATTCAGCCCGTAGGATACAGTACTAATGTCATACGACCAGATGCTTTGACTGAGTTCCTATAAGAGAACCAGGCCATCCTATGCGAGTCCCCAGTGGACCCTCGGGTGCGAATGGGTTTGCCACAAAATGTAGTCTGCCACTGTCACCACTGGAGAGGGTTGTTTCCACAAAGGTTCTCAATGATCGGTCCCCAGATGCACATAACTATCAAGGTCCTATCCCGAAGTGGAGGAAATCCCCACACAAGATATTTCCAAGACAGTCGCAATCTGGGCGTGAAACACATCGACACTCATCATGCCACATGCGAGTACAATATGTCCACTCTAATCCTAGGGTGCACTCAAGCCGGGTACTTGGCTTATCTCTCAGAAACAGTATCACCCAAGCCCACCAAACAGAAAACCAGTCCAGACAGTCCAGTATGATATATATGATGCGGAAAATAAATACTGAAAACTGTAAATAAATGCGGTAAAGTAAAGCTGTAAACAAACAACAATACAACAACAAGCCACATCAAACAAACATCACCCAAAGAAACAGCAACAAACAAGCTCTAGGAGAGACTCACAGGGGAACCAGAGATTCGGGGTTCGATCCCCAGCAGAGTCGCCAGCTGTCGCTCCCGGGATTTTCATCCTAGTACAAACGCGAAAGTGGCGCGGAAAGATAGAGTCGCCAGCCAGACATTTTTATCCCGAAAGAATGGGAAAGGTAATGTTGCACAAACCTGAGGAAGAAGGAAAGGACGAAGCCTTGCGAACCAAAGAGACTGAGCTCGGGAGTCGGTTACGACCTGGGAAGGTATTAGCACCCAGATCGTCCGCCGTACCCGACGGGATCCACGCGTGCAAAAGAAACTGTTTCAAAGGGTGAGGGTATGAAAGCTGCAGCAAAGAAATGAAAAGAAACTGGAACTGGAAAAGAATTGAAATAAGAAACAAAGAGAAAAATGTAGGGAAAATAAAGATTGTGCTCGAACGGGCCCTACCCCGCTGCCTACGTACCTCATCAGGATAATGAGGATCAGAGACGCCGTAGTTCCCCTAACTAGGGGTAGAAAAGAAATTGCTTGAGTATTAAAGGCTTGAACTGCCTATGCCATTGCTCAGGTGTTGCAGGCTCGGACGACGAGTGCGTAACCGTCTTGCAAAGTGACAAGTAGGAGCAAGTTCGCGTACGGAGCGAAGGAGATGAGAAAAGAATTCCCGAAGGAAAGACGCTTATTGTTTGTTTGGTGTTTTTTAGAAGCTTTTATGAGTGAAGGTTTGCATAGGTAAATGTACCTAAGTCTTACTCAATGGGATGTGTACATCTCACATCATCCCGAAATGGAATGCGCAAGAGGCACACCTATCTATGGAGGAAATCCCCAAAGCTAGTCCCACAAGTGAAGGCTCAAGCGCACTGGCCTATTACCATTATTAAATGTTTTTGTGGTTTTATGATTAAGAAGTGTTTTTTTAGCTTTTCTTTGTGAGGTACTCACGTTAAGACCTATCCACCACGAGTGATGACTCACACCTCGCCCCGAAATGGAACGCATGTGAGCATCTCATAGCAAAGTCTCATGTCACATGAAAGTACTCAACCTTTATTAACTGAATTAGAATTAAGTTTGAAGATGAGAAGAGAGAGCACCAAAGGATCTCAAAGGAAAAATTCTATAGGGGGACTAAAATAATCCTAAGTATTCACATGCATGGATATCCTAAAGGTTAGTGAGGTTTCTATCCTAATGAAGAAGGAAGAAGAAGATAGAAGAAGGGATGAGAAAGGCCTAGGCCCAACAAAAGAAGATTAGTTCACATAAACATAAAAGGAAGAGATAAGAATTAGAGATGTGGAACTCAATTCCCACATCTCACACTTACCATAGCCCCTGCAAGGTTAGTATGCACAAGTGAACAAAAATGGTCAAATTAACATAACATCATCCAACAATCAGAAGTGAAATGAAGTAAACAAATGCTTAATGCTAATTCAACTCAAAGAAACAAAGATGAAAAGCTTATGACTTAAAATGAGGCAACATGGATACATGCGGAAACAAGTGCACACTTATGAAAGATGTAATACAAAACACACAAAATGCAAGCACAAAGTTCAAAACCAGAATCAAAATGATGTAAAAAAATGCCTAAGAGTCCAGCAAGATGAAGAGAGAAGTCACACAATACCAAACAATATCAAAATAAAAGCAATGGAACCAAAAGATGGGATTTAAACACTTAAAGAAACAAATGACTTGAATATGAAGCAAACTCAAAAATTCAGAAGAACCAAGACCTATCCTAGGACCAGGAAGGTACCTATACCCCAAAGGAACCTCAAACAAGAAGAAAAAGTTGGCACAAGTGCCCTTCTAAGCTTATAAGAGATCTAACAAACCAAAAGAGGCAAAATGAGACAAGGCGAGAACAAAAATCCACAAATAATCAACCAGCCATCTAAAAATTCTACAACTGAAACCAAATGACCTCAAAACACATTGTATCAACTTGCCAAAAGGATTTGCAAAAATTCAGAAAGGAACTAGGTCAAATGAATGTATAAACACAAGCTAGGACAGAAAACTTACACCACAAGATACCAGATCAAAACTCAAGAAATAAATTCCTAAAAATTATGAGAAAAATCACATGAAAACTAGAAGATCTTAGGAACACAATGCAAAAAGAATGGGATCAAAACTCCAAATATTGAAATCTATAGAAAATCAACAAGACAGGCTGGTCAAGAAAAGAAGCAAATGAAGCTATGCACATTGGAGAATTAATTCTGGTACGCTAATTAATGAAAAAAATAAAATAAAAATGTTACAAAATACTAAAGACACAAAGGAACATCTATGATTTATTTGGGAATTTTTAGATGAATATAACTATTTTATTTGAATTAAAATGAAACTGAATAAAAGAGAAATTAAGTTGATAGAGAAAATAAAAGGAATAGAAAAAGAGGTACATGCAGTAAGGGTTTTTAACTGAATTTATTTGGGCCTAGAGGGGCTGGGGTACGAATATCAACCTGGCATGGGCCTAGGTCTGAACACACAAACAACCTTTTTTTATTCTTCTTATTTTCTAAACAATGATCATACTAATCCAATATTACATTCATTAGAACTATTATTTTCTAAGCATTATTCTAAGCAATTATTCTAATCCTATTATATTTCTAAACAATATTAAAAGAATTAAGCAATACACTAAACAACTATTATGCTAATTAAACTATTGTTAAATTCCTAACAATTGTTAACTAACCTAGACATCTTTCATCTACTTAAACTCTATTATATCTACACATTTTCTAACTAAATTCTACCAATTATTTCTAAACAAATTCTAACCATTATTACCCTAAACAAATTCTAAACAATTATTTCTAAACAATTTCTACAATTATTTCTAAACAATTTCTAAACAAATGTACTAATTAAATTCTATTTCTATTTCCTAATAGAATATTCTAATTAATCTTTTCTTGAACAATTACTATCCTAATTAATCCCTTTTCTATTTCTTAAACAAATTATTCTAACCATTATCCTAATTAAACTCTATCATATTAATCCTAAACAAATTTCTAAACATTATTACAAGAACTAAACAATATACTAAACAAATATTCTAATTAATCTATTACATTTCCTATTATACCAAATAACCTATCTCTATTTCTTAACAGTTTTTTTCCTAAATATGATATTTTCTAAAATGTTAACTAACTGAACTATTCTATTTTCTAAACAGTCTTTCTAAGCATTATATTAAAAAATTAACATGATTCAATGAATAAATAAAGCCAGCAGCAATCAGTATTTGCCTCTCTCCCTCTCAAATTCGTCTTCCCCTTTTTCTAACCCTAAAAGGCCGCCGCCGCTCACCTCCATCCTTCAACCTCACAGTCGGCCACCGTCCATCCTCCTTCTACCTCTCAACACCGCTCCTTCATCTTCCTATTGACCTAACCGCCGCCGTCATTCTTCCGTACCTTCGTCCTTCCTCTCCGATCAACAAACTAAACACTAAACACAACCTTACTCAAACCTCCGTCCTCCTTACTCTCATCCCGGCGACCTAGCGCCGTCTTGCTTCTGCTCATCTTCTACCTATCTCGTCTTCTACCATTCATCGCTGTCAACGCACACCACTAAACCTCAAACGAAGAACCCTAACACTAGCCTAAACACCTATGCTTAATCTATTCTGCGAACAACAAACACAAACGCCCTATCACAGACACAGATTAACGCCAAAGCTCAAAACACAAGATCAAATCCACCGAATCCGAAACACACACGCATAAATTCAAGATCGAACTTACCTGAAGCGTTGAAGGAAGCAATCCGATGAGCCTTCGATCCACTCGTATTCTTTTCTCTCTGATTAATGCAGGCTTGACAAAGATTGCTGCTGATTAATGATGTTGATGACAACACGCAGAAGACGAAGTCGCGGTGGATGAAGAGAAACGAAATCAATTCAGTTTGCTTGATTCGCGAAGTTACTGCCTCCACTTGGTTTGAAGGATGCACTGTGTGATGTTGATGATGTTGACGGCTGCACGATGTCGATGATGATCAGAACGCTTTGCGCTGAAGTTAATTCTTGAGGACGAAAACAGCGAGTTCCGTTTTTCGGTTTTTCGGTGATGAAGAAGGGCCAATGAGAGGTTGTTATTGTCGAATCTGAAGCGAAACTGATGAAGGTGAAACTAATTGAAGGAGGTGAGAGCTCTTTGTTCTTCTGGAAATCTGATTTTGGTGAGGTCTCGAGAAGATGAATCTCCTTTTTCTGTTGATGAAAGGTGAATTGTATTATTCAAATATCAAGAGTGATGCCGGATTTTCGAAGATTGGAGGAAGCTGAGTGATATTCGATTTGGTTAGGCCTTGTTATCATGATGATTGAACTGGAAAATGATGATGAAGCAAGTGATGAGGAATTTTTTTTGCTACTGCCTTTTTCTTTTCGCGTGATGAAGGAGTCATTCCAGTTTTTGTTTTAGGTGAGATATATTTCTGAGATGAATCCACGGTTATCTGTTATGAGAGAGGTTAAACTTATTTTTGATGATGTATCATGAACAGAATTTGATTCTGTTATTGATGATGTAGAAGAGTGATTCTGTAACAAACTTTTTCCTCTTTTTTTTTTCTGTTATGACTCTTATTTTTCTATTAGTTTTGCGTGATCCAACCCTTGCATTTTTTTTCGCCAATTTCCTGCGTCTTGAATAATCACTTATTCATGCTGTTTGTGTGATTTTTTGTGTGTTTACTGCGCGTGTATGAATTGAGAATGTTGCATTTGCTGTCACACGAGGGCTGCGTGTGGTGCCTTTTTGAGCCTTGTATTTGCTAAACTTTTGTCTTGTATTTTGTGTTATAGTATGCGGCTGGAGATGTGGAACAGAAGGTGACATATGAACCAATGGTTGGGATAACAAAATAAAAATGAATTAACTTGAGAAAGAACTTTGTTAAATGATAATGAGTAAAAACAATGGTTTAATTATAGAATTGGGCCTTATTGCAACTCATGAATTTTAGTGTGTGTAAGGTAATTGGATATTGAATAACAAAGAGAAGAAAAAAAAGTAATGGTCATAAAATTGAATATGGATGGATATAAAATTTCTAAAGAAAAATGGACAATAAGAAAAGAAAAAGAATAAAGGTTTAGTAATATTGGATGGTGAAAAATGGTAATAAGAATAATCAAACTGAGAAAGAGTTTATGGCTCGAATGATAAATGAATAGAAATGGATATGGAACTAGATATTTTGTGAAACAGACCAATCACCACAAACACACACATAGCCACAAAACCTTAATCCAAACCAATTTTGCATCGTTTCCACAAAAATCACCAACCTTCTGAATAAGGCACATTTTAAGCATCATCATGATAAGACTGAATCTTTGAATCCAACACCATCACCTGAACCACTGCTTAGCAAACAGACGACCTCTGCACGCAACATGACCCGACTTTGAAACACGCCTGAGAAATAACACCCACTACAGATAACTTGCAATTCAACTAATCCTTTGATGGTCTGACCAAGATTAGGTCCAAAGTCCCTCTGAATCGAATCAATGAACTGAAATCACTGCCAGCCTATGCTATGCTTCAACAATGAATGTCATGCTTCATTTTTCTATGCTAATGATGCAGTGCGAAATATGCAAATGATATGCTAGATGCTACGAAAAGAGAGGGCAAATTTGGGGTGTTACAATTATCTTATTGGTTTTTTGCGAACTGGGCTCACAAAAGG
The DNA here is from genome assembly GCA_963966055.1 of Lathyrus aphaca. NCBI lineage: Eukaryota > Viridiplantae > Streptophyta > Magnoliopsida > Fabales > Fabaceae > Lathyrus > Lathyrus aphaca. The sequence continues at coordinate 373,975,185 of OZ014519.1, read as the reverse complement.
GGTGGAAATAGAAAAAAGGCTAAGCCCATACGCACAGAACCCAGGGAGGTGCAGAAATGATCTTTTCAGGTTGTTTTTTGTTGTTGGGCTCATAAATGGATGTGTAGATAGCAATATTTTTTATTAAACATATTCTTTAAACCTATTCATATTTTTTTTAATTAACTTAAAAAAAGAAATTGACTAAATCTTAAGACAATATTCCCCTAAAATCTTAACTTGAGGAAAAAACTCATCTTAAATATAATACTTTCTAACAATCTTAATTAAAAATATGATGAATCGACTAATCTCAACTAATATTTTCTAACAATCTTAATTAAAAATATAATGAATTAACTAATCTTGAACTAATAAAAATCTTTTCTAACATCATTCTAATTACTTTATATTTCCTAAAAAATGTTCTAATCTATTCTAAATAATTACTCTAACAATCATACTAAACAATTATATTTTCTAAAATATTATCTAAACAAATACTAATCCTAGAACTATATTATATTTTCTAAACTATTATTTTTCTAAGCATGATATTTCTAAAAAATGTTAACTAATCAAACATTATATTAAATTTCTAAACAAATATTATCCTAATCTATTCTAAACAATTATTAACCAATTAACCTATTTTATTTCCTAAACAACTACTAACTAAACATTTTATAGTCTCTAAACAATCTATTAACTAATTAATCTATTTCTAAACAAATTCTAAAACAGTTCTATAATATTTCCTAACAGCTTATTCTAAACATTATTATACTATTAAACTCTATTATATTAATCCTGAACAAATTCTAAAACAATTATACTTATTAATTATTATCCTAAACAGTATACCTTAATTGATTGTTATCCTAAACAAATATATTTTCTGAACATTATGTTATCCTAAACATTATACTAATTGATTAATCTATTCTAATAGTTTTTTTTCTAAACATGATATCAACTAATAATTGAACTAATTAAGCAATATATTCACTTTCTAAACAAAATCCTAAGAGACAAACAACAGCATGAACTCCCTCTCTCCTTCTCAAACTCGCCTCCCCCTTTCTAACCCTAAAAATCCCGCCGCCGCCGCAGCCAGGTTCATCACCTCACCATCGGCCATCGCCTCCATCCCCAACCACACTTCCTTAAACCTCTCTCAACGACCGACTTCTCCTCTCGCCGTTCACCCTCTTCATCTTCTCCGTCTCGCCAACCTCTCCTTTCGTCTTCTCCGTCTTCCTCCCCTAAACCCTCACCTTCCATCAATTTCGTATCCCGAAACCCACAAACACACTAAACCGATTATCTTAACATGAACAGTCTATTCATCAAAACCTAAATTCGTGACGGCGTACCTTCAATCGACGATAGCCAGATTTTGGCGACGCGGATGTTGCTGAGTGATTCAATCCAACGGCGAAAAAAATCCGCGGAGGTGATGGTTTGATTCAGTTCGGACGATTACGGTGTTCGGATATGCCCTGGCTTGCCACAGCTTCTTGAAGATCTTGTGAAGACAATTGTGAGCTGCGAACGAGCGAATTAGATGAAGGATTTTTCCGAGTATCCATGGCTGAAGCTCAACAAGGTGAATATCCATATCCAGGTGACATTATCGCTCCCTATCATTTTGCCGATACAAAGCTGTCGATGGTGAACTTGCTCGATTAGCACCCTGACATTGGTACGTGCAACTCTGTTTTTTTCAATCGGCGATAGAACTCCATAGGGCTTGATTTCGATTGAAGAAGGTGAAAGATTCAGCTCAAAAGATCTGTGTATTACGATGGTAGATTGATGAAATAGCAGATTGAGTGAGGGGGGAGTGGAGCTAATCGGGAATTGATGAGGATTCAGTAAGATAATGAAGAAGAAGATTCAAACTCAGTGATGGAGATTGAGAGGATTGAGAAGATTTGTGAAACTATGAAAAGAAAGAGAATGGGTGGGAAAAAAATCAGAGAGGTGCTGCTCCTGATTTATAGGAATGTTTGGCTGAAACTTCTAGAAGAAAAAATGGTTAGAAGTTGTTATATTTCAGTTAAAATTCTGTTAGATTTTGTTTGAATTCAGTTGGGAATCATAACTGAATTTTTGTGTGTTTGATCTAGAACATTGGTTAACAGGTGAAAAATTAGGATAAGCTAGCATTGGGTTAATGGATAATTAGCTAGCTGACAAATGGTTTGAAGAATGTGAAACTGATTTTGATTTTTTTTGTTTAATGCAGGGTTATTCTTTCTTGTGGCAGATCATTCGGAGAGAACGCATGAATTAGAGTTAACTTTAGCAATTTCGTCGTGATCGGAAGTGAATAATAAATCCAGGTTGTCGGTTGCTTGCTGACGATTCTTACTGCGACATTCAATCTCCACCCTAGCAGCAATCTGAATCTCCCTTTGTAGTACGTCGAGATCGAGGAAATTATGATGGAAAGCATGATGATAACTTACGAAGCGATGTCAGTTTAGGCAAGATCCTCTTTCCTCTGAGTTTCCTTCTTTCCTTTTTTTGTTTTACTGAATCATGCTATGAATTTATAAACAAAATCATGTTATGAATTTATGCGGGTACGTTCTTGAGATAATCTTTGTTGAGGGAATTAAGGAAGAGATTGTTCTCTCCCCTGCTCATGCACTCTTTCTTTTTGCAGCTGGAGAAGAACATAGGCATGTTGGGTCCACAAACCTCAACTTGCTCAGCAGCAGGAGCCATATAATATTTACTTTGACCATAGAAAGCCGTCCATGTGGTGAATATATTGAAGGAGAAGCGGTAACACTGTCACAATTGAACCTCATTAATCTAGCAGGCTCAGAGAGTTCAAAAGCATACAGGGACTCCAAATTGACTAGAGTGCTTCAGCCTTCTCTCAGTGGCCATGGACGTGTATCTTTTATTTGCACAGTAACCTCTTCATCAAGTAGCAGCGAAGAGACACATAATACATTGAAGTTTGCTCACCGAGCAAAGCACGTTGAAATACAGGCAGCACAAAACAAGATAATTGATGAAAAGTCACTCATCAAGAAATACCATGGATTGTATGACACCATCGCATGGGATCAAAACCTGCAGGAGTTTATTGCCTCCCCTTTTCTTTTTATCATCACTCATTTGTAACCTTTGAAATGATAAAAAATTGTACTTATTATGATGTACATCAATAACCATGAAACATGAACTCTTATATCAATAACAATACAGTCTATTCCCATTTTCTTTTACAATTTGCGTAGCTTGCTCCTCTTCTAGCATAGCTACAAACCCATTGATCTATTTATTATATGAATAAATAATTTCTTCTTTTGCGTTCTCCTCACTTCTCAAGATTGAAACTAGTAAATTATAATAAGAAGTTGTGGCTATTTCAATGTCAGCAGAGGAGGGAATTAGACCATGAGAATATACTCCCAAATATACAATGTAACACTGTTTGTTCATATTGGCATGACTATGATTCAACAAGAAAGTGAGAATGACGAGAAATGAAAGAAAAAGGAGACGATGAAATGCCATATCACATAAGGTATCTTAGAAAACGTGCCTTGAAAAATTGAACAAATGGATATAGAATCCAAACATATATGAACACTCGGCAATTAGAATAAACCAATGGATCCTAAGAAAGATGCATAGTGATTTTTTTTTAGGCTCGACTTATATTCAATGTGAACAATGTACTACCACAAGGTATACGTGTGCGAACAAAAGAAAGATTGATGAAATCCAAGTGCTTTGCATGGTCAGCTTTAATTCACCTTAAACTCTCAATCTAACCTTCAGATCTCAACCTTACTCATATTACCAACAACACGTTGACAGAAAAGAAACCACAACCCTGATCATCCTAAGGATCTGTACTTTGATCTCCTGTACCACTAACCAACATTCATTTGCCGTGAAACCCTAATCAGCTCTGCAAACAATGATGGAATTCCTAGCACGACGAGACCCTTCCCTTATGAACAAATCCCGCAAGTAAAGAGAACCTAATTTCGTAATCCGTGAAACCAACTCCAGTGAAGTAGAAACCACAAAATAGTGGAATAAACCGATCCTTCGGGGGACACTGATCTCCTGCCTTATGAAACAACGAAATGAACTACTATGATGTTAATGAATTGAGAAGAAATGCTGATGAATACAAAATGACGAGCCAATAGAGGGAATATATATGAGGGCAAATTTTGAGGTATTACAGCTGCCCCTATTCAATCATCTGCAGACTTGAATGAATAATTGCAAAAGCTTTTAGACGTTCAAGGCATGAAGTGATTGAATACTCGAATAAAACCTGAAAATTTGCACACTGAGGGTAACGGAAATGCCATCTGCCCGTTTATTTATTTATGCACTTTCTGATTTTGACCTCTGAATAGGTAGCGGAACATAAGACCAGGTGAAAATATACTAGTAAAAATGCCATCCTCGAACGACAACTCACAAGGGATCCTCGAATCCAATACTAAAACCATCCTGGAATAGAAACACGATAGTATATCGGCTGCAGGTGATAACCAGCAACAACAAAGACTGACCTCGGACAGACTTTGCAAATGAGACAAACTGACCTCGGTCAATAAGCTCAAAAAGTGAACTACTATCCTCGAATAATAGCCACATAAAAAACAAAAAACAAGACCCACCGCAGGAGGACTTGAAGAAAAGGATGCCATCCTCGGATGCCAATCCGAAAGATCCTCGGATCTAACACGAAACCATCCTCGAATGGAGACGCAAAGGTATATCAGCCTCGACTGATAACCCAAACACAAAGCTGACCTCAGACAGACTTTGCAAAAGAGACAAACTGACCTCGATCAATAAGCTCAAAAAGTGAACTACTATCCTCGAATAATAGCCACAACAACAAGACCAACCGCAGAAGGACTTGAAGGAAAGAAATGCCATCCTCGAATGACAAATCAAAAGATCCTCGGATCTAACACGAAACCATCCTCGAATGGAGACGCAAAGGTATATCAGCCTCGACTGATAACCAAACACAAAGCTGACCTCAGACAGACTTTGCAAAAGAGACAAACTGACCTCGATCAATAAGCTCAAAAAGTGAACTACTATCCTCGAATAATAGCCACAACAACAAGACCAACCTCGGAAGGACTTGAAGAAAAGAAATGCCATCCTAGAATGACAAATCAAAAGATCCTCGGATCTACACGAAACCATCCTCGAATGGAGACGCAAAAGTATACCAGCCTCGACTGATACTCAAACACAAAGCTGACCTCAGACAGACTTTGCAAAAGAGACAAACTGACCTCGATCAATAAGCTCAAAAAGTGAACTACTATCCTCGAATAATAGCCACACAACAAGACCAACCTCGGAAGGACTTGAAGAAAAGAAATGCCATCCTCGAATGACAAATCAAAAGATCCTCGGATCTAACACGAAACCATTCTCGAATGGAGACGCAAAGGTATACCAGCCTCAACTGATAACCAAACACAAAGCTGACCTCAGACAAACTTTGCAAAAGAGACAAACTGACCTCGATCAATAAGCTCAAAAAGTGAACTACTATCCTTGAATAATAGCCACTACAACAAGACCAACCGCAGATGGACTTGAAGAAAAGAAATGTCATCCTCGAATGCCAAATCAAAAGATCCTCGGATCTAACACGAAACCATCCTCGAATGGAGACGCAGAGGTATACCAGCCTCGACTGATAACCAAACACAAAGCTAACCTCAAACAGACTTTGCAAAAGAGACAAACTGACCTCGATCAATAAGCTCAAAAAGTGAACTACTATCCTCGAATAATAGCCACAACAACAAGACCAACCTCGGAAGGACTTGAAGAAAAGAAATGCCATCCTCGAATGACAAATCAAAAGATCCTCAGATCTAACATGAAACCATCCTCGAATGGAGACGCAAAGGTATACCGGCCGCAGGCGGTAACCAGAAACACAAAGAAAATAGGACAAGATGGAACGGGATCGTTGTACATAAATGAGAGCCCAAGCAAACAGGACCGTTGTACAAAACGAGAACCTGCGACGCGACTGTTGTACCAAATAAGACGCGGAGAAATAACGAACATTGAGTTGAAAAAGACAAGGATGTCTGAAAAATGATGTTGGTATCCTCTGTGCGGAGTACTTCAGGTTGAGAAGATATTATATGTCGTACGTAATATACCTCAAAACTGGCCCATGTTGGCATGCACATGTTTGAATTTATAGCGTAATTCCCCATGATGATGGAAATGCTACGCTTTGGAGGATGCAGACGTAATGATGATTATGCGCATGCAAATGCAAAGAAAATCTCCTAATAAGGAGACTGTAGGTATCCCGGGTAGCTTGACTGGGGAGAAACGATGATCACTGCATTGATCTGGTTAATCCTTGTGAGGAGTAGACAACTCTGCGGGGAATGCTGTTGATGATACACCGGCTCTGAACAACCGCCACTGCCAAAAATAAATTGGACTTTGAGATTAGAGAGCCAAGACCCTGCTGGAGATGGATCCTTCTTGCACTCTGGTGGGGAAGTAGAGACCTCCTGACTTGGCTGAGAACCAAAGGTATGACACTGCTGAGGAAGCACCTTGCTGGGGAGGAAAGACACTCTTTGTACTGCTGGGAATTACCCCTGTATTCGTAAGAAAGCTTCTGCCTGGGGAGGACACCAACTTTTTGTTGCCTTGCTGAGAGAGTTTTCAACTTCCACCTCTACTGGGGATGATGGAGGATGTCAATGATAAAGCTTCCTTCTTGTTACCCTGTTGGAGGAAAGATAATCGGATGAGGTCTGCTGAGGGCGAATGATCAATAAAGCCTGCTGAGAAAAGATCTCCTGAGGTCTCGTGCAGACAATGATTTTGCCCCTAGACTCTGGGTTGATACGTTGCCAACTAATCATGAGTGAACAATGGTTCTTTGCAATTTTCAACTCGCCTTCTACTAGTATCTATCGAAAGATAATGTCTCAAGAGGATTTTACAGAAAACATGACATACGAAATGCCTCAGTGTCTTCAAACTCTTGGAGAGATTCGTTGGATCTCGAAATAACTGCCCCAGATTGCCTGATATGAAAGAAATTTGCCTCGCGAGGATTCATGAAAAACCTCATATCACCGTGAAATATTCTGCCCCAGTATTTTGACCTTTGGATAAATGCTTTGGATTTACCGTCTTCAGGAAAAAGTGACTTCTCATGCTCTTGTGGTGGCCTGCCCCGGTACAAGTCTTGAAGTGATCACCTCTGAATGACTGTTCTTTGAAGAAAACACCCAGATCAACTGTTCCTTGAGAGATTGGATCTTGAAGTAATTGCCCCAGTTTGGCTAAAATTTGAATGCATGCATCAGATTCATGAGAGATTTGATCTCGAAGTGATTGCCCCAGTTTGGTTGAAATTTGAATAATGCCTCCGCCTGATGGCTCTTTGAGAGATTTGAATCTCGAAGTGATTGCCCCAGCTTGGCTGAACTTTGAAGAGATTGCTCGACATGATTGCCTCGGATTAGTTGGCTCTTACCAGGAATGTTGGGAAAGTCCCTACTCGATGGAGTTTTCTTAAAAAGTGCACCTCGACAGATTGTCCTTCGGAAGTTTCAGACTTCTCAACTTGGCAAGATTAAGCTTCTGGACTGAAGTTTCGTATGTGAATTTTTATGATGCCCAACAAATATATGCAAGCAGAAAATTTTTATTCTAAGAATGAAAATTCTAATGCAACACACATGTTAATCTTGAATTTTTATTGTAAAAAGATGTCGCCAACCTTTGTGAGTGAATCACTGGTTAAGATACGACATTGACTTTTTCTTTAATAATAGAAAGCATGCACATGCAACACCAACAAATATTTTCAACACCACTCATAGGAGTCAGGAACGCGGTCTCGTGGTAGTACACTCTCAAGATAACACTGTTTCAGTTAGGACTTTTGAGGGTTGTATCGTGGCCTAGTTCACGGTTATAGAAACAATGGATATAGGCTCGAAATTTATTTGTGCCCACCCATCTTCGTGATGTTCTCCATTCCTATGTTCAGCTAACTTTCACAAGAGCTCATTTCTCAAAAAGGGTTTTGTGATGGTTGAGGAACCAATTACACTAACGGTTTAAGCACCACTCAGGTTGTTGTTTGGAGTCAGTCGCCCCTTTGCCTTTCGTGTCTGTATCACACGACTTTGTTCTTGTTCAAGGATCTTTCTTGTGTAATCCTTTTCGTCTTTTGATTTTGCATTATTTTTCTTATCCCTAACTTTTGTCTGGACTGATTCTTGTGAATCTTTGATTGTGAAGTCCAGCGGGATGCCCTAACTTTTTCCTAAGTCGCTTGTTTTCAAGTTTCGACTTAGCGGGCTTCTTCTTTTCTTTTTTCTTTTTGCATTTCTCTTTTTTTTTAAACAAATCGTGTGACACTGTTAGTCTTGATGGATTTGAAAGGATCGTGATTGTCTCACTTCTTGGTTGAGGAATAACCATTGTGGTCTCCGGTCTTTGGATCTCTTGATTGGGATAACCTTTGTGGTTTCTGGTCATTGGACCTCTTGATTTGGTACAACGAAAGGTAATGGATCCTCAGATTTGCACTCCTTTTTGAAATTTGAACGCTCGGTCAAACTAACTGACGTCTACCCTGCCCCTGGGTTAAATGCAAGGGTTTTTTCATGCGAAAAGAAACTCCTACTTCAAGGTTCAAATGGGTTGGCGAGGGTCTATCTCCCTTATATCTCCGGTGTTTAGGATTTGAAACAATGTCTGTACATCATCAACATGGTCTTTCTCAAAAGCACACAATTAGAGATTTTTGCGTTTTCATTTCGTCATCCTCCCTGGTAGAGTTTAAGCACAACAGTTGGTATTGCAATGCACATACACAAAATCATGAGTGAATACGAATGGATTACTTCAAGAAAAACATGTGCATTATATGATTAACATTCAAAAACAAATAAGTTTCATGCATGCATACAAATGTTTAAACAAACAATGTAAACTATAAATGGAAATGCAGTAAAGAAGCTGAACATTGCCGTCATTGAGGAGACTTGACTCCGTCTGGACTTATTGCTTCTGAAGATGCCTTTGCAAATTGGGAGACCCATTTGATGAGGAGACTTCAATATGTGAGCAGACTTTCTGGCATGATGACCTTTGAGTCGATCAACTTCGGGACCTTGTCTTCACCTTTACCTCTGAAAGACTTGCAATCTTCAATTAAAAGGCCAGGTGCCCCAGAATGGTGATTATATTTGGAATTGAAACCCCAAAGGAAGCTTTGTCAGAGATGATCCTGATGCGTCTAGCTCAACCAGTTCGAATTTGAGCAAATGAGGAAACTTGTTGCATGTACGACATCAGAATATGATCACACTTCTTCTCGAGTTGTTCTGGCTTTTACCTGAATGCTATGCCCCTAGGACACCCTTGGGAAGCTGAAATTGGATGCCGACAAATGACGTTTGGAGGGAAGAGGTTGATAAATGAAGTTGATAAATAAAGTTGCTCGGAAAGATCTTGCACGATCTCCTGCCTACGTATCTCCATTGACCAATGGAGAATCAGAGCAGCGTAGTTCCCCTCAATAGGGATGAAAATAGCTTCATTCAAAATTTCCATAACCAAGCTCATCTGAGTCTTCACCTGGTTGACTTCCTCTTTCAGCAGTTTCTGACTTTGAAATAAAGCTTGTACCTTTGGCCTGAATTGCCCCAGTTGGGTCTTCCTTTCAGTTACCTCCGCCCGGAGTTGCTTCAAATATATACCTTGATGATTGTGGTTTAAGTTGTCCATTCTGATGAGAAATCAAGTCAGGAAAATAATCTGTCTCTGAACACCTGTCAAGAATGCAAGGATGTATGTAAATGCCATGTTCAATTATTTCTGAGGAATCTATCTGCCTTGATTCAAGTTTTGACACAGAAAAAGTCCAATGGCATGATTCAGATATGTGATCCTCGGCAATAACTGAACATGTGTGCAGAAATGCTATGATGTCATGTATGCAACAGGTATGTGATCAATAGTCTGATGTTGGTGTCGGTGTTGAGCAATGAGTCAAGTGTCTGAATACAACCACAATAGTAGCACCATCTTTGTACATAACCCCATAACTGAGAACCCAATAACTGTGGAACTGGATCACATAATAGAATAGTCACTGATGGTGTTGAAGTTGAACAACGAGCCCGATGTCTGTGGAGAGTCACAATATCAAGGTCATAATGGTAATCACAGTAACAATTTCTCTGAATAGAAATCCTGAATCTCAGAATCAGAGAACCATAGAACACTGAACAATACTGACAAAGTGGGTATGTTGAAGTTTAGGGTTCCTGCAAACCTGTAAACCCATCCCAATCTCACGGGTGTGCTACTCGGGTCAACATCACGGACTCTCAAAGCCGAATAGCAATAATACGTTCACCATTTCCGAGAAATGGCTCATGACCAAATCAGGGAATCGGTTTGGTATTATGTACTACGCAGGGAGGTCTCAGTTGAGTCCGGAAAAACAAGCATCCCTCACAAGTTTCCAGCTTCAAGCACTGAATCGAGAAACAATAGTACATTCATCCCGAAGGGTACAATACTACCGTCATACGAACAGTTTGCTTTAACTGAATTCCTATGCGAGAACCAGGCCATCCTATGCGAGTTCCCAATGGGCCCTCGGATGCGAGTGGGTTTGCCAACAAATGTGGTCTGCCACTGTCATCACTGGAGAGGGGTGTTTCCATTAAGGTCCTCGAAGATCGGTCACCAGATGCACATAACTATCAAGGTCGTACCCTGAAGTGAGGTAATCCCCACACAGGATAGTTCCAAGATGGTCGCAATTTGGGTGTGGAACACATCGCCACCCATCATGGTGAGATACCATGGGAGTACAATGTCTGTCCACGCTAATCCTATAGTGCACTCAAGCCGGGTATTTGGCTTATCTCACAGTAACTCCCATCCCGCAGAAAAAAATGAAAACCAGCACAGCCAGACAGTCCAGTATAATATGATGCATGGAAAATAAATACTGAAAGCGGTAAATAAATGCGGTAAAGTAAAACTGTAAATAAAAACAGTAAAGCTAAACTAAAGCACACAACAGCAAACAGATAAACACCCAAAGAAACAAAACCAAACAGGCGCTAGGATTGACTCTACAAGGGAAACCGGAAGAATCGGGTTCATTCCCCAACAGAGTCGCCAGCTGTCGCTCCCGGGATTTTCATCCTAGTACAAACGCGAAAGTGGCGCGGAAAAGGTAGAGTCGCCAGCCAGACATTTTTATCCCGAAAGAATGGGAAAGGTAATGTTGCACAAACCTGAGGAAGAAGGAAAAGGACGAGGCCTTGCAAACCAAAGATCTGAGTTCGGGAGTCGGTTACGACCTGGGAAGGTATTAGCACCCCAGATCGTCCGCCGTACCCGACGGGATCCACGCTTGCTTGTTTTATTTCAAAGGGTGAGAAATAAGAATGCTGCTGAATAAAACCGCTAACTGGAAGAAAGGGAATGGAAATGAGAAATGAACTGAGATAAGAAAATAGAAAGAAAGGGGAAATGTAGGGAAAATAAAGAATGTGCTCGAACGGGCCCTACCCCGCTGCCTACGTACCTCATCGGGATAATGAGGATCAGAGTCGACGTAGTTCGCCTAACCTAGGCGGGAACTATTTGTTTGTATTTTTTATGCTGGAACTGCGTATGTCTATGCTCAGGTGTTGCAGGCTCGTCTGGTACGAGTGCGTTTACCGTCTTGCATGCGAGACAAGTCGTCGCGAGTTCGCGTTGTGAGTGAATGAGATGAGAAGAGAAGTTCCCGCAGGATAGTCGCTTATTGTGTTTTTGGTCTTTTAAGAGAAGTGTTTTGAATTTGTTTGTGAACGATCTTGTACTAAGACCTATCCATCGCGGGAAGTATTTACACCTCGCCCCGAAACAGGACGCGTATAAACACTCCGCAATAAAGTCTCGTGTCGTACAAGATTGTTCGGTTTTTATTAAGTGTTTTGGTGCTTTTCTTTTGAAGGGAGAAAGAATGACTCAAGTTGGAAAAGGAAAAATCTAAGGGACTAAGACTCAATCCTAATTGTTTATTTATTTACAAGGTGGTCCTAATGGTTAGTGAAGTCTTCTAAGCCTAATGGAAACTTAAAAACTACTAGAACTCAACTTACTTCCTAATGAAGTTAAGTTGATTCTAAGAACAAATGGAAGCCTATACAAGTTGTAAAATCAAATGAAACAAAAAATAATGAAATTTACCATAAGGAATAAAATTCTAAAAGGCATTCAATGACATGAATTAAAAAAATAGTCTACTTTATTTATTCTAATTCTAAGGAAATGAAGTTTAAGCCTAAGTTCTAAATCTAAGCTAATCCTAATACTCATTCTAAAAAATCAAATTAAACTAAACCTAAGTCTAATATTAAATTTTATGACTAAACTTAAACTACACTATTATTTTTATATTGAACTTTATTTTCTTCCAATAGCCTAAACTAATGGGAATTATGCCTAACTAAGCCTAAACTAATATTCTAAAAAAATACTAAAACTTCTAGAAAAATTGTGAAACTTAAACTATAGGGTCCTAACACTATATAAAATATGGTATTAAGAGGAATCCTAAAAAAACTTATTTTTCCTATGTCTAACAATTATTTAAATTCAGCTAAGATTTAACTACTAATTCCTAAGGATTATATCACTAAAACCTAAGATAAAAGCTCCTAAAAATTCCATAAAAAATATCCTAAGAACTATTATGAGTCTTTTAATTACAGAAAAAAGGAATGGCTCAAAAAAGTTGTTGGAAGTTACTTAAATAAAATAAACAAAATTCAGCACAATTAAGAAATACAAATAAGGCTAATTAAAAGAATAATTCAGAATTTATTCAAAAATAATCAAATTTCAGAAAATAAAAATATCATAAATTTCTAAGTTGATTTATTGAGCTACCTTAATTTTTATAGAATTTTCTCATGCTTTTTATTATTTTTTATTGAATTATTTCTACATTAATATTAACTTAAAATAAAATCTTAAAGTAATAATGCAGGGGGTGCTTTTAGTGATTATCTTATTGGTTTTTTGCGAACTGGGCTCACAAAAGGGGTGGAAATAGAAAAAAGGCTAAGCCCATACGCACAGAACCCAGGGAGGTGCAGAAATGATCTTTTCAGGTTGTTTTTTGTTGTTGGGCTCATAAATGGATGTGTAGATAGCAATATTTTTTATTAAACATATTCTTTAAACCTATTCATATTTTTTTTAATTAACTTAAAAAAAGAAATTGACTAAATCTTAAGACAATATTCCCCTAAAATCTTAACTTGAGGAAAAAACTCATCTTAAATATAATACTTTCTAACAATCTTAATTAAAAATATGATGAATCGACTAATCTCAACTAATATTTTCTAACAATCTTAATTAAAAATATAATGAATTAACTAATCTTGAACTAATAAAAATCTTTTCTAACATCATTCTAATTACTTTATATTTCCTAAAAAATGTTCTAATCTATTCTAAATAATTACTCTAACAATCATACTAAACAATTATATTTTCTAAAATATTATCTAAACAAATACTAATCCTAGAACTATATTATATTTTCTAAACTATTATTTTTCTAAGCATGATATTTCTAAAAAATGTTAACTAATCAAACATTATATTAAATTTCTAAACAAATATTATCCTAATCTATTCTAAACAATTATTAACCAATTAACCTATTTTATTTCCTAAACAACTACTAACTAAACATTTTATAGTCTCTAAACAATCTATTAACTAATTAATCTATTTCTAAACAAATTCTAAAACAGTTCTATAATATTTCCTAACAGCTTATTCTAAACATTATTATACTATTAAACTCTATTATATTAATCCTGAACAAATTCTAAAACAATTATACTTATTAATTATTATCCTAAACAGTATACCTTAATTGATTGTTATCCTAAACAAATATATTTTCTGAACATTATGTTATCCTAAACATTATACTAATTGATTAATCTATTCTAATAGTTTTTTTTCTAAACATGATATCAACTAATAATTGAACTAATTAAGCAATATATTCACTTTCTAAACAAAATCCTAAGAGACAAACAACAGCATGAACTCCCTCTCTCCTTCTCAAACTCGCCTCCCCCTTTCTAACCCTAAAAATCCCGCCGCCGCCGCAGCCAGGTTCATCACCTCACCATCGGCCATCGCCTCCATCCCCAACCACACTTCCTTAAACCTCTCTCAACGACCGACTTCTCCTCTCGCCGTTCACCCTCTTCATCTTCTCCGTCTCGCCAACCTCTCCTTTCGTCTTCTCCGTCTTCCTCCCCTAAACCCTCACCTTCCATCAATTTCGTATCCCGAAACCCACAAACACACTAAACCGATTCTCTTAACATGAACAGTCTATTCATCAAAACCTAAATTCGTGACGGCGTACCTTCAATCGACGATAGCCAGATTTTGGCGACGCGGATGTTGCTGAGTGATTCAATCCAACGGCGAAAAAAATCCGCGGAGGTGATGGTTTGATTCAGTTCGGACGATTACGGTGTTCGGATATGCCCTGGCTTGCCACAGCTTCTTGAAGATCTTGTGAAGACAATTGTGAGCTGCGAACGAGCGAATTAGATGAAGGATTTTTCCGAGTATCCATGGATGAAGCTCAACAAGGTGAATATCCATATCCAGGTGACATTATCGCTCCCTATCATTTTGCCGATACAAAGCTGTCGATGGTGAACTTGCTCGATTAGCACCCTGACATTGGTACGTGCAACTCTGTTTTTTTCAATCGGCGATAGAACTCCATAGGGCTTGATTTCGATTGAAGAAGGTGAAAGATTCAGCTCAAAAGATCCGTGTATTACGATGGTAGATTGATGAAATAGCAGATTGAGTGAGGGGGGAGTGGAGCTAATCGGGAATTGATGAGGATTCAGTAAGATAATGAAGAAGAAGATTCAAACTCAGTGATGGAGATTGAGAGGATTGAGAAGATTTGTGAAACTATGAAAAGAAAGAGAATGGGTGGGAAAAAAATCAGAGAGGTGCTGCTCCTGATTTATAGGAATGTTTGGCTGAAACTTCTAGAAGAAAAAATGGTTAGAAGTTGTTATATTTCAGTTAAAATTCTGTTAGATTTTGTTTGAATTCAGTTGGGAATCATAACTGAATTTTTGTGTGTTTGATCTAGAACATTGGTTAACAGGTGAAAAATTAGGATAAGCTAGCCTTGGGTTAATGGATAATTAGCTAGCTGACAAATGGTTTGAAGAATGTGAAACTAATTTTGATTTTTTTTGTTTAATGCAGGGTTATTCTTTCTTGTGGCAGATCATTCGGAGAGAACGCATGAATTAGAGTTAACTTTAGCAATTTCGTCGTGATCGGAAGTGAATAATAAATCCAGGTTGTCGGTTGCTTGCTGACGATTCTTACTGCGACATTCAATCTCCACCCTAGCAGCAATCTGAATCTCCCTTTGTAGTACGTCGAGATCGAGGAAATTATGATGGAAAGCATGATGATAACTTACGAAGCGATGTCAGTTTAGGCAAGATCCTCTTTCCTCTGAGTTTCCTTCTTTCCTTTTTTTGTTTTACTGAATCATGTTATGAATTTATAAACAAAATCATGTTATGAATTTATGCGGGTACGTTCTTGAGATAATCTTTGTTGAGGGAATTAAGGAAGAGATTGTTCCCTCCCCTGCTCATGCACTCTTTCTTTTTGCAGCTGGAGAAGAACATAGGCATGTTGGGTCCACAAACCTCAACTTGCTCAGCAGCAGGAGCCATATAATATTTACTCTGACCATAGAAAGCCTTCCATGTGGTGAATATATTGAAGGAGAAGCGGTAACACTGTCACAATTGAACCTCATTAATCTAGCAGGCTCAGAGAGTTCAAAAGCATACAGGGACTCCAAATTGACTAGAGTGCTTCAGCCTTCTCTCAGTGGCCATGGACGTGTATCTTTTATTTGCACAGTAACCTCTTCATCAAGTAGCAGCGAAGAGACACATAATACATTGAAGTTTGCTCACCGAGCAAAGCACGTTGAAATACAGGCAGCACAAAACAAGATAATTGATGAAAATTCACTCATCAAGAAATACCATGGATTGTATGACACCATCGCATGGGATCAAAACCTGCAGGAGTTTATTGCCTCCCCTTTTCTTTTTATCGTCACTCATTTGTAACCTTTGAAATGATAAAAAATTGTACTTATTATGATGTACATCAATAACCATGAAACATGAACTCTTATATCAATAACAATACAGTCTATTCCCATTTTCTTTTACAATTTGCGTAGCTTGCTCCTCTTCTAGCATAGCTACAAACCCATTGATCTATTTATTATATGAATAAATAATTTCTTCTTTTGCGTTCTCCTCACTTCTCAAGATTGAAACTAGTAAATTATAATAAGAAGTTGTGGCTATTTCAATGTCAGCAGAGGAGGGAATTAGACCATGAGAATATACTCCCAAATATACAATGTAACACTGTTTGTTCATATTGGCATGACTATGATTCAACAAGAAAGTGAGAATGACGAGAAATGAAAGAAAAAGGAGACGAAGAAATGCCATATCACATAAGGTATCTTAGAAAACGTGCCTTGAAAAATTGAACAAATGGATATAGAATCCAAACATATATGAACACTCGGCAATTAGAATAAACCAATGGATCCTAAGAAAGATGCATAGTGATTTTTTTTTTAGGCTCGACTTATATTCAATGTGAACAATGGACTACCACAAGGTATACGTGTGCGAACAAAAGAAAGATTGATGAAATCCAAGTGCTTTGCATGGTCAGCTTTAATTCACCTTAAACTCTCAATCTAACCTTCAGATCTCAACCTTACTCATATTACCAACAACACGTTGACAGAAAAGAAACCACAACCCTGATCATCCTAAGGATCTGTACTTTGATCTCCTGTACCACTAACCAACATTCATTTGCCGTGAAACCCTAATCAGCTCTGCAAACAATGATGGAATTCCTGGCACGACGAGACCCTTCCCTTATGAACAAATCCCGCAAGTAAAGAGAACCTAATTTCGTAATCCGTGAAACCAACTCCAGTGAAGTAGAAACCACAAAATAGTGGAATAAACCGATCCTTCGGGGGACACTGATCTCCTGCCTTATGAAACAACGAAATGAACTACTATGATGTTAATGAATTGAGAAGAAATGCTGATGAATACAAAATGACGAGCCAATAGAGGGAATATATATGAGGGCAAATTTTGAGGTATTACAACGGTCATCAGAGGTGAAGGATGATCACCTAGCAGGGGATGGCTGCTCTATTGGGGATAAGATGATGGATGGTCATCTAAGGTGAAGGACGATCACCTGGAAGGGGATGGCTGCCGAGAGTATTACGACATAGGACGAATGCCGGATAGAAAAGGTTGACGATGGGGACGGCCATCGGATAAGCATGATGAAGGACGATCATCAAGAGGTGAAGGACGATCACCTAGCAGGGTACAGCTGCTCTCAGGGTTTATCATGACATAGGACGAATGCCAGATAACAAGATCAACGATGGGGACGACCATCGGATAGAATGATGAAGGACGATCATCAAGAGGTGAAGGACGATCACCTAGCAGGGGACGGCTGCTCTAAAAATATCACGACATAGGACGAATGTCGGATAGGAAGGGGTTCTAATGAATAGAGACTCCACTGGGGGTGATGAAGGACGGTCATCAAAAAGGTGAAGGACGATCACCTGGCAGGGTACGGCTGCCGGAAGGTATCATGACATAAGACGAATGTTAGATGAAAGGAAATAGATCAATGGGGTTTGCTGGGGACTCTTCTGGGGAAGGGTAGACACAGACGAGTGTCTAATCTTATGAAGACAAAAGTGTTTTGACACAGTGTATAGATTAAAGATGCGGACGAACATGCTTAAGACTATGATACAGACAAGTATCAGTAGAAACAAACGCCTGACGCATGTTCAGAGATGATGATACGGACGAGTATCAACTGGTTAACAAAGAACACAGACGAGTGTTGATTCTAAGGGGATTTAAGTGGTATATACAAGATACGGACGAGCATCTGTATGGGTAAACATGAGTGGGACACAGACGAGTGTTTAACTTGCTGGGGAGAGTGCGACACGGACGGGTGTCAGAAAAAGTGTATTATAAACAAGTATTTGGTTTACCAAGTGTTTAGGCAACTGTGCTGGGGAAGGCGACACGGACGGGTGTCGGGGAATTTGTATATATATGTATCTGTGTTAGTGAGTGCAAAAGGGATGCTTTGGCTCTCTGCTGGGGATATGACACAGACGAGTGTCAAGAAGCATCTGTAATATAAGTATCTGTTTGTAGAGAACGCTCGGGCGACTTTACTGGGGAGTGATGACACGGACGAGTGCCAAAAGGAGCCTATTTCTGTATTTGTGAGTGTAAGGGAAATGCTTTGGCTCTCTGGTGGGGAATTGGGAAACATTATGTATATTGTTGATGGATTGTCAGCATTTGCAAGTGTGTTTCAGAACATGGCTCATGATTTATGCAATATGTTTGATTTTTTGCCGTAATGCTCCATATTAGACGGAATGCTACGCTTTGTGGGGAGAATATGATGCGGATGCTAATATTATGCAATGATACCGATCCAGAACTCGGATCCCGTTGTGGAGATCTCTGGCTGATCTGCTTGAAGTGGATATCCCAGCTGGGGATGAGATCATTGGTAGATCTGACACATCCGACTCTGCATGGGGGAAGTAGGTCATTGATAAACCTATCTTAGTAAATGAGGGACCCAGCTGGGGTCTGCAGAAGCTTTCGTCGCTCTGTCGTGAGATCTTCAAGCGTTGCTCTTCTGGATATAAGTTGAAACTTTGTGGGGGCTGGTTCCCTGTCTAGCACTCGGCTGGGGAAGAAGAAAGATCACTGAAAGATCCTCCTAGAGATTTCTGTGGGGATCCTGCTGAGGATGATACTTGACAACTCAGCTGGGGATATGAGCACCTTTTGGTACTGCTCTGAAGGAAATGTTGGAGTAGTGATGCCTGGCAACTCTGATGGGGAGAAAGCATTTCTGGTGCTGTTTGGAAGGTGTGCTGAGGAAATAATGATTTGGCATCCCACTGGGGAGAAGCTTTCATGCCCCATGTTGTGCTTTGAACACCTGCAATCCTGCATGACAAAGAAACGTACGAGTTCCCCGAGGTATCCCTTACTGGATTCCGTCATAGGAGTTTAGACACTCCCGGGAGCAAATATATTTCCTGCAAGCATGTATTTTTAGAAGGGACGCATCTGTATTTATGCAATCATTATATTAAGGACATCGGACATTTTGCAAATGAAAATAAAATGTACAAGACGAAATATGACTGAAAATCTGATTTTATTAATTCATGTGCCCTGAATTGGCGAGATACAGTCAAAGGAAAGGATCCCCTGAAATGAGGAAATCGTTACAAAATTGAGAAACAAAAAGATGCTGGCAATGTTGATGACGCTTCAGGGAGCTTCCCTTTTGCTATGACCCGTGTGACTTTGACGTTCTTCTCATCCTGCTTTTTGAAGAAGGCTGATTCTGACCGATGCTTGAATCTTTCGAAGTTTGCCGTGTTGTAGGTGATACAGACGAATTTAGAATGCAGTTGTTCGCTTATTCCCCTATTTTGCGTGGATCGCCCTTTCGGGTTTTCAATCCACCGGGATACCCATTTTTGCCTGAGCTGTCCAATGTGGCTTTTCAACTCAGCGGGTGTACACTTTTATTTATCTTCCCTTATTTTTGCCCGAGTCTTTTATTCTGTTTTTGACTCGCCGGGATGCCCTATTTTTTCCTGGACTTATATTCTGTTTTTATGTCCAGCGGGTCATTTTCATGCGAAGTATTTTTTAACTACATCTGAATTCACAGGGGACAGGAAGTCTTCACCATCCATAGTACTGAGCATCAGTGCTCCACCGAAGAAAACTTTCTTTACTACGAATGGACCATCGTAATTCGGAGTCCACTTGCCCATGTGGTCTGTATGAGGAGGAAGGAGTCTTTTCAGCACAAGATCTCCTACTTGGTATTCTCGAAGCCTGACTTTCTGATCGAAGGCTTTCTTCATTCTTTTCTGATATTGCTGCCCATGACAAATTGCAGCCAATCTCTTCTCTTCAATCAGATTCAGTTGTTCGTATCGGGATCGGACCCATTCTGCTTCATTCAATTTAACATCCATTAGTACCCGTAATGAGGGTAATTCAACTTCAACAGGAAGGACTGCCTCCATACCATAAACAAGCTGATACGGTGTTGCCCCAGTGGATGTTCTGATTGACGTACGATACCCATGTAAGGCAAATGGTAGCATTTCATGCCAGTCTTTGTAGGTAACCACCATCTTCTGTACAATCTTCTTGATATTCTTGTTAGCTGCCTCAACAGCGCCATTCATCTTTGGCCTGTAAGGAGAAGAATTGTGGTGTTGGATCTTGAAGTCCCAGCATAGTTCTGCCATCATTTTATTGTTCAAGTTGGAACCATTATCAGTAATGATTCGCTCGGGCACTCCATATCGACAGATGATGTCTCTCTTCAGAAATCGGGCTACCACTTGCCTTGTAACATTTGCATATGAAGCTGCTTCGACCCACTTGGTAAAATAGTCAATGGCAACCAGGATGAATCTGTGGCCATTTGAAGCAGTCGGTTCAATTTTGCCAATCATATCGATGCCCCACATGGCAAAGGGCCAGGGTGAAGACATCATATTCAGAGGATTCGGAGGCACATGCACTTTATCCGCGTAAATCTGGCATTTATGGCATTTTCTGGCATAGGCACAACAGTCTGCATCCATTGTGATCCAGTAGTAGCATGATCTTAGCAACTTTTTAGCCATTGCATGCCCTCCAGCATGGGTACCAGAGGATCCTTCGTGCACCTCATGCATCAACAAGTCTGCTTTTGTCCTGTCAACGCATCTGAGAAGTACCATATCAAAGTTCCTCTTGTACAGGGAACCATCAGCATTCAGGAAGGAACTGCCAGCTAGCCTTCTTAATGTCTTCTTATCATTGGAAGATGCCCCGGGTGGGTATGTTTGATCCTCCAAGAAGCGCTTAATGTCATGGAACCAAGGCTTATCATCTTTGACAACATCTGCTGAGAACACGTATGCTGGCCTGTCAAGTCTGGATACTGAAATCCGAGGCACAAAGTTGGCAGCTTGAACTTTGATCATGGATGAGATGGTAGCCAGAGCATCTGCAAATTGATTTTCGTCCCGAGGGATATACTCACGCTTGACCGTTGTGAAGAAAGTCAATAACCTCCTTGTATAATCCCGGTAGGGTATCAGATGATCCTGGTGCATGTACCATTTGTCGTTGGTTTGATTGATTACCAGAGCTGAATCTCTGAACACAGTCGAAGTCTTAATCCTGAGGTCAATAGCTTCCTCAAGACCCATAATACAAGCTTCGTATTCAGCTTCGTTGTTAGTGCAGTTAAAGGTGAGTTTTGCCGAGAAAGGCATGTGAACTCCTTTAGGTGTAATGAGTACTGCACCAACACCACGACCATTCATATTAACAGCCCCATCAAACATCATAGTCCATTCTTCTTCTGGGTCAGGCCCTTCAGTGTGAATAGGCTCTTCATGATCTTTTGCTTTTATGAACATGATGTCTTCATCAGGGAATTCAAATCTCATAGGCTGGTAATCATCAATGGGTTGCTCAGCAAGATAATTAGACAATACACTGCCTTTGATGGCCTTTTGGGATGTGTACTGAATGTCATATTCTGTGAGGATCATTTTCCATCTTGCAACCCTTCCGGTAAGTGCTGGCTTCTCAAAAATGTACTTAACTGGATCCATTTTTGAGATCAACAAGGTAGTGTGGGTCAACATATACTGCCTTAGTCGGCGAGCAGCCCACGCTAAAGCACAACAAGTTTTCTCGAGCAGTGAATAACGTTGTTCACAGTCGGTAAACTTTTTGCTTAGGTAGTATATTGCATACTCTTTTCGACCAGACTCGTCATGCTGGCCTAGCACACACCCCATTGACTCTTCTAATACTGTCAAGTACATGATTAGAGGTCTTCCTTCAACTGGGGGCATAAGGATTGGAGGCTCTTGTAAGTATTCCTTGATTTTGTCAAAAGCCCTTTGGCAGTCTTCGTTCCACCTGACCGTTTGTTCTTTTCTTAACAGCTTGAACAAAGGCTCACAGGTTGCTGTAAGGTGAGATATGAACCGTGAAATGTAGTTCAATCTTCCTAGAAACCCCCGAACTTCTTTCTCTGACTTTGGTGCAGGCATTTCTTGAATGGCTTTGACTTTATCAGGGTCAACTTCAATCCCTTTTTCACTTACAATAAATCCCAGCAGCTTACCGGATCGTACCCCGAATGTGCATTTGTTGGGGTTTAACTTCAGTTGGTACTTCCTCAGACGCTTGAATAACTTCAACAGATTCACCAGGTGATCTTCTTCTGTGAGGGACTTGGCAATCATGTCATCCACATAACATTCAATTTCTTTATGGATCATGTCATGGAATAAGGTTACCATAGCCCGTTGATAAGTGGCACCAGCATTCTTCAGTCCGAATGGCATTACCTTATAACAGAACGTGCCCCAGGGTGTGATGAAAGTTGTCTTCCCCATGTCCTCAGGTGACATCTTGATCTGATTATATCCTGAAAATTCGTCCATGAAGGAGAACACCGAGAACTGAGCCGTATTATCAACCAATACATCAATGTGAGGTAAAGGGAAGTCATCTTTCGGGCTAGCTCTGTTCAGATCCCGATAGTCCACACACATCCTCACCTTGCCGTCTTTCTTAGGTAAAGGTACAATATTAGCAACCCACGGCGGATAGCTGGTCACAGCGAGGAAACCGGCGTCCCACTGTTTTTGTACATCTTCTTTAATCTTCATTGCCATATATGGGCGAGTACGGCGCAGCTTCTGTTTTACTGGTGGGTTGTCCTCTTTCAGAGGTAGCTTGTGCGTGACAATGTCGGTGTCCAACCCTGGCATATCCTGATAAGACCAAGCGAAAACATCCACATACTCCCGAAGCATCTCAATCAGTTGCTCTTTTACTGAATCTTGCAGGAAGGCCCCGATCTTAACCTCTTTCACGTCTTCTTCCGTACCAAGATTAACCGTTTCAATCTCCTCCTGATGAGGAGTGATAACCTTCTCCTCTTGCCTTAACAACCTGGCTAGCTCTTCAGGTAGCTCATAATCTTCTTCAACCCCTTCATCAGCTTGATTGATTGGATTGTCAAAGTCATACGGAGTCATAGCAGTGTTGTTGTCGGTGCGGTCTGAAGGGCACTTTCTGCAAGGGTTTAAATTGGTTCATTTTAGTGATCAATTTTAATCTTGTTTAGAAAAAGTGAAAATGAAGTTATTTATTTTGAAAAGCATTTCCATTTTATTTTTGTACAAAAAGAAAAACGAAAAGACAGTGAGCAAAAAAGAGACTCGTTTGTAAAAGGTGTCCGATATTCATTGATTAATCCATTTGCACAAAATTACAAGATAGCCCGATTACAAAATGAGTCTTGACATCTTGGGCAAGATGCAAGACTTGATGCATGCTTTAAAATACAGGAAATAATAATTACTCTGCAGGAGTAACCCTTATAATTTCCTGGGAAGACCAGTTAAGGACTTGGCTCCCCAGGATCCTTGGACGTATCCAGCTCTCCAGGTTGCGGTCGCTTTCTTCCTCGTCTTCCAAATTGTTCACAGCATCCGGGGTGAGCATTCCCCCGCTGACAAACTTGGGCTCCTTAGCAGCCTCTGGTTGATCTTGTTGAGTTGGTTTGTTACCCAACCCAAATCTGTCTTCTTTCTTCTCCACGGGCAGCAACTTGCCCCAGCCTTGGGCGGTACCCTCCTCAACAACCTTCCGGGCTTGCTGATATGACGTTATGGAGGTTCCCAGTACAACAGATGCTTCATTAATGTTCAGGGCCTCAAACCCCTGGCTCATGGTTTCATGGATTTCTCCATCCATTTCTATGTACTTATACGTAGCCAGATGGCTAACAAAGATGTCTTCCTCCCCACAGATGGTGATGATCTGGCCTTCCCACTCGAATTTCAGCTTCTGGTGAAGGGTATACGTAACAGCGCCAGCGGCGTGAATCCAGGGTCTACCCAACAGGCAGCTGTAGGTCGGCTGAATGTCCATCACAAAGAAGGTAGTTTTGAAAGTCTGCGGGCCAATCATCACAGGCAGATCAATCTCCCCAAGCACTGATCTTTTAGAGCCATCAAATGCTCTCACCACCAAATTACTCGGACGCAGTGCCAAGCCATCATACTCCAGCTTCACTAAGGCTTTCTTTGGTAGAACATTGAGTGATGACCCAGTGTCCACCAGTACATGAGACAGAACAACACCCTTGCATTCCAAGGTGATATGTAAAGCCTTATTATGGTTGCGTCCCTCCGTTGTTAAGTCAGCATTGGTAAAGCCCAGTCCATGACTGGTGTTGACGTTTTCCACCACAGTTTCTAGCTGATTAACAGTAATCTCCTCTGGCACGTATGCTGCGTGCAGGACTTTCAATAATGCGTTCCTGTGAGCTTCGGAACACATCAACAGTGATAATATGGAGATTTTTGAGGGAGTTTGGTGAAGCTGATCCACCACCTTGTAATCACTTCTCTTTATGATTCTCATGAACTCGTCTACATCTTGTTCAAAAGATGTCTTCTGAGTTTCTTTGACAGTTGGCTCTTCAAGTACCACACTCTTTCCTTTTGCTTTGGCAACAGCTTCTGCTTCAACATTAGGCCTTTGTGTTTGTGAGGCAAAAAGGCGTCCGCTTCTGGTGAAGCCTCCACTTCCCCCAACATTATCAACTTGTGGAGAAGAGGTTGATGAATCCAGAGTGATTTTCTCCCCGTTGCAGTAGAGATCAGAGCCGTAATGCCAAGGTATGGCATTACTGCTTTCATAAGGAATAGGTCCAGGCACCGTGATGGTAACTGGACTGACTGCTGCAGAGGAGGGCACTGTAATGTTGCGCGGATCATAGTAAATTGTGACTGGTGATCTGGCAGGAGGTGCCACTGTTTGTTGTTGGAAATTGTTGTTGGGAGGAACTTCTGATGGGTCATAGTAGATTGTAACTGCTGAGACATCTTTGTTAATTTTTGTTGGCGTTGTAGAAGATTCTGCTAATAAAGTGGATGCTGATGTTGTAGAAGAAATGGTTGTTGAATTTTGACTTGTTGAAGTGATGGACGGAGCCATTGCAGATGATATTGATGAATCGGTAGGAATGATTGTTGCTGCTATTGTAGAAGAATCGGGAATTGTTGTTAAAGGAATTGCTGGATTTGTAGGCGCCGTTATTGAGATCTGAAGGACACCATCCTTAATAAGACCATCTATGCCGCTTCTCAAATTTTCACACCCGTTGACTGAAACGTTAGAATACCCACAACCGAGCTCACACCCGGGGAACACTTGGCACTCTAGAAGCTGAGCTTTAATTTCGACCAAAGGTGTTCGAATTTGTGCAACACTGGTAATCAAAGTAGATGGTTTGTCTTCCTCAATGGCATTAATCTTTGGCCTTCCATGATTAGGCATAGGATTTTTGTTGACATTTGGAGGAGGTGCAAAGTTGAGGGCTTTAGAATCCACCAGATCTTGGACTTTCATTTGTAAGGCCCTGCATTTTTCAGTATTGTGGCCAGGTGCATTGGAGTGGAAAGCACACCTGGTGTTGACATCATAATTCCTTGGGAGATTGGAAGGATCTGGAGGTGCCAATGTCCTTAACTCAACCAAGTTAAGCTTCAGGAGTTGTGGCAATAAGGCAGCATAAGGCATAGGGATAGGATCAATCACCCTGTTTGCCTGTGATGGTCTTTGTTGAAAGGGTCGTTGTTGTTGATTGCTATTGTTGTTGTTGTAGGTTCTTTGTGGCGGATATTGAACTTGTTGTTGATAATGTGGTTGTTGTTGTTGTTGATATGCTAGTTGCTGAGGAATCGGAGCTGGAATGGTGACAGCTGCTACTGATCTGTGAACATACTGAGGTCTGCTCCTGCTGGCATGAATGGCATTTGCCTCACTGGTCCTTCGGGGTCCCACAAAAGGCTTCCTGGGATTACTGGACAAACTTGCACCATTATCAGAAATTTTGACCATTTTCAATAGACTTTCAATCCTTTCCCCAGCTATAACTACGTCAGCGAAGCTGGTAGAAGAAAAGGCATCCAATCTATCAATATATGTTCCTTGCAAAGTATTCATGAACATGTCGGCCATTTCTCTTTCCGACATGGGTGGCTGGACAGCAGCAGCAAGCTGTCTCCACCTTTGGGCATATTCTCTGAAGCTTTCTCTGGAAGACTGGGACATTCCCATCAGGAGGGTCCTGTTAGGAGCCATGTCTAGGTTATATTGATATTGTCTGATGAAGGCTTCAGCTAAGTCCTTCCAGCATCTGATAGTAGCTCTGGTCAAGTGTGAATACCACTCCCTTGAAGCCCCAGTCAGACTATCTTCAAAGTAGAACATCCACAGCTTCTCATCCATAGTATATGCTTTAAGTCTTCCAAGGAAAGACTGCAGATGAGTTCGTGGACAAGAGGTTCCATTGTATTTCTCGAAGCACGGGGGTTTGAATTTGTGGGGAATTCTCACCCCATCCACTAGCCCCATATCCATTACATCGAAGCCCAAGGAATTTTGAGACTCCAAAGATCTCAACTTCTCAGCAATTTCATCTAACCTCCTATTATAGACTTCGTCTCCTGCTCCCATGAGAGTAAACTGCTCCTCCTGGGGATCCTCTTGTAAGATCCTTCCCCCAACAGTATTTCCTTGCACATTTCCCGGGATGTTGACTTCCGGATCTAGATGAGGTCCAAATACAGGTGGATTAACATGATGCTGACCCCTTTCATTATTACTTGTTCCTCCAGTTCCAGGATGAGGTTCCTAGGGAGTTTGTCTTTCTACCAATGCCCTTAACCTTTCTTGGCTCTGGGCCAAGCCAGTCATTACAGCCATGAATTGGGTCATTTGGTTTCTCATCTCCACTCTTTCATTAGCCATCTGGGTTCTGACCTCAGTCAAGTCCTGTTGTACTTGCTCCATTTGGATACCAGGAAGGTTGTTGCAGGTAGGGTACCGGTGCGCACGGTTGACACGGAACACTCTTCTGTGAGCAATGTTTCCTGAACCACAACAGAGTTAGAAACAAAATAATAATAAAACCTACAAAACAAAACAAGGTTAGTATGCAATGCAGTATGCTTATTTGTTTTCCAAGGTATCCGGCTTGGTTTTATTGGTTTTGACCTTTCCAGACCTCGAGGAAGATGCTGGATGTTGCTGAGAAAAGAAACCCAATGAAAGCAAACTAATATATTACAAATGATGAACAATACATAGTTTTGTTTTACAACACATGCCCATGCGGGGTCAAAATACAACAAAAAGAAAAGTACATAAAATGGAAATGAACAACAAGCAAAGAAGTCAAACATCCAATCCAAACTCATCCTCCTTGACCTCCTTTAGAAGTTCCTCAGTCACTGGACCAGCTGGATGCTCTGTAATGGTCCTAATGAGGAGGTTCCTGGTGGCAATGGCAGTGGTCAGCTTCTTGTGCCTGTCCTGATCCTTTGATCTCTTCAATCCAGCCCTAAGCTTTAACTCTGAAATTTCTTTTTGGGCTGCCAATAAAGCTTCCTACTGCTTCTTTTCATTGGCCTCTAACTGTTCAATCTTGGCTTGAGTTCTCTTATCTTCTTGTGTCCGGGCTTCAGTGATCCTGACCCACCTAGCCTGACTTTCTTGCAGATAGAGCTCAGTCCTAGTCTTATGAATCTTGGCTTCTTTACAGGCATTCTTCAATATTTGCTCCCCAGCTCTTGCCTTCCTGATGTAGTCTTCTGTTTTCTCAATCTTGGCCAGATGCTCCACCCTAAGCTTCTCCAACCTTTCAATGTCCAGACGACCATCACTCCTTTCCCAAAGGGTCTTCTTTAGAGCTTGAGACAGATTCTCATTCCTTTCCTTCAGTTTCTCAAATTCTTCTAGGCTGACAGTTGCTGCTGGTTGTGCTGTAGAGGGTCCAGGTATATCCTCAATGGTGAAAGGAATTCCAGTAATCTGAGCTCTTGTACAGGACCAGTCATAGTACTGAGCTGAAGCAACATTATTGCACCTCCCAAGAATAGCCATCCCTTTTGTCTGGATGTTGTCCCAAGCCTAGGATGCTTGTCTGATAACAGCTGAATTAGGTTTCACTTCACAATATAGGGTCTCAGCTAAATCTTGCACTCTATGAGGGTAGACCAAAGCATAGCCCAGTTGTCTCTTAAACAGCAAAGGATTGTAGTTGATGCAACCCTTTACTCCTATCAGAGGTACATTTGGGTACTGCCCGCAGCTAGTGATAATGTCCTTGCCTTTGGTGCTCTGGGTGCACCATCTGATATCATCTGAAGTCAAAGCAATGAGCCTCTTAGCCCAATTCTTCTGTTGGTGAGGGTTCAAGAAGGCATCTGACTTAGGCAGGTGTTTGAGCAGCCAGGTGTGAAAAAAGGAGCACAACATCTCTCCAACTTCCCTCTTTGTTTCTCATTCCTCTGATGAATGGAGTAATAGAAATCTCCCAGCAATGTGGGTGTTGGGTTCCTCAGAAGGAAAAGATGAATGGCATTCTTGCTGATAAATTTAGGCTCATCTGCAAACAGTATAACCCCATATATGCTGAGGGCTAACAGTGCACAAACTGCCCTCCATTCTCCGAAAGAGGCCTTCAGGATGGCCTGAGAAATCAAGAAGTCTAAGTGCAAACCAGGGATCCCAGCTTTTGTTGTCATGCCTTGCTCAATCAAGGTAGGCTCTAGGTACAGTGCTTTTGCCACTTCTCCATTGCTGGGAGAAGCCATTTCTGGGTTGAAGGGGACTCCACCCCTGACAGGTACTCCAATCAATGATGAAAACTCCTCCAGCAGAGGTCCTAGCTGAAAGTCTGGGAATGTGAAGCATCTCAAAGGAGGGTCATAAAACTGTAGGCATGTGTGGATCATGTTCCTCTGATAAGGGTCAAGGTCCATAACCATATCCAGGATACCTCCATAATTCTCTCTAAACAAAGGGATATGGTCAGGGGTGATAAGTGACTGGACCTGCCTGATACCAGTCAATACAGGCTCAAAGAATTGTAGGATATGTTGCTCTTCCTGGGAGTAGCCATGAATGCTGATGAAGAGCTGAAGACAAGTGCTGATGAGGATCAAGACTGATACTGGAGATGAGCCACTGATAGGCTGATGCTGGTGATGATGAAGGTGGATGAAGCAGAGGTCTATGCAGGAGAAGAGGTCAAAACCAAACCAGATGAAATGTGGATACCCTGAAAAACAAATAAACAAATGTTAAATGATGCAATGGTGATGTATGCAAATGATATGCAAGGGTTTGTGATCAAGCTGGATCTGATTATCTGTCTTGATATAAAGTCCATGTATGTTCAAGAAGTCCAGATGGAGGTTCAGAAATCCAGTAACCAAGGTGGGGGGCTCATATAAAGAGTCACATGTCCAGGGTTAAATCACAAGAACTGTCTAAAATGAGGTACTCTTAACCAAAACAAGTAACAGGGTATGATGTGGCCAAGGGTACCTGCAAACCTGTAGACAGCCCAACCCCCTCACATGTAGTGTTCTAAAACAAGGATCCTCAGACTTGGATTAGTTATGAGAAGTGTAAACACTTCTAACCCAGAGGTACAGTGTTTACAATAACCATAAAAGATCCTCCTCTAATTCACCTCAGTTTCTGAAGGTCATAATAAAGGTCATCCAAACTTAGCAGGCTTCCCAGATAGCCCTAGCACTACAGGAAATCTGTAGCACAGAGTTCTCAAGAAGAAACCCACATCTGAACCGTGTTTCATATTCCCGCACCAGACCGAAATGGAATGGGAAAGAACATGAACCACTCTAGCCTAGGTGTCACTCAGGTCCCAGGTATAGGACCTTAAACTCTCAATGAAACCCCACCCATCAAAACAGAAACCAAATCCAGCAATGATAATGACAGTATGAAATATGAAAAACTGTAAAGGAAAGCAATAAATAAAGTTGTACATAAAGCAATAAATAAAGCAAATAAACACAATTAGCACATAACACCCCAGTAAACACAAATCAAACAAGCGTTAGGAGGAACCCACAAAAAGAACCAGAAGCCCTGGTTACAGTATTAGGGTCCCCAGCAGAGTCGCCAAGCTGTCGCTCCCACCAAAATGACACAGGGCCAAGAGGGGTACAGACGCGAACGGTCGGCGAAAGAGAACGAAAGAATAGAGTCGCCAGCTAGGCATTTTTATCCCGAAGGAAGGGTAATGCTGCATAAACCTAAGAAAAGATATGGATAAGACGGTTGCGAACCAGAGAGTCTGAGAAAGGGGGTTGGTTACAATCTGGGAAGGTATTAGCACCCAGATTGTCCGTCGTACTCGACGGGATCCACGCTTGAAAGATTTGTGTTTTAAAGGGGTAGTTTCAGTGCAATTTGTGTATCAAAGCTGGAAAGAATGCAAGTGTCAGTGTAAAATAAAAGTGAAGTGTATAAGAGAAGAGTCAGTGTAAGAACAGGAGTATGAAGCTCAAGACTATGAGGCTTAAAGAATAATGCTGGAAAGAGGGGGAATATACAGAGACTTTTGTTCGATAACTGTTAAGTTATGCCTATGTATCCTCTCGTGCAATGAGGAAGTCAGAACACCGTAGTTCGACCCAAAGAGACTGAAAGATAAATTGACTTGTGAATTGCTTGCTTGTCTATGCTCAAGTGTATGACCTGTCTGGCTCAGGTGCAAACTGTCTTGCATTAGACGGAAGAAGCGAGTTCTCGTTTGTGAGTGAATGAGATGAGAAAAGAATCCCGGAGGAGACGATTATTGTTTGTTTTTGTGTTTTCAGTCTTTTATTGCTTTTGGATTTGTCATAAGTTAATGAGCTTAAGCCTAAACCAAGGGTTAGTAAACTCATCACATCCTCCCTCTGATTAGGGGTAATGAGAATACTTTAAGCGTGAAGTAAACACCTCACACTTAGTCACCATGATGTAGGATTAAGATCATTAACCTACTTGTGATTATTTAAATGTTTTTGGAGTTTTTGTTTAGTGTTAAGTAATGAGTTTAAGCCATAATCAAGGATTTAATGGACCCATTACACCATCCTAATAGAAGGATAATAGATGAGAACATTTAAGCTGAGGAAGGCTCCTCAACTTAATCCATGATTAGGGATTAACCTCATGACAAAAAAAAGCCTTTATTAAAGTGGATTTTAGTTAATGGTAGGATTAAGAAGTGGGTTTTATGGTTTGTAAGACAACTTGAGGGGGACTTGTCCATTAACACTAGGGTTAGTCCTTCTTAACCAATTAAGGAAGAATTAGAACCCTAATGTAAGGCCCAAGTTACAAGCTTGATGTCTTAGTGATTATTAGATGGATTGATTAAAGGAATTAAACACATTAAGGGTCTAACACTTAGAATTAAAGTTATACACTCCATCCTAATAGAAGGATGCAGGCATAAGCTTAATCACAAAGCCTTAAAACCTTTAGGGTTTAGTCCTTGATTATGAGATGAGAAGAGAAGACTCTAAGATGACACAAAGGTAAAAGCTAAGTGGGGGACTAATCAAACCCTAAATGTTATCATACTTGGAAATCCTAGGGTTTGTGAGGCTTAAGAAAGAAAGAGATCTCCAAAAGGCCACCAAGGAGGAACAAGATAGAAAAGAGATGAGATGAGAAGAGAAAAGAGGGAAGAGAGGCACAAGTGAGCAAGCTCACTCAAAGAAAAGTAAAAATGCAGCAAAGATGTAAAATGATAAGGTGAGAAGAGGTAGGAGGTGAAGGCAAATCCACCTCCCAAACAAACTTACCATTAACCTGAAAAGTTAGTACAAGATGCATAAGGGAAGAAATGAGATGGAACAATGCATATGGATGGGCAAAGGCCAAAGTCAGAAACATACTCATGATGCAAATGATGTCAAGAGATGGTGCAAAGTCATATAAGATGCATATATGTGAGCATACAAGAGAATGGATGCATATGGAGCATGCCTTGAACCATGAAAGTTCATGAAAACTTATGAAATGCAATGAAGGTATGACATGTCAAATGAATGATGCAATGATCAAACATGATTCCAATATGTCCTAAGATGTCTTATGAATCATATGGATGCACAAAATGTCATGGCAAGTTCTTGAATGCAAGCAAATGAAAGATGGATGCAAATTAAGGCAAGAATTAGGGTTTATGCATAACATGCAACACAAAACTCAAAATCAGAAGCAAATGACATGATAAAAAATTGAAAATGGAATCAAAGGAACCCTAATCCTACACAAGTTCACTGCCCAAAGGAGGGGACCTAACTCTTAACCTAGTGGAAGTTATGAATTTCTCAAGTCAACTAGGGTTTTGGGATACCTCACAATGAAAAATACAAAACAAATTGAAAGTGAAAGATAAATTAAAACCAATTTTACCCTAGAAACTACATGCTATGAAGGATGCAATTCAAGAAGAACCATTATCAAACTCTTCATGGTTAGGCAGAATGAATTTTCCTAAGTTTGAACAAAAGTATTGCCTTTAAACAACTTTAATTCCAATGAAAATTGTCAAAATAGGTCAAGAACCAAAAAGAAATTTGTTTTGAGAGTTTGATAATGTTTCTAAATGTTTTAAAATGCAATTTGATTTTTTTGGTGATTTTTAAATACCTAAATGCATTTTTAATTAATTAATTTACATTAACTAATTAAAAATAAACATTTAAATGATTTAAAAATAATTTTTAATGCAAAAAATAAAAATAAAAATATTTTTGGGTTCTGAAAATTAATGAAATGTTTGACAAAAAATTTCAGAATTTTTCAATGCATTTTTCTATTTTTAAAAATTCGTGGAAGTTAAATATAAAACAAAAGAAATTAAAATGAAATTAATGAGAAAATGGGAAAGTCAAACAATCCAAGGGTTGTGGTTCAAACTCAGGGAAGCGGGAATTGACTGCGCGCGCTAATGGACGGCCAGAATTCAAACTCACTTAATTATGTCATTAACCCTAATCCTGAGCCCTAATGACTTTCAGATGACCGGAATAGTGTTCCGGTCATCTTCTCCGGCCAATCAATTTTCTATCTCACTCAATACGTATCAAAACTTCATCAAACTCTCCAGAAATGATTAATGAACAACAATAAACAAGATTCCAGGCACAAAAACCATTTATATTACATCAACAACAAGAATCGAAGCAATCAAGTTTTACGGGCAAAATTTCAGAACAAGCATACATGGTCATTTTTCACTCATTTTCAAAATAAATCATATCATGGTGATCAGTGAAGCATAAGGAATCATTTAGAAACTAAAAATGGGAGTTATGGAAAAAAAGTTCTTGAGCTCACCTGAACTGGAGCTTTCACTTTTGGTATTTTCTGGCCAGGTCTTTGCTTCAAAATGGCTCCAATGATCTTCTTGAGGAAGCTTTGAAGCTTAGTTGGAGTGTATTATGGCTGTTTTGTGAGATTGATGAAGTTATAACCAAGGGGAATGAAAAATCGTATTTCTGTTTGTGGGCTTTTCAGGGCAAGATGAAGGGTGGTTTATGCTCTATGAAGCTTTTCTGAATGAATGGTGAAGTTGGTTTTGAGGTTTGATGTTTGTGTGATGAGATTCGAAGCAAAATGCATAAGGAGGGATTTTGGAGAATGCTGACTTGTGAGAGAGCTCAGGTTGTGTTGAGTTTCTTTTGGTCCATGTATCAAGTTGGGATAAGTCAGAGAGTTGTTGCTGGCCTATGTTGATTGGTATGGTCCATTTTGCCAAAAGTCGATGTTAGGTGTCCTTTGAGGTATGGGTCATTGCAGGCTGGTTTAGGGGCATGGCTTGGTTCAGCTGAGATCAAGGATTGCTTATGGATCAGATTTTGTGAACTGAGGCAAGTGGATGAGAAGCTTTGGGTCATTTTGCAAATTGGTACAACTTTGGCCCCTTTGTGATTTCTTGAAGCATAAGTCATGAAACTTGGAGATTCTTTGGTGCATTCTGATTTTTAGGTCATGTGTTATGCTTGTGTAATGCTTAGAAGTTGATTTGAAATCATAATTGGCCTTGGCATGAAGTTTTGCAACTTTCCTCTTTTGGTGTAAAAGTGAAATTATGTGATTTTATCCAACTTTGCAAGGCCATAACTTTTGATCCATAATGAATTAGAATGAGTTCTTGTACTTTTTTAAAATGGGAGGGTCCATTCTACAACTTTCATGACCAAAGTTTTCTCATTTGAAGCATTTTTAAATCAAAAAGAGGAGGTTGAAAAACTTTACCAAAATGGCAAGTTTACATTATAAGTCACTTTCCCAAAAAGGCAACTTTGCAAATGACTTGAAATTTTCCAATTTTTTGAACTTCTAACATCTTCTATGATCAAATAAAGATCATACACATTAAAAATGATGGAGAACACCCTTTGGTTGGGTCATTGGGGGCCTCAGATGCCCTGATTTTGCACTGACTTGCTCAAGAAGTCATCTCTTGATCAGATGCCTTCCCCATTGAATTTCTCGTGAAAATTGATATGCATGATCCTTATAACATATAGAGACCAACAGAAACAAGAATGACCAAAAAATTTGGAGTTATGGCCTCTGAAACCAAAACCCTAATTTTAGGTCATCTGTGCAGTTAAACCTGGCTCTGCTTCCATGCCTTTCTCAGTTCTTGTGATCCTTTGAATTTCTTGACCTTGTGAGGATATAATATGATTCTTGAACATACATGGACCCCTTTGAAGTGATTGATGACCTTTGGAATGGCTCAGTTAGCTCAGGGATGGCTCAGATCACAAACCCTAGATGCAGATGGCTTTGAATCAATGCAGTGAAGCAAAAATGCAATATGAGATGCTATGATTGAACTTATGAAAATGAAAAGATTCACAAGCCATGATGTGAAATGAGTGAGGGAAAATTTGGGGTGTTTACAGAAGTCTTGACATCTTCACCTTTGATGTTCCTTCATGAGTTGTTTTGAGAGTGTCCCAAACATCTTTGGCCAGCTCACAGTGATGCACAAGTCTGAATATGTTCCTATCAATGCCATTGAATAGGGCATTTAAGGCCTTGGAATTACCAAGTGCTGAATCTTCTTCCTCCTTGCTCCATTCTTCTTCAGGTTTCAACACTTTTGCCCCATCTTTGTTGTCTTGGACAGGGTGCTCCCATCCTTTATTGACTGCTTTCCAAGCCCTATTATCAAGTGATTTTAAGAATGCTACCATTCTTGGCTTCCATTAGTCATAGTTTGATTCATCCAATATAGGTGGTCTATTCACAGATCCTACATCTCTGTCCATGTTCCCAAAATTTGATGTCCCTAGATCTCACCCAGTTAAACAGGTAGGGTGCCTGCTCTGATGCCAATTGAAATTCTGGGATCAGGTACGTGATGTCGAATGAGATGTTTAAACACTTGAAGACTTAAACAAAACTTAAAGTGCAGGTAAAGTAAACAACACAGGAAATTGTTAACCCAGTTCAGTGTATCACCACACTTACATCTGGGGGCTACCAAGCCAGGAAGGAAATCCAATATAAGTAATATTAATTCTAGACTTAAACCACTCAGTTTAATCCTTCACTTAATAACTACCCAAGGAAATTTCTACCTAAGACACAACTTAGATATGAGTACCAACTCACTCCCCCTCAATCACACAGTGATATGTTTACAATGTTTAATAAAATTTAAGTCACACTTCAAACAAAACAACTTGATTTTACTTCACAGTTTCAATCAAGACACAATACATTTTTTGCTTAAAAGCTCATAAAGTGATACACATATAAAACCTGCTATTAAAACACAAACACCCTATTTAGTCTTCTTAATTTCGTCCTCTATTCTGAAAGTTTCTGTTGCTTAAATAGATGCTTGGATTTTGGGCTTTCTGTAGGTTATCCAATCCTGATACGCATGCTGCCATCACCTTGAATTAGGGTTTGTTACTTCCTTGATTCTAGGTGAGTTAGTTCTTCTGTTTATATTGAAATCATATAACCAAATTCCCTACAGATGCGCCTTCTTCTGTTTTATCCATTCATAATTAATTCCAGATAAATTCCCTGAATTTACTCAGTTCTGTTAAGCATTAATTAATTCTGGTAGTAGGTTTGAGATGTCACAACATCTGATGTGACATCCTAAACTCTGAACTTACTTCATTAACTTGCACAATGTCACAACATCTGGTGTGACATCCTGAATTAAGTTCATTAACTTATACTCTATTTGATAATGTCACAACATCTGATGTGACATCCTGAACTAAGTTCAACACTTCTTGTTGGTCAAAAATTCTGCCAATTCTAAACATCTACATTGTTAATGCAGGAAGTCCATGAGGGATCTTTCGGTACTCATGCGGGAGGACATGCAATGGCTAAGAAGTTGTTGAGATTGGGGTACTATTGGCTAACAATGGATGCCGACTTTTGTTCGTACGCCCGCAAGTGCCACAAGTGCCAAATTTATGCAGACAAGGTGCATGTTCCTCCCAGCCCGCTCAACATCATGTCATCTCCTTGGCCCTTTTCTATGTGGGGCATTGACATGATCGGGAAGATAGAGCCTACTGCTTTAAATGGTCATCATTTCATTCTAGTGGTGATCGATTACTTCACCAAGTGGGTTGAAGTAGCGTCTTATGCCAATGTCACTCGTCAAGTTGTAGCCAGATTTTTGAAAAGAGACATTATTTGCAGATACGGAGTGCCCGAGCGAATCATTACTGATAATGGTTCCAATTTGAACAACAAGATGATGGTAGAATTGTGTCGGGACTTCCCGTTTCAGCATCTCTTCTCCTTACCGACCGAAGATGAATGGTGCGGTGGAAGCAGTAAATAAGAATATTAAGAAGATTGTACAAAAGATGGTTGTCACTTACAAGGATTGGCATAAGATGTTATCGTTTGTGTTGCATGGGTATCGAACGTCAGTCAGGACGTCAACCGAGGCAACTCCTTTCTCGCTGGTGTATGGCATGGAGGCAGTCTTTCCTGTTGAGGTAGAAATTCCTTCATTGCATGTGATGACGGACGTGAAGCTTGATGAGGCTGAGTGGGTACGTGCCCGATATAATCAGTTATGCCTAATTGAAGAAAAGAGATTAGCGGATGTCTGTCATGGTCAGCTTTATCAGAGGATAATGAAGCGAGCATTTGACCAACGAGTACGTACTCGGGAGTATCAGGTAGGCGAGTTTGTGCTCAAGAGGATCGTTCCTCCAGGTTCAGATCACAGGGGCAAGTGGACCCCAAATTACGAAGGCATATTCATAGAAAATAAAGTTTTCTCAGGCGGAGCACTGATGCTCACTACTATGGATGGAGAAGATTTACAGTCTTTTGTTAACTCGGACGCAGTTAAAAAATAGTTCGCATAAAAAGACCCGCTGGATACAAAAACAGAATTAAAGTCCAGGCAAGAAAAGGGCATTCAGGCGAGCTAAAAACAGAATAAAAAGCTCGGGAAAAAGTTAGGGAAAACAAATAAAAAATTTACACCCGCTTGTAGCGGTGAAAACATGAGTGTAAGCTATTAGTTAACTTAACTCAAAGTAAATAAAGTCGCCACCGCGCTTTTATTTTATTCCAAAAGGAAAAGGAAAAAAGAGCGAATAAATCCTAATGAATCTAAAAGCAAAAAAAGGCTAAAGAAACACAACAGAGAAACGGGTAAGGGGATAGGTTACACAATGGGAAGGTTTTACGCACCCAAAATGTTCGTGGTACTCCACGGGAGCCCTTTGAAAAATTTACTGCTTTTGGTTTGAAAATGGTTTGTAAAATATGAGTGGAGGGATGAGAAAAGAATTATTATTTTTTTATATTTTTGCGTTTTGAGAGGTTTACCACCTCATGCCTACGTACCCACAAAGTGCAATGCAAGATCAAAACCTCGTAGTTCGTGGTACAAATAGTAAAAAGGGTGGGTTATGATTGATTTTATTAAGTGAAGAGAATTCTTCATCTTCAAGTGGATAGCCAAAAAATCCACCATGAGAATGAAGGCATGGACTCATACATCATTATGGGGAGGGCGCCAACTCGGATAAAATCAACGAGTATGCCACTAAACCACCACGAATGACAAGAGACTCAATTACATCAAACTACAACCATGGAGATTGAGAGACTTACACCCGACTAAAGAATAATGACTCGTAATTGGCACTCTTTAAAAGAAAATAAACAAAAGTGCCCAAAGGCACAAAAAAAATTGAATGAGTTTGATTCTTTTTATTATTTTATTTTTTTTAATTAAGGTCAACATGATTAGATTCATTGATTTTTTAAAAAAGAAGAGAAAGAGGTAAAAAAACCGCTTGACAAAAGTCAAGGTTTTTCATTATTAAAGAGGTGATGATTTAAAAAGAAAGAACCCTTTGAAAAAGGGGGAAGATTTTGAAAATTGAAGAATGGGAGGAGATGAAGGGACTATCCTAAAAATAAAATAAAGAGATAAGGGAAGAAAGATCTAACCAAACTTGATGAAATTCCAAGTTATGAGCATAAGAGTTCCATCCTTATAAGCTAGCAAATGGCCAAATAAAGGCTAAATCCAACTTTATGATGATCAAGGCAAAGGAAGTGTCCTAAGAATCTAAGTACAAATATTCACTCCAAATGCTAAGGATAGTAATCAATAGTCCACAAATTAAAGTCACCAGTTTTTTAGGGATTTAATCCTTTATTAATGTTTTTGTGTCCAAATGGACAAGAGGAAAATCAACATCAAAATAATAAGAACAAATAATAAACATGATATGGATGAATAAAGCAAAATATAATAAAGGCAATAAAAGTGCAAGAAATTAAATGTTAGTAACAAAAGAAATAAAAATGCAAGAATCTAAAATATTAATAGTGGTAATAGTATAATAATATTTACATAATAATGGTATGGTGAACTTAATCAACCACAACCAAAAAGGAAAAGAAACCAAAATCGAAGGCGACCGGATCCGCTTAGCATCTTACACTATAGCGATTAATCAAGGCAAACCGAACCGAATTCAATGAAATTTGAAAGGCGATTGGGAGACCCAAAGCACCTACGCATCAAAAATTCACAAGTCTCGATTCTTGATGCAATATGATTAACCACTTTGGGATTACGCGATCAACAAGAGATCCGGTCCACGAAAGTGTAAGTACCCAATTAGATTTTTATTCCGAAGTCGAGACACATTTAGGTCTATGTTAAGAAATCGTCGAGTAATTTACGAAGTAATTACCCTACAAATGAGGCCGGCCACCACCAATTAAGGTGCATAATGTTAGTGCTAATGCATGCGAGATAAACAATATGTAAATCGTGAATACCAAATTGAGCCACACTTATGGTATTCTTTCATACTTAAGTTCAATCACTCATCTCGGTGGATTCAAGCATGAAAATGTATCACTAATACAAAATACCTTAAATGAATTCAACAATCAACTTAAAAGTAGTTTTGAATTAATGAACATTACCTACTCTAATCTACACCCAAAGTCCATTGAAATTAAAGAGAAATCACTTCCAAAAGTGCTTCCCAAGGTAAAAATAAAAAGGAGGAAGAAGAAGAAGAAAGATGAACCAAAAAGAGGCTTGAAACAAGCCAAAAACACCATTCTGACTTGTGTTAACCGGTTAACTAAAACCGGTTAACCAATTGGTTAACCGGTAACCAATTGGTTAACCGGTTAACGCTAGCAGATTTTGGACAATTTGCGTTGTTTTTAAACTGGTTAACTGGTTAACCAAATGGTTAACCGGTTAACGCTGTACCAGATGCTAAAAAATGCAGAAAATTCAGCATGATCCATTTTGAAACCTTTTCTCAAACATTGGATGATCATGATCTGAATTTTCACGAATTTTAAAACCAAAACACAGTGGAAACCCTACAATCAAACAATAAATAAAGATCCAATGGATCTAGAAACAAAAGCACCAAAGATCTAAATCTTGAATGTTGATGGTGGATATGGGTTTATGGAGGAAGATGAATTACCAAAAGCTTTTCTTCAAATTGAACCAACACAAACTTAGATCTACTGAAATTGATGAGCAAGAGAATGAAAGAATGAAGGTCTAGCTCAAGTAAATCAAGAATTCAATGTGAATTCTTGATAACTTCAAAAGAAAGAAAGATGAGCTTTGGAGAATTTTGGTGTTGGGGGAGTAATTTGAAAGAGGTTTTGTGGCTATCAAAAGCTTGTGGAATGAATGAAATTGTGGTCCTATTTAAAGGCCTTAAGTATGGAAATTTGGTGGAATGGAGCTTGCTTTGGTAATTTAAATTTAGGTTTGGTAATTGGAATTTTGGTGGGAAATGGAAAAGAGTGGTGATTAGTGAGGGTTTATGGTAGGAAATGATCAAAGTGATGTAGAGAAATCAGAAACCAATGGATCTAGAATATTCCAATTAAATCAATAATCTAAGGGTGTTGAATTTGAATAAAAAATTCAAATTTCACAGATCAATAACTTCCTCAAGACCCATAATACAGGCTTCATACTCAGCTTCATTATTGGTACAAAGAAAAGTCAACCTCGCAGCAAAAGGAATATTTGAACCATGGGGAGTAATGATCATTGCCACAATTCCTCTTCCGCGTGCATTTACAACACCATCAAAAACTAAACCTCGTCGAGATCTAGGCTCCGGCCCTTCCTCAATCAGAGGTTCATCACAATCTTTCATTTTCAAGTACATCACATCCTCGTCTTGAAAATCAAACTTGATAGGTTGGTAATCATCAATCGGTTGATGTGCCAAATGGCCAGCCAAGATACTACCTTTTATAGCTTTTTGAGCTCGGTACTCGATATCATATTCTGACAATAACATTTGCCAACGAGCAATCCTCCCAGTCAAATCAGGCTTTTCAAATATATACTTGATCGGATCCATTTTAGAGATCAACCAAGTTGTATGATTCAGCATATATTGGCGAAGACGCTTTGCAGCCCAAGCTAAGGCACAACAGGTTTTTTCAAGCATGGAGTACCAAGACTCACAATCAATGAACTTCTTACGCAAGTTGTAAATTGCATATTCTCTTCTTCCAGATTCATCTTGCTGACCAAGCACAAAACCCATGGAATCTTCCAACACAATCAAGTACATGATCAACGGTCTACCTTCCACCGGAGGAGACAAGATAGGAGGTTCAAGCAGATATTCTTTGATACTTTCAAACGCCTTCTGACAATCATCTATCCAGACATAACCTTTATCTTTCCGAAGCAACTTGAAGATCGGAGTACATGTGGCAGTCATGTGAGAGATAAACCTTGAAATATAATTCAAACGGCCCAAGAATCCTCTTACTTGCTTTTCAGTTCTTGGAGCAGGCATTTCCTGAATAGCTTTCACTTTATCTGGATCAAGTTCAATGCCTCTTTGGCTGACAATGAAATCTAACAACTTTCCAGAACGTACACCAAACATGCATTTGTTCAGATTCAAACGAAGCTTAAACTTCCTTAACCTCTGAAACAACTTCAGCAAATGTTTAACATGATCCTCTTCAGTCCTCGACTTAGCGATCATATCATCAACATATACCTCAATTTCTTTGTGCACCATATCATGGAAAAGTGTGGTCATAGCTCTTTGGTATGTCGCACCAGCATTCTTCAATCCAAAAGGCATTACTCTGTAGCAGAATGTCCCCCATGGTGTAACAAATGTGGTTTTTTCCATGTCCTCGGGTGCCATCTTTATTTGATTATAACCGGAAAATTCGTCCATAAAAGAGAACACATCAAACTTAGCTGTATTATCTACCAACATATCAATGTGTGGCAATGGAAAATCATCTTTTGGACTGGCTTTGTTCAAATCTTTGTAATCAACGCACATTCGGACTTTTCCGTCTTTCTTTGGAACATGCACAATATTGGCCACCCATTGAGGATAATTAGATGTCATAAGAAAACCTGCATCAATCTGCTTTTGAACCTCCTCTTTGATCTTTACTGCCATATCAGGATGAGTTCTTCTCAATTTTTGCTTTACAGGTGGACACTCAGGCTTCAACGGCAATCTATGCTCTACAACATCAGTATCAAGACCTGGCATGTCTTGATAAGACCAAGCAAATACATCAACATACTCTCTAAGAAGCTCTACAATCCTCTTCTTAACATCAGGACCAAGCAATGCTCCAACTTTGACTTCTTTCTTATCATCTTCAGAACCAAAGTTCACCATCTCTATAGACTCTCCATGAGGCTGAATAACCTTCTCCTCTTGCTCAAGCAACCGAGAAATCTCATCAGGAATCTCTTCAACATCCTCTTCCTCAGCTTCAAACACAGGGAATTCAAAGTTAGGAGAGGGCATAGGATCATTGTTTTCAATGGGTTTATCAATCAATCTGCACAATGATTTTATTTTTATTTTAGAGTATGAACAAAAGCGCAAACATCATGCAGATAAACAATTATTATTATTTTGGGTTTTTTATGTTACCATTTTTCAGAATAAGGCAAAAAGGAAAAACACATATGGAAATAACAAAATAGCATTTTATTGATGATGATAAAATTTGAAACAAAACCCGACAAACATCACTTTCACTTTGGGCAGAGTAAAAGGTTTTTTTTTGAAAGAAAATAAAACAAATTACTTTGAAGCATGAACAATAAAAGGAACATCAACAGCAATCCAGTTCTTGCAAATCTTTCCGTGCGTAACAAAATTAGGCATTTCTTCATCTTCATCATCTTCAATGATGACAGCAGTGGAATGATCGTTGATAAACCCAGCACTTCGGAATCCTTCCTGAATAGTCTTCGGGTCATTGAGAACCACACCTGGTGTAAAGCCGATACCAAATCCTTCCTTGTTGTCGACAGCATCAATAACTTGTCCCCAACCGTCAGATCGACCAGTTTCAAGCATACACAGAGCATCCTTGAAAGAAGACATAGGCATGACATTCTTCTTAGCAGCATTATCAACAACAGAAAGAGCTTGAAATGAAGTTCCCACCTCTTTTTGGGCATCAATATAGGAGAAAGAAGACAAATTACTCACAAGCATCGCCTTTTCACCACCAATAGTCACTAATTTCCCCTCTTTCACAAATTTCAGCTTCTGATGAAAAATGGATGTCACAGCTCCTGCCTCATGAATCCAGGGTCTTCTAAGGAGACAACTGTAAGCGGGACGTATATCCATTACTTGAAAAGTAATTTGGAATATAAACGGTCCAATAAGAATAGGAAGATCCACTTCACCAATCACTGTCTTCTTTGATCCGTCAAAAGCTTTCACAATAATCCCATTATGCCTCATAGGAGCGCCTTGGTACGCAAGCCTTGACAAAATCAACTTTGGCATCACATTCAGAGAAGATCTAGTATCAACTAGCACCTTAGACATAACATCTTCCTGACAGTTCACTGAAATATGAAAAGCCAAGTTATGATTCCTTCCTTCTTCAGGCAAATCATCATCACAAAAACTTAAATTGTTGCACGATGTGATATTAGCCACAATACTATCAAACTGATCAACAATCACATCATGGTCAACATAAGCTTGATCAATAATTTTCTGCAAAGACTGCCTATGAGCTTCAGAGCACATCAAGAGTGATAAAACGGATATCTTCGATGGAGTATGCAACAATTGCTCAGTAACGTTGTACTCACTCTTCTTTATCAATTTCAACACCTCATATTCACTATCACCAAATTGGCCTGATCGGGCAACAACATCTATAATCTGTTTACTCGCACTTGTATCTTCAACTCTCTTCGGAGGGCCTGAAGCATAAACTCTACCACTTCGAGTAACCTTTGTCACATCAGCAATGCTAACTACAGACTTTAGAGAAGGAATAGGAACTTCCCTACCATTTTCTATCATCGTAGCATTATACCAGTATGGAACAGCTTTATCAGACCCATATGGCATTGGACCAGGCAAATGATCACCAATGGAGTAACAGCATACTTGCGGCTATCAAAAGAAATAACCACCTTCTCAGGAACAACCTTCTCAGGAATATTGAACTGAGGCATAATAACGTTCACTTCATTTTCATACTCATCTCTTTTTGCTGTCACTTCAATCAACT
The DNA here is from genome assembly GCA_963966055.1 of Lathyrus aphaca. NCBI lineage: Eukaryota > Viridiplantae > Streptophyta > Magnoliopsida > Fabales > Fabaceae > Lathyrus > Lathyrus aphaca. The sequence goes on along the minus strand of OZ014519.1, from coordinate 373,930,876 downwards.
TATCATCCATCATCTTTTGAATGTCTCTCTTAACAATCACGCAACCACGAGGATTCATCGAGTAGATGCAACATCCAGCATAATCGTGATCAATATCGTGATATTCACTTAAGAAAGCATGCATCTCAACCAAAGACCTTCGAATATGGCGGACCTCATAAATCTTGAATAAACCAGGACAACCATCAACCATATTCACAGACGTATTACCATGCTTTGGCAGCGGATTTGTCTTCACATTTGGATTAACATCATTGAAAAACAGAACATTGTTCCTTATCAATTTCTGTACTTCAAACTTCAATGGATAACAGTTCTCAACATCATGCCCCGGGTCACCTTGATGAAAAGCACAACGAGCCTCTGGCTTATACCACCATGGAATAGTCTTTGGAACTGGAGGTGGATAACGTGTTTGCACAAGATTCTTTACAATCAAAGATGGAAGCAAGTCCGCATATAACATTGGAATGGGATCAAAACTCGGCTTAGCCCGAACCTGTTGATTACCACCTTGTTGCATAGAAGGTTGTTGATAACGAGACTGGTACTTTGGAACTGTTGGCACAGTGGGATTCACATTAATCATCGGAGTTACAGAAGCTACATGTTGGGGATGACGATTCTCACGACCACGAGGTCTTCTGTAACTTTCACGAGACACAGCATTAGTCTCACCTTATTTCTTCTTACCAAAGTTGAACCTTCTAGAGCTTGAGCCATTACTATTCTCTTGACTCAACCGTCCCTCACGGACACCTTCTTCTAAACGCATCCCCATACTCACCATTTCAGTGAAATTAGAAGGAGTACTTGCTATCATCTTCTCATAGTAGAAAGAACCTAAAGTCTTCAAGAAGATCTTCGTCATTTCTTTCTCTTCTAGAGGAGGAACAATCTGAGCTGCTAGCTCGCGCCATCTCTGTGCATACTCTTTGAAAGTTTCTTTGTCCTTCTAAGACATAACACGAAGCTGATCTCTATCTGGTGCCATATCAACATTATACTTGTACTGCCTAACAAAAGCCTCTCCCAAATCATTGAAAGTCTTAATTTGGCTGTTATCTAAACTCATATACCATCTCATGGCTGCACCAGTCAAACTATCCTGGAAATAGTGAATCAGCAACTTATCATTGTCTGTCTGAGCAGACATCTTTCTAGCATACATAGTCAAATGACTCAGAGGACAAGTGTTGCCTTTATACTTCTCGAACTTAGGCAACTTGAATTTGTACAGAACTTTAACATTAGAGACCAAACAAAGATCGTAAGCATTTTTTCCGAACAAATCCTTATGCTTCAAGGCTCTCATCTCCTTTTGTATTTAAGCAAAACGACCTTGAAAATCATCAAGTCTTTCAATCACGCCAGCGCCTTCACTAGGCTCAGCATGGTAAATCATTTCATCATGGTGCGGAATAGTGTGCATCATAGGCGTTGCAGTAGTCATAACTGGAGGAAGAGTAGTCACCACTAGCGGAAAAGTATTAAATGCAGCAGTCTCAGGAGGAGGAGGATGATAACCAGCAGGAATAAAATCAACTGGCATGCCCCACGGTGTGCTAGAAGGCATGCGATAGCAAGGAGAAATGACAGTTTCAATAGGAATTGATGCAGTGACAATCTCAGAGATGACTGTATTCTGAACAGGAGAATTAGGAGGAGGTGGCTGATTCTGAGCAGCCACCAAGCCTTCCATCATGGCAGAAACTCTTTCCAAGCTTGCCCTCAGATATGTAACTTTGTCGCGCAGCTCGTGATTCTCTTGTTGTAAGGTTTCCAACATCTTCTTCCGATTAGCTCGAGTATCAAATCGGTGAGTCAGCTTGACAGGAGAACTGAATGAAGACCAAGAAACAACATAAGATCCCTGGAGAACACTCAAAAAGAAAGACAAATGCGGGTATGATTCATGGTATGCGTATGCAAATGCAAAGATTTCAAAGGACTATAAGATAACTTGCAATATTTATAAAGAAACGCTTTTTGAAGTACTTAAAAACTCATTCTCATTAAAATCGAAGTAAGGATTACAAATGAAGTATAAGCCTCAATAATCCTAATACATGAGGGAAAAGTAAACTAGGCCTAGGGAATCACATCCGAAAAAGATCCGAATCCCGGCTGGTACTTCATGCGAATCCTCTTAATCTCCTTCTTGTACCGATTTTCCATGTTTTCCTTATCCTTCACCAATTGGGTCAACAATGGCCTTCCAAGCACCGGATGTAGGAGGAATAGTAGATGGAGTACTAGAGGAAGATAAATCCTCTCTTGGTCTCTTCGTAACATGCCGCTCGAGTAACTCAATGAGATCATCCTTCTCCTTTAGTTGCTCTTGCATCGTAGTCTTCTCAAGTAGCCATTCTTCTTTCTCTTTCTTCATCTTGTCCAACTCTTCTTGAAGAGCAACCTTCTCATCAACGGGAGGAAGAAAAGCGGACAATGGTAATATAGGAAACAAAGGCTCCTCGGGTGGATAAGGCATCTTGAGCTTGGAAACCCTAGATCGAACCCACTGGATGTAACACTCGGAAGGAGCAAGGTGTTGTCTTCCCAATTGACCCTTCTCTTTCCGATGAACCGCATGCCAAGAATGAGCTATCCTTTTCTTCATTTCTACATGATCTGCACCATTAAGAAAGAAGAAACGGGATAAGGAAAGGTTGTTTGGTATGTCCTTCAAACAATATCCCAATTATCTCCTAGCAAGAATAAGGTTGTAACTAATTCCCCCATGTGTACCAAGAAGAGGTACATTAGGAAATTCTCTACAACTATCAATAAGCACTCCAGTATCATAATGGGAACAATACCAAGTCATATCCTTATGAGAAAGTGATATAATCCTTTGAGACCATCTTCGCTTCTCTCTATTATCCTTGAAGACATCTGACTTTGGTAGGTGCGAAATAAACCACCTATAGAGAAGAGGCGCACAGCACACAATCTCTCCATCACCTTTGGAGGTCCTATAATGAAAAGCATGATACATGTCTCCAAGCAAAGTAGGTATCGGATTCTTCTTCAAGAAAATCTGAATGGCATTCTCATCCACGATACCATCTAAGTTAGGAAACAAGACAATCCCATAAATGCGCAAAGAAAGAATAGCCTCAAATGTATCCTTATGACCCAAAGTAAGTGAAGTAGAAGTTTTTCCCATCAAGAACATAGCATTAATACCACGGACACTCCCTTTTGGAAGAAACTTCCCATTAAGATCGGACTCCTTGAGAAAAAGGGCTTTGGCGATGACTTTGGTTGTAAGTTCCTTTTCTAAACCACTGAAAAGAAATTCCTTGTCCAAAATAGGTATACCTATCCAATGAGAGTACTCCTCCAAGGTCGGCACAAGCTGATAATCAGGAAAGGTGAAACAATGATGCAATGGATCATAGAACTGAGCTAAGGTAGGGAGAATCCCCTCTGGTACATCGGTATCCAAAATAAACAAGAGCTTTCCATAACATTTCCGGAACTCCTGGGAATCAACCACCAATGCTCCTAGCCTTTTCAACTCCACTATATTAGGATTCTTGAAGGTGTACTTCTTTGTGTTCCTCCTTTCAAAATTCATAACCATAGACATCTGGAATTTGGCAAAAGTTCCTTATGAGTCCCTTGAAATCTCAAAAACAATGCTCATGAATGCATGATGGCATGTATGCAACAACCACAAACAAGATCACACAAAGCACACGGGTTTAGGTTCCAAGTCACGAGCATGAAGTCAAGCTAACAGAACACCAACCCACACAGGTAAGTACTATGGTTTTGTCTTCATTGTACCTGCAGAAACCAAAAGGGTGCTAACAGAGGTGCCCGGAGTTAACAGCCATCTTTAGAATATCATCGGTACGTTGGATTACTCCCCAACCGATAACATTCTTAAAATAGACCTCGTCCGAGTGTAGTATCGTGTGACAACCACCTTAGGTTTACACCCAGACAGTTTCTGCACTACGTTCCTAAATTGGCTTGGATGGGTTAAGGGTTCTACGGTCCTCAGTATGATCAACTCAAGGTCGGAAGATAATGCCACGAATGATTACTCATCATGACATTGACAATCCAAGAGAGCCTAACCGAGTGGAGATTATCAAATTGATATAGCTTTGGACTACTCCATCACTTATCGCTTTGAATATCGTCGTCCTATCATAAGTTCAACTCAGATCCAGGTTAGAATCTATCTCACTCACAGAGGATCACCAAAACCGAAACAGAACAAACAAATAACAAACAAATCAAACCAAAGCAGTAAATAAATCAAAGTAGGCCGAATCCACTTAGAGATTACTCCCCAGCAGAGTCGCCACTTTTCTGTAGCGGTAAAAACATGAGTGTAAGCTATTAGTTAACTTAACTCAAAGTAAACAGAGTCGCCACCACGCTTTTATTTTATTCCAAAAGGAAAAGGAAAAAAGAGCGAATAAATCCTAATGAATCTAAAAGCAAAAAAAGGCTAAAGAAACACAACAGAGAAACGGGTAAGGGGATAGGTTACACAATGGGAAGGTTTTACGCACCCAAAATGTCTGTGGTACTCCACGGGAGCCCTTTGAAAAATTTACTACTTTTGGTTTGAAAATGGTTTGTAAAATATGAGTGGAGGGATGAGAAAAGAATTATTTTTTTTATATTTTTGCGTTTGGAGAAGTTTACCACCTCATGCCTACGTACCCACAAAGTGCAATGCAAGATCAAAATCCCGTAGTTCGTGGTACAAATAGTAAAAAGGGTGGGTTATGATTGATTTTATTAAGTGAAGAGAATTCGTCATCTTCAAGTGGATAGCCAAAAAATCCACCATGAGAATGAAGGCATGGACTCATACATCATTATGGGGAGGGAGCCAACTCGGATAAAATCAACGAGTATGCCACTAAACCCCCACAAATGACAAGAGACTCAATTACATCAAACTACAACCATGGAGATTGAGAGACTTACACCTGACTAAAGAATAATGACTCGTAATCGGCACTCTTTAAAAGAAAATAAACAAAAGTGCCCAAAGGCACAAAACAAATTGAATGAGTTTGATTCTTTTTATTATTTTATTTTTTTTAATTAAGGTCAACATGATTAGATTCATTGATTTTTTTAAAAAGAAGAGAAAGAGATAAAAAAAAAACGCTTGACAAAAGTCAAGGTTTTTGATTATTAAAGAGGTGATGATTTAAAAAGAAAGAACCCTTTGAAATGGGGGGAAGATTTTGAAAATTGAAGAATGGGAGGAGATGAAGGGACTATCCTAAAAATAAAATAAAGAGATAAGGGAAGAAAGATCTAACCAAACTTGATAAAATTCCAAGTTATGAGCATAAGAGTTCCATCCTTATAAGCTAGCAAATGGCCAAATAAAGGCTAAATCCAACTTTATGATGATCAAGGCAAAGGAAGTGTCCTAAGAATCTAAGTCCAAATCTTCACTCCAAATTCTAAGGATAGTAATCAATTGTCCCGAAATTAAAGTCACCAGTTTTTAGAGATTTAATCTTTTATTAATGTTTTTGTGTCCAAATGGACAAGAGGAAAATCAACATCAAAATAATAAGAACAAATAATAAACATGATATGGATGAATAAAGCAAAATATAATAAAGGCAATAAAAGTGCAAGAAATTAAATGTTAGTAACAAAAGAAATAAAAATGCAAGAATCTAAAATATTAATAATGGTAATAGTATAATAATATTTACATAATAATGGTATGGTGAGCTTAATCAACCACAACCAAAAAGGAAAAGTAACCAAAATCGAAGGTGACCAGATCCGCTTAGCATCTTACACTATAGCGATTAATCAAGGCAAACCGAACAGAATTCAATGAAATTTGAAAGGCGATTGGGAGACCCAAAGCACCTACGCATCAAAAATTCACAAGGCTCGATTCTTGATGCAATATGATTAACCACTTTGGGATTACGCGATCAACAAGAGATCCGGTCCAGGAAAGTGTAAGTACCCAATTAGATTTTTATTCCGAAGTCGGGACACATTTAGTTCTATGTTAAGCCATCGTCGAGTAATTTACGGAGTAATTACCCTACAAATGAGGCCGGCCACCACCAATTAAGGTGCATAATGTTAGTGTTAATGCATGCGAGATAAACGATATTTAAATCGTTATCCGGACGCGATACCGCACAAAACTAAAGGTGAATACCAAATTGAGCCACACTTATGGTATTCTTTCATCCTTAAGTTCAATCACTCATCTCGGTGGATTCAAGCATGAAAATGTATCACTAATACAAAATACCTTAAATGAATTCAACAATCCACTTAAAGGTAGTTTTGAATTAATGAACATTACTTACTCTAATCTACACCCAAAGTCCATTGAAATTAAAGAGAAATCACTTCCAAAAGTGCTTCCCAAGGTAAAAATAAAAAGGAGGAAGAAGAAGAAGAAAGAGGAACCAAAAAGAGGCTTGAAACAAGACAAAAACACCATTCTGACTTGTGTTAACCGGTTAACCAATTGGTTAACCGGTTAACGCAAGCAGATTTTGGAAAATTTGCGTTGTTTTTAAACTGGTTAACCGGTTAACCAAATGGTTAACCGGTTAACGTTGTACTAGATGCTAAAAAATGCAGCAAATTCAGCATGATCCATTTTGAAACCTTTTCTCAAACATTGGATGATCATGATCTGAATTTGCACGAATTTTAAAACCAAAACACAGTGGAAACCCTGCAATCAAACAATAAATAAAGATCCAATGGATCTAGAAACAAAAGCACCAAAGATCTACATCTTGAATGTTGATGGTGGATATGGGTTGATGGAGGAAGATGAATTACCAAAAGCTTTTCTTCAAATTGAACCAACACAAGCTTAGATCTACTGAAATTGATGAGCAAGAGAATGAAAGAATGAAGGTCTAGCTCAAGTAAATCAAGAATTCAATGTGAATTCTTGATAACTTCAAAAGAAAGAAAGATGAGCTTTGGAGAATTTTGGTGTTGGGGGAGTAATTTGAAAGAGGTTTTGTGGCTATCAAAAGCTTGTGGAATGAATGAAATTGTGGTCCTATTTAAAGGCCTTAGGTATGAAATTTTGGTGGAATGGAGCTTGCTTTGGTAATTAAAATTTTGGTGGGAAATGGAAAAGAGTGGTGATTAGTGAGGGTTTATGGTAGGAAATGATCAAAGTGATGTAGAGAAATCAGAAACCAATGGATCCAGAATATTCCAATTAAATCAATAATCTAAGGGTGCTGAATTTGAATAAAAAATTCAAATTTCGCACTGGTTAATTGGTTAACCATTTGGTTAACCGGTTAACCAAGCTGAAATTTGAATTTTTATTCAATCATGGTTGCTTGGTTATTTCGGCCTGATTCTTTTGTACGTCGAAGAAATGAACACATGAACCTTGGAAATCCTTTGAATGAATCAATTAACTTGGGAAATCTTTGATCTGATAATTTTGAATTATTTGGGGATCGTCTTCGACTTTTGTCTGTGAAATTTACTCGAGCTGCGGGACTGCCCCTTTTTTTGGCATTTTTATATGGTTCCTCTTCCTGAAAAAGGTTAGCAAAAGGAAACAAAATATTTTTGGATTTTGATTAATGGTAAACACAAACAAGTAAAGCAATTAAAGACAACGGTGATCCCCTGCGAGGCAAAAACCTAACCCGAGAGGGACCGTGCAACCAGTGCGATCTTGTTTGTATGCAAGATGCAGATGAAATGCGAAGAAAACTTAGGGCAAAAATTAGGGTGCAACACCGCTGAGTTGAAAAGCCACATCGGACAGCTCAGGCAAAAAAGGGTATCCCGGTGGATTGAAAACCCGAAAGGGCGATCCACGCAAAACAAGGGAATGAGCGAACAACTGTGATTCGGGTAATCTAAACCAAATCACCGTTTCGTACAGCCTGACAATATCAGAAGTATAGGAATCAGTCCCCTCATCTTCTTCAAAAAAGCAAAGGCAAGAACAGAAAGTTTTGAAGACATGTTGGTCTTAGCAAGAAGGAAACTCATTGGAATGTCATGCACATTGCCATTAGAATAGTTTCTTTTCTCAATTTTATGGTAGCTACCTCTTTCCAGGTAGTTGCTTCCTGATGTAGAACTTTGCCTATTTAGAGGCCTCTCAATAAATGAATATTCAGTCAAAAGTTGTGTTGTGTTTGTTTACTCTGTTTGCAAAAATGTCCTGAATTCTTGGCAAAAAGAACATTGCATTTGAAACATGATGATTTTCTCTAAAATAATGACATTGCAGGGAAAAATTTAAACCCATCTTTGAGTGTCGGGTGGCAAGGGATGAACAGATAATACCATGCAAGTCCCCGGGGCACATAGGTGTATACTGTTGTTGCAGGTTTTGTAGGATGATAACATATTTCCCCAAGCCGAGAGTGTTCCCCCAGCTGAGGCAGATCAGATGGAATTGATCCCCAGCAGAACTCCAAGGCTAATTGAAGAGCTCTCATCCCCAAGCGGATTATCTTTCCACAAGTGAAGTATACCCAGTAGACAGTGTAACACCCCAAATTTGCCCTCTCATTTTCATAGCATTTAGCATATCAGTTTCATATTTCGCACTGCATCATTAGCATAGAAAGATGAAGCATAACATTCATAGCATAACACAGGGCTGACAGTGATCTCATTTGAGTATGGTTGTTCAGTTTGCGATTTGATTCAGGTGGACGTTTGACCTAGCTTGGTCAAGCTGTCAGAATCCCTTTAATTTCAAGTTATTTGTTTCAGTGGTTAGGTTTCAGGCAGTGCATATGCAGTGTTAAGGTGTGTGGTGTGTGGAATTTATTCGGTTTATCGAACATTGGTTCATGTTGGAGTTTGGTGCTTTGGCTTGGTTGAGAGTTTGATATTTCTTTAGTGGTTCATCCGTGAAGTTATTTGATCAATTCAGACTGATTCGATGCATATCACACCAATTGGAAATATCGACCATCTAGTTTCATTTTCCTCACATTCAATTTCATTTTCATTTCTCACATTCTTCTTAATTTTCTTTTTATTCTATTCTCTTTATTTTTATATCCAAGACCCATCATTCATTTTTTTTTTTAAAAATGAAGAAAAGAAACCAAAGATTCTCCATCACCACTAGCAATAACCAAAGGAGAGAATGAGAAAAGTGAGATAAGAAAAGAAAAAAGGCTTGATCCTATACAGTGGCCCTCCACCTCACGAGTTTTCTGCAACGATGGAAAAAACCACATCTCCAGCCGGTGTTTCTCTTGCCAATACACACGCGTTCCGCGCAATATCCAAAAAAAAACACTCAGCAGTATGCACATAACAGAATGAGAAAACGGAAAAAATTGGAAATAACAGAATGCAGTGAACGCAGTTAATGAGAGCCATAACAGATTCGTCCGTTTCATAAAGAAGGAATAACAAAAAAAATCCAGAAGGAGAGAAAAAGAGGGAAGAAAATTCAAAATCACGTTCATAATCACAAATAACTGACGGATTCGTCACACTTTTCACCATAACAGAATCACACCAGAAAAATAACCAACAAAAAAAATCCGCTCTCCTTCATCTTCTTCAACACCAAGAGCAAAAACGGATTTTATCAACTCTTCTTCATGAGATAACAAACCGATGCTTCGTCATCATCAACATCTCACCATTTTCCAATAACTCATAAGCTCGTCATCATCATCACGGATTCAAGGTCAGCTTCGTCATCATCAATTGCATTCATCATCACCAATAACAGAAAAGCAAAGAGAACAAAGTTGAACTCATCGTGATTGGCTTCTATGTATCAATCTCCTCCATCATCAAGATAGCAACATAAATCCATTATCTTCATTAATCTGCAAACAGAGGAGATCTTACATCACCAAGTCGAAAACCGAACGATGTATCAATCGAGTTAGCTTTGTCATCTTCATCAATTCTGCACAAGAACAGAGCTACGAAACTGAGTTCATCAATTCATCAAACAAACAACAAAGAAATCGATATTACTCACCATCAACATCATCAATCGGTGACTGAATCACAACGGTTTTCTTCGAAAGCACAAACAGAGGCTCAATCATTCACCTTCTTCACGCGAAATCAAAGGCCGAATCAGTCGCGTCGGTTTCGTTGTCAACAACTTCGTGCACCGTCAACTCGGAGTGATTCGTTCTCTCATAAGCCGACAGCATCGTCGTAGTTGAAACAACGGTAGCAGCGTTGACGCGATTTCGTTGCAAGGTACGCATCACTGAACGCCATAGATTTATTGTTGATGTGGTTTTGTTCTTGCCTCTGAGTTTGCGTTTCGAAAGCTAGTGGTGGATTTGCGATTTAGAGGAGGTTTTCGGAACGCCGGCGAAACGAACGGTAGCGAAGGTTTTTGAGGATGTTCGGAGGTGAGTGGACGTTTGGGAATGGTGGTGATGGAAGCCGACGAACTCGGTGGTGAGATGTCGAAGGAGAAAGGAGGCGGAGGTCTGGTGATTTTACGGCGGCGGTTAGGTCAATTTGAAGAGGAGGTTGAATGAGAGGGTGGCGCTGAGAGAGAAAGGGTTTCTATTTGTTTTTTACTTTGCTGTTTATTTTGTTTGAATGTGTTTTAAAGTAATGAGAAAGAATAATAAAGTATTGGAAGATTTGATGATAATGGAAAGAACGTGGAAACCAATGTGATAAGGAGATAAGTCTTAGGTAGCCTTTGTGATTTCTGCCTGTACCGGCGGTGACACTTGTCACCGTCCGGTAGGGCCTTCCCCTCCAATCGTGCGTGAACACCTCCACCATGGCAGAATGGGCCTGCGTTTTTGGGCTTTACCAGGTGCTATTCGCACCTCCTCCCTACTTAGCCCATTCAAATTCAGTATAATGCCCTTACTACATACACTTCTCACCAAAGTCATTTTAATTTCTTTTCCAATTTAATTCTTCTTTTATTCAGTTTGCTTTTAATTCACATAAAATAGATTCTCTCATCCAAAAATTCTCAAATAAATCATAGACCTTCCTTTTTGTTTCTAGTTTTTTATCACATTTTTATTTTATTTTTTCCATTGATCCACGTGCCAGGAATAATTCACCAATGTGCATAGCTTCATTTGCTTCATTTCTTGACCAGTCTGTCTTGTCTATTTTCTATAGCCTTCAATATTTGGAGTTTTGATCCCATTCTTTTTGCATTGTGTTCCTAAGATCTTGTAGTTTTCATGTGATTTTTCTCTGAATTTTTAGGAAATTATTTCTTGAGTTTTGGTCTGGTATCTTGTGATGTAAGTTTTCTGTCCTAGCTTGTGTTCTTGCCTCCATTTGACTTAGTTCCTTTCTGAATATTTGCAAATCCTTTTGGCTAGTTGATATAACAGGTTTGAGGACCTTTTGGTTTCAGTTGTGGAATTTTTAGATGGATGGTTGATTATTTGTGGATTTTATCTTGAACCTTGTCCCATTTTGCCTCTTTTGGTTCATTAGATCTCTTATAGGCTTTGAAGGGCAGTTGTGCCAACTTCTTCTTCTCATTTGGGGTTACTTTGGGGTGTGGGTACCTTCCGGGTCCTAGGATAGGTCTTGTGCCTTTTGATTTTTGAGTTTGCTTCTTATTCAAGTCATTTGTTTCTTTAAGTGTTTAAATTCCATTCTTTTGATTCCGTTGCTTCTATTTTGACATTGTTTGGTATTGTGTGACTTCTCTCTTCATCTTGCTGGCCTCTTAGGCCATTCTTTATATCATTTTGATTCTAGTTTTGAACTTTGTGCTTGTATTTTGTGTGTTTTGCATTACATCTTTCATAAGTGCACATTTGTTTCCATATGTATTCATGTTGCCTCATTTTAAGTCATAAGTCTCTCATCTTCATTTCTTTGAGTTGAATTGGCATTAAGCATTTGTTTACTTCATTTCACTTCTTATTGTTGGATGATATCATGTTAATTTGCTCATTTTGTTTCATTTGTGCATACTAACCTTGCAGGGGCTATGGTAAGTGTGAGGTGTGGGAATTGAGTTCCACATCTCCAATTCTTATCTCTTTCTCTTATGTTTATGTGAACTAACCCTCTTTTGTTGGGCCTAGGCCTTTCTCATCCCTTCTTCTATCTTGTTCTTCTTTCTTCAATAGGATAGAAACCTCACTAACCCTTAGGACATCCATGCATGTTAACACTTAGGATTGCTTTAGTCCCCTTTAGAATTTTTCCTTTGAGATCCTTTGGTGCTATCTCTCTCTTCTCATCTTCAAACTTAATTTTAATTCACTTAATAAAGGTTGAGTACTTTCATGTGACATGAGACTTTGCTATGAGATGCTTGCACGCGTTCCATTTCGGGGCGAGGTGTGAGTCATCACTCGTGGTGGATAGGTCTTAACATGAGTACCTCACAAAGAAAAGCTAAAAAACACTTCTTAACCAAAAAACCACAAAAACACTTAATAATGGTAATAGGCCAGTGTGCTTGAGCCTTCACTTGTGGGACTAGCTTTGGGGATTTCCTCCATAGATAGGTGTGCCTCTTGCGCATTCCATTTCGGGATGATGTGAGACGTACACATCCCATTGAGTAAGACTTAGGTACACTTACCTATGCAAACTTTCACTCATAAAAGCTTCATAAAAAATCTCAAACAAACAATAAGCGTCTTTCCTTCGGGAATTCTTTTCTCACCTCATTCGCTCTGTACAAGAACTTGCTCCTACTTGTCACTTTGCGAGACGGTTACGCACTCGTCGTCCGAGTCTGCAACACCTGAGCAATGGCATAGGCAGTTCAAGCCTTTAATTCACAAGCAATTTTCCTTGTTACCCCTAGTTAGGGGAACTACGGCGTCTCTGATCCTCATTATCCTGATGAGGTACGTAGGCAGCGGGGTAGGGCCCGTTCGAGCACAATCTTTATTTTCCCTACATTTTTCTTTTCTTTTTTATTTTAGTTCCTTTCCAGTTCCAGTTTCTTTTCATTTCCATTTCTTTTGCTGCAGCTTTCATACCCTCACCCTTTGAAACAGTTTCTTTTGCAAGCGTGGATCCCGTCGGGTACGACGGACGATCTGGGTGCTAATACCTTCCCAGGTCGTAACCGACTCCCGAACTCAGATCTTTGGTTCGCAAGGCCTTGTCATTTCCTTCTTCCTCAGGTTTGTGCAACATTACCTTTCCCATTCATTCGGGATAAAAATGTCTGGCTGGCGACTCTAACCTTTTCGCGCCACTTTCGCGTTTGTACTAGGATGAAAATCCCGGGAGCGACAGTTGGCGACTCTGCTGGGGACTGCAGACTAGTGATCTCTGGTTCCCCTGTGAGACTCTCATAGCGCTTGTGTGTTGCTATTTCATTGGGTGATGTTTGTTTGATGTGGCTTGTTGTATCGTATTGTTGTTTGTTTACTGCTTTATGTACAGCTTTATTTACAGTTTTCAGTATTTATTTTCCGCATCATATATCATACTGGACTGTCTGGACTGGTTTTCTGTTTGGTGGGCTTGGGTGATACTGTTTCTGAGAGATAAGCCAAGTACCCGGCTTGAGTGCACCCTAGGATTAGAGTGGACATATTGTACTCGCATGTGACATGATGAGTGGCGATGTGTTTCACGCCCAGATTGCGACCATCTTGGAAATATCTTGTGTGGGGATTTCCTCCACTTCGGGATAGGACCTTGACAGTTATGTGCATCTGGGGACCGATCATTGAGAACCTTTGTGGAAATAACCCTCTCCAGTGGTGGCAGTGGCAGACCATATTTTGTGGCAAACCCATTCGCACCCGAGGGTCCACTGGGGACTCGCATAGGATGGCCTAGTTCTCTTATAGGAACTCAGTCAAAGCATTTGGTCGTATGACATTAGTACTGTATCCTACGGGCTGAATGTACTATTGTTTCTCGATTTCAGCGCTTGAAGCTGGGAACCTATAGGGGATGCTTGTTTTTCCCAGACTCAGCTGAGGCCTCCCTGCGTAGTACATAATGCCTAACCGATTCCCTGATTTGGTCATGAGCCATTTCTCGAAAATGGTGAAAGTATTATTTCTATTCGGCTTTGAGAGTCCGTGATGTTTGACCCGGAGCACACCCGTGAGATTGGGAGGGGTTTACAGGTTTGCAGGAACCCTTGACCTCAACATACACTTCATCATCAGTGTGATCTTATGTTTTGATCCGGTTATTATGATCCTGGAGCTCTTGATCCTTGGTTATGAGTTCTTATCAGATGGTTATTATTCAGAGGACATATATCATTGGTCACTCGGTTCTCAGTTCAGTGTTCCGTATTCAGACAGACACCAGTTCTCGATCACTTGCCAGCTACATACATACCATCATAGCATTCTAGCATACATGTTCAGTTATTTCCGAGGATCTCATATCTGAATCGGAATGTTGGATTTTTCTTCTGTATCAAAATGTGGATAAAAGTAGATAGATTCTTTGGAAGTAACTGAACATGGCATCTCATAGCATTTGCATTGCATTTCTGTTCAGCAGGCAGGGCTCATTCGTTCTTTGTTCACCATCTACAGTTGAGACTTTGGTTCTCGTATCAGACTTGAAGCAACTTTCGAGAAGATCATGGACCCTGGAGAGCAAAGCCAGTCTGCAAGTGTTGGGTTGACAAAAGATCAGTGGGACCAACGTTTGGAGGCTATGATGACTTTGGCAAGGCAGGATGGCCGTAATTCCGCTCAAGCTCAGCCGGCACAGACCCCTGTTGGGAATCTAGATGTTCAAGAGCGCCAAGTCGCCCGAAGTGGACATTCTTCTTCTGTTGATGCTGCAGATTATCACAGTTTTGCTTTCACTATGCCAGATCCCCAAGAGGCAATCCCTGTGGTGAGACTCCCAGATCCACGAATTGTGGAGAGGGAAGAGAGATTTCGTGTGTTGGAGGAAGAGATCAAAGCCCTTCAAAATCGTAATGTAATTGATCTAAGTGCTGCAAGCATGTGTCTGGTGCATGGCCTGGTAATACCTCCAAAGTTCAAAGTACCGAAGTTTGAAAAGTACAAAGGGGATAGTTGTCCAAGGCAACATTTGGTAAGATTTTGCAGAAGGATGGCCTCACATGAGCATAATGACAAATTGATGATTCATTGTTTCCAATATAGTCTGAGTAAGGCATCGTCGAGTTGGTATATGCAGTTAGATAGCAGTTGTATCCAGTCATGGTCGGACCTAGCCAGTGCATTTGTGAAGAAGTATGACTACAATCTTGACAGAGCTCTTAGGCGCATGGATTTGCAAGTTTTATCCCAAAGAGATGGTGAATCTTTCAGAGAGTATGCCCAGAGGTAGAGAGAAGTAGCTGCTCGAGTTCAACCCCCGTTATCAGACAGAGAATTGGTTGATCTTTTCATAGAGACATTACAGGGGACGTACTTAGAGAGGTTGAGTGGCAGTGGAACTTCGAGTTTCTCAGACTTGGTGATAGTTGGAGAACGCATTGAGAGTTTTATCAAAATGGGAAAGATCCAAGGCATTTCAGATAGCTAAGCTGAAGAGAATGAATCTTTTGTCAGTTCCCAGGAAAAGGATGTGATTGATGCAATATGGGAAGATCCTTCAACTCCATTGACTTATCCACATTACCCATGCATTTCAGCTGCTCAGAGTCAGCAACCTTCTGAATCCGTATGTCATATTTCAGTTAACAGTGAACCTCCTCAGTACCAACAAATACCATGCCAATAGAAGCATACTCCGCAAAGGCGTTGTTACTACACTAAGAGATCCAAAAGGTATTTTGATCCATTACCAGTACCATACAGCCAGATACTTCCATGTCTGATCGATAGTGGATTGATAGTGCCGAAGAAGCTGGGTCCAGTTCCTTTTCCATATCCACCAAGTTTTGATCCCAATGTTCAATGTGGATTCCATGGCAACGCACCAGGACATTCAGCTGAAGAATGCAAGCCTCTCAGGGATAAGGTCCAAGATTTGATTGAGTCCGGGTTGATTTCAGTGACACCTCAAGGCATTCAAGTTAACGAGTCTCCGTTTGGTCATGTGGGTTCGTCAGCTCATGTTATGGAGGAATTTATCGAAGATATATGTGAAGGTGATTCTCAGTTTGATTTTGAAGAGCGGCTATGTACCTCATTTTGATCCCTATTGAGGGGAACTACGTCGCTCTGATTCTTCATTGGTCTTTGGTCAATGGAGATACGTAGGCAGAAGATCGTCAGGTCTTTCCGAGCAACCTTAGGTGTCAAACTTATGTGGCAATCTCATCTCAGTATCACTCTTTTCTTTAGACGTCTCGTGTGAATGTTTGAACGTCGAAAGCTTCAGGTCATAATAATTGGAAATGAAGTATGGTGCTGACATGTTGCCAGTGGATTGAAGACTGCAGATCTTATCAGGAAAAGTTGTTGTCTACTGAAAGTATTCAAGATCAACCGGTCCAGACGGAGTCAAGTCTCCTCAACAATGGCATTGCTCAGCTTTTTTATTGCATTTTCATGTGTAGCTTTTATATGTTTGTCTAAACATTTGTATGCTTGCATGAAACTTGTTTGTTTTGAATGTTAATCATAAGGAAATGCACATGTTCTTCTTGAAGTAGTTAATTCATATTTTTCCTTATAATTTTGTGTGTGCATTGCAATACCAACTGTTGTTCTTAAACTCTGTGATGGAGGATGACGAAATGAAAACGCAAAAATCTCCATTTGTGTGCTCTTGAATAAGACCTTGTTGACGATGTACAGGCTTTGTTTCAAACCCTAAACACCGGAGATATAAGGGAGATAAACACTCGTTAACCCCTTTGAGCCTTGAAGTAGGAGTTTCTTTTCACATGAAAAAAACCCTCACATTTAACCCGGGGCAGGGTAAGTGTCAGCTAGTTGGACCAAGCGTTCATGCTTCCATAAAGGAGTGTATCTGAGGATCCCTAACGTTTCAGTGTACCAAATCAGGAGGTCCAAAGACCGCAAACCACAACAGTTATCCATCATCGACCAAAAAGTGGGACAGTCACAACCCTTACAAAACAGTCAAGACAAACAGTGTCACACGATTTGTTCGAAAAGAAAAAGAAAAAAAAAGAAATAAGTAGCCCGCTAAGTCAAAACTTGAAAACAGACGACTTAGGCAAAAATTAGGGCATCCCGCTGGACTCCAATTGCAAAAGATTCAAAAGAATCAGTCCAGGCAAAAGTTAGGGATAAACTAAGAGAATGAAAAAGCAAAAAGACGAAAAGGATTACACAAGAAAAATCCTTAAGCAAGAACAAGTCGTGTGATGCAAACACAAAAGAAAATAAGGGTGACTGTTATCCCAACAACAACCTCAATGGTGCTTAAACTGTTAGAGTCATTGGTTCCTCAACCAACACAAAACCCTTCGGAATGGTGAGCGCTTGTGAAAGCTAGTTGAACATAGGAATGGAAGGACATCACGGAGAGGGGTGGGCACATATTAACTTTGAGCCTATATCCTTTATTTTTATAACCGTGAACCAGACCACGATACAACCCTTAAAAGTCCTAATTGAAACAGGGTTTATTCGAGAGCGTGCCACCATGAGATAGCGTTCCTGACTCCTACGAGTTGTGCTAAAAGACCCTCGTTGCTATTGCATATGCATGTTTATTTCATAAAAAAAATATTGTACTGTCTTAACCAGTGATTTGTTCACAAACGACCTTTTTTTCAATAAAAGCTTCAAGACTAACATGTGTTGCATTAGAATTTTCATTCTCAGAATAAGACATTTTCTGCTTGCATACATTTGTTTAGCATCAAAGAAGTTCACATATGGAACCTCAGTCTAGAAGTTTAATCTTTCCAAGTTGAGAAGGCGGAAACTTCGGAAGGACATTCATGTCAAGGGGCATTTTTCCAAGAAACTCCTTTGAATATGGACTTTTCTAACCAGTTGGGTTAACTGCAGCCAATCAGTGGCAATCACGTCGATTAATTTCTTCAAATTCCAGCCAAACTGGGGCAATCACTTCGAGATTTAAATCTCTCACAGAGCAGTTAGCCTGGGTGTTTTCTCCAAAGCAAGGCTCGTACTGGGGCAGGTCACCCTAGAAGCACTAGAAGTTACTCTCTCCAGAAGACGGTTAATCAGATGCACCTACCCAAGGTTCAGAATACTAGGGCAGAACACCTCATGATGATGCAAGATCTTGGGGAAAATTCCTCCATGGACCATACAGTTTGAAATGGTTACTTCGAGGTCTACAAGAGTTTGGAAACACTGAAGCATTTCAGATGCTAGGTTTTCTGTAAAATCCTCTTGAGACAATATGACGGTATGCAAGGCCGTTCCCAAAATAAACGTCTGATGGTTGATCCCAGTAGGGCGCGGGAAGCGTGTTTCCCTAATCAGAGAATTTATCCTCAGTCGTTATGGTTACTTCATCTGATCATCATAGACGACTAAAGTCCGATCTTTGTTGGCATCTCCTCAACTATGACATGTTGGCATCTATATGCGTTCAGCCTCTCACTTCAGCTGAGTATGGCAATCTTCACTCTGGTTTTCTTCGACCCTCGAGTCGATATCATCGCTTCTGTTCCCTCAACCCTCGAGTTGATGTTGTTTTGTTTTCCTCGACCCTCGAGTCGGCATTGTCATGTTATTCCCTCAACCCTCGAGTTGATGTTGTTTTGTTTTCCTCGACCCTCGAGTCGATGTTGCTATTCTATTCCCTCAACCCCCGAGTTGATGTTGCTTTGTTAACCTCGACCCTCGAGTCGACATTGTCGCTTTCGTTTCCTCGACCCTCGAGTCGATGTTGTTGTCGCCTTATTCCTCAACTCTCGAGTTGACGTTGTTGTGTTCTCTTCGACCCTTGAGTCGATATTTCCGTTTCTTACGACCCTTGAGTCGATATCATAATCTTCACTTCTTCAACCCTTGAGTTGATACCCAGTAAGTCTGTCATAAAAGAAAATTCAAAAATCATATCATCCTGGCTCAGCCACACTGGATTTATTTATGCCCAGGGCAGGTGTGCATATCTTTGTGCTTACGGAGTACAATATTTCGCAGTGACACGAGGTTTTTCATGAATCCTTGCGAGACAAATTCTTCCATAATCCATGCAGTCTGGGGCAGTTATGTCAAGATTCGACGAATCTCTAAAGAGTTTGAAGACTTGGACATTTTGGATGTCAGGTCTTTTGTAAAATCCTCTTAGGTTGATCTTCAAGCAGTCAACTAGTCCAGAAAATGCAAGAGGTCACTAGATGATATTCCCCACAGAGTTCATATTTGATTCTCCATCAGTGAAATATTCCCCAAAAAAGTTGCTAGTCTTTTGGGTATTTGATGATACAGCCAGGTATTCATCACCTCAGTCAGAGTTGAGTATCCAGACCTCTTGACTTGTCTTCCCCTGCAGAGTTGTATCTCTTGCTGCCAATCAGGCATTTGTCTGTGGCTCGTCCGCAACTCCTCAACATTTGTCTATGCTTTGAAATGGTTACCTTGTTATTGCTCGTCTGCAATTTCCAGCACTCGTCTGTGTTTGGTTATGATAGTTGTTGTTGCTCGTCCGCAACTCCTCAACATTTGTCTGTGCTTTGAAATGGTTACCTTGTTATTGCTCGTCTGCAATTTCCAGCACTCGTCTGTGTTTGGTTATGATAGTTGTTTGTCCGCAACTCCTCAACACTCGTCTGTGTTCTGAGATGATATTTGTTGTTGCTCAGCTGCAACCTCCCAACACTCGTCTGTGTTTGGTATTGGATCCTTTGCTGCACTCGTATGTGCCTTGATATGTGTTCTCTGCTGTTGCTCGTCTGCAACTGTCTAGCACTCATCTGTGGTTGTTTGAAGCTCGTCTGCTTTTATCCCCCATAGGTCGTTTGTGTTCTGAAGCTCGTCTGCTTTGCTTGGGTACTCGTCCGTATCATCCTCAGCACTCGTCTGTGCTAGCTTACATCTAAATGGGAAGATTTGTTGTGTACTCTGGTATTTCTGTATTGCTACTTCAAATGCTCGTCTGTGTTTGAATTTCTGGTATTCGTCTATACCAGTGGCTGATACTCGTCTGTATCATTGCCTGAGACACTCGTTTGTGTTTCTCAGATCATCGTCTGATACTCGTTCGTATCATTGATTTATAGCACTCGTTTGTGTTATCTTGATGATCGTCCAATACTCGTCTGTATTGAAGAGGTTTCGAATCCTGACAGTGGGAATTAATGTCAAAATGATTACCGGTCCTGGCGTAACAGGTAAATCCGAGGGAGACTCGTCTGTCTCATGTGTTAAGGACTCGTCTGTCCAGCTCCTGGTGTCACAGGGTTTGTCTGGAGACTCGTCTGTCCCAGTGTATGTTCTCGAAGTGTGTGTTTTGTGGACTCGTATGTCCAGCTCCTGGCGTCACAGGATTGTTTGAAGACTCGTCTGTCTTGATTCTCTTACTTCAGATATCAGTTTCAACTTGGAAGAAGCTCGTCTGCTTTTTCTATCCCCAGAGCGTCATCTGGTCGGGTTTATTTCCCGGTGTTGCATTCTTCGTCTGAGTGCAAATTTCTGGTCTTCTTGGTATTCAACCACAGTTTATCTTGAATGGTCGATAGCCCGTACTATCGTCCTTTTCAGATTAACGGATGATTGAATAGGGGCAGCTGTAACACCCCAAATTTGCCCTCTCATTTTCATAGCATTTAGCATATCAGTTTCATATTTCGCACTGCATCATTAGCATAGAAAGATGAAGCATAACATTCATAGCATAACACAGGGTTGACAGTGATCTCATTTGAGTATGGTTGTTCAGTTTGCGATTTGATTCAGGTGGACGTTTGACCTAGCTTGGTCAAGCTGTCAGAATCCCTTTAATTTCAAGTTATCTGTTTCAGTGGTTAGGTTTCAGGCAGTGCATATGCAGTGTTAAGGTGTGTGGTGTGTGGAATTTATTCGGTTTATCGAACATTGGTTCATGTTGGAGTTTGGTGCTTTGGCTTGGTTGAGAGTTTGATATTTCTTTAGTGGTTCATCCGTGAAGTTATTTGATCAATTCAGACTGATTCGATGCATATCATACCAATTGGAAATATCGACCATCTAGTTTCATTTTCCTCACATTCAATTTCATTTTCATTTCTCACATTCTTCTTAATTTTCTTTTTATTCTATTCTCTTTATTTTTATATCCAAGACCCATCATTCATTTTTTTTTTAAAAAAGAAGAAAAGAAACCAAAGATTCTCCATCACCACTAGCAATAACCAAAGGAGAGAATGAGAAAAGTGAGATAAGAAAAGAAAAAAGGCTTGATCCTATACAGTGGCCCTCCACCTCACGAGTTTTCTGCAACGATGGAAAAAACCACATCTCCAGCCGGTGTTTCTCTTGCCAATACACACGCGTTCCGCGCAATATCCAAAAAAAAACACTCAGCAGTATGCACATAACAGAATGAGAAAACGGAAAAAAATTGGAAATAACAGAATGCAGTGAACGCAGTTAATGAGAGCCATAACAGATTCGTCCGTTTCATAAAGAAGGAATAACAAAAAAAATCCAGAAGGAGAGAAAAAGAGGGAAGAAAATTCAAAATCACGTTCATAATCACAAATAACTGACGGATTCGTCACACTTTTCACCATAACAGAATCACACCAGAAAAATAACCAACAAAAAAAATCCGCTCTCCTTCATCTTCTTCAACACCAAGAGCAAAAACGGATTTTATCAACTCTTCTTCATGAGATAACAAACCGATGCTTCGTCATCATCAACATCTCACCATTTTCCAATAACTCATAAGCTCGTCATCATCATCACGGATTCAAGGTCAGCTTCGTCATCATCAATTTCATTCATCATCACCAATAACAGAAAAGCAAAGAAAACAAAGTTGAACTCATCGTGATTGGCTTCTGTGTATCAATCTCCTCCATCATCAAGATAGCAACATAAATCCATTCTCTTCATTAATCTGCAAACAGAGGAGATCTTACATCACCAAGTCGAAAACCGAACGCATTAATGAAGGTGTGGAGGTCACGTGATTTTTCTGATGTTTTGTGTATGGAGGTCTTTCGTTCATAGCGTGTACAAGTCATTTGCGAGGCATTGGATCTGGAGGGAAGTGCAAGTTTGAATGTGAGACGCTTGATGAACGTACTAGGGTTTAGTTGACTTCGTGTTCAAATCATTGGATCTGTGGACTTTTTGACTTTAGCTAGCAGCCATAGGATTTGCATACTATTGCTTGTGTTGATTGATTATATGGAAACTGGGCCCAGCGTTTTTCTATTCGCACCCCCTGTTTAGGCCCAGTTTTGAATTAAACTTGGTTCCTTTGTTGTTTATACCCCCTGTCTTTATTTCTATTTATTTTATTTCTCTTTTAATTTGTGTTTCATTTTATGTCATTAAAAATAGTTAGAAGCTTTTAAAAATAGAGAAAAATTCATAGACATTTATTTTAATATTCTTTAATTTTTGATATTTTTATTTCTCAATGTTTATTAATTTTGGTGCCTGACAATAATTTGTGACCTTTATTTCTTTTATTTTAATTTCCTTTATGCACACCTTGCCTTGTTGATTTTATAACTTGAGTTTTAAAATAGTAATGAACATGATTCTTTGTTCTACTGATTCCTAATATGTTAAAGGTCCTTTAGGATTTATTTCATGATTTTTTAGATTTTATTTGCTTGCTTTTGTCATGTTGTTTTATGTTGAAATTTACTAAACTCTAGTTGGACTTTATGCATTTATTTGACTAACTTTTCTTTTGATTTTTGGAGTGGCATTTTGGCATGTGGTTTGTAGGTGATTAAAGTGTTCTCATGATTAATTGTATAATTTTTGGGATTGTTTTCCATTTTAATTGAGTTTCATGTTTGCTTGCTTAGTTTTGAATACTTTCTGGATGTTTGGTTGCTCATTAGTTTAGGAGGGCACTTGTGCCAACTCCTATTAGTTGTTTGACTTGGTCCTAGTTTATAATAGGTTTGATTCACTTCTGGTTGTGATAGATTAATGGGATCTCTTGCCTGTTTATATTCCATTTTTGTTCTTGTTTATATTTCTAACATTTTCAGGTAATGGCATAAGGTAAGTAAGAAGTGTGGATGTTATTCACATTTCAAATTTTCATCTCTTTTCTTTATTGCTCTCTTGCTTTCATTTATGATGTGCCTTATGCCATCCTTTGTTCAACCTCATTTTCCCCCTTTAAAAACAACTTATCTCCTTTAGAGGAGTAAGTTGTATTCTAGTTCTTCATTCTTCTTTCTTTTCATTAGGATAGGTAAACCTCACTAACCTAGGATTCATGTGCATGATAACCTTAGGATTTATTAGTCTCCCTCTAGTTCTTTTACCTTTGAGATCCTTTTTGTTTCTTTCTCTTTTCCTCTCAAAACCAAAACCTAAAAAACACTTAATAACGGTTAAGGTAGCCTTGGGTGTATGGACTTATTCCATGGGGCACTTGTAGTCTTCCCATCTTGGGATAGTACAAGCTTGTCTAGTATGAAGTACAAGTCTGATCTTGAGACTACTTTCACAAAGAAAATCATAAAAAGACATTTCTTCATTTAATTCACAAAAACACTTAATAAATTCAAAGAGTTAGTGAGCTTAGGCCCTAATCTCCGGATTCAAGTTTTGGGGATCTTTTCCTTACTTGAGTGTGCTTGTTCTATTATTCCATCTTGGAATGTAGTAGCAAGTACACATTCCATGGAAAAGAGCTTGAGTTCACTTCCTTGTGTCACACTCATAGAAAACTCATAAAAAACACTGGACAAACAATAAATGTCTCTCCTTCGGGATTTCTTTTCTCATCACCTTCACTCCCATCGTACGAACTTGCTCCTACTTGTCATTTTGCAAGACGGTAACGCACTCGTCGTCCGAGCCTGCAACACCTGAGCATTGGCATAGGCAGTTCAAGCTTTAATTCACAAGCAATTTCCTTGCCACCCCTAGTTAGGGGAACTACGGCGACTCTGATCCTCATTGTCCAGATGAGGTACGTAGGCAGCGGGGTAGGGCCCGTTCGAGCACAATCTTTATTTTCCCTACATTTTTCCTTTTCATTTCTTTTTCAGTTCAGTTCCTTGTCTTTGCAGCAGCTTTCATTTCTTCACCCTTTGAAACAGATTTCTTTGCAAGCATGGATCTCGTCGGGTATGGTGGACGATCAGGGATGCTAATACCTTCCCAGGTCGTAACCGACTCCCGAACTCAGTCTCTTTGGTTCGCAGGACCCGTGTCCTTCCTTTTCTTTTCTTCTGGTTTGTGTAGCATTACCATTCTCCTTCCTTCGGGATAAAAATGTCTGGCTGGCGACTCTAACCTCTTTCCGTGCCACTTTCGCGTTTGTACCAGGATGGAAATCCAGGGAGCGACACTTACTGCTTCTAGATCGGATATCATGTTTAGTGTTTGTATGTGTGCACGATATCAATCAAATCCTAAGTATTCTCACTTAAAAGCTGTCAAGTGTATATTCAGATACCTTCATGGAACATCTAAATACGGGCTTTGGTACTCCAAAGGAAGCGATTGTAGCTTAGTAGGTTACTTCGATTATGATTTTGCTGGTTGTACATCAGATAGGAAAAGCACTAGTGGTACTTGTCACTTGTTTTCAAATTCTTTAGTAAGTTGGCATAGCAAAAGGCAAGTATATGTGGCATTATCTATTGCAGAGGCTGAATATGTTGCAGCCGGTAGTTGTTGCGCTCAGATTTTGTGGCTAAAACAACAACTGCAAGACTTTGATATTCAACTTAAACGTATTCCAATAAAGTGTGACAACACTAGTGCCATTAATCTCACTAAGAATCTTGTTTTACACTCACGCACTAAATATATTGAGATTAGACATCACTTTCTTCGCGATCATGTTGAAAAAGGAGACGTTGTATTTGAGCATGTTGATACTAAAAACCAACTTGCTGACATTTTCACTAAACCCCTAGAAACGGAACCATTCTTCAACATTCGTCGTGAATTAGGGATTCTAGATCTCTCATCATTAGTCTCTTAAGTTCATTTGATTTTTTTTTCGTGTCTGTTGAGATTTGATTGTAGACTTCACTAAAACTTCATGAGATTACATCAATGGAGGTAATATTGTTCCTCTCTATATCTTGTTGAAATTGTGTAATTAATGTTTGTTAGAACAAATTGTTTTCGTCTATTTGTACTTCTTTACATATGAGTGTTTGAGCATTACTAATTGTTGTGAATTATACTTGAGCATCATTAATATGACATGATTCATACTGCACCTTAAATGGTTTGTTCAAAAATTACTTAAATATGTGATTTAGCATCAGTATGTATTGATACATCAGACTTATGTATTGATACATCAGGTTTATGCATTGATACATCAACTTATGTATTGATACATTCATCCTTTGTATCGATGCATTCGTGTCTTGTGTTGACACATGTTTCTTTTTCTTTTCAATTTTTCAAACATGTTACAGTATGTATCGATGCAATCGTGCTTTGTATCGATACATAGCATTTTTTTGGGGGAGATATTTGCAAAATGAATCGATACATAATGGTATGCATTGACGCATACTGATTCAATCTCTTTAAATTCGCAACATGTATCGATACATACTGGTATGCATCGATGCATACTGATTCAATTTCTTTAAATTTGCAAATTGTATCGATACATCCTGGTATGCATCGATGCATACTGATTAAAATTCCTTTTATTTAATCTTTTGTATCAACACATCAGCATCCATTTATGTCATTTGCAGCAGTTATACACATCTCGTTTCATTTCATCACATACTATTAACCCTAAAAGTTTTCCCCTATTCATCTTCAAAACCCTAATTTCATCACCATGCCTCCAAGAACAATCCTTCCTCGGTCAAAAGGTAAAGGCAAAGCAAAAGAGCATGTTGGTTCTTCCCATCAATCTCCTCCTACTCCAGAAATTCCTCCAACTGCTCTATCTATCCTTCATCCTGCCTTGGCTACTGAGTTTGAAGAAAATTTCAAGACAAGATGAAACCTCATGTCTTCAATACGGATGATGCTCTTACTTTGTTTCTGAATGAAGTTGTTGATCTACTAAATAGACAATCTCTTGGGTCATTTTTTACAGCAAATGATGAGTATCATGAGGATTTCATTTGTGCTTTTTATGCTGGTCTTAAAACTGGTAGAGGTTACATGTTTAAGTGCTCTATTGGAATTAAGACCTATTCCTTTGAGGCTGCTGATTGGGACACGGTGTTCCAAATTCCATTTTTGTGTCCGGATTTGAAGTCTTGGCATGATCAGAAGTTCGACACTGCGTTTCAACTAAAAGACTATGTTGGCTCTATACTAAAATTGGAAAGGCCCTTAGGTGAGGATGAGCAAATTACTTCTGGTATGATTAAGAGTGTTCCTAGAATTTTGCATTGGATTGTCTCGCATATTCTGCGTCCATGGTCTGGTGGACATTCTCGTTTGGACAGACCAGACATACATTTGTTGTATCTACTGCAGAAAAATGTTAAGTTGAATTGGCCAAATTATTTTGTGAAGCGCATGTTTCTTGCACGCAACAGTTCGAAGAACATCACTCTTGGTTATGCTGCTCAGATTATGAGGATCATCAAATATTGGAAAGTTGTCCCGCCTCTTATTCCTCTTATATCTCCCTCCATTGCTCAAGAATTCAACAATGCTACTCTATCTCACATGGGATACCGGTGGGACTTGGAGCGTCGCTTTTATTACTTTTTCGAAAGAGGATCCAGAACAAGAGTTTACAATTTTGATGTACCTTCTGAACAAATTTTTATGGCTGACGATCCAAGAGATGAAGAAATGGAGGATGTCAATGAAGAAAATGCTCCTGACACAAATGCTAATACTGCTTGGGGTGAGTGGGTGCCACAAAGGTGGTCTCCTACTAACTATGAACCTGAACCTACGATTCCTCCATTTTCTGCTGCTCAATCCTCTTCTACACCTCCTGCATATCTTACTCAAATGTTTGAGCAGACGGAGATTGCAAATCAGGCCCGTCATGAAGAATCTCGTACTTGGAATGTTCAACAAACGGAGTGGCACAACGAGCACCGTGAGTGGCATGATGAACACACTCGTATGTACCACAACCAACACTCATGGCACACAGACTTGGTCAAATATCATCAAGTCTTCTACAATGAGATGTCGGGATTTATGGATGATTGTCGTGCACATCCGGGCATTATGGAAAGATTTAGAAGTAGTGAGGTTCATAATCGGTTCAGGCATTACAACTTCATGGGGCAAAATCCAGATGAGATGCTTCATCCACCTCCTCCACCAAGTTTTAGAGATCCTGATAGAGCTGATGAGGAGTCCTGTGGAGGCTATAATCCTCATTAAACCAGCATTATATCTTTGCATTGCATCATCATCATATCATATTTATGTTTCTTAAGTTTCTTTTAGTCTAATGCTTAAACTTTGTATGTTTTCTTTGTTATTCATAACTCTTCTAAGTACTTCAATGCTTATCTTTTTGCTTCATTGTATTGTTTGCCCTTTATTTTTTTTCAAGCTCCATTCTTTGTGAATGTTTAGCTTATATATATCAATCTTGCTTGTTATTGCTAAATTCTTCTTCGCCTAGACTGTTTTTCTCTTCTTTTTGATGTTGACAAAGGGGGAGAAATGGATGTGACAGTTGACAGCAATGCACAAACTCAGGGGGAGAGTTTTTTTTACATCTTGCAAAATTTGCCATCATCAAAAAGGGGGAGTTTGTGAGCAATTCTCTCTTTTGGATTAGTTTTGCATGATATCAAATTTCTATGCCTTTTGCTTCTTGTGCATTAATATAACTTTGATTTTTGACTTATGAATTGGCACATATCATAAAAAATAGCTTAAAAACAATTTTAATCATGTATGTATCGATACATGTTGGTTTGCATCGATACATGTCTTTTAAAAGCACTAAAATTGGTTTTTGTACTGTATGTATCGATTCATACGATTGTTGTATCGATTCATGTTTCCTTTATATTTCTGGAAACAAACTATGTATCGATTCACTCGCATAATGCATCGATACATGCTATATTTCAGTTTCTAGAAATTAGCCTTGTATCGATACATTCGTATCATGCATCGATTCATGCTGATGTTATGTTTCTGAATTTTTACATTGGTTCAGTATGTATCGATGCATACCTCCATGTATTGATACATAGCAGTTGGAAAATTCACATGTATCGATACATGCGTGTCTTGTATCGATTCATAAGTTTGTTTCTTTTCTAACAACTTTTGTTATGTGTATATAAGCTCCTGTCAAGTCAGTTTTTAGCAGGCAACACGAGTAAAAAAATTGAAAGTGCAGAATTGAAGAACACACAGTCAAAGAGAGGTTTGAATGTGCAATCAATCAGTTAGCCGTATTCGAAATCTGAAAGAGATTTCATCTTCATCATCTTCTCAAACTCCTTAATTCAAGAACATCAACACATAATCATTCTTGTTCTTCGGATTAACGGATCAACGAGATAACGTTCAGTGGTACGATCGTGGATCTAGCTGAGTTGAAGATTGGAAGGGGATTTCGAGGAAAATCCATTTGGTTTGTCCTTCAAGAACGGACGTGTTCTTGAGGGTTTGTGAGTAACGTTTACAGAACAGATTCAGCCGCAGCGTAAGGTTTGGAAATCGGGTTATTTCGCAAACAGATCGTGGAACCGGTGAATTGTTTGTACTACTTGTAGGAAAGTCTTGATCGTGCTTGACCAAGTGAAGGTTCATACAATAGGAAGATCTTTGTGTTTAGATTTCTGGTTTTTGTATTGCAACCTTGTAAAAGACAGAATCAACATTATTGATATAAAAGTTCTCAATTTCGGTTTGAAATTGAGAGGGAGACGTACCCACACGCAAGGACGAATGTGGGGAACTTCCTTACCAAATCTCTGAGTATTGTATTCTCTCTCTAACTCTATTTTCGTTTGTATTTGTTTTGATTCATTGGAAATTTCCTTTAGTGATAAGTGCATTCAATTGTTTATCATTTGTGTGTTCTAGTCTATGTCATCTCAATATCAAATCCAACACTGTATCGCATGTCCGGTTTTCTAGTGGCCGGTTCAGAATAGACGGAAGTCGATTCGGGACCATAGTTTTTCCGCTAATTTTCAAAAACTCTGAAAAGTTTTATTAAAACCTTGTGAACAAGGAGGTGATCTATTCACCCCCCTCTCGATCACTAGTCACACCGTCTAATGTGTTTGACAAATTTCGTGGCCTGACACGCGCGCAGGATGCAAGGCTTGCCTTGGTTTTGCCCTAGTTTGCCCTAGTTTGCTCAAACTTTGAATGATCATAACATCTTCAATTTTAATTCTATGAACATGTTCCACCTATGGATTTGAAGCTTTGGATTCCCTATTTCAAACAACCCAAGTGAAATTTTCATTTTTCTTTTATTTTGGGAGAAGGCCTCTCTTGAACATGGCTGCAAAAATGGCCAAAACATGCCATTTTTGGAAACCCTAGTTTTCCAAAAATGGTAAGTCTTGATTTTCTTGATTTCTATGGATCCCTTCATCATTTCTTGATCAAATTTGGTCCATGGACTCCTTGTAACCTTAATTTCATGAATTTGACCTCAAAAAGTCAGGAGTTGACTTTTTACTCATCATGGTTGACTTTTCCCAAATTCCTTGATTTTCAAGTATCTGATCAATTAAAGACCCTCCAAAATGATTCAAAGGATGAAATTTCAAAACTAGACACTTGATATCATTTAGAAAACAATGAGATCAAGTTTGAACCAAAATTCCCTTGGGAAGCTCATTTAATCATAAACCTTAATTTAACCCCCTTTTGTTAGGAGATGTTGCACTGCTTGAATTCCTTGATCAATCCACTTCTTTCTGAGACTTGGGGAACCCCAATGAGGCATTGTGAGATGTTGTGAACCCTTTTAAAAATGTTGAGAAGCCATGTATCCCTTTTGGTTACCTTTGGATGACCATCAATTTCTTCAGTCATTGATCACAAGCCTTATGCCTCTACTATGATGGTTATGATGCAATGTTTTAGGTCATGATATGGATTTAAGTATGCAATGTGATATGCTAAATGCCATGAAAATGAGAGGGAAAATTTTAGGGTGTTACACTCATCTCTAGTGGCTATTTACTATTATTCAAATGTTTTTATTTATACCCGTTTTACCCTTTATTGTTTGTAGGTACTGGATTTGCTGTTGTTTTCATCAATATTTCTGTTGAAAAATTTGCTCGCTGGAAATACTCGGTGACACTTAATATAATTCAGAAATCATATGTCGTTGGCATTATCATATATGTTTCGATCAATTTTGTTTTAGTTTATTCTTTTGTATATATCATCACACCATTTTCACTAGTTTAGTAACTATAATAGAATATGATGTATTTATGTCATTTTTCAATTCATATTTTCCCATTCTTTTTGTACTTGGTGTTAAGCCATCTCATAGTTAATGTATGAAGCATGTTCTGATATAGAATTGTTGATATAGAATTGTCATAGATTTGTCACATGATAATATCATCACACGCATGATAATATATCTTATGTTGAGGGATAGTTTCTAGGCAATGAGGAGAGGCTTTACTGATTTATATTAATAATATGAATAAAATGATTTTTTTTTGTGGGAACTTGTGATATGTGGTGCCTCTAAAGCATTGAAAATGTTTTCTTTTCGGTGTATCCAATTTCTCATGTTTTCTTAACTAAAATTTATTATATTTTTAAAATAAGGTATTCTTCAAATTGTTTTGATTAATTTACTTTTAGCTGATTTTGATATGTGACAATAGCTCTTTAAAGTAGAAATGGTGTTAATCTTTCCTGCCCAACATTTCTATCATCAACTATGTTCTTCCTGTATTTTGAATTTCTTAAACCAGTTTCTAACATTTCTATTATCAACTATGAAGGACTAATTTGGTGAAGAAATGGATTTTAGAGGTATTATGTGTGAAAGTCATATTTGGTATACTTTAGTGTTTGGGTGATATCTTTCGAATTGTAACTCTGTTTTGGATGTTTGGGTCTTATCAATTGTTTTAAGTTATATAAATTAATATATTTGATATACGTGAGTCATTATATATTTGATATATTATCATAAAACATTAATAACTTAAATTAAAAAAACTAATATTATAAAAAAATTGAGATGAAAAAAATTTAAATAAAAAAGTAATATTATAAAAAATACTATAGTTAAAATTATGACAGTTTAAACAGTCGTAATAAGCTAAATTATATTTAGAATTAATAAATATAATTACGACTGTTTGAACAGTCGTTACTTGCAGTTTACGTCAGTCTTATAACCATCGTGGCTTATAGCGACAATTGGAGAGGCGGTTTTAGAAATCGTCGTAGTAAAGCCTGCCGACACACGTTTAAATGACATAACAAAAACCGTCGTGACCTGTAATTTACGGTGGTTGGAACCGCCGTAATCTGCCAAAACCAACCGTCACAATTTACCAATTTTCTTGTATCAGATTCATACCAACACAGAGGTGTCCTACACCTCCTACCACACAACATCTCAAACCGGACCGTGCAAATACTTGAATGGATATTATAAGTGAACTCAATCAACGATAAGTAGCTATCTTAAGAACCTCCATGTTCTATCATGCAAGTCCTCAATATATCCTCCAAGGATTGAATAGTCCTCTCTATCTGACCATTTGTTTGCAGATGATAAGAACAACTCAATCTCAAATTAGTTCCCAATCCCTCTGACAAACTCTGCCAAAACCTAGATATGAACCTCTAATCTCTATCTGACACGATGCTTGATGGAATACCATGTAGGCTAACAATCTTTTCAATATACAACTTGGCTAATTTCTTCAAAGGATAACCGATCTTAATCGGAATGAAATGATCTGATTTGGTCAGTCTGTCAACAATCACCCAAATGGAATCACTTCCTTTAGTCGTCTTTGAAAAACTTGTCATAAAATCCATTAAAATGTTATCCCACTTTCACTCAGAAATACTCAACGG
Source organism: Lathyrus aphaca (assembly GCA_963966055.1). Taxonomy (NCBI): domain Eukaryota; kingdom Viridiplantae; phylum Streptophyta; class Magnoliopsida; order Fabales; family Fabaceae; genus Lathyrus; species Lathyrus aphaca. The sequence goes on along the minus strand of OZ014519.1, from coordinate 373,898,897 downwards.
TTGCATCAAACCCAACAACTTCTGATGTTCAATCTTTGACTTTTGACAAGTGAAATAAGCGTAAATAAGCTCAGCTACTTCATTCTTCATTGCTGGCCACCGAAACATTTACTTCAATTTTTGATACATTTTAGTGGCACATGATGAATATTCAAACCACTTATATGACCTTTCTCAAGAATACTCTTCTTGAGCTCTGGCACATCAGGTACACAAACCTTGTCTTTGAGCCTCATCACGCCATTCTTGTCGATTCTAAAATCGCCTCCCTTATTTGAAATCACATTCGGTTTTGGAATTTGATCTGTGTATTGTTTCCTGTCCAAATAATCAATGCACGTTTCTTATATGTTCACCTTGTTAGGCAATCCCTTTACCATTTATTTCTTCACCAGTGTGTCTAGACTCTTAATTCTTAGGTGACCATGTCTAATATGCCACAGTTGAGATGCCATTTATTTTGTTTTCTGAAGGCACATTGCATTTCCTCCCGTGGTGATTCAGTCATGGTGAAGAGGATCAGTGAAGAACTTGGAACAAGTTGGGTTCAAGAAGAGAGAAAATGAAGCAGTGGCGCAAAAAATAATTGGTAGTTGTAATTGAAAAATTGCAAATTTTCAATTTGACAGATTTTTGACGGAACCAATGTGACACAGACACACCACTTGTGGAATACAATGGTAACTCTCTGATTCATTTCATTACCACAATGATTTTATATACAAGTGCTAATGTCAAGCTATTCAAAACTATGGAGTGGCTAGTTAGTTGTGTGATTACACTTGAATGTGAAACTCATATTTATAGTGGCTAAACTCTGATGCACATTTTGAGGATTGTTGGTGGATAAATGTGGATCTGTTGACATATGCGACTCCAATATAGGTTGTAAGATATATTTAGTTTGAATACAACCATGTGGCTTGGACAATGCTAGCATTTCAGTATTTCTTCTTAACACTTGACTAAAAGACGTGTCATAAGAATGATGTTGCGGGTGCAATACTTCAGAAATCAAATATGCGCCTAGCTATTAAGACTATTATAACTATGAAGTGTGGACTTTCTTAATCTGCTTAGGCTCATACCATTAAGGACTTGCATTTTAGTAATAAATAAAAAGACTTCCTACAAAGTCACATAAGAAAATGCATCCATACATAATCACGAATATAATTATTAGCATTGATTACAAAAGTCTAATTCAAAATCTAAACTCTAAACATTGTATGTATATGTTAATAGTAAACCACACTTTACAAATCCAATTCATCTTTTGTGGTTGTTTTCTTATCCACAATTTTCACTTTTCTTAGTAAATCACAAATCACACTAACAACTTAACTTTGCAATTTTACTAGACATAGTTCAAATCTTATCTAAAATCATTGATGATGTTTTTTACTATCTAATATCTATACAGAGAATCAAGCCCTTCCATTCTACCACAAACAATTCTATGAAACACTTCCCTAATTTGTTTTTCCAAAGGATCCAATCCATCTTTCAAACCTTCACAAACATTCACAACATCTTCCACTTTAACTCTAACTTCCTCTTCTTTCTCCTTACTCAAAGGAAACTCCAAAGAATCAGCCAAATCATTCATCACCCTAGCACACTTATCAACCTTCTGAATCTCCTTCAAAAGACCACAAGAGTTCTTCCTCTCCGTCTTCTTCAACTCCTCCAAAATCCGCTCGTGGAGCGATGTTATCGGAGCCGCCCATGATAGTCGCCGAGGAATTGAAAAGTTGAGAAGCAGTCCCCTATCTTGACAAGGAATTGCAGCCACGAGTGACCACATTGTAAACAACAAAATCGTATTCATTGTATATATAGTCAATGCAATACCATTTGAAGCAACAAGATCACTATTCTTAGGATAACAAAGATTGTTCCCAATTGCTTGTAATTGTCTAATGGCTGACCAATTCCTTGATACACTTGACGAAAGCAATCTAAATTGACCAAATGCAGATGAATCACGTCGATCATGACGATCTCTATCAACATTGTTTCTACCAAATGATCTATTTCTAGATGCAAATGAAAAAACATTACTAGAATCTTCATTACTATCATCAAGCATACCGATAGCCAAATCAACAAGAGCTTTCTTCGCGCGAAGAAATTTGCCTTTACTAATAAATCTTTTAGGATCCAAAGCACAGTGAACAATCTCCAATAGCTTCTCCCATTGTCTAACTATTTCAACACCATCACTAATAGCATTACATATATCCAATGCCTTCACACTCCTCTCATAAAACTCGTTCACCAAACGATCCAACGGTGGTTTACACACTTTCGATCTATGGTTATGAAGAATCATTCTAAATTCCTCTTGGCAACAAAGGAATGTATCTAGAAGCTTCCTAATCCAAGAAAGTGACAACAAATCATTGTTGGAAACTGAAGATAGTTCATTGAACCTATCAGTAACATGTTTTTGAAACAAATTAAGCTCTTTTTCTAAGCTTGAATTTTCCATAGAGTGAACTTGAGTACTACGTAGATTCAGAATAGAAGAACCTAGATATTCTGTTGTAAAACGCATTATTGCTTAACACAAATATCACAGAAGCTTCTTTATATTATAAGCATAAAACAATCACTGACCCAGTTATCAAATTTAACAGAAAATTAAAATTTTCTGTCAAATTTGAAAACTTTTTCAGTAAATTAAAATACCCAGATGGAATTTTTCAGACAATTTTCGAGAATGAGCGATTTAACACTCCAGAACAGAAAATTAAGCTTTCAATTGGGGATTTTAGGGTTTTGAAATTGATAAAACAGAGTAATGAAAACTTGAAATTGTTTGAAAACCCAGGAAAAAATTGGGGAATGGATTGAGGAGGAAGTGGAAAGTAAGAAACTTGATAGAGAAATCAAAGTGGGAATGAGAAGAATTTGGAAATGGGTTGTTGTTATATTGGGGATAATTGGACCCGCGTTTAATAACGGTTGTTGAAAAATGAAATTAGAAAAAGAAAGAAAGAAAAGAGAGAATAAGTGTAAGATTAACGAGTAGGGATACTCGGTGAGAAAAAGACAACTAAACTTGTTTTGTATTAGTTTAAATCTATTTTAAGTAAATTAATATAAAAATAATAAAGTTTAATGATGATTACATTTATTCAATCAATGTGTTTGGATGTAACATTTTAATGAAGGATTTAAGGGAATTTGAAATGATTTCATCAAAATTCATTGTTTGGATAAAAAATATGGAAAATTGTTAAAATGCTTTAAATTTATGGAGTATTATATTCATATTAAAATTAAGAAATATAAAATGACACCAAAAAATAAAGAATTTCAAATTTCTTCATCACTCTATATAATATGGATTAAATTGTTTATTATTAAATTTTAAAATTTTACAAAATAGTCCTCATAGTTTATGAAAATTTTCAAATTCACCCCCAAAATTTCTAAAACATTACAAATAAGTCCCTAATAATTTTTAAATTTTACAAATTGGTCCTTTAAATTTTCAATAATCGCAAATTGGTTCCTATTTATCATATTTTAGATATGACCCAAATTTTTTTAAGAAATTATGAAAATTGGTTCAATTTTCTTAAAATGAATCATTTTAATACTCTATCCAAACAAAAGAATGTAAAATTGAATGAATTATAATTGAATCATTTGAATTACCTAGAATTTTGAATTCCTTAAAAATTCTCAATTACCCTTTGAGTGTGTTTGAATGGAGCAATTTAATAAGGGAAAGTAATTTTTGAAGGAATTTGAAATGACTTGACCAAAATCTATTGTTTGGATAAAAAAAATATAGAGAATCGTTAAAATGATGTAAATTTGTGGAGTATTTTATTCATGTTAAATTTAAGTAATTTAAAATTACATCAAAAAATAGAGAATTTCAAATTTCTTCATCACTCTATAACTAATGAAAATTGGTCCCTATTTTTCATATTTTAGATCTGATCCAAAAAAATTTAAAATTAATGAAAATTGATCAAACAATTTTTTTTTTGTTTTTTGTTTTCAAACTCTGGTTCCTATGGGAAAGAGACCCTAGTAATCCAGAGTTCGCCCATAGAGGTATATGACTTGGCCAATATATTGTTCCCACAAGTAATCGAACTCGGTATTCCCCGAATCTTCGCTTCTTATTAGGAGCTCGTTTACCACTCGAGCCCAAATGCTTGGTTGACTAAACAATTTTTACAATGAATCATTTTAATACTCTATCCAGACAAAAAAAATTAAAATTGAATGAATTTTAATTGAATCATTTGAATTACCTAGAATTTTGAATTCCTTAAAAATTCTCAATTACTCCATCCAAACAGACTCTTAAGATAATATAGAATGTTTACCAAAAGAAAAAGATTTGTGTGTTAATTTTTTGGATTATTCTTATTTTAGAAAGTATTATAAAAGTAGTTTGTTCAATTGATAAAGAGTTGATTCATATATTGATATTGTTGATATGATTGTATATTTGGTAGATAATATATAAGTACCTCTATAAGAGTTTATTGTGTCCCCAGTTTATTGATTGTGAATCTTAAACTTAATGTCTCTAATAATCCAACATGAAATCGAACAATGTGAAAGAGTTCTAATTTTTTCTCCTAAAACGATTAATCTTTAATAAGATTAAGTTCTGATGTCATTTATTGGACAAGTGACTCAAACACAAGAGAGGGTTGAATTGTGGTATTAAAAATTCAGGATTAATAAAAAAGTTTTAATGCTTAAGTATTAAATTGTGTTAGTATTTTTAATATGGGAATAAAAAGCACCGAAAAATAAAAGCAGTAAAGTAAATAACAAAAATTGAAAATAAATAAATAAGGGTTATAGAGGTGACATAAAAGAATATCCAAGTTCCGTCGAACGTTGTCATAGTCATGTTCCTAAGATATCTTCTTGAAATTTCACATTAATAATTAACTTTTACATGATATATCCACAAACCTTTGATACAAGTGAATCACGAGATTTTATACTAGTTTATCTCCAACCAAGTGTGAGCTTTTCTACTAGGTGAACTCACAAACTAAATAGAGATTTTACAGGTTGATGTCAATAACCAAACCAAACTTTTCCAAACTTGGTTCTATAACCAAACAAATATTTTTTTAAATGGTTTATCTCAAGAACTAAACTCAATTCTTCAAGAGTATCACACTCTTGAAAATAACATTAATGACTCGACACCGGTACAACTCTTTCATCACAAATAAATTTTCACTCAAGGGCACAATGACAACTTTGGTGGAAAAAATATTCAGAGAGTGAGAGAAGAGAGATAAATTTATAAGAATTAGAAAATCCCGAATTCTGATGTAAAATGAAGTGATGGGGCTTCAAAAATATTTTTGTATGTGCATGTGTGTGTGTGTGTGTGTGAGAGAGAGAGAGAGAGAGAGAGAGACATAAATACATAGAGAGAGAGAGAGAGAGATTTTTCTTAGTATCTTAGGAGTTACTCTCATACTTTCACAAGACTTTGGTCACTTAGAGAAACATAACTAGAAGATCTTTCACACTTCCTCTCTTTCACAACTCTGAGGCTTTCAAATTCCTTTGCTAAATACATCAATCATATAAGCATTTCATATAAGTACATAGTGCAACCTGAGGAAGGGGGTGAGGGAGGGGTTGAATTAGGCTCTATGAAATTTTCTCGTTATATTACAAATGTTACTCTTTTATTTTTTCCATAATTTTGATGAAGAACTCAGAACAAGAATGCAGAAAAATAAAGTGCAGAAAAGTAAAAGAGACACAAAAAATTATACTAGTTCCCCTTATCAACCAATGTTACACCTAATCCATTCACACTCCGTGAAGGATTTTACTATGTTAGATATTTGTAAAGCCTCACACCAATACTCTTCTACGATCTTCTAACACATACATATCATACCTATGGTAGACTTTAAATCAACTCAATTCAAATGATCTTTTCCAACATAAACACCAAATACCTCTGTGGACTTTGAATCTCCCTAGATTAAGAACATTTCTACAACAAATCTTGATACTTGATTCCAATATTTTTCTTCTTTGATCTTTCTTTATTGATAAGCTTTTGTCTTCATCAAAACTAAGCTAAGATAGATGATAAACATCTTCTTCGCAATCTCCCCATTTTTTATATTGAAAAAATGATGGGAAATATTTGTCTGACACTTTATTTCTCCCATTATCTTGTATATCTCCCCCTTTATTTTGTAATTTATGCTTTGTCTTTTGTATCCTAAAAAATAACAAAAACAACCATCTTTATTCTCCTCCATTTTGATATCATCAAAAATAAAAAGGGTAAAATCCAAAGAAACATAATATAAGGGAAATTATTCAACATATATAAAAACATTTATCTACTTCACAATGATTTAATGTCAATGATGATGTCAATGTTGATGTTCTTTAAATCATCATTAATCAACTGAAACTTTAATCCTACCATATCACATGGTCTTGTATCTTGAAAAAAAATCTTAATTTGACAATATTATCATATGGTCTTCAAGTACCTACGAAAACAATTAATAGTACTTTCTATGTACCCAAAATTATGTGAATCCTCTTGGGTTAGTTCCCTTCATTACCCATACTTACTTACCATAAGGAGCACCATATTTTACTATGTAACAAGCATTAGAAGTATGACCTTTTGTATTACAATAAAAGCATGTAGGTCTACAAACATGATTACTTATATAAACATAAGAATTATTTCTAACATAAGGCTTTTAAGGATGAATTACACCATGCACTTTCTTTGGTTCCACATTGTTGAATTTATTGCTAGTAGCCTTAACAAAGATAGTTTTACTTGTACTAGGTTTATCAAATTTGGAAAAATCAAGTGTAAATTTATCATTTGAGTATCTTTGTCTACTTAGCACATTTTCAAATCAATTTGACATTTTTCATATTTCTTTATCACTTAGTTTAATTCAAAAATTAGACTCAAGAGATTGACATTTATTACATGTTGGATTTTTTACTTGGTCTATTTCCATTTTCATGTCATTAGCCTTACTTCCTAGAGATAAAATTATTCTCTTTTTCTTTGAACATTTTCTAGAAATATTCAAGCCTTCCTGATGTAATTCATGGAAAGCATTTTGTAATCATCATATTAAGATATATCATTGATTTCAGAATCACCAACCTCATTTTCTTCATCATCAAAATGGTGTGAAGTCATTAATGTCATGTTTGCTTGTTCTTTATTTAAAGATCAACTTATCTAATTGTATTTCCATGCCACATATGCTTTCTTTGGCCTTTTGTCCTTCTTGATTTTGACTTTGTTCTTCTTTAGAAAGATAAGAATCCTATTTTGGCAACTAGTGTGTTCTATGGTGTCATTGTTGATAATTTGGAGGTTGATTATGTTATTTTCAAAGTGCCTTCTTTTAAATGAAATTGGATTCCCAATAATAATGGTGTACAAACTGCTGAGTTAGTATTCACACAGATTGGCCTTGGAAAGGAACCTTATATGACTGAACCATTCATCATGGCTACTCAAGCAAAACAAGTTTTTTATGTGACAGACCCTTCAAATTTATCGAGTAGATGATCATTTGTTCACCAAGGAAAATACATTCCTCATAGTGATGAAAATTTTGATATTCCTTCCACTCCTTGTTACGCAACACAAATGCATACTTCACATGAAGAAGTTGATAGAGATGATGTGTATGCTATTCGTAACGATCATCAAGAAGGCATATGGGGAAATTAACAAGTAATTATTTTATATTCTTCATTCATAATTTATTATAAGTTATAATTTCTAAAATTATTTACTTACAAGTATTATTATTTGAAATTATAGGTGTTTAAAGTCAAGACACGAAAGAGAAGACACCACCAAGACATCAAGATACTCTTATTTGATGTAATGATGTGTAAATTGTAGTTTGTTTTATGGCATTTTGGTTTTTTATCTAATGTACAATTTTTTATTCTTAATGAAATTTTGTCTTAGATGTAATACAATTTTTGGTCTAATTCAATTCACAAATAGGTGTGTTATTGTTTCTGGTATGATACAATTCAGAAAAATCCAGGTTAAAAATTGGGAATGTTTGTCAAATAAAAATAATATAGATTAGCACAACGGTTGTTTAATAAAACTGTTGTTATAACCAGAGTGTTATCCATAATAATAAACGCCAAAATTGGCATTGTTGGGGATCGAACCCAGGATCTATACATTATTTCACAACAGTTGTTTAAAACAATTGTTGTTATATGTTGCATGTTATCCTATTTACTACAAAGGGCAATAGGCCATTGTTGTAAACAACACATTTACAATCACACTCAACCTCACAACGATTGGCCAACCGTAATGGTATCTCATTACTAATTATTATGAAATGTGTTTTCTATAGTAGTGCATATAGTAGCAAAGTGCAACAGGTTGACATAATATGTCAACCGATTACAACTATGTAAAATTAGTCAACAACATGAACAATGAGTAAGAGCAACCGGTTGACATAATATGTCAACCGATTACACTGGAAGTTTTTAGTTTTATTTATTAGTTATTTGTACCTCATCTTGTATTTGTATACATACCCTTTGGGTATCTTATGAATGAAATAATAGTTATTTTCACCCTCAATTACTCTCTCTCTCTCTCTCTCTCTCGCCATATCTCTTTCCCTGTCCATACTCAATTACTCAATTATTCACCAACCTTGTTGTTGCAAGTTCTAACATTTGGCATCAAGAGCCTGGTTCGATCCATCAAACACCTAGTGAGCAACATGAATATTGTCTCCAATGAAAGAATTCATGCAAATTTCTTAATCGTTGATGCAAAGAATTGCGACAAGTGGTGCAAACAAATGAAGGTGTTTTTTTCTACCATAATGCTCTTGAAGTAATCAAGAATATTGTGAATCCTCTTGTTAAAGGTGAAAAAGATGCACAATGAGAAATGCATAAGGAAGATAGAAGAAAATTACAAGGTGCCATTTTTTATCTATCAATGTGTTGATACTGATAACTTTGAAAAAGTTGGTTATTATGAATCATTGAAGCAAGTGTGGAATATTCTTGAGAAGGCATATGCAGGGGTTGACAAGGCGAATGTCGCGAGGTTACAAACTCATAAACGTTAACTTGATTTGATTTAAATGAAGGAGAAGGAGAACATCAATGATTTTACAACGAGAATTACTGAGTTATTGAACCAAGTAAAAGTGTGTGGATAAACAATCACAGAGCAATATGTTGTCGCAAAAATCTTGTGTTCTTTGACATCAATATTTTACAATGTGGTGGTCGTGATTGAGGAATCGAAGGATCTCACAATGATGAGAAAAGAGGAACTGTAGAGATCTCTTGCGGCACATGAGCAGATATTGGAGGAAAGTAATGTTGACAAGACAACGATGGAGATTTATTTCGCTAGCTTGTTTTAATGAGAGAGGCATGAAGGCGAGGGGAAAGTTTCCTATGAATAAAGGTAGAGGGAAAATTCAGAATTTTAGTGGAAGAGAGTCTGAAAGTTCCAATAATTCAACACTCCAAAAGGGTAAAAACAATGGCAATAGGGTTGATGTATGAAACAACTCTAGATGTGGCAATATAATGGGCTGAGGTGGAAGAAGAATGGTTGAAAAGAGTAGCGTGTAGTGCTATAATTGTCAAAAGCTTTCCTATTTTGAAAGAAAATGCAATTCCAACAAGAAATAACCCCAAGAAAATGATGTTAGAGTTGCATGCCAAGTTTTGGATAAGGTGAACACACTCTTGGTCATGATCATATAGGGAGATTGTAGGACCAATAGGTTGCAAGACAACTGAAGCAACAACAATTTGAAAAATGCTACAAAATTAAAGTGTAATCAGTTGAACAATTATGTCAATTGGTTACATACTGAAGAAAATGAAATGGTGACTTTGAAAGAAGCATTGTAGTGCAACGATCAATGGTATTTGGACTCTAGGTGTTCAACATATATGATAGGGAGGAAAGATTTGTTTGTTACAATCAATCGTGCCATGAAGAACAAAGTGAAGTTTACGGATGACACCACTCTAGCGATGGAAGGGATGGTAGAAATTATTCGATAAAGGATGTGTTATATATTCCCTGAATCAAGTGTAATCTTCTAAGTATTGGTCAATTGCTTGATAAGGGTTACAAGATTCATATAGAGAATAAGGTGTTACACATTATGGATACAAATGGGGTTTTGGTTCTAAGAACTCCTATGGATCCAATAGAAATTTCAAAGTTGAGTTAAGGTTTTGGAGCATAAGTGTCTTGCTACAATGACTAGTCGAGAAGAGTGGATATGGAGCTATAGGCCTGGGCATCTTAACTTTAGAGATCAAAATGCTTTATAAAAGAGTGGAATGGTAACAGGGTTGTCATTGATCAACATACCAGCTGAAATTTGTGAAAACGTGTGCAAGTGAAGCAACATAAAGGAAATTTCAACAAATATACGGGTTATAAAACTAAGCATCACCTTGAGGTGGTGTATTCATGTGTATGGACCAATGCAAGTTGATTCGATCGGTGGCATTATATATTTTGTCGCATCTATTGGTGATCATGGTAGAAAACTATAGACATGCCTAATCAAGATAAAATATGAGGTATTGAAAGTGTTTAATAAGTTCAAGTCCATGGTTGAAAGGAAAATCAATTACAAGTTTAAAGTTCTCAAGATGGATAGTGGAGGAGAAAATATCTCAAATGACTTTGGGAGGTTTTTGATCAAGAAAACATAGTACATGCACTATGCCAAAATTAGTATTTCGCAGCACAACAAAGACAACACTTTTAGAAATAAGCGCTGCTATATGTTTTTAAAAAAATCACTGAAAATAAAGCACTTTTAAAGGGTCACCTTAGAAAGCGCTTTTAGAAAGCGGTGCTAAAGGCCTTAAGTTGGCCCCACCTTTGAAAGCGCTTTCAATAAAGCGCTGCTAAAGGTTTACCTTAGAAAGTGTAACACCCCATTTCTACCCGACTTTAATTATTAAATCATATTTATAAAATTTCATCAACAAACATGGGATATTACATTTTTCCAACTTTAAAACCAAATAACAACTGCATTACATTAATTACTTTGAAAAAAACAACGCAGCAGATCAACATGTTTCAATTTCTAAACAACTCCAAATAAATCAACATAAAACTACATCAACTTGATTCTTCAACATAAAACAACTTGAAACTAGTTCATAAACATAAACAAAATCACAAATACAAATACATGTTCATCCCCCCCCCCCCCCCGAAGTGCTACGTATCAGAGCGACAAACACCAACTCGAAGCTACTAAGTACTAGACTCTTCGTTACATGCCCGTTACCAATAGAGGGAAACATTCAAACATAAGGGGTGAGATATCAAATAACATAAACAGGATACGATAATCAATATGTAAACAAGATAATCATATAATCACACCACTTCACACAACAACAACATTAACATTGCGACTTACAACCAACAAACAACATAATTATTATGCAACTCGATGTGAATCAACTTATATGCATGTGGTACCATTTTGAGTAAACTCCCAACTTAAAACATTGTCAGGTTATCGAGGCATCATCAACTTATTTGCCAATCCAGGCCAACTTGAATCGAGCATACGCTCCAACTTGAAATATGCACATGTATGCAATTATGGATGGCATACAACAACAACGAAATAATCATCAATAACTTATCAACATAACAACTTAAACAGCTCAGCAAGATGAATCAACATTGGTCATAAGACCTACAACATAATAATCTTCCAAATAATATCGGGACAACACAGCTCATAACGACTTCAACTCGAAAACTACATAATTACGGCTTAATCGGTTAGAGTACTAAAATTATTATTTTTAAATCTTCCAATCTACTATAATTAACTTATTTCATCCCTACTTTAAGTCTAAGATCAATCCAACTCGAAGCGGATGCGAAAACATGTCGAATTTCCAAAAACCTTATTTTTCTGTACATGTCCTGCCCATACGCGTATAGCCTCCTTGGTACGCGTACTGGCCTTGAATTTTATACGTATGCTTGCGTAATAGGGATTGTTACACGTATGGCCTTATCTGTTACGCGTAACACCAGATCTGTTACGCAAATGACCAGAATGCCTCAAATTCCAACTCTGCTACAATTTCTCACACTTTCTTCGTTTTGTTCAATATTAATTTGGTTTCTACATAGATTTTACTCTCAAAAACTCATGTATCTATTCATCTATCAAATGCTATGATTGATTTTATGAACCCTAACTTCTTCTACATGAATTTTGCAACAACAGTCCAACAACAACACATACAACAGATACAACAACAATTATATCAGCAATACAAAAAGAACAACATGCTTCTTCATCAGATATCAACACAAAATCAACAACAACAATCATATCACAGAACATGGCAATGAAATTACACGAAAATCCCAACCTACATACAATCATCTAGTCCCGATTATGGAATTTGAACCCCACCTTTACCTTGGATTGAAGGCATCCCGAATTCACCGTAAAAATTCCCGCGAAAATCTTAAACCTAGCCTCTTCTTGATCTCCCTCTAAGACTTTTTCTTCCTTCCCTTACAAATTCTAATTATTTTATCTAATTAGGTTTCTTTTGTCTAATCCTACTAATTTACACTAATCAACCTAATTACTAACGGGCCTAAAACAACATCCTCAACTTACTACTCTTACACCACAAAACCAAGCCCACTTAATATTACCTCACTTAACACTTATTTTATTCGACTTAATTAATCTGACTTATTCGACTTAAACAACCCAAACACAACTTAACCCGTAACATATAAATCAACTTAACAGCTTAAACGACTTAACGACACAAACGACAAAATAACACTTAACAATCTATAATCGGGAAACACACACAATAATATTTAATTTAATTAATTAATTAAATACGGGCTTACAACTCTCTTCCACTTAGAACATTTTCATCCTCGAAAATCTTACCTCACTCAAACAACTCAGGATATGATTCTTGCATCTTGCTTTCTAACTCCCAAGTTATACTTTCTCCGGCAGCGCCCAACCAAATAACTTTGACTAAAGCAATCTCTTTGCCTCTTAAAGTCTTCATTTCACGACCCTCAATTTGTACCATCATAGTCTCCACCATGAGATTATCCCGTACTTGCACATCATCCATACTAATCACATGGGAAGGATCTGAAATATACTTCCAGAGTTGAGACACGTGGAACACATCATGCAAATTCGACAAGTTTGGCGGTAATGCCACTCTATAAGCAATATTTCCAATTTTTTCTGAAATCTGATACAGACCAATAAAACGAGGAGTAAGCTTCTTAGATTTCAACACTCTCCCAACACCTGTCACAGGCATATCTCTTAAAAATACATGATCACCAGCTTGAAATTCTAAAATCTTTCCTTCGCTTAACATGATAACTTTTCTGCCAACTTTGAAAAGCCTTCATCTTCTCTCAAATAAATTTCACCTTCTCGGTAGTCTCTCGAACTATCTCTGGTCCAAACACTACACTCTCTCCAGATTCATACCAACACATCAGAGTCCTACATCTCTGACCATACAACGCCTCAAAAGGTTCCATTCCGATATTAAAATGATAACTGTTATTATATGTGAACTCGATCAACGAAAGATAAGTATCCCACGAACCTCCCTGCTCAAGCACACAAGCTCTCAACAAATCCTCCAACGACTGACTCATCCTCTCCATTTGACCATCTATCTGAGGATGATATGCTGAACTTAATCTCAACTTAGAACCCAACGCTTCTTGAAAACTCTTCCAAAATTCCAACGTAAATCTCAGATCTCTATCTGACACAATATACAAAGAAACACCATGAAACTTTACAATCACTCTAACATAAATCTCAACCAACTTCGATACTCTAATGTTAATAGGAATAAAATGAGCCGACTTGGTAAGCCTATCAACAATTACCCAAATCGAATCATGTCCTCTTGGAGTATTAGGTAATCCCGTTACCAAGTACATAGAAATGCTATCCCATTTCATTCGGGAATTTCCAACGGTTGCATCAGACAAGCAGGTTTCTGATGTTCAACTTTCGACTTCTGACAAACCAAATAAGCATACACAAAATGCATCACATCATTCTTCATCCCAGACCACCAAAACAACTTCTTCAAGTCCTGATACATCTTAGTCGCTCTTGGATGAATACTTAAATTACTTCTATGACTTTCCTCAAGAATCATATTCTTTATATCTTCATTATCGGGAATACAGATCCGATTATGAAACCTCAAAACACCACGCGCATCCAACTTAAAACCATTCTTCTCAGGTTCACTAGAATCAACTATTATATCCACTAGTTTCACATCCATCTTCTGAGCTTCTCTGATATTATCCAGAAAATCATTATTAATCTTCAACATGCCCAACATAACACTCTTCGTCGTTACTCCGCAAACTAGACTCATATCTCGAAATTTCTCAATCAACTCTAACTCCTTAACCATCATTGCTGACATATGCTTTACCCGGATGGTAATTCAAACCAAAATCATAGTCCTTCAACAGTTCCAACCATCTTCGTTGCCTCATATTCAACTCTTTCAAACCAAACAAGTACTTTAAACTCTTATGGTCACTATACACTTCAAATATAGAACCATAAAGATAATGCCTATAGATCTTTAATACAAAACTAACTGCGGCAAGTTCCAAATCATGTGTAGGATAGTTCTTTTCATGAACCCTCAACTGTCTCGACGCATAAGTAATTACTTTACCATTCTGCATAAGAACACCTCCTAAACTCATCAATGAAGCATCACAATATACAACAAACAATTCTTCTGAATTTGGTAAAGTCAACACCGGAGCCGACATCAATCTCTTCTTCAACTCTGCAAAAATTTCTTCACACTGGACATCCCACACAAACGCTTTAATCTTACAAGTAAACCGAGTCAACGGAAGAGCCAACTTAGAAAATCCTTCAATGAACATTCGGTAATAACCGGCCAATCCCAAGAAACTTCTAATCTCATTAGCCGACTTTGGAGTTTCCCACTATAACACAACATCTATCTTAGAAGGATCTACAATAATACCACTAACTGAAATCACATGGCCAAGAAAACTGACTACCTTCAACCAAAATTAACACTTAGACATCTTCGCATACAACTTCTTCTCTTTTAAAACTTCCAACATTGTTCTCAAATGTCCTGCATATTCTCCTTCCAACTTAGAATAAACAAAAATATCATCTATAAACACCACCACAAAATGATCTAGATAAGCATGAAAAATATGATACATGTATTCCATGAATACACATGGTGCATTAGTCACACCGAAAGGCATCACCGAATACTCGTAATGTCCATACCGTGTTCTGAACATCGTCTTCTGAATATCTTCATCTTTCACTTTAATCTAATGATAGCCCGATCTCAGATCGATCTTGCTAAACACACAAGCACCTACCAACTGATCCATCAAATCATCTATTCTTGGAAACAAATACTTGTTCTTAATCGTCACTTTATTCAACTGTCTATAATCCACACAAAGCCTCATACTTCCATCTTTCTTCTTAACTAGCAACACTGGAGCTCCCCACGGTGATACACTTGGTCTTACAAACGTTTTCTTAAGTAACTCTTCCAACTGCTTCTTTCATTCATCCAACTCAGATGTGGACATCATGTACGGTGCCATAGAAACAGGTCTAGTGCTAGGTACAAGATCAATCGCAAACTCAACTTCTCTTTCAGGCGGCACATCAGGAATTTCATCAGGGAAAACTTCAGGAAATTCTTTCACCACTTGCAATTCTTTAATCTTAGATTTACTTTCTATAGATAATGATGCCATCAACATTTCCGAAATGATCCCTTACTAAAATATAACATCTCAATGTATTACTCTAAACTTGTAACTTTCGTCATTGCCGGATATACAACTCTAGTCTTCTATCTTTCGTTCGGGGTATACTTGTCTCACTTGAAACGTGTA
Organism: Lathyrus aphaca; assembly: GCA_963966055.1. Classification (NCBI taxonomy): domain Eukaryota; kingdom Viridiplantae; phylum Streptophyta; class Magnoliopsida; order Fabales; family Fabaceae; genus Lathyrus; species Lathyrus aphaca. The sequence goes on along the minus strand of OZ014519.1, from coordinate 373,882,846 downwards.
ATCACATCCTCGTGTTTCTTTCCACGTTTCACCACAACTTTAGGTTCCCAAAAGAAAATGAACATTCTTTACTCGTAACTCCTATCCATATGCAAGGTATACTCCGAATACATTCCTTGAAGTACCCTCGCTCATCCAAGTTGCCACTACGATCTTAGGTCCGAAACACTAACAATTAACTCATTCTAGAACCTTAAGTCACACGTTCCATAAACATCTTCTCTTCTCGTGAAATGAAACTTCTCAACACTTTTATCCATACTAGTGACCAACACTGATCCACCACCGACTTCACTTATTTCGTGGGACACCGACCACTCATCTTGTTGATACTTGTAACTTTCAGTCACTATCCATTCCAAAGGATTTCTCGAACAACATACTACTCTGCAACTCCATGTTACAGGAAGTAGAACTCTTATGAAGAATCCAACTGAGCTGACCAAAGCTCCCTTTGCTAACTCTTGGCTTGAATCTACTCTCACAACACAAGTTACGACAACACTTTGGAGTCCTCACGGTCGCACAACCATGATCCTACCTACCACATACATAGAACTAGGCTGATCAGACCCATTACTACATAATAGGATATTAAGAATCATTCCGGCCAAACACATTTAAGAGGCAGGAAAGATTTACTTATGTTGTTTCAAGGCTAGGTCGATGTAAACACCCCAAATTTGCCCTCACCCATTCACCATGGCTTGTGATCATTCTCATATGCATAAACACAATCATAACATCTCATATCACATTTTTGAGTCACTGCATAGATTCTAAGTCATCTGCACCTAGGGTTTGTGATCTGAGCAATCTCAGGGCATCTTGAGCCACTCCAAAGGCCACCAATCACTTCAAAGAGGTCCCTGAGTGTTCTTACATCATATTCCATCTCCTCAAAGTCAAAAATGCAAAGGAATCACAAGAACTAGGGTTTGAGTGGATGCAGAGCCAGGTTAAACTGCACAGTTGACTGAAAATTAGGGTTTTGGTTTCAGAGGCCATAACCCCAAATTTTTTGGTCATTCTTGTTTCCATTGGTCTCTATATGGTATAGGGAGTATGCATATCAATTTTCATGAACAAATTCCATGGGGAAGTCATCTGATCAAGGGTTGACTTTTCAGACAAGTCAGTGTAAAATCAGGGCATCTGAGGCCCCCAATGACCCAACCAATGGGTGATCTTCATCATTTTGAGTGTATATGATCTTTATTTGATCATGGAAGAAGGTTGAAGTTCATAAAAATCAAGAATTTAGGGTTTTTGCAAATGTTGACTTTTTGGGCATAGTTGACTTTTCAAGAATGCTTCATTTTAGGTCATTTTTCAAGCTTTGATTATTGATCCAAAAATGCTTCAAATGGAAAAACTTTGGTCATGAAAGTTGTAGATCTCATCTTTCCCTTTTCAAAAAGTACAAGAACATGATCAAACTCTTCTTGGATCAAAAGTTATGGTGTGACAAAGTTGGCTAAAATCATTGATTTTCAAGGCATGCCCTAAGTGAGAATTTTGCAAAATCATGGACCAAGGCCAATTGCAACCTCTAATTCATTCCAAACCAGTATGCAAACATTCTCTAAGTCATAAAATTCAGATTTGAACCAAGAATGCCCATGGTTATGGTTCATGTAACAAGACTTTTCACATGTGAACCAAAAAGTTACAACTTGCAAAATCTTCATGATCACTTCCTACAACTTGCTGCATTGGTTACTACACTTTGCTAGCCTCTCACCTCACCTTGCTGCACCAGAACCAGCCCATGTACTTTCCTAGATCATGAGCCATACTTCTCTTACACATTATTTGACTTTTTGCAAAAGGTGACTTACCAATCAATAAAGCACATGTCCAATCATCTGACCAATGAGAGAGAGTTATGTGGACAAAGTGCAAGCCATTTCATGTACAAGGCAAGGCTGAAACATCTCATACGATCACATTCACAAAAACACCTCATCTTGCAAGTTGCTTCGAATCTGCCTCCACAGCTTGCAAACACAAAAACCATCTTCATCATTCAACTCAACACACTTCATAGACCTCAAACCACCAAAGCTCAAGCCAAAAACAAGCCTGACCTGAGCTTCACCATTCTTCACCTTCCAAACCAGTTCTCTTCGAATCTCACTATCCAGCCATCAAACACCTCATCTTTCTTCACCAACAAGTCAAGCATACCACAAGGAGTCAAAACCACCCTTTACTTTGAACTGAAACAGCCTGTACACAAAGTTCATTTCCTGCTACACCAGAAATGGATTTCTCAAAGCAGCTTGTTTAAACTCATTCCAGGCTTTCCATTGGCTTCAGGGGGTTCAGGGAAGTTGTTCTGCATCAAAGCAAGGCCAAAAGAGCTCATATTCATAGTTCTTCACCTCAGGTAGCTTCAAACTTTAAGCTTTTCAGAGCTCTGTTTTTTTTGTTATAAAGTAAAAATGCATGCTTCAAGGATCATGGTGATATGCTTAGATTTAAAAATGGTGTGAAAATAAGCATTTTGTGCCTCTCTGAATTTTTGCCCGTGAATGTGTTTGGTTTCGATTCTCTTTGTTCATGCTGGATAAATGTTTTTTGATCATGGATTAAGGTTTAGTTTGGGGAGAGGAATGTTTCTGGGCAGTTAATTTGATGGATGGTGGCCTGTGGCGTTTTCTAGGGTTTTAACCCGCCGGAGAAGACGACCGGAACCACTGTTCCGGCCGTCTGAGGTTAACATGCCCTAATTAGGGTTTAGTTCAGTCATTAGCGTATTTTAAATTTGGGCCATAGGATCAGGTTTCCCGCGTGTGGGCCAAGGGCTCAGATTGCCTCATTAGTCTTTAATTATCATTTAACTTAATTAATTGGAATTAATAGTTTAATTAGTCAGATTTAAATGTTGACCGTTGGATCACGCGCCAAGTCAACTGTCTCTCTCCCAGATTGCATCTCAGCCTCTCATTTAGCTTACTTTCATTTTTATTTGTTTTTAATTCATTTTATTTCAATTAACTTGCACAATTATTTTAAAATAGCAAAAAATACATAAAAATTATGAAACTTTTTCCTAAGGGTTTTAATAATTTTTATGACACAAAAATATTTTTATTTTATTTTTTATCATCAAAAAAGTATTTTTAAATATTTAAAAGATTATTTTTAATTGATTAATGGAAATTAATTAATTAAAAATACTTTTAGGTATTTAAAAATTACAAAAAAATTCATGAAATGTTCTAAGACATTTAGAAACATTGTCCAACCTTCAAACCAAATTTCTTTTTTGATCTTGATGCATTTTAAGAATTTTTCATTGAATTAAATCATTTTTTATGCATTAATTTGATCCTAAGTTCAAAAATTCATTTCTGCCTATCTAGGAAGGTTTGGACATTGATTCTTTTTGCTTTGTCTTGTGTTTAGCATGTCGTTTCTAGGATAAAATGGTCTTGATTTGATTCCTCATTTTCCAATTGTTTGGCATTTCTTTTGTTAAGAACCCTAAAAAACCCTAATAACTTAAAAAAATTCATATCTTGAGATTGGTTGAGAGTTGAGACCTCCCCTTTGGACCTTGGTTTAGTATAGGTTTAGGGTTTTCTTTGGGTGGCATTTTCCATTTTTCATCTTAGGGTTTGCTTCTGTTTCTGGTTTTTGTTTGTTGTTTGATCCATAAACCCTAATTTGGGCTTCCATTTGCATCCTTCTTGCATTCTCTTGCATAACATGACTTGTCTTTGCATTTTATGCATGCTTGTGTTTCATTTGACATCTTAAGACATGTAGGAAGCATGTTTGATCATTGCATCACATATTTGCCATGTCATTTGTCTTGTATGTTTCATAACTTTTCATGTGTACCCATGCTCCTTAACTTGCATCATCTGCATTCATGATCTTGTATGAACATCTCCATGTGCTGCCTCATGTTTATATCACCTCATAGCATCATTATCATCATCAACATGCTTCTGGTTTTGTTTAGCATCATACCATTTCATCCCATCTTGCATTGCATTGTATTTCTTTCTAACATTTCAGGTGGTAAGAAAACTTGGGAAGTGAATTTGCCTTCACTTCTCATAACTTTTCTTTTCATCTCCCTTGCATCCATTGCTGCATTTATGCTTGTGTTTGAGTTTGAGCTTGCTCATTCTTGTTCCCCCCACTTTCTTTCTTCAAGTGACTTGACTTCTTGAATGAAGCAAGTCACTTTGCTTCTCTTGATCCTTTCATCTGCTTCCTGGTGGTTCCATTGAAGATTTCCCTTGAAAACCTCACAAACCTTAGGAACAACCAAGCATGACAATGATTAGGGTTTTGATTAGTCTCCCCTCATAGTTTTACCTTTGTGTTTCTCCTTGAGTCTTCTCTTCTCATCTCATAATCAGGGACTAAACCCTAAAGGCTTTAAGGCTTTGTGATTAAGTTTATACCTGCATCCTTCTCTTAGGATGGAGTGTATAACTTTAATCCTAAGTGTTAAACCCTTAATGTGTTTAAATCTCTTAATCAATCCACTTAATAAGTATCAAGACATCACACTTGTAACTTGGGCCTTGCATTAGGGTTCTAATTCTTCCTTAATTGGTTAAGAAGGACTAACCCTAGTGTTAATGGACAAGTCCCCCTCAAGTTGTCTTACAAACCCTAAAAAACACTTCATCATCATACCAGTTAATAAAATCCACTTAATCAAAGGCTTGTTTTGTCATGAGTTTAATCCCTAATCATGGATTAAGTTGAGGAGTTTTCCTCAGCTTAAACATTCTCATCTATTATCCTTCTATTAGGATGGTGTAATGAGTCTGTTTAATATTTGATTATGGCTTAACCTCATTACTCAACACTAAACAAAAACACCAAAAGCATCTAAATAATCACAAGTAGGTTAATGATCTTAACCCTACACCAAAGGTGATTAAGTGTGAGAATCTGACTTCACACTTAAGGTATTCTCATTACCCCTAATCAGAGGGATGATGTGATGAGTTTACTAAATCCACTGGTTTAGGCTTAAGCTCATTAACTTATGACCAACTTTCAAAAGCAATAAAAGACTGAAAACACAAAAACAAACAACAATCGTCTCCTTCGGGATTCTTTTCTCATCACCTTCACTCATAAACGAGAACTTGCTTCTTCCGTCTAATGCAAGACAGTTTGCATCTGTGCCAGACAGATCATACACTTGAGCATTGACAAGCAAGCAGTTCACAAGTCAATTCATCTTTCAGTCTCTTTGGGTCGAACTACGGTGTTCTGACTTCCTCATTGCACGAGAGGATACGTAGGCATAACTTAACAGTTATCGAACAAAAGTCTCTGTATATTCCCCCTCTTTCCAGCTTCATTCTTTTAGCCTCATTATCTTGAGCACATTCTCATTCCTGCACTGACACTTTCATATTTCACTTCACTTTTCTCTTACACTGACACCTGTACATTTTGTTTTCCAGCTCTTTTTATACACAAATTGCACTGACACTACCCCTTTAAAACACAAATCTTTCAAGCGTGGATCCCGTCGAGTACGGCGGACAATCTGGGTGCTAATACCTTCCCAGGTTGTAACCAACCCCTTTCTCAGTCTCTCTGGTTCGCAAACCGTCTTATCCATATCTTTCTAGGTCTATGCAGCATTGCCTTTCCTCCGGGATAAAAATGCCTAGCTGGCGACTCTATTCATCTCCAGTGAGTTCACGGCTGTGTGTTCTCATTGTTCCCTTCGCCGACCGTTCGCGTCTGTACCTTCATCTGACCCGGTGTCATTTGTCGGGAGCGACAGCTTGGCGACTCTACTGGGGAATCTTATACTATAACCAGGGCTTCTGGTTCTTTTTGTGGGTTCCTCCTAGCGCTTGTTTGATTTTTGTTTGCTAGGGTGTTATGTGCTTATTTGTGCTTGTATTTATTTTGCTTTACGTACAGTTGTTTATTGCTTTCTTTATAGCTTTGCATTATACCATATTGTCATACTGTACTGCTGGCTGGATCTGGTTTTTCTTTGATGGGTGGGGTTCTATTGAGAGTTAAGGTCCTATACCTGGGACCTGAGTGACACCTAGGCTAGAGTGAATCATATTCTTTCCCATTCCATTTCGGTCTGGTGCGGGAATATGAAACACGGTTCAGATGTGGGTTTCTTCTTGAGAACTCTGTGTTGCAGATTTCCTGCAATGCTAGGGCTATCTGGGAAGCCTGCTAAGTCTGGATGACCTTTAGTATTGACCTCCAGAAACTGAGGAGAATTAGAGGAGGAACTTTTATGGTTATTGTAAACACTGTACCTCCGGGTTGGAAGTGTTTACACTTCTCATAATTGATCCAAGTCTGAGGATCCTTGTTCTAGAACACCACCTGTGAGGGGGTTGGGTTGTTTACAGGTTTGCAGGTACCTTGACCTCAGAATACCCTGTTACTTTGATTTTGTTAAGAGTACTCCATGTTGGACAGTTCTTGTGATTCTAAACCCCTGGACATGTGGCTCTTTATTTGAGTCCCCACCTTGGTTACTGGATTTATAGACCTCCAACTGGAATACTTGAACACACTTGGACCTATATCAGGGCATTTTGATCAGATCCAGCTCAGTCACAAACCCTTGCATTTCATCTGCATACATAATCATTGCATCATATTGACATTTGCTTATTTGTTTCAGGGTATCCATCTTCATCTGGTTTTGGTTTTGACCTCATCTTCAGTTTTGACTTGTCTTCATCAGCTATCTGCTTCAGTATCACCTGCACCAGCCAGTCAGTGGCCCACTTCTTCAGTATTATCATTAGCACCTGTCTCTACTCAGTCTTCAGCATCATGGCTCCTAAGAAAAGCAACGTCACCTATCACTTCTTCCAGCCAGAGCTATCAGACATCAGGAGGGTTCAAACCCTGATCACTCCAGATCACATACCTTTGTTCAGGGAGAGTTATGGAGATATACTGGACATGGTTATGGATCTGGACCCTTCACAGAGGAGCCTCATCCACACCTGCATTCAGTTTTATGATCCTCCACTGAGATGTTTTACTTTTCAAGACTTTCAGTTGGGCCCCTTATTGGAGGAGTACTCCTCATTAGTTGGTATGCCTATCAGGAGAGAAATTCCTTTCAACCTTGAGATGGTCTTTCCTGCTAACGGAGAAGTAGCAAAGGCTTTGCACCTGGAACCTGTCCTGATTGAGCAGCATATGACCTCTAAAGCTGGAATCCCTGGTTTTCATCTGGACTTCTTAATCTCTCAAGCTATCCTGAAAGCTTCTCTAGGAGAGTGGAAAGCTGTTTGTGCTTTACTGGCCTTGAGTATATATGGGATTGTATTGTTTGCGGATGAGCCTCGATTCATTAGCAAGAATGCAATCCATCTGTTCATCCTGAAGAACCCAGTGCCAACTTTATTGGGGGATCTTTATTATTCAGTGCATCAGAGGAATGAAAAGCAGAGGGGGAGGTTAGTGAGGTTTTGTGCTCCATTGTTTCACACTTGGCTTCTCAGGCATCTACCCAAGACAGATGCATTCCTAAACCCTCATCAGCAGAGCAACTGGGCTAAGAGACTCACTGTTCTAACTTCAGCAGATATCAGATGGTGCACTCAGAGCACCAAGGGCAGGGATATCATCACCAGCTGTGGACATTTTCCCAATGTGCCTTTAATAGGAGTTAAGGGAAGTATCAATTACAACCCTTTGCTATTCAGGAGGCAATTAGGCTATGCACTGGTCCACACTCCAAGGGCACAGGACTTGGTGGAGACCCTTTATTGTGAGAACAAGATTAGTTTGGCTGTTGTTAGGCAGGCTGCCTGGGCCTGGGATAATGTTCAAACCAAGGGAGTCACCATTCTGGGGAAGTGTAATAATGTGGCATCAGCACAATATTATGAGTGGTCCCGTGCCAGGGCCCAATTCTCTGGAATGCCCTTTACCATAGAAGACATGCCTGAGTCATCTTCAGCACCACCCCCTGCCACTATCAGTTTGGAAGAGTTTGAGAGCTTGAAGGAAAGGAATGAGAAGTTAACTCAAGCTTTGCAGAAGACCCTCCGGGAGAGGAGTGAAGGTATGAGGGAAATTGAGAGATTGGAGAAGTTGAGAGTAGAGCATCTGACTAAGATTGAGAAGTCTGGGGATTATATCAACAAGTCTAAGGCTGGAGAGCAAATTCTGAAGAATGCTTGCAAAGAAGCCCAGTTCCAGAGAGCAAGGACAGACTTGTACTTGAAGGAGAGTCAAGCCCGGTGGGTCAGGATCACCGAGGCTCGTACCCTGGAAGACAAGAGAGTTCAAGACAAGATGGAACAACTGGAAGCTAGTGCAAAAGGACAGCAAGAAGCTCTGGCAGCAGCCCAGAGGGAGATATCAGAGCTAAAGATCAAAGCAGGGGTGAAGAGGTCCAAGGACCAAACTCAGCACAAGAAGCTAACAGCAGCTGTTACGACCCGGAATCTCCTCATCAGGAATCTCACGGAGCGTCCGGCTGATCCTGTGACCGAAGCACTTCTCAAGGAAGTTCGTGAGGATGAGTTTGGTCTTGGTGTTTGACCATTTGTTTGTTGTTGCTTTCTTTCCATGTACTTTTATTTTGTACTGTATTTTGACCCCTTAGTGGGCTTGTGTTGTAAAATGAACAAGTTGTATTATTTCACCTTCTGTAATATATTTGTGTTAGTTTGTTCCATCCAAGTTTATTTCGGAAGCAACATCAGCAGCATCTTCAAGGGTCTGGAAGGGTCAAAACTGAAGGCCAAACCGGATACCTTGAGAACAAATAAGCATAACTGCATTGCATGCTAACCCTTTTTTTGTTTTGTAGGTTTTGTTTTATTGTTGCTAACCTCTGTTGTGATGCATCAGGAACTATTGCTAGGCGCCGGGTATTTCCCCTCAACCGTCCGCACCGTTATCCAACCCGAAACAACCTTCCGGGAATTCAAATGGATCAGATGCAGCAGGACCTTACGGAGGTCAGAAACCAGATGGCCAACGAAAGGTTGGAGATGAGAACTCAGATAACACAGTTCATGGAAGTAATGAATAACTTAGCTCAAAGCCAGGAGAGGCTCAGAGCTTTGGTAGAAGGGAGGAATCAAGAAGAGCCCCATGTGGGAACTGCTGGCACAAGTAACAACGAGAGGGTCCAACCTCATGTCAATCCCCCAGTTTTTGGACCCCATCTCCATCCAGAGGCCAACATCCCTGTCAATATACAAGGGACTGCCACAGCAGGGAGGGTACTACAGGAAGACCCTCAAGAAGACCAATTCACAGTAATGGGTGCTGGAGAAGAGGCTTACGATAGAAGGTTGGATGAAATAGCTGAGAAGTTAAGATCCTTAGAGTCTCAAAACTCTTTGGGCTTCGACGTTATGGACATGGGTTTGGTAGACGGGGTCAGGATCCCCCATAAGTTCAAGCCTCCTTGCTTTGAAAAATACAACGGGACTTCATGCCCCCGGACTCACTTACAGTCATTTCTGGGAAGGCTGAAGGCCTATACAATGGATGAGAAATTGTGGATGTTCTATTTTGAAGATAGCTTGACAGGAGCATCGAGGGAGTGGTACTCTCACTTGACAAGAGCAACTATTAGATGCTGGAAGGACCTGGAAGAGGCCTTCATCAGACAGTATCAGTATAATCTAGACATGGCACCCAACAGGACCCTCCTAATGGGAATGTCGCAGTCTTCAAGGGAGAGTTTCCGAGAATATGCCCAGAGATGGAGGCAACTGGCTGCTGCTGTTCAACCACCTATGTCTGAATGGGAAATGGCGGATATGTTCATGAACACCCTTCAGGGAACATATATTGACAGGTTGGCAGCTTTCTCTTCCACTAGCTTTGCAGATGTTGTCATAGCTGGGGAGAGAATTGAAAGCCTGTTGAAAATGGGTAAGATCTCTGATAATGGTGCCAGCTCGTCCAGTAATGCAAGAAAGCCTTTTGCAGGCCCGAGAAGAACTGGCGAGACCAATGCCATCCATTCAAACAGGGGCAGGCCCCAGTATGTTCAGAGGTCAATAGCAGCAGTCACCATTCCTGCTCCGGCTCATCCTCAGCCTGTCTATCAACCTCCTCAGCAAAACTATCAGCCACAACCTCAGTACCACCAGCAAAATCAGTATCCTCCAAGGAATTACAACAACAGCAACACCAACAACAACAGTCAACAAAGGCCATTCCAACAGAGGCCATCTCAAGCTAACAGAGTGATCGATCCGATCCCAATGCCATATGCTACTTTGCTGCCACAACTTCTGAAACTCAACCTGGTTGAGCTAAGAACGTTGGCACCTCCGGATCCCAACAGTCTACCAAGGAATTATGACTCCAATGCTAGGTGTGCCTTTCATTCAAACGCACCTGGCCACAGCACAGAAAAATGCAGGGCTCTGCATATGAAGGTACAAGACCTGGTAGACTCAAAGGCTCTGAATTTCGCACCACCACCCAATGTCAATAAAAACCCGATGCCAAACCATGGTGGTCCCCGGATTAACGCTATTGAAGAAGACAAGCCGTCTTATTTAATAACCAGTGTGGGACAGATCAGGACACCATTGGTAGAAATCAAAGCTCAGCTCTTGGAATGTCAAATGTTCTCGGGGTGTTGTAAACACCCCAAATTTGCCCTCACCCATTCACACCATGGCTTGTGATCATCTCATATGCATATACACAAAACATATCATCTCACATCTCATTTTGATTCACTGCATAGCTTCTAAGGCATCTGCACCTAGGGTTTGTGATCTGAGCAACCTCAGGGCCTCCTGAGCCATTCCAAAAACCACTAATCAACTCAAAGTGGTTCATGTGTGTTCTTATGTCATATTACATCCTCACAAAGTCAAAAATGCAGAGGAATCACAAGAATTAGGGTTTGAGTGGATGCAGAGCCAGGATGAACTGCACAGTTGACTGAAAATTAGGGTTTTGGTTTCAGAGGCCATAACCCCAAATTTTTTGGTCATTCTTGTTTCCATTGATCTTTATATGGTATAGGGAGTATGCATATCAATTTTCATGAAGAAATTCCATGGGGAAGTCATCTGATCAAGAGTTGACTTTTCAGACAAGTCAGTGTAAAATCAGGGCATCTGAGGCCCCCAATGACCCAACCAATGGGTGGTCTTCATCATTTTGAGTGTATATGATCTTTATTTGATCATGGAAGAAGTTTGAAGTTCATGGAAATCAAGAATTTAGGGTTTTTGCAAAAGTTGACTTTTTGGGTTTTGTTGACTTTTCAAGAATGCACCATTTTAGGTCAATTTTCAAGCCTTGATTCATGATCCAAAAAGGCTTCAAATGGAAAAACTTTGGTCATGAAAGTTGTAGATCTCATCTTTCCCTTTTCAAAAAGTACAAGAACATGATCTAACTCTTCATGGATCAAAAGTTATGGCCATGCAAAGTTGCCAAAAATCATTGTTTTTCAAGTTATGCACCAAGTGGAAATTTTGCTAAGTCTTGAATCAATGCATGATTGCTGCCTCAAATTCATGACAAACCAGCATGTGAACATCCTCTAAGTCACAAAAATCAGAAATGGACCAAGTTTGCTCATGGTTTGGTTCATGTAATTTGACTTTTCTCATGAAAATCCATAAAGCTAGCCAACTTGCATTTTCACTCATGACCACTTCACCAACTTATGACATTGGCTGCTGAGCTTTGCTAGGCCTATCCATCACCTTTTGCTGCACCAGCCATGCCTTGTACTTGCTTAACTTTGAGCCATGCCCTATCTTACACAAAAGTGGATTTTTAGCAAAAGTAGCCTCACCTATCATAGCAGGCCATGTCACATCAAGCAACCAATCAGAATTGTTTATCATTTCATTTTGCAAGTGGAACATAACAAGAACAAGGGCTGAAACCAACTCATTCATCACTTACACAAAATCCCTTCACATTGCAAAATCCATCGAATCTGCCTCCACAGCCAAGAAACTCCCAAACTTTCTTCATCACTAAACTCAGTACACTCCATAGGCCCTAAACCATCAAAGCTCAGGCCTGAATCAAGCCTGATTTGAACCTCACCATTCTTCATCCTCAGAACCAGTCCTCTTCGAATCTCACTGTCCATCCCTCAAACACTTCATCTTCCTTCACCAACAAGTCAGGCATACTTAGAGGAGTCCAAACCACCCATTACACTGGCCTAAAACAGCCTGTACACCAAGGTCATTCTCTGCTACACCAGTTTGGTAGCCATTGAAATAGCTTGCTAAACTTCATTTCAAGCTTGCCATTGACACCAGGGGATCCATTAGAGCTAGCTTGCATCAAGAAACGGCTCTGGAAGCTCAGAAACAGGACTTGTCACCTCAGGTAGTCTCAAACTTCAAACCTTTTAAAACCTGTTTCTTTTGTTACAAATCAAAAATACATGCTCTGGGGATCACTGTGATATGATTAGAATCAAAAATGGTGTGGAAATGAGTATTTTATGCATCTCTGAAACTTGGCCCGTGAATGCGTTTCGTTTCGATTCTCTTTGTTCATGTTAGATAAATGTATTTTGATCTTGGATTGAGGTTTAGTTAGGATGGGGGGTTGTTTCTGGGCAGGAAATTTGTTGAATGGTGGCCTGAATCGTTTTCTAGGGTTTGTGATACGCCGGAGAAGACGACCGGAACCACTGTTCCGGCCGTCTGAGTTTACCCTGCCCTAATTAGGGTTTAGCCAGTCATTAGTGTTTTTTAAATCTGGGCCATTGGATTGCCCTTCCCGCGCGTAGACCAAGGGACCAGATTGCTTCATTAACCTTAATTTCCACTTAATTAATTTAATTAGGTTTAATTAGTTTAATTAACTGAATTTAGGAAGTTTAAATCTGGACCACTAGATAGCGCGCCAAGTCAACCCAATCTCCCTCAGATCAAATCCTGGCCACGCGTTCTGTTTACTTTTATTTTCATTTGATTTTTATTCATATTTATTCCATTTAATTTGTACAATTTATTTAAAATAGCAAAAAAATCATGAAAATTATGAAACTTTTTCTTTAAGGTTTTATTAATTTTTATGACACAAAAACATTTTTATTTTATTTTTTATCATTAAAAAGGTATTTTTAAATATTTAAAAGATTATTTTTAATTGATTAATGAGAATTAATTAATTAAAAATACTTTTAAGTATTTAAAAATTACAAAAAAATTCATGAAATGTTCTAAGACATTTAGAAACATTGTCCAACCTTCAAACCAAATTTCTTTTTGATCTTGATGCATTTTAAGAATTTTTCATTGAATTAAATCATTTTTGATGCATTATTTTGATCATATGTTTAAAAATTCATTTCTGCCTTTTGGTGAAGGTTGAGACATTGATTCTTTTTGCATTGTTTTCCATTTAGCATGAACTTTCAAAGATAAAAAGGCCAAGATTTGATCTTACATTTTCCAATTGATTGGCATTTCTTTTGTTACAAACCCTAAAAAACCCTAATAACTTGTAAAATTCATAACTTGAGTTTGGTTGAGAGTTGAGAGCTCCCCTTTGGGCAGTGGTTTTTTATAGGTCTAGGGTTTCTTTGAGTGCCATTTTCCATTTTTCATATTAGGGTTTGCTTCTGTTTTTAGTTTGTGTGTGATGCTTGATCCATGAACCCTAATTTGGGCCTTCTCTTGCATCCCTCTTGCATTTCCTTGCATAACATAACTTGTCATTGCATATTGTGCATCCTTGTGATTCACTTGACATCTTAAGACATGTATGAAGCATCATTGACCATTACATTGCATATTTGCCATGCCATTTGTCTTGTATGATTCATAACATTTCATGCTTGTTCATGCTCCTTAGCTTGCATCATATGCATTCATAATCTTGTATGAACATCTCCATTGCCTTGCCTCATGTTTGCAGCACCTCATAACATCATAATCATCATGTGTATTGCTTCTGGTTTTGCTTTGCATCATATCATTTCATTTCATTTAGCATTGTATTGCATTTGCTTCTAACATTTCAGGTGGTAAGTAAACTTGGGAAGTGAATTTGCCTTCACTTCTCATAACTTTTCTTTTCATCCCTCTTGCATGCCTTGCTGCATTTCTACTTGTGTTTGAGCTTGAGCTTGCTCATTCTTCCTCCTCCCACTTTCTTTCTTCAAGTGACTTGACTTCTTGAATGAAGCAAGTCACTTTGCTTCTCTTGATCTTGTTCATCTGCTTCCTGGTGGTTCATCTGAAGATTGTTCTTGAAAACCTCACAAACATTAGGACCAACCAAGCATGATAATGAATTAGGGTTTTGATTAGTCTCCCCCATAGTTTTTACCTTTGTGTCTCTCCTTGAGTCATCTCTTCTCATCTCATAATCAGGGACTAAACCCTCAAGGCTTTAAGACTTTGTGATTAAGATCATGCCTGCATCCTTCTTTTAGGATGGAGTGTATAACTTTAATCCTAAGTCTTGGACCCTTAAGGTGTTGAAATCTCTTAATTAATCCATCTAATAATCATCAAGACATTACACTTGTAACTTGGGCCTTGCATTAGGGTTCTAATTCTTCCTTAATTGGTTAAGAAGGACTAACCCTAAAGTTAATGGACAAGTCCCCCTCAAGTTGTCTTCCAAATCATAAAAAACACTTCATCATCATGCCATTAATAAAATCCACTTAACTAAAGGTTTGTTTTGTCATGGGTTTAATCCCTAATCATGGATTAAGTTGAGGAGCTTTCCTCAGCTTAAACTCTCTCATCTATTATCCTTCTTTTAGGATGGTGTAATGAGTCTGTTTAATCCTTGATTATGGCTTAACCTCATTACCTAACACTAAACAAAACCACAAAAACATCTAAATAATCACAAATAGGTTAATGATCTTAATCCTACACCAAAGGTGATTAAGTGTGAGAATCTGACTTCACACTTAAGGTATTCTCATTACCCCTAATCAGAGGGAAGATGTGATGAGTTTACTAACCCATTGGTTTAGGCTTAAGCTCATTATCTTATGACAAACTTTCAAAAGCAATAAAAGACTGAAAATGCAAAAACAAACAATAATCGTCTCCTCCGGGATTCTTTTCTCATCACCTTCATTCACAATCGAGAACTCGCTTCTTCCGTCTAATGCAAGACAGTTTGCACCTGAGCCAGACAGGTCATACACTTGAGTATTGACAAGCAAGCAGTTCACAAGTCAATTCCTTTCAGTCTCTTTGGGTCGAACTACGGTGTTCTGACTTCCTCATTGCACGAGAGGATACGTAGGCATAACTTAACAGTTATCGAACAAAAGTCTCTGTACATTCCCCCTCTTCCAGCTTCTTTCTCTTAGCCTCATTATCATGAGCAATTCATTTCATTCCTGATCTCACACTGACACTTCATTTATACACATCACTTATACACTGACACCTGTACATTGTTTTCCAGCTATTTATACACAGATTGCACTGACACTACCCCTTTAAAACACAAATCTTTTAAGCGTGGATCCCGTCGAGTACGACGGACAATCTGGGTGCTAATACCTTCCCAGGTTGTAACCAACCCCCTTTCTCAGTCTCTCTGGTTCGCAACCGTCTTATCCATCTTTTTCTAGGCCTATGCAGCATTGCCTTTCCCCCCGGGATAAAAATGCCTAGCTGGCGACTCTATTCATCCTCCAGTGAGTTCACGGCTGTGTGTTCTCACTGTTCCCCTCGCCGACCGTTCGCGTCTGTACCTTCATTTGATCATTGTCATTTGTCGGGAGCGACAGCTTGGCGACTCTGCTGGGGACCCTTATACTGCAACCAGGGCTTCTGGTTCTTTTTGTGGGTTCCTCCTAGCGCTTGATTGATTTGTGTTTATTGGGGGTGTTATGTGCTTGTTTGTGCTTGTATTTATTTTTATTCATTGCTTTATGTACAGTTACTTTACTGCTTTCTTTATTGCATTTATATATATCATACTGTCATGCTGTCTGTGCTGGATCTGGTTTTGTTTTAGTGGGTGGGGTTCTATTGAGAGCCGAGGTCCTATACCTGGGACCTGAGTGACACCTAGGATAGAGTGAATCATATTCTTTCCCATTCCATTTCGGTCTGGTGCGGGAATATGAAACACGGTTCAGATATGGGTTTCTTCTTGAGAACTCTGTGCTACGGATTTCCTGTAGTGCTAGGGGGATCTGGGAAGCCTGCTAAGTCTGGATGACCTTTTAGTATTGACCTTCAGAAATTGAGGTAAATTAGAGGAGGAATTGTTATGGTTATTGTAAACACTGTACCTCCGGGTTAGAAGTGTTTACACTTCTCATAACTGATCCAAGTCTGAGGATCCTTGTTCTAGATCACTACCTGTGAGGGGGTTGGGCTGTTTACAGGTTTGCAGGTACCTTGACCTCAGAATACCCTGTTACTTT
Organism: Lathyrus aphaca; assembly: GCA_963966055.1. Taxonomy (NCBI): domain Eukaryota; kingdom Viridiplantae; phylum Streptophyta; class Magnoliopsida; order Fabales; family Fabaceae; genus Lathyrus; species Lathyrus aphaca. The sequence goes on along the minus strand of OZ014519.1, from coordinate 373,866,474 downwards.
GACTTTGTTAAGAATGCTCCATGTTGGATAGTTCTTGTGATTCTAAAACCCTGGACATGTGGCTCTTTATTTGAGTCCCCCACCTTGGTTACTGGATTTATAGACCTCCATCCGGAATTCTTGAACACACATGGATCTATACCAAGGCAGTTTATCCAGATCCAGCTCAGTCACAAACCCTTTGCATATCATTTGCATACATCCTCATTGCATCATATTAACATGTGCTTATTTGTTTTTCAGGGTATCCATTTTCATCAGGTTTTGGTTTTGACCCCATCTGCAGCTTTGACCCATCTTCACCAGCATCTGCTTCAGTTTAGCTGTCTGCTTCAGCACCAGCCAGTCAGTGGTTTTCTCTACTTCAGCATTGTCATCAGCACTCTACCCAGTCTTCAGCATCATGGCTCCAAAGAAAAGCAATATCACCTATCATTTCTTCCAACCAGACTTGTCAGACATCAGGAGGGTCCAAACCCTGATGACCCCAGATCACATACCTCTGTTCAGGGAGCATTATGGGGATATACTTGACTTGGTTATAGACATGGACCCATCTCAGAGGAGCCTGATCCATACCTGCATCCAGTTCTATGACCCCCCATTGAGGTGTTTCACCTTTCAAGACTTTCAGTTGGGACCTCTCTTAGAAGAATATGCATCTTTGGTTGGTTTGCCTATCAAGAGAGAAATTCCTTTTAACCCTGAAATGGTCTTTCCCAGCAATGGAGAGATAGCAAGAGCTTTGCACCTGGAACCTGCTTTGATTGAGCAGCATATGACCTCTAAAGCTGGGATCCCTGGTTTTCATCTGGACTTCCTGATTTCTCAAGCTAGTTTGAAGGCCTCCCTGGGGGATTGGAAAGCTGTTTGTGCATTGTTGGCCTTGAGTGTATATGGAATTGTGTTGTTTGCAGATGAGCCCAGATTCATCAGCAAGAATGCCATCCACCTGTTCATCCTGAAGAACCCAGTGCCAACCTTGTTGGGTGACCTCTATTACTCAGTACATCAGAGGAATGAGAAACAGAGGGGTAAGCTAGTGAGGTGTTGTGCTCCACTATTCCATGCTTGGCTTCTCAAGCATCTACCCAGGACAGATGCATTCCTGAATCCTCATCAGCAAAGCAACTGGGCTAAGAGGCTCACTACTCTCACTGCAGCAGACATCAGATGGTGCACCCAAGGCACCAAGGGCAGAGATATGATCACAAGCTGTGGGCACTTTCCCAATGTGCCTTTGGTAGGAGTTAAGGGGAGTATCAACTACAATCCAGTGCTGTTTAAGAGGCAATTAGGCTATGCACTGGTCCATGCTCCTAGGGTACAGGATTTGGTTGAGACCCTCTACTGTGAGAACCAGGTTAACTTGGCTGTTGTTAGGCAGGCTGCCTGGGCCTGGGATCATGTTCAAACCAAAGGAGTCACTATTTTGGGAAAGTGCAATAATGTGGCATCAGCCCAATATCTTGAATGGTCTTATGCTAGATCCCAATTCTCTGGATTGCCTTTCACCATAGAAGACATGCCTGAGTCATCATCAGCACCACCCCCTGCTACTATCAGTCTGGAGGAGTTTGAAAGCCTGAAGGAAAGGAATGAGAAGTTATCCCAAGCCTTGCAGAAGACCCTCCGGGAGAGGAGTGAAGGTGTGAGGGAGATTGAAAGATTGGAGAAGCTGAGGGTTGAGCACTTGACAAAAATTGAGAAGTCTGGAGAGTACATCAACAAGTCTAAAGCTGGTGAGCAGATTCTGAAGAATGCTTGTAAAGAAGCCCAGCTCCAGAGAGCAAGAACAGACTTGTACTTGAAAGAGAGTCAGGCCAGGTGGGTCCGGATCACTGAAGCCCGTACTCTAGAAGACAAGAGAGTTCAAGATAAGATGGAGCAGATGGAAAAAGCCCTGGCAGCAGCCCAGGAGGAAATTTCAGAGTTAAAAATCAAAGCTGGAGTGAAGAAATCCAAAGACCAAAGCCAGAACAAGAAGTTGACTACAGCTGTTGCAACAAGAAACCTTCTCATCAGGAATCTTACGGAGCATCCGGCTGATCCTGTGACCGAAGCACTTCTTAAGGAAGTTCGCGAGGATGAGTTTGGCCTTGGAGTCTGATTATTTGCTTGTTGTTGTTCCTTTTCCATGTACTTTTGCTTTTTGTGATGTTTTTTTGACCCCTTTGAGGGTTTGTGCTGTAAAATGAACAATTTGTATTATTTTACCTTTGTAATATATTTGTGTTTGCTTCCATCTGGGTTCACTTCAAAAGCAACTTCAGTAGCATCATCTTCAAGGGGCTGGACGGGTCAAAATTGAAGACCAAGCCGGATACCTTGATAGCAAATAAGCATATTGCATTGCATACTAACCCTTTTGTTTGTTTTGTAGGTTTTGTTTTATTGTTTCTAACCTCTGTTGTGGCATTCAGGAATTATTGCTCGTCGCAGACTATTCCCTCTCAACAGGCCACACAGGTACCCTACAAGAAACAACCTTCCGGGCATCCAGATGGACCAGTTGCAGCAAGACCTCAATGAGGCCAGAACCCAGATGGCTAATGAAAGGGTGGAGATGAGAACCCAAATAACTCAGTTCATGGAAGTGATGAATAATTTAGCTCAAAGCCAGGAGAGGCTTAGAGTTCTGGTAGAGGGAAGAACTCAAGAGGACCCCCATGTGGGAACTGCTGGCACAAGCAACAACGAAAGGGTGCAACCACATGTTAATCCCCCAGTGTTTGGCCCACATTTACATCCTGAGATCCACATCCCCGCAAACGTTCAGGGAACGGCTACTGCAGCCAGAGTGCTTCAAGAGGATCCTCAGGAGGACCAATTCACAGTCATGGGTGCTGGAGAGGAGGCCTATGATAGGCGATTGGATGAAATAGCTGAAAAGTTGAGATCGCTGGAGTCTCAAAATTCTTTGGGCTTCGACGTCATGGACATGGGGCTAGTAGAGGGGGTCAGGATCCCTCATAAGTTCAAGCCTCCTTGTTTCGAAAGATATAATGGGACTTCATGCCCCCGGACTCATTTGCAATCGTTTCTGGGAAGGCTGAAGGCCTATACAATGGATGAGAAGCTCTGGATGTTTTACTTCGAAGACAGTTTGACTGGAGCATCAAGGGAATGGTATTCCCACTTGACAAGGGCAACTGTAAGATGCTGGAAGGACCTGGCAGAGGCCTTCATCCGACAGTATCAATACAACTTAGACATGGCACCCAACAGGACTCTCCTAATGGGAATGTCACAGTCGTCAAGGGAAAGTTTCCGAGAATATGCCCAGAGATGGAGGCAATTGGCTGCTGCTGTTCAACCACCAATGTCTGAGAGAGAAATGGCAGACATGTTTATGAATACTCTCCAGGGAACGTATATTGACAGGTTGGCCGCTTTCTCGTCCACTAGCTTCGCAGATGTTGTTATAGCTGGGGAGAGAATTGAAAGCCTGTTAAAAATGGGTAAAATTTCCGATAATGGCGCCAGTTCGTCCAGCAGTACAAGGAAGCCTTTTGCAGGCCCTAGAAGAGCTGGCGAGACCAATGCCATTCATACCAACAGGGGTAGGCCCCAATATGTTCAAAGGTCCATAGCAGCAGTCACTATCCCTGCTCCAGCACATCCTCTGCCAGTCTATCAACCTCCTCAACAAAACTTCCAACAACAACCTCCGTATCAGCAGAACCAATATCCTCCAAGGAACTACAACAACAACAACTCCAACAACAACAATCAACAGAGGCCATTCCAACAAAGGCCCTCTCAAGCTAATCGAGTGATCGACCCGATTCCAATGCCGTATGCTGCTTTGCTGCCACAGCTTCTGAAACTCAACCTGGTTGAGCTAAGAACGTTGGCACCTCCGGATCCAAACAGTCTACCAAGAAACTATGACTCTAATGCTAGGTGTGCTTTTCACTCAAACGCGCCTGGTCACAGTACAGAAAAATGCAGGGCACTGCATATGAAGGTACAAGACTTAGTAGACTCCAAGGCTTTGAACTTTGCACCTCCGCCCAACGTCAACAAAAACCCAATGCCACACCATGGTGGTCCCCGAATTAATGCTATCGAAGAAGACCAACCGTCTTATTTGATAACCAGTGTGGATCAGATCAGGACACCATTGGTGGAAATCAAGGCTCAACTCCGTGAAAGCAGTATATTTCCGGGGTGTGAACTAGGGTGCCCATACTGCAATATTTCTTGGAATGGGTGTGAAGACTTGAGGAATGGCATTGACAGCCTTATTCAGAGTGGCTTACTGCAGATCACTACATCATTCCCGGCAAACCCGACGACTTCATCAGCAATGGTTTCAGATCCTCCTACAAATACAGCAACAATTGTTCCCAACAATTCATCAGCAACATCAGCAAGTACTTCATCTGTTCTACCCAATGATCAGTTTTCAACAGTTTCTCCTGCTACAACTTCAGCTTCAGTCCACTTCGACTCCCCATCAACAACAACAACAGTTCTTCCAACAGAACCTTCTACAACACCAGCAAACAATCACGAAGATGTCTCCACTGTTACCATATTCTACGATCCAGAAAACAATTCCGCTTATCATTCAGAAGGTGCTGCTCCCACTAGAGCACCAGTTACAATCTTTTATGATCCACAGACAATAACAGTCCCCTCAGCAGCAGCAATCAGTCCAGTCACCGTCACGGTACCTGGACCTGTACCATATGAAAGCAATAGGGCCATCCCTTGGCACTATGGCTCTGACTTGTACTGTGAAGGGAAAAGAATCACTCTGGAAACATCATCACCTGCACCACAAGTTGATAATGTGGGGGGAGGCGGAGGCTTCACTCGAAGCGGACGTCTCTTCGCTTCACAAGTCCAAAGACCCACTGCCGAAGCAGAAGCTGTTGCCAAGGCAAAGGGTAAAGGACCGGTGCAGGAAGATCCAGCTGCCAAAGAAGCCCTGAAGACTCCATTTGATCAGGAAGTTGATGAGTTTATGCGGATCATCAAGAAGAGTGATTATAAAGTTGTGGATCAACTTCACCAAACTCCATCCAAAATCTCCATCCTCTCACTGCTCATGTGCTCCGAAGCCCATCGGAATGCACTACTGAAAGTCCTGCACGCAGCTTACGTGCCAGAGGAGATTACTGTCAACCAGTTGGAAACGGTGGTTGGGAATGTTACTGCTAGCAACGGGCTAGGGTTTACCAATTCTGATTTGACAGTGGATGGTCGTAACCACAACAAAGCCTTACACATAACTATGGAATGCAAAGGAGCTGTCCTTTCTCATGTGCTGGTGGACACAGGTTCCTCCCTGAATGTCTTACCAAAGAAGGCTCTGGTGAAGTTAGAATATGATGGATTGGCATTGAGACCCAGCAACCTGGTGGTTAGAGCTTTTGATGGCTCGAAGAGATCGGTTCTGGGAGAGATTGAGCTGCCCGTGACAATTGGCCCGCGGACTTTTAAAACTATCTTTTATGTGATGGACATTCAGCCCGCCTACAGCTGTTTGTTGGGTAGACCCTGGATTCACGCCGCTGGCGCTATAACGTCTACCCTTCACCAAAAGTTAAAATTTGAGTGGGAAGGTCAAGTTGTCACAATCTGTGGAGAGGAAGACATTTTTGTTAGCCATCTGGCTACTTATAAATACATTGAGATGGATGGGGAGATCCATGAGACAATGAGCCAAGGTTTTGAAGCCTTGAATGTGAATGAAGCATCTGCTGTATCTGGTACTCCAATGTCATCTTACCAACAAGCCCGGAAGGTTGTTGAAGAAGGAACTGCCCAAGGCTGGGGCAAGGTCTTAGCTGTGGAGGAGAAGAAAGACAAATTTGGGTTGGGTTACAGACCAACTCAACATCAAGCAAAGGCTGCTGGAGAGCCTGGTTTTGTCAGTGGGGGAATGCTTACCCCCGATGCTATCAACTGTCTGGAAGATGAGCTGGAAGAGGAGCGCAACCTGGAGATTTGGATTCGTCCGAAGGTCCCGGGGAGCAGTGTCTCGAACTGGTCTTCCCAGGAAATTATAAGTGTTACTCGAGCAGAGTAATTATTATTTCCTGTATCTTTTATAGCATGCATCAAAGTCTTGCATCTTGCCCAAGATGACAAGACTCATTTTGTAATCAGGGCCATCTGTACTTTTGTGCAAACAAGATTAAATTAATGAAATATCAGACAATCTTTTTGCAAACGAGTCTTTTTCTTTTCTGCTCACTGTTTTTTCATTTTTCTTTTTGTACAAAAATAAATGGCGGTGTTTTCAAAATGATAACTTCATTTCACTTTTTTCTAAAGCAAGATTAAAATCAATCACTAAAATGAACCGACTTAACCCTTGCAGAGAGTGCCTTCCAGACAGCACCGACAACAGCACAGCTATGACATCGTATGACTTTGACAATCCGATCAATCAAGCTGATGAAGGGGTTGATGAAGAATATGAGCTTCCTGAAGAGCTAGCCAGGTTGCTGAGACAGGAGGAAAAAGTTATTACTCCTCATCGGGAGGAGATTGAAGTGATTAATCTTGGTACGGAGGAAGACGTGAAAGAAGTCAAAATCGGGGCCTGCCTGCAAGACTCAGTGAAGAGACAGCTGATAGATCTGCTTCAAGAGTATATTGATGTGTTTGCTTGGTCCTACCAAGATATGCCAGGGTTGGATACCGATATTGTTGTGCATAAGCTGCCTTTGAGGGAAGAATGCCCACCAGTCAAACAGAAGTTGCGCCGAACTCGCCCAGACATGGCTATGAAAATCAAGGAAGAGGTGCAAAAGCAATGGGACGCCGGGTTCCTTGCTGTGACTAGCTATCCTCCGTGGGTTGCTAACATAGTACCTGTGCCTAAGAAGGACGGAAAAGTAAGAATGTGTGTTGATTACCGGGATCTGAACAGAGCCAGCCCGAAAGATGACTTCCCATTACCTCACATTGATGTATTGGTGGATAACACGGCTCAGTTCTCGGTATTCTCCTTCATGGATGGATTTTCGGGATACAATCAGATCAAGATGTCACCTGAAGACATGGAGAAGACAACATTCATCACACCTTGGGGCACGTTCTGTTATAAAGTGATGCCATTCGGACTGAAGAATGCTGGTGCAACGTATCAACGGGCTATGGTAACATTGTTTCATGACATGATCCATAAGGAAATCGAATGTTATGTGGATGATATGATCGCCAAGTCCCTTACAGAGGAAGATCACCTGGTGAATCTGCTCAAGTTATTCAAGCGTCTGAGGAAATACCAATTAAAGTTGAACCCCAACAAGTGCACATTCGGGGTGCGATCCGGTAAGTTGCTGGGATTTATTGTAAGTGAGAAAGGGATTGAAGTTGACCCTGATAAAGTCAAAGCTATTCAAGAAATGCCTGCACCGAAAACTGAAAAAGAAGTTCGAGGGTTCTTAGGTCGATTGAACTACATTTCACGGTTCATATCTCACCTTACAGCAACTTGTGAACCCTTATTCAAGCTGTTAAGAAAGGAGCAAACGGTCAGGTGGAACGAAGACTGCCAGAAAGCTTTTGACAAGATCAAGGAGTATTTGCAAGAACCTCCAATCCTTATGCCTCCAGTTGAAGGAAGACCTCTGATTATGTACTTGACGGTATTAGAAGAATCGATGGGGTGTGTACTAGGTCAGCATGACGAGTCTGGTCGAAAAGAGTATGCGATATACTACCTAAGCAAAAAGTTTACCGACTGTGAACAGCGTTATTCACTGCTCGAGAAAACTTGCTGTGCTTTAGCGTGGGCTGCTCGCCGACTGAGACAGTATATGTTGACCCATACTACTCTATTGATCTCAAAAATGGATCCAGTTAAGTACATTTTCGAGAAGCCAGCTCTTACCGGACGGGTTGCAAGATGGCAGATGATTCTTACAGAATATGACATACAGTACACATCTCAGAAAGCCATCAAGGGCAGTGTATTATCTGAATATCTTGCTGAGCAACCCATTGACGACTACCAGCCTATGAGGTTTGACTTCCCTGATGAAGACATCATGTTCATTAAATCAAAAGATCATGAAGAGCCTATTCACACTGAAGGGCCTGACCCAGAAGAAGAATGGACTATGATGTTCGACGGGGCTGTTAATATGAATGGCCGTGGTGTTGGTGCAGTACTCATTACACCCAAAGGAGTTCACATGCCTTTCTCGGCAAAGCTCACTTTCAACTGCACTAACAACGAAGCTGAATACGAAGCTTGCATTATGGGTCTTGAGGAAGCCATTGACCTCAGGATCAAGACATTGACCGTACTCGGAGATTCAGCTTTGGTAGTCAATCAGACCAACGGAAAATGGTACACCCACCAAGATCATCTGATACCTTACAGGGATTATACAAGAAGGTTATTGACTTTCTTCACAACAGTCAAGCTTGAGTATATCCCTCGGGACGAGAATCAGTTTGCGGATGCTCTTGCTACCATTTCATCCATGATCAAAGTTCAAGCTGCTAACTTTGTACCTCAGATTTCAGTATCGAGACTTGATAGACCAGCATATGTATTTGCAGCAGATATTGTTAAAGATGATAAGCCTTGGTTCCATGACATCAAGTGCTTCTTGGAGGATCAAACGTACCCACCTGGGGCATCTTCCAATGATAAAAAGACTTTAAGAAGGCTTGCTGGAAGTTTCTTTCTGAACACTGATGGATCTTTATACAAGAGGAACTTTGATATGGTACTCCTCAGATGTGTTGACAAGACAGAAGCAGATTTGTTGATGCATGAAGTGCACGAAGGATCCTTTGGTACCCATGCAGGAGGGCATGCCATGGCTAAGAAGTTGTTAAGATCAGGCTATTACTGGATCACAATGGATGCAGACTGTTGTGCTTACGCCAGAAAATGCCATAAATGCCAGATTTATGCAGACAAGGTGCATGTGCCTCCCAATCCCCTGAACATAATGTCTTCACCATGGCCCTTTGCTATGTGGGGCATTGACATGATTGGCAAAATTGAGCCAACTGCTTCGAACGGCCACAGATTCATCCTGGTCGCCATCGATTATTTTACAAAGTGGGTTGAAGCAGCCTCATATGCAAATGTCACAAGGCAAGTGGTAGCCAGATTTCTGAAAAGAGATATCATCTGTCGGTATGGAGTGCCCGAGCGAATCATTACTGATAATGGTTCCAACTTGAACAACAAAATGATGGCAGAGCTGTGCCGGGACTTCAAGATCCAACATCACAATTCTTCTCCTTACAGGCCAAAGATGAACGGCGCTGTTGAGGCAGCAAATAAGAATATCAAGAAGATTGTGCAGAAGATGGTAGTCACTTACAAAGATTGGCATGAAATGCTACCGTTTGCCTTGCATGGGTACCGCACATCAATCAGGACATCCACTGGGGCAACACCGTATCAACTTGTGTATGGTATGGAAGCAGTCCTACCTGTTGAAGTTGAACTACCCTCCCTACGGGTACTGATGGATGTTAAGCTAAACGAAGCAGAATGGGTTCGGGCCCGATACGAACAACTAAGTCTGATCGAAGAGAAAAGATTGGCTGCAATCTGTCACGGGCAGCTATATCAGAAAAGAATGAAGAGAGCCTTCGATCAGAAAGTCAGGCACCGAGAGTACCGGGTGGGAGATCTTGTGTTGAAGAGAATCCTCCCTCCTCATACAGACCACAGGGGCAAGTGGACTCCCAATTACGAAGGACCATTTGTTGTGAAGAAAGTCTTCTCTGGTGGAGCACTGATGCTCAGCACCATGGATGGTGAAGATTTCCCGTCCCCTGTGAATTCAGATGCAGTTAAAAAATACTTCGCATAAAATGACCCGCTGGACATAAAAACAGAATGTAAGTCCAGGCAAAATAGGGCCTCCCGGCGAGTCGAAAAACAGAATAAAAGACTCGGGCAAAAATAAGGGAAAATAAACAAAAAAATGTACACCCGCTGAGTTGAAAAGCCGCATTGGACAGCTCAGGCAAAAATGGGTATCCCGATGGATTGAAAACCCGAAAGGGCGATCCATGCAAAATAAGGGAATAAGCGAACAACTGCATTCTGAATTCGTCTGTATCACCTACAACTTGGTAAGCTCCAAGGGATCAAGCTGCAATCAGAATCAACTCTCTCCAGAAAGCAAGACGAGAAGAACGTCATTGTCATACGAGTCATAGCAGAAGAGGAAGCTCCTTGAAAGCATCGCCAGCACCGCCAGCACTTTATTTCTCAATTTGTAACAATCTCCTCATTTCAGGAGATATGTTTCTCCGACTGTATCTTGCCAATTCAGGGCACACGAATTAATATAATCAGATTTTCAGTCATGTTTCGTTTTTTACATTTATGTTTTGCAAAGAGTTGTCTGATGTCTCTAAAAACACAATTGCATAAGTACAGATGCCTCTCTCTAAAAATAAAACACATGCTTGCAGGGAATATACTTACTCTCGAAAGTACTTATTTCCTATGACGGAATCTCAGTAAAAGATACCTCGGGACCATTTGTGAGTTTCTTTATCTTTGCAGGATTGCAGGTATCCAGAACACAACTTGGGGCATACAAGTTACGTCTCAGCAAGCTGGCAAATCTACAAAAGATATCGGCATCCGAAATGCTCTATCCCCAGTCGAGTTGCTTCCCATTGCTCGCCCCAGCTGAATTACCAACAGCATCTCCCAGCTGTAATACCAACCATTATTCCTCAGCAGGATGCGAGAATCGAGGAATCATCTCCCCACAGAGCTTCAGGCCTCTATTCAGAAGAGCAGCGCACGAAGAAGTCACAACAAAGAGAGAGAAAGCTTCTACAAACCCCAGCTGGGTCCCGTATTATAAGAATATGTCAATCGATGACGTATATCCCCAAGCAGATACAACTACAGATCTATCAATGATCTCATCCCCAGCTGGGATGTTCACTTCAAGCAGATCGATCAGAGATCTTTGCAGCAACGGGATCCGAATCCCGGATCGGTGCCTCTTTGCATAATCACAGCATTCGCATCATATTCACCCCCAGAGCGTAGCATTCCGTCTAATACGGAGCATTACGGCAAAAAAAAAAAAAAAAAAAAAAAAAAAAAAAAAAATCAAATGCATAGCATAATCATAAGTCATGTTGTGATTTGAACACTTGTAAATATTGACAATCTGTCGGCGTACAGAATACATCCCCATCAGAGTCCCAGCAAAAGCAGTTGCCCCATATCACAAACACCAGTGCATATCTCCTTTTTGATACCCGTCCGTATCATCATTTCCCAGCAGGTTGCCTGAATACACTTTACAAACCAAGGTCACCAGTATTGCAGATACATCCTGACACTCGTCCGTGTCGTGTCACCAGCAGAAAGCCAAAGACACCCTCTTTGCACTTACATATACCTATACACCCGTCCGTGTCATATCCCCAGCATGGTCGCCTATACTTGTATACACACTTTCCTGACACCCGTCCGTGTCATATCCCCAGCAGATAAACACTCACCTATACATTATATACTCACTACTCATTGGTACACCTACTCAGATACTCGTCCGTATCTTATGTACGCCATGTATATCCCCGCAGATTCGACAGTAGTCCTTGTTCTTTGTTAACCAGTTGGTACTCGTCCGTACCATCATCTCAGAACATTGCGTCTAATGTTCGTCCGTATCATAGTCTTAAGGATGCTCGTCCGCATCTTTAATCCATACACCGAGTCAAACACTTATGTCTTCGTGAATATAGATGCTCGTCTGTGTCTACTATTCCCCAGAAGGATACTTTCAGATGCAACACTCGTCCGTGTTCCTTGTTAACCAGTTGATACTCGTCCGTATCATCAGCTCTGAGCACGTGTCAGTTTGTTTCTACATGATACTCGTCCATATCATAGTCTTAAGGATGCTCGTCCGCATCTTTAATCTATACACAATACCAAACACTTATACCTTTTGTTTCTTGGATGTAAACACCCGTCCGTGTCATATCCCCAGTAGATCGCAGTCAAATTTCCTTTTTATCTAACACTCGTCCTGTGTTATGATAAACTTTGAGAGCAGCCGTCCCCTGCTAAGTGGTCGTCCTCCACTTCTTGATGGTCGTCCTCCATCATGCTCATCCGATGGCCGTCCCCATCGTTGATTTTAGCAGCCGTCCCCTGCTAGGTGGTCGTCCTCCACCTTTTGATGATCGTCCTTCATCACTTTATCCAATGGCCGTCCCCATTGTTGATTTTAGTTGTCTAACACTCATCCTGTGTTATGATAAACTTTGAGAGCAGCCGTCCCCTGCTGAGTGGTCGTCCTCCACTTCTTGATGGTCGTCCTCCATCATGCTCGTCCGATGGCCGTCCCCATCGTTGACCTTTTCTATCCGATGGCCGTCCCCATCGTTGATATTTTGGCAGCCGTACCCTGCCAGGTGGTCGTCCTCCACCTTTGATGGTCGTCCCCATCATATTTCTTTTATGCCCAACAGAGCAGCCGTCCCCTGCTAGGTGATCGTCCTTCACCTTTGATGGCCGTACCCCATCATCTGTTTATTTCATTTATTCTTTAACCCGATGGCCGTCCCCGTCGTGGTCCCTTTTCCTTTTAACCCGATGGCCGTCCCCGTCGTGGTCCCTTTTCCTTTTAGCCCGATGGCCGTCCCCATCGTTGGTTACTTTACCTTTATGAACTTGATGGCCGTCCCCGTCATGTTTCATTAATTCCCAGAGAACCCTACTTTATCTTGATGGCCGCCCCCATCATGATTTTATTTTCCCCAGCTAGTCGGCCGTCCCCGTCTTAGCTTTAATCCCCAGCATGTCGGCCGTCCCCGTCATCGCTCTACTTTACACACTTTTCCCAGCATGTCGGCCGTCCCCGTCATTGCTATTTACCCAGCAGTCGTCCTCTGCTCGACGGTCGTCCTCCGTCGCCCACACCTTACAATATACTTTATTTTCTTTTACAATCTATATCCCTTTTCTTCTTCATTTTGTGAGTGCAAATTTTGGACTGTCTTTGATATTCAACCACAAGTTATCTTGTTTGCCTGTTAAGCCGTCGCTTACATCCTGCACAGCTAACTCATGTTTGAATAGGGGCAGCTGTAAACACCCCAAATTTGCCCTCACCCATTCACACCATGGCTTGTGATCATCTCATATGCATATACACAAAACATATCATCTCACATCTCATTTTGATTCACTGCATAGCTTCTAAGGCATCTGCACCTAGGGTTTGTGATCTGAGCAACCTCAGGGCCTCCTGAGCCATTCCAAAAACCACTAATCAACTCAAAGTGGTTCATGTGTGTTCTTATGTCATATTACATCCTCACAAAGTCAAAAATGCAGAGGAATCACAAGAATTAGGGTTTGAGTGGATGCAGAGCCAGGATGAACTGCACAGTTGACTGAAAATTAGGGTTTTGGTTTCAGAGGCCATAACCCCAAATTTTTTGGTCATTCTTGTTTCCATTGATCTTTATATGGTATAGGGAGTATGCATATCAATTTTCATGAAGAAATTCCATGGGGAAGTCATCTGATCAAGAGTTGACTTTTCAGACAAGTCAGTGTAAAATCAGGGCATCTGAGGCCCCCAATGACCCAACCAATGGGTGGTCTTCATCATTTTGAGTGTATATGATCTTTATTTGATCATGGAAGAAGTTTGAAGTTCATGGAAATCAAGAATTTAGGGTTTTTGCAAAAGTTGACTTTTTGGGTTTTGTTGACTTTTCAAGAATGCACCATTTTAGGTCAATTTTCAAGCCTTGATTCATGATCCAAAAAGGCTTCAAATGGAAAAACTTTGGTCATGAAAGTTGTAGATCTCATCTTTCCCTTTTCAAAAAGTACAAGAACATGATCTAACTCTTCATGGATCAAAAGTTATGGCCATGCAAAGTTGCCAAAAATCATTGTTTTTCAAGTTATGCACCAAGTGGAAATTTTGCTAAGTCTTGAATCAATGCATGATTGCTGCCTCAAATTCATGACAAACCAGCATGTGAACATCCTCTAAGTCACAAAAATCAGAAATGGACCAAGTTTGCTCATGGTTTGGTTCATGTAATTTGACTTTTCTCATGAAAATCCATAAAGCTAGCCAACTTGCATTTTCACTCATGACCACTTCACCAACTTATGACATTGGCTGCTGAGCTTTGCTAGGCCTATCCATCACCTTTTGCTGCACCAGCCATGCCTTGTACTTGCTTAACTTTGAGCCATGCCCTATCTTACACAAAAGTGGATTTTTAGCAAAAGTAACCTCACCTATCATAGCAGGCCATGTCACATCAAGCAACCAATCAGAATTGTTTATCATTTCATTTTGCAAGTGGAACATAACAAGAACAAGGGCTGAAACCAACTCATTCATCACTTACACAAAATCCCTTCACATTGCAAAATCCATCGAATCTGCCTCCACAGCCAAGAAACTCCCAAACTTTCTTCATCACTAAACTCAGTACACTCCATAGGCCCTAAACCATCAAAGCTCAGGCCTGAATCAAGCCTGATTTGAACCTCACCATTCTTCATCCTCAGAACCAGTCCTCTTCGAATCTCACTGTCCATCCCTCAAACACTTCATCTTCCTTCACCAACAAGTCAGGCATACTTAGAGGAGTCCAAACCACCCATTACACTGGCCTAAAACAGCCTGTACACCAAGGTCATTCTCTGCTACACCAGTTTGGTAGCCATTGAAATAGCTTGCTAAACTTCATTTCAAGCTTGCCATTGACACCAGGGGATCCATTAGAGCTAGCTTGCATCAAGAAACGGCTCTGGAAGCTCAGAAACAGGACTTGTCACCTCAGGTAGTCTCAAACTTCAAACCTTTTAAAACCTGTTTCTTTTGTTACAAATCAAAAATACATGCTCTGGGGATCACTGTGATATGATTAGAATCAAAAATGGTGTGGAAATGAGTATTTTATGCATCTCTGAAACTTGGCCCGTGAATGCGTTTCGTTTCGATTCTCTTTGTTCATGTTAGATAAATGTATTTTGATCTTGGATTGAGGTTTAGTTAGGATGGGGGGTTGTTTCTGGGCAGGAAATTTGTTGAATGGTGGCCTGAATCGTTTTCTAGGGTTTGTGATACGCCGGAGAAGACGACCGGAACCACTGTTCCGGCCGTCTGAGTTTACCCTGCCCTAATTAGGGTTTAGCCAGTCATTAGTGTTTTTTAAATCTGGGCCATTGGATTGCCCTTCCCGCGCGTAGACCAAGGGACCAGATTGCTTCATTAACCTTAATTTCCACTTAATTAATTTAATTAGGTTTAATTAGTTTAATTAACTGAATTTAGGAAGTTTAAATCTGGACCACTAGATAGCGCGCCAAGTCAACCCAATCTCCCTCAGATCAAATCCTGGCCACGCGTTCTGTTTACTTTTATTTTCATTTGATTTTTATTCATATTTATTCCATTTAATTTGTACAATTTATTTAAAATAGCAAAAAAATCATGAAAATTATGAAACTTTTTCTTTAAGGTTTTATTAATTTTTATGACACAAAAACATTT
The DNA here is from genome assembly GCA_963966055.1 of Lathyrus aphaca. Lineage (NCBI taxonomy): Eukaryota > Viridiplantae > Streptophyta > Magnoliopsida > Fabales > Fabaceae > Lathyrus > Lathyrus aphaca. Next base: position 373,850,959 of record OZ014519.1, on the reverse strand, counting down.
TTATTTTATTTTTTATCATTAAAAAGGTATTTTTAAATATTTAAAAGATTATTTTTAATTGATTAATGAGAATTAATTAATTAAAAATACTTTTAAGTATTTAAAAATTACAAAAAAATTCATGAAATGTTCTAAGACATTTAGAAACATTGTCCAACCTTCAAACCAAATTTCTTTTTGATCTTGATGCATTTTAAGAATTTTTCATTGAATTAAATCATTTTTGATGCATTATTTTGATCATATGTTTAAAAATTCATTTCTGCCTTTTGGTGAAGGTTGAGACATTGATTCTTTTTGCATTGTTTTCCATTTAGCATGAACTTTCAAAGATAAAAAGGCCAAGATTTGATCTTACATTTTCCAATTGATTGGCATTTCTTTTGTTACAAACCCTAAAAAACCCTAATAACTTGTAAAATTCATAACTTGAGTTTGGTTGAGAGTTGAGAGCTCCCCTTTGGGCAGTGGTTTGTTATAGGTCTAGGGTTTCTTTGAGTGCCATTTTCCATTTTTCATATTAGGGTTTGCTTCTGTTTTTAGTTTGTGTGTGATGCTTGATCCATGAACCCTAATTTGGGCCTTCTCTTGCATCCCTCTTGCATTTCCTTGCATAACATAACTTGTCATTGCATATTGTGCATCCTTGTGATTCACTTGACATCTTAAGACATGTATGAAGCATCATTGACCATTACATTGCATATTTGCCATGCCATTTGTCTTGTATGATTCATAACATTTCATGCTTGTTCATGCTCCTTAGCTTGCATCATATGCATTCATAATCTTGTATGAACATCTCCATTGCCTTGCCTCATGTTTGCAGCACCTCATAACATCATAATCATCATGTGTATTGCTTCTGGTTTTGCTTTGCATCATATCATTTCATTTCATTTAGCATTGTATTGCATTTGCTTCTAACATTTCAGGTGGTAAGTAAACTTGGGAAGTGAATTTGCCTTCACTTCTCATAACTTTTCTTTTCATCCCTCTTGCATGCCTTGCTGCATTTCTACTTGTGTTTGAGCTTGAGCTTGCTCATTCTTCCTCCTCCCACTTTCTTTCTTCAAGTGACTTGACTTCTTGAATGAAGCAAGTCACTTTGCTTCTCTTGATCTTGTTCATCTGCTTCCTGGTGGTTCATCTGAAGATTGTTCTTGAAAACCTCACAAACATTAGGACCAACCAAGCATGATAATGAATTAGGGTTTTGATTAGTCTCCCCCATAGTTTTTACCTTTGTGTCTCTCCTTGAGTCATCTCTTCTCATCTCATAATCAGGGACTAAACCCTCAAGGCTTTAAGACTTTGTGATTAAGATCATGCCTGCATCCTTCTTTTAGGATGGAGTGTATAACTTTAATCCTAAGTCTTGGACCCTTAAGGTGTTGAAATCTCTTAATTAATCCATCTAATAATCATCAAGACATTACACTTGTAACTTGGGCCTTGCATTAGGGTTCTAATTCTTCCTTAATTGGTTAAGAAGGACTAACCCTAAAGTTAATGGACAAGTCCCCCTCAAGTTGTCTTCCAAATCATAAAAAACACTTCATCATCATGCCATTAATAAAATCCACTTAACTAAAGGTTTGTTTTGTCATGGGTTTAATCCCTAATCATGGATTAAGTTGAGGAGCTTTCCTCAGCTTAAACTCTCTCATCTATTATCCTTCTTTTAGGATGGTGTAATGAGTCTGTTTAATCCTTGATTATGGCTTAACCTCATTACCTAACACTAAACAAAACCACAAAAACATCTAAATAATCACAAATAGGTTAATGATCTTAATCCTACACCAAAGGTGATTAAGTGTGAGAATCTGACTTCACACTTAAGGTATTCTCATTACCCCTAATCAGAGGGAAGATGTGATGAGTTTACTAACCCATTGGTTTAGGCTTAAGCTCATTATCTTATGACAAACTTTCAAAAGCAATAAAAGACTGAAAATGCAAAAACAAACAATAATCGTCTCCTCCGGGATTCTTTTCTCATCACCTTCATTCACAATCGAGAACTCGCTTCTTCCGTCTAATGCAAGACAGTTTGCACCTGAGCCAGACAGGTCATACACTTGAGTATTGACAAGCAAGCAGTTCACAAGTCAATTCCTTTCAGTCTCTTTGGGTCGAACTACGGTGTTCTGACTTCCTCATTGCACGAGAGGATACGTAGGCATAACTTAACAGTTATCGAACAAAAGTCTCTGTACATTCCCCCTCTTCCAGCTTCTTTCTCTTAGCCTCATTATCATGAGCAATTCATTTCATTCCTGATCTCACACTGACACTTCATTTATACACATCACTTATACACTGACACCTGTACATTGTTTTCCAGCTATTTATACACAGATTGCACTGACACTACCCCTTTAAAACACAAATCTTTTAAGCGTGGATCCCGTCGAGTACGACGGACAATCTGGGTGCTAATACCTTCCCAGGTTGTAACCAACCCCCTTTCTCAGTCTCTCTGGTTCGCAACCGTCTTATCCATCTTTTTCTAGGCCTATGCAGCATTGCCTTTCCCCCCGGGATAAAAATGCCTAGCTGGCGACTCTATTCATCCTCCAGTGAGTTCACGGCTGTGTGTTCTCACTGTTCCCCTCGCCGACCGTTCGCGTCTGTACCTTCATTTGATCATTGTCATTTGTCGGGAGCGACAGGTGTGAGTTAGGCTGTGCTTACTGCAATATCTCGGTAAATGGGTGCGATAATTTGAGGAATGGCATAGATGGCCTTATTCGGAGTGGCCAACTTCAGATCACCACATCATTTCCAACAAATCTAGCAATATCGTCAGCAACGGTTTCAGAACCTCCTACAACTGCAGCAACTATTGTTCCTGACAATTCTTCAGTTTCATCAACAAGTACGTCATCCATCATCTCAACTGATCAGTTTACAACAAATCTTCCTGCTACAACTTCAGCTTCACTCCACTTCGAGACTCCTACAACGACAACATCATTTCTTCCGACAATGTCTCCTACAACTCCAGCAACAAATCATGAAGACGTCTCTACTGTCACCATATTTTATGATCCGGAAAACAACTCTGCCTACCATTCAGAAGGTGCTGCTCCCACCAGAGCACCAGTTACAATCTTTTATGATCCACAAACAATTACAGTCCCTTCAGCAGCAACAATCAGTCCAGTCACTGTCACGGTGCCTGGACCAGTACCATATGAAAGCAATAGGGCCATCCCTTGGCACTATGGCTCTGACGTGTACTGCGAAGGAAAAAGAATCACTCTTGAAACGTCAACACCTGCACCACAAATTGACAATGTGGGGGGAGGCGGAGGCTTCACCCGAAGCGGACGTCTCTTCGCCCCACAAATTCAAAGGCCTACAGCCGAAGCAGAAGCTGCTGCTAAGGCAAAAGGAAAGAGCCCTGTGCAAGAAGATCAAGCTGTTAAAGAAGCCTTGAAGACACCGTTCGATCAAGAAGTTGATGAGTTTATGAGAATCATCAAAAAGAGTGATTACAAAATTGTGGATCAGCTTCACCAAACGCCATCCAAAATCTCTATCCTCTCACTGCTGATGTGTTCCGAAGCTCATCGGAATGCATTACTCAAAGTCTTGCACGCAGCTTACGTGCCTGAAGAGATTACTGTCAACCAGTTGGAGACCGTGGTTGGAAATGTTACTGCTAGCAATGGGCTAGGGTTCACCAATACTGACTTGACAGCAGATGGCCGCAACCACAACAAAGCCTTGCACATAACCATGGAATGCAAAGGAGCTGTCCTTTCTCATGTGCTGGTAGACACATGGTCGTCCCTTAATGTCTTACCAAAGAAGGCTCTGGTGAAGTTAGAATATGATGGTTTGGCATTGAGACCCAGCAACCTGGTGGTAAGAGCCTTTGATGGTTCTAAGAGATCGGTTCTGGGAGAGATTGAGCTACCTGTGACAATTGGCCCACAGACCTTTAAAACTATCTTTTATGTGATGGACATTCAGCCCGCCTACAGCTGTTTGTTAGGTAGACCCTGGATTCACGCCGCCGGCGCAATAACGTCTACCCTTCACCAAAAGTTAAAATTTGAGTGGGAAGGCCAAGTTGTCACAATCTGTGGAGAGGAGGACATTTTTGTCAGCCACCTGGCAACCTATAAGTACATTGAAATGGATGGGGAGATCCATGAAACAATGAGCCAGGGGTTTGAAGCTTTGAATGTGAATGAGGCATCTGCTGTATCTGGTACTCCAATGTCATCATACCAACAAGCCCGGAAGGTTGTTGAGGAAGGAACTGCCAGGGCTGGGGCAAACTGCTATCGGTGGAGAAAAAAGAAGACAAGTTTGGGTTGGGTTACAGACCAACTCAACATCAAGCAAAGGCTGCTGAAGAGCCTGGTTTTGTCAGTGGAGGGATGCTTACCCCCGATGCTATCAACTGTCTGGAAGACGAGCTGGAAGAGGAGCGCAATCTGGAGAATTGGATTCGTCCAAAGATCTCGGGGAGCAGTGTCTCGAACTGGTCTTCCCAGGAAATTATAAGAGTTACTCGATCAGAGTAATTATTATTTCCTGTATTTTTATAAGCATGCATCAAAGTCTTGCATCTTGCCCAAGATGACAAGACTCATTTTGTAATCGGGCCATCTGTACTTTTTGTGCAAACAAGATCAATTAATGAAATATCAGACATCTTTTTGCAAACGCGTCTTTTTTCTTTTCGTTCACTGTTTTTTCCATTTTTCTTTTTTGTACAAAAATAAATGGCAGTGTTTTCAAAATGACAACTTCATTTCACTTTTCTAAATAAGATTAAAATCAGATCACTAAAACGAACAACTTAACCCTTGCAGAGAGTGCCTTCCTGACAGCACCGACAACAACACGGCTATGACATCGTATGACTTTGACAATCCGATCAATCAAGCTGATGAAGGGGTTGAAGAAGAATATGAGCTTCCTGAAGAGCTAGCCAGGTTGTTAAGACAAGAGGAAAAGGTTATTACCCCTCACCAGGAGGAGGTTGAAGTGATTAATCTTGGTACGGAGGAAGACGTGAAAGAGGTTAAAATTGGGGCCTGCCTGCAAGACTCAGTGAAGAAGCAACTGGTTGATCTACTTCAAGAGTATGTGGATGTGTTTGCTTGGTCGTATCAAGACATGCCAGGGTTGGATACCGACGTTGTGGTGCACAAGCTGCCTTTGAGAGAAGAATGCCCTCCAGTCAAACAGAAGCTGCGCCGTACTCGTCCAGACATGGCTATGAAAATCAAGGAAGAGGTACAAAAGCAATGGGACGCCGGGTTCCTTGCTGTAACTAGCTACCCGCCGTGGGTTGCTAGTATAGTACCTGTGCCTAAGAAGGACGGCAAAGTAAGAATGTGTGTTGATTACCGGGATCTGAACAGAGCCAGCCCGAAAGATGATTTTCCATTACCTCACATTGACGTATTGGTAGATAATACGGCTCAGTTCTCGGTATTCTCCTTCATGGACGGATTTTCAGGATACAATCAGATCAAAATGTCACCTGAAGACATGGAGAAGACAACTTTCATCACACCCTGGGGCACGTTCTGCTACAAGGTAATGCCATTTGGGCTCAAGAATGCTGGTGCAACGTATCAACGGGCTATGGTAACATTATTCCACGATATGATCCATAAAGAAATAGAGTGTTATGTGGATGACATGATTGCCAAGTCCCTTACTGAAGAAGATCATCTGGTGAATCTGCTCAAGTTGTTCAAGCGTCTGAGGAAGTACCAGCTGAAGTTGAACCCCAACAAATGCACATTCGGGGTGCGGTCTGGTAAGCTGCTGGGCTTTATTGTAAGCGAGAAAGGGATTGAAGTGGACCCTGATAAAATCAAAGCCATCCAAGAGATGCCTGCACCAAAAACTGAGAAAGAAGTTCGAGGGTTCTTAGGTCGATTGAACTACATTTCAAGGTTCATATCTCACCTTACAGCAACCTGTGAACCTTTGTTCAAGCTGTTAAGAAAAGAACAAACGGTCAGATGGAACGAAGATTGCCAGAAGGCCTTTGACAAGATCAAGGAATATCTGCAAGAACCTCCAATCCTCATGCCGCCAGTTGAAGGAAGACCTCTGATAATGTACTTGACAGTATTAGAAGAGTCAATGGGGTGTGTGCTGGGCCAGCATGACGAGTCTGGTCGAAAAGAGTATGCAATATACTACCTAAGCAAAAAGTTTACCGACTGTGAACAGCGTTATTCACTGCTCGAGAAAACTTGCTGTGCTTTAGCGTGGGCTGCTCGCCGACTGAGACAGTATATGTTGACCCACACTACTTTATTAATCTCGAAGATGGACCCAGTCAAGTTCATATTTGAGAAGCCAGCGCTTACCGGACGATTTGCAAGATGGCAAATGATCCTTACAGAATATGACATCCAGTACACCTCTCAGAAAGCCATCAAGGGCAGTGTACTATCTGAATATCTTGCTGAGCAACCCATTGATGACTACCAGCCTATGAGATTTGACTTCCCTGATGAAGACATCATGTTCATAAAAGCAAAAGATCATGAAGAGCCTATTCACACTGAAGGGCCTGACCCAGAAGAAGAATGGACTATGATGTTTGATGGGGCTGTTAACATGAATGGTCGTGGTGTTGGTGCAGTACTCATTACACCCAAAGGAGTTCACATGCCTTTCTCGGCAAAACTCACTTTCAACTGCACTAACAACGAAGCTGAATACGAAGCTTTCATTATGGGTCTTGAGGAAGCCATTGACCTCAGGATCAAGACATTGACCGTATTCGGGGATTCAGCTTTGGTAGTCAATCAGACCAACGGGAAATGGTATACACACCAGGTTCATCTGATACCTTACAGGGATTATACAAGAAGGTTATTGACTTTCTTCACAACAGTCAAGCTTGAGTATATCCCCCGGGACGAGAATCAGTTTGCAGATGCTCTTGCTACCATTTCGTCCATGATCAAAGTTCAAGCTGCTAACTTTGTACCTCAGATTTCAGTGTCCAGACTCGACAGGCCAGCATATGTATTTGCAGCAGATGTAGTCAAAGATGATAAGCCTTGGTTCCATGACATTAAGTGCTTCTTGGAGGATCAAACATACCCACCTGGGGCATCTTCCAATGATAAGAAGACCTTGAGAAGGCTTGCTGGAAGTTTCTTTCTGAACACTGATGGTTCCCTGTACAAAAGAAACTTTGATATGGTACTCCTCAGATGCGTTGATAGAACAGAAGCAGACTTGTTGATGCATGAAGTGCATGAAGGCTCTTTTGGTACCATGCTGGAGGACATGCTATGGCTAAGAAGTTGTTAAGATCAGGCTATTATTGGATCACAATGGATACAGACTGTTGTGCCTATGCCAGGAAATGCCACAAATGCCAGATCTACGCAGACAAAGTGCATGTGCCTCCAAATCCTTTGAACATTATGTCTTCACCATGGCCCTTTGCCATGTGGGGCATCGACATGATCGGCAAGATTGAGCCAACTGCTTCAAATGGCCACAGATTCATTCTGGTCGCCATTGACTATTTCACCAAGTGGGTTGAAGCAGCCTCATATGCAAACGTCACAAGGCAAGTGGTAGCCAGATTTCTGAAGAGAGATATCATCTGTCGATATGGAGTGCCCGAGCGGATCATTACTGATAATGGTTCCAATCTCAACAACAAAATGATGGCAGAGCTGTGCCGGGACTTCAAGATTCAACATCACAATTCTTCTCCTTACAGACCAAAGATGAATGGTGCTGTTGAGGCGGCGAATAAGAATATCAAGAAGATTGTGCAGAAGATGGTAGTCACCTACAAAGACTGGCACGAGATGCTACCATTTGCCTTGCATGGGTACCGCACGTCAATCAGGACGTCCACTGGGGCAACGCCGTATCAACTTGTGTATGGTATGGAGGCAGTCCTACCGGTTGAAGTTGAATTACCCTCGTTACGGGTATTAATGGATGTTAAACTGAGTGAAGCAGAATGGGTTCGAGCCCGATACGAGCAACTGAGTCTGATTGAAGAGAAGAGATTGGCTGCAATCTGTCATGGACAATTGTATCAGAAGAGAATGAAGAAAGCCTTCGATCAGAAAGTCAGGCACCGAGAGTACCAAGTGGGAGATCTTGTACTGAAAAGAATCCTCCCTCCTCATACAGACCACAGGGGCAAATGGACTCCAAACTATGAAGGACCGTTTGTTGTAAAGAAAGTTTTCTCTGGTGGAGCACTGATGCTCAGCACTATGGATGGTGAAGATTTCCCGTCCCCTGTGAATTCAGATGCAGTTAAAAAATACTTCGCATAAAATGACCCGCTGGACATAAAAACAGAATGTAAGTCCAGGCAAAAATAGGGCATCCCGGCGAGTTAAAAACAGAATAAAAGACTCGGGCAAAAATAAGGGAAATAAAAGAAAAATGTACACCCGCTGAGTTGAAAAGCCGCATTGGACAGCTCAGGCAAAAATGGGTATCCCGATGGATTGAAAACCCGAAAGGGCGATCCATGCAAAATAAGGGAATAAGCGAACAACTGCATTCTGAATTCGTCTGTATTGTCAGCAACTCGGTTAAAACTCCGAAGGATCAAGCTTCAATCAGAATCAACTTTCTTCAAAAAGCAAGACGAGAAGAACGTCATTGTCATACGAGCCATAGCAGGAGAGGAAGCTCCTTAAAGCGTCATCAACACTGCCAGCACTTTGTTTCTCAATTTGTAACAATCTCCTCATTTCAGGAGATATGTTTCTTTGACTGTATCTCGCCGATTTAGGGGCACATGAATTAATAAAATCAGATTTTTCAGTCATGTTTCGTTTTGTATATTTTTTATTTTGCAAAGGATGTCTGGTGTCTCTAAAAAATCAATTGCATAAGTACAGATGTTTTTCTCCCAAAAATAATAATAATTAAACACATGCTCACAGGGAATATACTTACTCTCGAAAGTACTTAACTCCTATGACGGGATCCAGTAAAGGATACCTCGGGACCATTTGTGCGTTTCCTTATCTTTGCAGGATTGCGGGTATCCAGAACGCAACCTGGGGCATGCAAGTTACGTCTCAGCAAGCTGGCGAATCATTATCAACTCGGTCTATCTTCCACGTGGCGCTGGAAGGTGCCCACTTCCCCAGCAAAGTTGCCAAATCAACATACACTCAATCTCAGCATCTGGAATGCTCTATCCCCAGCTGAGTTGCCTCTCACAATCCCCCAGCCGAGTTGCCATTTCATCCTCAGTTGAGTACAGGAGTCAGGGAACCATCTCCCCATAGAGTTCCAGCCTCTATCCAGAAGAGCAGCGCATAGAAGATCACAACAGAGTGAAGAAAGCTTCTACAAACCCCAGCTGGGTCCCGTATTATAAGGATATGTCAACCAGTGACCTATATCCCCAAGCAAATATCATCTTATTGGATCTACCAATGATCTCATCCCCGGCTGGGAGGTCCATTTCAAACAGATCAACCAGAGATCTTCACGGCAACGGGATCCGAATCCCGGTTTGATATTTTTGCATAATCATAGCATTCGCATCATACTATCCCCTCAGAGCGTAGCATTCCGTCTAATACGGAGCATTACGGCAAAAATCAAACGCATAGCATAATCATAAGCCATGTTCTGAATTAACGCTTGTGAATAATAACCGTTCATCATCATTGTACAGAAATCCTCACCAGAGTCCCAGCAAAAAAACAGTTGCCTCATATTCACAAATACCACCATATACACCCTTTGATACCCGTCCGTATCATCACTCCCCAGTAAAATCGCTGGAACACTCTTTATAACAAGATCACCTGTGTTACAGATACTTCATGATACCCGTCCGTATCATATCACCAGTAGAAAGCCAAAGACGTCCTCTTTGCACCCACACATACTTATATACACTTTCTTGGCACCCGTTCGTGTCATATCCCCAGCGCAGTCGTCTAGACTTTGTATAGCAGATACTTGTTCATATTACACTTTTCTCTCTTGATACCCGTCCGTGTCATTCTCCCCAGCAGTTAAAACACTCATACTTATGCAGATACTCGTCCGTATCTTATACACAACACTTATCTCCCCACAGATTCGACAGTAGTCCTTGTTCTTTGTTAACCAGTTGGTACTCGTCCGTACCATCATCTCAGAACAGTGCGTCTAATGTTTGTTTCTACATGATACTCGTCCGTATCATCATCTCTGAATATGTGTCAGTTTGCTTCTACCCGATACTCGTCCGTATCATAGTCTTAAGGATGCTCGTCCGCATCTCTAATCTATACACAACACCAAACACTTATACTTTCCCTTTTTGGTTGTGAGCACTCGCCCGTGCTTACTATTCCCCAGTAGATAACAAAGCATTTTCCTTTTATCTAACACTCGTCCTGTGTTATGATAAACCCTGAGAGCAGCCGTCCCCTGCTGAGTGGTCGTCCTCCACTTCTTGATGGTCGTCCTCCATCATGCTCATCCGATGGCCGTCCCCATCGTTGATCTTTCTAGCAGCCGTCCCCTGCTAGGTGGTCGTCCTCCACCTTTTGATGATCGTCCTTCATCACTGTATCCAATGGCCGTCCCCATTGTTGATTTTTGGTTATCTGACGCTCGTCCTGTGTTATGATAAACCCTGAGAGCAGTCGTCCCCTGCTGAGTGGTCGTCCTCCACTTCTTGATGGTCGTCCTCCATCATGCTCGTCCGATGGCCGTCCCCATCGTTGACCTTTTCTATCCGATGGCCGTCCCCATCGTTGATATTTTCGGCAGTCGTACCCTGCCAGGTGGTCGTCCTCCACCTTTGATGGCCGTCCCCATCATATTTCTTTTATCCCCAACAGAGCAGCCGTCCCCTGCTAGGTGATCGTCCTCCACCTTTGATGGCCGTACCCCATCATCTGTTTAGTTCATTTATTCTTTAACCCGATGGTCGTCCCCGTCGTGGTCCCTTTTCCTTTTCTTTTAACCCGATGGCCGTCCCCATCGTCGGTTACTTTGCTTTATGAACTTGATGGCCGTCCCCGTCATGTTTCATTAATTTCCAGAGAATTTTACAGCTTTATCTTGATGGCCGTCCCCATCACGATTTTATTTTTCCCAGCTAGTCGGCCGTCCCCGTCTTGGCTTTACCTTTTATCCCCAGCATGTCGGCCGTCCCCGTCATTGCTATTTACCCAGCAGTCGTCCTCTGCTCGACGGTCGTCCTCCGTCGCCCACACTTTACAATATACTTTATTTTCCTTTTACAATCTATATCCCTTTTCTTCTTCATTCTGTGAGTGCAAATTTTGGACTGTCTTTGGTATTCAACCACAAGTTATCTTGTTTGCCTGATAAGCCGTCGCTTACATCCTGCACAGCTAACTCATGTTTGAATAGGGGCAGCTGTAAACACCCCAAATTTGCCCTCACCCATTCACCATGGCTTGTGATCATTCTCATATGGATAAACACAATCATAACATCTCATATCACATTTTTGAGTCACTGCATAGATTCTAAGTCATCTGCACCTAGGGTTTGTGATCTGAGCAATCTCAGGGCATCTTGAGCCACTCCAAAGGCCACCAATCACTTCAAAGAGGTCCCTGAGTGTTCTTACATCATATTCCATCTCCTCAAAGTCAAAAATGCAAAGGAATCACAAGAACTAGGGTTTGAGTGGATGCAGAGCCAGGTTAAACTGCACAGTTGACTGAAAATTAGGGTTTTGGTTTCAGAGGCCATAACCCCAAATTTTTTGGTCATTATTGTTTCCATTGGTCTCTATATGGTATAGGGAGTATGCATATCAATTTTCATGAACAAATTCCATGGGGAAGTCATCTGATCAAGGGTTGACTTTTCAGACAAGTCAGTGTAAAATCAGGGCATCTGAGGCCCCCAATGACCCAACCAATGGGTGATCTTCATCATTTTGAGTGTATATGATCTTTATTTGATCATGGAAGAAGGTTGAAGTTCATAAAAATCAAGAATTTAGGGTTTTTGCAAATGTTGACTTTTTGGGCATAGTTGACTTTTCAAGAATGCTTCATTTTAGGTCATTTTTCAAGCTTTGATTATTGATCCAAAAATGCTTCAAATGGAAAAACTTTGGTCATGAAAGTTGTAGATCTCATCTTTCCCTTTTCAAAAAGTACAAGAACATGATCAAACTCTTCTTGGATCAAAAGTTATGGTGTGACAAAGTTGGCTAAAATCATTGATTTTCAAGGCATGCCCTAAGTGAGAATTTTGCAAAATCATGGACCAAGGCCAATTGCAACCTCTAATTCATTCCAAACCAGTATGCAAACATTCTCTAAGTCATAAAATTCAGATTTGAACCAAGAATGCCCATGGTTATGGTTCATGTAACAAGACTTTTCACATGTGAACCAAAAAGTTACAACTTGCAAAATCTTCATGATCACTTCCTACAACTTGCTGCATTGGTTACTACACTTTGCTAGCCTCTCACCTCACCTTGCTGCACCAGAACCAGCCCATGTACTTGCCTAGATCATGAGCCATACTTCTCTTACACATTATTTGACTTTTTGCAAAAGGTGACTTACCAATCAATAAAGCACATGTCCAATCATCTGACCAATGAGAGAGAGTTATGTGGACAAAGTGCAAGCCATTTCATGTACAAGGCAAGGCTGAAACATCTCATACGATCACATTCACAAAAACACCTCATCTTGCAAGTTGCTTCGAATCTGCCTCCACAGCTTGCAAACACAAAAACCATCTTCATCATTCAACTCAACACACTTCATAGACCTCAAACCACCAAAGCTCAAGCCAAAAACAAGCCTGACCTGAGCTTCACCATTCTTCACCTTCCAAACCAGTTCTCTTCGAATCTCACTATCCAGCCATCAAACACCTCATCTTTCTTCACCAACAAGTCAAGCATACCACAAGGAGTCAAAACCACCCTTTACTTTGAACTGAAACAGCCTGTACACAAAGTTCATTTCCTGCTACACCAGAAATGGATTTCTCAAAGCAGCTTGTTTAAACTCATTCCAGGCTTTCCATTGGCTTCAGGGGGTTCAGGGAAGTTGTTCTGCATCAAAGCAAGGCCAAAAGAGCTCATATTCCTAGTTCTTCACCTCAGGTAGCTTCAAACTTTAAGCTTTTCAGAGCTCTGTTTTTTTTGTTATAAAGTAAAAATGCATGCTTCAAGGATCATGGTGATATGCTTAGATTTAAAAATGGTGTGAAAATAAGCATTTTGTGCCTCTCTGAATTTTTGCCCGTGAATGTGTTTGGTTTCGATTCTCTTTGTTCATGCTGGATAAATGTTTTTTGATCATGGATTAAGGTTTAGTTTGGGGAGAGGAATGTTTCTGGGCAGTTAATTTGATGGATGGTGGCCTGTGGCGTTTTCTAGGGTTTTAACCCGCCGGAGAAGACGACCGGAACCACTGTTCCGGCCGTCTGAGGTTAACATGCCCTAATTAGGGTTTAGTTCAGTCATTAGCGTATTTTAAATTTGGGCCATAGGATCAGGTTTCCCGCGTGTGGGCCAAGGGCTCAGATTGCCTCATTAGTCTTTAATTATCATTTAACTTAATTAATTGGAATTAATAGTTTAATTAGTCAGATTTAAATGTTGACCGTTGGATCACGCGCCAAGTCAACTGTCTCTCTCCCAGATTGCATCTCAGCCTCTCATTTAGCTTACTTTCATTTTTATTTGTTTTTAATTCATTTTATTTCAATTAACTTGCACAATTATTTTAAAATAGCAAAAAATACATAAAAATTATGAAACTTTTTCCTAAGGGTTTTAATAATTTTTATGACACAAAAATATTTTTATTTTATTTTTTATCATCAAAAAAGTATTTTTAAATATTTAAAAGATTATTTTTAATTGATTAATGGAAATTAATTAATTAAAAATACTTTTAGGTATTTAAAAATTACAAAAAAATTCATGAAATGTTCTAAGACATTTAGAAACATTGTCCAACCTTCAAACCAAATTTCTTTTTTGATCTTGATGCATTTTAAGAATTTTTCATTGAATTAAATCATTTTTTATGCATTAATTTGATCCTAAGTTCAAAAATTCATTTCTGCCTATCTAGGAAGGTTTGGACATTGATTCTTTTTGCTTTGTCTTGTGTTTAGCATGTAGTTTCTAGGATAAAATGGTCTTGATTTGATTCCTCATTTTCCAATTGTTTGGCATTTCTTTTGTTAAGAACCCTAAAAAACCCTAATAACTTAAAAAAATTCATATCTTGAGATTGGTTGAGAGTTGAGACCTCCCCTTTGGACCTTGGTTTAGTATAGGTTTAGGGTTTTCTTTGGGTGGCATTTTCCATTTTTCATCTTAGGGTTTGCTTCTGTTTCTGGTTTTTGTTTGTTGTTTGATCCATAAACCCTAATTTGGGCTTCCATTTGCATCCTTCTTGCATTCTCTTGCATAACATGACTTGTCTTTGCATTTTATGCATGCTTGTGTTTCATTTGACATCTTAAGACATGTAGGAAGCATGTTTGATCATTGCATCACATATTTGCCATGTCATTTGTCTTGTATGTTTCATAACTTTTCATGTGTACCCATGCTCCTTAACTTGCATCATCTGCATTCATGATCTTGTATGAACATCTCCATGTGCTGCCTCATGTTTATATCACCTCATAGCATCATTATCATCATCAACATGCTTCTGGTTTTGTTTAGCATCATACCATTTCATCCCATCTTGCATTGCATTGCATTTCTTTCTAACATTTCAGGTGGTAAGTAAACTTGGGAAGTGAATTTGCCTTCACTTCTCATAACTTTTCTTTTCATCTCCCTTGCATCCATTGCTGCATTTATGCTTGTGTTTGAGTTTGAGCTTGCTCATTCTTGTTCCCCCCACTTTCTTTCTTCAAGTGACTTGACTTCTTGAATGAAGCAAGTCACTTTGCTTCTCTTGATCCTTTCATCTGCTTCCTGGTGGTTCCATTGAAGATTTCCCTTGAAAACCTCACAAACCTTAGGAACAACCAAGCATGACAATGATTAGGGTTTTGATTAGTCTCCCCTCATAGTTTTACCTTTGTGTTTCTCCTTGAGTCTTCTCTTCTCATCTCATAATCAGGGACTAAACCCTAAAGGCTTTAAGGCTTTGTGATTAAGTTTATACCTGCATCCTTCTCTTAGGATGGAGTGTATAACTTTAATCCTAAGTGTTAAACCCTTAATGTGTTTAAATCTCTTAATCAATCCACTTAATAAGTATCAAGACATCACACTTGTAACTTGGGCCTTGCATTAGGGTTCTAATTCTTCCTTAATTGGTTAAGAAGGACTAACCCTAGTGTTAATGGACAAGTCCCCCTCAAGTTGTCTTACAAACCCTAAAAAACACTTCATCATCATACCAGTTAATAAAATCCACTTAATCAAAGGCTTGTTTTGTCATGAGTTTAATCCCTAATCATGGATTAAGTTGAGGAGTTTTCCTCAGCTTAAACATTCTCATCTATTATCCTTCTATTAGGATGGTGTAATGAGTCTGTTTAATCTTTGATTATGGCTTAACCTCATTACTCAACACTAAACAAAAACACCAAAAGCATCTAAATAATCACAAGTAGGTTAATGATCTTAACCCTACACCAAAGGTGATTAAGTGTGAGAATCTGACTTCACACTTAAGGTATTCTCATTACCCCTAATCAGAGGGATGATGTGATGAGTTTACTAAATCCACTGGTTTAGGCTTAAGCTCATTAACTTATGACCAACTTTCAAAAGCAATAAAAGACTGAAAACACAAAAACAAACAACAATCGTCTCCTTCGGGATTCTTTTCTCATCACCTTCACTCATAAACGAGAACTTGCTTCTTCCGTCTAATGCAAGACAGTTTGCATCTGTGCCAGACAGATCATACACTTGAGCATTGACAAGCAAGCAGTTCACAAGTCAATTCATCTTTCAGTCTCTTTGGGTCGAACTACGGTGTTCTGACTTCCTCATTGCACGAGAGGATACGTAGGCATAACTTAACAGTTATCGAACAAAAGTCTCTGTATATTCCCCCTCTTTCCAGCTTCATTCTTTTAGCCTCATTATCTTGAGCATATTCTCATTCCTGCACTGACACTTTCATATTTCACTTCACTTTTCTCTTACACTGACACCTGTACATTTTGTTTTCCAGCTCTTTTTATACACAAATTGCACTGACACTACCCCTTTAAAACACAAATCTTTCAAGCGTGGATCCCGTCGAGTACGGCGGACAATCTGGGTGCTAATACCTTCCCAGGTTGTAACCAACCCCTTTCTCAGTCTCTCTGGTTCGCAAACCGTCTTATCCATATCTTTCTAGGTCTATGCAGCATTGCCTTTCCTCCGGGATAAAAATGCCTAGCTGGCGACTCTATTCATCTCCAGTGAGTTCACGGCTGTGTGTTCTCATTGTTCCCTTCGCCGACCGTTCGCGTCTGTACCTTCATCTGACCCGGTGTCATTTGTCGGGAGCGACAGTCGAGGATACAACCTGCTCTGATACCAACTGTAACACCCATATAATATATATCTAGAATAATATCATACAAAGTTAATTTTTGGTACTAACACCATTATAAATACCTACTAGTAGAATTCACATTCTTGTCCAATACTAAAAACAATACAACTTATGGCACAAGACATGGAAATCATACTAAAATAAAAGCTAAGAATAATACAATATCCAATATTGTACAAGATAAAGAAATACACAGCGGAAGACTAAAATTACGCTTCACTTGAAACATCCCGAACATAGCTCCACTTGTAAATCAAACCTGAAAAAGAAACCTGAAAAGCAACAACAATAGTAGGGTGAGATAACAAAATCTCAGTGGGTTCCCTATCTTAGAGTTCTCTCAGCTCTAAGGGTTCAATCTAAACAATACTCAAGTCGGGTAAAAACTAGACTTCGAGTTCACATACAACTAGAGACATTGGGGTAACAAAACGGAGCACACACCAGGTTCTTAGAGGCATCTTTCCCCACCCAGCCATAGTCGTAGCAGACGAGCACGGGTCACTCGATCCTCAATGTGTAGATAACTTTCCCCGCCCAGCCACACAAGGATGAGCATGGGTCACTCATTATCTACCTATGGATAACTTTCCCCGCCCAACCACACAAGGACGAGCACGGGTCACTCATTATCCAAATAAGATACTTTCCCCGCCCAGCACACACAAGGATGAGCATAGGTCACGGTACCTCGCCACAAAGTAACTTTCCCCGCCCAGCTACACAAGGACGAGCACGAGTCACTCGTTACTTATCCTAATGGATACTTTCCCCGCCCATCCACACCAGGACGAGCACGGGTCACGGTCATCCATTAAGGGATTCAAATCCACGGATTAATTACATCGACATAAGCCGCATATAATTAAATTAGGATATATCGCAAGGAAGTAAACTTCTGACGCCTAAAAACTACCTAGCCCGAAGACACTAATCGAGTATCGACACCTAAGCATTGTTAAGTCTCTAAAACAATACCTAAACCACTTAGGATAACCTAGTTACCTCACAAGTTTTACCATTTCATTTCTTTAAGCTCACAAATAATAGACCATTCAAAAGGTTTAAGATAAGGTTTCCTCACTCTTTGCATATTCTTGATACTTTTAAATTATATGGTTTTCAATTACATACTTCTAACATTTTAGTTTAATTATCACCATTAAACAATTCTTACAATAACCTCATGCCTCTACTCTCAATCAATTCTCAATAAGCTAATACCCTAATTCCTTAATTTTACTTAATTACGGTTTATCGGAGAAGTCGGGTGAAAATAATATTTATTGGCATCAAAAGATAATTCATGTTTTTAGCTTCTTATCGATATGTGGAACGCTAAAACGGTTACCCGAATCAAAAGTTATGAAAGAAAACATAATTCTTTGAAGGAAACACAATTCAGCATGATAGGTACAGTTCGCGGGGCGAACTGGGAAAAGTTCTTCAGTTCGCGGGGCGAACTTAGCAGAAACCCCAAAAAGACCAGCTACGGGAAACTATCCCAAAACCCCAAATCTTCACTAATATTCACCCAAATCAGAGGACATCAAGCACAATCATACCTATAGTCATGTACTAAACATCTACTTCGTTTTGGTCGAGTTTTAACCGTTTAATATTTCGATGTCAAGCTTTTTACCAAAATCTCTAAAACCTCTAAAACCTAAAACTCAACCAAAATATAAAACAAAAGTATCTAACTACGAACCCACCTCAAGAGTTGAAGATTGGCGGAAAGAATGAGCCGATTCGACGGACGGATTATGGAGAATGATGGATTGAAGCTCTAGGTTTTCTCTTCTTCTTTTCCTTCTCCTCCTTTTCTTTCTCTTCCTTTATTTTATTTCTTTCCAATTCTCTTACTAACTTTCTCTCTTTTATTTTTCCTTTATATCACATAACTTATTTTTCTTATTAACCAAACAAATTATATCTATCAGTTAGTAATATTAATGGGTCTAATTTGAGAGTATCCAAAAATGTCTCTGAGCTGAATAATTTAATTAAGCCTCTACCTCAGATAATACTAATTAATCCTAATTAATATTATCCAAGACGTTGTTTAAGTACGGGGTATTACACACCGCCACTCATCATGATACCATGCGAGTACAATGTCTGTCCATGCTAAGTTCTAGGGTGCACTCGAGCCCCGGTTACGAGCTCATCTCACAATAACAATATCCCTAACCCACCAAACAGAAAATCCAGTACAACCAGATAGTCTAGTATATACATATGATGCATGAAAATAAATACTGAAAGCAGTAAATAAAGTTGTAAATAAAATTGTAAATAAAACAGCAAAATAAACACACAACAACAAACAATCAAACACCCAATGAAACAAAAACAAACAAGCTCTATGAGAGACTCTCAATGGGAAACCAAAGATTCTAGGTTTGGTCCCCAGCTGTCACTCCCTGGATTTCCATCCTGGTACAAACGCGAAAGTGGCGTGGAGAAGGTAGAGTCGCCAGCCAGGTATTTGTATCCCGAATGAATGGTAAAGGTAATGTTGCACAAACCAGAAGAAAAGAAAAGGAAGGACACAGGTCATGCGAACCAAAGAAACAGGTTTCGGGAGTTGGTTACTGTCGCACCCCTGAAAAGACACCAGGGTCCCATGGTGCAGACGCGAACGGTCGAAGAAAAGAGAGAATGAAAACGAAGTGAATAGAGTCTCCAGCTAGGCATTTTTATCCCGAAGGAAAGGTAATGTTGCATAAACTTGGAAAAAAGATGGATAAGACGGTTGCGAACTAGAGAAACTGAGAAAGGGGGTTGGTTACAAACTGGGAAGGTATTAGCACCCAGATTGTCCGTCGTACTCGACGGGTTCCATGCTTGCAAGATTATGTTTAAAGGGGTAGGTGTATGTGTTATCTGTGTGCAAAAAGCTAAGAAAAGAATATACAGGTGTCAGTGCAAAAGGGTGAATGCTCAGGAAATGAGGCTTTCAAGGAATGCTGAAAGAGGGGGATGACAAAGAGACTTTTGTTTGATAACAGTTAAGTTATGCCTACGTATCCTCTCGTGCAATGAGGAAGTTGGAACACCGTAGTTCGAGTCAAAGAGATTGAAAATAGATTTACTGGTGAACTGCTTGCTTGTCTATACTCAAGTGTATGACTCGTCTGGCTCGAGTGCTAACTGTCTTGCATTAGACGGAAGAAGCAAGTTCTCATTTGTGAATGAGTGTGATGAGAAAAGAATCCCGAAGGAGACGATTATTGTTTGTTTTTGTGTTTTTAGTCTTGTTATTGTTTTTGGGGTTTTGCATAAGTTAATGAGCTTAAGCCTAAATCAAGGGCTTGTAAACTCATTATATCCTCCCTGATTAGGGATAATGAGTCTACTTAAGTATGAGATAAGCATCTCAACTTAATTTCCATGATGATGTAGGATTAAGATCATTAACCTACTTGTGATTAATTAGATGTTTTTGGGTTTTTGTTTAGTGTTAAGTAATGAGTTTAATCTCTAATCACAAATTAGTGAACTCATTACACCATCCTAATAGAAGGATAATAGATGAGAATACTTAAGCTGAGGAAGATACCTCAACTTAATCCATGGTCAGGGATTAAATTCATTATATAACAAGCCTTTATTAAGTGGATTTTAATTAAGGGATGAGATTAAGAAGTGGATTTTAAGTTTGTAAGACAACTTGAGAGGGACTTGTCCATTAAACACTAGGGTTAATCCCTCTTAACCATAAGGAAAAGTTAGAACCCTAATGCAAGGCCCCAGTTACAAGATAAAGTCTTGGTGATTATTAATATGGTTTGATTAAGAGGTTTAAACAAATTAAAGGTTTAACACTTAGGATTAAAGTTATACACTCCATCCTAAGAGAAGGATGCAGGCATAACCCTAATTCCAAAGTCCTAAATCTTTAAGAGTTTAGTCTCTGATTGTTGAGTTGAGAAGAGAGACTCAAGGAGACTCAAAGGTAAAAGTCTAAGGGGACTATACACAACCCTAAAAATTATCATGCTTGGTGTAATACCTCAAAATTTGCCCTCATTATTTATTCCCTTTACTGGCTTATCGCTTCGCATTCATCCGCATTTCTCATTAGATCATAACGTTCATAATCATGCGTTTCATTATTTCCCAAGGCATGTGATCAAGGCCACACAGGATTAGGGTTTCATACCTTATCCGTATCTGTCAGGGATTGAAATGATGAAGAATATTCACTGGACAATGATTCCACTTCAAATGCGGTTGTTCAGTTATGTTTCGATTCAGATGGGAGTTTGACCTGATTTTGGTCAAACTATCAAAAGATTATTGTAACTGAAAGATCATTTGGGCCATTGGTCTATTTCTTAGACAATGCGTATTCAAAGTTCAGGTTATCGTGTGTTGAGATTCATCAGTTTATCAAGCAGTGTTTCGTGTGAAGTTTGGTTTGAATCTTCAGTTTATCAGTGATTCATCTATCGATTTACTTTCCTCAACATGGATTCGAATGGTCATGGCATGTTTCAGACGATTCAAAAGGGTGTCGCTTATCTGGAAAATTATTCAGTGGTTCAGAAGAGGTCGTTTTCATGGGCTTGTGGAAAGAATTCAAAATAGGCTCTGGGCTAAAATCGAGATTTCATATCCATTCATTGCTTTGTTCTCATTTTCATAAACCATTCCCGTTTATTTAATTTAACTTTTATTTCCATTATTCTCTACGTTTTCATTAATCCATTTTCAATTTCTTTTTATTCATCTTTCCATTTATTTCCATCCATATCCAATTACCCATATAACTCTCCTTTAATAAATTCCATTTTTAGCAATATTCATAACTATCACATTTACCACAAATCCATTCCATTTGTTTTTAGACTCATCTAGTTTCTTTTTATCATTTACAACTATAGGCCCATTGTTATTATAAGCCATTACAAAAAATGTCAAAAAATATATATCAGCCACTTTGCCCATCCCATGGGATTTTCGGCCCATTTCCTTCAGCCTTTTTCAGTTTATTATGACCCCAAAGCCATGGAACAATTTCGCACACCGTGTCTTCAAAGGATAGGCGGTGTAAGATTGATACGATAGTGATTGATATTTGTTTGGCAGAATGGAATAGATTGGAGTTTTTCTTCTATTTCTTGATACCAAGTCTATTCATATTCAAGGTTATGTGACATATGATGAAAGTGAGATTGATTCTCATTCTATCACTAAAGCGAGATTGGAGAGTGTTGAAAAACATATTCAAGATAGTAAAAGTAAAACTATTATGATTATGCTATGGGGTATCAATACCAATAGTGTTTCAACAGAACTCACACTTGAAAAGATTCCAATAAGAGAAAGAGAATTCAGTTATAACTTCAGAAAGATATAGTTACAAGGAAATGTTTTCATTACAAAAAAAACTCAAAGAAAATTACAGAAGCATAAAATAGAAGTTCTTCAGCAGAAAATCATCATCGATCTTCATCATGTTTCAGCATCATTTCCAAACCTCTTTATCATTTTCAATGCAACCAACCACAACAAAAGCTCTGACTTATTCTCCATCAACAATCTTTCAACTCTTCAATAACTTCTTAATCTTCAATGCATCAATCTGAAGCGTAGCCGAATTACACCAAAAGCGGCAACGTTTAACCTTCAATATTGATCAATCCTCACCAACCTGCAATAAAAGAAAAATTATAACAGAATCCATACCAACAACTAACAATCCTAACAATTTCGCTAACATAATTTCACCCAAAATCAGTAGAAAAATGCATATTAGAATTCAGATTTCTAACCATTTTTGTTTACCCCTAACCAACTTCCCACAGAAAAACAGAAATCAAAGTTCATATCCAATCATTACCGAAAAACATATAATAGACTCCTAACATAATTTTAACTGTAAATAGCAACTTCCTAACCGATTGCTTCTAGAATACTCACCTGAGATTACACACAGAAACTGAATTTATCTTCTATAAATCAGAACCCTTATTCTTCAATTGTGCTTCTTCACAAACTTCACAATCTCAATCTTCATCTCTTCTCCTACTTCACTCTTCTCCTTCAATTTTCTTTTTCACCAATTCTTCAATTCTTCTCATAACTTCTTCCCCTCAATCATCATTCTTCGCTATTTTTCCTTTTCCATTTTCACCCTACCTCTCCTTGATTCTTCACCGATTTCCCAAACTCTTATCAACCTTCGTAACTGGCCATCACCTTCATTAACCTGTGAATCCATAAAATCAGAGATTCAGAACCAATTCATATGCAAAAGCCGCAATGGATCAACAAGAGTTATGCAAAAGATGAGGAAGATTGATCGGTGTAGAGTTTTCTTACCCGAGACAAATTCTCTCATCAATCTCAATCTGTTATCTCCGCTGCCAATCCTCCATCAAGCTCAATCTGCAAGTGTTTGTCATCGCTGCCATAACCGTGAAATCCGCATCTGCAAGAATCCGCAGCATTGTCAGTTCACCGAATCGCAACAACAATGGCAAGACTCACTAGCCACATCGAAATGGTTATCCGTAAATGAGAGAGAAAAACATAAAGAGGCTTACCGATCTTACCTTGTCTGAGACGCGCAGCTTCATCGCTCACACCGTATTGCACTTTGGTTCGTCGTCGTCCTCATAAAGAGCCTTTCATTACTGCTAGCTACATCAAGCGCTGTCATCCCGTCATCCGAATCAAGGTACGATTTACGTCTGTCGTTCTTGCAATCTCTGTGGTGAAGATTTTGTGTAGAGAGTTAGGTTTTATGGTTCCGTTTTCGGACTTGAAGAAGTGAGTTTAAGTTGTGGCGATTTTGGATTTGAGATGGAGATAAGGTTTAGGTTGGGGACGAAGATCTTGACGGCGGAAGAAGGGCGGAAAGCCATGGACGTCGCCATAGGCTAAGGTTTGTGTTTGACGGAATAGAAGAAGAAGGGGATGAAGAGGGTAGATAAGGTCTGAGATAGTGGTAGAGAAGATACAAGATGGTGGAGGTGACGACGGGAAGAAGGAGGTGGCGGCGATTTCGTGAAGATGAGGAGGTAGGGGTGGCGAGGAAGATGAATGTTTAGGGTTAGGTCATTCAGCCCCTTTGTATTTGTTTTGTCTTGTTTATAGTTGTTGATAATAAAAGGCAATTAGCATAATTAATAGAGTCAAAAAGAATACTAAGGAATTTTAAAAAAAAGATTATGATTAATGAATGCAGTTAATGAAAATAAATTAATCTATTTAATTTTCAATGCAATTACCGTTAGAGATTCTTAAGGGAGAAGAATGGATGAGTTTGGATTCCCCTAGCCACACCGGCGGTGACACTTGTCATCGTCCGATAGGCTGAGCCAACAGTCGATCACACGTGTGCATTCCACCGTAAGCAATCATGTCCATGCGTCTTAGAGTCACACGATTAGAGTACTAACGGAAAGACCCTAGATCAAACCGTCCTTAATTAGTCAACAAATTGACTGCATTCCATGATGGACCCCCCTAAAACCTGCGTATTGGGCTTTCCCCTTTTGCTGTTAACACCCCCATTTTAAGGCCCAATAGAGAAACAACTTAAAAAAAATACTTCCTGAACCCCCATTTCATTTCTTTTAGATTTTATTTTTTAGTTTACTATAGTTTAGAAATAAATCAATGGAAAATAGTAAAAAGCATTATAAAATTTCACAAAAAATTAAGTAGGTTGTTAATTCCCCTTAGAGATTTTTGGCTTTTTTATTTTCTGAATTTTGCTTATTTTTCGATTTAATTCTGATTTTTTCTTTTAATTAGCTTATATTGAATTTCTTTTAATTGTACATGATTTTGTTCATTTTATGTTTTAACCTTCCAGTAGGATTTTTGACCCATTCTTTTTGCCATAGTTAGAGGACTCATAATAGGACCTAGGACAATTTTGGTAGAATTTTTAGGTCATTTTATCCCCTGTTTTAGTAGCTTAATCCATGAAAAATTATAGTTGATTCATAAGTAGAATTAAGTGATTTTTAGGCATAGTTAATTTCTGAATTTCTAGGATATTTTTTAGCACAATATTATAAGTAGTTTTAGGACCCTATAGGATTAATTCCATAATTTTTCAGGACCTTTTCTATTTTTAGTGTATTAATTTTTAGGCCTTGTTACATGTAAAATTCAATTAGTTTAGGCTAGAATATTAGGATTCATTAAAAACTAGTTTACTTAGATTTAATCTTAGGATTTTAAAATGGTTTAGCCTAGTTTAATTTCTGATTTTTAGAATGATAATATTAGATAATTCCCCTAGTTTTAGGACTTAGACTTAATATTTCTAATAAATGAACTTAGAATAAATTTAGGCTTACTTTTTGGTTATACCTTTAAATGTTTTGTTTTAGAATTCATTTCTTATATTCAATTTTATTACTTTGCCATATTATTTGATATTTCACTTGAATAGGTTTCCCTCTTGATTTAGAATAAACTTAACTTCCTTAGTAAGTAAGTTGAATTCTAGTAGTTTCTAGTTCCTTTCTTCATTAAGTTTAGAAAGCCACACAAACCATTAAGACCACTTGTAAATAAATAAATAAAATTAGGGTTGTGTCTTAGTCCCTTAGATTTGGTCCTTTTGCAACTTGAGTCATTCTTTCTCATCTCATAAAGAAAAACAATAAAACACCTAATAAAGGTTGAACTTTCTTGTACGACACGAGACTTTGTTGCGGAGTGCATATACGCATCCTGTTTCGGGGCGAGGTGTAAGTACTTCCTGCGATGGATAGGTCTTAGTATGAGAATGTTCACAAACAAATTCAAAACACTTCTCATAAAAGACAAGAACAAATAATAAGCGACTATCCTGCGGGAACTTCTCTTCTCATCTCATTCACTCTAAACGCGAACTCGCGACGACTTGTCTCGCATGCAAGACGGTAAACGCACTCATACCAGACGAGCCTGCAACACTTGAGCATAGACATACGCAGTTCCAGCGCATAAAAAACACAAATAAATAGTTCCCGCCTTAGTTAGGTGAACTACGTCGACTCTGATCCTCATTTTCCCGATGAGGTACATAGGCAGTGGGGTAGGGCCCATTCGAGCACATTCTTTATTTTCCCTACATTTCCCCCTTTTATTCTCTTTCTTTTTGTTCCCTTTTCCATTCCCTTTCTAATTTCATTTTCCATCACAGTTAGCAGTTTATTTATTCAGCAGCAGTTATATTTTTCTCACCCTTTGAAACAAACAAGCAAGCGTGGATCCCGTCGGGTACGGCGGACAGTCTGGGGTGCTAATACCTTCCCAGGTCGTAACCGACTTCCGAACCCAGATCTTATGTTCGTAGGACCTTGTCCTTTCCTTTTTCCTTAGGTTTGTGCAGCATTACCTTTCCCATTCTTTCGGGATAAAAATGCCTGGCTGGCGACTCTACCTTTTCCGTGCCACTTTCGCGTTTGTACTAGGATGAAAATCCCGGAAGCGACAGCTGGCGACTCTGCTAGGGACCAAACCCAGAATCTCTGGTTTCCCTCGTAGAGTCAATCCTAGCGCCTGTTTGGTTTTGTTTCTTTGGGTGTTTATCTGTTTGCTGTTGTGTGCTTTAGTTTAGCTTTACTATTTTCATTTACAGTTTTACTTTACAGCTTTACTTTACCGCATTTATTTACTGCTTTCAGTATTTATTTTCCATGCATCATATTATATTGGACTGTCTGACTGTGCTGGTTTTCATTTTTTCTTTGGGATGGGAGTTACTGTGAGATAAGCCAAATACCCGGCTTGAGTGCACTATAGGATTAGCGTGGACACGTTTAACTCGCATGGTTACATGATGAGTGGCGATGTGTTCCACACCCAGACTGCGACCATCTTGGGACTATTCTGTGTGGGGGTTCTTCTCCATTTCAGGATACGACCTTGATAGTTATTTGCATCTGGTGACCGATCTTTGAGGACCTTAATGGGAACACCCCTCTCCAGTGAAGACAGTAGCAGACCACATTTGTTGGCAAACCCACTCGCATCCGAGGGTCCATTGGAAACTCGCATAAGATGGCCTGGTTCTCTCATAAGAATTCAGTTAAAGCAAACTGTTCGTATGACGGTGCTTCTTTTTTGGTCATATGCATCTCATGTTGTCTTAAAACTCTAATTTTGCATCTTCATTTGCATTCTCCTTTGCATACCATCATTATATGAACTTGCCATGACATTTCAAGCATTTGTATGACATCTTAGACATCTTAAGACATGCTTGAACATTGCTTGATTATTTATTCATTCATTTGCTATTCTTTGCATCCATTACATTTCATGAACATCCATGTGTTTTCATGCTTCTAAACATGCTTCCATTGCATCTCATCCTTGTATGATCATTCATATGCATCTTGTATGACTTTGCATCATCTCATATGTCATTTACATTGAATATTCACTTCTGACTTTGGTCTTTGCATCTCATTTCATCTCATTTCCTTTTGCTTTATGTCTTATGCATTAATACTAACATTTTAGGAGGTTTTGGTAAGTCATGTGGGAGGTGTATTTGCCTTCACCTCCCACCTTTTCTTTCACCTCACATGCATTCCTATTTGACTTTGAAGTGAACTTGTTTCACTTATTCTCTCTCCTTCTTACTTTCTTTCTTTCAAGTTACTTATCTTCTTCAGGAAGTAAGTAACTTATTCTTCTTCCTCCTTCTCTTTTCATCTGCTTCTTCCATGGTGGCCTTCTTGAAGATCTTTTCTCTTAAGCCTTACAAACCATAGGATATCCAAGCATGATAACTTTTAGGGTTGTGTATAGTCCCCCCTAGCTTTTACCTTTGAGTCTCCTTGAGTCTCTCTTTTCATCTCATTAATCAGAGACTAAACTCTTAAAGCTTTAGGACTTTGTTATTAGGGTTATGCCTGTATCCTTATCTTAGGACGGAGTGTATAACTTTAATCCTTAGTGTTAAACCTTTAATTTGTTTACACCTCTTAATCAAAACACATTAATAATCACTAAGACTTTATCTTGTAACTTAGGCCTTACATTAGGGTTCTATCTCTTCCTTAGGGTTAAGAGGGACTAACCCTAGTGTTTAATGGACAAGTCCCCCTCAAGTTGTCTTACAAACTATAAAATCCACTTCTTAATCTCATCCTTTAATTAAAATCCACTTAATAAAGGCTTGTTATATAATGAATTTAATCCCTAACCATGGATTTAGTTGAGGTATCTTCCTCAACTTAAGTGTTCTCATCTATCATCCTTCTATTAGGATGGTGTAATGAGTTCACTAATCTGTGATTAGAGATTAAACTCATTACTTAACACTAAACAAAAACCCAAAAAACATCTAAATAATCACAAGTAGGTTAATGATCTTAATCCTACATCATCATGGTAATTAAGTTGAGATGCTTATCTCATACTTAAGTAGGCTCATTATCCTTAATCAGGGAGGATATAATGAGTTTACAAGCCCTTGATTTAGGCTTAAGCTCATAATCCTATGAAAAACACCAAAAAACAATAAAAAACTGAAAACACAAAAAACAAACAATAATCGTCTCCTTCGTAATTCTTTTCTCATCACACTCATTCACAAACAAGAACTTGTTTCTTCCGTCTAATGAAAGACAGTTAGAACTCAAGCCAGACGAGTCATACACTTGAACTTAGATAAGCAAGCAGTTCACAGTCAATTTATTTTCAGTCTCTTTGAGTCGAACTACGGTGTTTTGACTTCCTCATTGCACGAGAGGATACGTAGGCATAACTTAACAGTTATTGAACAAATTTCTATTTTTCTTCCCCCTCTTTCTTTCCAACTTTCTTTCTAACCATCATTCTTGAGCACTCACCCTTTCTTTTGCACTGACACTTTGTACATCCATTCCTCCATATCTTTTATACACAGTCAGCACATACACTACCCCTTTTAAACAAAATCAAGTAAGCGTGGATCCCGTCGAGTACGACAGACGATCTGGGTGCTAATACCTTCTCAATTTCTTCTCAGGTTCGCAACCGTCTTATCCATACCCTTCCAGGTTTATGCAGCATTACCTTTCCTTCGGGATAAAAATGCCTAGCTGGCGACTCTATTCAACCTCAACCTCCAACATCGCCGACAGTTTGCGTTTGCACCGGGATTGTAAATCTTCGGGAGCGACAGTGATCGTCCTTCACCTTTTGATGACCGTCCCTCATCATTATTTCATTTATCCTTTTACCCGATGGCCGTCCCCGTCGCGGTTTATTTACCTTTTAACCTGATGGTTATCCCCGTCTGTGCTTTCCTCTTTTCTTTAATCCCTAGAGAGTTTTATTTCATTACCCGATGGTTGTCCCCGTCGTGGTCGTTTCCTTTATCCTGATGATCGTCCTTCATCAGTTTACCCGATGGTCGTCCCCGTCGTGGTCTCTTTATTTCCCAGCATGATGGTCGTCCCCGTCATTGCTTTACTTACCGCTTTTTATCCTCAGCAGTCTTCCTTTGCTCGATGGTCGTCCTCCATCGCTTTCATTTGATACTCATACTATACTTCCTGTTACAATTTATATCCTTTTTCTTCTTCTCCCCAGCGAGTGCAAATTTCGGACTGTCTTTGGTATTCAACCACAAGTTATCTTGTTTGTTTGTTAAGCCAGGTGCTTACACCCTGCACAACTAACTCATGCTTGAATAGGGGCAGCTGTAAACACCCCAAATTTTCCCTCACTTTTTCTCACACCATGGCTTATGATCTTTTCATATTGCATTACATAATCATATCATCTCACACTACATATTTATTTCACTACATAAGTTGCATAGTTAGGGTTTGTGATCAAGAGAATCCAAGAAGTGATCTGAGCCATCTCAAAGGCCTTAAATCTTGTCAAGAGGGTCCATGTGTGTTCCATGATCATAATATGCTCCCCAAGGTTCATTAAAGTCAAAATATCACAAAGCATTGCAAAGGCATAGAGGCAGACTAAAGATTTCCTACACAGATGACCTAAAATTAGGGTTTTGGGTTTGAGACCCTTAATCTCAATTTTTTTGGTCATTATTGATTCTAATGGTCTTAATATGTTATAAGGAACATGTGTACCAAATTTGATCAAGAAATCCATTGTGGAAGTCATCTGATCAACTGGTAACTTGTTGTACAAGAAAAGTCAGAATCAGGGTATCTGAGGCCACCAACAAGGGCTCCAAAGGTTCACCTTCATCATTTTGAGGTTCTATGATCTTTATTTGATCTTATAAGTGGTTAGAAGTTCACAATATTGAAGAATTCCAAGCCATTTGCAAACTTTCCATTTTTGGACATGACTTGAAATGGAAACTTTCCATTTTGGGAAAGATTTTCAACCTCCTCTTTCTTGATCAAAAATGCTTCAAATGGAAAATCCTTAAACATGAAATTTGTAGATTGGATCTTCCCATTTTCAAAAAGTACAAGAACTCCTCTTGATTCATCCTAAAACTCAAGATATGATGTTTCAAAGTTGGGAAAAATCTTATAATTTTCAAGTTCATGCCAAAGAGGGATTTTTGCAAAACCAAGTTTTAAGCACTCTTGTGACCTTTAATTGACCTCTAAGCATCATAACAACATCACATAACTTGCCTTGATCAAAATTGTGCCAAGAATCACAAGTTTTCATGCCTTGCACTTCAAGAAATTTAAAAGAGGGAAATTTGCAAAATCCATGCTATCATATGAATCAAGCCATCCAGCTCACAAAATTTGATCCAAGGGCCATCCTTGAATGAAGCTGAGGCAGGACAAGCTTTGAAATCTCCTATGACCCGTGCCATGCTCTCTATGATACAACATTGACTTTTTTGCAAAATGCACCATGCCAATCAAACTGTGCCACACCAATTCCTCTGGCCAATCAGTATGACTTATACAAGCATCAAGGACCTCAAACATCATAGAGAACAAGCCTGAAACATACACACATTCAAAATCACCAAAAATCCCCAAGACTTTCAAGTCTTCGAATCTCTCAACACAAGCATCAAAACTCACTCATTCTTTCACCATTCATCTCAAAATCACCTAAGGATCACAAAACACCCTTCACCATGGCCTGAAAGTCCCCATAACTAAAACACGATTTCTGAGTTATCAGAACTGAAACACACAAACCAAGCCATACAAACTTGTTCTAAGCCTTTCAGAAGCACAAGGAGATCAAGTGGAGTGGATTAACATCAAGGAGAGGTCCAGAAAGCTCAAAACTCCAAAGCTTCATCTCAGGTAGCTCACTCAAACGTTTTTTCCAGATCTCTCTTTTTAAGTTAAAAATTGATTCTACATGATGTGCTGATCATTTTGATATGTTTACTTTTGAAAATGGTTGAGTTTTAAGCATTTCATAGCCATCTGAAACTTTGCCCGTATTTTGTTGTTTGCTTCGATTCGGCTGATTCATGAAAAATAAATGAGTTTTGATGTTTGATTTATGTTATGTAATGTTCAATGATCAAATTTATTTTTAGGTTTTATCATGTTTTCACAATTTTCTTTGAATTGGGGTTCATAAAATTCACATTTTTCTAACCTTAACTTGAAAAATCATTTCTGATCAACCATGATGAGTTTGAACTTGATTCTTTTTACATTGTTTCCTATATTGCATCTAGTATCTAGATTATTTAACTCATAATTTTTGCATTTCATTTTCAATTTGTTTGTCATTTTTCCTTTAGAAGCACCCAAAAACCCTAGTTAACTTAGGAAATTCATAACTTTCTCTAGGTTTAGCTTCTGACCTACGCCTTTGGGGAGTGATCTTATGTGTGTTTAGGGTTTGTTTGAGTTCATTTTCAAATTTATATCATGTTGTATGCTTCTGTTTTGACCATATGCATCTCATACATTCATGAAACCCTAATTTATCATGTTCATTTGCATCCATCTTTGCATATCATCATCATGTGAACTTGCCATGACATTCCATGCCATTGTATGCCATCTTAGACATCTTAAGACATGCTTGAACATTGCTTGATCATTTCTTCATTCATTTGGTATGCTTTGCATTCATTGCTTTTCATGTGTATACATCTGTTTCTATGCTCCTTTCATTCTTCCTTTGCATCTCATCCTTTGTATGATCATTCACAAGAATCTCACATGTCTTTGCATCATCTCATGACACATTTGCATCATGTTTATACTTCTGGTTTTGGTCATTGCACCTTCATTTGCTTTATTTCCTTTTGCTTTGCATCTTATGCATTCACACTAACATTCCAGGGGCTTATGGTAAGTTGTTTGGGATGTGGATTTGCATTCACATCCCACCTCTTCTCATCTTTTCATTTGCATATTTTACTTGTCTTTGAAGTGAACTTGGTAAATTTGTGCTCTCTTGCTCCTCTCTCTCTCTCTCTCTCTCTCTCTCTCTCTCTCTCTCTCTCTCTCTCTCTCTCTTAGGTTACTTATCTTCTTCAGGAAGTAAGTAACCTATTCTTCTCTCTCTATCTTCTCTTTTCATCTGCTTCTTCTTCCTTGGTGGCCTCCTGAAGATCTTATCTTAAGCCTCACAAACCATAGGAACATCCAAGCATGATAATTTTAGGGTTGTACATAGTCTCCCCTAGTCTTTTACCTTTGACTCTCCTTGAGTCTCTCTTCTCATCTCAATAATCAAGGCTAAACACTTAAAGCTTTAGGACTTTGAATTAGGGTTATGCTTGCATCCTTATCTTAGGATGAAGTGTATAACTTTAATCCTTAGTGTTAAACCTTTAATTTGTTTACACCTCTTAATCAAAACACCTAATAACTATTAAGACTTAAGCTTGTAACTTAGGCCTTATATTAGGGTTACATCTCTTCCTCTTGGTTAAGAGGGACTAACCCTAGTGTTTAATGGACAAGTCCCCCTAAAGTTGTCTTACAAACATAAAACTCACTTCTTAATCCCATCTTTAATTAAAATCCACTTTAATAAAGGCTTGTTATATAATGAATTTATCCCCTAACCATGGATTAAGTTTAGGAGTCTTCCTCAGCTTAAGTGTTCTCATCTATCATCCTTCTCTTAGGATGGTGTAATGAGTTCACTAATCCCTGATTAGAGATTAAACTCATTACTTAACACTAAACAAAAACCCAAAAACATCTTAATAATCACAAGTAGGTTAATGATCTTAATCCTGCATCATTAAGGTAATTAAGTTGAGATTCTCATCTCATACTTAAGTAGGCTCATTATCCCTAATCAGGGAGGATATAATGAGTTTACAACCCTTGATTGAGGCTTAAGCTCATTATCCTATGCAAAACATCAAAAACAATAAAAAACTGAAAACACAACAACAAACAATAAACGTCTCCTCCGGGATTCTTTTCTCATCACCTTCACTCTGAAAACGAGAACTCACTTCTTCCGTCTAATGCAAGAAAGTTAGCACTCAAGCCAGGCGAGTCACACACTTGAGCATAGACAAGCAAGTATTTCACACAAATAATTCCAGTCTTTTTGAGTCGAACTACGGTGTTCTGACTTCCTCATTGCACGAGAGGATACGTAGGCATAACTTAACAGTTATCAAACAAAAGTCTCTTTGTCATCCCCCTCCTTCCAACATTCTTTCCTAAGCCTCAGTCTTTGAGCATTTCCCTTTCTTTTTGCACTGACACACTGTACATTCTCCCTAGCTTTTCATACACAGTCAGCATATACACGACCCCTTTTAAACACAATCAAGTAAGCATGGATCCCATCGAGTACGACAGACGATCTGGGTGCTAATACCTTCCCAGGTCGTAACCAACCCCCTTTCTCAGTTTCTCTGGTTCGCAACCGTCTTATCCATACCCTTCCAGGTTTATGCAGCATTACCTTTCCTTCGGGATAAGAATTCCTAGATGGCGACTCTATTCAACCTCAACCTCTAACATCACCGACCGTCTGCGTCTGCACCGGGACGAGAGTCCGGGGAGCGACAACAGCGGGGCAGGGCCCGTGCGAGCACATTCTTTATTTTCCGTACATTTCTTCTCTTTCTTTTCGTTCTCGTTCTTCCAATTCATTCTCTCATTCCAGTTCCAGTTAGAAGTTATTTCATTTAGCAACAATTTATTTCTCACCCTTTGAAACAGACAAACAAGCGTGGATCCCGTCGGGTACGGCAGACGGTCTGGTGTGCTAATACCTTCCCAGGTCGTAACCGACTCCCGAACCCAGATCTTTGGTTCGCAGGACCTCGTCCTTTCCTTCTTCCTCAAGTTTGTGCAACATTACCTTTCCTGTTCCTTCGGGATAAAAATGTCTGGATGGCGACTCTACCTTTTCCACGTCACTTTCGCGTTTGTACTAAGATGAAGATCCCGAGAGCGACAAACCTCATCCACTAATCCATTATAAACACAGGAATCGTTGATGGAAAATAGCTGCTCAAAATGGTTGGTGAAGATACGAGATATGTCAACAGGCTCAGTGAAAACCTCCCGTTCTTGTTGAATAGAACTAATAAGTTTAGTACAATGCCTTAACTTGGTCATCTTGTGAAAATAAGAAGTGTTTCTATCTCCATGAGTGTGCCATTTTATTTTTGATTTTTCATGCCAGAAGATGTCTTCCATCTTTAGGGCCAACTCTAATTCAATCTGAGCAGTTTGCTCTTTATCAAGTAATAAGTCATTAGAGCCCTCCCTTTGAATCCGTGATTGAATATCTTCAAGATTGGTGGTATCTTTCCTAAGGGTATCATGAACATTTCTGAAAACATATTTATTCCATTCCTTCAACTTTTGTTTGAGGTGTTTGAATTTTTGAGTTAGAGTGAACATGAGACAGCCAAACACGGGGGTGTTCTAGCAACTTTCTATAATCTTAATGCAATCTGGATGCTCATACCACATTCTGTGGAATTTGAAGGAAGAGGAAATCATAGTGTTCTGGGAATTGAAAGCAAATATGATGGGATAATGGTCTGATTTGTGCCTAACAAGCGTAGAGCAGGAAGTACTACTGCAATTATTTATCCAGTCTTGGTCACAAATCACCTTGTCTAATCTTCTTTCAATATGATGAAAGCCTCTTTTACCATTGGTACATGTGAATTTTGCACCTCTTGTGGGAATGTTGATGAGATTATTAGAATTTGTCCAAAATTGAAAATCATCAATAGGCACTCTGGATGGGTTTGAAGATCCTTTATGTTCATGAGCCCCCAAGATGGTGTTGAAATCACCAATGAAACTCCAAGGCTTATTGAATGGAATTTTGATGGAATAAAGTGTATGCCATAATTCTCTTATTTTTATATAGTTAGTAGAGGCATAAATAGCAGTCACTCCAAATTGATGATTTCCATCATTGATTAAAAAAGATACTTATTAATCATCATTGAGGATTATTTAAGGATCGATATGAGGGGAACAAAGACACCACAAGTTTGGGGGTAGATCATCTCTTTGTTGGTGGTAAGACCTTTTAAATTCAGTCTATGAAAGAACCTAGGAGGAAAATTGTCTATGACCATCCAAGGCTCTGCAATGAAACAAAAAATTGGCTTGTGCTTCCTTAGCAAGTTTTTGAGAGATAATTTTGTGGGAGAATTAGCTAACCCTCTTACATTCCAATAAAGAACCTTCATTGAGCAAATTTTGAAGAGACTGCCTTAGCTCTGGTTTTAGGTCCTGATAAAATTCATTTTTGAACTGCTTTACCTTTTTTCTTAGACTGTTTGGATAAAACCATTTGGAAATCATTAGAATTTTCAGGTTCCTTTGCCATATTTGCCCAAGATTGCTTGAGAAATGCCATGTCTTTGATAAAATTGTCAGGGAAAGGATCTTCTTTTGATACTAAGTCTATTTGTGTTGCTTCAACATAATCTGAATCATTTGAACTTTGTGTTTCTTCCATATTTTTTGGTTCCTCATGAGAATTCAGTTGAGCTGCATTTTCACTTCTAGGAGAAGGTTGAAACACAACAAGATGCCCCTGATTTGGAATAGTTGCTGCTTCTATGTTTTGGGGAAAATTGAGATTCTTGTCTATTTGAGTGACCAAAGCCTCAAATTGACTCCGACTCTTGCATAAATAAAGTTCAAAGTTACCTCTAAGAGTTTGAAGACGAATCTCTTTTACATGTTCCACTCCTTTGTTGCAAGTTTGAAACTTGTCCCATACTTCTTTGGTCGTCGTTGCATTAGAGATCTTCTCAAATGTATCTTCATCTATAGATTAATAAATGAGGAAGAAAGCTTTCTTGTCTATCTTTCTTTCTTGAAACCTTCAATGTCTCATTTACATCTCGACTTATCGAGACTTTATCTTGCTCCTTGAAGCCTTTCTCAATGATATCCCATACATCTTGAGCTCCTGTAACACCTTCATATTGATAATTCAATTGTCATAGTTGTTCTTTGTGAGCATCAACATTTGAAAATGGAAACCTCCATTCGCCATCTTTTGAGTACCGTTAAGCTTTGATGCCACTTTGAATAGAAACTTTATAGATAGGATAATTCTTTATGGAAGAGAGAATTTTGTAAATTTTCTTGATAGAAAAGTGTAGGATTACATCTCTATTTACAGTACTCTAAGGAGAATTCTAGATAGACTAATTCTAGAGAGTTCTCAACTCTAAAGATTCAAAGAGTATTATAGAAAATATCATAACCATGAGAAATATTTGAGCACACTAAACATTACAATATTTCTTTAAAATATTACCCAAACTTACTTAAGCCTAAAATAACTAAGCCAAAAAATGAAAAACTCAAATAATAAAGATAGGTCAAAATCAAGTTTAATATTTCTAATATACATCTATTTTCAGAGAAATTCTTAGATAGACACAAACAGAAGAAATATATATATATATATATATATATATATATATATATATATATATATATATATATATATATATATATATATATATATATATATATATATATATATATATATATATATATATATATATATATATATATATATATATATATATATATATATATATATATATATATATATATAATCAATTACAATTAATTTATTAATTAAAAAATAAAAATATTTTTTCTTTCTCATCTGTGGTCACAACCACCTCATGAATCCAATTAAAAAATAAATTAAATTTAAAATTTTCTCTCTTCTTATTGGACATGTATAAGAATATGGATTTATGTACGTTTCACGTAAAAATTTCTCCTATTTTCACGTTGAACATTTAATAGTGGCACCCAACATGCTTAATTTTTTTACTTCTGGTTGTTTGCAAATAATAGTATGAATTGCATGAGGAAGATTTTTTATATCATGTTGCTCTCATAATATGAAACAAGTTTTTTATTTGCATTCGAATTCTGCACTTGATATGATTTCTACGATTCTCTTAGCGAGAATATATGTACTCTTGTTTTATTTTAGAGGTTGTTTTGCACATTTTATAGACTATGCCTAAATAGTTGTGAATATATTGCAGTTACGTAACATTCTTTTTTTTTCTCTTTTTTTTCTGTTCCTACTTTCTTCCTTCACATATGGTCTTCAATCACCAAACATATTTTTGACAAGCATGAGTTATTTGCATGAAATTTTTCTAATTATCTTTCTCTATTTATGTTCTTTAGCTTGCAATAAAGCTCCATCCTTACAAAAAAAACCTGAAGCCGTAAAGAAATTTCAAGAAGTTTCATTTGCATATGAGGTATACCTTGTTTTGGATGTTATTTAATTGTTCAATTAAAATAATTGTATGAATTGTGAACTGACTTTTGGTTCTATATTGAGATAAATAGTAGAATAAGTAATTAATTTTATGCTTCAAGTACATTTGTATTTTCTTATCAATGCTTGTTAGTATATGAACTTTATTGTTTTCAATTAAGATTCTCTAATTCTTACAAAAAGTGTGATGGAAGGAAGATGATATATATAACAATTTTGGGTTGCTGCAATGATTTTGTTTTTATGAGCTCTCTAATCTATTATTGTATGAATATAGAATGGAAGCCTTGGAGAAAAACATCATTGAAGTTCAAAAACACATTTGTTGGACTGGCTTGATTTGTCAAAGTTTTCAGGATCATGCCGAAGACTTTGGAATGGAAAAATTGATTGAGTTTTCATAATAAAAATCATGCTTTTGTGGCTGGATCATACGAATATATTTCGCCCGGTATGAATATGTCTTCTAAAGCAGTATTCAATACAACAATTTGGTTTTCTATCAATGTGAAAGCAGTAATTCATTTCCATTTCTGCTGGTAAGTTAGAATTGATGTAGTACCTATCTTTTCTAAACATGTTCTCCATTATGTTTGTGTTAATTTGTTTGAATCAATATTGTTTTCAATTGAATACAATGTTGTTATTTTCTTCAATTTTGATTCTGATAATGAAGGCTTCAATTTAATGGTACTGGTCTCCATGAATATTTGCAGTCAAATTCGGTAATGGTGATGAAAATAATTATGGGAAGGAATGAATATGGATGCACTTTGGTTTTAATTAAGCATGGTTGACATGACTTTTGGAACATTGAATTGACCATATGATTTAAAAGTATTCAACTTTGAGTAGCTAGTTTATTTTCAATTTCATAAATTAGTGAATCAAAATCAAATCAAATTTTGTGGAACAATAAGTGATTAACTTGTAAAAAATGAGTAACTAGATTTTAATGATCTCAAATTTTACATTTTTCTTGATCTTCTATACTTAATAAAGATAAATGCTACAGTAGCAAGTATTGTTGATCCTGCTATAACCAATGGAACCAACAATTTCTTTGATATTTTTGCATTGTTATTTTTCTCTTCACATGGTTCAGCTTCACCTTCTTTCTCTTCCTCATGCACTTTCTCATAGTCTTTTTCTTCTATTTCATGATTTGCTTCTTCACCTTTGTTTTTGCATTGTTCAACTTCTTTTTTCTTTGTTTTTTCTTCTGCTTCAACTTCTAATTGTTGAGTGCTTAATGAGCTTGGAACCTTTGATTGTTGAGCCACTTCTTCTGGAGTTTCATGCACTTTTTCTTCCACCCTTTTGGATCCACTAGCCTTGTCAAACTGTGATGTTTTTTCCTTCATTTTAGACTTCTTTTCTTCTATGGTCTGTGGTGTTGTAAGTGTTGAATTATCTTTAGTTTCTTCTTTGTTTGCAACCTTTAACCCTTCCCTTTTCTTCACAACTTTTCCTTTTTCAACATTCTTTGGTGAAAATTCTTTTGTTGCTTCATGTTCTTCAATAACACATTCTGATTTTCTGTTTATTTCATCTTTGGATTGTTGATTAACCCTTTTCTTTTGCAACTTTAACGGTTTAGCTTCTTCATATGTTGTGGTTTTCGGTGCTTTAATCTCTTCTTCTCCATACTCATGTTGTTCATAGTCTCGATTAGTCATCATTTCTGCAATATCATTCTTTAGCCTTTCATCCAATGATTCTTCTTCTTCTTCTTTCTCACCAACTTCAAATTTTACCAAACACTCTTTCTCTTGGGTTGTTTTCATTGTTTCAAGAATCCTTTTTTTCTTGTCATCCTTTCGAATACTAGATTTTGCAATTTCGGCATCTATCTTGCACTTCTCATCGATATTTTGAGTTGTTTTGTATTCTTTGAGCCTATATTTTTCTTTAGTCTCTACGTTTGCATCATCTGTTGTCGCATTTTCTTGCTCCCTGTCATCGATTTTCTTCTTAGGCTCATCCGTTTTCTCTTGAAGTGTTTCCCCTACTTTGTTACGAGTGCGATTTTCTCCTACTTCTCGGTTCATACTTTCATCTCTTGATTCATATCTCTCCCTACTTTCAAATGTTGTATCCAACGCCTTTGTCTTTTGTTTCTTATCCTTCGCATTCTCATAATCAAACTCCTTAAATCCCATACTTACTACTGATTGGAATTCTCTCTCAAAATTTCTTAACTCTTGGAGTTCTTCTTTTGTCATAGACTCGCCAAAATTTGATTCATCCATATCATTCCTCAAACCTTCATTTTCTTCCACTTGTTCAACTTTTTCACACTCTTCTTTGACACCTTTTGTTTTCTCGGTCTTTCGGCCGTTTAGTCCCTCTTCTGAATTAGCTGGTGAATCTAACATCATTGGAAACATATCTTCTTTTGCATCCATGCTTTCTTGGGATATTCCTTTACTCATCTCTCCATCCAAATAACATTCATCTTTCTCATTTGTTATCTTATTCTTGAAACCTTCGCTTTCTTCATTTTGTATGGTCTTATATTTGTTTCCATTCATTTTCTTCATAGTCTTTTCATTACTTGCACCCTTTTTCTTTACATCTTGAGTTTGATTCATCTCTTGAAACTTTTGTATTTTTCTTCCATCAATTATTCCAATACCAACATTCTCTTTCTTAATTAACACATCAAGAGGGCCAACTTTTTTATGTCTATTTTCTTTCTCATTTGTAGCCTTACTTGCTTTTGGTCTACCTTCACTCATCTCTTGTAAAAAACATTCATCTCTTTCAATTTTTGTGTTTTTCTTGAAACCTTCATCTTTTTCATTTTGTATCTTCTCATTCACTTTGTTCACAAACTCACCGGATTTTTCAACTTTTTCATTTACATCTTCAATTTCCTCATTCTCTTGAAACTTGGGCATGATCTTTGTTGATCCTTCTCCTTTCAACTTCACTATTCCATAATCATTTATAACTTCCTCGTCGTCTACATCCATTTCCTTAGTTCTCTCTTTGAAATTTTCTTTTTCAAACCTTACTTTCTTCTCAAATGATACAACTTTTTCATTCACTTCGAGACTTTTTCTTTTTTCAATCTTTCTATCATTTAGTTCCTCTTTTTGTGAATCTACCATTTTCATTGGAATATCTTCTTTTGCATTCTTGGTATCTTGATATTTTCTTTCACTCACACCGTCTAGCAAATAACATTCATCTTTTTCCTCTGTTACACATTTCTTGAAGTCTCCATCTTCTTGATTTTGTATCTTATTAACTATGTTCCCAAGCTTTTCGGGGTTTTCACCTTTTTCATCGACATCTTTACTTTCCTCCTTCTCTTGAAAACTTCTTCCATCAACATGGATCTTTCTAGGTCCCTCTACTTTCAAATTTACTATACCAAATTCAATTTTATCATCCCCATCTTGGACTCTTTTTGCCTTAGCTCTCTCCTTGGATTCATTTCCTTCCACCTTTTTAATCAAACTTTCACTTTTGACCAATGATTTTTTAATAACCTTTATTTGTTCTTCCTCCTTTGCATCATTGAATTCTCTACTTTCATAGATCTCTCCAACTTTCTGTTTCAACTCTTTAGTCACATTCTTTGAGACTTCATTCATTTCTTTTATAGTATTCTCCTTTGCATGTTGTTGACCACTTGCGTTAAATTCATTCCCATTCTTTTTAACTTCATCATACATTGTCTCTTTTGTATTTCCTTTCTTTGTTTTCACATGCATCCTTTTGAATATTTCACTTTCACCTTTTTCCTTAAAATATTCAATCTCTTTGTCCACCATTTCTTCTTTCACATTTTTTGATTCTTGAATCTTTTGAACATTCAATCCTTCATTTTCATTGAAACTACTTTCAGGTAAGCTTTTAGGAAATTGTTCATTGATTTTTATAACTTCCTTTTGGATGGTATCTCCAAACATGGCTTTTTGAACATCACTGAGTTTAAAAGGCTTCTTTTCGGAATCCATTCCTCCATTCTTCCTCCCTTTAGTACTTTTAGATTTCTCCATTTGTGGAACTCTAGGTTCTCTAAATTCATTTTGTTCCAAACTACTTTCTTTCAAAACTTCTTTAAGTCTTTCCTTAGAGTCACATTTTGATCCTCCAATTTCCTTTTGTTTTGACTCTCCACTTTGTTGAATCAAAGCCTCTTCGAAAACTCTTTGTCCTGAATCTATAATGTTATGTGAGATACTTTCTTCATCTTGTTCTTTTGACTTACTTATTTTCTTGGATTCTTCTTCTTGTTGCTCCTTTTCAACTTTGAATCCTTTACTTCCTTCTATCTTGGCAACTTGTTGTTGTCCACCTCCCTCGATACCATTCTCAATCTTTTCAATTTCCTCTTTCATTGTTTCTTTGGTATTACTGACTTTCTTTGCTTCCACATCCATCATTTTGAGTCTATCACCTTCATCCTTCTCCTTAAAATATTCAATCTCTTTGCCCTTTCTTTTGACCACATATTCTTTGACATCTTTGGTTTCTTGCATTTTTAGATTATTTAATCCTTCACTTTCCTCATGAGTACTTGTAGGTATGTTCTTAGGAAACTCTTCATTTATAGTTATCTTTGCATCAAATCCTTCTTTATTAGGCTTTTTCCCCTTTGGTTCATCATCTTTAGTTTCCATCTTAGGCTTTATGAAGTTCTTATGATCATCATCGTTGGCTTCAAAAGGTTCAAGTTTTGATACATTCAATGCTTCAAACAACCCCATGCTACTTTCTTTCGCACTTTCTTTAATACCTTTTGTTTTCTCAATCATTGTATTCTTTCGTCCTTCTCTTGTATCAACAAATGAGTCTGACATTTTGTCTGGAAAAACTTCTTTGGAAGCATTGCTTGCTTTTGATATTCCTTTGCTCGTCTCTTCTTGTGAAAATCTTTCATCTATCTTCTTTGTTTTGTTTTTATCGGAACCTTCATTTTCTTCATTTTTTACCTTCTCATATTTGTCTCTAATCACTTTCTTCTTAGACTTTTCAATATTTTCACCCTCTTCATTGACATCTTCAACTTCAGTTTGTTCAATCTTTTGAAACTTTTGTGTTTTTCTTCCATCAAATATTCCAATATTTACATTCTCTGCCTCAAAAGGCTCATTTGGTTCACCATTAATCTTTGTACAACCCTCTCCTTTCAACTTCACCATACCATGTTTATTTTTATCTTCCTCATATTGGACTATTTCCTTAGTTTTCTCCTTGTATTCACTTCCTTCCATTGTTAAACTTTCATCTTCAATTAATGCATCATTGATAACCTCATTTTGTTCTTCGTTCGCAAAATTGAATCCTTTACTGCCTTCAATCCCCGCAGACTTTTCGTGACCACTTTCCATAAGTCCATTCTCACCCATCTTTATAAATCCATCTTCTTTCAATTTCACTATACCATATTCAGTTGTATCTTCCACATCTTGGCATATTTCCTTAGTTCTCTCCTTGTATTCACCTCCTTCCATGGTTAAACTTTCATTTTCAACTAATGTCTTTTTTATAACTTCTTTTTGTTCGTCCTTGTTCTCAAAATTGAATTCTTTATTTCCTTCGATCCCTGAAAACTGTTCTTGACAACTTCCCTTTATTGTTTTCCTTTTCTCTTCAATTTCCTCTTGCATCATCTTTCTTGTATTATTGCCTTTCTTTTCTTCCACATGCATCATTTCAATTCTTTCACCTTCACCCTTTTCCGCAAAATATTCAACCTCTTTACTCACCATTTCTTCTTTCACATTTTTGGTTTCTTGCATATTTTCAACATTCAATCCTCCACTTTCCTTTGATGTACTTTTAGGAATGTTTTTAAGAATATCTTTCTTTATAATCATCATTCCATCATCAAACCTTTCCTTACCACCAAGTTTTTCTAAAACACATTCTTGATCTCCATCTTTAATTTTCATCTTAGGCTTTATCATTTCCTTTTGAAAATCTTGATTTTCTTCGAAAGGTAACTTTTCATACTCCCCTCCAATTATTTTCCCTTTAGTATTTGTATTTTTCTCCATTTGTGGAATACTAGACTCTTCAAATTCATTTTTGTTAATACAACCAATTTTTCCAGGAATATGACCAATTACATTATGTTCAACTTCTAACACCTCGATTGCTTCAAATGGTTCCATGCTATTTTCTTTCTCACTTTCTTCAAAATGTTCTTTCGACACATTTTGTTTTGACTCTCCACTTTGTTGAATCATAGACTCTTCAAAAACTCTTTGACTTATTTCTGTAATGTTATGTGAGATACCTTTATCAATATCTTTTACCTTACTATCTTTACTCCTCAAGTTAGATTCTTCTTTTTCTTCTTCTTTTATTGTCCCTCCAATTATGTTCCTATTTACTTCATCATTTCCATCTTGAATTATTAAATTTGATCCTCTAACTTCTTCTTGTGTTATGATGTCTTTATTAACTTCCTTCTTGGTATCATCAAGCATCTTCTCTATAGCATTTTCACTTCCTTCCATATGTTGAAATTCACAATCTTTTGACCCTTTTTGGCTTGTCTCACCAACACTACTAGAAACATTATCAATTTCACTTTTCTCTTGTTCCTTAAATTCCTCAATCTTAAGACCGCAAATCCCTTTGACCAATTTTGGCATGATAATATTCATCATCCATTCCTCTTCATTGTAATTTGCTTTGATCTTATCCAAACTCACACCATGAGGAATTTTGAAAACCTTATTGAAACCTTTAACATCAACCACTTTCCTTTGCATTACCCATCCCATCATCACCATTTCTTGAATTGGTTTCTTTCCAATAATTGATATCTTACTCCCATCTTTACTAATCTTGATGTCAATGTTATTTCTCTTATAACCTGTGTTTGCATGGATATTTTACAAGGTATATAAAGTAAAAGATAAAAAAGCCAAAATAAAATATCATATAAAGGACTATTAGAAAAACTGTCATACCCAACCCAACTGTTGAATAAATCGAATTGAAGTTGAAATAATTTTACTAAATCATGTTGCATAAAAAATTTTAGAACCGAATCAAGTGAAAAATAAATCGAATCAAAACTGAACCAAAAACGAAAAATATTGTGTTGAGTGGTTTTATAGCATTCGAAATTCCGAACCAGTATAATAATCAAATAGATTTGGTTAGGTATTGGATAAATTGAAACTGTGCGGTTCGATTTTACTATGATTCGGTTCGATTTCTAAACGATCTAAAAGCTACTAAATTAGTTTTGCATGAATTAAAATATATATATTTTAATTTTATAGGAACAAAAATAGATTTAAATTTAGAAGAAAAAGAAAGATAGAATGATAGAAGAAATTGACCTT
The DNA here is from genome assembly GCA_963966055.1 of Lathyrus aphaca. NCBI lineage: Eukaryota > Viridiplantae > Streptophyta > Magnoliopsida > Fabales > Fabaceae > Lathyrus > Lathyrus aphaca. The sequence goes on along the minus strand of OZ014519.1, from coordinate 373,806,438 downwards.
TGAGATTGGCAATGAGGATGAACATAGTGTGTGTTTCTCTAGAATGGAATACTGGTCCTGCATCCTTCATAAGTTGATACTCAGAGATAGAATCAATATCATCTTTAGTTTTAGTGATTTTGAGTCCTAATTCTAGCTCCATTTTTGTTGTTGCAAAATTATTTTCTTAGAAAAACAAGGATTAACAAAATGGTGCAAACAGGAACATGATGTGTTGAAAATTGATGCTTCTAAAATGCTTTAGTTTCAAAATAGTTTCTGTTATGGGAAAAGTATATATTCTTTTCTTCCTCAAGTAGCTCTTGTGGGTGGTGTCGGTAGAAAATTTGAGGCTGCTTAAAGGGTTTGTATCTATTGTATTTCTTTAGTTAAATAATAATGGCTTAAACTTATAAGAAATTAACGATGACTTGTGTTGCACGGTTGATATAATAAAGCTAAATATTAGGCCAGTTTGTTTTGTTTTTATTTTTTTTTTAAATTACGATTTCGATTATATATTTTTAAATATTTTATCGAAAAAAAATTTAGATATCAAAATTTTAAAAATCACTTAATTTTGAAGTTATTTCAAATAAATTTTCATAAAAATCATTTTTAAGATATAATTTTTTTCCAAAAATTGTGATTTTGATTATGTTTTGATCTTCAATAATGTATATTTATGTTGTATGATATCGAAATTAGTTTTGCAATTTAGAAAAAATAAATATAAAAAAACTTGTAATATTTTAAAAAACCATTTTACAAAATCTATTTTTGAAAATAGAAAGAAAAAATTCATTTTTATAAAAATAAAACAATAGGCCACAAATTTGAACCTATACATGATAAATTATTCAATTTTTCTACATTAATTTTCTCTATTTTTCAATCAAAGAGAGGGGAAAGAAAATATTAGCCTTAGGGTCTATTTAGTTGTAAGTAAATGGAGGGGAGGGAAGATAATATTTAATAGTTTTTGTGTTTGGTTCAAATTTTAAGAGGGGATGAGAGGTAGATGGAGGGAACCAAAATCCCTTCTGAACCACTATTTTGCTTCCCCTGAATTTGGGGGGATTTAGAGGGGAGAGGAGGTATTTTCTTTTAATCATAATTATATTTACATATTTACCTTTATTTATTTACTTAAATATAAATTTAACTTATTAAAATATTAAAATTTATATTTTGAACAAAGTTTATCGTTCTTTCATATTGTTTTGTATTTTAATATCTTCATCTTATTATTATTATTATTATTATTATTATTATTATTATTATTATTATTTATTTAAATTTAAAATTTATTTTTGATATTATAATGTTACTTTTTAATTATTGTAATATTTTCTTTTATAATAACTTTTGTTAGATTTGATTATATTCGATAATCTTCTTAAAATTATATATTATAATCGTTAAGTTTTTATAAAATATTATGACAAAATTATAAACTGTAAAATATCGTTAATGAATTTCTATTTAATTATAAACGGTAAATATAATGAGTCTTATGATAAATTTAGAAGGATAAAAACGTAAATTAGTTTTAAAATACCTCATCTTCCCTTGTGAACCAAACATATTTGTAAATAAATTGTCATTCATCCCCTCCCCTTTCGTATTTTGAACCAAACATATATATAATTAAAATCTCTCCCCTCTCTTCCCCTCACCCCCCTTCCCTTGATAAAAATCCCTCCCATCCCCTCCCCTCGATTGAACCAAACGGACCCTTAGACTAAATATCAATTATATATCAATAATTCCTAGGTGTTGGGAGGATAGTTAAACTTGCTTTAAATAGTTGAAGTAAGGGCTAAAAGAAGTTTGAGGTCTAGTCCTAACAAGAGTGTAAATATCTATTAACAATAACACTTTGTCATTCCAAAATAATATATCAATCATTTCTATAGCTTAACATACCTCATCATTCTTGTGTTTAACAATGAATCCAAAACCTATTTTTTGTTGTTGTAATTTTCACCCTTCATATCAATCAATCACACATATTGATTATGAACCATTTTTACTTTTCAAGTGTTGACCACGATGATGGTAATAATAAACTTTGATATGGTGGTTTTGGGTATATTGCGCTTGAAAATGGGGGTGTATATGCACAAACCTTTCATTCGTTGATGAAGTCAATGATGTCCATAAATATGAGGTTTAAGGTTTAAAATAACATTTCGTTCGTTGATGAAGTCAATGATGTCCTAAATATGAGGTTTAAGGTTTAAAATAACATGTACCTCATCTTGAGTAATTTGTTAACATTTCTAGTTGTCATATAAGGTTTAAAGGCACTACAACCTTCTTTGAGGACACCTAACTCTATGGATATGTGTCACAAGATCTCACATTTATTGTCATATGACGACCTACTAATAGTTAATCATAACGAATAAGATGAACTTTTGAGGTTTGACCATATCTTCGGTTAGAGGTCTTAGAATGTTCCTTAGGGATAGTTGCCTTAGAGGGAAGGTCTTAGGATATCTTGCAAACTTTATCATCTGACATTCCTTAGGCATTTGGAAGCTTTGATCATGTATGCTTATAGTGTGTGATCGTTGTAACGCCCCGATTTTTATTTAAATATTTTATTTAGAATATTGTGTTGTGATGTGTGAAAAATAAAATATATTATCGAATATAATTGTGGTTGAAAATTATATTATGGTGGATAATTTTATTATTAAGTGATAAATAAAATAAATGGAATAAAATAAGAGATAAGGACAAGATGGTCAATTGGTAAAATAAGTAAGGGTAGAAGTGGAAGATCATAAGTTAGGTCTTAGGGGTTATGTTGGAAATAAGGAAAAAGGGAAAACATAATCGCGTTGGAGAAACCGTGAAGCGATCGTGAAAGTTGTGAAGAGAAGGAAGAGAGAAAAAGGCTTAATCGTGAAGAGGAGTTCGCGAAGAAGAGGAAATTCTCGACAAAACCTATAGAAAGGGTGGGATTTTTCCATCTTAAGGGTTTTATAATGGGAATTGGGTATGTTGAGGATTAGGGATTAAGTTTGTTGTGAATTGAAGAGGAATTAGGTTGAATTATGTGTTGTTGATTATTATTAGTTGATGATTGTATGAATTAGATGGTGAAATTGGTGAATACTGTTATTTCTGGTTGTTGGTGTTAGGTATGTTGATTTTTCGTAGCATGTTTGGGTGTTGAAAGTAGAGTTGCGATTTACGAAATAGCAGAGCTCGCTTAGCGAGCAGAGTCAGGGAGTTTGTCGCTTAGCAAGCAGAGATCCTCGCTTAGCGAGCCCTATAGCGGGAAAAATTAATTTTTAAATTCTAAAAAATTCCTTAAAATTATTTAAATGAGTTAGAAATATCTAGGAATCGTTGTTGTTGTAATGAGTTATATATGTTTCTGGAAATCCGAGAATGGCAACTTGAACCTCATCTCCCTGAAGAGGATGTCATAGAGGGGAAATCTATCTGAGCCAAATGCCCAGCATATACGATTTTCCGAACCTGGGTATTTTACCTTCCAATTCTCTGGGTTCCCGACCATAGGGAGCGGACCACCAAGTCCTGGGTGTAGAGAGAAGCTATGTTCCTTCGGTTTCATCAGCAACCCATTCACTAACGGGCACGTCATTGTCTCCATCTTCATTTCCATCTTCTCCCACGAGGTCGGCCGAATTGGTCCTGGCAGAAGTAGTTTCTTCGGAGTCCCTAGAGGACGTTGAACTCCTCCCAGTCGATGAACTCTGCTCAAATTCAGCAGGAAAGGATGCATAGTTTCCTGACATATTCTCGGTCTCCATCTATATTTGGTCGTCATTAGACATTGTGACACCTAAAAAGCAGTGAAAGTAACCGTGAATTCGATGAGCAAATCAAATCCACCCTTCCACCGTTGTTCAAGTGAAAGGGCGCGCTAAGGAACGAGGACGTTGTCCTCGATCGAAGCCCTCATCCAAAGAGAAATCATGCTCATAACGATGATCAGACAATAACACGAGTATGGGGAGAAAACTAATGCAACAAAACCATCGTGTCATGGAAACGAGCAGACTACAACCCAGAACTCCGATTGAAGTTCAATCGGAGGTAACGAACAGAACAACCGTATACGACAAAAAATAAACCTAAACATTATCACAGTGGCAATGGCGTCGCTAAAAACCACCATACCGAAGCGATAAGGACCGCGTCAGAACCCTAGAACTTCAACTAATCAGTCCTATTGACCCTAAATCCAATCCTAACCGCATGCAACTAGCTCATTTAGAGGAATCAGAAGTTAAATCAAATAGAAAATTGCGAAAACTTATAAGTTAGAAGAAGTTTTGATCTGCTCGTAAGAGTCTCCTCGAAATGTGCGGCGGTTGACGGTGGTTGACGGAAGCGAACATGCACTTGGCTAACACGAGCAGTAGAAGCAAAAGTGAAAAGTGTGAAAATGAAGCCCAACACTTTATTTATAGGCTTCTCCAGCACGTGCACGAGCATGTGAATCCTGTAAACCTAGAGACATCACACTCATTACCTAGGGACGGTCGTAGGGAAGCCATCATTACGCATTAAATGCACACGCTTCCAAAGGTGCAGACGTGTCTTAGTGAATATTCCAAACGTTTGGATCCTCGGTTAAGCGGCCGTGGTTCGCGACCAATATTGGGAATGATCACCAACGACCGACCAAGATCAACGAAGTGTTATTACTTCAGAATCACCCCGCGTATGGTCGAGCACCTTTAAGTCAACACTTCTGCGTCCAGAAGAAACAACTTGGGGGGCTCATGTTCTGGACTGGACCAACAACTAGACATAGCCTAATCCTTTCTTGTCCCTGAAATGTCCCAATATCCCATGATCCAGGGGATCCATTTCACTAGTGGTCGGTTCAGTCTCCTCGTTCAGGGTCTCTTCTCGAAAACCATAGAGACTACCCAAGATCGACTTGGATAGTTCCTGCTCAGAGGACCTTGTTCCCGACACAACACTCTTAACCATGATGCTCATCTGACGGACAGATCCTGGTAGTTACCTATTTTTGGGGGATCCGTGATCCAGGCCCAAAACTAGGAACCGTTGGCCACCCATCGGGGGCTCCCTATATAAACCCTCTCATTTGAGGGGGGGGGGGGGCAGGTATCAAATATTCTTCCTTAACACTTTTACCTGTACTTGTTATCTCTCTTGCCCGTTCTGACTTAGGCATCGGAGTACCTTGCAGGTACAACCCCCCGTTCTCCTCAGCATTCGAGCAGGCTGTGGAATCCACGTCAGCAGCCATCAGAGATCCTGATCTCAGGTACGATCAAATATTCTAGAGATAAATGAGTGTGATAAAAAGGTAATAAGAAAACCAATGAACATATCTAAAACAAACATACACACAATGATATAAAGCTGGATACATGAGTTATAGAGAAATACCAATGTAATTGGTGAAACTATGATTTTCTATAAGATAGTGTTAGTGACAACAAAATACACATAGAAAATGAAATTAAACATAATTCTTGATCTATTTAAAGAACGAGGAATCCAAGATTCTCAAATTCGTACATATTTTGTGAAAAGGTTCTGATGACAATAGTTTTGTAAGAATATCACCAAGCTGATTTTTAGTGTAAGCGTATTCAAAAACAACATCCCACTTTTCAATATGATCTCTAAGAAAATGGTGCAGGATCTCAATGTGTTTAGTTCATGAATGAAGTAGCAGATTCTTAGTGAGGCTTATCCCCCTAATACGATCGTACTTAATCGGAATGCAAGCTAACTTTAAATCATAATCTAGCAATTGTTACGTAAGCCATATGACTTGTACACAACAACTACCAACAACTATGTATTCAACTTCGATGATAGAAAAAGCAACGATATGTTGTTTATTATTGTGCCAAGAAACTAAACAGTCTTATAATAAGTTATAAGTATCTCTAGTACTCTTCCTATTCGACTCGCATACCGCAAAATCAGATTCATAAAAACCTATTAAGCTATATGTTCTACCTTTAGGATACCAAAGACCATGTTGGGAAGTTCCATTAAGATACCTCAAAATTAATTTTACGATCTTAAAGTGTGATTCCTTGGGTGACGACTGTTGGAAGAGTATTTCAATGGAGGATTTTTGTTATCGTCTCCACAGGGATTAAACGGATATCTCGTTGTTCAATAGTTCAAAGGTTGTAAGCGAATATTTTCAAAGTTGTTTTGTTCGGTAGCATATGTTTGTCACTTTCTTTCGTAGCAATGCTTGTAAATAAATGAGTTTGTTTGTTTTTATAAATATCCCTTAAAGATGACTTAATAAAAAACGTAGTGAGTTTCTTAATCCACTAAGTATTTAGTGAGTTTTTGAAATTATTCTCCATTTTAATAGATACATATTTGGAAGTACTTTCTTTTAGAATTTTTCCGGAGATATATCTTCGAAAGTAATATAAACATGTATTTTATCAAAACCAACCGAAAATAAATACTTCCGGAGATGTATCGTCGAAAACTTGAAAGGTAATTTTGAAAATGCGGATATTGTGTGAAAAATGTTTGTAGTGAGATAAGAAATTTTCTAAAATGTATTTTGCCTTTTTAATGGGTTATGAATATTGAAAGTGATATTTTATTTTTTATTTATTTTTAGTTTAACAGTTAAACACTAATTAGTGATAGCTGTAGATTCCGGCCTCGTGTTTTTAGTTCTCATATGCTTTGTTTTTGAACTCCATTAATGGGTTCTTTGCTTCCAATTTGGTGTTATTATAAATGGGTTCTTTGGAATTGATGGCTACTAAAATGTTTTAGAAAACGATTAAAGAGAAACAATGACAACTATTAGTGCATGCGACATATTTGAAAGAGTCATGGAGCTTGTGGAGATTGCAATAGTGGTGCAGATTTTTATTTATTTATGAAGAATATTGCAGATAAATTTTAAAAGAAAAATACTTAATAGTAAAGGTGAAAACAAAAAAATATGTAAGGATGTATTTCTTTCAAAGATTAAAATTATATTCTTTGGAATTTTATTTTTAGGATTATTATTCTTGGGAATATTATTCCAATTTAAATGTTATTTAAAAATTTAGATTCTTAGAAATAATTATGAAATTTGTTTAATTTAATATTATAAAAATAATAGTATACGTAGATAATAGTGGAAAATTATAATTAGTTAAATTTATTTCCATGAAAATGTTATAATCTCACATTTTAAGCTTTAGAATAAAAATAAAAAAATAATGTGTAAATAAAATTCCTTAGAATAAAATAATAACATATATATACATTCTTATATTACTTCTTTAAATTATTTCCTACTAAATAACTAATTATAAATTAGACATTTAAAATTATGATGAATGGTATTATAGGTTAGTTTATGAATAAATTTAAAATAATGTATAGGATGCATATGAGTTTTATCTGGGGGAGGTATCAAACTACTTAATTTAGTTGACAATACACAATAACTACCATTCAAACTTTTTTTTAATATAACTTAGAATGATAGGAAAGTAACCTATCAAACTACTTTTTTTTAATAAGAAAGTAACCAATATTAACCACATCAGATAATTTAATACATTTTTTAAAAATATTTTCATCAAAATTTCAGAACTAAAAAATTCAATGTATTAATGTAAGGAAAAATCGTAACATAGAATGTTTTTTTAATGATGTATTTCAAAAGCATTCTAATTAAATTTTGTTACAATAACTAACCGCAATCACAACAACTGAAATATAATGGGTAATTACAACATCCACTATCACAATAACTACAATATGTATCACAACATCCACCGTCACAATAACTACAATATGTTACAACAATCGTAATCTCATTACAACTGTAATTTAAATCCATTCGCAGAAATTATTCACTTTCATAAAAGAAGAGCTGTAAATTAAGAAATGAACGTCAACGTTAGCAATTGGATCATGAGAAAAATATCAATATTAAGCACAAATGAGAGACACACCACATGTTTATCCAAAATCTTAATATGATAGGTGTACGAATTTTTCCACTTAAAAATACTTAAATCTTCATATTTATAACCAATATGAGACTATAATTCACACTTAACCTCCTATTATTATTATTATTATTATTATTATTATTATTATTATTATTTAACACACATCATAAATTTAAGTAAACAGTTTGATCGTTTTCATAAAAGATGCGAATAACTCTAAACATCAATAAAGTGTTTAGACATAATTATAACATGAATATTACATACTCAAACACAATACACATTTTTATATGCAAATAACTAACAAACTATAGAAAATCAAACACTCTCCAAACCATAGCTCAAACATTATTTAATTAAATACCCTGCAAATATCACATAACAAACCCTATGTGATCTTTCTGAGCTTGATTATGATTATAAGTATCATGTTCATCAAAAGATATGGTGGTGCTTCTTTCCATGAGCTTCTTCATCTTCTTTCTTAGCTTCTTTTTTCTCATGGTGTTCATGGTAGATAAAACCACCGGATCCCACGGCTGCAGCCGCCGCAATCTCCTCTTCTATCTTGTGCTTGTGAGCATGTTCAGGGTCTTTCTTTGACTCATGCTTCTCGTGCTAAATCAAATTCAAACATGTTGAACACCATGTTATTATAAATCAATTATTCAATTTTTAATTTATTTTATAAATCAACTCTTTCAAATATTTAAAATAAAAGAAATGCTTAATAAAAAATATATAATAAACTTTTATAGTTTATAAAAAATTATAATATAAATGCACAATAAACTGCACCGTAAAGAAATAAAAAATTTATATGAAAAATAAAAAATATTATTACCAGGGCATAGACACCAGCAGCTGCAGTTCCAAGCTCACCAAGGTGCTCAAGATGTTTGTGGTGCTTCTCCTCTTTTCTATAGTCAACCTCATCAAGATAACCAGACTTATTCTCATGGTGGAAAAGATGGTGGTGCTTCTCCTCAGCCATGATGATTTGAATCAAGGAATGAGTAACTAATAAAGATGGATTAAAGAAATGAGTTTATGGTGGAATGGGAAAGTACCTATTTATAATCTTTAATTGGATGATTATGTTAACTTTAGGTTTATGTGTTGCTTTCTTGGTAGGCCATGAATGATTTTCTTTAAGACTTCAAAACTCTTGCGTCCCTACTTATCATGCTATTATAGATCAAAAACCAGAGTTATTATTCCATATGTTGATCATGCTATTACAACAAATATTTTTTCCTTTCTTCCACTTGACTTGATGATATTGTATATTCTTTTGCTCTTTCATTAGGCCAGACGCTACCAACATGAAATTAATGGCATAATAGATCAATTTTAATTTCTGCTAAAGATTCATAAGGGTAGTTTCGTGATGGCTACATTTGAATTTGATTATCTATATATACACCACATGTTTTTTTAACATGTGAACCTCAAATTCATGAGTTAATTGAATAAAAAAATTTGTGTAATAGCTATAGTTGTAAATTCTGTTTTAATTACAATTTTGTGTCTGTAACTAGAAATTTTCAAGAGTATCACAGGAAATTAACTCTTCAATTATTTCATTTATTTTTATCATAAAAAGGTTATCCTGAAGATTTAAAAGTGATAAATGGTAAACTAGTTTAAGTTACATATATCATGGAGATTTACCGATTTCTCGTACCTACCACTTTATATCATGTAAACTAGTTTAAGTTACATATATCATGAAGATTCATTTGATAAGTCTTATACCTATCACTTTATTTTATTTTTAATAGGATACCTTAGAAAACGAAGTATAATAAGTTTCTCAAGAAAATCACAAAGGTTAGGGTTTAGGGTTACTAAAGAAAACAATAAGGATTGGTTATAAACTACTATTCTTTCCTTTCTCTTAAAACAAGATTACAAGTATACAAAAATAACAAATAACATCTTTCACTATTGAATTAGGGTTTTATCTTCCTATTTTCCCTTCTTCGAAATATGAGAGACTAGTATGCTATTTATAATAAAACTAACATATTAACCTAATGGACTTTTTAACAATTATCCATTACAAGCTAAGATAGGGTACAAGATAACTTAAACAATTAGATCCATAACACAAGACCCAATTAAACAATAACATTTGAGCAGACTTCGATGACATGCTATTCGTACTAGGGTTTGTTCCAATATTCCACAAATCTCCACCTTGGAACACACCCTATACCAACAAGAAACAAACTAGCTTTCTTCATGCATCTTTATCAATTGCATACAGTGGAAAACTTGAAACCGGGTAACGTCTTTGTGATCATATCAGCAGCATTATGATTTGTCAAAACCTTCAGCACTTGGACTTCTCAACGCTTGATTACCCCTCTGACGAAATGCAGCCTCACATCAATATGTTTGGTTCGCTCATGATAGGTTGAGTTCTTCGACATGTGTATTGCACTTTGATTATCACATTTAACAGTGATACTTCGACCTTGAAGTTTCAGCTCATTTGCAAAACCTTCAAGCCATAATGCTTCCTTTATAGCTTCAGTTAGGGCGATATATTCTACTTCAGTGGTTGATAAGGCAACAATCTTCTGAAGTGTTTCTTTCCAACTAATTGGTGTGCCAAACATAGTGAAAACATATCCAGAAATAGATTTTCTAGAATCCATACAACCTGCATAATCAGAGTCGACATATCCTTCGATTGATGCTTTACTATCTTCACCCAAGGCTCCACCATAAATTAGAACTCTATTCAGAGACCCATTTATGTACCTTAAAATCCACTTCAATGCTTGCCAGTGAGCCTTTCCAGGATTCGACATGCACCTGCTTATAAGACTTATTGGATATGTTATGTCGGGTCTAGTACATACCATATCATACATCAAAGAACCTACTATATTAGCATATGAAATGCTATTCATATAAGCTCTTTCGACATCAGTACTGGGACACTGATCTATACTCAACTTGAATTAAGGGTTTGTTGGAGTCACAACAGGCTATGAATTCGACATACCAAACTTATCAAGAGTCTTCTTCAAGTATGCCTCTTGAGATAAGCATAATCTCGATTGCTTTCTATCTCTCCAGATGTCAATCCCAAGAATCCTGGACGCAGCTCCCAAAGCCTTCATATCGAACTCCTTATTAAGTTCAGCCTTCACCCTCATTACATCTTCAGCATTGTTGCTTGCTATTAGAATATCATCCACATAAAGCAACAAAATAAAAAATGAATTACCAGGTCAAAATCTGAAGTAAACACAGTGGTCGAACTGACTTCTGATGAAACTTATGCGAGCTATAAACTTGTTGAATCTCCTATTCCACTGTCGATGAGATTGTTTTAGCCCATATAAAGATCTCTTCAGCTTGCATACATACTTTTTTTCCCCTCTTCGACATACTCTTCAGGTTGCCTCATCAGGATTATTTCATCAAGATCACCTACAAGAACATAGTCTTCACATCCATTTGTTCCAGTTCAAGGTCAAACGTTGCCACCATGGCAAGAAACATTCGAATGGACTTGTGCTTCACAACAGGAGAGAACACATCATTGAAGTCGACACCTTCTTTCTGAGTGAACCCCCTTGCAATCAACCTTGCCTTGTATCTCTTCGACGTCACTCCTTCGATTCCTTCCTTAACTTTGAAAATCCATTTACAACTGACTAACCTGGCTCCAGCAGGTTTCTTGATCAGTTCCCAAGTATTGTTATCATGAAGAGATTTCATCTCATCATCCATGGCCTTCAACCATTACGTCTTATTTCGGCTCCTCATAACTTCCTTATAGTCTATAGGTTCTTCGTCTCGAACCTCACTTGCAGAGATTAAGGCATAAGCTATAAGACATGCATACCCAAGTCTTTGAGGTGGTTTGATAACTCTTCTCGATCTGTCTCTTGCCAACAGATAGTCATTATCAGTCTCCTCATCTTCGACAGCAGCTTCTGCTTCTTCTTCGACTTCATTTGGGTCATGCAATTCAGCATCACTATGCTCCACCTTAACAGGAATTTATCCCTGTTCCAGCTCTTCGACAACATCGTTAGTTTTCTTGAAAGCCATCTCAGCTTCATTGAAAAATACATCTTGACTGGTGATACACCTCCTGTGACATGGCTCTAGGAACCATAGCCTATAAGCTTTGACTCCTTCAGGGTATCCCATGAACATGCATTTCAGAGCTCTAGGTTCGACTTTGTCTTGCCTAATGTGAGCATAGGCTACACAGCTAAATACTCTTAGTTTGTCGAGATCTGGTGGATATGCTGACCAAACTTCTTCAGGTGTCTTCATGTAAATTGATGAATATTCATACGCCTATGATGAACATTCATACGTTTACGATAAACATTCATCAGCGTTTCCAGAAATTCATCAAAATATCTAGAAAACCATGAATATATTATGAACTTCATGGGAAACGGATGAATGTTCATCAGCCAAACCTAGAAAACAAGGAAGAAGATGGGTATTCACTTGAATCCATGGTAGTTTCTGGGAAGAAGACGACGGCGACAGTGAGAGTTCCGGCAAGAGGAGTTGCAGACAAGAGTTCACGGTGATAGGAAACGTTCATAGGAAATGGAAAAATGAATATCTTCTCCCCTTTTATAGTGTCTTAAAACACGCATGGGAAAGTGCAAAGGCCACTGTAATTATTGCCTAGGGCTAGCCCCAAGTGTCATAAATGCGTAATGGCGCTTTATTACGCGTATCTTAAATATTCCAAATGTTTTATCTTCTCAAAAAGGGAATCTTTTAAAGTCTGTCTGAATTCCTCCTGCGAACATATTCCCAATAGAAAAAATCAAAGGAATTTACGATGTTTGTATTAAACACATGTCGACCACGACCTCATCACCTTAAGTCACTATCCCCCTCGGGCACAGCGACTTGGGGGGCTCCTGTTCTGGACTAACCTAACACATGCCCTGTGCTAAATTGAGTCTCAATCTAGTACGTAACTGGGGACAAGCCTATTATGCGATCCGTGAGGATATGACCATTGCAGAAATGGAGTCGTTGGCATATAGTCGTTGGGGACTTCCCTTATGCGCCTAAACGCGTTCCACGCGGCCAATTGCCCAACGGATTTATGGAGGCAGTTGCGCTAGTCAAAGGCCACGCGTCCGCATCCCACAGACATATGCCCTTATAAGAACTCCATCTTTGGAGAATCATGTATTCAATTTCTATCCCTCTTATACTTACGCTTTAGCTGTCATTCAGATACTGACTTGAGCGTCGGAGTACCTTGCAGGTACCCCACCATTTCCTCCACCAACATACCACAATCCCAGCTGAAGGCCACGAAGACCTATCCGGATTCTTTCTGTACACAATGTTTTCATGCTAAATGTTTCATTATCAATTTTTAATATTCATAATTCTTTTATAATGTCTTTTAGGAGAACAACAAATTTTTCAAGTTATTCTGGGAGAACAACACATCTTTGTTGTTATCTAGATTTTTATGTATACTCTTTGTGCACATTTGTCTCAAGTTCAATTGATTGCATGCATCCAATTTATGATAAGTTATTTTTTTCAACCATGGGGAAAAAATTATACACTTGTAATCCATCCTAGAGATTTGTTCAAAGATTTCATTATCTTAATCAAATTTGTTCATGCCAAATGTTTTGGAATAAGTTTTTCAATGTTCTTAACCAAGAAAAACAATAAATCATTGAGTGTTTTCTTTGATTAAAAACTTACGAAGGTTATTCTGAAAATACAACAACAACATCAACACCACATTATGTGAGATAAATTGCAAGAGCAGAAAAATGTTTTGTTCAAGATAGAAGAAGAACATTGAAGAGTTTTTCTGTCTTACAATCCATCCTAAAAAATGATGAGTACAATTATTTTTATAAACAAAAAAAATGTATTATTGATACAATTATTTATATAAAAGGAAAAAAAATGTATTGTTAATACAAATATTTTTTATAAATGGGAATAAGTGTGTTGTTGATTCAAATAGTTTTATAAACGGAAAAAAACTATCGTTGATACAAATATTTTTATAAACGAAAATAAGTGTGTTGTTGACACCAATTTTTTATAAATGGGAAAAAATGTATTGTTGATATAAATATTTTTATAAACAGGAAAAAATGTATTGTTGATACAAATAATTTTATAAACGGAAAAAAATGTATTGTTGATTTATAAAAGGAAAAAATTGTATTGTTGATACAAATATTTTTATAAACAGAAAAAAGTGTATTGATGCAAATATTTTTATAAACGGGAAAAAAGTATATTGTTGATACAAATATTTTGATAAACGAAAAAAAAAATCTATTATTGATACAAATAATTTATAAACAGAAAAAAGTGTATTATTGATACAAATATTTTTATAAGCATAAAAAAGTGTATTGTTGATACAAATATTTTTATAAACAAGAAAAATTGTATTGTTGATTCAAATAATTTTATAAACGAAAAAAAACGTATTGTTGATACAAAAATTTGTATAACGGGATAAATGTATTGTTGATACAAATAAATTTATAATCGGGAAAAGGTGTATTGTTAATACAATTATATTTATAAAATGATAAAAAAAATGTATTGCTAATACAAATATTTTTATAAACGGGAATAAGTGTATTGTTGATTCAAATAATTTTATAAACGGGAAAAAATACTGTTGATACAAATATTATTTTTAACGGAAAAAAATTTATTGTTGATACAAATATTTTTATAAATGAGAATAAATGTATTCTTTGTTACATATATTTTTATAAATGGAAAAAAGATTATTGTTGATACAAATATTTTATAAACGAGAATAAATGCTTATGATCTATAATATAATTTCATAGCTGACAAATTAGATATAATCAATCAAATATTATAGTGTTATGTACATCAACTATACGGAACATGTGCAATTGCACTTGGTAAAATTTATACATCTTTGAAACATAAACTTAATTATAGATTTTACATTTTAGAAATTGAAACAACTCTGATATATTCTTCAAGCAATTTTAAGGTGAAAAAATATGTGTTTGTTGAGAAAGATTGATTTTAGAATATGAATTAATATTTATGAACTAATATAAGTTGCTAAACTAGTTGGAATTATCAAAGAGATGAAAAGATGGAAGAGAGAAAACTTATGAATTTCATAGTAAGTTTTTGGTGTAAATATTACATTGCCAGTGGTGGTATTTATACTACTTAAAATACTACTATTACACCAATGTATAATTAGTCTTACTATTTTAGATAGATATTTCAAACATATAATAGTATGTAGATAAATATGTATCTTATAATAATATTATAACACCCCCTCTTTGAAATATCTATTATGGTGGTCCATCGAAGTCTTATCAAGGAGGAACTTATGGGAACATATATTATCTCGTTAAAAACTTTATTAGGAAAAACTCATTGGGATAAAAACCTTAATAAGGAAAAAAAAGGGTACAATATGATGCTCCCCGTCAATAGAACACATTTAATTCTTCTTTAAAGATCTCGAATGTGACGCATTCCAATATTTTGTACATGCTTCTTGAAAATTGAAGTAGGAAATTCCTTTGTGGAAGAGATCTGTCATATTATCACTAGAACGAATATATTGAATATTAACCTCTTTGTTTCTTTCGAGTTCTTGTGTGAATGAAAAGAACTTTGGAGGGATATGTTTGGTTCTTTCACTTTTGATGTAACCTTCTTTCATCTGGGTAACTGTAACACCCCAAATTTGCCCTCTCCTCTTTAGCATCATCATCATATCATAATCATCATAAGCATGTCATGTCCTTAGAATTTTTGCATAGAAAGATGAAGCATAGCACTTGCATGTTCTAGCATAAGGCATATGATCATTCATCCGGGAAATTTGAAGCACTACAAGTCAAAGTCAAGGCAAACTCTGTATCATGTTCAAGGCCCTAAAAAAGGATTGAGGATCAAAATCAGGTCAAAACGGTTGGCGCCGGGTTATTCTTGAGGTTTCCCACTAAAAGGAGAGAGAATTCAAAGTTCACTGGCGTTAACCGGTTAACGCTTTGGTTAACCGGTTAACGGGTGCGAATTTTGAATTCCAGCAGCAAATTCAGCATGTGTTTTGGCTCTAAATTTCCAATTTTCTGATTTTTTATTCATTTGAATTGTGGAGAAGGATCTAGATCACTAATCCAAGCCTAATTCCATTGCTAAATCCTAATCACTTTCCCAAGCCATATTTTTTTGGATCCCAAGCCTAAATTTTGGGCCCCAAACCTAAACCATATTTAATCCATTTCCCTCCAAACCAAGAGGGGAGCTCTCTCATTTTTTCACTTCTCATTCTGAATTTTCACTCTTCTCTCTCACTATTCTCTCATTTTCTCTCCCACATTTTCCCAAATTCACTAAGAGTTCCTCTTTGGAGATCACATAACCTTGCCTTAAGGTGTGTAGATCTTGGAACTAGACCTCCATCCATAGCTTCTTGGCATCATTTTGTTGGTTTAATTGGTGATTTGGATCTGGTTTGGGATTTAGAAGTGCTTTTGGATCCAAAATTCTGCATCAAGACCCTTTGCTTGCATTTATTTTGCATGGAATGTGAAGCTTAGCACCGGATCTTCAAAGTTCTCCACGAGATCTCTCATTTCCAGCTCGAACAACAATTACCAAAGCATACCTCAGCTTTATAGGTTGGTTAATTTCAGATCTAGCTCTGTTTTAGCTTATTTGCATGCTTGTGCTTTAGATCCACCATGTGCTTGCGTATTTTCTTGTGTTGCTTGAATTGATTGGTTGATTTGTAGCCGGATCTATGTGTTAATGTCATGAGCTTGATGATGCTAATTAATGTGAATTGATCCGTTTATTTCATGCATAATTGATTGCTGGTCTGGTGTGTGATTATTTGGATAAACTGGTTTTGAGCTGATTTTCTACATGAATTGTTGATGTTTTGACAGTATTAACCGGTTAACGCTTTAGTTAACCGGTTAATGCATCCTTTTTCTGTGTTGTTTTCTGCAGGTTTGAACTGGTTAACCGGTTAACACTGAAGCAGAATGCCATTTTGGAGCTGTTTTGAGCTTGTTTGATCCCCTTACATGTTTTAATTGCCATGGATCATAGTATGATCATTGAATATGATTGTTTAGGTTGATTTGCTTGCTGGTTGATGCATGCTTCCATGTTCTCGACACGTAAATGCTTATGTGCGCAATTTTACATGTTGCATGATCTTTGTTGATGTGAGCTTTGAGCATGCCATTTTCATGATTATATTGATGAACATGTGCTGGATTTTTGCTAACACTTGCAGGGGCTTATGGGAAGAGAAGTGTGAATGTTCATCCACATTTCAACTTTTCATCTTTCCTTTTTTAAGTTGCTTTCTCTTTGTGTTTTGATGCGCCTTATGCCATCATGTGATGCCATCTCTTTTCTTCCCCCTTTGGGAGCAACTTATCTCCTTTAGAGGAATAAGTGGCTTGCTAGCTTTCTTTTCCTCTCTTTTGCTCCTCTTTGGTTCTTCTTTTCTCTTAGGATAGTTGAAACCTCACTAACCTTAGGACCACTTCTTCCATGCTAACATTAGGATTAGTCTTTCCCCATTAGACTTTTGTCTTTTTTCTCCTTTGGTTCTTTCTCTTCTCATTTCCAAACAAAACCTTAAAAAACATTAATAAAGAAAGAAATGACTTCTTGTGTAATAGCCTTATTCCATGGGGCATATGTATTCATTCCATCTTGGAATAGTGCATTTGTCTAAGCATGATGCACAAGTCGGATCATGAAGTCATCTTCATCAAGAAAAATCCTAAAAAATACTTCTTCAATTTTAATCACCAAAACACTTAATAAATTCAACAAGTCGATGAATTTAGGCCCTTACTCTTAGAAACAAGTTTTGGATAAGTTCTCCTTGCTTGGTGTGCTTGTTCTATTATTCCATCTTGGAATGTAGTAGCATGTACATATTCCATGGAAGAGATTTTGAGTTTATTCTCTTGTGCCACACCAAATAAAAGACTACTAAAAAAACACAAAAAAAAAAATAAGTGTCTCCTTCGGGACTTCTTTTCTCATCTCCTTCGCTCTGTACGCGAACTTGCTCCTACTTGTCATTTTGCAAGACGGTTACGCACTCGTCGTCCGAGCCTGCAACACCTGAGCATTGACATAGGAGTTCAAGCCTTAATTCACAAGCAATCTTTCCACCCCTAGTTAGGGGAACTACGACGACTCTGATCCTCATGTCCAGACGAGGTACGTAGGCAGCGGGGTAGGGCCCGTTCGAGCACAATCTTTATTTTACCTACATTTTTCCTCTTTGTTTTCTTTTCAGTTCCTTTCTCATTCCATATCAGTTCCTTTTCTTTGCAGCAGCTTTCGTTTCTTCACCCTTTGAAACAGTTTTCTTTGCAAGCATGGATCCCGTCGGGTACGAAGGACGATTTGGGGTGCTAATACCTTCCCAGGTCGTAACCGACTCCCAAACCTAGTCTCTTTGGTTCGCAGGACCCGTGTCTTTCCTTCCTTTTCTTCTGGTTTGTGCAGCATTACCATTCTCTTTCCTTCGGGATAAAAATGTCTGGCTGGCGATTCTACCTCTTTCCGCGCCACTTTCGTGTTTGTACCAAGATAGAAATCCGGGGAGCGATAGCTGGCGACTCTGTTGGGGAATCCAGAGAATCTCTGGTTCTCTTGAGAGTCAATCCTAGCGCTTGCGTGTTTCTGTTTCGTTGGGTGTTGATTGTTTGATGTTGCGTGTTTATTTTACTGTTGTTTATTTACAACTTAATTTACAGTTTTTAGTATTTATTTTCATGCATCATATATATTATACTGGACTGTCTGGCTGCTGGTTTCCCTTTTTTTCTGTGGGATTGGGAATTGTTACTGAGAGATGTGCTCGTAACCGGGGCTCGAGTTCACCCTAGGACTTAGAGTGGACAGTCACTTTGGCTTCATGGCATCTTGTTATGTTGGTAGTAGTGAGTTCCACACCCAGACTTGCGACCGTCTTGGGAATGTATTGATGCCGGAATATTTCTGGGGTCATACACCACCTCGATAGTTATGTGCATCTGGGGACCTGTCGCTCCCACCAAAATGACAACCGGGGCCAAGAGGGGTACAGACGCGAACGGTCGGCGAAAAGAGGATGTGAGAACACACAGGAGTGAACTCACAAGAAAAGAAAAGAGTCGCACGCTAGGCATTTTTATCCCGGAGGAAAGGTAATGCTGCATAGACCTAAGAAGAGATATGGACAAGACGGTCGCGAACCAGAGAGACTGAGAAAGGGGGTTGGTTACAACCTGGGAAGGTATTAGCACCCAGATTGTCCGCCGTACTCGACGGGATCCACGTTTAAAAGATTTGTGTTTTAAAGGGGTAGTGTCAGTGCTATCTGTGTATCAAGGAGCTGGAAAAGGATGTACAGGTGTCAGTGTAAGAAAAGTGTAGTGTATATAAGTGAAGTGTCAGTGTAATGACAGAGTGAAATGCTCATGATAATGAGGCTAAAGAATAAGGCTAGAAAGAGGGGGGATATACAGAGACTTTTGTTCGATAACTGTTAAGTTATGCCTACGTATCCTCTCGTGCAATGAGGAAGTTAGAACACCGTAGTTCGACCCAAAGAGACTGAAAGATAAATTGACCTGTGAACTGCTTACTTGTCAATGCTCAAGTGTATGACCTGTCTGGCTCAGGTGCAAACTGTCTTGCATTAGACGGAAGAAGCAAGTTCTCGTTTGTGAGTGAATGAGATGAGAAAAGAATCCCGGAGGAGACGATTATTGTTTGTTTTTGTATTTTCAGTCTTTTATGGCTTTTGAAGGTTTGTCATAAGTTAATGAGCTTAAGCCTAAACCAATGGGTTAGCAACCTCATCACATCCTCCCTCTGATTAGGGTTAGCCCAAGTTACAAGCTTGATGTCTTGATGATTATTAAGTGAATTGATTAAGGGAGTTAAATACATTAAGGGTTTAACACTTAGGATTAAAGTTATACACTCCATCCTAATAGAAGGATGCAGGCATAAGCCTAATCACAAAGCCTTAAAACCTTTAGGGTTTAGTCCTTGATTGTGAGATGAGAAGAGAAGACTCAAAGAGACACAAAGGTAAAAGCTAAGTGGGGGACTAATCAAAACCCTAATTATCATGCTTGGTCATTCCTAGGGTTTGTGAGGTTTACAAGAAAGATCTTCAGAGAAACCACCAGGAAACAGATGAAAAGAGAATGAAACAAAGAGGAGCAAAACAACTTGCTTCACTGAAGAAGACAAGTTGCTTGAAGAAAGAAAGTGAGATGAACAAGAATGAGCAAGCTCAATCCAATACACAAGACAAAATGCAGAAATGATGCATAAGAGAGATGAAAAGAGGTTGTGAGAAGTGAAGGCAAATTCACTTCTCAATACTACTTACCACCTGAAAAGTTAGTAAAGAAATGAAATGCAATGCAAAATGAGATGCAATGGCATGATGCAAGACAAAGTCAGAAGCAAACACATGATGTTAATGATGCCAAGAGATGATGCAAACATGAAACAAGGCATGAGGGTGATCATACAAACATGTGGAATGCAAAAGAAACATGCTTAGAACCATGAACATACATGAAGAGTTATGAAATGCAAATGACATACAACATGGCAAATGAAAGATGCAATGATCACACATGATTCTAACATGTCCTAAGATGTATTATGAATCAAATGAATGCACAAAATGTCATGGCAAGTCATGGTATGCAAGCAAAGGGAAGATGGATGCAAAAGAAAGCCCAAATTAGGGTTCATGATCAATGCACAAAACAAAATTCAAAACCAGAAGCAAACATCATGATAAAAATTTGAAAATGCATTCAAAGGAACCTTAAACCTATACAAACTCATTTCCCAAAGGAGAGGATCCAATTCTTAACCTAGTGAAAGTTATGAATTTCCTTAGTTGGCTAGGGTTTTAAAGTACCTTGTCAAGAAAAATGTCAAACAAAATGAAAATGCAAGATCAATTCATGCCAATTTAAACTTATAAACTACATATTATGCAAGATGCAATGCAAAAAGAATCATTGTCCAACTCTCAATGGTTAGGCAGAAATGAATTTTTGAAGTTTGAATCAAAATAATGCCTAAAAATGAAATTAAATCTATTGAAAATTGTCAAAAGGCATCAAGAACAAAAAATAAATTTGGTTTGAGAGTTGGAAAATGTTTCTAAATGATTTTAAATGTTTCATGAATTTTTTTGTGATTTTTAAATACCTAAAAGTATTTTTAATTAATTAATTCTCATTAATCAATTAAAAATAAACTTTTAAATGATTTAAAAATATTTTTCAATGCAAAAAATAAAAATAAAAATATTTTTGGTTTCTGAAAATTAATAAAAGCTTGAATAAAAATTTTCAGAATTTTTGAACAATTTTTGCTATTTTTAATAAAATATACAAAACAAATGAAATAAAATGAAAATAAAATTGAATAAAATGAGAAGTATGCTGATCCAGTGGCCAGGATTCAAATTTGACACGCGGGAATTGACTGGCGCGCGTTTGAATGGCTGGGATTCATTCTGAGATTTGAATTTAATTAATCCTAATTAATTACATAAATGACTGGATTAGGGTTTAATCAACGCATCTGGGACGTCCATTCGCGCGCGGGTCAAACAAAGTCAGCCCATCCTACGCTCCAAATTCAAACCTGGCCCTAAACCCTAATTAATTTTAATGACCTTCAGACGGCCGGAACAGTGGTTCCGGTCGTCTTCTCCGACGAGCCATTTCTCTAACTCTCTCCAAACTCCATAAAAATGAAAGCTAACTGCCCAGAATCAAACCCCACTCATCACTGAATCAAAACCCCCAAACAAAAACCATTTTTCATTCATCAATCATGTAAATCGAAGCAAAACAAATTTAGGGCAGAAAGTTTCAGACAACTCATACATGCTCAGTATTCCACCATTTTCATTTTTAAACACATCATGATGATCAGGATAACATGTAGAATCAATTTATAACAAGTAAATGGAGTTCTGGAAAATTTGTTCTTGATGGATACCTGAACTGAAGTCCTTCGAACAGGAGCTTTCTGAGCCTTTCTCCTATGCAAACTGACTCCTCTGGTCCCCCTGAGCTCAATGGAATGCTTCCCAACTCTTGTTGGTGGCTGGTTTGGGAGATTGCAGAAGTTCTGTTCAAGGGGGGGTGATGATCGTGTTTTGGTTTCAGTGACTTTCAGGCTGTTTTAATGGTTGGTTTGTGACCAGTGAAGCATGTTGAGATCAATGGTGAAGTTTGTTTGTGTGTTTGAAACTTGTGGAATCAGTTTCGAAAGGTTTTGCAAATGAAGCATAAACTTGGAACTAGGGCTTGGAGTGTGTTTCAGCATGAATGGTTATGTGCTATGGCTTGCCTTTGGTCCACTTATCACTCATGGATAGGCCTGTGGAGTTGGTGTGCCCTATTGTGATTGATATGGGTCTTTGGCCAAAATGTCAAACTTTGTGTAAGAGAGGTATGGGCTCATAGCTAGCTAAGGACAAATGGGGTGTCCTGTGCAGCAAGAAGTGTGGAGAGCCCTAGGATCAATTATGAAGTCAGCAAGCAAGTGGATTAGGGTTTGAATGAGGTTTTGCAACTTGGTTCATCTTTGGCCCTTTTGAAGTTTCTTGCCCCACAAGTCATAAAAATGAGTGATTCTTTGATGCAATCTGACTTTTAGGCCTTGGTTCATGTTTGTGTGAAGTTTAGAAGTCCATTTGGAAGTTCAATTTGCCTTGGCAAGTGGTTTTGCAACTTTGCCTCTTTGGTAGAAAACTTCAAATTATGTGATTTTTCCCAACTTTGACAAGCCATAACTTTTGATCCAAAATGAATTAGAACAAGTTCTTGTACTTTTTGAAAAGGGAATGATCCATTCTACAACTTTCATGGCCAAAGTTTTTCCATTTGAAGCATTTTTGAATCAAAAAGAAAGGATTGAAAAAGTTTCCTAAAATGGCAATTTTCAATATAAGTCAACTTTCCCAAAAAGTCAACTTTGCAAATGGCTTGAAATTCTTAAATTTTATGAACTTATAACATCTTTAATGATCAAATAAAGATCATACACAATCAAAATGATGAAGAACACCCTTTGGTTGGGTCATTGGGGGCCTCAGATGCCCTGATTTTGCACTGTCTTGCTCAAAAAGTCAACTCTTGATCAGATGACTTCCCCATTGAATTTCTTCATGAAAATTGATATGCATGATCCCTATACCATATAGAGACCAATAGAAACAAGAATGACCAAAAAAATTGGAGTTATGGCCTCTGAAACCAAAACCCTAATTCTAGGTCATCTGAGCAGTTAAACCTGGCTCTTCTTCCATGCCATTCTCAGTTCTTGTGATTTTTTGACATTCTTGACTTTGAGAGGATATAATATGATGCTTGAACATACATGGACCCCTTTGAAGTGATTGATGACCTTTGGAGTGGCTCAAGTGGCTCTGGGATTGCTCAGATCACAAACCCTAGATGCAGATGACTTTGAAACAATGCAGTGAAGCAAATATGCAATATGAGATGCTATGATTGAACTTATGTATATGAAGACATCACAAGCCATGGTGTGAATTGGTGTGGGCAAATTTGGGGTGTTTACAGCTGCCCCTATTCAAACATGAGTTAGCTGTGCAGGATGTAAGCAACGGCTTATCAAGCAAACAAGATAACTTGTGGTTGAATACTAAAGACAGTCCAAAATTTGCACTCACAGAATGAAGAAGAAAAGGGATATAGATTGTAAAGGAAAATAAAGTATGTTTATACAGTGCGGGCGACGGAGGACGACCATCGAGCAGAGGACGACTGCTGGGGAAAGAGCAATGACGGGGACGGCCGACATGCTGGGGATATAAGAGATTATGATGGGGACGGCCATCATGTAAAGCTATAAGATTCTCTGGGGATTATAGGTAAAAAGAAATGATGAGGTACGGTCATCGGGTTCATAAAGTAATGTAAACAACGATGGGGACGACCATCGGGCTAAACTGATGAAGGACGATCACCAGGAAAAGGAAAGGGGACCACGACGGGGACGGCCATCGGGTTAAAGAATAAAGGAAATAATGATGAGGGACGGTCATCAAGGGTGAAGGACGATCACCTAGCAGGGGACGGCTGCTCTGAAAGGGATAAGATGAGGGACGGTCATCTAGGGTGAAGGACGATCACCTGGCAGGGTACGGCTGCCGAAAGTATCGCGACATAGGACGAATGTCGGATAAAAGGTCGACGATGGGGACGGCCATCGGACGAGCATGATGAAGGACGATCATCAAGAGGTGAAGGACGATCACCTAGCAGGGGACGGCTGCTCTCAAGGTTTATCATGACATAGGACGAATGTCAGATAACAAGATCAACGATGCGGACGGCCATCGGATAAAATGATGAAGGACGATCATCAAAAAGGTGAAGGACGATCACCTAGCAGGGTACGGCTGCTAAAAATCACGACATAGGACGAATGCCGGATAGAAACAGGGGTTCTAATGAATAGAGACTCCGCTGGGGAAAGGATGAGGGACGGTCATCCAAAGGTGAAGGATGATCACCTGGCAGGGTACGGCTGCCGAAAGGTATTAAGACATAGGACGAATGACGGATAGAAAAAGGTTGCTTTGCTGGCGACCTACTAGGGAATAGTAAACACGGACGAGTGTTTACATCCAAGAAATAAAAGGTATAAGTGTTTTGACGTTGTGTATAGATTAAAGATGTGGACGAGCATCCTTAAGACTATGATACGGACGAGTATTAGGTAGAAACAAACGCTTGACGCATGCTCTGAGATGACGGTACGGACGGGTACCAACTGGTTAACAAAGAACACGGACGAGTGTTGAATCTGAGGGGATGTAAGTGATATATACAAGATACGGACGGGTATTTGTATGAGTGAAATAAGTATGAGTGGTGTATAGATGAGTGTTTAACTTGCTAGGGAGATTGACACGGACGAGTATCAAAAGAGAAGAGTGCAATATAAACAAGTATATGGTTTGCAAAATGTTTAGGCAACTGTGCTGGGGAAAACGACACAAACGGGTGTCAGGGAATTTGTATGGATGTATCTGTGAGTGCAAAGAGGACGCTTTGGCTTTCTACTGGGGATATGACACGGACGGGTGCCAAAAGGAGTGTGTATTTGTATTCACAAGCGTAAGGAAAAAGCCTTGGCTCTCTGGTGGGGAATTTGGGGAGTTTGCTGTATATTGTTGATGGGTTGTCAATATTCACAAGTGTTTGATTCAGAACATGGCTTATGGTTATGCAATATGTTTGATTTTTTCCGTAATGCTCCGTATTAGACGGAATGCTACGCTTTGTGGGGAGAATATGATGCTAATGCCATGATTATGCAAAAAATACCGATCTGGGATTCGGATCCCGTTGCCAAGAAGATCTCTGGTTGATCTGCTTGAAATGGACATCCCAGCTGGGGATGAGATCACTGGTAGATCTGACTTGGGGATATAGGTCACTGATAGGCCTATCTTTGGTAATGAGGGACCCAGCTGGGGTTTGTAGAAGCCTTCGTTACTCCGTTGTGGAATCCTCAGGTGTTGCTCTTCCGGATAGAGGCTAAAGCTCTGTGGGGAGGTGGTTCCCTGTTTTTGTACTTAGCTGCGGAGGAAATAAATGGCAACTTGACTGGGGAAGAAGAAAGACAATGGGAAGGTCTTCCTGGATATTTCTGTAAGGGATCCTGCTGAGGATGATACTTGACAACTCAGCTGGGGAGAAGCCTTCATGCCTCATGCTGTGCTCTGAATACCTGAAAAGATAGAGAAGCACACAAGTAATCCCGAGGTATCCCTTACCGGATTCCATCATAGGAGTTTAGACCCCCCCCGGGAGTAATTATATTTCCTGCAAGCACGTATTTTTAGAAGAGAAGCATATGTATCTATGCAATCAGTATCTCAGGGACATCAGACATTTTTGCAAATGAAAATAAAATGTGCGAGATGAAATGTGACTGAAAGTCTGATTTTTATTAATTCATGTGCCCTAAATGTGCAAGATACAGTCAAAGAAACAAATCCCCTGAAATGAGGAGATTGTTACGAATTGAGAAACAAAAGGTATTGGCAATGTTGATGACGCTTCAAGGAGCTCCCCTTTGCTATGACTCGTATGACATTTGACGTTCTTATCGTCTCGCTTTCTGAGGAAGGCTGATTCTGACAGAAGCTTGATCCTTTCGAAGCTTACTAAGTTGTGAGTGATACAGATGAATTCAGGATGCAGTTGTTCGCTTATTCCCTTATTTTGCATGGATCGCCCTTTCGGGTTTTCAATCCATCGGGATACCCATTTTTGCCTGAGTTGTCCAATGTGGCTTTTCAACTCAGCGGGTGTACATTTTTTGTTTATTTTCCCTTATTTTTGCCCGAGTCTTTTATTCTGTTTTTGACTTGCCGGGATGCCCTATTTTTGCCTGGACTTACATTCTGTTTTTATGTCCAGCGGGTCATTTTTTATGCGAAGTATTTTTTAACTGCATCTGAATTCACAGGGGACGGGAAGTCTTCACCATCCATAGTGCTGAGCATCAGTGCTCCACCAGATAAAACTTTCTTTACTACGAATGGTCCTTCATAGTTCGAAGTCCACTTGCCCATGTGGTCTGTATGAGGAGGGAGGAGTCTTTTCAGCACAAGATCTCCCACTTGGTACTCTCGGAGCCTGACTTTCTGATCGAAGGCTTTCTTCATTATTTTCTGATATAACTGCCCATGACAGATTGCAGCCAATCTCTTCTCTTCAATCAGAATCAGTTGTTCGTATCGGGATCGGACCCACTCTGCTTCGTTCAGCTTAACATCCATTAATACCCGTAGGGAGGGTAATTCAACCTCAACAGGTAGGACTGCCTCCATACCATACACAAGCTGATACGGTGTTTCCCCAGTGGATGTTCTGATCGACGTACGGTACCTATGCAAGGCAAATGGTAGCATTTCATGCCAGTCTTTGTATGTGACTACCATCTTCTGCACAATTTTCTTGATATTCTTGTTAGCTGCCTCTACAGCGCCGTTCATCTTTGGCCTGTAAGGAGAAGAATTGTGGTGTTGGATCTTGAAGTCCCGACATAGTTCTGCCATCATTTTGTTGTTTAGATTGGAGCCATTATCAGTAATGATTCGCTCGGGAACTCCATACCGACAGATGATGTCTCTCTTCAGAAATCGGGCTACCACTTGCCTTGTAACATTTGCATAGGAAGCTGCTTCAACCCACTTGGTAAAATAGTCAATGGCAACCAAGATGAATCTGTGGCCGTTTGAAGCAGTCGGTTCAATCTTGCCAATCATATCAATGCCCCACATGGCAAAGGGCCAGGGTGAAGACATCACATTCAAAGGATTGGGAGGCACATGCACCTTATCCGCATAAATTTGGCATTTATAGCATTTTCTGGCATAGGCACAACAGTCGGCATCCATTGTGATCCAGTAATAACCTGATCTTAGAAACTTCCTTGCCATGGCATGCCCTCCAGCATGGGTACCAAAGGATACTTCGTGCACTTCGTGCATCAACAAGTCTGCTTCTGTTTTGTCAACGCATCTGAGGAGTACCATATCAAAGTTCCTCTTGTACAGGGAACCGTCAGTGTTCAGGAAGAAACTACCAGCAAGCCTTCTCAATGTCTTCTTATCATTGGAAGATGCCCCAGGTGGGTATGTTTGATCCTCCAAGAAGCATTTGATGTCATGGAACCAAGGCTTATCATCTTTGGCAATATCTGTTGCAAATACATATGCTGGTCTGTCAAGTCTGGACACTGAAATCCGAGGCACAAAGTTGGCAGCTTGAACTTTGATCATGGATGAAATGGTGGCAAGAGCATCAGCAAATTGATTCTCGTCTCGAGGGATATACTCAAGCTTAACTGTTGTAAAGAAAGTCAATAACCTCCTTGTATAATCCCTGTAAGGTATCAGATGATCCTGGTGGGTGTACCATTTGCCGTTGGTTTGATTGATTACCAAAGCTGAATCTCCGAACACAGTCAAAGTCTTGATTCTGAGGTCAATGGCTTCCTCAAGACCCATAATACAAGCTTCGTATTCAGCTTCGTTGTTAGTGCAGTTGAAGGTGAGTTTTGCCGAGAAAGGCGTGTGAACTCCTTTAGGTGTAATGAGTACTGCACCAACACCATGACCATTCATATTAACAGCCCCATCAAACATCATAGTCCATTCTTCTTCCGGGTCAGGCCCTTCAGTGTGAACAGGCTCTTCATGATCTTTTGCTTTAATGAACATGATGTCTTCATCGGGGAAGTCAAATCTCATAGGCTGGTAATCATCAATGGGTTGCTCAGCAAGATAATCAGACAATACACTGCCCTTGATGGCTTTTTGAGATGTGTATTGAATATCATATTCTGTGAGGATCATTTGCCATCTTGCAACCCGTCCGGTAAGTGCTGGCTTCTCAAAAATGTACTTAACGGGGTCCATCTTGGAGATCAATAAAGTAGTGTGGGTCAACATATACTGTCTCAGTCGGCGAGCAGCCCACGCTAAAGCACAGCAAGTTTTCTCGAGCAGTGAATAACGTTGTTCACAGTCGGTAAACTTTTTGCTTAGGTAGTATATTGCATACTCTTTTCGACCAGACTCGTCATGCTGGCCCAGCACACAGCCCATTGACTCTTCTAATACTGTCAAGTACATGATTAGAGGTCTTCCTTCAACCGGAGGCATGAGGATTGGAGGCTCTTGTAAGTATTCCTTGATTTTGTCAAAGGCCCTTTGGCAGTCTTCGTTCCACCTGACCGTTTGTTCTTTTCTTAGCAGTTTGAACAAAGGTTCACAGGTTGCCGTAAGGTGAGATATGAACCGTGAAATGTAGTTCAATCTACCTAAGAACCCCCGAACTTCTTTTTCTGACTTCGGTGCAGGCATTTCTTGAATGGCTTTGACTTTATCAGGGTCAACTTCAATCCCTTTCTCACTTACAATAAAGCCCAACAGCTTACCAGATCGCACCCCGAATGTGCACTTGTTGGGGTTCAATTTCAGTTGGTACTTCCTCAGACGCTTGAATAATTTCAACAGATTTACCAGGTGGTCTTATTCTGTGAGGGACTTGGCAATCATGTCATCCACATAACATTCGATTTCTTTATGGATCATATCGTGGAATAATGTTACCATAGCCCGTTGATACGTTGCACCAACATTCTTCAGTCCGAATGGCATCACCTTGTAACAGAACGTGCCCCAGGGTGTGATGAAAGTTGTTTTCTCCATGTCTTCAGGTGACATTTTGATCTGATTGTATCCTGAAAATCCGTCCATGAAGAAGAATACCGAGAACTGAGCCGTATTATCAACCAATACATCAATGTGAGGTAAAGGGAAGTCATCTTTCGGGCTGGCTCTGTTCAAGTCCCGGTAGTCTACACACATCCTTACCTTGCCGTCTTTCTTAGGCAGAGGTACAATATTAGCAACCCACGGCGGATAGCTAGTCACAACAAGGAACCCGGCATCCCACTGCTTTTGCACCTCTTCTTTGATCTTCATTGCCATATCTGGGCGAGTACGGCGCAGTTTCTGTTTTACCGGTGGACAATCTTCTCTTAAAGGCAGCTTGTGCATAACAATATCGGTATCCAACCCTGGCATATCCTGATAAGACCAAGCAAACACAGCCACATATTCCCGAAGCAGGTCAATCGGTTGCTCTTTCACTGAGTCTTGTAAGCAGGCCCCGATCTTAACTTCTTTCACATCTTCATCCGTACCAAGATTAACCGTTTCGACCTCCTCCTGATGAGGAGTGATAACTTTCGCCTCTTGCCGTAACAACCTGGCTAGCTCTTCAGGAAGCTCATAATCTTCTTCAACCCCTTCATCAGCTTGATTGATTGGATTGTCAAAGTCATACAAAGCCATAGCTGTGCTGTTGTCGGTGCAGTCTGAAAGGCACTCTCTGCAAGGATTTAGATTGTTCATTTTAGTGATTGATTTTAATCTTGTTTAGAAAAGTGAAATAAAGTTATCATTTTGAAAACATTGCCATTTTATTTTTGTACAAAAAGAAAAATGAAAAAAACAGTGAGCGGAAAAGAAAAAAAAGACTCATTTGCAAAAGATGTCCGATATTCATTGATTGATCTGTTTGCACAAAATTACAGATGGCCCGATTACAAAATGAGTCTTGTCATCTTGGGCAAGATGCAAGACTTGATGCATGCTTAAAATATACAGGAAATAATAATTACTCTACAGGAGTAATCCTTATAATTTCCTGGGAAGACCAGTTTGAGATATGGCTCCCCGGGATCTTTGGACGTATCCAGCTCTCCAAGTTGCGCTCATCTTCCGACTCATCTTTCAAGTTGTTCACTGCATCCGGGGTGAGCATCCCTCCGCTGACAAAATTGGGCTTCTTAGCAGCCTCTGATTGATGTTGTTGAGTTGGTTTGTAACCCAACCCAAATCTGTCTTCCTTTTTCTCCACAGGCAACAACTTGCCCCAGCCTTGGGCAGTCCCCTCTTCAACAACCTTCCTGGCTTGCTGATAAGACGTCATGGAGGTTCCCAGTACAGTAGATGCTTCATTTATGTTCAGGGCCTCAAACCCCTGGCTCATAGTTTCATGGATCTCTCCATCCATCTCAATGTATTTGTATGTAGCCAGATGGCTAACAAAGATATCTTCTTCACCACAGATAGTGATGATCTGACCCTCCCACTCGAATTTCAGCTTCTGGTGAAGGGTAGACGTAACTACGCCAGCGGCATGGATCCAAGGTCTACCCAATAAACAGCTGTAGGACGGCTGAATGTCCATCACATAGAAGGTAATTTTGAAGGTCTGCGGGCCAATCATCACAGGCAGATCAATCTCCCCTAGTACTGATCTTTTAGAGCCATCAAAAGCTCTCACCACCAAATTACTCGGACGTAATGCCAAGCCATCATACTCCAGCTTCACCAAGGCTTTCTTCGGTAGAACATTGAGTGAAGACCCAGTGTCCACCAGTACATGGGATAGAACAGCACCCTTGCATTCTAGAGTGATGTGTAAAGCCTTGTTGTGGTTACGTCCCTCAGTTGTTAAATCAGTGTTGGTAAAGCCCAGTCAATGACTGGTGTTGACATTTGCCACCACGGTTTCTAGTTGATTAACGGTGATCTCTTCTGGCACATATGCCACGTGCAAGACTTTCAGTAATGCGTTCCTGTGAGCTTCATAACACATCAGCAAGGATAATATGGAGATCTTTGAGGGGGTTTGGTGAAGCTGATCCACCACCTTGTAATCACTTCTTTTTATAATTCTCATAAACTCGTCTACATCCTGTTCAAAAGACGTCTTCTGAGTTTCTTTGATAGCTGGTTCTTCAACCACCACACTCTTTCCTTTTGCTTTGGCAGCAGCTTCTGCTTCAGCATTAGGTCTTTGTAATTGTGAGGCAAAAAGGCGTCCGCTTCGAGTGAAGCCTCCGCCTCCCCCAACATTATCAATTTGTGGAGAAGAAGTTGAAGAGTCCAAAGTGATTTTCTCCCCGTTGCAGTAAAGGTCAGAGCCATAATGCCAAGGGATGGCATTACTGCTTTCATATGGGACGGGTCCAGGCACCGTGATGGTAACTGGACTGACTGTTGCAGAGGAGGGTGCTGAAATGGTGTGCGGATCGTAGTAGATGGTGACTGGTGACCTGGCAGGAGGTGCCACTGTTTGTTGTTGAGAGTTGTTATTTGGAGGAACATATGCTGGATCATAATAAATAGTGACTGCTGAGATATCTGTTGGTGTTGTAGAAGATTCTGTTGGATAAAGGTGTGCTGATGTTGTAGAAGAGGTGGTTGTTGATATCTGATTTGTTGAAGTGATGGATGGAGCCATTGTTGATGATATTGATGAATTTGTTGGAATGATTGTTGTTGCAGTTGTAGTAGAGTCATGAATTGTTGCCAAAGGGATTGCCGGATTTGCAGGTACTGATGTTGTGATCTGAAGTATACCACTTTTGATAAGACCATCTATGCCACTTCTCAAGTTATCACACCCGTTGACCGAAATGTTGCAATAACCACAACCGAGCTCACACCCGGGGAACATCTGGCATTCTAGGAGCTGAGCTTTAATTTCTACCAGAGGTGTCCAAATCTGCCCCACACTGGTGATTAAGAAAGATGGCTTATCTTCCTCAATAGCATTAATTCTTGGTCCTCCATGATTGGGCATGGGATTCTTGTTGACATTAGGCGGGGGTGCAAAGTTGAGGGCCTTGGAATCCACCAGATCTTGCACTTTCATTTGTAAAGCCCTGCATTTTTCCGTACTGTGGCCAGGTGCATTGGAGTGAAAAGCACATCGGGTGTTGACATCATAATTTCTGGGAAGACTGGCAGGATCTGGAGGTGCCAATGTCCTTAGCTCAACTAGGTTGAGTTTCAAGAGTTGTGGCAATAAAGAGGCATAAGGCATAGGGATTGGATCAATCACCCTATTGGCCTGTGATGGTCTCTACTGAAAGGGTCTTTGTTGTTGACTGCTGTTGTTGTTGTTGTTGTTGTAGTTTCTTTGTGGCGGATATTGAACTTGTTGCTGATAGTGGTGTGGTTGTTGTGGTTGATATGCTGGTTGCTGAGGAATTGGAGCTGGAATTGTGACAGCTGCTACTGATCTGTGGACATGTTGGGGTCTGCCCCTGCTGACATGAATAGCATTTGCCTCACTGGTTCTTCTTGGTCCCACAAAAGGCTTCCTAGGATTGTTTGACGAACTTGCACCATTATCAGTAATTTTTCCCATCTTCAATAGGCTTTCAATTCTTTCTCCAGCTATGACTACGTCAGCGAAGCTGGTGGAAGAAAAGGCAGCTAGCCTGTCAATATATGTCCCTTGCAGGGTATTCATAAACATGTCGGCCATTTCTCTTTCCGACATGGGTGGCTGGACAGCAGCAGCAAGCTGTCTCCACCTCTAGGCATATTCCCTGAAGCTTTCTCTGGAGGACTGAGAAATTCCCATCAGAAGGGTTCTGTTAGGAGCCATGTCCAGGTTGTATTGGTACTGCCTGATGAAAGCCTCAGCTAGGTCTTTCCAGCATCTGATTGTAGCTCTGGTCAAATGAGAGTACCACTCCCTTGAGGCCCCAGTCAAACTATCTTCAAAATAAAACATCCACAGTTTTTCATCCATGGTGTATGCCTTCAGTCTCCCCAGAAAGGATTGTAAGTGAGTTCGTGGACAGGAAGTTCCATTGTACTTCTCGAAGCACGGGGGTTTAAACTTGTGGGGAATTCTTACCCCGTCCACTAACCCCATATCCATGACATAAAAGCCCAAGGAGTTTTGAGACTCCAGAGATCTCAATTTCTCAGCAATTTCATCAAGCCTCCTATCATAGACTTCATCCCCAGCTCCCATCACAGTGAATTGATCCTCTTGGGGGTCTTCCTGTAAGACTCTGCCTGCAGTAGCATTCCCTTGCACATTAGTAGGGATGTTGATCTCTGGATGAAGATGAGGCCCATATACTGGTGGGTTAACATGAGGCTGAACTCTCTCATTGTTACTTGTTCCTTCAGTCCCTAGATGGGGTTCTTCTGGGGTTTGCCTTTCTACCAATGCCCTTAATCTTTCTTGGCTTTGAGCCAAGCCATTCATCATCTCCATGAACTGGGTCATTTGGTTTCTCATCTCCAGCCTTTCGTTAACCATCTGGGTTCTGACCTCTGTCAGCTCTTGCTGTACTTGGTCCATCTGGATACCAGGAAGATTGTTGCGAGTAGGATATCTGTGTGGACGTTTGAGAGGGAACACCCAACGGCGAGCAATAATTCCTGAACCACAACAGAGTTAGTAACAAACAAAACAAAATCCTACAAAACAAAACAAAAGTTAGTATGCAATGCAGTATGCTTATTTGTATCCAAGGTATCCGGCTTGGCACTTGGTTTTGACCTTTCCAGACCCTGAGGAAGATGTTTTGATGTTGCTTGAGAGAAAGAGAACTCAATAAAACAAACTAACAAATATATTACAAATGGTGAATCATACATAGTTTGTTTTTACAACACATGCCCCTGAGGGGTCAAAATATAACACAAAAAGAAAAGTACATGAAATGGAAACAACAACAAGCAAATAAGTCAAACATCTAAGCCAAATTCATCCTCCTTAACTTCCTTCAAAAGTGCTTCAGTTACAGGACCAGCCGGATGCTCTGTAATGCTTCTGATGAGAAGGTTCCTGGTGGTAATAGCAGTGGTCAGCTTCTTGTGTCTGTCCTGGTCCTTTGACCTCTTCACACCAGCCCTAAGCTTCAATTCTGAGATTTCCTTCTGGGCTGCTAGCAGAGCCTCCTGTTGTTTCTTCTCAATGGCCTCTAACTGTTCAATCCTGGCCTGAGTTCTCTTATCTTCTTGAGTGCGAGCTTCAGTGATTTTGACCCACCTAGCTTGACTTTCTTTCAGATAAAGATCGGTTCTAGCCTTCTGAAACTGGGCCTCTTTACAGGCATTCTTCAAAATTTGCTCTCCTGCTCTTGATTTCTTGATGTAGTCCTCTGCTTTCTCAATCTTGGCTAGATGCTCCACTTTAAGCTTTTCTAACCTCTCAATGTCTAGACGACCATCACTCCTCTCCCAGAGGGTCTTCTGCAGAGCTTGAGTCAGATTCTCATTCCTCTCTTTTAGTTTCTCAAATTCCTCTAGGCTGACAGTAGCTGGAGGGGGTGCTGTGGATGGTCCAGGTGCATCCTCAATGGTGAAAGGCATCCCAGAAATTTGAGCCCTAGCATGAGACCATTCATAATACTGAGCTGAGGCCACATTATTGCATATCCCAAGAATGGCCATCCCTTTGGTCTGGATGTTGTCCCAAGCCCAGGATGCTTGTCTGACAACAGCTAGATTAGGTTTTATCTCACAATAAAGGGTTTCAGCCAAGTCCTGCACTTTAGGAGGGTGAACCAAAGCATAGCCCAACTGTCTTTTGAATAGCAAAGGGTTGTAGTTGATGCAACCTTTCACTCCTATCAGAGGTACATTGGGGAACTGCCCACAACTAGTAATTATGTCCCTGCCTTTGGTGCTCTGGGTGCACCATCTGATGTCATCTAAGGTCAAAGCAGTAAGTCTTCTAGCCCAGTTTTTCTGTTGTTGAGGGTTCAGGAAGGCATCAGTCTTAGGTAAGTGTTTGAGCAACCAGGTATGGAATAGAGGAGCACAGCACCTTACCAACCACCCTTTCTGCTTCTCATTCCTTTGGTGAATGGAATAATAGAAATCTCCGAGCAAGGTGGGCACTGGGTTCCTCAAAAGGAAGAGGTGAATATCATTCTTGCTAATAAACTTGGGCTCATCTGCAAAAAGTATAACCCCATATATACTGAGGGCTAACAATGCACAAACTGCCTTCCATTCTCCCAAGGAGGCCTTCAGGATGGCCTGAGAAATCAAGAAATCCAAGTGTAGACCAGGGATGCTAGCTTTTGTAGTCATGTTCTGCTAAATCAGAATAGGTTCCAAATACAATGCTTTTGCCACTTCTTCATTACTGGGAGAAGCCATCTCTGGGTTGAAGGGGATACCACCCCTGACAGGCACTCCAACCACTGATGAAAACTCCTCCAATAAAGGTCCCAACTGAAAATCCTGGAAAGTGAAACATCTCAAAGGAGGATCATAGAACTGTAGGCAAGTGTGAATCAAACTCCTCTGAGAAGGGTCCAAGTCCATAACCATATCAAGGATGCTTCCATAATGTTCTCTGAATAGTGGGATATGGTCTGGAGTGATAAGTGCCTGGATCTGTCTGATGCCAGCCAGCACAGGCTCAAAGAAGTGGTATGAAATGTTGCTCTTTTTGGGTGCCATGATTGCTGATGAAGAGCTGAAAACAGATACTGATGATGAAGAATGATACTGAAGATGAACTACTGATAGGCTGATGCTGATGATAGAGGTACTGAAGCAAACCACTGATGAAGATGGCTGAAGCAGATAGCTGATGAACAGGGGTCTATGCAGATAAAGGGGTCAAAACCAAGCCAAATGAAATGTGGATACCCTGAAAAACAAATAAGCAAATGTTAAATGATGCAATGATGATGTATGCAAATGATATGCAAGGGTTTGTGATCAAGCTGGATCTAATTAACTGTCTTGATATAAGTCCATGTATGTTCAAGAAGTCCAGATGGAGGTTCAGAAATCCAGTAACCAGGGTAGGGGACTCAAATAAAGAGTCACATGTCCAGGGTTAAATCACAAGAACTGTCCAAAGTGAAGCATTCTTAAACACAATAGGTAACAGGGTATGATGTGGCCAAGGGTTCCTGCAAACATGTAAACAGCCCAACCCCCTCACAGGTGATGTTCTAAAACAAAGATCCTCAAACTTGGATCAGTTATGAGAAGTGTAAACACTTCTAACCCGGAGGTACAGTGTTTACAATAACCATAAAAGATCCTCCTCTAATTCACCTCAGTTTCTGAAGGTCATAGTAAAGGTCATCCAGACTTAGCAGGCTTCCCAGATAGCCCTAGAACTACAGGAGATCCGTAGCACAGAGTTCTCAAGAAGAAACCCATATCTGAACCGTGTTTCTTATTCCCGCACCAGACCGAAATGGAATGGGAAAGAACATGAACCACTCTAGCCTAGGTGTCACTCAGGTCCCAGGTATAGGACCTTAAACTCTCAGTAGAACCCCACCCACCAAGACAGAAAACAGATTCAACCAGCTAATAGTATGACAGTATGATGTGTATAAAGCTGTAAAGAAAGCAATAAATAATTGTACATAAAGCACTAAATAAAAGAAACTATATAAACACAATTAGCACATAACACCCCAGTAAACACAAATCAATCAAGCGCTAGGAGGAACCCACAAAAAGAACCGGAAGCCCTGGTTACAGTATAAGGGTCCCCAGCAGAGTCGCCAAGCTATCGCTCCCACCAAAATGACAACCGGGGCCAAGAGGGGTACAGACGCGAAAGGTCGGCGAAAAGAGGATGTGAGAACACACAGGAGTGAACTCACAAGAAAAGAAAAGAGTTGCCGGCTAGGCATTTTTATCCCGGAGGAAAGGTAATGCTGCATAGACCTAAGAAGAGATATGGACAAGACGGTCGCGAACCAGAGAGACTGAGAAAGGGGGTTGGTTACAACCTGGGAAGGTATTAGCACCCAGATTGTCCGCCGTACTCGACGGGATCCACGCTTAAAAGATTTGTGTTTTAAAGGGGTGGTGTCAGTGCTATCTGTGTATCAAGGAGCTGGAAAAGGATGTACAGGTGTCAGTGTAAGAAAAGTGTAGTGTATATAAGTGAAGTGTCAGTGTAATGACATAGTGAAATGCTCATGATAATGAGGCTAAAGAATAAGGCTAGAAAGAGGGGGGATATACAGAGACTTTTGTTCGATAACTGTTAAGTTATGCCTACGTATCCTCTCGTGCAATGAGGAAGTCAGAACACCGTAGTTCGACCCAAAGAGACTGAAAGATAAATTGACCTGTGAACTGCTTACTTATCAATGCTCAAGTGTATGACCTGTCTGGCTCAGGTGCAAATTGTCTTGCATTAGACGGAAGAAGCAAGTTCTCGTTTGTGAGTGAATGAGATGAGAAAAGAATCCCGGAGGAGACGATTATTGTTTGTTTTTGTATTTTCAGTCTTTTATTGCTTTTGAAGGTTTGTCATAAGTTAATGATCTTAAGCTTAAACCAATGGGTTAGCAAACTCATCACATCCTCCCTCTGATTAGGGGTAATGAAAATACCTTAAGTGTGAAGTCAGTGTCTCACACTTAATCACCATGGTGTAGGATTAAGATCATTAACCTACTTGTGATTATTTAGATGTTTTTGTTGTTTTTGTTTAGTGTTAAGTAATGAGTTTAAGCCATAATCATGGATTAAACAGACTCATTACACCATCCTAATAGAAGGATAATAGATGAGAATGTTTAAGCTGAGGAAGACTCCCCAACTTAATCCATGATTAGGGATTAACTTCATGACAAAACAAAACCTTTATTAGATGGATTTTAGTTAATGATATGATGAAGAAGTGATTTTTATGATTTTCAAGACGACTTGAGGGGGACTTGTCCATTAACACTAGGGTTAGTCCTTCTTAACCAGTTAAGGAAGAATTAGAACCCTAATGCAAGGCCCAAGTTACAAGCTTGATGTCTTGATGATTATTAAGTGAATTTATTAAGGGAGTTAAACATATTAAGGGTTTAACACTTAGGATTAAAGTTATACACTCCATCCTAATAGAAGGATGCAGGCATAAGCTTAATCACAAAGCCTTAAAACCTTTAGGGTTTAGTCCTTGATTGTGAGATGAGAAGATAAGACTCAAAGAGACACAAAGGTAAAAGCTAAGTGGGGGACTAATCAAAACCCTAATTATCATGCTTGGTCATTCCTAGGGTTTGTGAGGTTTACAAGAAAGATCTTCAGAGAAACCACCAGGAAACAGATGAAAAGAGAATGAAACAAAGAGGAGCAAAACAACTTGCTTCACTGAAGAAGACAAGTTGCTTGAAGAAAGAAAGTGAGATGAACAAGAATGAGCAAGCTCAATCCAATACACAATACAAAATTCAGCAATGATGCATAAGAGAGATGAAAAGAGGTTGTGAGAAGTGAAGGCAAATTCACTTCTCAATACTACTTACCACCTGAAAAGTTAGTAAAGAAATGAAATGCAATGCAAAATGAGATGCAATGGCATGATGCAAGACAAAGTCAGAAGCAAACACATGATGTTAATGATGCCAAGATATGATGAAAACATGAAACAAGGCATGAGGGTGATCATACAAACATGTGGAATGCAAAAGAAACATGCTTAGAACCATGAACATACATGAAGAGTTATGAAATGCAAATGACATACAACATGGCAAATGAAAGATGCAATGATCATACATGATTCTAACATGTCCTAAGATGTATTATGAATCAAATGAATGCACAAAATGTCATGGCAAGTCATGGTATGCAAGCAAAGGGAAGATGGATGCAAAAGAAAGCCCAAATTAGGGTTCATGATCAATGCACAAAACAAAATTCAAAACCAGAAGCAAACATCATGATAAAAATTTGAAAATGCATTCAAAGGAACCCTAAACCTATACAAACTCATTTCCCAAAGGAGAGGATCCAATTCTTAACCTAGTGAAAGTTATGAATTTCCTTAGTTGGCTAGGGTTTTAAAGTACCCTGTCAAGAAAAATGTCAAACAAAATGAAAATGCAAGATCAATTCATTCCAATTTAAACCTATAAACTACATATTATGCAAGATGCAATGCAAAAAGAATCATTGTCCAACTCTCAATGGTTAGGCAGAAATGAATTTTTGAAGTTTGAATCAAAATAATGCCTAAAAATGAAATTAAATCCATTGAAAATTGTCAAAAGGCATCAAGAACAAAAAATAAATTTGGTTTGAGAGTTGGACAATGTTTATAAATGATTTTAAATGTTTCATGAATTTTTTTGTGATTTTTAAATACCTAAAAGTATTTTTAATTAATTAATTCTCATTAATCAATTAAAAATAAACTTTTAAATGATTTAAAAATATTTTTCAATGCAAAAAATAAAAATAAAAATATTTTTGGTTTCTGAAAATTAATAAAAGCTTGAATAAAAATTTTCAGAATTTTTGAACAATTTTTGCTATTTTTAATAAAATATACAAAACAAATGAAATAAAATGAAAATAAAATTGAATAAAATGAGAAGTATGCTGATCCAGTGGCCAGGATTCAAATTTGACACGCGGGAATTGACTGGCGCGCGTTTGAATGGCTGGGATTCATTCTGAGATTTGAATTTAATTAATCCTAATTAATTACATAAATGACTGGATTAGGGTTTAATCAACGCATCTGGGACGTCCATTCGCGCGCGGGTCAAACAAAGTCAGCCCATCCTACGCTCCAAATTCAAACCTGGCCCTAAACCCTAATTAATTTTAATGACCTTCAGACGGCTGGAACAGTGGTTCCGGTCGTCTTCTCCGACGAGCCATTTCTCTAACTCTCTCCAAACTCCATAAAAATGAAAGCTAACTGCCCAGAATCAAACCCCACTCATCACTGAATCAAAACCCCCAAACAAAAACCATTTTTCATTCATCAATCATGTAAATCGAAGCAAAACAAATTTAGGGCAGAAAGTTTCAGACAACTCATACATGCTCAGTATTCCACCATTTTCATTTTTAAACACATCATGATGATCAGGATAACATGTAGAATCAATTTATAACAAGTAAATGGAGTTCTGGAAAATTTGTTCTTGATGGATACCTGAACTGAAGTCCTTCGAACAGGAGCTTTCTGAGCCTTTCTCCTATGCAAACTGACTCCTCTGGTCCCCCTGAGCTCAATGGAATGCTTCCCAACTCTTGTTGATGGCTGGTTTGGGAGATTGCAGAAGTTCTGTTCAAGGGGGGGTGATGATCGTGTTTTGGTTTCAGTGACTTTCAGGCTGTTTTAATGGTTGGTTTGTGACCAGTGAAGCATGTTGAGATCAATGGTGAAGTTTGTTTGTGTGTTTGAAATTTGTGGAGTCAGTTTCGAAAGGTTTTGCAAATGAAGCATAAACTTGGAACTAGGGCTTGGAGTGTGTTTCAGCATGAATGGTTATGTGCTATGGCTTGCCTTTGGTCCACTTATCACTCATGGATAGGCATGTGGAGTTGGTGTGCCCTATTGTGATTGGTATGGGTCTTTGGCCAAAATGTCAAACTTTGTGTAAGAGAGGTATGGGCTCATAGCTAGCCAAGGACAAATGGGGTGTCCTGTGCAGCAAGAAGTGTGGAGAGCCCTAGGATCAATTATGAAGTCAGCAAGCAAGTGGATTAGGGTTTGAATGAGGTTTTGCAACTTGGTTCATCTTTGGCCCTTTTGAAGTTTCTTGCCCCACAAGTCATAAAAATGAGTGATTCTTTGATGCAATATGACTTTTAGGCCTTGGTTCATGTTTGTGTGAAGTTTAGAAGTCCATTTGGAAGTTCAATTTGCCTTGGCAAGTGGTTTTGCAACTTTGCCTCTTTGGTAGAAAACTTCAAATTATGTGATTTTTCCCAACTTTGACAAGCCATAACTTTTGATCCAAAATGAATTAGAACAAGTTCTTGTACTTTTTGAAAAGGGAATGATCCATTCTACAACTTTCATGGCCAAAGTTTTTCCATTTGAAGCATTTTTGAATCAAAAAGCAAGGATTGAAAAAGTTTCCCAAAATGGCAATTTTCAATATAAGTCAACTTTCCCAAAAAGTCAACTTTGCAAATGGCTTGAAATTCTTAAATTTTATGAACTTCTAACATATTCAATGATCAAATAAAGATCATACACAATCAAAATGATGAAGAACACCCTTTGGTTGGGTCATTGGGGGCCTCAGATGCCCTGATTTTGCACTGTCTTGCTCAAAAAGTCAACTCTTGATCAGATGACTTCCCCATTGAATTTCTTCATGAAAATTGATATGCATGATGCCTATACCATATAGAGACCAATAGAAACAAGAATGACCAAAAAAATTGGAGTTATGGCCTCTGAAACCAAAACCCTAATTCTAGGTCATCTGAGCAGTTAAACCTGGCTCTGCTTCCATGTCATTCTCAGTTCTTGTGATTTTTTTGACATTCTTGACTTTGAGAGGATATAATATGATGCTTGAACATACATGGACCCCTTTGAAGTGATTGATGACCTTTGGAGTGGCTCAAGTGGCTCTGGGATTGCTCAGATCACAAACCCTAGATGCAGATGACTTTGAAACAATGCAGTGAAGCAAATATGCAATATGAGATGCTATGATTGAACTTATGTATATGAAGACATCACAAGCCATGGTGTGAATGGGTGAGGGAAAATTTGGGGTGTTTACAGGACCGATCATTGAGGACCTTTGTGGAAACATCCCTCTCCAGTGGTGACAGTGGCAGACCATATTTTGTGGCAAACCCATTCCCACCCGAGGGCCCACTAGGAACTCGCATATGATGGCCTGGTTCTTTTATAGGAACTCAGTAAAGGCATCTGGTCATATGACGATAGTATTGTACCCTTCGGGATGAATATATTATTGTTTCTCGATTCCAGTGCTTGAAGCTGGGAACTTATAAAGGATGCTTGTTTTCCCGGACTCACGTTGAGACCTCCCTAAGTAGTACATAATGCCAAATTGATTCCCTGATTTGGTCATGAGACATTTCTCGGAAATGGTGAACGTATTATTGCTATTCGGCTTTGAGAGTCCGTGATGTTTGACCCGGAGTACACCTGTGAGATTGGGAGGGGTTTACAGGTTTGCAGGAACCCTTTACCTCATCATACCTCATTGCCAGTACAGTTCTATGATTTGATATGGTTACGTGGATTTGGATATTTGATTTGGGGCTTATTTAATACTGAGTTCATGTTCATGGGGCTTTATTCAGAGAATCTTGGTTCTTGGTCACTTGGGTCCAGTGTTCCGCATTCAGACAGTCCCGGTCGTTGATCATATGCTTACATTGCATTTGCATTGCATCATACTCGCATTAACTATTTGTGTTTCCATTTTAGGTTAGTATTTATTCTCCGTACCTAGTTCTGGTATTCATTGTTCCTCCAGATGACAGAAGTCCAAGAGATACCCAGAAAAAGGAATGCTCATTATACTTTCCCGCAACCCGAAATTGAGAGTATTCAGAAACGGGTGGACTTGATGAGTGACAAGGTTTCAAATGATTTCAGAAGCCGATATGGGAAGATCTTGGGTTACATGAACAAGCCTACTGTTGATCAGAGAGATAGTCTTCATTCTTTGCTGCAGTTTTATGACCCTCAGTTGAGAATTTTCGTGTTTGCTGACTACGTCTTGGCTCCCACTATGGAAGAGATTTCTGACATCCTGAAGATTCCTATCAAGAATGGTGTTCCCTATTATGCTGCAGAGAAGTGTTCCCCATACAAGGACATTTCAGGGGCTTGTCATTTGAGTATGCTTAGAGTGAAGATGGATTTAGAAGCCAGTAAAGGGAAGGGATTTACTCTGGATTTTCTTATCACAGAAGCCCATGTGTTTGCTTTGGGAGGGAAATGGTTAGAGTTCAGTGCGCTGTTAGCATTAATGGTTTATGGGATAAGTCTTTTCCCAGGAGAGAAAGGATGGGTAAGTTGGGAGGCTATCACCCTTTTCATTAAAGGGAACCTGGTGCCTACGTTGTTGGAAGACTTTTACTTCGGTGTCCATCACAGAAATGAGAAGAGAAAGGGGTACGTGAATTGTTGTGCTCCATTGTTCGCCGAGTGGTTCACTAAGAAACTTCTGAAGTCAGGACCGTTCAAAGATCTTAAGCAAGATTGGAAGTGGGCTAGAAGATTTATGGGGTTAACATCTGATGATATAGCCTGGGGATGTAGCAGAAACTTGGTAGGGAAAGAGTTTATTACAAGGTGTGGTGAGTTTCCCTATGTGTCGTTGTTAGGTAGAAAAGGAGTGATAAGTCATAACCATGTTTTGTCCAGAAAGCAATTTGGTTATCCACTGAAGAATCCTCCATCAGATGAAGAAATAGCTAAGACTTTGTATTTTCCAGCTGAAGATAATGAGCAGTTGGTTATTCAAGCATCCCAAGCTTGGGAAACGAAGGCTAGGGAGGGTAAGAAAGAATTTGGAAGGGTAGACCATAAGACTTATCCCTCTTTTGCTGCTTGGATACAAGCGAGGGTTGATACCTTCTTCCTTCCGTTTTCAGTTGAGGCTCCACTATATCCAAATGAGGTGCAGACCACTGTTTCTCTTGAAGATTACAAGAAGTTGGAAGCTCAGTTGCACAAGGTTCGGGTAGAGAATTCTGAGATGGCTAGCTTGTATCACCGTGCCAATCACGCTAAGCAAGAAGCAGAAGAAAAGCTACAGATGATGCAGACTACCTTAGAAGCTAAAGAATAGGAGTTTGCTAGGAGAGAAGCTCATTTTCAGAGATTGGGTCTAACAGATTCAAAAAGAGAAGTGGAGCATAAGAAGATTGTGAAGACTCTCAGAGAAGCTCGCCAGTCCATTACTTGGCTACAAGGCCAAAGGGAACAGGAGAAGAAGAAGTACAAAGAAAAGGAAGAGTTCTATAAGGTGCAGATGGCATTCAAGAAAGAAGAAATGGAACAAGTTCACAAGATACGAAGGGAAAAGACTCAGCAATTGGTACAGAGCCAGCTAGCCTTGAAGGAAGCAATGAAGGAGATTGCAGATCTTAAGTTGAGAGCAGGTGTCAAGAAGAACCAGACGGAGGTGGTGAATGCAGAAGAGGAGCATGGATCTTCTTTTAGTTTAGGGTTTTATTTTATTGTTGCTTGTATCCAGACTACCTACAGGCTTGTTGTAGGAGTCTTGCTTTATCTTTTTGGTTTTTGTATTGAATTGTAACCCTTTGGGGGATTATGTTTATGGTTGTGACTCTGGGTGTTGGTAGTTTGTTCATGTAATGCAATGATACTTTCCAGTTACCGTTTCTGAATGAGCAAAGTTGTTTGTCCTAAGACACCAGGATCTGAATACTCCTCGGAAGAGTTTGAAAAGTTAGTTTCCAACAAAGTCATATGGAGTATTTTCTGTCAAAATACCAGAACTGGGGCATATTTATGCCTGAACATGGAAGCATGAATAGTTACATTGCATGCATATAACGTGTTTGTTGTTTTGCAGGTATTTCTCCAGTGTTCTAACGTTCATGTTACTTTCAGGCACTATAGCTCCCATGAAGGTTCAGAGACAGCCAACAGCACACAGATACCCTACAAAGGTGAAT
Organism: Lathyrus aphaca; assembly: GCA_963966055.1. Lineage (NCBI taxonomy): Eukaryota > Viridiplantae > Streptophyta > Magnoliopsida > Fabales > Fabaceae > Lathyrus > Lathyrus aphaca. The sequence continues at coordinate 373,761,591 of OZ014519.1, read as the reverse complement.
AGAGAGAGAGCAATGGAGCATATGCAAGTAGATCTGGATGATTTGAGGACGAGAATGGAAAATTTCATGACCCTCATGGCTGGGATGGGCCAAACTCAAGAGCGTTTGTGCGAGATGGTGGAGAACAATCAAGTCAGGAACAATGGGACAGCAGATGGAGGTAATCGCAACGGGGCTGGCGCCCGTCATGTTGAAATCCATGTGGTTCAACCAGGGGTCACTATTATCAATGATGGAGTGAATAATCTGCAGATGGATGGGCAGGACGAGCAGTTCACTTTGCTGGATGAGGCGGAAGGCCAAGGGGTTGACATGAATAGAAGATTTGAAGAAATGGCTGAGTAGTTTCACGCCATTTAATCTCAGAGTTCTCTGGGGTTTGACATCACTGATCTGGGCTTAGTGCCAGGGGTGAGAATCCCCTACAAGTTCAATTTCCCTAATTTTGATAAGTACAACGGCACATCTTGCCCGAAAACTCACCTTCAGTCGTTTGTGGGAAGGATTTTTGCGCATACAGATGATGAAAAGTTATGGATGTATTACTTCCAGGATAGTCTTGTAGGAGCTTCCTTGGAATGGTATATGAAGATTAGCAGGGTAAATATCCGAAGCTGGAAGGAGTTAGCTGAGGCATTTGTGAAACAGTATCAATATAATTTGGATATGGCTCCAAATCGTATCCAGTTGCAGACAATGTCTCAGAATGCTAAAGAAGGGTTCAAAGAGTATGCCCAGAGGTGGCATCAGCTTGCTGCTCGAGTGCAACCCCCCTTGTTGGAGAATGAAATGGCAGATATGTTCATGGGAACACTGCATGGGGTGTTTATTGAGAGACTGGCGTCATGTTCAGCAACAAAGTTTAATGACATCGTGATAACTGGAGAAAGGTTTGAAACTCTGCTGAAAATGGGGAAGATCCAAGACAATAGTGTGGGTAGCTCAAGCGGTGTGAGAAAATCTTTTAATGGACCTCCAAGAAGAAGGGAGGGAGAAAACTAATGTTGTGTACGGTCGAGGTCGGGGCCGCGGATACAGAGGATCCTATGAGCAGGTGGTAGCTGTCACCATCCCCACAGGTCCTGTGCAACAACAACAACAACAGCAACAGCAACAGCCGCAGCGCAATAACTATCAGCCAAGACCCTATCAGCAGAGGCAAGCTCGTCCAGCTAACAGGGTGCTTGAGGCTATCCCGATGATGTACACAACATTGCTCCAGAGTTTGTTAGACTTGAACTTGGTGCAGTTGAGGACGTTAGCACCGCCTCCACCTGGAGAGCTTCCAGTGAGGTATGATGCTAATGAAAGATGCGCATTTCATTCAGGAGCTCTCGGGCACTCAACAGAGAAGTGCAGGGCGTTACAGCATAAAGTCCAGGACTTGATTGATTCAAAGGCAATTAATTTCGCACCGCCTCCAAATGTTACATCAAACCCCATTCCAAATCATGGAGGGGCCATAATAAAAGCTATTGATAGTGGCGAGAGGTTGAGCCTGATCTTGAATGTGGATGAAATGAAGACTTCGTTGTTAGTAGTAAAAGACCGATTGTTGAAAGGGAAGGTGTTCCCAGGTTGTGATTTCGACTGTAAGGGTTGCATGAATTATGTTAATGGTTGTGGGGATTTGAAGGTTGGGCTGCAGTGTTTGATTGATAAGGGGTCCCTACAGTTCGATAGGGTTGACCATAAAAGTGATTGTGTGTCTCAGTGACAATTTATTTTGATCCTGCTGAAGTTCCTGCTCGGAGAGAACCGGTGACTATCTATGTTCCCGAAGTGAGTCCAGTAACTATCACCGTTCCGGGACCAGTTCCTTATGCTGACGACAAGGCCATTCCTTGGCACTATGGCTCAGACGTGTACGTAGAAGGCCAGAAAGGGGAAAGTCAAGCGGTGACAATTGACCCGCTATTGTGAATGTTGGAGGAGTTGGAGGAGTTTCGGGGTTTACCCGGAGTGGGCGTATTTTTGCTCCTCAAGTTCTTATAGGTGATCCTGGAGCTGAGGTTGTTGCAAAGGCTAAGGGTAAGCAGATAGAAACTAAAGAGGTGACAACTCCTGCTGTCGGTCAGGGCACTTTTGAAAAGGAAGTCGAGGAATTCATGAGAATAATTAAGAAAAGCGACTATAAGGTGGTTGAACAGTTGAATCAGACCCCGTCCAAGATATCCATTTTGTCGTTGCTGATGTGTTCTCAAGCTCACCGAGAGGCTTTGCTGAAAGTTTTGCAAACAGCATATGTACCACAAGAGATAACCGCTAACTAGTTGGAGGTTGTGGTAGGCAGCGTAAACGCCAGTCATGGGTTGGGATTCACAGATAGAGACCTTACTTCTGAGGGACGTAATCACAACAAAGCCTTACATATCACCATGGAGTGTAAGGGTGATGTTCTATCACACGTCTTGGTAGATACAGGCTCTTCTCTCAATGTGCTCCCTAAGAAGGCTCTCATGAAGCTGAATGTCGATGGCATCGTCTTACGACCCAATGATTTGATTGTGAAAGCCTTTGATGGGTCACGAAGATCCGTGTTTGGGGAGGTGGAGCTACCAGTGAAGATTGGGTCTCAGGTATTCAAGGGTACGTTCTATATTATGGATATTTAACCCGCTTATAGTTGTTTATTGGGACGTCCTTGGATTCACGCTGCTGGCGCAGTGACATCCACATTGCATCAGAAGTTGAAGTATGTGGTAGACGGCCAAGTTGTTTTTGTATGCAGAGAAGAAGATATTTTCGTAAGCCATCTGTCGACCTTCAAGTATGTAGAAATGGACGGGGAGATCCATGAGACACTTTGCCAAGCTTTTGAGACGGTCAGTGTCAGTAATTTGTCTCCAGCGGTTCAGAGTAATGAAGAGGAAGGGACTCCTATCTACTCCTACAAGCAAGCCAAGGAAGTAGTCCAATCCGGAAAGGCCCAAGGTTGGGGCAAGCTGTTAGAAGTGGAAAAGAAGGATGACAAGTTCGGTCTCGGATATCAACCTGGTCAGTCCAGCTAGTATCAGGGCAGTAAGCCCATAGCATTCACAAGCGCTGGAATGATCGACTACAACAATGTTTGTGCAACAGATGCATATGGGGATAGTGATTGTGACTTGGATAACTGGATTCACCCATGCGTACCTGGGGAGGAGCTCCGGAACTGATTTGCTGAAGATTTTGTTCAAGTTACTTGGAAGTCAAAGTAATTTTCTTGTTTCCATTTTTATCATACTGCATGTCAAATCCTGCACTCTGCCCAAGGTGCATGGATCCATTTGTAGGGCCACCATGTTTTTAATGAATTTACTTTTTCCATGAAATAAAGGACATTTTTCAAGAAAATTGCGTTCTCTTTCTTTCATTTTAAATTTTTTCACAAAAAACAAATAAAATGGTAATGTTTTTCTTTCCAGTGTTTTTGTGTTTGCGTCTCCTTTGAAAGAACAGATTCTGAAATAAGCACATCATTTATGCAGTGTTGATCATCTGAATTCTCGTGATAATGTTCTTGCTATGACTATGCATGACTTCGACAATCCTATCTACCAAGCTGATGAAGGGGTTGAGGAAGACTGTGAACTCCCGGAAGAATTGGCTAGATTGTTGAAACAAGAGGAAAGGGTCATTCAGCCTCATCAGGAAGAAATAGAGATCATCAACATCGGGTCTGAAGAGATAAAGAAAAAGGTAAAGATTGGGGTTAGTCTGCAGGCTGAGGTAAAGAGGGAATTGATTGGTATGCTACGTGAATATGTGGATATCTTCTCCTGGTCATATCAAGATATGCCAGGGTTGGATACCGACATCGTTGTACACAAGCTACCACTAAAGGAAGACTGTCCTTTGGTGAAGCAAAAGTTGAGAAGAACTAGCCATGATATGGCTATGAAGATCAAGAAGGAAGTTCAAAAGAAGTGGGATGATGGATTCCTTGCTGTGACTAGTTACCCGCCTTGGGTAGCTAACATTGTGCCGGTACCAAAGAAAGATGGCAAGGTCCGGATGTGCGTCGATTATCGGGATCTAAACAGAGCAAGTCCAAAGGATGACTTTCCATTACCTCACATTGATGTGCTAGTAGATAACACCACTCAGTTTTCGGTATTTTCTTTCATAGATGGCTTATCCGGGTACAATGAGATCAAGATGGCACCGGAAGACATGGAGAAAACGACGTTCATTACCCCATGGGGTACATTCTGTTATAAGGTTATGCCCTTTGGATTGAAGAATGTTGGGGAAACGTATCAACGGGCTATGGTAACTTTGTTCCACGGCATGATACACAAAGAAATTGAATGCTATGTGGACAATATGATTGCCAAGTCCCGGGACGAAAAAGAGCAGCTGGTCAATCTCAAAAAGCTGTTTGACATATTGATAAAGTACAGACTGAGGTTGAATCCAAACAAGTGCACTTTCGGAGTGTGTTCCATTAAATTGTTGGGTTTCATTGTTAGCCAGAGGGGGATCGAGGTAGATCCTGCAAAAGTAAAAGCAATACAAGACATGCCTGCACCGAAAACAGAAAAAGAGGTGTGTGGGTTTTTAGGGAGATTGAACTACATTTATCAGTTTATATCTCATCTAACTGCCACATGCGAGCCAATCTTCAAATTGTTAAGAAAAGAACAAACGGTCGGGTGGAATGAGGATTGTCAAAGAGCTTTTGAAAAGATAAAAGAATATTTGTAGGAGCCTCCGATCCTAACGCCTCCAGTTCCAGGACGGCCACTTATCATGTACTTGACTGTGTTAGAAGGGTCAATGGGGTGTGTGTTAGGCCAACATGACGAGTTTGGTCAAAAAGAGCATGTCATTTACTACCTTAGCAAAAAATTTACCGACTGTGAGTCTCGTTACTCACTGCTCGAGAAAACTTGTTGCGTTTTGGTATGGGCTTCTCGCCGACTGAGACAGTACATGTTAACCCACACCACATTGCTAATCTCAAAAATGGACCCTATCAAGTATATTTTCGAGAAACCAGCATTAACCGGAAGGGTTGCAAGGTGGCAAATGATCTTAACAAAGTATGACATACAGTATACTTCCCAGAAAGCCATCAAGGGAAGTGTGTTGTCAGATTATCTTGCACAGCAACCACTTGAAGACGACTATAAGCCGATGAAGTTTGATTTCCCTGATGAGGACATCGTGTACCTCAAGGCAAGAGATTGCGAGGAACCACTTCCGGAGGAGGGGCCAGACCCTGAATCCAAATGGAAGTTGATGTTTGATGGGTCAATCAATATCAACGGACGTGGATGTGGTGTTGTTCTTATCACTCCTGAAGGTGTTCACTTTCCCTTCGGGCCAGAATTACTTTTGGCTGTACCAACAATGAAACGGAATACGAGGCGTGCATAATGGGAATAGAGGAGGCTATTAATCTTCGGATTAATACCCTTGATATATTCGGAGATTCATCCCTCGTTATCAATCAGATTACCGGCAAGTGGTATACACATCAAGAACACTTAATTCCTTATAGGGATTATGCCAGAAGACTGTTTACGTTCTTCACAACGGTTAAGCTTCAATATATACCATGAGATGAAAATCAATTTCCCGATGCATTGGCTACTCTTTCTTCGTCCATCAAAGTCTTGTGTTGGAACTATGTGCCCAGGATTGACATTTCCAGGCTTGACGCACCAGCTTATGTTTTCTCTATAGACGCAGTGTCTGATGAGAAACCTTGGTACTTTGATATTAAGATTTTCCTGGAAAAACAAGAATACCCAGCTGGGGCATCATCCAATGGCAAGAAAACCTTGAGACGACTTGTTGCTAGCTTCTTCTTGAATGCAGACGGAGTTCTGTACAAGAGGAACTTTGACATGGTCTTGCTCAGATGCGTGGATAGACACGAAGCAGACTTGTTAGTGCAGGAAGTCCACGAGGGATCTTTTGGTACTCATGCAGGAGGACATTCTATGGCTAAGAAGTTGTTGAGATCGGGATACTATTGGCTAACAATGGATGCAGATTACTGTTCGTACGCCCGTAAGTGCCACAAGTGCCAGATATATGCTGACAAGGTGCATGTTCCTCCTACCCCACTCAACGTCATGTCATCTCCTTGGCCCTTTTTTATGTAGGGCATTGACATGATCGGGAAGATAGAGCCTACTGCTTCAAACGGTCATCGTTTCATCTTGGTTGCGAATGATTATTTCACCAAATGGGTTGAAGCATCATCTTATGCCAATGTCAGTCGTCAGGTGGTAGCCAGATTTCTGAAAAGAGACATCATTTGCAGATACGGAGTGCCCGAGTGAATCATTATTGATAATGGTTCCAACTTAAACAACAAGATGATGGCAGAACTGTATCAGGGCTTCAAGATTCAACATCACAATTCTTCTCTTTACCGACCAAAGATGAATGGCGTGGTAGAGGCAGCTAACAAGAATATTAAGAAGATTGTGCAGAAGATGGTTGTCACTTACAAAGATTGGCATGAAATGTTACCATTCGCACTACATGGGTACCGAACGTCAGTCAGGACGTCAACTAGGGCAACTCCTTTCTCATTAGTGTATGGCATGGAGGCAGTCTTTCCTGTTGAGGTAGAAATTCCTTCATTACGTGTGATGATGGACGTGAAGCTTGATGAGGCTGAATGGGTATGTGCCCGATATAATCAGTTGTGTCTAATTGAGTAAAGAGATTAGCGGCTATTTGTCATGATCAGCTTTATTAGAGAAGAATGAAGCAAGCATTCGACCAACGAGTATGTACTCGGGAGTATCAAGTAGGCGAGCTTGTACTCAAGAGGATCATTCCTCCAGGTTCAGATCCCAGGGGCAAGTGGACTCCGAATTATGAAGGCCCATTCATAGTAAAGAAAGTTTTCTATGGTGGGGCGTTGATGCTCACTACTATGGATGGAGAAGATTTCCAGTCTCTTGTTAACTCGGACGCAGTTAAAAAATACTTCGCATAAAAAGACCCACTGGACACAAAAACAGAATTAAAGTCCAGGCAAGAAAAGGGCGTCCCGACGAGCTAAAAACAGAATAAAAAGATCGGGCAAAAGTTAGGGAAAATAAATAAAAAAATGTACACCCGCTGAGTTGAAAAGCCACATCGGACAGCTCAGGCAAAAAAGGGTATCCCGGTGGACTGAAAACCCGAAAGGGCGATCCACTCAAAACAAGGGAATAGGCGAACAACTGCGGTCCGGGTAATCTAAACCAAATCATCGTTTCATGCAGTCTGACAATATCAAAAGGATAGGAATCAGTCCTCTCGTCTTCTTCAGAAAGCAAAGGCAAGAACAGAAAGTCTTGAAGACATGTTGGTCATAGCAGGAAGGAAACTCATTGGAATGTCGTGTACATTGCCATTAGGATAGTTTCTTTTCTCAATTTTATGGTAGCCACCTCTTTCCAGGTAGTTGCTTCCTGATATAAAACTTTTCCTGTTCAGAGGCCACTCAATGAATGAATATTCAGTCAAAAGCCGTGTTGTGTTGTGTTGTGTTTACTTTGCAAAAATGTCCTGAATTTTTGGCTAAAAGAGCATTGCATATGAAACATGTTGATTTTTCTAAAAAAATTGATGTTGCAGGGAAACAATTAAAACTGTCTTTAAGTGTCGGGTGACAATGGATGAACAAATCATACCATGCAAGTCCCCAGGGCACATGTGTGTATGTTGTTGTTGCAGGTTTTGCAGGGCGATGTTGTATTTCCCCAAGTGGAGAGCGCTCCCCAGCTGAGCTAGAGCGAGTGGAGTCCTCGGCGAAATATCAAACCTAATCAACGAGATGCCCTCCCTCAAGCGGTGGTTGTTCTTTACAAGAAAGACGTAGTTATCCTCAGTAGAGTTCAGATGGAACCTTCCCCAGCTGGGTCAGAGTAGGGTGGTATCCCCAGAAGAACTTCAAACAAGAGGTTTGTCCCCAATCGGAGTCTTTGTGTCAGAATGGGATATTCCCAACGAGCAACTGAATGCTTATTTCCCCACAGAGGCAGAACTTTCAGAATTCTCTCCCCAGCCGGAGTCTTGACCAAGCCGCTTCCTCAGCCGGGTCGGAAGTTCGTCTTCTCCCCACAGAGTTCACGATTGGGACTTGCTCCCATCATCGGAATATTCCCCAGAGAGGTCGCCATTCTTTAGCCTTTGTGAGGATACCAACCGTCGTTCATCTCCCCAGTCGGAGTTAAGCATCATCAAAGCATCTTGACTAGGCTCCCCTGCAGAGTCGTGATTGTTGTTGCCAATCAGGGCACTTTGTTCATTGCTCGTCTGCATCTCCCCTGCACTCGTCTGTGTGTGATGTGTTTGATGTTTGATATTTATCGTTTGCATTCCCTAACACTTGTATGTGTTTGATATTTGTTGGATGTTTTTCTGCATTCCCAGCACCCGCTCGTTTGTGAATTATTCTTCGTTTGATAATCCCTAGCAGAGTTGTTTGAGATCAGTTTGATGCTCGTTTGCTTTCCTCAGCAGTCTCCTGTGTTTGGCATTTGCTCATTGCTCGTATGCAATTCTTAGCACTCGTCTGTGTTTGATTCTCATTTGTTGCTCGTATGCTTTCCTCAGCAGTCGCCTGTGTTTGGCATCTACTCATTGCTCGTCCGCATTCCTCGGCACTCGTATGTGTTCGATGATTCTCGTTTGTTGCTCGTCTGCATCCCCCCAACGCTCATCTGTTTTTGGTATCTGTTTAAAACTCGTTTGCGTTGTTTGGGTACTCATCTGTATTGCTACTCCAAATGCTCGTTTGTATTGGATCTCTGGTACTCGTCTGCGTCTGTATTGCTACTCCAAATGCTCGTCTGTGTTGGATTTCTGGTATTCGTCTGTATCAGTGGCTGATATTCGTCTGTATCATCCCCTGAAGTGCTCGTTTGTGTTTCTTAGATCATCGTCTGATATTCGTTTGTATCATTGACTTATAGCACTCGTCTATGTGCTCTTGATGGTCATCCAATGCTCGTCTGTGTTGAAGAGGTTTGAAGTCTTGACGGTGGGATTAAACATCAAAATGGTTACCGGTCTTGGTGTAACAAGTTTATCCGAAGGAGGTTCGTCTGTCTCAAAGACCACTTATCTATGCAAGATTTGTGAAGAGGGTTCGTCAAATCCTAATGTTGCACCTGGCGTAACAGGTTTGCTCAAAGAAGACTCGTCTGTCTTAGACCTTATATCCACGGATAATATATGAAGAGGGTTCGTCTATCCTGATTATGCATATATATCCCACAGACTTAAGTGCATCGCCGGTCCTGGCGTAATAGGTTTATCCGAAGGAGATTCGTTTGTCTCAGTTTATATGTTGCAAATGTATGAAGATGGCTCGTATGCCCATTTCCTGGCGTAACAGGTTTGTTTGAAGAGGGCTCGTACGTCCAGTCCCTGGCTTAATAGGTTTTCTCAATGAAGACTCGTCTGTCTAGGTTTTTCTATCCAAAGTAACAATTCAATTTGGAAGGAGCTCGTCTGCTTTGTCCCCGCTTCAGTCGCCAAAACGTCATTTGGTTGGGTTTATTTCCCATTTCTTGCATTCTCCAGCAGAGTGCAAATTCCAGGTCTTCTTGGTATTCAACCACAGTTTATCTTGAACGATCGATAGTTGTGATATCGTCCTCTTTAGGTTAACAGTTGCTTGAATAGGGGCAGCTGTAACACCCCAAATTTGCCCTCTCCTGTTTAGCATCATCATCATATCATAATCATCATAAGCATGTCATGTCCTTAGCATTTTTGCATAGAAAGATAAAGCATAGCACTTGCATGTTCTAGCATAAGGCATATGATCAGTCATCCGGGAAATTTGAACCACTATAAGTCAAAGTCAAGGCAAACTCTGTATCATGTTCAAGGCCCTAAAAAGGGATTGAGGATCAAAATCAGGTCAAAACGGTTGGCGTCGGGTTATTCTTGAGGTTTCCCACCAAAAGGAGGGAGAATTCAAAATTCACTGGCATTAACCGGTTAACGCTTTGGTTAACCGGTTAACGGCTGCGAATTTTGAATTCCAAGAGCAAATTCAGCATGTGTTTTGGCTACAAATTTCCAATTTTCTGATTTTTTTATTCATGTGAATTGTGGAGAAGGATCTAAATCACTAATCCAAACCTAATTCCATTGCTAAATCCTAATCACTTTCCCAAGCCATGTTTTTTTGGATCCCATGCCTAAATTTTGGGCCCCAAACCTAAACCATATTTAATCCATTTCCCTCCAAACCAAGAGGGGAGCTCTCTCATTTTTTCACTTCTCATTCTGAATTTTCACTCTTCTCTCTCATTTTCTCTCCCACGTTTTCCCAAATTCACTAAGAGTTCCTCTTTGGAGATCACATAACCTTGCCTTAAGGTGTGTAGATCTTGGAACTAGACCTCCATCCATAGCTTCTTGGCATCATTTTGCTGGTTTAATTGGTGATTCAGATCTGGTTTGGGGTTTAGAAGTGCTTTTGGATCCAAAATTCTGCATCAAGACCCTTTGCTTGCATTTATTTTGCATGGAATGTGAAGCTTAGCACCGGATCTTCAAAGTTCTTCGCGAGATCTCTCATTTCAGGCTCGAACAACAATTACCAAAGCATACCTCAGCTTTGTAGGTTGGTTAATTTCAGATCCAGATCTGTTTTAGCTTATTTGCATGCTTGTGCTTTAGATCCACCATGTGCTTGCGTATTTGCTTGTGTTGCTTGAATTGATTGGTTGATTTGTAGTCGGATCTATGTGTTAATGTCATGAGCTTGATGATGCTAATTAATGTGAATTGATCCGTTTATTTCATGCATAATTGATTGCTGGTCTGGTGTGTGATTATTTGGATAAGCTGGTTTTGAGTTGATTTTCTACAGGAATTATTTCTGTTTTGACAGTGTTAACCGGTTAACGCTTTGGTTAACCTGTTAACGCATCCTTTTTTGTGCTGTTTTCTGCAGGTTTGAACTGGTTAACCGGTTAACACTGAAGCAAAATGTCATTTTGGAGTTGTTTTGAGCTTGTTTGATCCCCTTACATGTTTTAATTGCCATGGATCATAGTATGATCATTGAATATGATTGTTTAGGTTGATTTGCTTGTTGGTTGATGCATGTTCTCGACACGTAAATGCTTGTGTGTGCAATTTGACATGTTGTATGATCTTTGTTGATGTGAGCTTTGAGCATGCCATTTCCATGATTATATTGATGAACATGTGCTGGATTTTTGCTAACACATGCAGGGGCTTATGGTAAGAGAAGTGTGGATGTTCATCCACATTTCAACTCTTCGTCTTTCCTTTTTTTTAAGTTGCTTTCTCTTTGTGTTTTGATGCGCCTTATGCCATCATGTGATGCCTTCTCTTTTCTTCCCCCTTTAGGAGCAACTTATCTCCTTTAGAGGAGTAAATGGCTGGCTAGCTTTCTTTTCCTCTCTTTTGCTCCTCTTTGGTTCTTCTTTTCTCTTAGGATAGTTGAAACCTCATTAACCTCATGACCACTTCTTGCATGCTAACATTAGGATTAGTCTTTCCCCATTAGACTTTTTCCTTTTTGCTCCTTTGGTTCTTTCTCTTCTCATGTCCAAATAAAACCTAAAAAAAAACATTAATAAAGAAAGAAATGACTTCTTGTGTAATAGCCTTATTCCATGGGGCATATGTATTCATTCCATCTTGGAATAGTGCATTTGTCTAAGCATGATGCACAAGTCGGATCATGAAGTCATCTTCATCAAGAAAAATCCTAAAAAATACTTCTTCATTTTTAATCACCAAAACACTTAATAAATTCAACAAGTCGATGAATTTAGGCCCTTGCCTTGGAAACAAGTCTTGGATAAGTTCTCCTTGCTTGGTGTGCTTGTTCTATTATTCCATCTTGGAATGTAGTAGCATGTACACATTCCATGGAAGAGAGTTTGAGTTTATTCTCTTGTGCCACACCAAATAAAAGACTTCTAAAAAACACAAACAAACAATAAGCGTCTCCTTCGGGACTTCTTTTCTCATCTCCTTCGCTCTGTACGCGAACTTGCTCCTACTTGTCATTTTGCAAGACGGTTACGCACTCGTTGTCCGAGCCTGCAACACCTGAGCATTGACATAGGCAGTTCATGCCTTAACTCACAAGCAATCTTTCCACCCCTAGTTAGGGGTACTATGACGACTCTGATCCTCATGTCTAGATAAGGTACGTAGGCAGCGGGGTAGGGCCCGTTCGAGCACAATCTTTATTTTCCCTACATTTTTCCTCTTTGTTTTCTTTTCAGTTCCTTTCTCATTCTAGTTTAGTTCCTTTTCTTTGCAGCAGCTTTCGTTTCTTCACCCTTTGAAACAGTTTTCTTTACAAGCGTGGATCTCGTCGGGTACGGCGGACGATTTGGGGTGCTAATATCTTCCTAGGTCGTAACCGACTCCCGAACCCAGTCTCTTTTGTTCGCAGGACCTGTGTCCTTCCTTCCTTTTCTTCTGGTTTGTGCAGCATTACCATTCCCATTCCTTCGGGATAAAAATTCCTGGCTGGCGACTCTACCTCTTTTCGTGCCACTTTCGCGTTTGTACCAAGATGGAAATCTAGGGAGCGATAGGTAACACATGCAACATTGTCTTCATACAAAATTGTTGGATTATTATCAATTGGTAAACCAGGTGCTCCTTAGATATGTCTAGTTACCAATCGTAACCATCTACATTCTTTACTTGCTTTATGAAGAGCAATTACTTCATCATGATTTGAAGAAGTTTCTACAAGTGTTTTCTTTTGTGATCTCCATGATATTGCAGTGTTACCATATATAAATATATATCCAATTTGTGATTTAGCATTATGTGGATCTGACAAATATCATGCATCTGCATAACCAAGCAAAACTGGTTTTGTATTGTTAGAGTAAAACAAACCATGTTCAGATGTACCTCAAAGATATCGAAATATTTGATTTATTCCTTTCCAATGTGTTTTAGTAAGACACAAACAAAAGCTATATCAGGTCTTGTATAGTTAGCAAGATACATGAGTGCCCCAATAGCACTGAGGTATGGTACTTCAGATCCAATATCTTCTTCATTAACTTCCTTGGGTCTAAAAGGATCATTTGTAATGTTTAGTGTTATACCTATCATTGGAGTACTTAAAGGGTTTGTTTTGTCCATGCTAAATCTTTTTAATATCCTATCTGTATAATTTGATTGATGTACAAATATACCATTTTTAGTATACCCAATCTGTAAACCAGGGCAAAACTTTGTTTTTCCCAAATCTTTCATTTCAAATTCTTTCTTTAAGTAATCTTTTGCTTCCTTTATTTCTCCATTAGTTTCAATGATATTTAAATCATCAACATAGACAACAATTATTACCAAACCAGAGATTGTTTTTCTTATTAAAACACAAGGACAAATATGATTATTTTCATATCCTTCTTTAAGCAAATATTCACTTAGTCTATTATACCACATGCACCCTGAGTGTTTTAATCCATACAATGATCTTTGCAGCTTAATTGCATACATTTCTCGAGGTTTTAATGTCCCAGGCATTTTAAATCCTTCTGGGATTTTCATGTATATATCAGTATCAAGTGATCCATACAAATAAGCAGTAATAACATCTATAAGGTACATATCAAGTTTTTCAAATACTGATAAACCAATTAAATAACAAAAAGTAATGGCATCCATAACAGGAGAATAAGTTACCTCATTATTGATTCCTAGTCTTTGATAAAAACCTTGTGCAACAAGGCGAGCATTGTATTTGACAATCTCATTTTTCTCATTTCGTTTTCTTACAAAGACCCGTTTATACCAACCGGTTTCACATCTTTTGGTATAGTTGTAATGGGGCCAAATAGTTTTCGATTTTTAAGAGAATTTAATTCAGTATCTATTGCATCATTCCAATTACTCCAATCATGTTTATTGTGACATTCATTCATAGTTTTTGGTTCGGGATCATCATTTTCATTCATAATTTCACATGCAATGGATAATGAAAATATTTCATCTATATTTATACATTTTCAATTCCACAAAGTTCTTGTATAAACATAATTAATTGAAATTTCAATATCATTCTTGTTTTCATTTTCATTATCAATGATCTTATTATCATTATCTTGCACTTCTTCGAGAGCATGGTTTTCAACCGTGGATTTATTATTATCTAGTGTATTTTCAAGATCACTTTCAATCAAATTCACCTTTTCCATTCCCTTTCTTTTTCTGGAATTTTTGTCTTTGGATCCCATAGGTCGACCACTCTTCAAGTGTGCCTTTGATGTACTTGCTACATCATTTATACCCACTTACAAAGTCCCATTTATACCCAACCGGTTTTAAACCTTTCAATGGATGATCATATGTACTTTCAACTATTTTATGCATCATTGTTGAACCAGGGTGACCTAAACAATCATGCCATAATGTCATCGTTTTGGGATATTTATTTATAATCAAATTACATTCAATTGCATAAGTATAATGTAATCCAGAAGGCAATTTTGGTAGTTTTTCTAAGATTTTCTTCTTTCCCAAAACATTAGCAGTAATATTAATGTATTTCATGTTACCTTCAGTTGCACTTTCAATATCATATCCTTGATGATATATGTCATTAAAACTCAACAAATTTCTCTTTGATTTTGGAGTGTATAAAGAAATATTAATGACAAACTTTGTCCCATTTAGTAATATGAACATATCATTATTTGTTCCTTCAATCAAATATGCAGGACCTGAGATTGTATTTATTACACATGTAGTAGGATTTATTCTAGTAAAATATTTCTTACTTTTGAGTATTGTATGGGTAGTCGTATTGTCCGGAATGCAAATGTCTTTGACACGTTCCATGTCTAACCTTATTAAAATAAAAATAAGAGTAAATAGAGAGTAAGTCAATAACATATTTAACTTTTTATTTCATGCAAACATAACATACATATTCTTGAGTTAATACATATTCCAAATATAAAGTTAATACAGGCATAACACACATTATTCAAATAGTTACTTAATCCATTGTTCCTTCAACAAAATTAGCAGTCTCAAAATACGTATTATCATTTATGGGTTCAATATCATTAAAATTCACTTGTTTTCCCTTTTCTTCTATAGAAGTCATTTGTCTTTTACACAAATGTTCTAGTATTTTACACACCTTAGACCAATGATCTTTCTTTATGCATCTGTAGCATACATCCTCATAATTTCTTGAGGGACCTTCATGGATATACTTGCCCTTTCCTTGGCAATTCCAATAATTTTGGTCATATCTGGGAGATCTATAATTATTCATATGACCTCGTCCACGTCCTCTACCACAAAAATGGTTTCGACCGTGAAAAAAGTTCCGACCATGATATCTTCCTGGATTGTGACTATCAAAACGAGCACAACCATTATTACCATCAAACCAAACATGGCCACCACGTCTCTTAATACGATTAGAGCCACCACGCCCACGGTTAAAGATTTTGGCGTTAATTTCAGGACATGTTATTGTTCATGTGGATCGTGTCTGGTGGTTTTTTATAAGGAGCTCGTTATTTTGTTCTGCCAACAGAAGAGCTGCAACTAAATCAGAATACTCAGTGAATTCCCCCATTCTATATTGTTATTGCAATAATACTTGGGATGCATGGAAAATTGAAAAAGTTTTTTCCAACTTTTCTTTTTCAGTTATAATTGTGCCACAAAATTCAAGTTGTGCTATAATTTGGTGCATAGCAGAGTTATATGCAATGACACTTTTATAATCTTGGAAGCTTAACTTGTTCTACTGGTCCATTAATGAGGGTAATAAGACTTTTTTCTGATGTCCAAATCTTACTTTAATTTTGTCCCACAAAAGTATGGGATCTTTAGCATTTGAATATTCTGTTTGCAATACATCATCAAGATGATGCTTGATTATTCTGTTCACTTTTGACTTTTTCTTTTCCATTTCATTTGGGTTGTCTGTTGATTTTCCAGAATTGTCTCCTTCAAGTATTTTGTTAAGTCTCTCACATGTAAGGTATTCGATCAAATTGTTATTACATGTTATGAAGTTGTCCCCGGTTATGCTTAGGATTTTGAATTGATGCTTAAGATTTGACATGATTATATCTATAATTCAGATGAACATAATCTAAATTTAATACATAATATATATATATATATATATATATATATATATATATATATATATATATATATATATATATAAAAAGAAAACTCACTTCTATCTATTAACAACAAGACACGTGGATGATATTTCCCAAATCTAAAAAATTTTCCAAACTTTTCAAACTCTTTCAGCTTCCCCATCCCCATATTCGGTTATGGTATTTCCAAACTTTCCAAACTCTTTCAGCTTCCCCTTCCCCATCCCCATATTCGGTTATGGTATTAAAGTTATGGTTTCAGTAACGAATTCATCTTCATATTCCCCTTCCTTTCTTATTCTTCTTCTTCCATATAACCTCACTGAAAAATCATTCTATTTCTCACTCCTATTATTTGTCTCTCTTTTTCTCATGCTCTTTATTTTTTTAGTTTTTTTTTTCATCTGATTAATTTTTGTGTGCTAATTTTGCAGGACTATAATGATATGTGACAAGAACCTCGAGATCTGAATACTCATCTCGTTAATATGTATTTTTAATATGTATTTTTTAAATATTTTCATTGAAAAAACTCTTTTTCATTCTATTTTTTAATCCTCTTATCCTTCTTTCTTTTTCTCGGGTTCTTTTTTTTTCTTTTCATTTCATTTTGTAGATAGATAAGTAGATAAGAAAAAGGAAACGAGGATATATAACATGTTTTTCTTTTCATTTCTTTTTTTTTTCTTTCCATTCACTTTATAAGGTTACTTTTTCCAAATCTGAACTATAATGAGATGAAACAAAAACCTCAAGATCTGAATACTAATACTCATATGAGTTAGTATTTATTTTTCAAATATTTTGTAGATTTGATTCATATTTTTTTTCAATCTCTTATATTTGATCTTATTGTTCTTACATGTTCCGAAAATATTTTTATGAAAACTATTATCACTATATTATTATTATTATTATTATTATTATTATTATATTATCCTATTATTATTATTATTATTATTACTATTACTATTATTATTATTATTAAACACTATTGTTATATATTACCGTAAGAATATGTGAAGAAAAAAAATTATTAATTTTTTTGACATCTTTTTCATGTGGTAGATCAACTAATATGAAGATGAAAAAATTTAAGTAATATTCATAATTTAGTAATGATTTATTTTATTTATTTTAAATTAAGTTTTCTTTTTTATGTTATATAATTTGTTATATATATATATATATATATATATATATATATATATATATATATATATATATATATATATATATATATATATATATATATATATATATATATATATATATATATATATATATATATATATATATATAAGAAGGGAAAATAAACTTTTAAATTGAGAGAAAAAATAGTTAGAGAGAATCCTATGAAATTTTTGGTTAGGTTTATTTTAGAAAAAATTATATTATTTATTTTAATTTAATGTCTTTTATCATCATTATTATAATTATTCTATTATTTAGAGAAAATGATATAAATGATGAATAATAAGAGGGGATAAATACATTAAATACTAAAAATATTATTAGACAAGATATTGAATAGTCATTGATTGGAAAATATATTGAATGGAGAAGACATTGAATATTATAAATATCAGACATGGAAAAGAAATTAAAAACAAACATCTCAAATAAAATGTTAAAATTTGGACCTTTCAGTATTTTTTAATTTAATTTTCTTAAAGTCATAATTTGATATCGGATTTTAAAATAATTGGTATAAAACCATAAATATTAAAAATAATAATTTTATATTGAATTTTTAAAATGTTAGTTAATATTATAATTTTTTAATCAAAGAAATAATTTTAGAATTTATCAAAACTTAGTTAACGGATTTGTAAAAGTTAATTGAAAGTTTTCATTCTCAATAAAATTAATCAATGAATCTTTTATCATTGGTATCGCATACATTATTGATATATGAAATTAAAAATTAAAAATTATTATTATTTTATAATCGTTATATCACATGCAATAAATATTTATAGAAGATTATTTAGAGAGTCATAGAACCAATATCTATCACTATCATTTTTTTATAATTATTTCAACTAATTTTTTTCAATTATATTTAATACTCCAGTACTTATTTTTAAATTAGATTTAAGATTTAATAAAATTTAATTATAGAATTAAATATATTTTTAATATAATAATTTTATTTTTCATCCTTTTAAATATAATAATTAAATATATTTTTTATAGAAACATTATATATTCAAAGTGTGGAGATATTCAAAAAGTATATATATAAAGATAAATTTTATTTATAATAAAAATGAAAAGAATATTTTCTTGACAAAAATTTATCTATAATTAATCAAATTTTATTTATAATTAAATATATTACTAATAAAAAATAAACAAGAAAATATTTATAAGTAAATAGATAGTTGTTAGGTTTATTTTAGAAAAATGTTATATTATTTATTTTAATTTAATGTCTTTTATCATCATTATTATAATTATTCTATTATTTAGAGAAAAAGATATAAATGATGAATAATAAGAGGAGATAAATACATTAAATACTAAAATATCAGACCAAATATTATATTGAATGGATAAGACATTGAATATTGTAAATATCAATCATTGAATATTGTAAATATATTGAAAAAAATTAAAAACAACCCTCTCAAATAAAATGTTAAAATTTGGACCTTTCAACCAATCAAGATTTGCATTTTTAATTTTTTTTAAATCATGATTTTATATCGGAATTTAATTAAAGTCAAGATTTTTAAAGTCATGATTTGGATTATAAAATATTTGGTATAAACTATAGAAGATTGTACCATATACCCTTACACTTTGACCTATACCCCTACAAAATTTTCAAAATATCAAGTATAACCCTGATATTATTTTATTATTTTATTATATTAATTTTTACCATTTATGTCAGACCGTCAGAGTTCCGAAAATGATTGTTAATGTACTTTTAAACTTTAAATTACTATTTAACTCAATGTACCTATACAAGCAATTAAATTTTTTGAACGAAGAAAAATAATTCAAAATTATTTTTAACATATGATAAAATATTTTTTAAATTAAATAATCATATTATTCTATTTTAAAACAATTATATATATATATATATATATATATATATATATATATATATATATATATATATATATATATATATATATATATATATATATATATATATATATATATATATATATATATATATTTTGTTCTGGACTACCCCAATTCCCAATATTGGGCCAAGCCAACCAATCCTATAGTTGTGCTCGACGTCGAGCAGAATTAGGAATGATGGCCTCTGTCGAGCATGAGCATACCGACCACGACGAAGTTCTCTAACGGCTAGTTTTGACCGTTGCCTATTTTTACGGATTCCTCGATCCGCGCCTCACAATATGGACCAATGATCTTCCATTTAGCCCCTTATATAAACCCTCTCATCTGGGAGGGTCAGGTATTCAATCTCTCTGACCTTTATTCTTGTACTTGCCCACTCTTTGCTCGGTTACTTACTTTAGCATCGGAGTGCTTTGCAGGTACACCCCTTTTTTTCTCCTCACCGACCGTCTTTCATCAGCTCTCGAAGTCAGCCGCATCGGATCCTGATCTCCAGGCACGATCAGGTGGCGCCGTCTGTGGGAAACTGATTTCCCCGTTCTTCTTTCAAAATCTTCAAAGAACCAAAGTTTTAACGAAATCCATGGCTGCTCGGGACAACCAAGAAAACCGATCAAATGATGGCATGATTCTCACACAACGTGAGAGCAACATCTATCCCCCTCCGCACGAGGAAACTGTGCAAGACCATCCAGACGGGAAGACATCATCGCCTTCACCCGATCGCGATCAACCTCTGGAAAGTCGCCCAGAAACTTTCTTTCCCTCGACTCCTTCGGGGTCTAATTTCGCCGCGCTGGCCGAGATCCTGAACCAGACAAACCTGCTGCTCCTCGTCCATGGCGATAAAATCGTCCGTCTCGAAGATAAGTCTCGTCGACCACCGTCTCCCACGATTCCCCAAAGAAGGCATACTCCTTCTCCTGCCAAGAAGAAGAGGAAAGGGCACGCTGACGAATCAACGGGTGACAAGCGTCTTCGTCAGTCTTCCCCACGATATTCTCCTACAAGAAAATCGAGAAGGAGCAGATCAAGATCTGCCTCTCCCCAGCGAACGAAGAAACGTGCTCACAGGTCTCCTTCGTTCAACTCTAGTGACGACGAGGACGCTCGGGGTCCCCTTTCATCTGAAATCATGGCAGCTAAGCTTCCAAGAGGTTAAGAGAAGCCCCCACCGCTAGGCTCGTACGACGGAACCACAGATCCAGACGAGCACATCGAGAATATCGATGCGTTGCTCGACTATCGAGGAGTACGGCGAGCAATCAAATGTCTCCTTTTTCCTACGACGCTGAGGAAATGAGCGATGACATGGTACAAAAGCCTCGAAGCTGAGTCCATCACCTCCTGGAAACAACTTGGATGCACGTTCTCCAGGCACTTCACCGCATCAAGGCGGCACCCGAAGACAGAAGCTTCGCTCGAAGCGATCATCCAGGGGAGGGACAAACCTTTACGAACATACATCGAAAGGTTCAATAAAGAAGCGGTCCAAGTATCCACGACCGACGACATGAAAAAATATTTGCTGGAACGAGGATTATGCCCGTCGATGGATTTTCATAGGGCGGTCGGCATTGAGACCCCGGCCACCCTCGACGCGTTCTTACTGAAAGCCCAAGCCTACATTCAGTATGAGGAAAAATAAGCGACCAGCTCGATAAGAGACGCTCGACGCCGTGAAGATGCCAAGCCTCACCAAGTCGATGAACCTTCGACATCTCGTCGAGGAGGAGACAAAAGAAAAGACGATCGCTCCCGTGAACCGCGGGAGCACCGAGGACCCGTCAGTCGGTTCCACGAGTACACACCTCTCCTAGCCTCCAGGGAGAAAATTTTGTCTGAATGTGCCAATTCAGAATTCAAACAGGCAGGGGTACATTTTCCAAGGCAACAACCCAACAAACCGGGCACGGATAAGACGAAATATCGCAGATTCCACAAGAGCCACGGCCACAACACATAGGACTGCATCCATCTCAAGGACGCAATCGAGATTCTCATCAATGAAGGGCACCTAAAACAGTTCACCAAATCCAGAGACACTCCTCGACAAGAAGCGCAGGAGACTCAAAAAGTCGAGGAAGCCATACCCATCCCTGCAGATGCTAACATGCAGGTCGTTCTAAGCATTTATCGCCCGGAGGATTTCTTCCTACAGGACCGCGCCGAGAATTCGGGGTACTTCTCCTCCCATAGCCCATGGGAAACTTTCTCTTCCGCAATGGTCATCTCGGGAGGAGGGTTCAATAAAATCACGGTCGGATCGTGAAACGGAAATTCGACCAGCTGATTGCGAAGGGGCCCGCGCAAAACGCCACCCTGGATCCACCAAGGGAAGGCTCGGTACCCCTTGCCTTTTACCGAGAAGAGCTCCTGGGAGGGGCGCCCAACGCCAGCATTCCTCTGCTCATCCGGGCACGCATGGCAAATTTCGATGTGAGAAGAATCCTGGTGGACCAGGGCAGATCATGCGACATCATGTACTCCCAGCTGTTTTCGACACTCCAGCTGAACGAGACACACTTAACTCCATACGTCGGATCAGACCTGCAGGGTTTCAACGGAGCAGTCTCCCGACCATGGGGTTATGTCGATCTATTTGTCACCTTCGGGGCAGGTGAGACAGCCAGGATGGTCAGGGTCCAGTTCCTAGTCGTGGACTGCCCATCGTTGTACCAATGCATCCTAGGACGACCAACATTAGCCGAGCTAATCGCCGTGCCATCCACCGTCCACCTGAAGATGAAATATTACACTACTTCAGGTAAGGTCGCCACATTACACGGAGACGTCGACGCTGCCCGCAGGTGTTTCGAAGCAGCATCAAAGGGTCTCAGCTCAATATCATACCAACCGAGTCCTCCAACATCAAATTCGCCAGATATTCCCAGGGTTTTCCCTCAGGTAGACTCGATCGACCTAGACTGCAGATTCTCGGACAATAGCGAGGGCATCCAAAGGCCAACAGAGTCGTTATCCCGACCAATACCGGATGGAGAGTTTGAATTAATTCCCCTAGGAGAGGACCCAGCTCGGTGCGTTAAAATCGGGGCACATATGCCCGACCTGGTGAAGCGACAGCTGGAAGCTTGCCTCAGAGGGAACGCAGATCTATTTGCCTGGAGCGCTGCAGAGATGCCGGGGCTCGACCCCGAGACAGCCTGCCACCACCTCTCCATTGACCCAACGCACAAGGCGGTCGCTCAACGCAGAAGGAAGCAGTCGACCGAAAAAACTGAAGCAGCTGAATCTGCTGTTAAAGACCTCCTAAAGGCTAAATTTGTAACCGAGGCCAGGTACACGACCTGGCTTTCAAATGTTGTACTTGTGAAAAAATCTAATGGAAAGTGGAGAATGTGCGTTGACTATACCGATCTCAATCGGGCATGCTCGAAAGATGCATACCCTTTACCTAACATTGATAAATTGGTCGACAATTCGTCCGATTTCAAGCTATTGTCCTTCATGGACGCCTACTCAGGATATAATCAGATACCCATGGTCGTGTCTGACAAATAATACACGGCCTTCATGACCGAATCGGGCAACTACTTTTACAACGTTATGCCCTTCGGTCTGAAGAACGCGGGCGCGACATATCAGCGCATGATGAATAAGGTTTTCCGAGCAGAAATCGGAGATATGCTCAAAGTATACATGGACGACATGATCGTCAAATCTCAACAAGAAACGGACCACGCGTCCCACTTACGAAAAGTGTTCGATCAGGCACGAAAGTGCAAAATGCGTTTCAACCCTGAGAAATGCACGTTTGGGGTCCGAGCAGGGAAATTGCTCGGATTCTACTTGACTGAACGAGGCATCGAGGCCAACCCCGACAAATGTCGGGCATTCGCGGAGCTCCCAACTCCTACTTCTAAAAAATCCATACAATCACTAAACGGGGTCCTTACCTCCCTCGCTCGGTTCGTAGCAAAATTCGCTCAACACGCTCTCCCCTTTTACAAGCTCCTCCGCAAAGAGGCAACTTTCGAGTGGACGGAGGAGTGCGAGCTAGCGTTGTCCCACCTAAAAAAGGCACTAAGTGAACCCCCAGTCTTATCCAGACCCGAAGGGAGGGAGGTACTTTATCTCTACCTCGCCGTTGCAAACGAGACAGTAAGCGCGACACTCGTGCGCGACCTACCCGAGGGGCAAAAGCCTGTTTATTTCACTAGTAAAGCACTCCATGGCCCGGAAATTCAATATCTCCAGATAGAAAAGGTGGCTTTGGCCCTCCTTCTCGCAGCCATAAGGCTACGCCACTACTTCCTGGCTCACACCATCATCGAGGGAAGACAAGCACTCAAAGCTCAAGCGCTGGCCGACTTCATGGCTGAACTTACTTTCACTGAGCAAGAGTCGAAAACCTCATCCAGATGGGTTATTTTCGTGGACGGAGCATCTGGCCCAGCGGGTAGCGGGGCCGGAATTATCTTGGAGAACGAAGAGGGAAACGTCATCGAAGTGTCCCTAACCTTATCTTTCCCCACTTCTAACAATCAGGAAGAGTATGAAGCTTTTCTAGCGGGCATACGG
Source organism: Lathyrus aphaca (assembly GCA_963966055.1). Lineage (NCBI taxonomy): Eukaryota > Viridiplantae > Streptophyta > Magnoliopsida > Fabales > Fabaceae > Lathyrus > Lathyrus aphaca. The sequence goes on along the minus strand of OZ014519.1, from coordinate 373,737,838 downwards.
CTCTGTTGCACCCCAAAATTTGCCCTCACAATACAAGACTTTGTGTTCTAAGAAGGTTCACAAGGTTCACAAGTTTCTCTACATTTACATAACCTTTCATGAGGTTCATGAAGTCTACAAGTTACTTCTTGAAGGTTTACAAGGTTCACAAGTTTCTCAACATGTCCATAACCTTTCATGAAGTTCATGAAGTCAACAAGTTACTTCTTGAAGGATCACAAGGTTCACAAGTTCCACAATGCTTTCAATACCTTTCCTGAGGTTCATGAGGTCTACAAAGCCACTTCATGAGGTTCACAAGCTTCACAATATCTCCCATGAGGTTCACAAGACATTTTATGATGGTTCACAAGGTTCACAAAGTTCACAATGGGTCAGAAGAGTTGACAATTCCCTCAGACAATGCACCTCCTAAGCAGTGCATCCAAAACTAGGGTTTTGACTTTAATCAGGATAAATGAACTTCCAAGACCTCAAGTGAGTTTCATAACATCTTATATGTGTATAAGAACCCCCATGACAAGTTTCAAGACTTTTCTCAAAAGTTTGCTCAGTCAGATGATCAGATAAGTCAAAATCAGTCAATACAGTTAAAAAGTCAAACTGAGGTCAACTGTGGTCAAACCAAAGTCAAACTTCATGATTTTTTGCCAACATCAGGTATATGAAGTAAAATTCATCATTTGATCAAGGGTTTATCATGATTCATCAAGGAGATTCCAGATCATCAATAATCAGGAGTTTCTAAATTAGGGTTTCCTCAGTAAAAGTCAACTGAACTTTGACCAGCCATAACTTTCACATACTTCATCACCAAGTCTCCATCCAAAGCTCATTTAGAAGGAAATTGAATTCTCTACAACTTTTATGTTGCAAGTTAAGCCCAAAAATGCTTCATTTGGAAGATATGACCTAAGACATTATAGGTCATTTCAAAAGTCAACAAAAAGTCAACAACTTCAAAAGGGCATAACTTGAGATTGGTAAATGATATGGACCTGAAACCAATGGGGTTGTTTATAGGACTCTTCAAGCTTTCCAAAAAGTCCAAGAACACCCTCATACCTTTAAAATTGAGGGAGATATGCTCTTGCAAATTTGGGCAATTTTGTGATGGTTTATATTGAAAATGGGGGTCTAGAAACAATTCCTTCCAAATGGGCTACCCAAGTTGTGATTCAATCCATACCATATCACTATGCACGACCCAATTGACCAAAATTCAGCATTTTTATTATTTTATTTTTATTTATTATTGATTTAATTCATAAAAATCATTTTAAATAAATATAAAATATGAAAATCTATTTTTGGAGGAAGATAATGCTTCTAGAAATTCTTAATTATTGATTAAATTTGAAAGAGAAAGGAATCATGTGATTAGTCCAAGAATAGCAAGTCTTCATGATCAAATATTTGAACTTTTACACCATGATCTTTTTCAATATTTTTTGGATCAAATCTTCACACAACCAATCCATATTTCTGACCTAATTCATTCTCATATAAGTATCAAACATAACCCTAGCCTCAAGAGACGATTTCCAGCAGCCAAAAGTGTAAGTTCATTGTTCAAAAAACTCTTCCAAAAGTCACATTCGGATTTTAAAATTCAGAGCACTACAAGGTATTTTGAGAACATGGTTGGTTTCCTTGATCATCATGGAACATAAACTGATCATTACATTGCCTCATAGCATCACATATTGATGAACCCGAATCAAGTTTTACCTTGAATTTCAATTTTTCGATTCTACTTATTTGTACATTATTAATGAATTTTGTTTGTGCTTTTGTGTTTGTGATGATCCAAGGAACGATTCTGGGCAATTAGATTGAAGCTTCATGACCTATATCACCTGCGGCCATTATTAGGGTTTAGAGCTCAATTTTAGGGTTTTATGATTGAACAAATATAAATGAATTCTGGACACATAAGAATGTTCTATGAGACCTAAGGATCATAAAACTGTAATCAATTTCATGAATCATTACTGTTTGGTGTGAGTTTGATTTTCGCAGGTCAAGAACCATGAAGAACTTGCAACAATATTCGCAGGAAAATTCAAAAGGAATTTCGCAGGTAAATTGGAGAAGACGAAGTTGCTTCCCGCGCGCTCAGAAATTCAAATTACGTTAATTTATTTTATGTTGTTTTGCTATTTTGTTATCACACGCGTGCTTGTGGTCCAGTGGTAAAAGGCTTGTGTGTGTAGCCAGCGTGACCTGAGTTCGAGTCTTGGACTCGCACATTGTTTTTTTCTATTTTTTCCAGGTAATGAAGCAGCTTAATATATTATGTTATATGGTCATTATACTGCCAGATAGGCTCTCCCAGCCAGGCGGTAACGCGTACTTGCTTGCATTCATAAGGTCCTGGGTACGAATCCCACCCCAGGCCTTTTTATTTCTTTATTTTCCAGGTTTTTCAAAACAAAGAACAAAACGTATTGGACTTGTTGCTTTGCTACCTGCGCATGGAATGGTCCAGTGGTATGCCTTGATGCTGTTAATCAAAACCTCCTGGGTTCAAATCCCAGCCAGGTTTGTTTTTGATATTTTTCTTGTTTTATTTTTTTGATTTCTTAATAATAATAATTCTCTATAAAATATTATTCAATAGTTATATTCATGTTTTTTTTAATTTAAAATTTGTTTTCTTTTTACTTTGTAAATAAATTATAATATATTAGTTAAAACAATTTTATATATAAACAAACTCTATTTTTCTAACAAACCCTAATTTATTTATTTTTAAAACCTAATTCTATTTTCTTCTAAATAAATTTATTTTCCAATTCTTAATGTAATTATTATATATATATATATATTTATTATAATTCTTATAAATTTTGTAAATATGATACTTAATATAATATTTTAAATATGACTAATTTTTCTTTTTTTTGTAAATATAATTATTTTATGAACATGATATTTAAAATTTATTTTCTTCATACAAGATGTAAATATTATTAATAATTGTTGATATAATTAGAAATAATTAAAATTTTGTAAATTTATAATTATGCTATATTTAGAACTTTATATTATAGTAATTATTTAATTATCTATGTTTCTAAATTAAAATCAAATTTTGTGTTTAATCATGTTATTATAATGTTTTCTTTATTTATTTCTATTATTGCTAATCATATTCTTATTGTTTGTTTATTATTATCTTAAATTTTTATCTTATTTTTCTAACCTTGTCTATTTTTATAATTATTATTGTTTCATTAAATTTAATTATTTTTACTAACTTTATTTATTCTTAATATTTTACTAATCCTATTTCTTAATTTTTATTACAACTAACCCATTATTTATTTATTGCTAAATTATTATTATTTGCTTATTTATTATTTTTTGCTTATTATATATATTTATATTTTGCTATTTATTTTTTTTTATTTTTTTATAATTATTATGTAAATGCTCCTGGATGTAAATTTTATAATTATTTAATTATTTCTGCTATGGTTAGTAATTAAGGAGTGCAAATATGTATTCTATGTAAAATAAATTTAGATCATGTTAATATAAGATAATTAAATTAAACACTCACACACGTAAGTCGATTTTTAATCGCCGTCTCACTTTCTAAGGTTATCCCTCAAGTTGCCTATGAATAAGGTCAAGTGGGGTGTATAAAGCAAGTCCCTTTAAAAAGAAAATCATCAAGTCCCTCATGGTTGCCTTTACGAATCGAGTCCCTTCGAAATAATGATGATAGTCCCTCCTAAATGCTTAATACACCCCACAGTTGCCTTCATAAAACAGAATGTCCCTCACATGTCCCTTTACATCCAAGGTAATGACTACCTACTCCTTAATAGTAGGGATAGTCTTACCAATGAAAGGATAAAGAACAAGAAAGACTTAAAACTTTAGGGTAGGTTCCTCTTATGTACTTGCTCACTTACAAAACTTTTCACACTTAACAAATTTCAAACAAATTTTCAAAAAACAAGTTTTTACGCATCCGTACATGGATCATTATTAACTATTCTGAAAATTTTTCTATTCACACACTACACTTTCAAAAACAATTTAAAGTGAGCTAAGTAACTAAGAGCCCATGGATAACCATGGATGTAAAGGGTGCTAACACCTTCCCTTTACATAACTTACCCCCCGGACCCAAAAATCTTTTAAAAGGTCTTTCCTGTTCTTTTATGCCTTTCCTTTGGATAAAATAAAAGTCGGTGGCGACTCTTGCTATCCGCAACATTACTTAAAGTCAGTTCTCCCACCGTGTTACAGAACTGGCGACTCTGCTGGGGAGTTGTAGTAAAAGAGGGGTACCCTTAGGAATTAGATCACTTTAAATTTGTTTGATTTGTTTGCTTTACTTTACTTGTTGGGTGCTCTTATGTGTGAAAGATCCTAACCCGGATCTAGTGTACCTTAGGTAAATGGCAATAGACCAAGGAAACTGTACGGCGTATACCGATATGGTTGATCTGGTGGCCATAGTTAGTGTGACTTCTTGGTTGGTGCTTATGTTCCTTAAGTCAAGTTGAGGATAATATGAGGCTGCCATATGTTGTCAATGCACTAACTAACTTTTAGAACCCTAGTTAACTCATCTTGGCCTTTAGAAGGTAGTGAGGTAACCGGCTTTGGTGCAGACTGAAGTTGGTTGACACTCGATACTACGCTCATTGAGATTCTAAACTTGGAGGGTTTTGGTTGGCAAGTAAGTTGCCTTCTGAACAACCACCCTTGTGAAGGATCAATGATATTGAGATCCCTTAGAACCTGGTTACTTTTGTAGGACAGGATGAACCATCTAACTTCAGGGGAGGGTACTTACCTTAAACCTCATGCAAGCCTTTAAACCTAGGGCTATGGTGTGACTTGTTTGTGTGTGCCACATGTTTGTGATTGAGCATAACATCATGACATCATCATGCATCATAAGCATATCATTTTCCCTAACCATTTCAAGGACCAAAGGATTTATCTTTGTTCTTTGTTGCAGGTCATGGCTTTTGCTCGTAGAAACACCATCATGATCAACTTTGTGGGGATACCTCCCAAGCTTAAAGAGTTGGTTTCTCAAGTGTCTGATTATTCCCAGTTCATCAAGAGACATGGTCACCTATTGGATCTAGTCACTTCAGGGTTCAATGAAGACATGATGAGTGTTCTGTTTCAGTTATTTGACCCCAAGCACCATTGCTTTACATTCCCCGACTATCAACTAGTTCCAACCATGGAGGAGTTCTCTAAACTTCTGGGCATCCCTGTTCTTGATCAAAGACCTTTCACAGGCTTGGAGAAAGAACTTAAACCAGAGGTTATTGCTGCAGCTCTACATCTGAAGAAGTCTGACATTGTTCTAGAAACGAGAAGTGGAGTCAAGGGTATTCTTGCTAAGGTATTAATGGATAAAGCTCAAATGTTCTTGAAGGCCATGAGCTATGATGCTTTTGAGGAGATCTTAGCCTTGCTGATTTATGGCTTAGTATTGTTCCCCAATCCAGATCAGTTCATAGATGTTCATGCCATCAACATTTTCCTGAGTCACAATCCAGTGCCTACATTGCTTGGAGACATCCTGCATTCTCTTCACACCCGTACTACAAGGGCAAGAGGAACTTTGATGTGCTGCATACCTTTGCTTTCTAGGTGGTTTATTTCTCACCTTCCTCGCTCAGTAATGAAGAATAAGCAAGGGTTCAGGTGGTCCAAGAGGATCATGTCACTTTCTCACTCAGATATCCATTGGTGCTCCAGATCTATGGAGAATGTCACCATCATTGACCGTTGTGGGGAGTTTCCTAATGTGCCACTTCTAGGCATAAGAGGAGGCATCACCTACAACCCCTCTCTAGCTTTACGACAGTTTGGTTACGCTCGGAGCGATGGCCCACATGACATGTTGATTCAGGGCATTGTGTTTGACTATGACAACGATCTTCAGGGTTACCGTCAGAGATTCATACGAGCTTGGGGAAAGGTAAACAGGATTGACAGCAAGACACTGGAGCCTAAGTACACTATTCCTATGGAGGCTTATCTCAGATGGGTACGATCTCGTGCTCAGACACTCATGATGCCATATCCTGCCATCCTACCAGTTACCATGGAACCTGTTGCTGAAGGAGACACAGCTTATACCATCCTTCACCCAGACATGCCTACTGATATGGAAGACTTGCAGAAATCATGGATCCAATTGAAGGAGCAAAGGGATACTTTCGAGGCTCATTACAAAGCAAGCCAAGCCAGGATCCTAGAGCTAACAAAGCAACTTCATGAGGAACGAAACCTCAATTCATACCTCAATACAAAGAGGAAACGTCCATGGGAGACTTAAAACCCCATTTTTTGTACTTATTTCACTTTCATTTTTTTTGTAAGCCTAAAAGGCAAAACAAGTTATTACTAATAAAAAGTTACTTTCTTGTTTGTTTAAGCAAATTTAAATCCTGCGGTCCTTGAAAACATTGCATATACATTACCATATCATTTCATTGCATCACAGGTTTATAATTAAGCACAGGTTCCTCATCTTCTCGCTGTTTATTTCAGCAATGGCTCTTGAACAATCAGTTAAGGATCTTCAGGCACAGAATGCACAGTTTCAAGAGCTGATCCTGAACCTATCCAAGGGGCAGGATGAATTGAAGACACTGCTGGCCAAGAAGACTAAGAAGGCTAGAAGGTCTGCTGGGTTGCTCAACATGGGAAGAAGGTTCAAAGGTCTTGCCAAGACCAAGGAACCAGCTGAAGACTATGAATCTGAAGAATCTGAGCAAGAGGTAGGCAGTCTCCACCATTCAATGGGGGACTCCGATTCTGAGGCTAACTACTACCATGAGCCTAATGAAGACAAATTCAAGATGCTGGTGGATAGGATGGATGCTATGGAGTTGCAGAAGTCATCTGGACTGGATTTTGAGGATTTGAGCTTGATATCTGGGGTGGTCATACCTGTGGGGTTCAAGGTTCCTACTTTTGTTGTCTATGATGGGGTCTTTTGTCCCAAACTGCATCTGAGGTCATATGTCAGAAGAATTCAACCCCACACTGCTGATAAGAAGTTGTGGATCCATTTCTTTCAAGAGAGCTTATCTGGAGCTCAGCTGGAGTGGTATTATCAATTGGAGAGTGTCAACATCAGAGACTGGAATGATCTTGCTGAAGCTTTCTATAAGCAGTATCAATACAATGCTGACTTAGCCCCCACTCGCATGCAGCTTCAGAGCATGTCTATGGGTGCCAAAGAAAGTTTTAAGGAGTATGCTCAGAAATGGAGAGATTTAGCTGGAAGAGTTCAACCCCCTTTAACTGACAGGGAATTAGTTGATATGTTCATGTGTACGCTGAATGGTCCGTTCTACAGTCATCTCATTGGAAGCTCATCATCTGGCTTCACTGAGTTGATCATGACAGGAGAGCGGGTAGAAAATGGTATCAAGAGTGGAAAGATCCAAGTGGGCACTTCTTCATCAGGTGCTGCAAAAGAAGCCTCCCACTGGGAAGAAAGAATCCAATGCTGTTTATGGTCAACCTGATCGTAACAGAAGGCATCAGTCTGTTAGTGTAGTTCATATTTCAAATCCAACTCCTGCAACAACAGAGCAGCCTCAAGGCAACCAACAGAGGGCTAGAAGACAGTTCACGAAGATCAACATGTCAATGGCTCAGGCATTGCAACACTTGTTGAAGGCTGAACTTATTACCCTGAGGGAGGCTCCTCAGAATCCCAATGTTACCTCTCCCAAGTACAATCCCAATGCACGATGTGCATATCATTCAAACTGTCCAGGACATGATACTAATAACTGCTGGGTCTTGAAGAACAAAATTCAAGATATGATTGATGCTGGAGAAATTGAGTTTGATCCACCAGGTACTCCAAATGTGATTACAGCACCAATGCCAAATCACGAGAAGACTGTCAATGCCATTGATGAAGACCTACATGTCTATTCAGTAATGGAGTTGAGCACACCATTGTCTGTTATCAAAAAGAGGTTAGTACAAGCTGGGATCTTTCCAGGTTGTCGTGAAGATTGTCTGTATTGTACCTATAAGCCGGATAGTTGCTTCATTTTGAGAGATGGAATTCAACGTCTCATGGATAAGTATACTATAGTGTTTGAAAGAAGACCAGCGTCTGTAGAAAGTATGGTGGATCATCTGACCAGGGGTAGGAAGATTGAAGAGGTTGATATGGTTGACAAAGTACCGGTAAGAATCACTTCAAAGGGTCCCATTAAAATCACTCATCAAGGCCCAATCAAGATTACTGCTGAAGGTCCTGTGAAAGTTGTTGCTGAAGCCAGAGTAGCTCCTGTGGTCATTACTACTCCTGGTCCTATCCCATATACGTCTGACAAAGCTATGCCTTGGCACTATGGGTCTGATGTTTACATCCATGGTGTTAAGCAAGAGCCTGTAGCTGATGTGCCTGTTGACATTGATAATATTGCTGGATCTAGTAAGATCACTCGTAGTGGAAGAGTCTTCTCTCCTCCAGATACTTCCAAGAATGCAGTTACTCCTACTGCTACTTCCACCACTGATGCTCGGGGCAAGAGTCTTGTTATTGAGCCTGTATCTACTGATGTGCCAGCTGCTGATGATCTCTCTAAGCAGATGGAAGAAGTATTGAAAATCATTCGCAAGAGTGATTATGACATTGTTGATCAGTTGGGGCATACTCCCTCAAAGATTTCTATGCTCTCTCTATTATTATGTTCTGAGGCTCATGCCAAGTCATTGATCAAGTTTCTGAAGATGGCTCATGTACCCAGTGCAATTTCTGTTGACCAATTTGAGAACTGTGTTGCCCACCTGACCTATGACAATGGGTTAGGATTTTCTGATGCTGACTTGACCCCTGCCAGGAGGGATCATAACAGGGCCTTGCATATTTCAATTGAATGCAGGGGCACTACCCTGTCACATGTGCTGATAGACAATGGTTCCTCTCTGAATGTGTTGCCCAAGGAAGTCCTGAATAAGCTGAGTCCTGAAGATGCTGTGCTGAAGCCCAGTAATATTGTGGTGAAGGCTTTTGATGGTTCTAGAAGAGTAGTACATGGGGAAATTGATCTTCCAATCCAAGTTGGTTCCCAGGTGTTTACTGCTACATTTTATGTGATGGATATTCGTCCTTCATACTCTTGTCTGCTTGGTCGTCCCTGGATCCATGGGGCAGGTGCTGTGACCTCTACATTGCACCAAAAGTTGAGATATCCGGTGAATGGAAAGGTTGTTACTGTCTATGGAGAAGAAGAATACTTTGTCAGTCATGTGAATACTTTCAAGTATCTGGAAATGGAAGGTGAATACATTGAAACTCCGTGTCAGACGTTTGAAGTGGTTCCCTGGGTTGTTAATGATTATGTAGCTCCTCCTGTTGTGAAGAAAGTTCCTGTGGTCCCCAGAAAACCTCCAACAATGGCAATGGCTTCCCTCAATGATGCAAGAGCTGTGGTGGATGAAGGTGGTTGTACTATTTGGGGTTAGCTTCCTGATATTCCATACAAGTCTGACAAGTTTGGTTTGGGTTTCACTGCAGAGTCCCAGAAGGCTGTTCGTCGTGCTCGTGCTGCCCGTATCACCAATCAAGGGGTTATCAATGCTGTGGGAGACTATGATGAAGACTACAACTTGGATGCATGGATTTTTCCTACTGTGGGTGCTGGACTCAATAATTGGAAAGCTGAAGATGTTATCCCTATCTCCTTTAGTCAGGAGTAAATACTATTACTGTGTTATGTTTTAAATTTGTAATTTCTGAACAATAAAACTTTCAAGCCATGTGCCTTACCCGGGGCACAATGGTGTGCTTGTTACGGGCTGTCATTTCATTTGCATACTTCATTCAATAAAATCAGTGGATGTTTCGTTTTCGTAAATATTGTGTTCCTTGTTTTTCTTTTCTTTATTTTTGCTTTATCAGCTATGTGTTCTTACACACACCCACATCACTAAAATGCAGATCCTCATCCACTCTGGATCCTGTTGATAACAGTTCTACTATTGCCAATTATAATTTCGAGAATCCGATCTATCAAACTGAAGACGGAAATGAGGACGATTGTGAGATACCTGTAGAGCTTGCTAGGTTGTTACAACAAGAAGAGAAAGCTATACAGCCACATGAAGAGCCAGTCGAAGTTGTGAATCTGGGAACTGAAGAAAACAAGAAAGAGGTCAAGATAGGGGCTGATTTAGAGGATAGTGTCAAAAGCAGGTTGATTCAGATGTTACGTGAATATGTGGAGATTTTTTCTTGGTCTTATGAAGATATGCCAGGGTTGGATACAGACATTGTGGTTCACCGTTTGCCAGTGAAAGAAGATTGTCGTCCAAAGAAGCAGAAGGTTCGTCGTATGCGTCCTGAAATGTCAGAAAAGATCAAGGCAGAGGTAATGAAACAGTTCAATGCAGGGTTCTTAGCAGTGACTTCTTATCCTCAGTGGGTTGCAAATGTGGTACCGGTTCCAAAGAAAGATGGTAAGGTACGTATGTGCGTGGACTACAGAGATTTGAACAAAGCTAGCCCCAAAGATGATTTTCCACTTCCTCATATTGATATTCTGGTAGACAACACTGCTCAGCATAAGGTATTCTCTTTCATGGATGGTTTCTCTGGTTACAATCAGATCAAGATGGCACCTGAAGATATGGAGAAGACAACATTTGTGACACAGTGGGGCACCTTTTGCTATAAGGTAATGCCATTTGGGTTGAAGAATGCAGGGGCAACATATCAGCGTGCTATGGTGGCTTTGTTTCATGATATGATTCATCATGAGATAGAGGTATATGTAGATGATATGATAGCCAGATCTCAGAATGAAGAGCAACATCTTGATCATCTGCACAAGTTGTTTGAGAGGTTGAAGAAATACAAGTTAAGATTGAATCCAAACAAGTGTACTTTTGGAGTTAGATCTGGAAAGCTCCTGGGTTTCATTGTCAGTGGAAAAGGTATTGAAGTGGATCCTGCAAAAGTGAAAGCTATACGAGAGATGTCAGCTCCCCGTACTGAAAAGGAGGTTAGAGGTTTCTTGGGACGATTGAACTACATTGCAAGATTTATCTCCCAATTAACTACCATCTGTGAGCCAATTTTCAAGTTGTTGAAGAAAGATCAGGTGATGGAATGGAATGATGAGTGCCAGACTGCCTTTGATGAAATCAAGAGATATCTGCTGGAACCACCAATTTTGATGCCACCAGTTGATGGAAGACCCTTGATTATGTACTTAACAGTGCTAGACAACTCAATGGGGTGTGTGTTGGGGCAACATGACGAGTCTGGTCGAAAAGAGCAGGCAATATACTACCTTAGCAAAAAGTTTACCGACTGTGAAACAAGATACTCACTGCTCGAGAAAACTTGTTGCGCTTTGGCATGGGCTGCTCGCTGTCGCTCCCGAAGATTTGCATCCCGGTACACGCGCGAACGGTCGGCGAAGGGAACAGTGAGAACACACAGCCGTGAACTCACTGTAGAATGAATAGAGTCGCCAGCTAGGCATTTTTATCCCGGAGGAAAGGCAATGCTGCATAGACCTAGAAAGATACGGATAAGACGGTTTGCGAACCAGAGAGACTGAGAAAGGGGGTTGGTTACAACCTGGGAAGGTATTAGCACCCAGATTGTCCGTCGTACTCGACGGGATCCACGCTTGAAAAATTTGTGTTTTAGAGGGGGAGTGTCAGTGCAATTTGTGTGCAAAAGAGCTGGAAAAAGAATGTACAGGTGTCAGTGTAAAAGAAGTGCAAAGTGTGATATATACAGTGTCAGTGTGAGACCAGGAATGAAATGCTCAAGATCATGAGGCTAAAAGAATGAGGCTAGAAAGTGGGGGAATATACAGAGACTTTTGTTCGATAATTGTTAAGTTATGCCTACGTATCCTCTCGTGCAATGAGGAAGTCAGAACACCGTAGTTCGACCCAAAGAGACTGAAAGATGAATTGACTTGTGAACTGCTTGCTTGTCTATGCTCAAGTGTATGACCTGTCTGGCTCAGGTGCTTACTGTCTTGCATTAGACGGAAGAAGCGAGTTCTCGGTTGTGAGTGAAGGTGATGAGAAAAGAATCCCGGAGGAGACGATTATTGTTTGTTTTTGTGTTTTCAGTCTTTTATTGTTTTTTGGATTTTGTCATAAGAAAATGAGCTTAAACCTAAACCAATGGGTTAGTAAACTCATAACATCTTCCCTCTGATTAGGGGTAATGAGAATACCTTAAGTGTGAAGTCAGATTCTCACACTTAATCACCTTTTGATGTAGAGTTAAGATCATTAACCTACTTGTGATTATTTAGATGTTTTTGGGATTTTTGTTTAGTGTTGAGTAATGAGGTTAAGCCATAATCATGGATTAAACAGACCCATTACACCATCCTAAAAGAAGGATGATAGATGAGAATGTTTAAGTTGAGGAAAGCTCCTCAACTTAATCCATGATTAGGGATTAAACCCATGACAAAACAAGCCTTTGATTAAGTGGATTTTATTTAGTGGTGTGATGATGAAGTGAGTTTTATGATTTGTAAGACAACTTGAGGGGGACTTGTCCATTAACACTAGGGTTAGTCCTTCTTAACCAATTAAGGAAGAATTAGAACCCTAATGCAAGGCCCAAGTTACAAGTGTGATGTCTTGATGATTATTAGATGGATTTATTAAGAGATTTAAACCCATTAAGGGTTTAATACTTAGGATTAAAGTTATACACTCCATCCTAAGAGAAGGATGCAGGCATAACCCTAATCACAAAGTCTTAGAGCCTTTAGGGTTTAGTCCCTGATTATGAGGTGAGAAGAGAAGACTCAAAGAGAGACACAAAGGTAAAACTATGGGGGAACTAATCAAAACCCTAATTCATTGTCATGCTTGGTTGTTCCTAAGGTTTGTGAGGTTTTCAAGAACAAACTTCAGATGAACCACCAGGAAGCAGATGAACAAGATCAAGAGAAGCAAAGTGGCTTGCTTCATTCAAGAAGTCAAGTCACTTGAAGAAAGAAAGTGGGAGGAACAAGAATGAGCAAGCTTAATCTCAAACACAAATAGAAATGCAGCAATGGATGCAAGAGAGATGAAAAGAAAAGTTATGAGAAGTGAAGGCAAATTCACTTCCCAAGTTTACTTACCACCTGAAATGTTAGAAAGAGATGCAATGCAATGCAAGATGAGATGAAATGGTATGATGCAAAGCAAAACCAGAAGCATGTTGATGATGATTATGATGTTATGAAGTGCTGCAAACATGAGGCAAGACATGGAGATGATCATACAAGATTATGAATGCAAATGATGCAAGTTAAGGAGCATGAACAAGCATAGAAAGTTATGAAGCATACAAGACAAATGACATGGCAAATATGTGATGCAATGATCAAACATGCTTCCTATATGTCCTAAGATGTCAAATGGATCACAAGAATGCACAAAATGCAAAGACAAGTCAAGTTATGCAAGGAAATGCAAGGAGGATGCAAGAGAAAGCCCAAATTAGGGTTCATGGATCAAACATCAAACAAAAACCCAAAACAGAAACAAATCCTAAGATAAAAAATGGAAAATGCTACCCAAAGAAACCCTAAACCTATAATGAACCACTGTCCAAAGGGGGACTCTCAACTCTCAACCAAACTCAAGATATGATTTTTACAAGTTATTAGGGTTTTTTAGGGTTCTTAACAAAAGAAATGCCAAACAATTGGAAAATGCAAGATCAAGTCATGGCCATTTTATCTTTGAAAATACATGCTAAACATAAAACAATGCAAGAAGAATCAATGTCTCAACCTTCTCCAATAGGCAGAAATGAATTTTTGAACCCATGATCAAAATAATGCATAAAAAATGATTTAATTCAATGAAAAATTCTTAAAATGCATCAAGATCAAAAAAGAAATTTGGTTTGAAGGTTGGACAATGTTTCTAAATGTCTTAGAACATTTCATGAATTTTTTTGTAATTTTTAAATACCTAAAAGTATTTTTAATTAATTAATTCCCATTAATCAATTAAAAATAATCTTTTAAATATTTAAAAATACTTTTTTAATGATGAAAAATAAAATAAAAATATTTTTGTGTCATAAAAATTATTAAAACTCAGAGGAAAAAGTTTCATAATTTTTATGTATTTTTTGCTATTTTGAAATAATTATGCAAGTTAATTGAAATAAAATGAAATAAAAATTAAATAAAATAGGAAGTATGCAGCATGGAGGGCCAGGATTTGATCTGGGGGGAAGGCCATTGACTTCGCGCGCCATCTGATGGCTCAGATTCAAACAGATTTAAACTTAATTAATTAAATAAATAATGCTGATTAGGGTTTAATGACTGCATCCTAGCCATCCGTACACGCGCGTAGTCAACTTTTTCAACGCATCTGATGGCTCACATTCAAATGACAATTAATTACGCAATTAGGGTTTAATGACTCTCAGGTGGCCGGAGAAGACTTCCGGTCGTCTTCTCCGGCCAGCACCTCACCTGAAAACTCCCCAAATCCCTCAAAACGTAACGAAAATGAAAACTAAGCACATAGAAATGAACCCCATGACCTCCTGAATCAAAACCCTAAGTCCAAACAAATTTCTTCTTCCTCAAAACCATGAATCGAACAGAACAAGTTTTAGGGCAAACCAGTTTCAGAGACAAATTAAATGCTTATTTCATCACCATTTCAAAAACTAAAAACATCAGGATGATCAGGACAACACAAAGAACAAGTTTGTAACAAGAAAAATGATTTCTGGAAAAATAATTTTCAAGCTACCTGAGATTTGGAGCTTTCAGTTTGAGGACTTTCTGGCCACTTCTCTTTGTGCAAACTGCTCCACTTGGTCCCCAGAAGATGTTTGAATGCTCAAAGAGAGTTTAAGTTGGCTGGTTGATGAGTTTCGAAAGCTCCTGCTCAAGCTTGATCAGAAATGGCAATGGTGTTTCTGGAGGTTTCAGGTCATGGTGATGGGTTCTATGTGATCCTGAGGATGGATGGAGAAGGTCTGGAGTGTTTGTTTGTGTGTTTGTGAGCTAGGATGAAAGTTTCGAATGAAACTGCAGAGTGAGGTGAGGAATGGCAATGGAGTGTTCAGGTTATTTCAGGCTTGGGTTCTTGGTGCTGGGTGGTCTATGGAGCAAGGTGAGTTGAATGGTGAAGATGGTTGAAGTGTTTGCAGGCTGTGGAGAGAAATTCGAAGGCTTATGCAAATGGGAGTGTTTTTGTGAATGTTGTGAATGTGTGAGCTTCAGCCTTGCTTCCTCATATCTTTGGCTTGCAAATTGTCCACATAACTCTCTCTCATTGGTCAGTTGATTGGACATGTGCTTTATTGATTGGTAAGTTGCCTTTTGCAAAAAGTCAAAAATTGTGTAAGAGAGGTATGGCTCATGATCTAGGCAAGTACATGGGCATGGGCTGGCGCAGCAAGGTGAGGTGAGAGGCTAGCAAAGCTCAGCATCCAAGGCTGCAAGTTGTAGGGAGCATGATCATGAGTTTTTGCAAGTTGTGACATTTTGGTTCACATGTGAAGATCTTGTTCCAAAAGTCATGAAACATGAGCAATGCCTAGTTCATTCTGAATTTTAGGACTTAGAGAATGTTTATGTGAAGGTTTGATACCAATTAGAAGCTGCAATTTGACTTGGTGCATGATTTTGCAAGTTTCCCATTTGGTGCATGTCTTGAAATTTAGTGATTTTTGCCAACTTTGATGCACCATAACTTTTGATACAAAATGAATTAGGTCATGTTCTTGTACTTTTTGAAAAGGGAAAGATGAGATCTACAACTTTCATGACCAAAGTTTTTCCATTTGAAGCATTTTTGGATCAAGAATCAAGGCTTGAAAAATGACCTAAAATGATGCATTCTTGAAAAGTCAACTATGCCCAAAAAGTCAACATTTGCAAAAACCCTAAATTCTTGATTTCTATGAACTTCAACCTTCTTCCATGATCAAATAAAGATCATATACACTCAAAATGATGAAGATCAACCATTGGTTGGGTCATTGGGGGCCTCAGATGCCCTGATTTTACACTGACTTGTCTGAAAAGTCAACCCTTGATCAGATGACTTCCCCATGGAATTTCTTCATGAAAATTGATATGCATACTCCCTATACCATATAGAGACCAATGGAAACAAGAATGACCAAAAAATTTGGAGTTATGGCCTCTGAAACCAAAACCCTAATTTTTAGGTCAACTGTGCAGTCAAACTTGGCTCTGCATCCATTCAAACCCTGGTTCTTGTGATTCTTTGGAATTGTTGACTTTGAGAGGATGTAATATGATATAAGAACACATATGGACCCCTTTGAGTTGATTGGTGGCCTTTGGAGTGGCCCAAGAAGCTTTGGGATTGCTCAGATCACAAACCCTAAGTGCAGATGCCTTAGAAACTATGCAGTGAATCAAAAGTGAGATATGAGTTGATATGATTGTGTTTATGCATATGATATGATCACAAGCCATGGTGTGAATGAGTGAGGGCAAATTTGGGGTGTTTACAGCTGCCCCTATTCAAACATGAGTTAGCTGTGCAGGTTGTAAGCGACGGCTTAACAGGCAAACAAGATAACTTGTGGTTGAATATCAAAGACAGTCCAAAATTTGCACTCACAAAATGAAGAAGAAAAGGGATATAGATTGTAAATGAAAAATAAAGTATATTGTAAAGTGTAGGCGACGGAGGACGACCGTCGAGCAGAGGACGACTGCTGGGTAAAGAGCAATGACGGGGACGGCCGACATGCTGGGGATAAAAAGGTAAAGCTAAGACGGGGACGGCCGACTAGCTGGAAAGAGTAAGATATTATGATGGGGACGGCCATCAAGGTAAAGCTGTAAAATTCTCTGGGGGATTAATGAGACATGACGGGGACGGCCGTCAGGTTCATAAAGGTAAAGCAACCAACGATGGGGACGGCCATCGGGTTAAAAAAGGAAAAGGGACCACGACGGGGACGGCCATCGGGTTAAAGAATGAATGAAATAAACAGATGATGGGGTACGGCCATCAAAGGTGAAGGACGATCACCTAGCAGGGGACGGCTGCTCTGTTGGGGATAAAAGAAATATGATGGGGACGGCCATCAAAGGTGGAGGACGACCACCTGGCAGGGTACGGCTGCCGAAAATATCAACGATGGGGACGGCCATCGGATAGAAAAGGTCAACGATGGGGACGGCCATCGGACGAGCATGATGGAGGACGACCATCAAGAAGTGGAGGACGACCACTCAGCAGGGGACGGCTGCTCTCGAGGTTTGTCATGACATAGGACGAATGCCAGATAACCAAAATCAACAATGGGGACGGCCATTGGATAAAGTTGATGAAGGACGATCATCAAAGGGTGGAGGACGACCACCTAGCAGGGGACGGCTGCTAAAATCAACGATGGGGACGGCCATCGGATGAGCATGATGGAGGACGACCATCAAGAAGTGGAGGACGACCACTTAGCAGGGTACGGCTGCTCTCAGAGTTATCATAACACAGGACGAGTGTTAGATAAAAGAAAATTTGTTGGCGATCTACTGGGGATATAGTAAACACGGACGAGCGTTCACAACCAAGAGAGGAAAGTATGAGTATTTGGTATTATGTATAGATTAAAGATGCGGACGAGCATCCTTAAGACTATGATACGGACGAGTATCATGTAGAAACAAACTGACACATGTTTAGAGATGATGATACGGACGAGTATCAACTGGTTGACAAAGAACACGGACGAGTGTTGCATCTAAAAGGACTCTTCTGGGGAATAGTAGACACAGACGAGTATCCATATTCAAGAAGACACAAGTGTTTGACACGGTGTATGGATTAAAGATGCGGACGAGCATCCTTAAGACTTATGATACGGACGAGCATCATGTAGAAACAAACACTAGACGCAATGTTCTGAGATGATGATACGGACGAGTACCAACTGGTTAACAAAGAACAAGGACTACTGTCGAATCTGTGGGGATATGAGTGATGATGTATACAAGATACGGACGAGTATCTGTATAAGTGTACCATGAGTGGTGAGTATTGTATTGTATAGATGGGTATTTTAACTGCTGGGGAGAGTGGCACGGACGGGTGTCAAAAGAGAAAAGTATAATATTAACAAGTATATGGGTGATGAAGGTGTAAGTGACTGCGCTGGGGAAATGACACGGACGGGTGTCAAGAAAGTGTATATATATAAGTATATGTGAGTGCAAAGAGGATGTCTTTGGCTTTCTGCTGGTGATTTGACACGGACGGGTGTCCTGAAGTATCTGTAATACGGGTGATTTGCTTGTAAAGAGTGTTCAAGCGACTTTACTGGGGAAAAATGGCACGGACGTGTGCCAAAAGGAGTATATACTGGTGTTTGTGATTTGAGAGGCAACTGCTTTTGCTGGGATTCTGGTGGGGATGTTTGTACAGTGATGATGAACAGTTCATTATTCACAAGTGTTCAATTCACAACATGACTTATGATTATGCTATGCATTTGATTTTTTTGCCGTAATGCTCCGTATTAGACGGAATGCTACGCTCTGGGGGGATAGTATGATGCAAATGCCATGATTATGCAAAGGGGCACAGATCCGGGATTCGGATCCCGTTGCTGCAAAGATCTCTGGTTGATCTGCTTGAAGTGAACATCCCAGCTGGGGATGAGATCATCGGTAGATCTAATGATGTATCTGCTTGGGGATATAGGTCACTGATTGACATATCCTTACAATACGGGACCCAGCTGGGGTTTGTAGAAGCTTTATGTACTCTGTTGTGACTTCTTCGCGCGTTGCTCTTCTGAATAGAGGCTGGGGCTCTGTGGGGAGGTGGTTCCCTGACTTCTGCATTCAGCTGAGGATGACATGGCAACTCGGCTGGGGAAAAAAAGAAATCATTGAGATCCCCCTAGGGATTCTGCTGAAGAGGATCCTTGACTCAGCCGGGGATATAGGGGCCTTCTGTGATGCCTGGCAACTCTGATGGGGGATGCTGTTGGTAACTCAGCTGGGGAGAGCAACAAGAGGCAACTCAGCTGGGGATAGCAATGAGAGGCAACTCGGCTGGGGAGAAAACATCCTGAGTGTTAAGCCTGTTTGTTGATTTGGCAACTTTGCTGGGGAAATGGGCCCCTTCTAGTGCCATGTGGAAGATAGACCGAGTGGATAATGATTCGCCTGTTTGCCGAGATGTGACCTGCATGCCTCAGGTTGCGTTCCGGATACCTGCAATCCTGCAAAGGTAAGGAAACGTACAAAAGGTCCCGAGGTATCCCTTACTGGATTCCGTCATAGGAGTTAAATACTTTCGAGAATAATCACATTCCCTGCAAGCATGTGCTTTTATTTTTAGAGAAAGGCATCTGTACTTATGCAATTGTATTTTTAGAGATATCAGACAACTCTTTGCAAAACATAAATGTAAAAACGAAACATGGCCGAAAATCTGATTTTATTAATTCATATGCCCTGAATTGGCGAGATACAGTCAAAGAAACAAATCCCCTGAAATGAAGAGATTGTTACAAATTGAGAAACAAAAAGCTGGCAGTGTTGGCGATGATTTGAGGAGCTTCCTCTCCTGCTATGACTCGTATGACAATGACGTTCTTCTCGTCTTGCTTTCCGGAGAGAGTTAATTCTGATTGAAGCTTGATCCTTTGTAGCTTACCAAGTTGTAGGTGATACAGACGAATTCAGAATGCAGTTGTTCGCTTATTCCCTTGTTTTGCATGGATCGCCCTTTCGGGTTTTCAATCCATCGGGATACCCATTTTTTCCTGAGCTGTCCAATGCGGCTTTTCAACCCAGCGGGTGTACATTTCTTATTCATTTTCCCTTACTTTTGCCCGAGTCTTTTATTCTGTTTTTGACTCGCCGGGATGCCCTATTTTTGCCTGGACTTACATTCTGTTTTTATGTCCAGCGGGTCATTTTATGCGAAGTATTTTTTAACTGCATCTGAATTCACAGGGGATGGGAAGTCTTCACCATCCATGGTGCTGAGCATCAGTGCTCCACCAGAGAAAACTTTCTTTACAACGAATGGTCCTTCATAATTTGGAGTCCATTTGCCCCTGTGGTCTGTATGAGGAGGGAGGATTCTTTTCAACACAAGATCCCCTACTCGATACTCTCGACGCCTGACTTTCTGATCAAAGGCTTTCTTCATTCTCTTCTGATATAACTGCCCATGACAGATTGCAGCCAATCTTTTCTCTTCGATCAGACTCAGTTGTTCGAATCGGGTCCGAACCCATTCTGCTTCACTCAGTTTAACATCCATTAATACCCGTAACGAGGGTAGTTCAACTTCAACAGGTAGGACCGCTTCCATACCATATACAAGCTGATAAGGTGTTGCCCCAGTGGACGTTCTGATTGACGTGCGGTACCCATGCAAAGCAAATGGTAGCATTTCGTGCCAGTCTTTGTATGTGATTACCATCTTCTGCACAATCTTCTTAATATTCTTATTTGCTGCCTCAACAGCGTCGTTCATCTTTGGCCTGTAAGGAGAAGAATTGTGATGTTGGATCTTGAAGTCCCGGCACAGCTCTGCCATCATTTTGTTGTTTAAATTGGAACCATTATCAGTAATGATTCGCTCGGGCACTCCGTACCGACAGATGATATCTTTCTTTAGGAATCGGGCTACCACTTGCCTTGTGACGTTTGCAAATGAGGCTGCTTCAACCCACTTGGTGAAATAGTCGATGGCGACCAGGATGAATCTGTGGCCATTTGAAGCAGTTGGCTCAATCTTGCCAATCGTATCAATGCCCCACATAGCGAAGGGCCAAGGTGAAGACATGATGTTCAAAGGATTGGGAGGCACATGCACCTTATCTGCATAGATCTGGCATTTGTGGCATGTTCTGGCGTAAGCACAACAGTCTGCATCCATTGTGATCCAGTAATAGCCTGATCTTAACAATTTTTTAGCCATGGCATGCCCTCCTGCATGGGTACCAAAGGATCCTTCGTGCACTTCATGCATCAATAAATCTGCTTCTGTCTTGTCAACACATCTGAGGAGTACCATATCAAAGTTCCTTTTGTATAAAGACCCATCAGTGTTCAGAAAGAAACTACCCGCAAGCCTTCTCAAAGTCTTCTTATCATTGGAAGATGCCCCAGGTGGGTATGTCTGATCCTCCAAGAAGCACTTAATGTCATGGAACCAAGGCTTATCATCTTTTACAACATCCGCCGCAAATACATATGCTGGTCTGTTGAGTCTGGACACTGAAATCTGAGGTATAAAGTTAGCGGCTTGAACTTTGATCATGGATGAAATGGTAGCAAGAGCATCCGCAAACTGATTCTCGTCCCGAGGGATATACTCAAGCTTGACTGTTGTAAAGAAAGTCAATAACCTCCTTGTATAATCCATGTAAGGTATCAGATGATCCTGGTGGGTGTACCATTTGCCGTTGGTTTGATTGACCACCAAAGCTGAATCTCCGAACACGGTCAATGTCTTGATTCTGAGGTCAATAGCTTCCTCAAGACCCATAATGCAAGCTTCGTATTCAGCTTCGTTGTTAGTGCAGTTGAAAGTGAGTTTTGCCGAGAAAGGCATGTGAACCCCTTTAGGTGTTATGAGTACTGCACCAACACCGCGACCATTCATGTTAACAGCCCCATCAAACATCATAGTCCATTCTTCCTCCGGGTCAGGCCCTTCAGTGTGAATAGGCTCTTCGTGATCTTTTGCTTTAACGAACATGATGTCTTCATCAGGGAAGTCAAACCTCATAGGCTGGTAGTCATCAATGGGTTGCTCAGCAAGATATTCAGATAGTACACTACCCTTGATGGCTTTCTGAGATGTGTACTGTATGTCGTATTCTGTGAGAATCATCTGCCATCTTGCAACCCGTCCGGTAAGAGCTGGCTTCTCGAAAATGTATTTAACTGGATCCATTTTTGATATCAATAAGGTAGTGTGGGTCAACATATACTGTCTCAGTCGGCGAGCAGCCCACGCTAAAGCACAGCAAGTTTTCTCGAGCAGTGAATAACGTTGTTCACAGTCGGTAAACTTTTTGCTTAGGTAGTAAATTGCATACTCTTTTCGACCAGACTCGTCATGCTGACCTAGTACACACCCCATTGACTCTTCTAATACTGTCAAGTACATTATCAGAGGTCTTCCTTCAACTGGAGGCATGAGGATTGGAGGTTCTTGCAGATACTCCTTGACCTTGTCAAAAGCCTTCTGGCAATCTTCGTTCCACCTGACCGTTTGTTCTTTTCTTAACAGCTTGAACAAGGGTTCACAGGTCGCTGTAAGGTGAGATATGAACCGTGAGATGTAGCTCAATCGACCTAAGAAACCTCGGACTTCTTTCTCAGTTTTCGGTGCAGGCATCTCTTGAATAGCTTTGACTTTATCAGGGTCAACCTCAATCCCTTTCTCACTTACAATAAAGCCCAGCAGCTTACCGGATCGCACCCCGAATGTGCATTTGTTGGGGTTCAACTTCAGTTGGTACTTCCTCAGACGCTTGAACAACTTCAGCAGATTCACCAGGTGATCTTCTTCTGTAAGGGACTTGGCGATCATATCATCCACATAACATTCTATTTCCTTGTGGATCATATCGTGGAATAATGTCACCATAGCCCGTTGATACGTTGCACCAGCATTCTTCAGTCCGAATGGCATTACTTTGTAACAGAACGTGCCCCAAGGTGTGATGAATGTTGTCTTCTCCATGTCTTCAGGTGCCATCTTGATCTGGTTGTATCCTGAAAATCCGTCCATGAAGGAGAATACCGAGAACTGAGCCGTGTTATCCACCAATACATCAATGTGAGGTAATGGGAAATCATCTTTCGGGCTGGCTCTGTTCAGATCCCGGTAGTCAACACACATTCTTACTTTGCCGTCTTTCTTAGGCACAGGCACTATGTTAGCAACCCACGGCGGATAGCTAGTCACAGCAAGGAACCCGGCGTCCCATTGCTTTTGTACCTCTTCCTTGATTTTCATAGCCATGTCTGGGCGAGTTCGGCGCAGCTTCTGTTTCACTGGTGGGCATTCTTCCCTCAAAGGCAGCTTGTGCACAACAATGTCGGTATCCAACCCTGGCATATCTTGATACGACCAAGCAAACACATCAACATACTCCTGAAGCAGATCTATCAGTTGTCTCTTCACTGAGTCTTGCAGGCAGGCCCCGATTTTAACTTCTTTCACGTCTTCGTCAGTACCAAGATTAATCACTTCAATCTCCTCCTGATGAGGAGTAATAACCTTTTCCTCCTGTCTCAACAACCTGGCTAGTTCTTCAGGAAGCTCATATTCTTCATCAACCCCTTCATCAGCTTGATTGATCGGATTGTCAAAGTCATACGATGTCATAGCCGTGCTGTTGTCGGTGCTGTCAGGAAGGCACTCTCTGCAAGGGTTAAGTTGGTTCATTTTAGTGATTGATTTTAATCTTGCTTTAGAAAAAAGTGAAATGAAGTTATCATTTTGAAAACACCGCCATTTATTTTTGTACAAAAAAGAAAAATGGAAAAAACAGTGAGCAGAAAAGAAAAAGACTCGTTTGCAAAAAGATGTCTGATATTTCATTAATTTAATCTTGTTTGCACAAAAGTACAGATGGCCCTGGTTACAAAATGAGTCTTGTCATCTTGGGCAAGATGCAAGACTTGGATGCATGCCATAAAAAATACAGGAAATAATAATTACTCTGCATGAGTAACTCTTATAATTTCCTGGGAAGACCAGTTCGAGACACTGCTCCCCGGGATCTTTGGACGAATCCAATCCTCCAGATTGCGCTCCTCTTCCAGCTCGTCTTCCAGACAGTTGATAGCATCGGGGGTAAGCATCCCCCACTGACAAAACCAGGCTCTGCAGCAGCCTTCGCTTGATGTTGAGTTGGTCTGTAACCCAACCCAAATTTGTCCTTCTTCTCCTCCACAGCTAAAACCTTGCCCCAGCCTAGGGCAGTTCCTTCTTCAACAACCTTCCGGGCTTGTTGATAAGATGACATGGAGATACCCGACACAGCAGATGCTTCATTGACGTTCAAGGCTTCAAAACCTTGGCTCATTGTTTCATGGATTTCCCCATCCATCTCAATGTATTTATACGTAGCCAGATGGCTAACGAAAATATCCTCTTCTCCACAGATTGTGACAACTTGGCCTTCCCACTCAAATTTTAACTTTTGGTGAAGGGTAGACGTTATTGCGCCGGCGGCGTGAATCCAGGGTCTACCCAACAAACAGCTGTAGGCGGGCTGAATGTCCATCACATAAAAGATAGTTTTAAAGGTCTGTGGGCCAATTGTCACAGGCAGCTCAATCTCTCCCAGAACCGATCTCTTCGAACCATCAAAGGCTCTTACCACCAGGTTGCTGGGTCTCAATGCCAATCCATCATATTCTAACTTCACCAGAGCCTTCTTTGGTAAGACATTCAGGGAAGAACCTGTGTCCACCAGCACATGAGAAAGGACAGCTCCTTTGCATTCCAGGGTTATGTGCAAGGCTTTGTTGTGGTTGCGGCCATCCGCTGTTAAGTCAGAATTGGTAAACCCTAGCCCATTGCTAGCAGTAACATTTCCAACCACGGTTTCCAATTGGTTGACAGTAATCTCCTCAGGCACGTAAGCTGCGTGCAAGACTTTAAGTAGTGCATTCCGATGGGCTTCGGAGCACATAAGCAGTGAGAGGATAGAGATTTTGGATGGCGTCTGGTGAAGCTGATCCACAATTTTATAATCACTCTTTTTGATGATTCACATAAACTCATCAACTTCCTGATCAAATGGAGTTTTCAGGGCTTCTTTGGCAACTTGGTCTTCCTGCACCGGGCCTTTTCCTTTTGCCTTGGCAGCAGCTTCTGCTTCGGCAGTAGGTCTTTGAACTTGTGAAGCAAAGAGACGTCCGCTTCGAGTGAAGCCTCCGCCTCCCCCCACATTATCTACTTGTGGTGCAGGTGTTGATGTTTCCAGAGTGATTCTTTTTCCTTCGCAATACAAGTCAGAGCCATAGTGCCAGGGGATGGCCCTATTGCTTTCATATGGTACTGGTCCAGGCACCGTGACAGTGACCGGACTGATTGCTGCTGCTGAAGGGACTGTTATTGTTTGTGGATCATAAAAGATTATAACTGGTGCCCTGGCGGGAGCAGCACCTTCTGAATGGTAGGCGGAATTATTTTCAGGATCGTAGAATATGGTAACAGTGGAGACATCTTCATGATTGATTGCTGGTGTTGTAGGAGGTACTGTTGGAAGGACTGTTGTTGTTGCTGACGGAGATTCGAAATGGAATGAAGCTGAAGTTGTAGCAGGAGAAACTGTTGAAAACTGATCATTTGGGAGGACAGATGAAGTACTGGTTGATGTTGCTGGTGAGTTGTCGGGAACAATAGTTGCTGTAGTTGTAGGAGGTTCTGAAACCGTTGTTGATGAAGTTGCCGGATTTGTTGGGAATGATGTAGTGATCTGTAGCAGGCCACTCTGAATAAGGCTGTTAATGCCATTCCTCAGGTCCTCGCACCCATTCCATGAAATATTGCAATAGGGACACCCTAGTTCACATCCCGGAAATATTTGGTTTTCACGGAGTTGAGCTTTGATTTCCACCAATGGTGTCCTGATCTGATCCACACTAGTTATTAAATAAGACGGTTGGTCTTCTTCAATAGAGTTAATTCGGGGACCACCATGATTTGGCATTGGGTTTTTATTGACATTGGGCGGAGGTGCAAAATTCAGAGCCTTGGAGTCTACCAAGTCTTGTACCTTCATATGCAGAGCTCTGCATTTTTCTGTACTGTGACCAGGTGCGTTCGAGTGAAAAGCACACCTAGCATTGGAGTCATAGTTCCTTGGTAGACTGTTGGGATCCGGAGGTGCCAACGTTCTTAGCTCAACCAGGTTGAGTTTCAGAAGTTGTGGCAGCAAGGCAGCATACGGCATTGGGATCGGGTCGATCACTCGGTTATCTTGGGATGGTCTTTGTTGGAATGGCCTTTGTTGATTGTTGTTGTTGGAGTTGTTGTTGAAGTTCCTTGGAGGATACTGATTCTGCTGATACTGAGGTTGTTGTTGGAAGTTTTGTTGAGGAGGTTGATAGACTGGCTGAGGGTGAGCTGGAGCAGGGATAGTGACTGCTGCTATTGACCTTTGAACATATTGGGGCCTACCCCTGTTGGTGTGGATGGCATTAGTCTCGCCAGCTCTTCTCGGGCCTGCAAAAGGCTTTCTTGTACTGCTGGACGAACTGGCACCATTATCAGAGATCTTACCCATTTTTAACAGGCTTTCAATTCTCTCCCCAGCTATGACAACATCTGCGAAGCTAGTGGAAGAGAAAGCAGCCAACCTGTCAATATACGTTCCCTGGAGAGTGTTCATAAACATGTCTGCCATTTCTCTCTCAGACATTGGTGGTTGAACGGCAGCAGCCAGTTGCCTCCATCTTTGAGCATATTCTCTGAAGCTCTCCCTCGAAGACTGTGACATTCCCATCAGGAGAGTCCTGTTGGGTGCCATATCTAGATTATACTGATACTGTCTGATGAAGGCTTCTGCCAGGTCCTTCCAGCATCTTATAGTTGCTCTTGTCAAATGGGAATACCATTCCCTCGAAGCTCCGGTCAAGCTATCTTCAAAATAGAACATCCACAATTTCTCATCCATTGTATAGGCCTTCAGCCTTCCCAGAAATGATTGCAAATGAGTCCGGGGGCATGAAGTCCCATTATACTTTTCGAAACAAGGAGGCTTGAACTTATGGGGGATCCTGACCCCGTCTACCAAACCCATGTCCATGACGTCGAAACCCAAAGAATTTTGAGATTCTAAGGACCTCAACTTCTCAGCTATTTCTTCCAATCGTCTATCATAAGTTTCCTCTCCAGCACCCATTACTGTAAATTGGTCCTCCTGAGGATCTTCTTGAAGTACTCTGGCTGCTGTGGCTGTTCCTTGAACATTTGCAGGAATGTTAATCTCAGGATGTAGATGTGGGCCAAACACAGGAGGGTTAACATGTGGTTGTACCCGTTCATTGTTACTTGTGCCTGCAGTCCCCACATGGGGCTCCTCTTGATTCCTCCCTTCTACCAAAGTTCTGAGCCTCTCCTGGCTTTGAGCTAAGTTGTTCATCACTTCCATGAACTGTGTTATCTGGGTTCTCATCTCCAGCCTTTCGTTGGCCATCTGGTTTCTGACCTCCGTAAGGTCTTGTTGCATCTGGTCCATCTGGATTCCCGGAAGGTTGTTTCTAGTTGGGTACCTGTGAGGCCTGTTGAGAGGAAATACCCGGCGGCGAGCAATAATTCCTGAATATCACAACAGAGGTTAGCAACAACAAAACAAAAACCTACAAAACAAACAAAAGGGTTAGCATGCAATGCAGTTATGCTTATTTGTTCTCAAGGTATCCGGTTTGGCCTTCAGTTTTGACCCTTCCAGACCCTTGAAGATGCTGCTGTTGAAGTTGCTTTTGATGTGAACCCAGATAGAAACCAACACAAATATATTACAAAGGTGAAATAATACAATTTGTTCATTTTACAACACCGGCCCCCTAAGGGGTCAAAATACATCACAAAAAGCAAAAGTACATGAAAAGGAACAACAACAAGCAAATGATCAAACTCCAAGGCCAAACTCATCCTCACGAACTTCCTTAAGAAGTGCTTCGGTCACAGGATCAGCCGGACGCTCCGTGAGACCTCTGATGAGAAGGTTTCTTGTTGCAACAGCTGCAGTCAACTTCTTGTTCTGACTTTGGTCCTTAGACCTCTTCACTCCAGCTCTGATTTCTAGCTCTGATATTTCCTTCTGGGCTGCTGCCAGGGCTTCTTCCATCTGTTCCATCTTGTCCTGAACTCTCTTGTCTTCTAGAGTACGGGCCTCAGTGATCCGGACCCACCTGGCCTGACTCTCCTTCAGGTACAAGTCTGTCCTTGCTCTCTGGAACTGGGCTTCTTTACAAGCATTCTTCAGAATCTGTTCACCAGCCTTGGACTTGTTGATATAATCTCCAGACTTCTCGATCTTAGTCAAGTGTTCCACTTTCAATTTCTCCAATCTCTCAATCTCCCTCACACCTTCACTCCTCTCCCGGAGGGTCTTCTGCAAAGCCTGGGTTAGCTTCCCATTTCTTTCCTTCAAGCTCTCAAACTCCTCCACACTAATAGTGGCAGGGGGTGGTGCTGAAGATGACTCAGGCATGTCTTCTATGGTAAAGGGCATTCCAGAGAATTGGGCCCTGGCATGGGACCACTCATAATATTGGCCTGATGCCACATTATTGCACTTACCCAGAATGGTGATTCCCTTGGTTTGAACATGATCCCAGGCCCAGGCAGCCTGCCTAACAACAGCCAAACTAATCTTGTTCTCACAGTAGAGGGTCTCAACCAAGTCTTGTTCCCTAGGAGTATGAACCAGTGCATAGCCTAATTGCCTTCTGAACAGCAGAGGGTTGTAATTGATACTTCCCTTAACTCCTATTAAGGGCACATTGGGAAAGTGCCCACAGCTGGTGATTATATCTCTGCCCTTGGTGCTCTGAGTACACCATCTGATGTCTGCTGAAGTGAGAGTAGTGAGCCTCTTAGCCCAGTTGCTTTGCTGATGAGGATTTAGAAATGCATCTGTCCTGGGTAGATGCCTGAGAAGCCAAGCATGAAATAATGGAGCACAACACCTCACTAGCCTCCCCCTCTGCTTCTCATTCTTCTGATGTACTGAGTAATAGAGATCACCCAGTAAAGCTGGCACTGGGTTCTTCAGGATGAACAAATGGATTGCATTCTTGCTGATGAATCGAGGCTCATCTGCAAACAACACAATTCCATATACACTTAAGGCCAACAAAGCACAAACAGCTTTCCACTCTCCCAAGGAGGCCTTCAGACTAGCTTGAGAAATCAGGAAGTCCAGATGAAATCCAGGGATCCCAGCTTTAGAGGTCATGTGCTGTTCAATCAAAACAGGCTCCAGGTGCAGAGCTTTTGCCATCTCTCCATTGCTTGGGAAATTCATCTCAGGATTGAAAGGGATTTCTCTCCTGATAGGCAGACCAATCAATGATGAGTATTCTTCCAGAAGAGGGCCCAACTGAAAGTCTTGAAAGGTGAAACATCTCAATGGGGGGTCATAAAACTGGATGCAGGTGTGGATCAAACTCCTCTGAGATGAGTCCAGATCCATGACCAAGTCAAGTATATCCCCATAATGCTCCCTGAACAAAGGTATGTGATCTGGAGTGATCAGGGTTTGGATCCTCCTGATGTCTGATAAGTCTGGTTGGAAGAAATGATAGGTGATGTTGCTTTTCTTTGGAGCCATGATGCTGAGACTGAGTAGAATAAGTGTTGATGAAGAGGTTGAGAAGTGGGCCACTGGCTGGCTAGTGCTAGTAACTGAAGTATATGGCTGACAAGCTGAAGCAAGTGCTGGTGGAGATAGGTCAATATAGCAGATGGGGTCAAAACCAAAACCAGATGAATATGGATACCCTGAAACACAAATAAGCAAATGTTAATATGATGCAATGAGTATGTATGCAAATGAAATGCAAGGGTTTGTGACTGAGCTGGATCTGATTAACTGCCTTGGTATAGATCCATGTGTGTTCAAGAATTCCAGATGGAGGTCTATAAATCCAGCAACCAGGGTGGGGGACTCAAATAAAGAGCCACATGTCCAGGGTTTCAGAATCACAAGAACTGTCCAACATGGAGTACACTTAACAAAGTCAAAGTAACAGGGTATTCTGAGGTCAAGGTACCTGCAAACCTGTAAACAGCCCAACCCCCTCACAGGTGGTGTTCTAAAACAAGGATCCTCAGACTTGGATCAGTTATGAGAAGTGTAAACACTTCTAACCCGGAGGTACAGTGTTTACAATAACCATAAAAGTTCCTCCTCTAATTCACCTCAGTTTCTGAAGGTCAATACTAAAAGGTCATCCAGACTTAGCAGGCTTCCCAGATAGCCCTAGCATTGCAGGAAATCTGCAACACAGAGTTCTCAAGAAGAAACCCATATCTGAACCGTGTTTCATATTCCCGCACCAGACCGAAATGGAATGGGAAAGAATATGATTCACTCTAGCCTAGGTGTCACTCAGGTCCCAGGTGTAGGACCTTAACTCTCAATGAAACACCCACCCATCAAAACAAAAAACCAGATCCAGCCAGCAATAATGACAGTATGATATAAATGCAATAAAGAAAGCAGTAAAGTAACTGTACATAAAGCACTAAACAAAAATAAATACAAGCACAAACAAGCACATAACACCCCAGTAAACACAAATCAAACAAGCGCTAGGAGGAACCCACAAAAAGAACCAGAAGCCCTGGTTGCAATATAAGGATCCCCAGCAGAGTCGCCAAGCTGTCGCTCCCGAAGATTTGCATCCCGGTACACGCGCGAACGGTCGGCGAAGGGAACAGTGAGAACACACAGCCGTGAACTCACTGTAGAATGAATAGAGTCGCCAGCTAGGCATTTTTATCCCGGAGGAAAGGCAATGCTGCATAGACCTAGAAAGATACGGATAAGACGGTTTGCGAACCAGAGAGACTGAGAAAGGGGTTGGTTACAACCTGGGAAGGTATTAGCACCCAGATTGTCCGTCGTACTCGACGGGATCCACGCTTGAAAAATTTGTGTTTTAGAGGGGGAGTGTCAGTGCAATTTGTGTGCAAAAGAGCTGGAAAAAGAATGTACAGGTGTCAGTGTAAAAGAAGTGCAAAGTGTGATATATACAGTGTCAGTGTGAGACCAGGAATGAAATGCTCAAGATCATGAGGCTAAAAGAATGAGGCTAGAAAGTGGGGGAATATACAGAGACTTTTGTTCGATAACTGTTAAGTTATGCCTACGTATCCTCTCGTGCAATGAGGAAGTCAGAACACCGTAGTTCGACCCAAAGAGACTGAAAGATGAATTGACTTGTGAACTGCTTGCTTGTCTATGCTCAAGTGTATGACCTGTCTGGCTCAGGTGCTTACTGTCTTGCATTAGACGGAAGAAGCGAGTTCTCGGTTGTGAGTGAAGGTGATGAGAAAAGAATCCCGGAGGAGACGATTATTGTTTGTTTTTGTGTTTTCAGTCTTTTATTGTTTTTTGGATTTTGTCATAAGAAAATGAGCTTAAACCTAAACCAATGGGTTAGTAAACTCATCACATCTTCCCTCTGATTAGGGGTAATGAGAATACCTTAAGTGTGAAGTCAGATTCTCACACTTAATCACCTTTTGATGTAGAGTTAAGATCATTAACCTACTTGTGATTATTTAGATGTTTTTGGGATTTTTGTTTAGTGTTGAGTAATGAGGTTAAGCCATAATCATGGATTAAACAGACCCATTACACCATCCTAAAAGAAGGATGATAGATGAGAATGTTTAAGTTGAGGAAAGCTCCTCAACTTAATCCATGATTAGGGATTAAACCCATGACAAAACAAGCCTTTGATTAAGTGGATTTTATTTAGTGGTGTGATGATGAAGTGAGTTTTATGATTTGTAAGACAACTTGAGGGGGACTTGTCCATTAACACTAGGGTTAGTCCTTCTTAACCAATTAAGGAAGAATTAGAACCCTAATGCAAGGCCCAAGTTACAAGTGTGATGTCTTGATGATTATTAGATGGATTGATTAAGAGATTTAAACCCATTAAGGGTTTAATACTTAGGATTAAAGTTATACACTCCATCCTAAGAGAAGGATGCAGGCATAACCCTAATCACAAAGTCTTAGAGCCTTTAGGGTTTAGTCCCTGATTATGAGGTGAGAAGAGAAGACTCAAAGAGAGACACAAAGGTAAAACTATGGGGGAACTAATCAAAACCCTAATTCATTGTCATGCTTGGTTGTTCCTAAGGTTTGTGAGGTTTTCAAGAACAAACTTCAGATGAACCACCAGGAAGCAGATGAACAAGATCAAGAGAAGCAAAGTGGCTTGCTTCATTCAAGAAGTCAAGTCACTTGAAGAAAGAAAGTGGGAGGAACAAGAATGAGCAAGCTCAATCTCAAACACAAATAGAAATGCAGCAATGGATGCAAGAGAGATGAAAAGAAAAGTTATGAGAAGTGAAGGCAAATTCACTTCCCAAGTTTACTTACCACCTGAAATGTTAGAAAGAGATGCAATGCAATGCAA
This sequence comes from Lathyrus aphaca, assembly GCA_963966055.1. NCBI lineage: Eukaryota > Viridiplantae > Streptophyta > Magnoliopsida > Fabales > Fabaceae > Lathyrus > Lathyrus aphaca. The sequence continues at coordinate 373,705,658 of OZ014519.1, read as the reverse complement.
GATGAGATGAAATGGTATGATGCAAAGCAAAACCAGAAGCATGTTGATGATGATTATGATGTTATGAAGTGCTGCAAACATGAGGCAAGACATGGAGATGATCATACAAGATTATGAATGCAAATGATGCAAGTTAAGGAGCATGAACAAGCATAGAAAGTTATGAAGCATACAAGACAAATGACATGGCAAATATGTGATGCAATGATCAAACATGCTTCCTATATGTCCTAAGATGTCAAATGGATCACAAGAATGCACAAAATGCAAAGACAAGTCAAGTTATGCAAGGAAATGCAAGGAGGATGCAAGAGAAAGCCCAAATTAGGGTTCATGGATCAAACATCAAACAAAAACCCAAAACAGAAACAAATCCTAAGATAAAAAATGGAAAATGCTACCCAAAGAAACCCTAAACCTATAATGAACCACTGTCCAAAGGGGGACTCTCAACTCTCAACCAAACTCAAGATATGATTTTTACAAGTTATTAGGGTTTTTTAGGGTTCTTAACAAAAGAAATGCCAAACAATTGGAAAATGCAAGATCAAGTCATGGCCATTTTATCTTTGAAAATACATTCTAAACATAAAACAATGCAAGAAGAATCAATGTCTCAACCTTCTCCAATAGGCAGAAATGAATTTTTGAACCCATGATCAAAATAATGCATAAAAAATGATTTAATTCAATGAAAAATTCTTAAAATGCATCAAGATCAAAAAAGAAATTTGGTTTGAAGGTTGGACAATGTTTCTAAATGTCTTAGAACATTTCATGAATTTTTTTGTAATTTTTAAATACCTAAAAGTATTTTTAATTAATTAATTCCCATTAATCAATTAAAAATAATCTTTTAAATATTTAAAAATACTTTTTTAATGATGAAAAATAAAATAAAAATATTTTTGTGTCATAAAAATTATTAAAACTCAGAGGAAAAAGTTTCATAATTTTTATGTATTTTTTGCTATTTTGAAATAATTATGCAAGTTAATTGAAATAAAATGAAATAAAAATTAAATAAAATAGGAAGTATGCAGCATGGAGGGCCAGGATTTGATCTGGGGGGAAGGCCATTGACTTCGCGCGCCATCTGATGGCTCAGATTCAAACAGATTTAAACTTAATTAATTAAATAAATAATGCTGATTAGGGTTTAATGACTGCATCCTAGCCATCCGTACACGCGCGTAGTCAACTTTTTCAACGCATCTGATGGCTCACATTCAAATGACAATTAATTACGCAATTAGGGTTTAATGACTCTCAGGTGGCCGGAGAAGACTTCCGGTCGTCTTCTCCGGCCAGCACCTCACCTGAAAACTCCCCAAATCCCTCAAAACGTAACGAAAATGAAAACTAAGCACATAGAAATGAACCCCATGACCTCCTGAATCAAAACCCTAAGTCCAAACAAATTTCTTCTTCCTCAAAACCATGAATCGAACAGAACAAGTTTTAGGGCAAACCAGTTTCAGAGACAAATTAAATGCTTATTTCATCACCATTTCAAAAACTAAAAACATCAGGATGATCAGGACAACACAAAGAACAAGTTTGTAACAAGAAAAATGATTTCTGGAAAAATAATTTTCAAGCTACCTGAGATTTGGAGCTTTCAGTTTGAGGACTTTCTGGCCACTTCTCTTTGTGCAAACTGCTCCACTTGGTCCCCAGAAGATGTTTGAATGCTCAAAGAGAGTTTAAGTTGGCTGGTTGATGAGTTTCGAAAGCTCCTGCTCAAGCTTGATCAGAAATGGCAATGGTGTTTTTGGAGGTTTCAGGTCATGGTGATGGGTTCTATGTGATCCTGAGGATGGATGGAGAAGGTCTGGAGTGTTTGTTTGTGTGTTTGTGAGCTAGGATGAAAGTTTTGAATGAAACTGCAGAGTGAGGTGAGGAATGGCAATGGAGTGTTCAGGTTATTTCAGGCTTGGGTTCTTGGTGCTGGGTGGTCTATGGAGCAAGGTGAGTTGAATGGTGAAGATGGTTGAAGTGTTTGCAGGCTGTGGAGAGAAATTCGAAGGCTTATGCAAATGGGAGTGTTTTTGTGAATGTTGTGAATGTGTGAGCTTCAGCCTTGCTTCCTCATATCTTTGGCTTGCAAATTGTCCACATAACTCTCTCTCATTGGTCAGTTGATTGGACATGTGCTTTATTGATTGGTAAGTTGCCTTTTGCAAAAAGTCAAAAATTGTGTAAGAGAGGTATGGCTCATGATCTAGGCAAGTACATGGGCATGGGCTGGCGCAGCAAGGTGAGGTGAGAGGCTAGCAAAGCTCAGCATCCAAGGCTGCAAGTTGTAGGGAGCATGATCATGAGTTTTTGCAAGTTGTGACATTTTGGTTCACATGTGAAGATCTTGTTCCAAAAGTCATGAAACATGAGCAATGCCTAGTTCATTCTGAATTTTAGGACTTAGAGAATGTTTATGTGAAGGTTTGATACCAATTAGAAGCTGCAATTTGACTTGGTGCATGATTTTGCAAGTTTCCCATTTGGTGCATGTCTTGAAATTTAGTGATTTTTGCCAACTTTGATGCACCATAACTTTTGATCCAAAATGAATTAGGTCATGTTCTTGTACTTTTTGAAAAGGGAAAGATGAGATCTACAACTTTCATGACCAAAGTTTTTCCATTTGAAGCATTTTTGGATCAAGAATCAAGGCTTGAAAAATGACCTAAAATGATGCATTCTTGAAAAGTCAATTATGCCCAAAAAGTCAACATTTGCAAAAACCCTAAATTCTTGATTTCTATGAACTTCAACCTTCTTCCATGATCAAATAAAGATCATATACACTCAAAATGATGAAGATCAACCATTGGTTGGGTCATTGGGGGCCTCAGATGCCCTGATTTTACACTGACTTGTCTGAAAAGTCAACCCTTGATCAGATGACTTCCCCATGGAATTTCTTCATGAAAATTGATATGCATACTCCCTATACCATATAGAGACCAATGGAAACAAGAATGACCAAAAAATTTGGAGTTATGGCCTCTGAAACCAAAACCCTAATTTTTAGGTCAACTGTGCAGTCAAACTTGGCTCTGCATCCATTCAAACCCTGGTTCTTGTGATTCTTTGGAATTGTTGACTTTGAGAGGATGTAATATGATATAAGAACACATATGGACCCCTTTGAGTTGATTGGTGGCCTTTGGAGTGGCCCAAGAAGCTTTGGGATTGCTCAGATCACAAACCCTAAGTGCAGATGCCTTAGAAACTATGCAGTGAATCAAAAGTGAGATATGAGTTGATATGATTGTGTTTATGCATATGATATGATCACAAGCCATGGTGTGAATGAGTGAGGGCAAATTTGGGGTGTTTACACTCGCCGACTAAGACAGTATATGTTGACCCATACTACCTTATTGATTTCAAAGATGGATCCAATCAAGTACATATTTGAGAAACCTGCTCTCTCCGGAAGAATTGCAAGATGGCAAATAATCTTGACAGAGTATGACATACACTATACTACTCAGAAGGCCATTAAGGGAAGTGTTGTAGCAGATCATTTGGCTCACCAAGCAGTGGATGATTACCAATCAATGAGTTTTGAGTTCCCTGATGAAGACATTATGATTATTACCAAAGAACCTGGACAATATGACGGACCTGAACAAGGATCCCGATGGACTATGGTTTTTGATGGTGCCTCTAATGCACTTGGTAATGGTGTTGGTGTTGTGATTAGTTCCCCTGAAGGTTGTCATACCCCAATTACTGCCAGACTTTGTTTCTACTGTACCAATAACATGGTTGAGTACGAGGCATGCATCCTGGGTATTAAAGCTGCTATTGATATGAAGATTCAGTTCCTTGATGTGTATGGAGATTCAGCCCTGGTAGTTAGTCAGATTAAAGGAGATTGGGATACCAGGCATGATAACCTCATTCCTTACAGAGAGCATGTGTTGTCTTTGATCCCACATTTCAAAGAGATTACTTTTGAGCACATTCCACGAAGAGAAAATCAGTTGGCAGATGCTTTGGCCACCATGGCATCCATGTTTGAGATCAGCGGGGATGATGAAGCTCCCAAGATTACTATTGATAGATTTGAAAAGCCTGCATACTGCAATGAGATTGACACAGAAGGAGCAGAGGAGAAGCCTTGGTTCTATGAAGTGAAAAGATATCTTGAAGCGCAGGAGTTCCCTGAAGGGGCATCTGTCAAAGATAGGAAGTTCCTGAGAAGGTTTTCTGCTAAGTTCTTTCTGAGTAATGGCATTCTGTATAAGCGCAATCATGATTCAACTATGCTTCGTTGTGTGGATAAGAAGGAAGCAAATGAGATTATGGGAGAGATGCATGATGGGACCTTTGGCACTCATTCTAGTGGTCATACTATGGCCAAGAAGATATTGAGAGCAGGTTACTACTGGTCTACTATGGAAGCTGATTGCTATCAACACTCCAGAACATGTCACAAGTGTCAAATTTATGCTGATAAAGTCCATGTACCTCCATCACCATTGAATGTGTTGACTGCTCCTTGGCCCTTTGCCATGTGGGGCATTGATATGATTGGTGAGATCAAGCCTACTGCTTCTAATGGGCATCGTTTCATCCTGGTTGCTATTGATTACTTTACGAAATGGGTAGAGGCAGCTTCATTTGCATCTGTTACCAAGAATGTTGTGGCTCGGTTCATTAAGAATAATCTCATATGTAGGTATGGAATCCCTGAAAGGATTATCACTGACAATGGCTCTAATCTGAACAACACTATGATTACTGATCTCTGCACGCAGTTCAAGATTAAGCATCACAACTCTTCTCCGTATCGTCCGAAGATGAATGGGGCAGTTGAAGCTGCTAATAAGAACATTAAGAAGATTGTACAGAAGATGACTGTTACTTACAAGGATTGGCATGAGATGTTACCATTTGCTCTTCATGGTTATCGTACCACAATACGTACTTCAACAGGGGCAACCCCATTCTCCTTAGTCTATGGTATGGAAGCAGTTCTGCCCATTGAAGTTCAGATTCCCTCCTTAAGAATTATGAAGGATGCAGGCTTGGACGAAGATGAGTGGATTCAGACTCGACTTGACCAGATAAATTTGATTGATGAGAAAAGGTTAACAGCAGTTTGTCATGGCCAGATGTACCAGAAACGGATGATCAAAGCTTTTAACAAGAAGGTTAAGCCAAAGGTATATCAGGCTGGTGATTTGGTAATCAAGCGTATCATATTACCACAGGGTGTTCCTAGGGGCAGGTGGACTCCAACATATGAAGGACCATTTGTAGTCAAGACAGTATTCTCAGGAGGTGCCATGATACTGACTACAATGGATGGTGAAGACTTCCCACAGCCTGTAAACGCAGACATAGTTAAAAAATACTACGCATAAAAAGAGACCCGCTAGGTTGACAGGCCTAGGCAAAAACAAGGGCATCCCGGCAAACCAAAAGGGTTTGGGCAAAAATTAGGGATATATATAAAAAGATGTACACCCGGCAAGTCGAAAACCTAAAAAGGCGGCTTGGGCAAAAAAGGGTATCCCGGTGGATTGAAAACCTGAAAGGGCAATCCAGGCAAAAGTTAGGGATTAAAGCGTATGACTATGTCTCGTTTGGATCACCCATGAAACTGCAACCAGTTGTACTACTTATTCAAGCTCGAACAGATAAAGCTCAATCCAATCATTTCCGTCTCAACAGCAAGAAAATGAGATACTTGAAGGGCAATAGTAGAATTGAAACTCAATAGGATTATTTTCCGCATAGCTGATTCTCCTTTGTAAAACTTTATGGCAAAATCCTCTTACTAGGGTTTATGTCTCCTTGTACAAACTTACCCGTGTATGGGCCACTTTTTGATATAAATAAATTCCATCTTTTGAATCCAGATTTACTTTTACCCTATTTACATAAGCGAAACGTCCATTGGTTGTGTTTGAATGTATGTATGCTTTTGAATATGATTAATGTTTACCAAAAATGCATGTATGCCTTTTAATATGATTGATGTTTACCAGAAATGCATGAAAATGCAGTAATAGTATTTACTAAGGACGAACGGGGGGAGGATTTCAACGAAGCTTCGCCAGTTCACCTTTACAAAACAGTTACAAACTCTCAGTAGGACGAATCCATCTTCATAAAGTCTTATCTCCCCTGGAATTTATATCCATCTCTTTTATCCTCATACGGATATTCGGGAATTTACTTTCCAATAAGAGTACGACGAACGAAGACGGGAGGTTATATCTACCCTACCATCAAACGAAGACGAAAGTTATATATACCTTACTATCCCAGCATACGGGAGGTGATATCTATCCTTACTATCCCCAGCATACGGGAGGTTATCTATACCATGTTATCCCCAGCAGACAGAGGGTTATATATTCTTCGACAACGAATCGGGATTTATTTTCCCCGGCCAGCAGTTGTTATATGAAGATATCCAGACACTTCCGGCAGTATCATATCATACATACATCATTTACATCATACCATAGCATATATATCCATAGACATATAGTGCATTACCTAAGTGCATCGTATCATACATGTATACATAAAGCATAAACTAATGTTATTATACGGAATGCTACCTTGTTTTCAGGTTAATTACCCAACAAACAAACTTATGATCATCAGGACTGCTTTATCCTCCTGATGAGCTTCTTATTACTTCAGGACTGCTTTATCGTCACCTAAGGGTTACTTTATCCTCCTGATAAGCTTCTTATTACTTTGGGACTGCTTTATCGTAACCTCAGGGTTATTTTATCCTCCTGATAAGCTTCTTATTACTTTGGGACTGCTTTATTGTCACCTCAGGGTTACTTTATCCTCCTGATAAATTCTCATAACTTCAAGACTGCTTTAGAGTTATCATTATTGATTGCTCTATCCTCCTGAAATCATTACTTCAAGACTGCTTTAGAGTTATCATTATTGATTGCTCTATCCTCCTGAAATCATTACTTCAAGACTGCTTTAGAGTTATCATTATTGATTACTCTATCCTCCTGAAATCTTCAAGACTGCTTTAGAGTTATCATTATTGATTGCTCTATCCTCCTGAAATCATATTATTACTTCAAGACTGCTTTAGGGTTATCATTATTGATTGCTCTATCCTCATGAAGACATGCTGTTACATCAGTATTACTCCAGTATCCTGAAAGCATATCATCAATACCTCAGGACTGCTCCAGACTCCTGACAGCTTTCATTATACCTCCATATTTTGGACTGCTTTCCCCTAGTGGCATCTTTAAGCCCACTCAATCATATTCAACTAGTCCTCTGTATCACTCTAATGCACTGGTGAGTGCAAATTTTTGGGCTTTTGTGTTCAATCCCCTTCAACCTTCCAGGTCACGACTGGCAAATATACCAATCTAACCCCTCAGGTTTCAGAAAATTGAACAGGGGCAGCTGTTGCACCCCAAAATTTGCCCTCACAATACAAGACTTTGTGTTCTAAGAAGGTTCACAAGGTTCACAAGTTTCTCTACATTTACATAACCTTTCATGAGGTTCATGAAGTCTACAAGTTACTTCTTGAAGGTTTACAAGGTTCACAAGTTTCTCAACATGTCCATAACCTTTCATGAAGTTCATGAAGTCAACAAGTTACTTCTTGAAGGATCACAAGGTTCACAAGTTCCACAATGCTTTCAATACCTTTCTTGAGGTTCATGAGGTCTACAAAGCCACTTCATGAGGTTCACAAGGTTCACAAGCTTAACAATATCTCCCATGAGGTTCACAAGACATTTTATGATGGTTCACAAGGTTCACAAAGTTCACAATGGGTCAGAAGAGTTGACAATTCCCTCAGACAATGCACCTCCTAAGCAGTGCATCCAAAACTAGGGTTTTGACTTTAATCAGGCTAAATGAACTTCCAATACCTCAAGTGAGTTTCATAACATCTTATATGTGTATAAGAACCCCCATGACAAGTTTCAAGACTTTTCTCAAAAGTTTGCTCAGTCAGATGATCAGATAAGTCAAAATCAGTCAATACAGTTAAAAAGTCAAACTGAGGTCAACTGTGGTCAAACCAAAGTCAAACTTCATGATTTTTTGCCAACATCAGGTATATGAAGTAAAATTCATCATTTGATCAAGGGTTGATCATGATTCATCAAGGAGATTCCAGATCATCAATAATCAGGAGTTTCTAAATTAGGGTTTCCTCAGTAAAAGTCAACTGAACTTTGACCAGCCATAACTTTCACATACTTCATCACCAAGTCTCCATCCAAATCTCATTTAGAAGGAAATTGAATTATCTACAACTTTTATGTTTCAAGTTAAGCCCAAAAATGCTTCATTTGGAAGATATGACCTAAGACATTATAGGTCATTTCAAAAGTCAACAAAAAGTCAACAACTTCAAAAGGGCATAACTTGAGATTGGTAAATGATATGGACCTGAAACCAATGGGGTTGTTTAGAGGACTCTTCAAGCTTTCCAAAAAGTCCAAGAACACCCTCATACCTTTAAAATTGAGGGAGATATGCTCTTGCAAATTTGGGCAATTTTGTGATGGTTTATATTGAAAATGGGGGTCTAGAAACAATTCCTTCCAAATGGGCTACCCAAGTTGTGATCCAATCCATACCATATCACTATGCACGACCCAATTGACCAAAATTCAGCATTTTTATTATTTTATTTTTATTTATTATTGATTTAATTCATAAAAATCATTTTAAATAAATATAAAATATGAAAATCTATTTTTGGAGGAAGATAATGCTTCTAGAAATTCTTAATTATTGATTAAATTTGAAAGAGAAAGGAATCATGTGATTAGTCCAAGAATAGCAAGTCTTCATGATCAAATATTTGAACTTTTACACCATGATCTTTTTCAATATTTTTTGGATCAAATCTTCACACAACCAATCCATATTTCTGACCTAATTCATTCTCATATAAGTATCAAACATAACCCTAGCCTCAAGAGACGATTTCCAGCAGCCAAAAGTGTAAGTTCATTGTTCAAAAAACTCTTCCAAAAGTCACATTCGGATTTTAAAATTCAGAGCACTACAAGGTATTTTGAGAACATGGTTGGTTTCCTTGATCATCATGGAACATAAACTGATCATTACATTGCCTCATAGCATCACATATTGATGAACCCGAATCAAGTTTTACCTTGAATTTCAATTTTTCGATTCTACTTATTTGTACATTATTAATGAATTTTGTTTGTGCTTTTGTGTTTGTGATGATCCAAGGAACGATTCTGGGCAATTAGATTGAAGCTTCATGACCTATATCACCTGCGGCCATTATTAGGGTTTAGAGCTCAATTTTAGGGTTTTATGATTGAACAAATATAAATGAATTCTGGACACATAAGAATGTTCTATGAGACCTAAGGATCATAAAACTGTAATCAATTTCATGAATCATTACTGTTTGGTGTGAGTTTGATTTTCGCAGGTCAAGAACCATGAAGAACTTGCAACAATATTCGCAGGAAAATTCAAAAGGAATTTCGCAGGTAAATTGGAGAAGATGAAGCTGCTTCCCGCGCGCTCAGAAATTCAAATTACGTTAATTTATTTTATGTTGTTTTGCTATTTTGTTATCACACGCGTGCTTGTGGTCCAGTGGTAAAAGGCTTGTGTGTGTAGCCAGCGTGACCTGAGTTCGAGTCTTGGACTCGCACATTGTTTTTTTCTATTTTTTCCAGGTAATGAAGCAGCTTAATATATTATGTTATATGGTCATTATACTGCCAGATAGGCTCTCCCAGCCAGGCGGTAACGCGTACTTGCTTGCATTCATAAGGTCCTGGGTACGAATCCCACCCCAGGCCTTTTTATTTCTTTATTTTCCAGGTTATTCAAAACAAAGAACAAAATGTATTGGACTTGTTGCTTTGCTACCTGCGCATGGAATGGTCCAGTGGTATGCCTTGATGCTGTTAATCAAAACCTCCTGGGTTCAAATCCCAGCCAGGTTTGTTTTTGATATTTTTCTTGTTTTATTTTTTTGATTTCTTAATAATAATAATTCTCTATAAAATATTATTCAATAGTTATATTCATGTTTTTTTTAATTTAAAATTTGTTTTCTTTTTACTTTGTAAATAAATTATAATATATTAGTTAAAACAATTTTATATATAAACAAACCCTATTTTTCTAACAAACCCTAATTTATTTTTTTTTAAAAACTAATTCTATTTTCTTCTAAATAAATTTATTTTCCAATTCTTAATGTAATTATTATATATATATATATTTATTATAATTCTTATAAATTTTGTAAATATGATACTTAATATAATATTTTAAATATGACTAATTTTTCTTTTTTTTTGTAAATATAATTATTTTATGAACATGATATTTAAAATTTATTTTCTTCATACAAGATGTAAATATTATTAATAATTGTTGATATAATTAGAAATAATTAAAATTTTGTAAATTTATAATTATGCTATATTTAGAACTTTATATTATAGTAATTATTTAATTATCTATGTTTCTAAATTAAAATCAAATTTTGTGTTTAATCATGTTATTATAATGTTTTCTTTATTTATTTCTATTATTGCTAATCATATTCTTATTGTTTGTTTATTATTATCTTAAATTTTTATCTTATTTTTCTAACCTTGTCTATTTTTATAATTATTATTGTTTCATTAAATTTAATTTTTTTTACTAACTTTATTTATTCTTAATATTTTACTAATCCTATTTCTTAATTTTTATTACAACTAACCCATTATTTATTTATTGCTAAATTATTATTATTTGCTTATTTATTATTTTTTGCTTATTATATATATTTATATTTTGCTATTTATTTTTATTTTTTTTTTATAATTATTATGTAAATGCTCCTGGATGTAAATTTTATAATTATTTAATTATTTCTGCTATGGTTAGTAATTAGGGAGTGCAAATATGTATTCTATGTAAAATAAATTTAGATCATGTTAATATAAGATAATTAAATTAAACACTCACACACGTAAGTCGATTTTTAATCGCCGTCTCACTTTCTAAGGTTATCCCTCAAGTTGCCTATGAATAAGGTCAAGTGGGGTGTATAAAGCAAGTCCCTTTAAAAAGAAAATCATCAAGTCCCTCATGGTTGCCTTTACGAATCGAGTCCCTTCGAAATAATGATGATAGTCCCTCCTAAATGCTTAATACACCCCACAGTTGCCTTCATAAAACAGAATGTCCCTCACATGTCCCTTTACATCCAAGGTAATGACTACCTACTCCTTAATAGTAGGGATAGTCTTACCAATGAAAGGATAAAGAACAAGAAAGACTTAAAACTTTAGGGTAGGTTCCTCTTATGTACTTGCTCACTTCCAAAACTTTTCACACTTAACAAATTTCAAACAAATTTTCAAAAAACAAGTTTTTACGCATCCGTACATGGATCATTATTAACTATTCTGAAAATTTTTCTATTCACACACTACACTTTCAAAAACAATTTAAAGTGAGCTAAGTAACTAAGAGCCCATGGATAACCATGGATGTAAAGGGTGCTAACACCTTCCCTTTACATAACTTACCCCCCGGACCCAAAAATCTTTTAAAAGGTCTTTCCTGTTCTTTTATGCCTTTCCTTTGGATAAAATAAAAGTCGGTGGCGACTCTTGCTATCCGCAACATTACTTAAAGTCAGTTCTCCCACCGTGTTACAGGCTCGTGTACTAAGAGGTTCACAAGGTTCACAAGACAAGACATTGTGTACTAAGAGGTTCACAAGGTTCACAAGACATCTCATGAGGTTCACAAGACATCTCATGAGGTTCACAAGGCTAAATAGACTTCCAAGACTTCAAGTGAGCTTCATAGCATCTTATATGTGTTCAAGAATCCCCATGTCAAGTTTCAAGACTTTCCCAAAAGATTTGCTCAGTCAAATGGTCAGATAGGTTAAAATCAGTCAAAGCAATTAAAAAGTCAAACTGAGGTCAACTGTGGTCAAACCAAAGTCAAACTTCATGATTTTTTGCCAACATCAATTATATGAGGTAAAATTCATCATTTGATCAAGGGTTGATCATGATTCATCAAGGAGATTTCAGATCATCAAGAATCAGGAGTTTCTAAATTAGGGTTTTCATATGAAAAGTCAACTGAACTTTGACCAGCCATAACTTTCACATGCTTCATCAAAAATTTTCCATCCAAAGCTCATTTTGAAGGAAATTGAATTCTCTACAACTTTTTGTCTCACAAGCCAAGCCCAAAAATGCTTCATTTGGAAGGTATGAGCTAAGACATTATAGGTCCTTTTAAAAGTCAACAAAAAGTCAACAACTTCAAAAGAGCATAACTTGAGAATGGTAAAAGATATGGACATGAGACCAAAGAGGCTGGTTATAGGACTCTTTAAGCTTTCCAAAATGTCCAATAACACCTTCATAGCATTAAAATTGAAGGATTTGTTCCCTTGCAAAGTTGGGAAGTTTTTGGGAATTTTATGAAGCAAATAAGGCCTTAAAGTCAATTTTTGCTAAATGAGCCCACCTAATTGCCATTCAAACCTTACAAACTCATCAAGCACGACCCAACCCACTTATTTTATGATTTTTTATTTTTTATTTCATATTTATTTGAATTTTATTCATTAAAATACAAATTAAATTGAAATAAAATATAAAAGTCATATATTTGATTTGATTTTTTGGTTCTAGAAGGTTTTAACACTCATTTAAACTTGATTAATACCATTTAAATTCATATCATCCAAACATAGCAATGTGAGATTAAGGATATTCAAAATTTAAGATCACATCTTTTTCAATCTTAAAAGGTCCAAAAATCCAAAGTTTTGATTAATCTCTTGACCTAATTTCATTGTAGCATATATATACAACACATAGCAAGCATAAACTCACGAATTGGCTGCCTCAAGAACACATTACAAACTTCAAAATTTCAAGAGAAAAGAGAGATTCGGTTTTGGACTTAGAGGCTCTCTCAAGACGAAATAAGGATTGCAAATCATTCCTTGAAGGTCACTGAATGTTTCTGGATCATAAAACCATCCATTCATGCACTAAATCATGAGAACCGAATCATCATATTCTTGCTTTTTTTTGAATTTGTGATTTCATATATTTACGTAATATAAATTGTTTTTGATCATTGATACTTGTTTGTGAAGGTATTTGGAATGTTTCTGTATGCTTGGATTGAATTTTCATTGCAGATTAAGGGATCCAACATGGCTAGGGTTTCGGCCTCACGTTTAGGGTTTCATGATAAATCAAATATAAATAATTTTTAAGAACATAAGACAATTGTATGAGTTCTGAGGATTATGTTTCACTATTCAATTTGAAGAAATTTCACTGTTTTGTTGATGATTGAAATTCGTAGGTTCTGGATATGATGAACTTCGCAGAAAAAAACGCAGCTAAACTCATAGTTAATTTCGTAGGAAATTTGAGGAAGATGAAGATCAGATGGCGCCAAAATCCAGTTTAAAAAGTTGATTTAAAATATTATGTTTATTTGTTGGATATATGTTAAAAGTGTTGTAGTGGCTCAGTTGGTTAGTGTGCGCGTTTGTTATATAGATGGTCCTGGGTTCAAATCCTCCCCAGGCCATTTTGCTTTGTTTTATTTTTTGAGAATTTTCGCAGGTTAACAACAAAATGATTGTCATCCACATCTTATCACCAGCACGCAGCTGGCCTAGTGGAAGCCATGCTGGTCCAAGGGTTGTGATGCCTAGGGCGTGGGTTCAATCCCTGCCCCAGGTAAGTTTTAGTTTCTATTTTCTTTAATTATTTTGTTTTATTATTATTGTTTTATAATTAAGTTTAATTATATGTTTTATAATAAAAATATGTTTAAATCATTATATGTAAATATATATGTATAACTTCATATTTTTTCTAAAAAATTTCTAATCTATTCTCTAAATAAATTAATCCTAGTTTTTACTTTAAAAAAATATGTATATATTATTATTATGTATCATTTATTTAAATAGTTAAATTAATATTGCAATTTAAATTATAAACTCTAATTTTCTTAAAACTCTAATTTTATTTTTCCTAACCCTAATTCTTATTTTATTTAAATCTTAAAATTAATTAAATTTTCTTAATATCTAATTAAATGATTAAACATAGTTTATTTTGTAAATAAATTAGTATATTTTTATTATTATTTCCATCTTAAAAATTCTTTCAAATTTGTTTTTTTAATTAAAATCTAAAAATGCTTAATTAAATTATATGTATATTTAGTATATTATTACTAACTTTTTCTTCTTATAATTATCACTAACCTTTTTATTTATTGTTTATATTTATCATTTTATTATATAAATTATTTAAATTGTTTTTATTATAATGTAACTGTAAAAGCCATGTAATAGTTGTAGCTCTTATTGTTTATTTATAAATATTATTGCTTTGGTTAGTAAAATAGGGAGTGATAACATGTTTGTATTGTAAAATTAATTTAGAATCATTAATTATAAGATAAATATTTGAATTTGTACACGCACACACGTAAGTCGATCTTTGATCGCCATCTCACTTCTTAAGGATATCTCTCATGTTGCCTAAATAAAAAGGTCAAGTAAGGTGTCTAAAAGCAAGGTCCCTTCTCATAAACAAATCATCTAGTCCCTTTCAATATTATAAGATCAAGTCCCCTCGATGTTGCCTTCGTAAATGATCTTGTCCCTTTCGAATAAAAGATGATAAGTCCCTTCGTATTGCTAAGACACCTTACAGTTGCCTAAACATAGATGACCCTTCATATGTCCCATACAACATCCAAGGTAATGACTACCTATTCCTTAATAATAGGGATAGTCTTACCATTGAAAGAACATTTAAGAACATAAAAGATTCAAATTAGGGTAGGTTCCTCTTAAGTACTTGCTCACTCTTTCAAAAACATTTCATAAACACTTCACATTTTCAAACAATTTTCAAAACAAAGTCTTTATATATATCCGTACAAGGATCATTATAAAGTACTTAAGAAAATTTTTAATCACACACTACACTTCTCAAAACAGTTTAAAGTGAGCTAAGTAACTAAGAGCCCATGGATAACCATGGATATAAAGGGTGCTAACACCTTCCCTTTGTATAACCTACCCCCCGAACTCAAAATCTTTTTAAGGTCTTTCCTATTCTTTTATGGCCTTTCCTTTTGGATAAAATAAAAGTCGGTGGCGACTCTTGCTATCCGTAACATTTAACTAAAGTCAGTTCTCCCACCGTGTTACAGCGAGCATTAAAAGGAAAGGAAACAATAAATCCGTCATATAGAAAACGCTTCCTCGACCTAGCATTGGGCAATCATCAATCCACGTAGACATTAACCTCGTGGGCGACACAAGCTGCTGGATGACCCCAGTATTTAATTACCTAACTAAGGGAGAACTGTCGACCGACCCAAAGGCGGCCAGTACCATACGCCGAAGGGCATGCCTGTATTCCCTAGTAGGTGGACGAATGTATCGTCGAGGATTCTCTACGCCCCTCCTCAGGTGCGTAGAAGAGGAAAACATCCCGCACGTACTGAGAGAAGTCCACGAAGGAATCAACACGCAACATCCTGGCGGAAGGTCGTTGGCTCGAAAAATTCTTCGGGCAGGGTATTATTGGCCCACACTTCAACACGACGCGAAGGAGCACGTGAAAAGGTGCGACAAATGCCAACGGCACAGGGACGTGCACGTAGCACCTCCATCCGAGTTGAAATCACTGTCGTCACCTTGGCCATTCGCATGGTGGGGGATGGATATCTTAGGACCATTCGTCGTCGGGTCTGGTCAAAATAAGTACTTAATCGTGGGCGTCGACTATTTCACCAAGTGGATAGAAGCCGAGGCTTTGGCCAAAATCACAGCGCTCAACATACTACGTTTCTTCAAGAGAAACATCCTCGCCCGGTTCAGGGTACCGCTCGCCATCGTGACCGACAACGGCACTCAGTTCACGGACAAACACTTCAAAGAATTTGTCGCAACAATAGGAACGAAACAACATTTTGCGTCGGTCGAACACCCCCAAACTAATGGACAAGTAGAGGCCGCAAATAGAGTAATCCTAAGAGGTTTAAAACGAAGATTAGACGAGCATAAGAAGCATTGGGTCGAGGAGTTACACAGCGTACTATGGGCATACAGGACCACACCCCACTCAACAACCGGGGAATCCCCATTTCGATTAGCATACGGAACCGAGGCGGTGATCCCTATAGAAATGCATGTCCTATCCAAACGCACGGAATTCCCTATGGACCAAGACACCAACTCCGAAGCTTTGAGGGATGAGCTCGACATGATCGAAGAAGTTCGGTCAGAAGCTGCTCTTCGAGAAACCATTCTCAAACAAAAAATAGTCGCTCGGTATGATTCTAAGGTCATAAGACGAACGTTCGAGGTAGGCAGTCTTGTCCTTAGAAGAAATCACAGGGATCCCCGCGAGGGAAAATTTACACCCAACTGGGAGGGCCCGTATCGCGTCCGAGCAAAAACCGAGAACGGAGCCTATTATTTAGAAAATTTACACGGGGAAGAGCTAGCTCGGCCTTGGAACGCCGAGAAACTCAAACAATATTACAGCTAAATCACAAAGTCGACCTGCTCAACTTTCAAGCAAAGAGCAAAGGGACCGACTGAAAACTACGTGCCTAGGTACGAGCACGACAGCCCAAAAATGACAGCCAAGCAAGATCTCCTTTCGAGGGAAAGAGAAACTTGTCGCACGGACGGATACTCGAACGAGTCCGACGTCGCCTAAGTACCACGACCAGGCAGAACCCCAGCTCGCGATGGGATGTTCAAGCCACGAAGCCCGGGCCATTACCTTGGCCTGGGCACCGACCAAGAGTAAGACTCCAAAATCTGATTGGTCCCCCTAACCAACAGATCACATACACACCCCGTATTTATTCGATCACATCCAATTAATGCAAAGATGCATACCAAACACTTAGTAAAAATAACAAGTAAATTATGTCCTCCGACAGACACATCATTACGAACAAATAAAATATAGAAACCGACCATCAAGGTCGTACATATGAAATTAAAAATGCGACCCCGAAGGGCCGACTTGTTCAGGATTACATTCAAAGGGGACCATGCCCCCAAAAAGAAACATAATAAATTATAAGGCACGCAGGCCAGTGTTGGTGTAAGCCCTAGAGGCCAATACTTTTTTGGTACTTGTATCAGATTATTCGTTTAATAATAAAAGGCATTTCTTTATTATGTTTGTCTTTCAGAATAATAAAGTCCCTAGAATAGTTAGTCTGTTTAATGAAATGTTAAGTGTGACTTAATCATGAGATCCCATTAAACATAAAGACATTATTCTTAAAATATCCGTAGTCAAGCTTTATTGCAAAGTGGGATAACATTAAAGCATTGAGACTATTATGAAGATAGACTGATGATCACATCTCATGGATCATGGATAAAGAGTTATCAAGTCTTGACATAGGTATAAATATTAGGAGTAATATTTATACCGGATTGACCCGCTATGAGAATACTACATAGTATGTTATGCAAAGTGTCATAAGTTATTCTCATGGTGATAATGGTGTATTACCACCCTTCGACCTGAAACCACTATGGACCCTAGATGTAGAGTCGGGTGCTTTATTGCTGATCAAACATTATCCGTAACTGGATGATCATAAAGACAGTTGATGGGCACTCCACGAAGCATGCTGGGGGACATGAGTGTCCTAGATGGAATTTGCCAATCCTGCATAACAGGAGAAATGTCTAAGGGCCCAATATTGAACTGGACAAGGATGACACAGTGTATGCCTTGTGTTCAATATAGACATAGGGGCAAAAGGGTAATTGTACAAACATATATTATCACGAAAAAGGTTTTGTCAGATCACATGACATTTTCGTGACTTGGGTAGCAGTGATGTGTTGCTAGATACCGCTCACTGTTTATTATGTTAAATATATAATTTAATATAATTACCAACGTTACGAAATCCTACAGGGTCACACACATAAGGACAGTTTGATGAGAGATAGAGAAATCAAAGGAACACCGTAAGGTACGGTGCACTTAAGTGAAAAATAGAAATTCGGATAATATAATAATAATTATTGTTATTTTATAATGGTTATAAAATAATAATAAAATAAATATATTTATTATAATAATATATAATATTATTATGGATCATGTGAATTGGGCTTTTAGCCCGCAGCCCACAAGAGAGTCTATAAAAGGAACCCTTGTGATGAAGCTTTTACTTGATGCAATTTCGTTTTTGATTCTCACTCAAATAATTCCGTTCGTAAGCAGCTAGCACTGTGACCGGAAGCTGTTCGTGTGGACTGAGTAGAGGCGTTGCACTTCATCAACGCTTGTGATCGCTGCATCAAAGATCTGAATCGCCACAAAGAGGTAACGATTCTATCACTGACCATGCTCATTCGTAAGGATCACTAAAGGAAAATTTTTGTTTTCCGCTGCGTTTAGATCGCAATTTTCCTTCAGTGGTATCAGAGCCACTTACGAAACCATGGATCTGATAGCTGTTAAATTTCCGTTTTTTTTTTCTGTATTTGATTCGATTAAAACACAGAACGAATTTAACAATAAACGATTAATTAAATTTGGCATCTGTTGTGTACGATTTGGATGATTGATGTTGATTATGCTTCAGAAACCGACATTAGTATGGTGAAGTTGTGCGATACATTGATCATCCATAGGTTACACAATTAGATCGATCACTTTTATATAAGATATAAGAAATTCTGATGCAAAGATGGTATATGGGATATACTGTTTTGATTTCATCCATTCAATCACATAAGGATTGTAATTCTTTTGAAAGATCATCATTTTCATTCGCTTCGGAATCCGACGTTAGTATGGTGAAGCAATGACATGTTGATCTATCATATTGAGTTATCAATCGAGTTGTGTTTGACGGCATGAAATTGTTGCATTAGGATTAATGGCAGTACAAGTGTTGTATTGCCGCAGACTTTTCCGGTTGGGGTTGTAAATGCACAAAAGTTGTGCAGGAAACGACGTGAAATACAATGAAGTGTTCATAAAATTTTTCGCCGGGGCGCTGCCCCTGACAACCCCGCAAGGAGGCGCTGCCCCCGGCTAAGTCTGCAAAGTGTGATCAATCAGCCGAAATTTAATTTAGTTTATTTAATTATCGGAATTTTAAACTAATAATAAAAGTGTGTTTATTATTATTTATTTGTGGTGATCAGTTATGGCCTTAGTTTATCCTTTATTATTGTTTTGGGATTTTTAAATACGGCCTGCGAGTCGTGCCTCTCTCTCAATCTCTTTATGTAACTTCTTTTCTCATCTCACTCCCTCGTATGTAAAACGAGTTTTCTTATATGTAATGTAATATTATGTTATGAAGAAAAAGGAAGTATTCAATATTAAAGGAGGATAACCTTGGAGATCATGCTTGGAGAAGCTTAGATCGTTATTAGGTTAGCTTAGGTTCTCTCATTGGCTTGAGAGAACAATTGCGTTAGGGGCCATAATTGTATCTTTTATATGTATGTTGATGCATGTAATTGTATGTTGATGCATGTGAGAGACGTTTTGCATGTTAAGCCGGTGAGATCAAACTAATAACAAATTCCCTCAAAATTAAATATTAAGTTTATGCTTTCCAATTTTTAGCACTCATCAAGACTAGTATCGAGCATTGTAGGTTTCGCCTACGCGAGGTGCATGTTCTATATTAGTAAGGTGTGATGGGATAATTGTAATATCCAATTGCTAAAATAATGGGTCAAACTTAACTAAACAAATTATAATAAGATTATACATGTTTAGAAGCAAGAATTGGGAATGATTCATGTGATGGATCAGAATAAGGAGTTATTCACCCAATTGAAAATATTCGAGAGTTGTATGAGATACAATTGGAAGGAGTTCCTACCTAAATAACTTAGTTTTGTGTAATCAGCCTAACGCTGACTTAAAACAAAGTGAAACATGGATCTCGACCCACTAGAAAGTCTTCCAACGGGATTTTCTGAATCAAATGATGAGGGTCATTTGTTTTGAATAAAATAGTGGGAGCATATTTGATTAAAGGCCTAATTAAATATGTTGTTTTAATGATACTTATATTTTCATATTTCTCTTATAGATTACCATGACAACAAACACATCGAACAATATTTTGCGATCCATCCTAGATAAGGAAAAATTGTCTGGGACAAATTTCCTGGATTGGCACCGTAATCTGAGGATTGTCCTCAAGCACGATAAGAAGCTGTATGTCTTGGAGACACCAGTTCCTGAGGAGGAACCTCCTAGTTCTGCACCAAAGGCAGAAAGAGATGCTTATAAGAAGCATTTCGATGATGCCAATGAAACCGCTTGCCTCATGCTTGCTACCATGAACTCTGAGTTGCAAAAGCAACACGAGAACATGTCTGCGTTCGATATGATCGGACATCTGAAAATGCTTTATCAAGAGCAAGCAAGAAATGAGAGGTTTCAGGTTTCAAAGTCCCTTTTTAACAGCAAGTTAGCTGAGGGAGCCCCTGTAAGTCCCCATGTACTCAAGATGATTGGGTATGTGGAGAACCTTGACAGATTAGGGTTTCCCCTTGGAAAAGAACTTGCGATTGATCTGATCTTGCAATCGTTGCCAGAGAGCTTCAGTCAGTTTGTCCTGAATTTCAATATGAATGACTTGGACAAAAGTCTTCCAGAACTGCTAGGCATGTTGAGAACTGCTGAGCAGAATATGAAGACAAAAGGGAAATCCATTCTGATGGTCAGTAATGGAAAGAAACAGAACAAGAGGCCCATCAAACAGGGTGGTAGAGGGAAAGGCAAGGAAGTTGCCAAACCCAAACCCACTCCTCCTGTTTTGAAGCCTAGTGGAGGAATAGCAAAGGAGGGCACTTGCTTCCATTGCGGTAAGACCGGACATTGGAAGAGAAATTGCCCAAAGTACCTGGAAGATAAGAAAAATGGAGTAGAGACTTCAAATTCAGGTATTTTTGTTATTGAAATTAATTTATCTACTTCTGCATCATGGGTATTAGATACTGGATGCGGTTCTCACATTTGTACTAATGTGCAGGGGCTAAAAAGGAGTAGAGATTTGGCAAAAGGTGAAGTTGACCTACGAGTTGGCAATGGAGCAAAGGTTGCTGCTTTAGCTGTAGGAACTTATGTTTTAACTTTACCTAGTGGTTTAATAATTCAGTTAGAGAACTGTTATTATGTACCTGCAATTAGCAGGAATATTATTTCCGTTTCTTGTTTGGACAAGTTTGGTTTTTCATTCATAATAAAGAACAATTGTTGCTCCATTTATTTGAATGATATATTCTATGCTACTGCAAAAATGAATAATGGACTATATGTCCTTGATCTTGAAATGCCAATTTATAACATTAATACTAAAAGGTTGAAACCTAATGAGTTGAATCCAACTTACCTTTGGCACTGTCGATTAGGCCACATAAATGAGAAACGCATTTCCAAACTCCATAAAGATGGACTCTTGGACTCTTTTGATTATGAATCATATGAGACATGCAGATCTTGTTTAATTGGAAAGATGACAAAGTCCCCATTCACAGGAAAAGGTGAAAGGGCTAATGATCTTTTGGCACTCATACATACTGATGTATGTGGACCACTGAACATACCAGCCAGAGGAGGTTTTCAGTACTTCATCACTTTCACTGATGACTTCAGTAGATACGGATATGTGTATTTAATGAAACACAAATCTGAGTCCTTTGAAAAGTTCAAGGAATTCAAGAATGAAGTACAAAACCAACTAGGGAAGAATATTAAAGTTCTTCGATCAGATCGAGGCGGTGAATATTTAAGCCTAGAATTTGATGACCATCTAAAAGAGTATGGGATTCTATCCCAACTTACTCCTCCTGGAACACCACAATGGAATGGTGTATCTGAGAGAAGAAATCGAACCTTGTTAGACATGGTCCGATCCATGATGAGTCACGCCGATCTTCCAAACTCCTTTTGGGGACATGCATTATTAACAGCAGCTTACACACTTAACCGTGTTCCATCCAAAAAGGTTGATAAGACACCATATGAGATATGGAGTGGTAAGAAACCACATATGTCTTACATGAAGATTTGGGGTTGCGAAGTTTACGTCAAACGACAAATTTCAACCAAGCTTGAGCCCAAATCTGACAAATGCTTATTTGTGGGATATCCTAAAGAAACAAGAGGATATTACTTCTACAATCCTTCTGAGGGCAAAGTGTTTGTTGCTCGAACTGGAGTCTTTCTGGAAAGGGATTTTATTTCCAAAGGAAACAGTGGGAGGAAAATAGAGCTTGAAGAAATTCAAGAATCACAAAACATTGAAACACCTATGGAGGAACTAGAGCAGGAAACACAAGTAGTTGTGGAAGAGCAACCTGCTCAAGTAGAACAAGACCAGCGTAGGTCAAGCAGGACACGTCACCAACCTGAGAGATATGGATATCTCATAAGTGATCAGGGTGATGTATTACTCATGGATCAAGATGAGCCTGTGACCTACAAAGAGGCCATAACTGGTCCTGAGTCTGAGAAGTGGCTAGAAGCCATGAAATCTGAAATGGATTCCATGTACACAAACCAGGTTTGGACCTTGGTAGAACCTCCTATAGGAGTTAACCCTATAGGATGCAAGTGGGTCTTCAAGAAGAAGAATGACATGGATGGTAAGGTACATACCTATAAAGCAAGACTGGTTGCAAAAGGCTATAAACAAATTCATGGGGTTGACTATGATGAAACCTTTTCACCAGTTGCAATGCTTAAATCTGTTCGGATTTTACTTGCCATCGCTGCATATCATGATTATGAAATATGGCAGATGGATGTCAAAACTGCTTTCCTTAATGGGAATCTTCTTGAGGATGTGTACATGACACAACCTGAAGGATTTGACATACCACAAGATGCCCAAAAGATATGCAAGTTACAGCGATCAATCTATGGATTGAAGCAAGCTTCCAGAAGCTGGAATCTTCGTTTTGATGAAACCGTAAAACAATATGGATTCATCAAAAATGAAGATGAACCTTGTGTCTACAAGAAGGTTAGTGGGAGCATGATCGTGTTTCTGGTATTATATGTAGATGACATATTACTCATTGGAAACGATGTCCCTACCTTGCAACAAGTGAAGACTTGGTTAGGGAATTGTTTTTCTATGAAAGACCTAGGTGAAGCAGCCTATATATTAGGAATTAGGATCTATAGAGATAGATCACAAAAACTGCTTGGCCTAAGTCAGAGTACATACATAGATAAAGTGTTGAGACGCTTTAATATGCATGATTCCAAGAAAGGATTCATACCTATGCAACATGGTCTGTGTTTATCAAAAACACAATCCCCTTCAACTAAGGAAGAAAGGGATCGCATGAATAAGATTCCATATGCATCTGCAATAGGATCTATCATGTATGCCATGTTATGTACTCGACCAGATGTCTCGTATGCATTAAGTGCAACGAGTAGGTACCAATCTGATCCCGGTGATGCTCACTGGGTAGCTGTCAAGAATATCCTTAAGTACTTGAGAAGGACTAAGGATTCATTCTTGATATATGGAGGTCAGGAAGAGCTTGATGTAATTGGTTACACTGATGCTAGCTTCCAGACAGATAAGGATGATTTTAGATCACAATCTGGTTATGTGTTTTGTCTCAATGGTGGCGTTGTGAGCTGGAAAAGTTCAAAGCAGGAAACAGTTGCTGATTCTACAACTGAGGCCGAGTATATTGCTGCCTCAAATGCAGCAAAGGAAGCTGTTTGGATCAAGAAGTTCATTAGTGAACTTGGCATAGTCCCTAGCATTGTGGATCCCATTGGTTTATATTGTGATAACAATGGTGCTATCGCACAAGCTAAGGAGCCTAGATCTCACCAACGATCCAAACACATACTTAGGCGTTATCACCTCATTCGATAGATAATCGATCGGGGAGATGTGAAGATATGCAGAGTACCAACACTTGACAATATCGCTGACCCATTAACAAAGCCTCTTGCGCAACAGAAGCATGATGGTCATACTAGATCTATGGGTATTAAGGGTATGCCTAATTGGCTCTAGTGCTAGTGGGAGATTGTTGGTGTAAGCCCTAGAGGCCAATACTTTTTTGGTACTTGTATCGGATTATTCGTTTAATAATAAAAGGCATTTCTTTATTATGTTTGTCTTTCAGAATAATAAAGTCCCTAGAATAGTTAGTCTGTTTAATGAAATGTTAAGTGTGACTTAATCATGAGATCCCATTAAACATAAAGACATTATTCTTAAAATATCTGTAGTCAAGCTTTATTGCAAAGTGGGATAACATTAAAGCATTGAGACTATTATGAAGATAGACTGATGATCACATCTCATGGATCATGGATAAAGAGTTATCAAGTCTTGACATAGGTATAAATATTAGGAGTAATATTTATACCGGATTGACCCGCTATGAGAATACTACATAGTATGTTATGCAAAGTGTCATAAGTTATTCTCATGGTGATAATGGTGTATTACCACCCTTCGACCTGAAACCACTATGGACCCTAGATGTAGAGTCGGGTGCTTTATTGCTGATCAAACATTATCCGTAACTGGATGATCATAAAGACAGTTGATGGGCACTCCACGAAGCATGCTGAGGGACATGAGTGTCCTAGATGGAATTTGCCAATCCTGCATAACAGGAGAAATGTCTAAGGGCCCAATATTGAACTGGACAAGGATGACACAGTGTATGCCTTGTGTTCAATATAGACATAGGGGCAAAAGGGTAATTGTACAAACATATATTATCACGAAAAAGGTTTTGTCAGATCACATGACATTTTCGTGACTTGGGTAGCAGTGATGTGTTGCTAGATACCGCTCACTGTTTATTATGTTAAATATATAATTTAATATAATTACCAACGTTACGAAATCCTACAGGGTCACACACATAAGGACAGTTTGATGAGAGATAGAGAAATCAAAGGAACACCGTAAGGTACGGTGCACTTAAGTGAAAAATAGAAATTCGGATAATATAATAATAATTATTGTTATTTTATAATGGTTATAAAATAATAATAAAATAAATATATTTATTATAATAATAGTTATTATAATAATATATAATATTATTATGGATCATGTGAATTGGGCTTTTAGCCCGCAGCCCACAAGAGAGTCTATAAAAGGAACCCTTGTGATGAAGCTTTTACTTGATGCAATTTCGTTTTTGATTCTCACTCAAATAATTCCGTTCGTAAGCAGCTAGCACTGTGACCGGAAGCTGTTCGTGTGGACTGAGTAGAGGCGTTGCACTTCATCAACGCTTGTGATCGCTGCATCAAAGATCTGAATCGCCACAAAGAGGTAACGATTCTATCACTGACCATGCTCATTCGTAAGGATCACTAAAGGAAAATTTTTGTTTTCCGCTGCGTTTAGATCGCAATTTTCCTTCAGCCAGAAACTAATTACCCTCGCCTCCCGGGCGACCTTCCTCCTCACAAGCTTCCTCCTGCTCCGGTTGCGCTTCAGGCTGGCTAGGCTGAGCAGTCGACCTCGGCTGAGAGTCATCCACCACCAAGTCTGAGGGAACCACGATCTGACCGTCTTCGACCTTGTACAGATAGCTGATTCGACCAACGTCCAAGGCCAGGTTAGGATGAAGAACCCTCATCTGATCCACCGCGTTCTGGAAACTAAGCTCAGTTGACGAGTTCAGGTCTTCCATGTCTTGGTCGATCCGAGCGAGCAACTGAGCCCTCGTTACCAGGCCTTTGGTCTCTTCATCCTTATCCTCCTTCATGCAGAAAGCGTCCTTCAACTTTTTATTCTGCTTCAGCACCCTTTTCTTGTCAACCTCCAACTTGGCGATGACGTTGGCCCGTTCAGTCGACTCCTTGGTCGCGGCTTTAGCCTCCTCGGTGGCCGTTGTCAGTTTCGCCTCAGCAGCAGCCAGCTGCTCCTTAAGCCTACCATTCTCTCGCTCCAGTCCGGGACTCCCTTCGGCCGTCAGCCAGGCCATTGTCAGAACCCGCATAACCGCGCTTGCGTCTTGGGCCAGAGATAATCGTCGGGCAGGACGATCCATGCCCTCCAAAAACAAGGAATTCGCACGGTCCACCTCCATGCTCGTTCCTTCGAAGAAATTGCGCTTCACGAAGCACGGAGGCAGCCCATGCTTCGGCTTCGAAGGAGCGTTGGCCGTCAAGTCCACAGTGGCTGCAGACTTATGCTTCTTCATCAAAGAGCCGGTCGAGGCGCTCGGAGAACCTTGGACCAAGGGGCCCGACCCCGAACCACTTGTCTCTGTCAGCTTGGTCTGCACGACCCTTGACCTTTTCTTCTGCTGCTGACTCAGGCGTTCTTGAATTTTGTCCAGTGGGTTCGACAGAGAGCCTGAAAAAAGAAAAAGATCAGATTAGTCATGGACGACAAAGTTAAATCAAAATTTTGACTAAGATAGATAAATAGATACCAAAGAAGTCGGACACTTCCTGCCCGGTATGACAGGCCAATAATTCGGTAACATTAATCAAGGGACGCTCCACAGCCTCCCCCCCATCCTGCTCAAGCATAACTTTTCCATCTCCGTCCAGCAGGGGGGTCGGAGTGAAAGACGCTATCAATTTTCTGAAGGCCTCGAAACTGGTCGCGTCATCATCATTCAATGAATCTCCCACCTGAACAAACTCACCGACAGGTTTCTCATAGTGAGCATAGTTCCAAGAAAATGGGAACAGCCCCAGCCTCCTCGGGATCACCTGCCCTTGATCGTCGAGCTTAGGTTCGTCATTCTCGTCGGTGTCTATTCCCAGGAAGCTTATTGCCCTCACGGCCACCGTGCTCGCGGGTTTGATCAGAAAGTAATCAGTTTTAAAGGCCCGGATAGACTCTGAATGGGCCTTGAAGATTTTCGTCCTCTGCTTGAAAGACACGAACCCCTTCTGATCGGTTCCTCGTTCGACTTGGCGCTGCAGGGAGAACAGGCGGAAAAATAGAGGAAGCATGGAACCAACACCCAGATGGGCGCACGTCATCTCAAACGCTCTCAAGAACGCGTATGAATTGGGATGCAATTGGGAAGGGGCAACGCATAGGTTACCGAGCACGACACTCACAAAGTCACTGAAGGGCAAAGTTACCCCCAGGACCGAGACTGCGTATTCATACATAGAGAACGCCCGACCCCGGAAATCTGAGAAGATGCGGTCATCATCTCCCGGGCAGGTTACGACCCAATCGGCAGGGTCGCCGACAACGGGTAGCGGCTCCGTTCGGGGTCTCGAAAATGAGGACACCTTGTCCAGCAAATCCTCCACCACCCATTCTTCGGGCGAGACCCTCGTCTGGTCGGGGCACTGGGGTGAATCTGTTGATGCTCCTGTAGTACTCGTATCCGAATCCCCCGAGAAACTCCCAGAGCCAGAAGGGACGGACGCAGATGACCCTGAATCTTCCGAGGACGTCTCTTCCGAAGACATGTCCAATGGATCCACAAGCGAGTTTTCACCTGAAAAGCAGAGGAAAGGCGTCAGTGAATTCGATTAAGAATATCAAATCCACCCTTCCACCGTTCGACAAGTGAAAGGGCGCGCATCGGCTCAGGGACTAAGTCCCGAGCTATAGCCCTGGCTGACCATCGCTCGGAGCGACGGCTTACGCCCAACATCATAAATTACAGATCTAACCAAGATATTTGTCAAATCCCAAGTCAAGGTCGACCAGCACTTATGTAGACCATGAGTTAGGGTTTGCAACCGACCGACTACGGTGGCAGAAGTCCTAAAGTCTACCGGTTCTAAATCTAAGACTACCGTCAAAACTATCCTAAACCACATGCATTTCTACAAAACCTAAGCTATAAACACCTAAAACGGCGAAAAAGAACCATACCTTGCGCTTGGGAAGACATTTTTGAAGAAGAAATGCGTTCTGGAAGTGGTGGTCGACAAAGAGATGCGGTGGTCGACGGCTAAAGTGGTGGCAGTTGAACGAGCAGAGTGTCGGAGAAGAAGATGAAGCGAAAAGTTCAAAATGGGCCCTGAGAACCCTATTTATAAGAGGGAAAACACATGCAAGCACGTGTGACCCCTACACGCTAGCCCCTAGGCTAGCCGTCAAATCATTAATAAGCGCGAATTCCCAGATATTCCAGCTTTTCGTTTCACATTCCCCTGTCGAGCAACGTACCGGCTGCCCGTTCCTCAAAGATCTGCAGCGTAAATTCTTGGCCTTAACACTGCTCATCGCCGAGCACAAAATCACTTCTAAGTCACTGCTCTTCCACACGAGCAGTAACTTGGGGGGCTCCTGTTTTGGACTAGCCCAATTCCCAATATTGGGCCAAGCCAACCAATCCTATAGTTGTGCTTGACGTCGAGCAGAATTAGGAATGATGGCCTCTGTCGAGCATGAGCATACCGACCACGACGAAGTTCTCTAACGGCTAGTTTCGATCGTTGCCTATTTTTACGGATTCCTCGATCCGCGCCTCACAATATGGACCAATGATCTTCCATTTAGCCCCTTATATAAACCCTCCCATCTGGGAGGGTCAGGTATTCAATCTCTCTGACCTTTATTCTTGTACTTGCCCACTCTTTGCTCGGTTATTTACTTTAGCATCTGAGTGCTTTGCAGGTACACCCCCTTTTTTCTCCTCACCGACCGTCTTTCATCAGCTCTCGAAGTCAGCCGCATCGGATCCTGATCTCCAGGCACGATCATATATATATATATATATATATATATATATATATATATATATATATATATATATATATATATATATATATAATAGTGTAGAATACCAAAAAAAAATAGTGTATAGAGTTTTTAATATGCGTTGATATGAGAATTACACATTTATTGACGTCGAATTTTTAAAATGTATATAGGCCGAAGATAACCAATTTATCTAATTAAATAAATAATCAAACAAAATATTTTGGGTACAAAATAAGCATACAATTTAAATGAATTAAATGAACTTTAATATAAATACTAATAGAATGAAACATAAGTAATGTATGAATAAATTGTATCAAAATTGTATGATATTTTTTATTAATCATACAATCTATTTGTCATTTATAAAAGGAGAAAACCTAGATACAATTCTTTATACTTAAAATATGACAAGTGTATAATTTCCTCTTACATGTATGCAATTTTTTTTCCTATTTTTACTCCATAAATAATATTTAAATATACTTGTCATATTTTAATTGAAAAATAGTATAAATCACATCTAAGGAATTGTATCTAAGTTTTTTCCTTTATAAAATTTAAAATTTTAACCGCACAAGTTCATCAATGATCAATATATATTTATCAAATTTTGAATGTAAACAAATGCGCGTCATCGACGAGTAGGGATGGAAATATGATAGGCTAGGCTTATAAGACTTGAGTCTGACCTAAGATAAACTTAAAAGGCCTGTGTCTGATATATGGTTTATTATAGGCTCACTTTTTTGAATGGTCTGACCTTTTTAAAAGCCAAGTCTGACCTGAAAGCCTATTTACATGTCTTTTCTCATTAAGGTTCTCAATTATTCTATATTACTTAAGAATCTTTATAGGTTGACCTATATATATATATATATATATATATATATATATATATGTATGTATGTATGTATGTATGTATGTATGTATGTATGTATGTATATATGTATGTATGTATGTGTTCTGGACTGGGCCATGACGATATGCACGGCATGGCCCAATGCTCGTCGGGTACAGGCCCAAACGTCCGGACACATGAATGCGTCGGGCAAAGGTCCTTCCACCCACGTCGAAGGGACATCTCCTCGACAACTCTACTGTATGTCGGGCAAGGAGCACGTCCCCCGTCCATTGGTCTTCATCCACATATCACCTGCCTGTATCCACTACGCCAAAAATGCTTTTTAACAGCGCATCTTAGACAGCGCTTTTAAGAGAAAGCGCTGTCTAAGGTTAAAATTAAAATTAAACACGGAAAATGGTCCAAAAAAATAATGAAAGCGCTGTCTAAGGGGGGGTCTTAGACAACGCTTTCTAAAAGCGCTGTCTAAGACCCCCCCTTAGACAGCGCTTATAGAAAGCGCTTTTATATATATGCCTTAGTCAGCGCTTTTGATAAAGCGCTGTTTAAAGTTTTTAAATTAAAAAAAAAATAAAACCAAAAGCGCTGTCTAAGGGGGGGGGGGGTTTAGAAAGCGCTTTTGGAAAGCGCTGTCTAAGGCATACCTTAGAAAGCGCTTTTACCAAAAGCGCTGTCTAAGGTCTAATTAAAATTAAATTTCATACTTCTATTTTCATTCTCTGTTGTTTTCGTTTTCCCTCCTGCGAACGTTTTCAGAGCGAACCCTAACATTTCCAGAAGAACTTGAAGTCATTGAAGTGTTCATCGTTCCAGAAGAACTTGAAGTGTTCATCGTTCACGTTTGAATCGTTCACGTTCACGTTTTCATCGCGGTATGTATTTCAGTTTCACGTTCGCTGTTTCAGTTTTCATTCGTTCAGGTTTTCATTCATTCATTCATGTTCTTCGTTTCAGTTCTTCGTCTCAGGCATTGCAAGAGTTAAATCGTTGATTTCTGAAAGTGTTTGAAGAATCTCATTACGGTATGTGTTTCAGTTTTGAAGAATCAGTCATTTTTTTGCAGATAAAACACAACATTTTACCCTTCACATTGCTTAACACATTGATGAACAAATTTGCAGGAAAAAGATATAATTATCCATGGTTAATAGGTTAATAGAATTTTGATTGTCTTTTAGTTTTTAACATAAAATACAGATTAAGAAATAATAGCCGGTGATGTGGTGCCTACACAACCTGTGTCCATCAATGTCTTTAAGCTGCTTAGATTTGAGTATGAATGACAAAATCTTATGAACTGCAATGACAGCCCTGAAAATGGCAAGCGTGAATAATGGGGATTAAAAAATGATTTGTGGATTGTAAAAGAGAATATCAAAACTAACCATTAACTTATGTATTAGCAGGTTTAACATCTGTAACAGTTTGCTTTGATGGCCATGAGTGTCATTAAATACTCCTACGCTCACTTTTGCATAACTTTATAAACCTGCTAACATAATCCAGAGTTTATTATTTTGTTAAAGTTCACTTCATCTTGTATAAGTTTACCAATAGTAAAGAGTGTCCTGTGTTTACAGACTTGTGTATAACTGTTAGCTTAAATTAACAAGACAATTTGATTATGTATTGAATACAGTCGAATTTTAGCATTCATAGGCAGGCATCTTGGATGATGTATCATGCACAAGTTTATTGGCGTATCGGATACGTCATTGAAGTTTATATTAACATTGGTTATGTATACGTTTTTTAAGTAGGAAAACCATGGATAAAACATGGATCTGTGCCGATCGAATGACCAAAGAGTACGAGAGTGGGGTTGCGGAATTCGTTAAGTATGCTGTTCAACACGCTGAAAACCCCAGACGAATGCATTGTCCTTGCTTGCGTTGTTGTTATATTGGTAAGGTTGACGCACATGGATTGAAATCGCATTTGCTGAGGCATGGAATTGATCAAAGTTATCAGTGTTGGATATTTCATGGTGAGAAAATTAACGGGAATGTTGAATCGAGTGGAAAACGTAATACGACCTATGCTTCATACGACAAAGACACGGAAACATATGATTGTGATCGAGTTGAAGAGATTGTAGAAGCACTGGAAGAAGATCTTCATGATTGTCCTGAAATGTTTGAGTGGATGGTAAGCGATGCAGAGAAACCGTTGTACAAAGGTTGCACTAAATTCTCAAGACTGTCTGCGGTATTAAAGTTGTACAACTTAAAGGCGGGCAATGGATGGTCGGATAAAAGTTTCACAGAGTTGTTGGCCCTTATGAGAGAAATGCTACCGGATGATAATGTTCTTCCTAATCGAACCTATGAGGCAAAAAAAATGTTGTGCTCTATTGGCATGAGCTATGATAAGATACATGCTTGTCCTAACGATTGCATTTTGTTTCGTAACGAATATGCAACGTTAACTGAGTGCCCCAAATGCGGTTTGTCTCGATATAAGAAAAAATTATCTCCCGCAAAAGTCTTATGGTATTTTCCGATAATTCCGAGATTTAGGCGCATGTTTCGTAGTGAAACCGATGCAAGACATCTTACTTGGCATGCAGATGAAAGAATCACCGATGGAAAGTATCGGCATCCGGCTGATTCACCACAGTGGTCGAAGATTGATAATGATTATCCTGAGTTTGGATCAGAAGCAAGAAACCTTCGATTGGCATTATCTACTGATGGAATGAACCCACATGGTCTTCAAAGTATTTCACATACCACATGGCCTGTGATTCTTATGATTTATAACCTACCTCCGTGGCTATGTATGAAGCGTAAGTACATGATGTTATCTATGTTAATCTCTGGGCCTAAACAACCAGGTAATGACATAGACGTATACTTGACACCTCTGATCGAAGATTTAAAGATTTTGTGGGAGAACGGTGTGGAGGTTTATGATGGATATAGGAAAGAAAGTTTCAATCTGAGGGCGATGTTGTTTGGCACAATTAATGATTTTCCAGCATACGGGAATCTATCTGGGTATAGCATCAAGGGTCAACGTGCGTGTCCTGTTTGTGAAGACGGAACCGATACGATCCGATTGGAACTTTGCCAGAAGAATGTGTTTCTCGGTCATCGTAGATTCTTACATTCTAAACATCATTACCGTGGGTGGAGAAAAGCATTCAATGGAGACACCGAACATCGTAGAGCTCCACCCGCATTGTCAGGTGAACAAGTTTTTGAAAAGGTGAAAGATGTGCGTACTGAGTTTGGCAAGCCTTTTGCACATAAGATTGTGAAAGGTGGGTGGAAGAAAAGGTCGATATTTTTTGAATTGCCATATTGGAAGTCTTTGTACGTGAGACATTTTCTCGATGTTATGCATATTGAAAAAAACGTATTTGAAAGTGTTATCGGTACATTACTCAATATAAAAGGCAAGTCTAAGGATGGCCTTAAAGCAAGGGAGGACATGTTAAAAATGGGAATGAGAACTGAATTAGCACCCGTGAAGAAAGGAAGACGAACATATCTACCACCTGCTGCTTTTACTTTATCTAGAAAGGAGAAAAAAATTTTGTGTAAGTCTCTGAGTGAAGTTAAGGTTCCAGAAGGATACTCATCTGATATCAGAAGACTTGTTTCTATGAAAGACCTCAAGTTGAAGAATTTGAAGACACATGATTGTCACGTTATAATGGAACATTTTCTACCGATCGGTATACGTTCTATTTTGCCAGAAAAAGTAAGAAGTTCCATAACTAAATTGTGTTTTTTCTTTAGGTCAATTTGTGGTAAGGTGATCGATCCCGAGATGTTACCAACACTACAAAAAGAGATTGTAATTACCTTGTGTGAGCTTGAAATGTATTTTCCTCCGTCTTTTTTTGACATAATGGTTCATTTAGTTGTTCATCTTGTGAAAGAGACACAGTTGTGTGGACCAGCTTATATGAGATGGATGTACCCTGCTGAACGGTATATGAAAATATTAAAAGGGTACGTGAAATCCCGAAGTCGACCAGAGGGTTGTATTGTTGAACGATACATTGTTGAAGAAGCTGTTGAGTTTTGTACTGAATATTTGTCTAACGTTCAATCGATTGGACTCCCCAGAGCTCAGATTTTCGACAAAATGGAAGGTAAAAAATTAATTGGGAATAAAATTGTGACAATATCAAGGGATGAACGGGATCAAGTTCATTTGTATGTTCTGCACAATAATAATGAGGTTGAGCCATATGTTGAAATGCACAAGGATGTACTCCGAAGGTTAAATCCGAACAGAAATGAAAATTGGATAGTTATAGAGCACAATCAAAGTTTCATACAATGGTTGAAGGATCATATTTACTTGAAGCGCTCTTCAGATCCTTCTTCGGTAACAGAAAGGTTGAGATGTTTGGCATATGGTCCAAGTTTGCATGTGTTTTCTCATAGCGCATATTCAATTAATGGATACACATTTTATACCAAAGAACAAGATGATAAGAGTACTATGCAAAATAGTGGTGTCACCGTGCTAGCTGAAGCAATGCATATATCAAGCATGAAGGACTTAAACCCCAAATATGCAAATCTGTCGTATTTTGGAGTTATTGAGCACATTTGGGTGTTTGATTACGAGAAGTTTCAGATTCCCATCTTTGGTTGCAAGTGGGTGAATAGTAGTGGCATACGAATGGATAAGTCTGGATTTTTGCAAGTTGATCTTACTAGGGTGGGGTACAAAGATGAACCTTTTATTCTAGCATCTCAGGCTAAACAAGTGTTCTATGTGAATGACCCGAAGAGTACAAAATGGTCTATAGTGCTTTTCTCTAACAAAGTGACTGATGATAGCGGTGTCGATCAATGTGATATTGATGTTGAGAATGAGTCATGCATTAGACGGAATGAGTTGAATAGAAATGATGAAGTTGAGGATCTTATACCGGATGAGTCATATATAAGAAACGATCATAATGAGGGAATTTGGATCAATTCATCCGTACGCATTGCTAAGAAACAAGTGATTAATATTCCAACAAAGAAAAGAAAGAGATGTTAGTGACTTAGGTAAATTATCCATGGTTTCTTTATTTTATTTTTTCGATTGTTTTGATTATAAGTTATATGTGATAATGCATGATTTCCTTATTTTTTTGTTTTCAATTACTTTGATTATAAGTTATATATGATAATGCATGATTTCTTTATTTTTTTGTTTTCAATTGCTTTGATTATAAGTTATATTTGATATTTGATGGTTTCCTTGGTTTATTACAGGTTAGACATGGCTGATGACCAACCTGAGGAAGTTCCTAAAAAAGTATCCGCGGAAGAAGAAATTCGAAGAGGCATCACAGTAATGAGAAGGGTGGTCCAAGGAAGATCTCGAGGCATCATACTAGATGTCTATTGGAGCACCCAGGGACAGCTTATAGAACCTAATGGGCATACCTTAACTAGTTTTATCGGTGCACTAGTAAGGAATGAAATTCCCATTACATGTGATGATTGGAGAAACAAAGAGCTGAAAGAGTCCAAAGATAAAATTTGGAGTGAGATAAAGGTACAATCATGTTTTTTCAATTATGTTTTTTCAATTACCGATACTAACTATCAATCTGTATGTTTTTCTTAGCGATGTTTTAACATCGAAGACGAAAGAAGAGGCTTTTGTATGAAATTGGCCGGAAAGCTTCTAAGAGGGTTTCAGACATTTTTATCATCCAAGTTCCTTAAGGATGCGGATGGTAATTTTGTGGATGCGGAGCTTCCCAAAAAATATGAAAGTTTGATATCGGCTGAAGAATGGGAAGCGTTCAAATCCAAAAGACAAGACCCGGTTTTTCAAAGAATAAGTGCTACAAATCGGGAAAGAGCATCAAGTCCCGCATATCCGTACCGAAAAGGACGTGTCGGATATGGACGTTTAGAACAATCCATGGTAAGTATTTTTAAATTGCGATAACAAATTTGTTCATCATATATTAGTTTTATCTGATAAAATTGTATGACTTAATGTGTAGCTGCAGAAGGAGGAAAGTTCAGAATCATCTCTTCCTGCACATGTTTTGTGGAAGGAAGCCCGTGTGGGCAAATCTGGAGTTGCTCAAGAAGAAGTTTTACAAGTATACCAGAAATGTGTAAGTATAACATTTTTTTCATTAATTGAATAACATTTTTATACACAAATATTTGACAAGTGTACGATATTCATCTGATTTTTCAGGAGGAGCTATCTCAGTCTTTATCTCCCGATGATACTAGGAGCATACTTGGTCGGGCATTAGATGTCCCTGAGTACTCTGGTCGGGTGAGGGGTAAGGGATTTGGAGTCACTCCGACCTCCATGAGTATTAAAAAAGGAAAGGCTCCTAGTAATCGGGAGCTTCATGCAAGAATGGAAGCCATGCAAGCTGAGCTTGATGCATTGAGGAGAGAAAGAGAGGCTAGCGCCTCAACAGTATACAGAGATGCTTCGGACAAAGATAGTATCAACTGTACCTTTCAGCCGAACATTCCAGAGGTAATTACATATAATTGTCTTAAATTGAACTATTTTCTTAAATTATGTATTTGACATATATACACATTAACGATTTCTTGTTATTATTGGTTTTAGGGCATTTCCCATTGTCAGCTGTATTTGTCGTCACCATACTATCGGATGGTTGGCAAGGGAAAAGTGCATAACGTTAGCGGAGTATTACTCCACACTAGAGAGCTCACTGCTGGATGTTTGAAGGTATCAGTTGATATTGCAGTTGAGCCGAATGCAGCATTACCATATCCTAGCGATGATTCGGATGCAACAACGGTGCACGAAGCAGTAGGTTCGTTTGTTGCATGGCCGACAAACCTCATATGCGTAGGATATGAGGTATGATTAAAACTTATGTTAACTTTCCTTGGTATATTCAAAGTTTAAAATTTATGCTTAAAATTTTACTTACATATTTTCCTATGTTAAATAGACTCCCACACAATCCAAATCAAAAGAAGCTGCGATTCCACGGCATACCGAGTCCACGGTTTCAAGAAAAGAGGTAATATACAATTATATGACATATATTCATGGAAGTTGTTACATTCTTAATTTGATCTAACTATTTATATGACGTGTAGGTTCAAGAAAATGAGGCTAGCAATGCCTCCGCACAACAAAAAAAGGAGGTTAGCAACGCCTCCGCACGGGTACAAAGTTCTGGTGCTAAGAAGTCCGTAGCTAGGAAAAAACCTACCACCAAGTATAGGTCGTGCCTCAGGACATTTCTAGAGATGACCGATATACCGACCGGAGGTGTTCGGACTATACCTATGGAGGTAGGGATTTTCGGCTTTGATTACGAACAAATGATTGGTAATGAGGACTTCATGCAAGTTTTTGGTCGTGAAGAAATCGGCGTCAACGTTGTCAATACATATGTTAGGTAAATTCGGCATACTTTGTTTTATTAATTAAACAACTTATTTTAATGATGTTTACTTTATGTTAATGATGTTTTTATATTAGGTTTTTGTATGACAAATTGATGCGCCCCAATGGTTTGGACGTGTCATTCGGATTCTTAGCACCCGCGACCGTCAACTATACTTTAATGATAAGTAGACCGGATACCGTGACGGAGTACGTTCTTCGGATCCTCGTGGAGAATAAAAATGCGGAGAAGTTGTTTTTTTTACCGTTTAATACCGGGTTAGCATTTCATTCTAAATTCATCTATAATAATTATTTTCCAAGTTACCATCTAACATTTGCCTAATCATTACAGTGGACATTGGTTGTTGCTCGCAATCAATCCTATCCGAGAAATTGTGTATTATCTTGACTCGTTAGGAAATGATTGGACAACATACCCGGTTATGAAGGACCTAATTGACACGTAAGTGAGAATGTTCAAAATTTTTCTTAGTTTATGTGAATTGTTCTAATTGCTTCATTTTTATTTTATTAGCGTCCTACAAGCTTTTCGTGCCCAACGAGTTATCCAGACCTCAAGGAGGGGCGCCAACTCCATTTCATGGATTAAAGTGGCGGTATATTTTTAATTACCGCGTTTTTTATTATATTAGTGATGACTACACTTGATAAAACTTAGGATTTATAATTCATATTTTTTTTTCATATGTAGTGTCCTCTTCAACGTAATGAAATAGATTGCGGGTATTTCATGTTGAGGTTTATGCGAGATACTCTCATGTTGGGCCGATTAGAGATTCCCACCGATGTATGTATTTCTAACTTATGAGTTATTTTTATATTTACACATATCTCATATAATTAAATAGTTGGAATTAATTCAAAATATGTTATATTATTATGTAGTACTTTGATGAATTCAAGTGTGCATCTTATACAAAGGATCAAGTGGACGAAATCAAAGAGGAGTGGTGTCAATACATGATAGAGCTCAAAGTGTGTAATTAATGTGTACATTTGTAGTAGTATATGTAATGACTTATAAATGTAAACATAAATTTGTATATATTTTGATACATTTATGGCAAATTTGGTTTGAATTGGTTTGAATTGGTTAGCCAAATTTTGGTAAAAAAAGGCCAAAATGGCATATATAAAATGTGATAATTGACTGCAAAAATCTGGTTGAAAACAGGTACCAATTCTGGTTTATAAACCTGGAAAAAATGTGGTTACAAACAAATCCTACAAAAAATTTCGTTTACTTTAGACAGCGCTTTTGGCAAAAGCGCTGTCTAAGGGGGGGATTAGAAAGCGCTTTAGGCAAAAGCGCTGTCTAAGGTGGGGGCTTAGACAGCGCTTTTGGCCAAAGCGCTGTCTAAGGTATACCTAAAAAAATTAAAATAGGAGGGGCTTAGACAGCGCTTTTGGCCAAAGCGCTGTCTAAGGTAGGGGCTTAGACAGCGCTTTTGAAAAGCGCTGTCTAATGTGTACCTAAAAAATTTAAATTAAGAGGGTCTTTTAAAGCGCTTTTGGCCAAAGCGCTGTCTAAGGGTGGGGGATTAGACAGCGCTTTTCACATTTTAAAAAGCGCTGTCTAAACCTTTAGCAGCGGAGGTTTAGACAGCGCTTTAAAGCGCTGTCTAAGGCTAAAAAAAGCGCTGTCTAAGATCTTGTTTGTTGTAGTGATCCCGGGCACATGAACCATGTCGGGCAGAACCACGTCTGCCACCTCATCTGGCACGTCACCCAACTCCCCTATACTATCTCCGTAGGGATAGGGGCAGTTGGACCAGGGGATAGACCTTTGGTCTAGGTCTTCACGCTTCTTACGCGTCCCCTGGCAGCTCCTCCTTGGGCTTAGCTAAATCCAGCCCATTTGGAGCCTTGGCCCAGCGCTGGGGGCTCAATATAAATACCCTTTCATAGCAAAGGGTCAGGTATTCTAACTTACTCTAAAATAACCTTACTCTGTACCTCTTCTGACTTAAGCATTGGAGCACCTTGCAGGTACACCCCCTCACTCACCTTACTCTCTGGCCCAGTCTTCAAATCCTTGGAAGGCCCTCCTGATCAGGTAAGATCAGTGGCGCCGTCTGTGGGAACTAGCTATCCCCGTCTTCATCAACAGAAGATCAAAGCTCATCCATTCCTGTCCTTCCAACATGGCCGGAGAACAATCTAGCGAGCGTAGCCGTCCCCTTGTCGACTACACTATGGACGATGGCCCGCAGCCCCATGAAGCAGACGCTCGAGATGGTCGTCCATCTACCCCGTCTCCAGAACCTCAAAACAACGGGGATGTCTCTCACACCCAAAACCAAGGGGCAAAGACATTTCATCCCATCCCCGTTCCCATTGAAGGAGACGCCACAATGATTGCCATGGTGAATGCCCTCAACCAGGCCGGTTCTATGCTCTACCAGCAGCACGAAAGAATCATGGCCCTCGAAGCCGAGCGACAAGAGGCCCGACCCCAGCAGGAGAGGAGGACACAGCAACGTCCAAAGCCAACAAAGAAGCGCGGGCGTCGCTCTCCCGAACCTCACGTCAGCAGGGCACGCGCCCGTCGTGACAACAATCGAGCAGGAACATCACCAAGGCGCGGGCGCAGCCCCGACAACAATGAATTATCTCCATTAAGGAGCGACGAGGAAGACTTGCACTGCCCCCTGTCTCGGGCAATCATGGAAGCCCCGCTCCCCAAAGGCATGGAGAAACCGCCCAATCTAGCTGTGTACGACGGGACTACAGATCCCGACGACCACGTCGACAACGTCAACGCAATGCTCGACTACCGCAATGATATCACCGGTCATCTCAAATGCCGACTGTTTTCAACAACCCTCAGGAAAGGGGCCATGGCTTGGTACAAAAGCTTGGCTCCCGAATCCATCACATCTTGGAGAGTCATGAGGTCCATGTTCACCAGGCACTTCACGGCTTCCCGTCGTCATCCCAAGACTGAGGCGACCCTTGAAGCCATAGTGCAGAAGAAGAATGAAACACTGCGCTCGTACATCGAGCGATTCAACCAAGAAGCTGTCGAGGTGGATACCACCGAGCACATGAAGAAGTACCTCCTCGAAAGAGGACTCTTGCCCGGCAGTGAACTTAGCAGAGCCGTCGGGATCGAGCCTCCCCGCACCTTGAACGAACTTCTGCACAAAGCCCAGGCCTACATCAGATATGAGGAAAAACAGGTAGCACACAACGCCCGCAGCGGCCGTAATGCTGGGGATACCGAGCATTCCAAACGCGAGGACCCAAACATCCCCCGTCGCAACGGGGACAAGCGAAAGGAAGAAAGACCTCGCGAGCTCCGAGAGGGAAGAGGCCCCGCGGGCCGATACAGCGAGTACACCTTACTGACAGCTCCTCGAGAGCGCATCCTCGCGGAGTGCATCAACTCTGAATTTAAATAGGGCAGAGTCAGGTTCCCAAAACCATCTGCGCCAAAGCCTCACACCGACAAATCCAAGTACTGCCGGTTCCACAGGAGCCACGGGCACGTGACCGAAGACTGCGTCAACCTGAAGGATGCAATAGAGATTTTAATCCAAGAAGGGCACTTAAAACAGTATACGAGGAAGAACGAAACCCCCAGACATGAAGAGGCAGAGAAGAAGAGACCCCGGGAAGAAACACCCCCCGACAACTCTCCTTACCAAGTGGCCCTCTGCGTGTCACGCCCGGAAGATTTCTTCCTCCCCGAGCCATTGCCCGAAGGTAGAATCACTGCACTCAGCCCCTGGGAAGATTTCCCAACCGCACTGGTGATACCAGGTGGAGGAATTAACGGTGAAGCCGCTGCCCTCTCGGTCAAATGCAAGTTCGACGAGCTCCTACTGACTGCCCCCGAGCAAAAGGCAACGCTGACAAAATATCGGGGTAAATCCAACCCAATATCCTTCTTCCTGGAGGAACTTCCGGGCGGATCCCCGAATTCGGGCATCCCACTGTTGATCAGAGCAAAGATGGCCCAGTTCGACGTCAGACGCATCCTGGTCGATCAGGGCAGCTCGGTGGATATCATGTACGTCCACCTCTTCAAGACTCTGAAATTAGACAAGACCAACCTGGACCCCTACGTCGGATCCGACCTCCAGGGATTCAACGGAGCAACAACGAGACCGTGGGGATATGTCGAGCTCCTCGTCACCTTCGGGGAGCAGGAAACGGCCAGGGAAATCAAGATCCAATTCCTGGTCGTGGACTGTCCATCCCTTTACAATTGCATCTTTGGACGCCCGACACTGGCCGAACTCACCGCGGTCCCATCCACCGTCCACCTGAAGATGAAATACTACACCAAATTGGGTCGCGTGGTCACCATCCACGGTGACATCGAAGCTGCCCGACGGTGCTACAACGTTGCGGTAAAAGGACAGGCCATGGTCAACACAAAGAATAGCAGCAACAACAAAAAACTCAGGACCGAGGATCCTGCCCGGGGAGTTAACTCCATCGACCTCGACTGTCGCATTAAGATAGACGAAACCGAAGAAGGTAAACCCACCGAGGAACGATCTCTCGAACACCCGGTCCGACCAATACCCGACGGAGAGTTCGAACTCATTCCTCTCGGGGACGATCCAGACAGGACAGTGAAGATAGGCAAGGGACTGCCCGAGGGAACAAGGGAGAAGCTCGTGGCATGCCTCAAAGAGAATTCTGACCTCTTCGCCTGGAATGCCGCAGAAATGCCCGGGCTGGATCCTGAGATCGCGTGTCACCATCTAGCTTTAGATCGGGCAGTCAAGCCCGTAGCACAGCGTAGGCGCAAACAGTCCCCCGAGAAGGCGGAGGCTGCCGAACGAGCTGTAAAAGACCTCTTAGAGGCAAATTTTATTTCTGAAGCCCAGTACACAACCTGGCTCTCTAATGTAATCCTCGTTAAGAAAAATAATGGAAAATGGCGTATGTGTGTTGATTATACTGATCTTAATAGGGCTTGCCCGAAAGATGCTTTTCCCCTCCCTAATATAGATATGCTCGTAGATAATTCTGCAGGTTTTAAACTCTTGTCCTTCATGGACGCATATAGTGGATACAACCAAATTCCT
This sequence comes from Lathyrus aphaca, assembly GCA_963966055.1. NCBI lineage: Eukaryota > Viridiplantae > Streptophyta > Magnoliopsida > Fabales > Fabaceae > Lathyrus > Lathyrus aphaca. The sequence continues at coordinate 373,663,586 of OZ014519.1, read as the reverse complement.
ATGTCGCCCACAGACAAGAGACACACAGCATTCATGACCCCAACGGGCAATTACTATTACAACGTAATGCCGTTCGGGCTCAAGAACGTCGGTGCCACGTACCAACGCATGATGAACAAAGTCTTCAAGGAAGAAATAGGGGACATGCTCGAAGTATACATGGACGACATGATCGTCAAGTCACACGAGGAGGTTACGCATGCTCGACACCTAACCAAAGTTTTCGAGCAGGCGAGGCAATGCAAAATGAGGTTCAATCCTGAAAAATGCACGTTCGGGGTACGGGCAGGAAAATTCCTGGGTTTCTACCTCACCGAAAGGGGGATCGAAGCCAACCCCGACAAATGTCGGGCGTTCTCAGAATTTCCGACCCCGAGGACCAAGAAATCAATCCAATCCCTCAATGGAGTGCTCGCCTCACTCTCCCGTTTCATCGCCAAATCCTCCCAGCAAGCACTGCCATTCTTCAGACTCCTTCGCAAAGAGGCCAACTTCGACTGGACCGATGAATGCGAGCAAGCATTACTCCATTTGAAAAAGGTTCTCTCCGAACCCCCAGTCTTATCACGACCATTGGAAAAGGAAACTCTATACCTATATCTATCCGTGGCGACCGAGGCCGTCAGCGCCGTTCTAATAAGGGAGACCGACGAGGGACAAAACCCCATCTATTTTACGAGCAAAGCACTCCAAGGCCCTGAGCTCCAATATCAGCAAATCGAAAAGGTCGCCCTGGCCCTCATAAATGCGGCGAGGAGGCTACGTTATTACTTCCTCGCACATACGATAAGAGTAAGGACCGACCAGCCGATCAAACAGTTACTCGGGCGACCAGATATGGCCGGCAGAATGCTCAAATGGTCACTGGAACTCTCCAAATTCGACATACAATACGAAAATAGAAAGGCCTTGAAAGCCCAAGCACTGGCCGACTTCGTTGCGGAAATGACCCACTGCCCAACACCGGCGGACGGCGCCCACAAGTGGACGATCTTCGTCGACGGCGCCTCCAGCATATCGGGCAGCGGAGCCGGGATCATCCTCGAGAATGAGGATGGGATCCTGATCGAGGTCTCATTAGCACTGGCTTTCCCGACGTTGAACAACCAGGCCGAATACGAGGCTTTTATCGCCGGTCTGAGATTAGCCGAGGACCTAGGAGCAAAAGAAGTGAAAATATCCACAGACTCCCAACTCGTGGCATCACAAGTATGAGGAGAATACCAAACCAAAAAAGACAACCTCATCGAATACTTGTCCCTTGTCAAAGAAAAACTTGACAAATTCGAGAAGTGGGAGGTTCAACACGTACCTCGCGAGCACAATACACGGGCAGATATCCTCTCAAAACTAGCCAGCACGAGGAAAAAGGGCGGAAACAAATCCGTAATTCAAGAAATCCTTCCTCGACCTAGCATCGAGAAACTACCTCCTCCATTCGAGATCAACGCGATCGGGGATGCTCACTGTTGGATGTCGCCCATCTATAATTACCTAACAAAAGATGAACTCCCAGTGGACCCAAAGGAAGCGGCCACCACCAAACGACGGGCATGCTCATACGTACTCCTCGAAGGTAAACTCTACCTTAGAGGGTTCTCCATCCCGTTACTCAAGTGTGTCGAGGAAGAGAAAGTTCCCGACATACTCGGAGAAATACACTAGGGGATTAACGCTCAACACCTCGGCGGGCGATCGCTCGCACGAAAAGCCCTTCGAGCAGGCTACTACTGGCCGACCATGCAAAACGACTCAAAGGAACACGTAAAAAAAATGCGACAAATGCCAGCGACACGCCGACATGCACCTCGCACCCCCGAATGACCTAAAATCACTGTCTTCCCCGTGGCCCTTCGCATGGTGGGGCATGGACATCCTCAGACCTTTTGTCACCGGATCGTACCAGAATAAATACCTCATCGTCGGGGTGGATTATTTTACGAAATGGATTGAAGTAGAAGCATTAGCTAAAATAACCGCACAGAACATTCTCCGGTTTTTTAAACGCAACATCCTCGCTCGGTTCGGCGTACCCCAGGCCCTCGTCACGGACAATGGGACACAATTCATGGACGGAGGATTCCAGGACTTCGTCGCCAGCCTAGGTACTAAACAGCATTTCACGTCTGTCGAACACCCACAGACGAACGGGCAAGCGGAGGCGGCCAACAGGGTAATCTTACGTGGCCTTAAACGAAGACTCGGCGAGGCGAAAAGGGCATGGGTCGAGGAACTACATAGCGTCCTATGGGCTTACCGCACGACACCACACTCCACCACCGGGGAGACCCCATTCCGACTGACTTACGGCACCGAAGCAGTCATCCCGGTGGAAATACGGGAACCAACGAGGAGGATAGAAGAGCCCCTAGACGAGGAAATGAACGACGAGACCCTTAGAGCCGAGCTCGACCTAGTCGAAGAGATCCGTTCCGAAGCAGCCCTAAGGGAAATGTCCCTCAAACAAAAAATAGCACTAAGCCACGACGCGAAGGTCATAAGAAGAGAGTTCCAGGACGGCACCCTGGTCCTCAGAAGAAACCAGAAAAACCCGAAAGAGGGCAAACTGGCCGCCAACTGGGAAGGCCCCTACCGCGTCCGCGACAAGACGAGCAACGGGGCCTATTACCTAGAAAACCTACAAGGGGAAGAACTCGCTCGACCATGGAACGCAGAAAAACTTAGACAATATTACAGTTAGATGTATCACGGGGAGACGTGGGAGGTACGACCACGCTCTTCGTCTCCAAAATCCCAAAGAGGAACCGCAAGACCCGGGGACGAACCGGGCCACACAGCGAACACAACCCTCCCCGACGATTGGGATCTCAATCGAGACCTAACGTCGAAGTACCACGGTAGGCAGGGCACCCAGCTCGCGATGGGAGAGCCCAAGCCTCGAGACCAAAGTCCGAACAACGAACCCGGGCTTCGATCCCAACGGACACAAAGTCCGACACTTCGTCGGTTCCCTAAACCGAGGAAACTAACGAGGTCGAGCAGAGTATAAATTCATAAAAAGAAAATATAACGCATACACGAACACAATGACTGACAACAGAAAACATTCATATATTTAAAATAATATAACAACGGCCGAGGCCAAGTACGCCCGAAGGCCATATTACATATGCCCGTAGGCCAAAATACATGAAGGGCACGCAGGCCACACAACAAGGCACGCAGGCCATAACAAAAACAACAAATCAAAAGAAAAATAATCAAGTCTCCGCCCGGAGCACATCCTCAACATCCTCCGCCTCCTCCTCGTCATCTCCCAGCTCCTCCTCAGCTTCAAACGGGCAGACGATCTCTCCCTCCCTGACGCAATAATTATGGGCCGACCCCTCCGTCACCAACTCAGGATTCAGAAGCCTCAGTTGTTCGACGGCATTGTCGAAACCCTCCTTGAAAACGGCCACGAGGTCCTAGTTGAGAGAGCGTATGTGCCCCAGCAGCTCACCACGGGAACCAAGGGCGAGCTCCTCCTCGGTCTCATCAGCCAAAGGACGGACCTTTTCCTCGAGAGACTCAAGCTGAGCCCGCAGTCCAGCATTGTCCTCGATCAGCTTCTGGTGCCCGGCCACCTGCTCCTCCAAGCTCACCTTGGCTGCCTTCAGCTGGTCCCGCTCTTGTTCTGCCTCTTCCAATTTCTTTTCCAGCCCCTCCTGCAGCTGATGCTCTTCCTTGTAGTCCGACAGGTCTTTGGACAGCTTGTCCTTCTCCGACCGAACCTGCACGAGAGCATCCTCCAGGGAGGCAGTGGAGACCGAGGTATCAGTCAAGACCATGGCCGTCTCCATCACCCGGATAACAGCTGCCAGGTCCCGTGCCAGCTCCTTACATCGGGCACCAGCATCTTGGTCCAGGATAGCCTTGGCCTCAGGCGCCGGCACAGCGATCGCATCCTCGGCTTTGAAGAACGCCCGCTCCACATAGCAGGGAGGTAACAAATAGCTGCCCGGTCCACCCGGACTTCCCAAGGATGACCTCGAAAGAGTCCCCGCCGGACGTTTCCGTTTGTGGAGAGGAGAGGCTGATGGCGACGGACTATCAGGTATGTCTATCGGAGACACCCGAGGAGGAGAGGAATGGGTCGAGCTTGCCGTGTTCGAAGTCCCGATCCCAGCATCAGCAGCGGTCACCAGAACACGAGCCACGATTTTCTTTTTCTTCTTCGGCACTCGATCAGCCGCACCGGCCTGGTTGGCCAGCTTCAGGACTCGATCACGCGTACTGGGCATGGCACCTGCGAAACATTACACACAAACATTAGCGAGCGAAAACATAGACAAAAATAAAAGATTAAGAAAAATCTGCCTACTCAATAATGCTAGAGCCTCCTCCTCGGTCCCACACTCGAGCAAGGCCTTTGTATTAATATAGCGCGTCTCAGTAATTGGCGCTCCGGCCTCGTCAAGATAGGGCACGCCCTGTCGATTCGCCCAGACCCCCAAACTGAAACTCTGCACGTAATCAACCAGCTTCTTGTACGCGAGTCTATCCTCGACACCGAGCATCGCATACTTGATCCTATAGTGGGCGGTGGAGAGGTCGAAATGATCACGCTGCCACCTCAGCGGTATCTTCGACATCAATTTCTCCTCCCCGTTTGATGCTCGTTGATAATAGTACAGGGAGTGAAGGGCGGCACGGGTGATCGGTCTCACCACATACCAACGACCCTTGAAGTGACGGGCAGAGTCCACGTACGTCTTGAACAGGCGCACGGGCTGTTTAAAAGAAACCCAACTATGGCGCCCGCAGAGGCCGGACCGCTGGAGGTGGAAGACGTGGAAGAAGAGGGCTCGAGTACACCCGATGCCGAGGAAGCGGCAGACCAACTCGAATGCCCGCATGAAGGCGAGAGCGTTGGGATGCAGTTGGGACGGCGCCAGCCGAAGCCATTTGAAAATCGACATTTGGAAGGAATTGAAGGGCAGTCTGATCCCCGCCTCCCGGAAAGCGAACTCGTACATAGTGAACTGCTTCCCTGGGAAATGATGGCATATACGGTCCTCCTCCTTGGGGGCACAGCAATACCAATTCGGCGGATCTTCCCGGCTTATGTTTTCGACCATGGCGTAAGCAGGGATAGCCTCGTCACAGAAATATGATTCCTCCTCCAAAGGTTCATCCGCAACCCAGGAGAGATCGACCTGCCCGGAAGATGAGGCGTGCTCGGTACCATCCCTAACACTCCCATCCCCTACAGGTAGGCGAGCGATGGCCGCATCTTCAGTCGAGGACCCGGAATCTTCCCCCCTCGGTCGTAAACGCCCGGTAGCACCTGAAACGCAGACAGAAAGAGTGAATTCGACGTCATATCAAATCTACCCTTCCACCGCAGGTCAAGTGAAAGGGCGTAGCAGCAAGGGACACTAATTGTGCTCAACGCGAAGAACACGCACGTTCTTAAGAGACCGGGCAGAAAGTTCATACAGCTCATGCAAATATTGCCCGGCATATGTAATTTCTGCCCGGGACAGTATAACCCTAATCCTATTTTCTACCATCCATAGTCCATCTACAATCCAGTTTACTATTTCTAAGTCAAATCTAACCACATACTACGAATATGACATACATTTGTAGACATTTGACATAAAACAGAAAGGAAAATGATGGATTACGGAAGCAAAGTGGTACCTGACATATTGAAGTTGAAAAATAGACGGTGGCGCACGGGCAGGGACGGTGTTTCAGGCAACAAGACGGGCGGAGGCGGCAGTTCAGACGGCCAGGCGAGCAGACACAGGAGAAATCTTCAGAACTTCCGGTGAACGTAGGAGCGAAAAAGTGAAAATGAAGTCACTCAACTTCCTTTTATAATCCCTGGCGCGTGGGCCAACGCGCTAGGTCATCATTGCCTACTGCCTACGCCGTCTTTGCACACGAAACGAAGCGACGCCATTAAGTCTGAGACACGTCTACCCAAAAAAGAAACTGAAACGACACCGGGCATCTGTCCATCTCCCCGACTCATCAAGACGCCATATCCCCGCGTCGAGCCCTCGGCCGTTACGAGGAAGATGCATACCCACTGATCACTTTTCATCCCCAACACTACCGTGGAAAGAGGAGCCCGCGAGCAAATCTATTATAACCTCCCATGCCGAACGACCGCATCTTTCCCTCAACACGGGGAACCCCAGCTGCAATATAAGTCATCACTCTGACAGAGACTCGACTTGGGGGGCTCCTGTTCTGGACTGGGCCATGACGATATGCACGGCATGGCCCAATGCTCGTCGGGTACAGGCCCAAACGTCCGGACACATGAATGCGTCGGGCAAAGGTCCTTCCACCCACGTCGAAGGGACATCTCCTCGACAACTCTACTGTATGTCGGGCAAGGAGCACGTCCCCCGTCCATTGGTCTTCATCCACATATCACCTGCCTGTATCCCGGGCACATGAACCATGTCGGGCAGAACCACGTATGCCACCTCATCTGGCACGTCACCCAACTCCCCTATACTATCTCCGTAGGGATAGGGGCAGTTGGACCAGGGGATAGACCTTTGGTCTAGGTCTTCACGCTTCTTACGCGTCCCCTGGCAGCTCCTCCTTGGGCTTAGCTAAATCCAGCCCATTTGGAGCCTTGGCCCAGCGCTGGGGGCTCAATATAAATACCCTTTCATAGCAAAGGGTCAGGTATTCTAACTTACTCTAAAATAACCTTACTCTGTACCTCTTCTGACTTAAGCATTGGAGCACCTTGCAGGTACACCCCCTCACTCACCTTACTCTCTGGCCCAGTCTTCAAATCCTTGGAAGGCCCTCCTGATCAGGTAAGATCAGTATGTATGTATGTATGTATGTATGTATGTATGTATGTATGTATGTATGTATGTATGTATGTATGTATGTATGTATGTATGTATGTATGTATGTATGTATGTATGTATGTATGTATGTATGTATGTATGTCGTACCCCAAATTTTGACCACTCATTTTCTTCCTAAGATTAGATTACTAACATGTCTCGTACAATAAGGGTTTGACTACTATAATTTTCTAATTATTTAACATAGATTTAGGACTAATTTACTAGGGAAATATTAATATATCTACTATTAATATTATAGAGGTAAAGCTCTTATTATTACGACTAATATTAGAATTGGGAGTTTTTTTTAAATTATTATTAAAATATATTTTTAGGAATTATTAGTATTATTATTAGTGTCATTTTATTTTTGAATGAATAGAATGACCCAGTTGGTAAGGATTTATATGTAGGGATTTCTAAGTGTGAAAGGTTGTGAGTTTGATTCTCACTTTTCTCATTTTTGTATTATTTTTATTCTAACTTTTATTAAATCATAAAAAAAAAGTTTTTTTTATTATTTAAACAATAATTTTTGTATTTTATTTAAGGCATATTTTAAAATATTATTGTTTTCATTAAAATCATGTTTTATGGAAAAATCTTTAAAAAATACAAAAATATAAAAAAAATACTTTTTTATAAATCAATATTAGTTATTATTACTATTCAAAATAATAATAAAAATCTTTGCTCTTATTTATTTCTATTTATTTAAGATCTACTAATTAGACAAGTATTTGAAACAAAAGAGTAGGAAAAAATTAACATCAAATCTGTATGAATCAATACAAAATCAAATTTTCATTAACACAAATAATTCTCATTTATTTTGTCTAACCTAATATTCACAATATAAATAGAGGAATAAATTATGAAGAAGGGGGAGAAAAATGAAAAGGGAAAACACGATGAAACAGAGGGAATAAAAAAAATCTAAAAAAATTTCATCTCCTTCATAACCCATAATTCACATAAAAAAAACCCTAAAAGTTGTTGTTCTTCGTACTGAAAAAAGCATAAAGGGATACGCGGGAGTGGGGAAGCAGTTTAAATTGATCACAACACTCTAGGTTAGTGCCGTCAAAATTATTATTTATTATTGATTGTATGTAATTGTTCTTAATTCCATGTTTGAATCTTAATTTGGGATTTGGATTAACTATGGTGTGTTATAATTGGGTGTTGTATATATTTAATATTGTTTTGTGGAACATAATAACGTTAATTGACTTTTATCTAATCAAGTTTAAATAATCACTATGAAATTTATAAAATAAAATAAAAAAATCCATTGTTAACCGTTGGTACAATCAATTGAGATTTATTCCTATTATTTTCACTAAGGAATTTGTTTAAATAAAAATGATCATAAGCAATTTTAGATTAATATCACACAGTCATATTTTTTTAAGAAATACTCTAAGTAGTCCATAAAAAAAAATTTAACAATAAATTGTGGGCATATTCCCTGAATATATCATCATTCAACCACCATCGAAAATCTGAGAAAACATAGTGAAATTACACAATACCATATTTTTACCATTGTTCTAACTAAAATTCATAACTAAAGGAAATCCAATAAAACACAACATAAACGGATCCTAACTTATTTCAAACAACAATAGATTCAATATGTAGATCTAAACTCCAATTTCTTCCATGAACACAAATTTCTTAGAATAATACTTTGGATTTTCTCAAGTAAATTTGTAAATTTCTTAATATACAAAACAAAAACCACAAACCTACATAACTAATAAATCAAATCGAAAGGGAAGAAGCAACCACCGTGAAACTACTGTGTCGGCGAAACTTCTTCCATCGTACCTCCGCGAACTGTGTCAAGCCACCGCGCATGACACACTCACCTTCGCCGGAAACGCTACAACTCTGCTTCGACCCTCCTCCGCGAATGTAACCCTCGCGCAACCCCTCTTGTCGGAAACGCATCCAACACCTCTGCCAAAAAATGCCGCATGTGATCCATCTCGCTCGCGTCTGTGACCTCCGCTGCCTTCAAATTGCGGCGCCGACAACCGTTACCGCGAGCCGCATCGGACTCGATCCGATCGCACCGTCGCGACCTCTCCCTCCGTCTTCCGCGAACCCAATGGCCAGTTTTATGATTTAGAAAAATGGTTCTTTGTGTGTTGATTAAAGAAAACTGGGTTTTGTATAGAAGAATAAGCAGAGAAAATGAGGGAAGAGGAAGTAGTTGGACTGTGAGAAAAGAGAGAAGAAGATTGCTTTCTCTCTCTTGGTTTGCATTAATTATCTATTATTAAAAAAAGAATAATAAAAGAATATAAATCAATATGATTCTAATAATTTAAATATTAATTCATTGATCAGTATTTAAGGCTAAATATATTTAATGGGATAGTAATAATTTAGGGGTTAGTAAAATTTTAACTAAAATATTTAGGTTAACTTAATAATTTTAATTCATATCAAATTTGGGGTTTAGTTTATAAATTGGGGGTTTAATCTATATTTTAAGATTCAATCTATATTTTTGGGTTTATTGGATTTTGGGGTTTAATTTATATTTGGTGCTTTATTTTACTTTTTGGGTTTAATTTGTATTTTGGTTTTTTATCATAATATTAAATTTGAATTATTAAACTTATTCTTATAATGTGGGTTTGTTACAGTATAAATTTGAAATTAAAATTAGTGTGGGGATTTAAAACATTTATTTTTGGGGATTTAATTTCATGGATTAAGAAAATATATATATAAAGATTAATAATTCAAACCTTGAGTTTAAATATTTTTGGGATTAATTTTCTTTATTTGGGATCATTTTATTAGCAAAATTTTGAGAGTGAACTATTAAATATATTTTGGGGATTAAATAGATTGGGATTTAAAAAAGTGATTTATTTCGAGTTTAAAAATACTTGGGGTTCTAAATTTATATTTGTTTAGATTAGGAATTATTTTTGGGGATTTTAAATGTTTATTTACTTGAGGGATTGAATTTTGTTTTTTGGATTGATCTTTAAAAATGGGGTTTTATAAAGATTTTTGGGATTTTATTTAAGGGGTATTAACGGGGTTTTATAAAAGGAATTAAGTTTTTTTAAATCATAATTAAATGAGTTTTATTTTAAGGGTTTAGAAATTTAGTAAAAGGGTAGTAAGGAATTAGGATTAGGGTTTAGGGGTAGGGAATTGAACTACGACGCTCTGATCCCTCTTTTGAGGGTACGTATGCATATGGTTTTTGAAAAAGACCCTAGTGAGTACAATAAGAGATAAAATTAGGAATTTTTTTGGATTTATTAAATTGTAATTTATAATCATGGAATTTATAAAAATAAACAAACAACCCTAAGAACCTAGAAAGGATCCTATTGAGTACAATAGAGGTGAGAGGTGCCTAACACCTTCCTCCCACTTAACTGACTTCCGAACTAGAGGTCTCTACCTTAGGATTTAGGTTTATCCTTATTTACGTTAAAAAATAGGATGGTGACTCTTAAATTTTAAGTCGGCTGTGACAGCTGGCGACTCTGCTGGGGATATTTGAAAGTCAATCCTAACTTTAGAATTTTTAGGGTTTTTGTTTGAGGGGATATTTATTTTCTTTGTTTATCTTTATTTATTTTTTATTTTGTGTGTATTATTTTTTACATTTTATGGGATATTATTATTATTATTATTATTATTTATTTTTACATCTTATTGGATATTATTATTATGTTATTATTATATGTTTTGTCATGCATATGGTTGGGATATTATTTGTGTGAAGCTAAAACCAAAGCTTGAGAACAACCCTAGTTTATTAGGACTTTGTGGAACGAAAGTGTCTTTAATGAGGCGAACATCTCATTAATGCATGGAGGCCACACTCGGAGTAGATCCTACTAATGGCTATCTCCCCGTCAAGGCTAGCCCTCGAAGGAGGATGATAACATAGTAGTTGATCCATGACTCCGGGACCCTAGAGACCCTACCCTAAAACAAAACTTGTGTATCATCCCCAAAGGGGTCGTTACCAGGTTTTAGCCTAAGTCGGACTTATCCCGAAATATTACCATAGGAAGGCATGCTCTTTCTCATGGTAATACAAGGGTATAGTCTTAAACTTAAATGGCTATCAACACCATATATCCTACATGTGAGGGGATTGGGTAGTGAAACCTTAGATCTATCTTATAGGAACTCACCCAAGCTAGGTCATGCTTGCATATACCCTAAATTCGTTTGGGTTTCCCATGTCGGTCATTATCCTTATATATAAGGAAACCTCTTAAACAAGGTGTCCTTAAATTCGGCATTATCCTTAACCAATATGTATGTTTTATATTCATGACTATCCTAAACCTGCAAGGGTTTCCTTTCATATGTCATTGTCCTAATGTGACACTTGCATCGCATCCATAAATATTTTTTAGCATACCTTAAAAATAAAGGAATAAATATTTTAGCATACCCATGCATTTTCATGCATTTATATACATACCCATACACTTGCATATCCTTTCCGATTTTGCCCTTATCCAATTGCCAAGAGCTAAGAGATTTCCCGATACTCACAAGTGAACTTAAAGGATATCTCATGAGTCCATAAAAGGACTCAAGAGGGGAAAGTACCATTAAAAAGAGAGGGTAACCCTTTTCATGCCAGTCACAGGTTTACTCAGATGCAACAACTTCACGCTCCTTGTCAATCACAACAAAGGAAGCTTGGAAGGGAATCGGATTCTACACCAATGTCTCTTGACTTACTCAGAGGTGCCTTATTAAAAGCTGCAATTATTTGATTATACTCAAGTCCTACAAGTTAGGGGTACAAAGCACAAGATCTGCAATCGACTTTCAAAGAAGAAGTACCAATAGAAAAAGGTCACCCCTACGTGGACAGAGTGTAAGAACTTCAAGCAGTGTCTCCTAAAGATGGTTGGATAAATAAGGGAGCTTACCCCGGGGATCAAGGGACTTTATCATTTCCAATTGTAATTTCTTTTTTGCTATGTTTTTTTTGAATTGAAAGTTGTACTTTTTGGGAAATAATTTTAATAAAATGAACATGCATGTTTTTGGAAATCATCCATTCGTTTATACTCTCTTTCTTATGCCATAAAAAATCAATCACACATTTTCTTTTCACTTTTCACCTATTAACAAACTTAGGAGGAGAATGAGGTAATTTTAAAACAAACGAACTTGCTGATGTATGCTTTAATGGTAAGATCTGGCTGACGATGTAAGGCATTAATTCATTCCCTAAACACTGGAGAAATAAGGAGATAATCCGTAGTCAACCCCCTCGAGCCAGAAGTCGATGTTCTTTCTAAAAAAAACCTTAATCTTAACCAGGGGCAGGGTAGATTTCAATTGATCCAGCAGTGTGTCCTAATGCAAGGGAGTCAATATCAATCACAAGGATAAAGGTTTAAGCACATCTTCTTCCTCTCATCATTAAAAGTCGGGGAAGTAATGAAGATAAAGTTCACCACATATTATTCCTCACACCATTCAACATTGAGGAAGCAATCAAGGGTAACATGGCATTCACGTCTTTCGGAAATCAAAGACAAAGTCAATCAGGAATTGTTCAAATAAAAAAAGAAGAAAAAAGCCCGTTAAGTCAAAGAGAAAAAAAGCTAAAAAAAATTGACTTTGACTTAGGCAAAAATTAGGGTATATCAATGGACCATCAATTCAAAAGGATCGGTCCATGTAAAAAAAAGGATTAAAAGCAAAATAAAAAAAGATTGAACAATCTTATAAACGGAAGTGTGGGATTGCCATCTCAAAGATCTCATTAAGGGTTTAAACCATTGTCACCATGACTAAAGAAATTCTCTTGTAAGATGAATGCATTTGTTGGGTTAATTAGATTTAGGAATGGAGAACATCAAGGAGAATGTGGAGGGTTAAATTTTAAATTTTGAGCCTTATATCTTTTGTTTCATAAACCGTGAACCAGACCACGTTATAACATACAAAAGTCCTAATTGAAGCTAGGGGCACTATAAAAGCATACTCGGCAAAGCCGTTGTTAAACTGACTCAAAATCTGAAGTTTTGTTAAATCATTATTTTCTCATCTTAAGGTGTGCCAACCTTAGGGCCAGGTATCATCATACTTGTTTCCACACTTACTTTCGATTTCATAAACTTGCATGAACATGGAGTTTTAATTACTTTTCAAAAGGAATAATTTTATATGCAAATCAATACTTAGCATTTAAGGAATATCAACAAGGGTTTAATCAAAGTCATGTCAATTCAAGACGCTTTTGACTAGGGGAAAATTATAAGGAATCATTCTAATTAAGGGGAAAATCCTTATGATCCTAAAGGCATATCATATGATCCAACTCACTAGGGAAAATCATTTCAATATTTGACGCACCTATGTCAAGAAACAATTCCATGACTCTAATGATAAGGGTTAGATATTTTCAAGAGGCTCATACTGGGGCATACCAACTCAAGGGTGTAGTGAGGTCAATCACTCCAAATGTCATTCATGAACACAAATTTCTTAGAATAATACTTTGGATTTTCTCAAGTAAATTTGTAAATTTCTTAATATACAAAACAAAAATTTCTTAGAATAATACTTTGGATTTTCTCAAGTAAATTTGTAAATTTCTTAATATACAAAACAAAAACCACAAACCTACATAATTAATAAATCAAATCGAAAGGGAAGAAGTAACCACCGTGAAACTACTGTGTCGGCGAAATTTCTTTTGTCGTACCTCTGTGAACTGTGTCAAGCCATCACGCATGACACACTCACCTTCGCCGGAAACGCTACAACTCTGCTTCGACCCTCCTCCGCGAACGTAACCCTCGCGCAACCCCTCTTGTCGAAAACGCATCCAACACATCTGCCAAAAAACGCCGCATGTGATCCATCTCGCTCGTGTCTGGGACCTCCGCTGCCTTCAAGTTGCAGCGCCGACCAACATTACCGCGAGCCACATCGGACTCGCTCCGATCGCACCGTCGCGACCTCTCCCTCCGTCTTCCGCGAACCCAATGGCCAGTTTTATGATTTAGAAAAATGGTTCTTTGTGTGTTGATTAAAAAAACTGGGTTTTGTGTAGAAGAATAAGGAGAGAAAATGAGGGAAGAGGAAGTAGTTGGACTGTGAGAAAAGAGAGAAGAATATTGTTTTCTCTCTCTTGGTTTGCATTAATTATCTATTATTAAGAAAAGAATAATAAAAGAATATAAATCAATATGATACTAATAATTTAAATATTAATTCATTGATCAGTATTTAAGGCTAAATATATTTAATGGGATAGTAATAATTTAGGGGTTAGTAAAATTTTAACTAAAATATTTAGGTTAACTTAATAATTTTAATTCATATCAAATTTGGGGTTTAGTTTATAAATTGGGGGTTTAATCTATATTTTTAGATTCAATCTATATTTTTGGGTTTATTGGATTTTGGGGTTTAATTTACATTTGGTGCTTTATTTTACTTTTTGGGTTTAATTTGTATTTTGGTTTTTTATCATAATATTAAATTTGAATTATTAAACTTATTCTTATAATGTGGGTTTGTTACGGTATAAATTTGGAATTAAAATTGTTCTGGGCTGGGCCATGACGATATGCACGGCATGGCCCAATGCTCGTCGGGTCCAGGCCCAAACGTCCGGGCACACGAGTGCGTCGGGCAAAGGTCCTTCCACCCACGTCGGAGGGACGTCACCTCGACGGCTTGACTGTGCGTCGGGCAAAGAGTGCTTTGCCCGCTCAATGATCTTCATCCACATGTCACCAACCTATATCACGGACACCTAAGCTATGTCGGGCAGAACCACGTCTGCCACCTCATCTGGCACGTCACCCAACTCCCCTGTATTATCTCCTTAGGGATAGGGGCAGTTGGACCAGGGAGCAGACCTTTGGTCTAGGTCTTCACGCTTCTTACGCGTCCCCTGGCAGCTCCTCCTTGGGCCTAGCTAATCCAGCCCATTAGGAGTCTTGGCCCAGCGCTGGGTGCTCAATATAAATACCCTTTCATAGCAAAGGGTCAGGTATGTTAACTTACTCTCTAATAACCTTACTCTGTACCTCTTCTGACTTAAGCATTGGAGCACCTTGCAGGTACACCCCCCCCCCCCCCTCACTCACCTTACTCTCTGGCCCAGTCTTCAATCCTTGGAAGGCCCTCCTGATCAGGTAAGATCAGTGGCACCGTCTGTGGGAACTAGCTATCCCCGTCTTCATCAACAGAGGACCAAAGCTCATCCATTCTTGTCCTTCCATTATGGCCGGAGAACAACCTAGCGAGCACAACCGTCCCCTTGTCGACTACACTATGGACGATGACCCGCAACCCCATGAAGCAGACGCTCGAGACGGTCGTCCATCTACCCCGTCTCCAGAGCCCCAAAACAACGGGGATGTCTCTCACACCCAAAACCAAGGGGCAGAGACATTTCATCCCATACCCGTCCCCGTTGAAGGAGACGCCACAATGATTGCCATGGTGAATGCCCTTAACCAGGCCGGTTCTATGCTCTACCAGCAGCATGAAAGAATCATGGCCCTCGAAGCCGAGCGACAAGAGGCCCGACCCCAACAGGAAAGGAGGACACAGCAACGCCCAGAGCCAACAAAGAAGCGCGGGCGTCGCTCTCCCGAACCTCACGTCAACAGGGCACGCGCCCGTCGTGATAACAATCGAGCAGGAGCATCACCAAGGCGCGGGCGCAGCCCCGACAACAGTGAATTATCTCCATTAAGGAGCGACGAGGAAGACTTGCACTGCCCCCTGTCTCGGGCAATAATGGAAGCCCCGCTCCCCAAAGGCATGGAGAAACCGCCCAATCTAGCTGTGTACGACGGGACCACAGATCCCGACGACCACGTCGACAACGTCAACGCAATGCTCGACTACCGCAATGATATCACCGGTCATCTCAAATGCCGACTGTTTTCAACAACCCTCAGGAAAGGGGCCATGGCTTGGTACAAAAGCTTGTCTCCCGAATCCATCACATCTTGGAGAGTCATGAGGTCCATGTTCACCAGGCACTTCACGGCTTCCCGTCGTCATCCCAAGACTGAGGCGACCCTTGAAGCCATAGTGCAAAAGAAGAATGAAACACTGCGCTCGTATATCGAGCGATTCAACCAAGAAGCTGTCGAGGTGGATACCACCGAACACATGAAGAAGTACCTCCTCGAAAGAGGAATCTTGCCCGGCAGTGAACTTAGCAGAGTCGTCGGGATCGAGCCTCCCCGCACCTTGAACGAACTTCTGCACAAGGCCCAGGCCTACATCAGATATGAGGAAAAACAGGTAGCACACAATGCCCGCAGCGGCCGTAATGCTGGGGATACCGAGCATTCCAAACACGAGGACCCAAACATCCCCCGTCGCAACGGGGATAAGCGAAGAGAAGAAAGACCTCGCGAGCTCCGAGAAGGAAGAGGCCCCGCGGGCCGATACAGCGAGTACACCTTACTGACAGCTCCGCGAGAGCGCATCCTCGCGGAATGCATCAACTCTGAATTTAAACAGGGCAGAGTCAAGTTCCCAAAACCATCTGCGCCAAAGCCTCACACCGACAAATCTAAGTACTGCCGGTTCCACAGAAGCCACGGGCACGTGACCGAAGACTGCGTCCACCTGAAGGATGCAATAGAGATTTTAATCCAAGAAGGGCACCTAAAACAGTATACGAGGAAGAACGAAACCCCCAGACATGACGAGGCAGAGAAGAAGAGACCCCGGGAAGAAACACCCCCCGACAACTCTCCTTACCAAGTGGCCCTCTGCGTGTCACGCCCGAAAGATTTCTTCCTCCCCGAGCCATTGCCCGAAGGTAGAATCGCTGCACTCAGCCCCTGGGAAGACTTCCCAACCGCACTGGTAATATCAGGTGGGGGAATTAACGGTGAAGCCGCTGCCCTCTCGGTCAAACGCAAGTTCGACGAGCTCCTACTGACTGCCCCCGAGCAAAAGGCGACGCTGACAAAATATCGGGGTAAATCCAACCCAATATCCTTCTTCCTGGAGGAACTTCCGGGCGGATCCCTGAATTTGGGCATCCCACTGTTGATCAGGGAAAAGATGGCCCAGTTCGACGTCCGACGCATCCTGGTCGATCAGGGCAGCTCGGTGGATATCATGTATGTCCACCTCTTCAAGACTCTGAAATTAGACAAGACCAACCTGGCCCCCTACGTCGGATCCGACCTCCAAGGATTCAATGGAGCAACAACAAGGCCGTGGGGATATGTCGAGCTCCTCGTCACCTTCGGGGAGCAGGAAACGGCCAGGGAAATCAAGATCCAATTCCTGGTCGTGGATTATCCATCCCTTTACAATTGCATCTTTGGATGCCTGACACTGGCCGAACTCACCGCGGTCCCATCCACCGTTCACCTGAAGATGAAATACTACACCAAATTGGGTCGCGTGGTCACCATCCACGGTGACATCGAAGCTGCCCGACGGTGCTACGATGCTGCAGTAAAAGGACAGGCCGTGGTCAGCACAAAGAGTAGCTGCAACAACAAAAAACTCAGGACCGAGGACCCTCCCCGGGGAGTTAACGCCATCGACCTCGATTGTTGCATTGGGCTAGACGAAACCGAAGAAGGGAAGTCCACCGAGGAACAATCTCTCGAACACCCGGTCCGACCAATCCCCGACGGAGAGTTCAAACTCATTCCCCTCGGGGACGATCCAGAAAAGACAGTGAAGATAGGCAAGGGACTGCCCGAGGGAACAAGGGAGAAACTTGTGGCATGCCTCAAAGAGAACTCTGACCTCTTCGCTTGGAATGTCGCAGAAATGCCCGGGCTGGATCCTGAGATCGCGTGTCACCAGCTAGCTTTAGACCGGGCAGCCAAGCCCATAGCACAGCGCAGGCGCAAACAGTCCCCCGAGAAGGCAGAGGCTGCCGAACGAGCTGTAAAAGACCTCTTAGAGGCAAATTTTATTTCTGAAGCCCAATACACAACCTGGCTCTCTAATGTAGTCCTCGTTAAGAAAAATAATGGGAAATGGCGTATGTGTGTTGATTATACTGATCTTAATAGGGCTTGCCCGAAAGATGCTTTCCCCCTCCCTAATATAGATATGCTCGTAGACAATTCTGCAGGTTTTAAACTCTTGTCCTTCATGGACGCGTATAGTGGATACAACCAAATCCCTATGTCGCCCACAGACAAGAGACACACAGCATTCATGACCCCAACGGGCAATTACTATTACAACGTAATGCCGTTCGGGCTCAAGAACGCTGGTGCCACGTACCAACGCATGATGAACAAAGTCTTCAAGGAAGAAATAGGGGACATGCTCGAAGTGTACATGGACGACATGATCGTCAAGTCACACGACGAGGTTACCCATGCTCGACACCTATCCAAAGTTTTCGAGCAGGCGAGGCAGTGCAAAATGAGGTTCAATCCTGAAAAATGCATGTTCGGGGTACGGGCAGGAAAGTTCCTGGGGTTCTACCTCACCGAAAGAGGGATCGAATCCAACCCCGACAAATGCCGGGCATTCTCAGAATTCCCGACCCCGAGGACCAAGAAATCAATCCAATCCCTCAATGGAGTGCTCGCCTCACTCTCCCGTTTCATCGCCAAGTCCGCCCAGCACGCACTGCCATTCTTCAGACTCCTTCGCAAAGAAGCCAGCTTCGACTGGACCGACGAATGCGAGCAAGCATTACTCCATTTGAAAAAGGTTCCCTCTGAACCCCTGGTCTTATCACGACCATTGGAAAAGGAAACCCTATACCTATATCTATTCGTGGCGACCGAGGCCGTCAGCGCCGTTCTAATAAAGGAGACCGACGAGGGACAAAAACCCATCTATTTTACGAGCAAAACACTCCAAGGCCCTGAGCTCCGATATCAGCAAATCGAAAAGGTCGCCCTGGCCCTCATAAATGCGGCGAGGAGGCTACGTTATTACTTCCTCGCACATACGATAAAAGTACGAACCGACCAGCCGATCAAACAGTTGCTTGGGCGGCCAGATATGGCCGGGAGAATGCTCAAGTGGTCACTGGAACTCTCCGAATTCGACATACAATACGAAAGTAGGAAAGCCTTGAAAGCCCAAGCACCGGCCGACTTCGTCGCGGAAATGACCCACTGCCCAACACCAGCAGATGGCGCCCACAAGTGGACGATCTTCGTCGACGGCGCCTCCAGCACATCAGGCAGCGGAGCCGGGATCATCCTCGAGAATGAGGATGGGATCCTGATTGAGGTCTCACTAGCATTGGCTTTCCCGACGTCGAATAACCAGGCCGAATACGAAGCTTTTATCGCCGGTCTGAGATTAGCCGAGGACCTAGGGGCAAAAGAAGTGACAATATCCACAGACTCCCAGCTCGTGGCATCACAAGTACGAGGAGAATACCAAACCAAGAACGACAACCTCGTCGAATACTTATCCCTTGTCAGAGAAAAACTTGAGAAATTCGAGAAGTGGGAAGTTCAACACGTCCCTCGCGAGCACAATACACGGGCAGATATCCTCTCAAAACTAGCCAGCACGAGGAAAAAGGGCGGAAACAAATCCGTAATTCAAGAAATCCTTCCTCGACCTAGCATCGAAAAATTACCCCCACCATTCGAGGTCAATGCGGTCGGGGATGCTCACTGTTGGATGACGCCCATCTACAATTACCTAACAAGAGACGAACTCCCAGTCGACCCAAAAGAGGCAGCCACAACCAAACGACGGGCATGCTCGTACGTACTCCTCGAAGGTAAACTCTACCGTAGAGGGTTCTCCATCCCGTTGCTCAAGTGTGTCGAGAAAGAGAAAGTTCCCGACATACTTGGAGAAATACACCGGGGAATTAACGCTCAACACCTCGGCGGGCGATCGCTCGCATGAAAAGCCCTTCGAGCAGGCTACTACTGGCCGACCATGCAAAACGACTCAAAGGAGCACGTAAAAAAATGCGACAAATGCCAACAACACGCCGACATGCACCTCGCACCCCCGAATGACCTAAAATCACTGTCTTCCCCATGGCCCTTCGCATGGTGGGGCATGGACATCCTCAGACCTTTCGTCACCGGATCGTACCAGAACAAATACCTCATCGTCGGGGTAGATTATTTTACAAAATGGATTGAAGTAGAAGCATTAGCCAAAATAACCGCGCAGAACATTCTCCGGTTTTTTAAACGCAACATCCTCGCTCGGTTCGGCGTACCCCAGGCCCTCATCACGGACAATGGGACACAATTCACGGACGGAGGATTCCAAGACTTCGTCGCCAGCCTAGGTACTAAACAGCATTTCACGTCTGTCGAACATCCACAGACGAACGGGCAAGCGGAGGCGGCCAACAGGGTAATCTTACGTGGCCTTAAACGAAGACTCGGCGAGGCGAAAAGGGCATGGGTCGAGGAACTACATAGCGTCCTATGGGCTTACCGCACGACACCACATTCCACCACCGGGGAGACCCCATTCCGACTGACTTACGGCACCGAAGCAGTCATCCCGATGGAAATACGGGAACCAACGAGGAGGATAGAAGAGCCCCTAGACGAGGAAATGAACGACGAGACCCTTAGAGCCGAGCTCGACCTAGTCGAAGAGATCCGTTCCGAAGCAGCCCTAAGGGAAATGTCCCTCAAACAAAAATAGCACTACGCCACGACGCGAAAGTCATAAGAAGAGAGTTCCAGGTCGGCACCCTGGTCCTCAGAAGAAACCAGAAAAACCCAAAAGAGGGTAAACTGGCCGCCAACTGGGAAGGCCCCTACCGCGTCCGTGATAAGACGAGCAACGGGGCCTATTACCTAGAAAACCTACAAGGGGAAGAACTCGCTCGACCATGGAACGCATAAAAACTTAGACAATATTACAGCTAAATGTATCACGGGGAGACGTGGGTGGTACGACCACGCTCTTCGTCTCCAAAACCCCAAAGAGGAACCGCAAGACCCGGGGACGAGCCGGGGCCACACAGCGAACACAACCCTCCCCGACGATTGGGATCTTGATCGAGACTCAACGTCGAAGTACCACGGCAGGCAGGGCACCCAGCTCGCGATGGGAAAGCCCAAACCTCGAGGCCATAGTCCGAACAACGAACTCGGGCTTCGATCCCAACGGGCACAAAGCCCGACACTTCGTCGGTTCCCTAAACCGAGGAGACTAACGAGGTCGAGCAGAGTATAAACTCATAAAAAGCAAATATAACACATACACGAACACGATGAATGACAACAAAAACATTCATATATTTAAAATAATAACATAACAACGGCCGAGGCCAAGTACGCCCGAAGGCCACATTACATATGCCCGAAGGCCAAAATACATAACGGGCACGCATGCCACATAATAAGGCTCGCAGGCCATAACAAAAACTACAAATCAAAAGAAAAATAATTAAGACTCCGCCCGGAGCACCTCCTCCTCCTCCTCCTCGTCATCCCCCAGCTCCTCCTCAGCTTCAAAGGGCAGACGATCTCTCCTTCCCTGACGCAATAGTTATGGGCCGACCCCTCCGTCACCAACTCAAGATTCAGAAGCCTAAGTTGTTCGACAGCATTGTCGAAGCCCTCCTTGAAAACGGCCACGAGGTCTTGGTTGACAGAGCGTATGTGCCCCAGCAGCTCACCGCGAGAACCAAGGGCATGCTCCTCCTCGGTCTCATCGGCCAAAGGACGGACCCTTTCCTCAAGAGATTCAATCTGAGCCCGCAAGCCAGCATTGTCCTCGGCCAGCTTCTGATGATCGGCCACCTGCTCCTCCAAGCTCACCTTGGCCGCCTTCTGCTGGTCCCGCTCCTTCTCTGCCTCTTCCAGTTTCTTGCTCAGCCCTTCCTGCAGCTGATGCTCCTCCTTGTAGTCCGACAGGTCTTTGGACAGTTTGTCCTTCTCTGACCGGACCTGCACGAGAGCATCCTCCAGGGAGGCAGTGGGGACCGAAGTATCAGTCAAGACCATGGCCGTCTCCATCACCCGGATGACAGCTGCCAGGTCCCTAGCCAGCTCCTTACGTCGGGCACCAGCATCTTGGTCCAGAATAGCCTTTGCCTCAGGCGCTGGCACAACGATCGCGTCCTCGGCTTTGAAGAACGACCGTTCCACATAGCAGGGAGGTAACAGATAGCTGCCCGGTCCACCCGGACTTCCCAAGGATGACCTCGAAAGAGTCCCCGCCAGACGCTTCCGTTTATGAAGAGGAGAGGTCGCTGGCGACGGGCTATCAGGTATGTCTATCGGAGACACCCGAGGAGGAGAGGAAGGTGTCGAGCTTGCCGTATTCGAAGTCCCGACCCCAGCATCAGCAGCGGTCATGAGAATGGGAGCCACGGTTTTCTTCTTCTTCTTCGGCACCCGGTCAGCCGCACCGGTCTGATTGGCCAGCTTAAGGACTCGATCACGCGTACTGGGCATGGCACCTGCGAAACATTACACACAAACATTAGCGAGCGAAACCATAGACAAAAATAAAAGATTAAGAAAAATCTGCCTACTCAGTAATGCTAGAGCCTCCTACTCGGTCCCACACTCGAGCAAGGCCTTCGTATTAATATAGCGCGTCTCAGTAATTGGCGCTCCGGCCTCGTCAAGGTAGGGCACGCCCTGTCGATTCGCCCAGAACCCCAAACTGAAACTCTGCACGTAATCAACCAGCTTCTTGTACGCGAGCCTATCCTCAACACTGAGCATCGCATATTTGATCCTATAATGGGCGGTGGAGAGGTCGAAATGATCGCGCTGCCACCTCAGCGGTATCTTCGACATCAATTTCTCCTCCCCGTTTGATGCTCGTTGATAATAGTACAGGGAGTGAAGGGCAGCGCGGGTGATCGGTCTCACCACATACCAACGACCCTTGAAGTGACGGGCAGAGTCCACGTACGTCTTGAACAGGCGCACGGGCTGTTTGAAAGAAACCCAACTATGGCGCCCGCGGAGGCCAGACCGCTGGAGGTGGAAGACGTGGAAGAAGAGGGCTCGAGTACACCCGATGCCGAGGAAGCGGCAGACCAACTCGAACGCTCGCATGAAGGCGAGAGCATTGGGATGCAATTGGGACGGCGCCAGCCGAAGCCATTTGAAGATCGACATCTGGAAGGAATTGAAGGGCAGTCTGATCCCCGCCTCCCAGAAAGCGAACTCGTACATAGTGAACTGCTTCCCCGGGAAATGATGGCATATACGGTCCTCCTCCTTAGGGGCACAGTAATACCAATTCGGAGGATCTTCCCGGCTTATGTTTTCGACCATGGCGTAAGCAGGGACAGCCTCATCACAGAAATATGATTCCTCCTCCAAAGGTTCGTCCGCAACCCAGGAGAAATCGACCTGCCCGGAAGATGAGGCGTGCTCAGTACCGTCCCTGACACTCCCATCCCCTACAGGTAGTCGAGAGATGGACGCATCTTCAGTCGAGGACCCGAAATCTTCCCCCCTCGGTCGTAAACGCCCGGTAGCACCTGAAACGCAGACAGAAAGAGTGAATTCGATGTCATATCAAATCCACCATTCCACCGCAGGTCAAGTGAAAGGGCGTAGCAGCAACGGACACAAATTGTGCTCGACGCAAAGATACGCACGTTCTTAAGAGACTGGGCAGAAATTTCATACAGCTTATGCAAATATTGCCCGACATATGTAATTTCTGCCCGGGACAGTATAACCCTAACCCTATTTTCTACCATCTATAGTCCATCTACAGTCCATTATATTATTCCTAAGTCAAATCTAACCGCATGTTACGAATATCACATACATTTGTAGACATTTGACATAAAACAGAAAGGAAAATGATGGATTACGGAAGCAAAATGGTACCTGACATAGAGAAGTTGAAAAAGAGACGGTGGCGCACGGGCGGAGACGGTGGTTCAGACAAACGAAACGGGCGGAGGCGGCGGTTCAGACGGCCAGACGAGCAGACACAGGAGAAATCTTCAGAACTTCCGGTGAACGTAGGAGCGAAAAAGTGAAAATGAAGTTACTCAACTTCCTTTTATAGTCCCTGGCGCGTGGGCCAACGCGCTAGGTCATCATTACCTACTGCCTACGCCGTCTTTGCACACAAAACAAAGCGACGCCATTAAGTCTGAGACACGTCTATCCAAAAAAGAAACTGAAACGACACCAGGCATCTGTCCACCTCCCCGACTCATCAAGACGCCATATCCCCGCGTCGAGCCCTCGGCCGTTACGAGGAAGATGCGTACCCACCGATCACTTTCCATCCCCGACACTACCGTGGAAAGAGGAGCTCGCGAGCAAATCTATTACCACCTCACATGCCGAAGGACCGCACCTCTCCCTCGACACGGGGAACCCCAGTTGCAATATAAGTCATCACTCTGACTCAGAGACTCGACTTGGGGGGATCCTGTTCTGGGCTGGGCCATGACGATATGCACGACATGGCCCAATGCTCGTCGGGTCCAGGCCCAAACGTCCGGGCACACGAGTGCGTCGGGAAAATGTCCTTCCACCCACGTCGGAGGGACGTCACCTCGACGGCTTGACTGTGCGTCGGGCAAAGAGTGCGTTGCCCGCTCAATGATCTTCATCCACATGTCACCAACCTATATCACGGACACCTAAGCTATGTCGGGCAGAACCACGTCTGCCACCTCATCTGGCACGTCACCCAACTCCCCTGTATTATCTCCTTAGGGATAGGGGCAGTTGGACCAGGGAGCAGACCTTTGGTCTAGGTCTTCACGCTTCTTACGCGTCCCCTGGCAGCTCCTCCTTGGGCCTAGCTAATCCAGCCCATTAGGAGTCTTGGCCCAGCGCTGGGGGCTCAATATAAATACCCTTTCATAGCAAAGGGTCAGGTATGCTAACTTACTCTCTAATAACCTTACTCTGTACCTCTTCTGACTTAAGCATTGGAGCACCTTGCAGGTACACCCCCCCACTCACCTTACTCAATGGCCCAGTCTTCAATCCTTGGAAGGCCCTCCTGATCAGGTAAGATCAAAAATTAGTGTGGGGATTTAAAACATTTGTTTTTGGGGATTTAATTTCATGGATTAAGAAAAAATATATATAATGATAATAATTATTTTATTATGTTTGGGTTTTATTTAGAGTTTTTTCTATTAAATAGCTATTAAGTAAGTGGATTTTATTTGATTTTTAATAAGAAATATATTTTAATAAACAAGGATTTTATAAATTATGGATTTTTTATGGGAGGTTTTATTTTAAGGGAATTTAATTTAAATATTTGATTTATTAATATATCTTTAGGGTTTTTACCAACTTGTTTTGTTTTGAAAATATTTTTTGGATTAGGAATTCAAACCTTGAGTTTAAATATTTTTGGGATTAATTTTCTTTATTTGGGATCATTTTATTAGAAAAATTTTGGGAGTGAACTATTAAATACATTTTGAGGATTAAATAGATTGGGATTTAAAAAAGTGATTTATTTCGAGTTTAAAAATACTTGGTTCTAAGTTTATATTTGTTTAGATTTGGAATTATTTTTGGGGATTTTAAATGTTTATATACTTAAGGGATTGAATTTTTTTTTGGATTGATCTTTAAAAATGGGGTTTTATAAAGATTTTTGGGATTTTATTTAAGGGATATTAACGGGAGTTTTATAAAAGGAATTAAGTTTTTTTAAATCATAATTAAATGAGTTTTATTTTAAGGGTTTAGAAATTTAGTAAAGGGGTAGTAAGGGATTAGGATTAGGGTTTAGGGGTAGGGAATTGAACTACAACGCTCTGATCCCTCTTTTGAAGGTACGTAGTCATAGAGTTATTGAAGAAAGATCCTAGCGAGTACAATAAGGGATAAAATTGGGATTTTTTATTTATTTATTAAATTGGAATTTATAATCATGGAATTTATAGAAATAAACAAACAACCCTAAGAACCTAGAAATGATCCTATTGAGTATAATAGAGGTTAAAGGTGTCTAACACCTTCCTCCCACTTAACTGACTTCCGAACCAGAGGTCTCTACCTTAGGATTTAGGTTTATCCTTATTTACCTAAAAAAATAGGATGGCGACTCATAAGTTTTAAGCCGGCCGAGACAATATGCATATAAATAAGTCGGCTTTTAGCCTTTGTTCTAATATATATATATATATATATATATATATATATATATATATAAGTCAACATATTGGTGTCGACTTTCTGAGTCTGACGGTTACTAAGTGCAAGTGCACAGTCTATCACATAGTAATAAAAGATATCGATCTCACAGAGATTTGATAATCAACCTAGTGTTGTCAGATGTTGCTATGTTTAGTTAAGGCGATCAATGTTTTTGGTTTTAAAAGGTGAAGAATTAATTAAATTAAATTAATAGTACTAATATAAATATCGGTACGTAATCGATTCGCCTTCGGGAATTCAATAGAGGTTCGGCTTATTAACGTTTGTTAAGTTATCTCTCTGTAAAAGCTCTTGGTTTAAAATTCGTTGACTCACACTCTCGTGGTCTTGTCTATTACTATACTCCTAAGTTCAATTGAGCGCTCTCGCTGTGTCAATTCAAGTTATAAATACTTTTTGGAAACCTAAAGGTTCAAATTGGTTTTAAAGCGCCTTCGTTGTATTTAAAACTATTACCTGATTTCACCTATCTAATTATAATCTCACACTCTCGTGGTCTTAATCATAATCTTGTATACTCTCTTAATCTCGTAACGAAAGCTAATTAAAACAAGAAATCGAAACCAGAAAATAACTTAATTTAAAGCATTAGTCTAATTCTACTGAATTCGTTCTGGTTAGACAATTACATGCCGATTAACGGTTTAGTCAGACATATTAAATAAATGAAGGTAGAAGGATAAGAAATACATAATATAAATAAATGCGGTAATAAATAAACAATTAAGCATTAAAATTTAGAAATCTGGTTGCAATGTTCTTGATCAACCAAACTTCCGAAAACTTGAAACGTAAACAATAATTCAGGGGCTAGAAATAATCAAAATGGCGATAGTTTCCTAATGATGGAAACTATCACTAAGGGTTGATAAAGGAAAATAAAAACGAACTAATATTGAAAATAAATGGCGAACTTCGAACGAAAGAAAAAATGAAGAAATTGGACTGAAAGAAGCTCCCTCGTGCAAATGGTAGAGAGCTCTATTTATAGGCAATGAATTAGGTTTTGTTGAGAAATTTTAGGCTTGGACTTCGATTGAGCTTTGAATTGAGTTGCTTGGACTTGACTGATTAGGATTGAGTTAAATTCTTGGTTGAATGCGAAAACATCTCATAACGATTTTCTCTGTGTTTGAATCTGGTTTCTGTAATTTAGGTTTCTGGAACTTTTACTTAAAACGATCGTTTTGTAATTGAAACGAGCAACTTAGGGTTTAGCAAATGAGATGGTCAACTTGGCTTTGGGATGGGTGTCTCACATATGAGACGACCAACTTGAAGTTGAGACGGTCGTCTCACAGTTGAAATGTGCAGAGATGCATTTTCTTGCTATTTCCTTCTATTTTCCCACGTTTCTTGCCCAATAAGCTTCCTTTTGTACTTTTGCCTCCAAAAGTCCTGTTTGATCAAATATCTGCAAAACAAATACAATTCACGCGTAATATCGTCCAAAACAGATAAATTAACATGTTAAACAATTGAAAATCGCATTAAATAATCGATATAAATTCGAGTTATCACATATGTATCCTTTTTTTAATATATATGCATGTATAGGATAACCTATTTAACATATTTATAATATATATGAAAATATAGGTCGGCCTATAAGGCTTCGTAGACTTTTTAAATAGCCTAAGCTTGACCTATTTAATTAAATAGGCTTTTAAAAAAGCATATGCCTGGCCTTTTATTAAAAAAGTCTGGCTTGACCTGACCTTAAGTAGGCTAGACTATAGGCCCCTGTAGGCCGGCCTAGCCTATTTCCACCCCTACCGACGGGTACCCGGACAGACACACAGGTACTTGATATGGTAAAGCTTTAAAATTAAAAAATTTCCTGGTTTAAAAATTTAAATAATGTATGAATCCGAACACGAGCAAAAATTATTTATTTTCGTTGCTAATTTTTATTTATACAACACCGAAAAAAATTGTTAAAAAAATTGTTTTTCTAT
This sequence comes from Lathyrus aphaca, assembly GCA_963966055.1. Taxonomy (NCBI): domain Eukaryota; kingdom Viridiplantae; phylum Streptophyta; class Magnoliopsida; order Fabales; family Fabaceae; genus Lathyrus; species Lathyrus aphaca. The sequence continues at coordinate 373,635,677 of OZ014519.1, read as the reverse complement.
TTTTTTCATTTTGATTACATTTTAGAAAGAATTGGTGTAACACATCAGTATGATGCAAACACAAGGATATTCAGATCATAATTCGTGCGAATGCACAAGTATTTACACTAAAATTTGGGCGAACGCACAGATTTTTATATTTTTTGTATAATTAAATAAAATAAAAGTAAATATATTTAAAATAATGTTTGAATCCAAACACAAGCAAAATGTGTTTATTTCTGTTATTAATATTTATTTTTATAATTAAAACAATATTTATCAATATTATGTTATTAGTTGATTTTTATAAAACTAAATGATTGTATAAATATTTTTATAAATAATTTGTACAAAATTAATATTTACATAAAAATATACGGTTCATCCAAATATTTGTATATATGGAATATTATATTTATGCTAAAAATATAAATCGAAAAATAAAATATTTTGATAATAATAAACTTGGTTAAATAATTTTATCTTTTTATCTTTTATTTTTAATTACATTTTTTAAACAAATGCGTGTAACACATTGGTACTGTGCGAATGCACCCACTATTACACAAACATTTTTTTTTATTAATTTATAAATATTTAAACTTATCAAATATATTGATTTTATTAGATGTTTTTTGTTTTTTGTTTTTATAAAAAATCATCTTTATAACAAATGCATATCACCAACGGATACTCGTGCGAACGCACGGGTATCATACTAGTATATCATCAATAACAACGATTACAAAAAAAAACATAATTATGATTTATTCAAAAAACTTTACTAATAAACCAAGCTAAGACTAGTAATGGTAAAATAATAAGTATCATTAATGTTACATAATCATTACCTAGTTCTTCATACTTAATGGTACATATAAGGAATAATAATGACCAGTAGAGTAATGAACAAAAGGAAAAATTTAGCCATTTGAAAGATATGAATGAATATTTGAGAATGGTTTAAAATTTATGAAAGAATAAATTAGTGGAATACTCGTGCTATCGCACGGGTCCGTAGGGATTTTTATTATATAATTGTCACTATTATTTATCAAATTTGTATATATTTATTAAGTTAATTAATATTTATATAATTAAAAATATATTGCATAAACAATTATTTTCCAAAGTTTGAATAATTTTTTAAAGTAAAATTTTTGTTTCATTATACAAATTATTAATAAAGTGTATTTCAAATAATATATTTTTGAATAAGAACAAAATAGTGGATATACAATGATAATTATAACAATTTTAAAATAAAAAAATTGATTGTAACAATTATTTTTATAACAAAAAATATCAAAATTTTCTAATTATAATAGAATACAATTTTATGAATTAATATTCCAAGAAAAGATTAAGGTAAATCAAATTATTGAGTAATAAGTTATGATTAAATAGATTATTATAATGATAAAGATAAAACACTATATCAATTAATAAAATATAGAAAAAAAATTCATATGCTATTGGCCCAATTTGAGAAAAGCCCATTGTGATAAAATGATATACCTTTGAGGGTTTGTCCATAACTCATTAACTTCCATAAGTTGCTTAAAAACATTTATCTTTTATTCCAGTCTTCATCAAAACGTTAATATCCCAATAGTAACATCAAAATGTTTATTATTTATTTCAATCTTCATCAATTGCATGTGTGACATATCAAGCTTCCAACAATGGCAAACTCCAAAACTTTGATTTCTCTAACCAATGAATATCAATGGACTGAAAAAATCAGGTTACTTTCCGTCTTGTATTGATTTCTTGATTAGGTTTCTGGTGATTCTTGATGTTCAGATATGCCACATATGTTTTATTTATGAAATTTCTTGATGTTCTTGATGTTCTTGATTAGGGTTTAGGTTTCTGGTGATTACTTGCATGTACATTAGGATGAAATTTCTATTATGGGTTTTTAAAAAAAAATAGAGTTTGTAAACATGCACCAAAGATGAAAACATTTTTTTTATTCATTGTAATCTGGTATCATAGTTCAGATACACAATAATAACAATGTTTATATTCTTTTTTAAGCCACGAGGAAGCAATGGGAGTGATAAAGGGAATGATAATTAAGGATGGTGATGATCATTCTGGAAAAAGAGTTGCGAAGAAATGTAAGGATAAGGCAAACATGAAGAAAAAAGATGATTATAGGAAGCTTAAGAAACCAAATTTTATTCTTGGTAAGGAAGATGACGAAATAATGGAGATACGTAAGGATGAGTTCAATTCGCCATTGAGGGCAAAGAATCAGGTGGGTGTGATGAGAGTGACCGTGAAAAATGAGTTCCAAGAACCTGAAGTTAGGTTTGACACAATTGAAGGAAAGCAAATGGTGATTAGAAAAAATCAACCAATCAAACTTAACTTGAACAAAAGTAGACGCACACAAGAAATCAAAGACAAAGCTTCTGAAGGACATTGTCGTAAGGGAAAGGAGATAATCGTTGATGAGGAAACTGGAAAAGGGGAGACAAACAATGGAGTGACAATATTGTCAGATATTTCCAGGTACATTTGTAAACGTATATAGCTGAAAATACATAAATGTATCCAAAAAAAATTATGCGTGTTGAAAATATGTTTGAGGTTGTGTTTTAAATCTGATTATGGTGTTGTGATGGATCTTAGGTTTGTGTGAATATTTGTTTTTAAATCAGATATTGTTTTGTATCTACTGTTATCAATTATTATTTGTGTAATTTGGAAACCCATGATGTGTTTGCGATCTTTTAACCTTGCACGTTTTTCCTATGTAGTAATGTATTATTTGATAAAAAAAATTCTTATCTTTGTGTATATGATTTTCAGACCCAATGATGAATGGCATAATGATGCAGTATGGATGAGGTGGTGCACAAAGAGAATACTTAATAAAGCATTGGAAAGATGTATTATTGCTCGCCGATGGAAGGAAAATTTTGAAATGGTAATAGCTAGGATGAATGATATTGGAAGGTTTATAGCCTTATGTGTTTAATATTTTATGAATCTATGTATCTAATTAGGGATTGTCTCTCGTTAATAATGTGTTTTTGCAAAATATGTTTATTCAGATCTGGACCTGAAGCAGAAAACATGATAGGTGTGGGAAGAGACACCTTGAAAAAGGATTTAGCAGACCCTGAAATCAAATATGGATCAATTAAGGGTAGGCTAAGGGTGATTAGGAGAAATCAACCATTCAAAGGTAACTCAAACAAAAATATGGGTTCACAGGCAATCAAAAAGAAAGCATCTGAAGTTTACGGTCGTAAGGGGAAATCAGTAATCGTTGTTGAGGAGGCTGAAAATGCAGAGAAAGACAATGTAATAACAATTTCATCGGATAGTTCCAGGTAAATTTCTAACTTATATAATTGAACATGCATAAATGTATCAAAGAAGTGTAATCCATATTGAAAATATAATCGAGGGTGTTTGTTTTAATAAGCTTGCTGCTAACTTTTAGTTATGAGCAGGTTCATACCCAAAATGAGATTATGATTTAGTTTTACTTTTATCAATTGATTGATTTGTATTTTGGCGATTTAGAAAGTGTTTGGAATTGTGTGTTTATATGAATTTGTTTTGATATTTGCAAATGGTACCATATTTTCTAAGTTGCATTTATGTTCGATCAAGTTGTTTTCCCATGACTTGATATATTAGGATTTCATGTCACTTTAGTAGTTATTGTTTTCAATAAATTGTTAGATAATAATATAGTTTAGCTTTAGTTTCCATGGTATTTCAATGCTGGAACAAGTTATGTTTGTTAAAGTAATTTTTATATTTGGTTGACAATTTTTGTGTGGGATTTTTAATGATAATTATGTGGGGGATTTTTAATGATAATTTTGCTTGTTCAAGTAAAAGAGATAAAAACACTGATATATTCTATAAAAGAGATAGAGACACGGAAGGAGAAATATTGTTCACCCCCAAAGTCGATTATATTTTTTTGTTTAAAATGTAGTGATGAAGAAATGGTGGAGGTGGCTAACCTGCCTATGCCTAATTCCGACAATGATGGAGAGTACAAATGGACCTGAAGGGTTAATGATGCGAGTGTTATAAGGACAAATGTGTTTGTAAGTAATATATTAATTAAGTAGAATTTAATAAAAACTTAGATTTCTAAATTTGCGATTCCTCATTTTTTTATGGTTTTGTCTGCAGCAATTTCCAGTCAAAGTCATAAGAGCATATTTCCTTCATACCAAGAGTTCCATAGACCTCTATGATATGGACGTGGATGTTACATACCGTTGTATGCTGAAGAAAAGGAAAGATAAGACTGAGGTGTATATTTGCGATGGATGGTATCAATTTACAATAGTCCGTGCTTTAAGAAAAGGTAATGTATTGTCCCTATCAATTCGGTATCCTTCAGCCGACTGTCTGACTGTGTATGTGCAAAAAACTTGAAGTTTGTATGGAAGTTGTTTGAAGGTGTGACTCATATCCGTGAATACTTGGTTGTTGTTTGGGTTTAGACTTATTTAATATTTGTATTTTGGTAGTTTAAATATTTGGAAAAACTTTTGTAGTCGTTATGTGGGCTCTCATAGTTAATACTCCTTGTGAGTTAAAAAATGATTAGATCTTTTTATGTGTGTTGATGGTTATGCTTAGTTGAACATGTATTATTAACAGTACTTTAGATTTCAACTTGCTTGGTATGGTCGTATATAAGAAACATATTGTCATACCCCAAATTTGTCCTACCTGCACCTTTTATTTTACTGTCTCATCGTTTTTTTCCAGAAATTTCAAAAATGCGTATTATTTTATTTTTCTGTCTGATAATCGAAAAAATGCATTTTGTTTCTTTTTAAACTAAAAATTCTAGTCCTTTTTATTTTTATTTTTAAATACTTAATATCCATTTTTATCCATCCTTTTTTTTTATCTTTTTATTTTAAAATCCATTTTTTTAAGTCTAATATTTTGTTATTAGTTTTATTCGTTATTTTTCTACACACACAAAAAAAAACAAGTTTCATTATCCATTTTCATTTCAATTTTTTGAAAGAAACAATTTGTCACATATTTACTTTTTTATCACTTGTTCTAAGTCCATTATGCAAAAGCTTACAAAATTTAAAAAAATAATTTCATTTAATTTTATTATTTCTCATTTTTCTGTTATTATTATCATTATTATTATTATTATTTTCATTATTATTATTATTATTATTATTATTATTATTATTATTATTATTCATTTCTAAATATTTTTATTCTTTTCATTATTACCATCGTTTTTTTATTTCATTGTGGTCTCACTTTTTTATTATTTATTTTTTATGAACAAAACCATTTCATTTTTATTATTTCCACATTTTTTACCGTTTGTTATTATTATATATAGAATCTTCTTGGATATTTCTATAACCATTTATCACAGCTAGCTCTCCATCACAAGCCAGCTCATTCACTACAGACAACAAAGATTGTTGATTTACCACCTGAAAAACCACCCACTTCAGCAATGCACTCAACAAACTCCAACGAAATTCATTCCACTCACACAACATCCCTTCCGCAGCAAGCACTAACCAAAAAATCAATTTTACAGCTCATTCAATCCACCAATACTTATCCAAAAAACTCTATAGATAATACCCTTCATACCCTCCATTTTTTTTTAAATTCAATACTAAATTCACTCATGAAAAAAAAAAGCTTGGAAAACTATAGAAAAACCTCCGCATAAAATAACCAAATCCAAGTTTTCAAAAAATAGCCAAATAAATTCTGAAAAAAATTCCTCTGACTCTGCAAGCAGATCAAACAAAACCTCAAACCTTCTTTATTCTTCATTTCCATTCAACAAATAAGAACACCTTCATATACATCTTCATCCCTAACCCCATAATCCACCACCTGACTTCATCAAACCACCGCTTAGTTTCATCAAACTGACGCATACAACCACACAAATTCCAAATAATAAAACGCTGCGATTAAAAAAACAGAAACATAGATGAACTGAAGATGAGGTTGAGTGAAACCATAAACCATTCCAAAATAACATCACCACCATTCACGCGACCAAAACCGTGCCAACTCGTTGCCGCCGTGAGAGAGATCGAGATTTAGTGAAACTCAGAGCCACCACAAACTGAGTAAACTTTAAAGCTCCCAAATGCAGAAACGAAAATCTCATCACCGCTAACACTGCGACCACAAACATCAACCATTCGTTGAAACCGCATCTGGAGCTTTGAAATCAAACCAAAACTCTTTGAAATTTGTGAGACCCTCCTTCAACCTTCGGTACCCACACAAACAACACAGAAAAACGCAAATTCGAACCAATTTCCATGAACCGAGATTAAACCATACACTGAAAATCCAGCAAGATCCACGAGAGAGAACCGCGATCTGACGAACCCACCGAACCATCAGCACCGCGAGGTGAGCGAGAGAGGGTGCGGAAATCCAAACGTGGTGAGAGACAAAAACACAGCGAGGCCGAGTCAGAGAGAGGTCGAGATCCGCCGTGAGTGCAGAACCGCCGCCGCCAAGAGATGAGATAGGGTGGGTTTTCAATTTGTTCCTGAAAGTGTGCTTATCCTTTTCCGATTTCATAATTTATCGTTAAATAACTTTACTTTGTTTTCTTTTTTTTGTTGAATTATTTATTTGATCTTAATGTCTTCAGCACGTATAAGTTCACTAGACACATCACACACATTGACGCATTGATGCACACCCCATCCACATATTTATTTTATTTAATTTTCTGTTTATTTTGAAAATCAATAAGGTTTGGATTTTGTTTTTGTTCTTTTTGAAACCTTTTAATGAGTAACCAAATTTCTTAGCACTACACAGACCCACTGATCCAGGCGCTGCATCCTTTTTTCTCTAATATGTTATAATTTTTTTTAAGAAACCTAAAAATGTTTATCTAATGATTTGTTTTAGTTCTTTTTATTCAATTTTTGGCTTTATTCAATTTTAGTTGTTTTTATTCTCTTTTAATATCGGGCCAATGATATACTAAACGGCCAATTTATCGCCCGATTCTAATCGGTGATTTTTGGTCAATATGAGGCCCCCCCTTTGTAATTATTTTTATTATTATTTCGACAAAACAAACATGTAAATCAATTTAGTTTATTTTATTATTCTTAACATTGTTTAATATTATTTAATTATTCAATTTAATTTAATTCTAGCAAATTCAATTTATTTAATTTATTTTCGTATTAAAAAATTACGTTTCGACTCCTTATAGAATGGTTCCCATTTTGAACCGATTCTAAGGCAGTTCACGAACAAAATTTCGTCGCGTCCCAAAAAGGTCCAACGCCTTCGAATAGTTGCGCTCGATTAAAAGGCCCAACGCCTTCGAATAGTTGCGTCCCGAATAAACAGGCTGAACGCCTTCGAATAGTTCAAAAACACTGCACACACGCTTTCTCTTGGGCTAATTACAACGAGACCATTTATTTCTCGCAATCCCCTGTATTTATTTTGTATCCCTCTCCCATTATTTTGTACGCATTTTATTTTCCGCATCTTATTTAATTTCGAATCCTTGGTCCAACGCCAAGCGATTGCACTTTGCACACTTGCACTTTATTTTTCAGTTATCTTTTTCGTTTAGGATCCACTCCACCTTTGCGAGCCGAGCGATTCGTGTCTCGCTAACAAAACCACAAAAAATAACCTCCATTTGCATTTACCATCTAACCTAAAAAAAAAAAACGTTTCGATTAGATCCAAGCCCTTGATCCAACGTCAAGCGGTCTTAGGAAATAAAACACTTTAATAATACGAGAAGATCTGTACGCCACGAGCCTTAAGCGGTAGAAAGGAGGATAACGAGCTCTCGTTACTCGCTCCGATTATTTCAACGCAGGACGCTCGTCCTGTTGGGCGAGATAAACTATCCATAATCTTTAGTGCATTTCAACTCCTAAACCCTTTCATCGACGAAAGGTAATAAAATCAACAACCATTACCCTTAGTAGACCGAACTACGAGGCTCTGACTTTCCCATTGCACACGGGAGTACGTAGGCACGAGGATCTCAATCCTTGCCGAGCACCTAGGTTCAATCTAACTTATAATTCAACTCATTTCCCTCTAGCAAGCAATCCGTTTAAGCATAGACATCCTTTCCCGCGCGTTAACTTAGATGGTTCCCATCGAGTACGATGGATATAGGGGGTGCTAATACCTTCCCCCTATATAACCGACTCCCGAACCCAGGCAATGGTTCCGTTGACCTTTGTCCTCATCCTTTCCTCCCGGGTTGTATCTATATCTTCCCTTTCCCTCTTCGGGAATAAATAGAATTAGGTGGCGACTCTTCAGTCCGTCCGGCGCGTGACTCCGTCCTTTCGGATCGCGTGAGGTCGTATTTTTCGGGGTACGACAGCTGGCGACTCTGCTGGGGACTGGTTCACCCCTATGCGAGTCAAGCCTAGTCTAGGTTCCCGCGCTTGTTTGAATGTTTGCTTTTATGCCTTGCTTGTTTATTTTTATCGCTTTCTTTATCGCATTCCATCTTATATATCTTGTGGCTCCTTGGTACTATAATTTGGATCGATACTTTGCAAAAGAAACTTGAGGGAAGAGCTCTATACCCGGGCTTGCGAGTACAAACTTAAGTTAGCGAGGTTATGTAGTATGGGCTCCCGAGAGAACCTCTCTCGTGGGTTGTCGATACGAAAACCTCACTTGGAGTAGATTCTATTGAGAATACTGACAACCGTCAAGTTCTTGATGTGTGTGCTCAGTTGCTTTCATTAGGGTCATCAACTCTGAGGACCTTTAGAACCTTTTGGTTAAAACATCGGTTGATGGTTGCGTAGTATTGGGCACCAGGGTTCGCCCTCGCGTGGCTCGATATGAAAACCTCACTTGGAATAGACTTACTCAATGGAGTTGATTGACTGTCAAGAATGTATGAAATTGACACGTGCATCAAACAGTTGAGAAAGTTCCATAACTCCAGGACTTTGTTTTAAATCTTGTGTCGATGATCACGTAGTATGGACTCCCGAGAAAATCTGATCTCGTGGGTTGTCGATACGAAGATCTCACCCAAAATAGATTCATATGGCGGAGTCAATCAACCGTCATGCTTATGGCGCGTGTGATGAACAGCCATATGAATTGATAACTTTGGGACCCCTAAAACTTTAGAGTCTACCCAGTGAGTTCTTGATCAAAGTATCCTCCACCTGTACCATGGACTCCTCAAGACCTTGATCTTGTGATCCTGGATTCTGACATTTCATATCATCTCATTTGCATTAATTATTCATATTGCATTTCATTCCAAAGCCGAAAACTTATTTCATGTTCCTCCATCTCCAGTAAATCAAACTGGTTTCCCGACGCCCGTATCGTGCTAGACGCCCATACTTAACTCGAGCCAACACTAGGAGACTAATGGACGTGATTCAAGAAGAACAAGCTGCTATGAGGGAAGAGATTGACTCGGTCAAGATCAAGATTGACCAGATTTACGAGACTTTGCAAGCTTTGGCCAGAATGGAAGAACGTCGCGAAGCTGCTGCCACAATAAACAATGCTCAAGTGCAAGGATCTACCTCACGAGCAATGCCTTCGGTTCCCGTTCCAAATCCTTTGGTCTACGGTTTGCCTCCAGGTTTCACTCCTGCTGTTGAAGAGGTCACTTCCCAACCAATACCTGCTTCTGGTGTCACTGTTGGTGCCATTCCTCAAGCTCAACCTATTCCAACTCAAGTCCAGTTTCCTCAAACTGAAGAGAATCATCAAGTTGAGTATGAGATGCATATTGTTGTTCCAATCACCAATCCTCATGTTGTTCAAGAGTCTGAAGCTATGAAGATGTGCCGCGAGTTAGCTGAAAAACTACGAATCATGGAAGGACACAATTCGACTTCTCTGAGTGCCGCAGACATGTGCCTAGTTCCAGATGTTGTGATCCCTACTAAGTTCAAACTGCCAGAATTCGAAAAATACAAAGGCCTCAGCTGTCCTGAGCTTCATTTGAGGATGTACTGAAGGAAAATGGCCGCTCATGCCAAAGATGATAAGCTTATGATCCATTGCTTCCAAGACAGCCTGTCTGGAGCGTCTCTAGAATGGTACATGCAGCTCGAACGCAACAATGTTCGTACTTGGCTTGATCTATCTGATGCATTCAAAAAGCAGTACAAGTACAACACTGACCTTGCTCCTAACCGTACTCAACTTCAGAGTATGTCTCAAAAGGAGAGCGAATCCTTTAAAGAGTACGCCCAACGCTGGAGAGAGCTAGCCGCCAGAGTGCATCCTCCATTGGTTGACTGTGAATTGATCGATATCTTCATGGGTACCCTACAGGGGCAGTACTACGAAAAGCTGATCAGTAGTGTATCTTCTGGATTCTCAGACATGGTGATGGTAGGAGAAAGAATCGAAGAAGGTTTGAAGAGTGGAAAGATCCAAGGAGGTTCTAGCAGCCAAAACAATGCCAAGAAACCTTTCAACGAGTACAAAAAGGGCGAAACAAATGTCGTTTCCGCTGCAAGTGGGAATTTTCAACAAAGTGCACCTGCGCCAGTTCCCTACTATCAGTATCCCTATGTTGCTGCTGCACAATATGCTCCTATGCCATATCAGCCAGTTCCTCCAATGCCTTATCAGCAGGCCTTTCAAGCTCTATTTCCGCCTCAGATGGCTCATCAACCACGTCCAATGGTTGCGGCTGCGCAATATGCACCTGGACCATACCAGCAACCGGCTTATCCACCACGGCCTGGTCAACAGCAACAGCGCGCTCCTCAACAGCGTCCACCATATCAGCAAAGAGGATATGATAGGCACATTGATCCCCTGCCTATGACATATACCGAAATCTTTAAACAGCTAACGGCAAAAGGACCTCTCACTTTGAGAGATATGCCACCTCAGACTGGTAATGCCCGGAACTATGATGACAATGCTCGCTGTGAGTATCACAAAGGCGCTCCAGGTCACACCATCGAGAATTGCCATGCCTTCAAACACTTGATTCAGGATATGATCAATTCTAAGGACCTCACTCTCACTCCGAAAAATCCAAATGTCCAGAACGATCCAATGCCGTCACACAGTGCCAACAAGTGAAGACATTTGAAGGGGTTGTTGAAGACCAAGTTGAGTAGTATCCCAACTTTGAAGCATTCAATCAAGAGAAGTTCAATTCCTCAAATCAAGGCAGTCAATGCTATTTATTATTTCTGCATTCCTGTTGTTTTGTAATGTTTGTTTAAGTACTATTTGCTCTGAACATTATCGTTTGTACTTGGTTTTGTTAATGTTATGTTTATGCATGTTTTGAATCAATTCATTCGCATTCGCTCATCATTTATCATTTACCGCAAAAATCACAAAAATATTTCCCTCACTTCACTTTAGCAAATATTTGAGGGAGGATGATGAAAACTAAATACCCATAACTGTTGCGGTATGCTTTCGGATAAAAACCTCGTCAATGATGTACAGGCATTTCTTTCAAATCCCCAAACACTGGAGATATAAGGAGTTAATCCCTAGTCAACCACTTCGAGCCTAGAAGTAGGAGTTTCTTTCGGATACAACCCTTATATTTAACCCGGGGCAGGGTAGTTGTTCAGTTAACCTGACTACACCTTCGAATTGCAAGATGAGACATCCCGTCAGAGGACCATCAACAAACGACTTGGCAGTCACAACATTCAAGCAAAAAACAAAAAAATAGAAAAAAACCGCTAAGTTAAGCACCCGAAGGGAGACTTAGTAGAAAAAGAACCAATCAAAAAGAGGAATTCAAATCCTCAGCAAAAGCAAAACAAATATCAGTGACCACAAAATCAAGAATCAAAGGGTCACCAGCAAAATAAGATGACTGCCATTTTCAAGCGAACTTTAATGTTTCATCTTCACTCTTGCAAAGTCAAAACAAATACATGTGTAGAGTTAACTGAACATAGGACTGGAGAACATTACGAAGAAGGGATGGGTACAAATCAAACTTTGAGCCTAATATCCTTTGTTTCTCAAACCATTAACCAAACCACGTTACAACCCTCAAAAGACCTAATTGAGGCAGGGTTTATTCTGAAAGCATTCTACCAACAAGGTTGCGTAATATGACTCCCATATATTTGCTAATCTTCAATCTCGATTGCACATTATTCTTGTTGCATCTTTCACGCCCTTTCTAAATCAGCACCTCGTATGGACTAACAGTCCATTCGTCACACTATCACAAGCATTCAAATAAAATTAACTTTTTTCAAAACTTACATGAACTTTACATTAACACTTCCATTTGTATATGAATAATTTAATTGCAATTCAGTACTTGACCTCAGTACAATCCCAACAAGGGGCAATCAAAAGGGAAACTTGAACTTCATTGCCGACATGAATCAAGATTACCTCAACAGCTCAATCAGGGGCAAGTTATCTTCAAAGGCTCAATCAGGGGCAGATCATGACATGGTCACTGTCAAAGCTTCCCCACCGGATTTATTTCAAATACCCTACAGGCAGGGGCAAGAAAACAAGGAGCAAATCTTCCTATTTCTTCTCCCCAGCTAAACAAGCAGATCTTGCCAAGTGTTGGCAACCATTCGAAGCAAAATTAGTCTTCATGTGTCAATTAAGTCGCCTCGCTCATCAGCAGATAACCAAGTTGGGAGCTTTCAGATCCATCTTCTGATCAGACACCGTCAAAGATCGAGTGTCGGGGAATCAATCCCTTCACCCACCCAAAGTCCAATCATTATTGGCAACTACCAAACCAAAAGTCCACCAAGTTGGCACCTTTCAATCGCTCATATGCATCATTACGCATCATCAACGTCATAAGCATCATTTACATCAATCATTTATAGCATATGCATCATTTGCATACCCTAAATAAAACAAACTTTTTATTTTCCCAACATTTTTAACTTACATCTCAATGCATAAACATTTGCATCGTATTTCCACCATTATGGAATACCATTTCACAACAATCAAGCATAGTTGCATAACTCAGGATCCAGGATCATACAAGTTTCCAGTCCTTTCCCCAGCAGAAGACAGGATCATATCAGTCAAAGATTCCAGGCATCCTCTTGGCGGATTCGATAGCCGTGTTTTAATTTCAGTTATTCGCCTTATCTTCCTCTGTTGATAAGTGATTTTAATTTCAGTTATTCGCCTTATCTTCCTCTGTTGATAAGTGATTTTAATTTCAGTTATTCGCCTTATCTTCCTCTGTTGATAAGTGAGTTTATTTTTTCTGTCTATTGCCTTATCATCTTCTGGTGATAAGTGATTTTATTTTTCAGTGTAGTCGCCTTATCATCCTCTGTTGATAAGTGAGTTTATTTTCAGTCAGTCGCCTTATCATCCTCTGTTGATAAGTGAGTTTATTTTCAGTCAGTCGCCTTATCATCCTCTGTTGATAAGTGAGTTTATTTTCAGTCAGTCGCCTTATCATCCTCTGTTGATAAGTGAGTTTATTTTCAGTCAGTCGCCTTATCATCCTCTGTTGATAAGTGAGTTTATTTTCAGTCAGTCGCCTTATCATCCTCTGTTGATAAGTGAGTTTATTTTCAGTCAGTCGCCTTATCATCCTCTGTTGATAAGTGAGTTTATTTTCACCCGCCTTATCATCCTCTGGTGATAAGTGATTTTATTTTCAGTCATTTGCCTTATCATTCTTCTGGTGATAAGTGATTTTATTTTCAGTCATTTGCCTTATCATCCTTCGGTGATAAGTGATTTTATTTTCTGTCATTTGCCTTATCATCTTCTGGTGATAAGTGATTTTATTTTTAGTCATTTGCCTTATAATTCTTCGGTGATAAATGATTTATTTTGTCAATTTGTTTCCTGCTGTGCCACCCATCATTTCCAATTTTAATCGTCTGTTATTTTCACAATTTCTTTCCTTGTCGGACAAATTTGGAGTCTGTTAGTATCTAATCATCTTATACCTTGAAAGATTGAACGCAAGCCATTTCATCTTACTCGGTCTAAGCCAATTCGATAGGGGCATCTGTCATACCCCAAATTTGTCCTACCTGCACCTTTTATTTTACTGTCTCATCGTTTTTTTCCAGAAATTTCAAAAATGCGTATTATTTTATTTTTCTGTCTGATAATCGAAAAAATGCATTTTGTTTCTTTTTAAACTAAAAATTCGAGTCCTTTTTATTTTTATTTTTAAATACTTAATATCCATTTTTATCTATCCTTTTTTTTTTATCTTTTTATTTTAAAATCCATTTTTTTAAGTCTAATATTTTGTTATTAGTTTTATTCGTTATTTTTCTACACACACACAAAAAAAAACAAGTTTCATTATCCATTTTCATTTCAATTTTTTGAAAGAAACAATTTGTCACATATTTACTTTTTTATCACTTGTTCTAAGTCCATTATGCAAAAGCTTACAAAATTTAAAAAAATCATTTCATTTCATTTTATTATTTCTCATTTTTCTGTTATTATTATCATTATTATTATTATTTTCATTATTATTATTATTATTATTATTATTATTATTCATTTCTTAATATTTTTATTCTTTTCATTATTACTGATGTGAAAATAGCAAGTGTACTATTTTTCTCACTGTAGTAATAAAAGGGAAATTCCCCGTTTGTCGATCTCAAGGACTGCTTGACGATACAGAGTTTATAGATTGTTTCAATTAGACAAAAGCCTTTGGTTTTTGCGTTGTGGTGTAATTATACTACCAATTGCGAATAAATAAAACAAGTAAAAAAGGTTGAACGAGATACAAATGAGAGAAGATTGCTAGGGTTCGGTGAATGAAACTTCTTGTAACAGATATAATTTATGACGGCGTAGAGCTATTCCTGTCAAATTAATTCCGGTCCTCAAGGGTATCTATTCTTAAGTCCTTAGTAATAAACCTTTGATTATGTAACCTAATTACTATGTCCATAGACAATTAAGTTCATACTCAAGCATTCACATATCAAGAATTACCGGTCAGATAGAAAATCCCTAGTCCTAGGTTATTTTTACTATCCAAAGTTCTTATCCAGGTCAATGAATAATTGCTGTCCCGCTTACACTATTCATAAGAATCATCATTCGTTGGTCCGACAAATAACGCATAAAGAACGGCGATAAGAACAAATTAATGGAAAAGAAGAAATAAGCAATACTTTCATAAACATCAATACTGTCACATTCAGAATCAGGGTCACCCCCTAGCAATGGGGGTTTAGCTACTCATAATAAAAGTAGAAACAAAGATTAATATTGTTGTCATTACAGAATTTCGTGAGGAATCAATCTTCAATAGTTGGAAAACTCTTGAACATATAAATCCCGTGATCTTCCTTGAGTCTCCAGCTCTCAAAACGCGTATATTTCTCTCCAAAAAATGTCCAACCACCGGAAAATTGTGGTCTGGCCTTTTAATAGCTATTCAGTTGGATTTTTCCTGAATTTGTGCTCCATACGCGTACTGCGCTGTCCCATACGCGTACTGCCTAGTAGGAAACGCGTATTGGACGTAACACAGCATCTGGTACGCGTATTGGCCAGCCTGTTACGCGTATTGCCCAAATTGTTACGCGTATCACCAAGTTGTTACGCGTATCACCAGAAGCTTGTATTTTGGCTGAATTTTCCTTCCCTCTGGTCATTTGCGTATGGTACGCGTACTGGAAGGTCCATACGCGTATCAAGTAAGGTCATACGCGTATGGACAGCAGGTTCTCCAAAAATTGACTTTTTCTTCCGTTTTCTTGCTCGGGCTCGATTTCTCATCTGACGTTTGATCCCCTGAGCTTCCAAACTAGCTTTTTACCTGCTGACATACCAAAAAGTGTAAAATATCCTCAAGAAACTCATCAGTAACAACACACTTACTATCATGGAATTGAGCTTATTT
Source organism: Lathyrus aphaca (assembly GCA_963966055.1). NCBI lineage: Eukaryota > Viridiplantae > Streptophyta > Magnoliopsida > Fabales > Fabaceae > Lathyrus > Lathyrus aphaca. The sequence continues at coordinate 373,619,812 of OZ014519.1, read as the reverse complement.
CTAACGAAAAATGCTTCAGTTTACACAGTTTACCTGATTTATTTACGGTTAAATAGTGGAATGTCTAGCATAAATGGTGACTGATCACAACCCCAAACTTAGCTTGTTGCTTGTCCTCAAGTAACATCTTATTACCTTCAAAACTCATGTCACCCCAAACTTACTGTAAAACAGTTCTTACCACAATACTGCTGAAATCTTTCGCACTGGACCTCTTGATGTTTTTCAGGTTTTCTGATTCTTCCACATAGCCAACGAGCTAGAAACTCTTTCCCTCAGAGATATGACTTCACCTGTCAGCTTATATCACACTCTCACCAAGTCTCTCTGGGTTAAAGTTTTATCACTCTCAAATCACAATATGCAATATCAAATCAACAGTTTGAATAAATTCTCTCATCCTATCAACATGTACAATCACACACACTTTTTGAGGTCTTTTAGGGTTGTAACGGGGCTTGGGTTTAGGTAGGCTATGAAGGTGGAACCTAAGGTTTATGTTTATTATATTTATTTATTTATTTATTTTTTTGGTTCAGAGTACATGAAATCATTCTCTTACTACGTTTCTTTGTTATTATTCCTGTAGGGTTATGCAATCCTCTTTTCCTTTTATTTCTAGTGAATGTAGCATCTTTCAAACGCTGTTCTTCGCTTTTCTCTTTCTTTCTTTTGGTTATTATTATTTTTTTTTTTTATTTTTTTTTTTTAACGACATTCACTTACTATTCATTGACTGCAAAGCTACCCCAAACTTAAAGGTTGCTATACCAACAGCAACCCCAAACTTAGATAGAAACGTAGATATGAAATCACTTCTCACATACTCTGAACAGGGTAAGATAGGTCCAGGGTCATGGGTTTAGAAAAAAAAAACGGGTATATCAACAATAAATGATTAAAGGCTCAACGGGGTAAAACAATGGATAATAATGATAATAATGGGATGGCTAGAAAGGCTCTAGGTGATAACAAAAACATGCCTCAGTGTGTGTATTCGTACAGCTAATAATAACAAAAGAACGTACGCAAACCAAGATTGATAAAGACATACCTGATATCGCTCATATGATAATAAGTGTTTGGCTTTTTATGAACTCACCAGGACGGGTTAAGCTGACTTGTTCTATCATACCTCTGAGTTCAAAGCTCATGCTCGTGGTTCTGATGTTAATCTTAACCAGTGCGTCAAATCATAAACAACAGTATCTAACGTCAGGGGACTGAAAGGGAGGATGCCCAAGTAGTTGGTGTAAGTGATCGCGAAACCAATAGCCAGACATAGTCACGTATCTAATGAAATAAACAGGAAAATTGAGATAAACCAAATCACATTCATTAGAATTCGCCAACCCATAATAGGTGGTTACATCAAAGCAACAGAAATTAAACTGCATAACTAAAAAAAAACACAAAAATTAAACAAATAAAACCAAAAGTACAGAAACAACAATCAAAGTAAATCACTCTGTCCACCGTCCTGCATGTGTGTATCAAAATTAATCATATCTGTCGGGTCCAAAATAGTCTGCCCTCGTGCGAATGCCGAGATAGGCGTCAATGTCTCTGTGTGGCCCGACGGAGACTGCTGTTGGGGTGGTGTCTGATGCGGTTGTTGCTGCGGTGGCTGCTGCGGAATCTCTCCCCCTATCTGCACTGGCTGGTTCCACCAAGGATAGGTGAACTGGCCAAAATGAGGGGCTGGAGGCGGTCCCGAGAATCTATCTCTGAAGCGCTGTGCCTCCCCCCACAGATCCATCTGATGAGTCAGAACTCTCCCTGATAGCCCATACTGAAAACAGAAGTCCTGCATCAAACAAAACTGGGACATCTGCATCCGATACTCTCTGGAGTTCTCATCAATTGGAGGAGGCTGAGGTGGCTGTGTACCTGCTGCAGTTGGCTGAGCCTCCTGCTGCGGAGCACTGGTGCTTCCCTCCCTGTCTCGTGGTTGCCTCAGAGGTCGGGGATGATCATCTGCAACCGTCCTCTCTTTCATCCAGTGGGCGTTCAGCGGTGCAGCTGGTCGCAACATCAGCGAATCAGAGAAGTCTGGGACACCCGCTTTTTTGCACAGCAGGTAAATCACAGTCGCATGGCCTAAGGATTTCTTAGGCGACTGAGCTATGTCATCCATATCAGCAGCTATGATTTGTCCAATGTTCACTTGTTTCTGACGCAGGATCTGATGGAGCAGTAAGGCACGTTCGGATATTAATTCTGACCCGCTTCGATTAGTACTCAGATTGTGATGAATGAAATAGGCCAAAGCCTTCGGAATCGGTGCTAGATCAACCACCATAACCTTTGCAGGAGAGATTTTGGACGTGGGTGCCCAATCGTGGCCTGGCCTAATCAGTGAATTCTTCATGTCAGCATAAGGCCAATGGTTTTTGTCCGACCGTTTCATCTCATTAAACGGACAAACGGAATCATAAAACTTGCATTTCAGCACCCTATTGATCGTTCTGCCATCAAATTTGATCGCTGTGCCCCTGACCCATGATACGAATGCTGCATTACCTGTGGGATCGTCTTCGTCAGATGTTACCTTTAACGCATTCGCGTAAAACTCCCAGATCAAATCCAGTGAAACAGATTGGATTTTGTCATTAAAATAGATCAACTTCTGCTTCTTTAGGATATTCGTGACCTCTGGATACGTATCATTCTGATACATCCAATGTTTTTCTTCAACCATGTTTCGTCCCTTTATTTGTTCATAACGCTCTGCATGGTGGGTGGTACGGAAGTTGTTGATCTCGGACGGTGATTGAGACATGATGTTGCTCTGTGGACTAAATGAAAAAGAAGAAAACAGAGAAAAATTCACAGTAATACGCAGAAAATACGTAATGAAAAAGTGAGAAAATGAAGTCGTACGGACAAAAAATATATATACAGCCCCATAAAACCAGATACGCGTAATATACGCTGCAGATACGCGTATCAGACTGCCTTATGTAACACGGTGGGAGAACTGACTTTAAGTAATGTTGCGGATAGCAAGAGTCGCCACCGACTTTTATTTTATCCATAAGGAAAGGGTATAAAAGAACAGGAAAGACCTTAGAGATATTTTTGGGTCCGGGGGGTAGGTTATGAAAAGGGAAGGTGTTAGCACCCTTTTCATCCATGGTTATCCATGGGCTCTTAGGTACTTAAGCTCACTTTAAATTGTTTTTGAAAATGTAGCGTGTGAATAGAAAAATTTTCAGAATAGTTTAATAATAATCCATGTACGGATGTGTAAGAAACTTGTTTGAAAATTTGTTTGAAATTTGTTTAAGTGTGAAAATTTTTTTTGAAATGAGCAAGTACATAAGAGGAACCTACCCTAATGTTTAAAGTCTTTCTTGTTCTTTTTCCTTTCCTTGGTAAGACTATCCCTACTATTAAGGAGTAGGTAGTCCTTACTTTGGATATTAAGGGACATATGAGGGACATTCTGATTTTGAAAGCCATTGTGGGGTGTAATAAGCATAAAGAAGGGACTATCATCATTTGTTTCGAAGGGACTCAATTCGTAAAGGTAACCATAAGGGACTTTGATGATTTTTATTTTATTTTAAGGAACTTGCTTTATACACCCCACTTGACCATTATTCGTAGGCAACTTGAGGGATAACCTTAGGAAGTGAGACGGCGATTAAAATCGACTTACGTGTGTGACGTGTTTAATTATTTATCTTTGATTAAAAGTGATCTAAATTATTTTAAATATGACATACATGTTTTTGCACTCCCTAATTACTAACCATAACAAAAATAATTAAAGAATTACAAATTTACATCCAAGAAGCAATTACAAAATAATAATATTAAACAAAATAATTAAATAGCAAAAATAAATAAAATATAAATAAATAAGCAATAAATAGTAATAAAGAAAAATAGGGGGGTTAGTGATAAATAATAATATTAAATAATAAGCAAAATCAAATGAGAGTGGTTAGTGAATAATAAAAATTAAATAATAAGTAAGAACAATTAGTAATAATAAAAGAGGTTAATGAATAATAATAATAAATGAGATAATAATAATAAAAGTTAGTAAAGCAAAAATAAATAATATTATTAGTAGTAACAATAAACAAAATTCTTCAAAATTATAAGAAATTAATAAATTTTCATATGAACAATTATATTAAAAAGAAAAAAAGAAATATGATCAAACAATTATTTTTATTTGCAAAAAACTAAATTTCTAATAGCATAAAATATATTTATATTTAATATGAGAAAAATAATTTATAATTATATTTACAATATGAGAATAAATAAGTTTACATTATAATTATATTAACAATTAGAGAATAAAAAATATTTAGAAAAATAGGATTAGATTTTACTTTTGAAAATAGTTTTAGGGTTGAAAAATTAGGGTTTAGAATATACAAAATTAACTAACATATATACATATTATAAATAAGATAAATTTTTGAATAAAGAAAATTTAGAAATTTTTAGAGAATATGAGATTATTTTGAGTTTGGAATATATATATACATAATATCATAATATAATAATAAAATTTGATTATTTAAACTAATTAAATTAAAAGAAGAAAAATAAAATAAAAAGAAGGAAAGAAAAAGGAACCTGGTGGGATTTGATCCCAAGACCTCTTACTTGCAGGCAGTAACAATAACCACTGGGCCAGCCAGGCGCAGGTGATAGAAGAATGAATCCAGTTTGTTTTATGCCTTGCCTTGCAAAAATCCAGAAAAAATAAGAAAACAAAAGGCCTGGGGTGGGATTTGATCCCAGGACCTTTATACATTCACACACGCGCATCACCACCCGGCTGGAAGAGCCCACCTGATAGTTGAATGAGTATAACACATAATATATTATATTCACTTAATCCCTGAAAAAAAAAGAAATAACATGAACAAAAGCCAGGGATCGAACCCCTGCCCTTTTGTTTCACACGCCCAGGACTAAGCCAACAACCACTGGGACAACCACACAGTTGTGATAATAAACAATAAACAATCAATAAAATATTATACAAATAATTTGAATTCAAATCACGCGCGGGAATCAGTCTTCTTCAACCTCCTATCCTTCGAAATTTCCTGCGAATTTAGGTGCAAATTTTCCTGCGAGTTCTTCAAGTTTCTTGACCTGCGAAAATCAAATTCACACCAAACAGTAACGATTCATCAAATTGATTACAGCTTTATGATCCTTAGGTCTCATAGAACACTCCCATGTTCTTAGAATTTATTTAAACTCATTGAATCATCAAACCCTAACTTCAAGAGCTAAACCCTAACAATGGCCGAATCCTTATTAGATCACGAAAATCCAATTGAGTTGTCCAGAATTGTTCCAGGGATCATCACAAACACAAAAACACAAACAAAATTCGTTAATAATGCATAAACAAACAGAATCGAAAAATTGAAATCCATGGCCAAGTTTGATTCGGGTAAGGCATTAGAGCATGGTATGGATGCATATGAATAATGATAATGCTTCAGTGAAGTCCAAGGAAGCTTGCTACATCCTTATTTTACCTTTAAAAGCCCTGCAATTTGAAAACCGAATATGAGTTTTTAAAGGATTTTTTGAGAATTTGAACTTACACTACAAGGCTGCCAATTCGTGGATGAGGCTAGGGTTTATGTTTGTTATATATATGTGAGTGAATTAGGTCAGAAATATCACTTGGTTGTGTGAAGATTTGGATCAAAAAAGATTGAAAAAGATCAAGTTGTAAAAGTCAAATATTTGCTTATGAATGCTTGCTATTTTGGGATAAATTATATGATTCCTTTCTCCTTTGAATTCAATCAATAATTATGAATTTCTAGAAGCAATATCTTCACCAAAAATAGATTTTCATATTTTATATTTATTTAAAATGATTTTTATGAATTAAATCAATAATAAATAAATAAAAAATAATAAAAATGCTGAATTTTGGTCAATTGGGTCGTGCACCATGTTATGAGATGGATTGGGTCATAAATTAGGCAGCCCATTTGGAAAGAAATACTTCTAAGCCTCCATTTTCAACATAAATCATCACAAAATTGCCCAACTTTGCAAGGGCACATCTCCCTTAATTTTAAAGGTATGAGGGTGTTCTTGGACTTTTTGGAAAGCTTGAAGAGTCCTCTAAACAACCCCATTGGTTTCAGGTCTATATCATTTACCAATCTCAAGTTATGCCCTTTTGAAGTTGTTGACTTTTTGTTGACTTTTGAAATGACCTATAATGTCCTAGATCATATCTTTCAAATGAAGCATTTTTGGGCTTAACTTTCAACATCAAAGTTGTAGAGAATTAAATTTCCTTCAAAATGAGCTTTGGATGGAGACTTGGTGATGAAGTATGTGAAAGTTATGACTGGTCAAAGTTCAGTTGACTTTTACTGAGGAAACCCTAATTTAGAAACTCCTGATTATTGATGATCTGGAATCTCCTTGATGAATCATGATCAACCCTTGATCAAATGATTAATTTTACTTCATATACTTGATGTTGGCAAAAAATCATGAAGTTTGACTTTGGTTTGACCACAGTTGACCTCAGTTTGACTTTTTAACTGCATTGACTGATTTTGACTTATCTGATCATCTGACTGAGCAAACTTTTGAGAAAAGTCTTGAAACTTGTCATGGGGGTTCTTACACACATATAAGATGTTATGAAACTCACTTGAGGTATTGGAAGTCCATTTAGCCTGATTAAAGTCAAAACCCTAGTTCTGGATACACTGCTTAGGAGGTGCATTGTCTGAGGGAATTGTCAACTTCTTTGACCAATTGTGAACTTTGTGAACCTTGTGAATCTTCATAAGATGTCTTGTGATACTCATGGGAGGTATTGTGAAGCTTGTGAACCTTGTGAACCTCATGAAGTGGCTTTGTAGACCTCATGAACCTTAGGAAAGCTTTGTAATCATTGTGAAACTTGTGAACCTTGTGAACCTTCATAAAGTAACTTGTAGACTTCATGAACCTCATGAAAGGTTATGGACTTGTGAACCTTGTGAACCTTCAAGAAGCAACTTGTAGACTTCATGAACCTCATGAAAGGTTATACAAGTGTTGTGGGACTTGTGAACCTTGTGAACCTTCAAGAAGCAATTTGTAGACTTCATGAACCTCATGAAAGGTTATATAAGCATTGAGAAACTTGTGAACCTTGTGAATCTTCTTAAAACACAAAGTCTTGTATTGTGAGGGCAAATTTTGGGGTGCAACAGCTGCCCCTGTTCAATTTTCTGAAACCTGAGGGGTTAGATTGGTATATTTGCCAGTCGTAACCTGGAAGGTTGAAGGGGATTGAACACAAAAGCCCAAAAATTTGCACTCACCAGTGCATAGAGTGATATTGATGGTTGAATATGATTGAGTGGGCTTAAAGATGCCACTAGGGGAAAGTTCTTCAGATATATTTCTTGGAAGATAAAGTAGTCCAAAATATGGAGGTATAATGAAAGCTGTCAGGAATCTTGAACAGTCCTGGAGTAATACTGATGTAATATCATGTCTTCATGAGGATAGAGTAATCAATAATGATAACCCTAAAGCAGTCTTGAAGTAATAATATGATTTCAGGAGAATAGAGCAATCAATAATGATGACTCTAAAGCAGTCTTGGAGTAATGATTTCAGGAGGATAGAGCAATCAATAATGATAACCCTAAAGCAGTCTTGAAATAATAATGTGATATGTCTTCAGGAGGATAGAGCAATCAATAGCTCTAAAGCAGTCTTGAAGTAGTAATATGACCTCAGGAGGATAGAGCAATCAATAGCTCTAAAGCAGTCTTGAAGTAGTAATATGACCTCAGGAGGATAGAGCAATCAATAGCTCTAAAGCAGTCTTGAAGTAATGATTTCAGGAGGATAGAGCAATCAATAATGATAACCCTAAAGCAGTCTTGAAATAATAATGTGATATGTCTTCAGGAGGATAGAGCAATCAATAGCTCTAAAGCAGTCTTGAAGTAGTAATATGACCTCAGGAGGATAGAGCAATCAATAGCTCTAAAGCAGTCTTGAAGTAGTAATATGACCTCAGGAGGATAGAGCAATCAATAGCTCTAAAGCAGTCTTGAAGTAATGATTTCAGGAGGATAGAGCAATCAATAATGATAACCCTAAAGCAGTCTTGAAATAATAATGTGATATGTCTTCAGGAGGATAGAGCAATCAATAGCTCTAAAGCAGTCTTGAAGTAATGATTTCAGGAGGATAGAGCCATCAATAATGATAACTCTAAAGCAGTCTTGAAGTAATAATTTCAGGAGGATAGAGCCATCAATAATGACAACTCCAAAGCAGTCTTGAAATAATAATGTGATATGTCTTCAGGAGGATAGAGCAATCAATAACTCTAAAGCAGTCTTGAAGTAATGATTTCAGGAGGATAGAGCCATCAATAATGATAACTCTAAAGCAGTCTTGAAGTAATAATTTCAGGAGGATAGAGCCATCAATAATGACAACTCCAAAGCAGTCTTGAAATAATAATGTGATATGTCTTCAGGAGGATAGAGCAATCAATAGCTCTAAAGCAGTCTTGAAGTAGTAGTATGTCCTCAGGAGGATAGAGCAATCAATAGCTCTAAAGCAGTCTTGAAGTCATGAGAATTTATCAGGAGGATAAAGTAACCCTGAGGTAACAATAAAGAAGTCCCAAAGTAATAAGAAGCTCATCAGGAGGATAAAGTAACCCTGAGGTTACAATAAAGCAGTCCCAAAGATCATAAGTTTGTTTGTTGGATAATTAACCTGAAAACAAGGTAGCATAACATTAGTTTATGCTTTATGTATGCATGTATGATATGATGCACTTAGGTAATGTACTATATGTCTATGGATATATATGCTATGGTATGATGTAAATGATGTATGTATGGTATGATACTGCCGGAAGCGTCTGGATATCCTTGTATAACAACTGCTGGCCAGGGAAAATAAATCCCGATTACTTGTTGAAGAATATATACCCTCTGTCTGCTGGGGATAGCAGAGTATAGATAACCTCCCGTATGCTGGGGATAGCAAGGTATAGATATAACCTCTCGTTGTTGGGGATAGTAAGGTATATATAACCTTCGTCTTCGTTTGATAGTAGAATAAGTATAATATCCCGTCTTCGTTCGTCGTACCCTTATTGGAAAGTAACTTCTCGTACATCCGTATGAGGATAAAAGAGATGGATATAAATTCCAGGGGAGATTAGACTTTGTGAAGATGGATTAGTCCTACTGAGGGTTTGTAATTGTCTTATAAAGGTGAACCGGCGAAGCTTCGTTGAAATCCTTCCCTCATTCGTCCTTAGTAAATACTATTACTGCATTTTCATGCATTTCTGGTAAACATTAATCATATTAAAAGCATACATGCATTCAAACACAACCAATGGACGTTTCGCTTATGTAAATAGGGTAAAAGTAAATCTGGATTCAGAGGGAAAAGTAAAGCTGAACTTTGAACACAAAATTATTTCAACTTCGAGAGTGTATAACCAATTGGATTTGGAACTCCTGAAATTTTTTAACTTTCCTGAGTACTTTCCCAGAAATCCTCATGGCTGGATCTGAAGACATGATACTGACACCATCTGATACTACCGGCGTAGACAATTAATTTCCATCATGGTTTCAGCTGAGAATCAAAGTAATACAATGAGAGGAATGTGTCTTCAAACTGTAATGGACCATATACGCTCCAGGTATTAGATTTGAAGAGAAAGCATTGCCCCTTGGTTGAGGATGAATTGTCCCATAATGGAAGTATCTGCAGTGAGCTACCTCAAGAGAAACAAACAGAATGCCCCATAAGCATTGTAAACTCTGTAATGTCACCTTTGGTAATTCAACTGTACGAGGAAAAATGCCCCTAGCTTTTAAGCACAGCTGAGTCTGGACTTAATTGCCCCAACTGAATTGAACAGTAACTTGGTATGCCTCTTGACTGGGAAACAGTGACTATGCCCTTGGCATTTCAGATAGATGAGGAGATCTGCCTCTGGCTGCTTAAACATAGTTGAATCTTGTCCTGATTGCCCCAAATGAGTTAGGAAATATCATGGCCTGCCCCCTTGATTTGGGAGGTCATGACTATGCCCCTTTGTATACATGGACTCTGATCCAGGAAGCAACTTTGTTTATCGGAAGGACTTTGGTTCATTGAACATTCGTCTTGTAAGTTTCTCCATATGTCAAACACTCAGGTATATGCAAACAAATATATTCAAAAATGCAATGCTTATGTCTGTCTTGAAGTTTTGAAACAGGTTATTTTAGAAAAACTTTTTTTTTTTGGGAAAACTGTGATATTAACTCAAATTTTATGACAAGCCCTAAAGGAGTCAGGATACCTTTTTGCAGCAGTACGCTTTCGAACTAACCATGCTTCAGTTAGGACTTTTAAAGGGTTGTAACGTGGCCTGGTTCATGGTTTAAGAAACAAAGGATAAAGGCTCGAATTTTATTTGTACCCAACCCAATCTCCATGATGTTCTTCAGTCCTATGCTCAGTTAACTCATGCATTGAAGTTCCATAGCAGTTTGGAGTTGTAACACCGATATTTGTGATGGTTCAGAAACCCAAAATTTATTTGAACATTCAGCCATCTTTCTTTGTTGAGGGTTCATAGTGACCTCTTTTTTTTTCTTCTTTTGACTTTATTATCCCTTCTTTTTGCCTGAACTGCTTATTTCAAGGTTACAGTCAGCGGGATGTCTTGATGTTTTACTAAGTCTCCTTCATAGGTTTTGACTTAGTGAGCTTTTCTTTTGCTAGATATTGACTATTAGGTTTAATGATTACAGTGAACCATCATTCATTGTGTACAACACATATAAATGGCATATTTGAGTTAACTGAGTAACTACTCTGCCCCATGTTATGAATAAGGGTTTTAATTTGTGCGAGAATAAAAACTCCTACTTCATAGGATCAAAAGGGCTGACTAGGGATTAACTTCATTATATCTCCACTGTTTAGGAATTGAAACAATGCCTGTACATCGTCAGCATAGTCTATTCAAAAGCATACTGCATAAGATTATGGTATTGTTTTCGTCATCCTCCCTCTACAGGCTTATAGCTTTATCAGGAGTTAAATATCACAAGATAGAAATAAAAAGCATAATTCAAAATATAGTGGAACGAATGGATTAATTCAAGACAAACATATGCAATGCATTAAAGAAGACAAAAGTTTAACATAATAGTAAGTGTTCAAACAAATAAAAGAAATTACAAATGAAAATTCAAATGTTGTCCCATCCAGTTGGCTGAATGTCCTCAATTGCAATCTGTGAACTTTGAGGAGCAGTATACTTCACCATGAAATCAAATTTACCACTTGGATGCCCCAAGGTGCCCCATATCTTAGGCATAGGTATTCTTCCTTTTTTGTTACTTTGGGCTACTTGTCTTGCAGCTTCGGTGTTTGATGGACGATAGTAAAATTCAACTTGACCTTCTGGAGTAACCTCGAGTATTCCTTCGTCAATTAGGTCTTGAATCTTATTCTTCAACATCCAGCAGTTGTTAGTATCATGTCCAGGACTGTTGGAGTGATACTCACACCTTGCCTTGGGATTATAGCGAGGAGAAGAGGTTTTAGGATTTTGAGGAGAATTTTTCAAGGAAATTAGTTTCATCTCCAACAAGCATTGCAGAACTTGTGACATTGGAGTGCTGAACTTGATAAACTGTCTTCTACATCCCTTGTGTTGAGGTGGATTAACCTTACCAGGTCTTTCTTCTTCAATTGAAGAATAATCAATGGCAACCTGTCTCTTACCCTCTTTAATCCTCATCTTCCTTTCAACCAAATCAGCTTGTTTTGACGGAGGTTGACTGACAATTAGATCCCTGACTCTATCACTTTGAAGTTTTTGGACAAAGGTTCTCAGCTCTTCTTGCCCCTGAGCTAAACTTTGGATAAGAGCCACCTGGCCATTCATCTGGATCCTCATTTCTGTTATTTCAGCTTGCAATTGTTCCAACTGACCATCCTTGTTGTCCTCAGGACTCTTCTTCTTAGCCAGCAGTGTCTTCAATTCATCCTGCCCCTTGGTTAGGTTCAGGATCAGCTCTCGGAACTGTGCATTCTGTGCCTGAAGATCCTTAACTGATTGTTCAAGAGCCATTGCTGAAATAAACAGCGAGAAGATGAGAAACCTGTGCACAATTATAAACCTGTGATGCAATGAAATGATATGGGAATGCATATGCAATGTTTTCAAAGACCGCAGGATTTAAATTTGCTTAAACAAACAAGAAAGTAACTTTTTATTAGTAATAACTTGTTTTGCCTTTTAGGCTTACAAAAAATGAAAGTGAAATAAGTACAAAAGATGGGGTTTTAAGTCTCCCATGGACGTTTCCTCTTTGTGTTGAGGTATGAGTTGAGGTTTCGTTCCTCGTGAAGTAGCTTTGTTAGCTCTAGGATTCTTGCTTGGCTTGCTTTGTAATGAGCCTCGAAAGTATCCCTTTGCTCCTTCAGTTGGATCCATGACCTCTGCAAGTCTTCCATATCAGTAGGCATGTCTGGGTGAAGGATGGTATAAGCAGTGTCTCCTTCAGCAACAGGTTCCATGGTAACTGGTAGGACGGCAGGATATGGCATCATAAGTGTCTGAGCACGAGATCGTACCCATCTGAGATAAGCCTCCATAGGAATAGTGTACTTAGGCTCCAGTGTCTTGCTGTCAATCCTGTTTACCTTTCCCCAAGCTCGTATGAATCTCTGACGGTAACCCTGAAGATCGTTGTCGTAATCAAACACAATGCCCTGAATCAACATGTCATGTGGACCATCGCTCCGAGCGTAACCAAACTGTCGTAAAGCTAGAGAGGGGTTGTAGGTGATGCCTCCTCTTATGCCTAGAAGTGGCACATTAGGAAACTCCCCACAACGGTCAATGATGGTGACATTCTCCATAGATCTGGAGCACCAATGGATGTCTGAGTGAGAAAGTGACATAATCCTCTTGGACCATCTGAACCCCTGCTCATTCTTCATTACTGAGCGAGGAAGGTGAGAAATAAACCACCTAGAAAGTAACGGTATGCAGCACATCAAAGTTCCTCTTGCCCTTGTAGTACGGGTGTGAAGAGAATGTAGTATGTCTCCAAGCAATGTAGGCACTGGATTGTGACTCAGGAAAATGTTGATGGCATGAACATCTATGAACTGATCTGGATTGGGGAACAATACTAAGCCATATATCAGTAAGGCTAAGATCTCCTCAAAAGCATCATAGCTCATGGCCTTCAAGAACATTTGAGCTTTATCCACTAATACCTTGGCAAGAATACCTTTGACTCCACTTCTCGTTTCTAGAACAATGTCAGACTTCTTCAGATGTAGAGCTGCAGCAATAACCTCTGGTTTAAGCTCCTTCTCCAAACCTGTGAAGGGTCTTTGATCAAGAACAGGTATACCCAGAAGTTTAGAGAACTCCTCCATGGTTGGAACCAGCTGGTAATCAGGGAATGTGAAGCAATGGTGCTTAGGGTCAAAGAACTGGAACAAGACACTCATCATGTCTTCATTGAACCCTGAAGTGACCAGATCCAATAGATGACCATGTCTCTTGTTGAACTGGGAATGATCAGGCACTTGGGAAACCAACTCTTTGAGTTTGGGAGGTATCCCTACAAAGTTGATCCTGATGGTGTTTCTACGAGCAGAAGCCATGACCTGCAACAAAGAACAAAGATAAATCCTTTGGTCCTTGAAATGGTTAGGGAAAATGATATGCTCATGATGCATGATGATGTCATGATGTTATGCTCAATCACAAACATGTGGCACACACAAGCAAGTCACACAATAGCCCTAGGTTTGAAGGCTTGCATGAGGTTCAAAGGTAAGTACCCTCCCCTGAAGTTAGATGGTTCATCCTGTCCTACAAAAGTAACCAGGTTCTAAGGGATCTCAATATCATTGATCCTTCACAAGGGTGGTTGATCAGAAGGCAACTTACTTGCCAACCAAAACCCTCCAAGTTTAAGATCTCAATGAGCGTAGCATCGAGTGTCAACCAACTTCAGTCTGCACCAAAGCCGGCTACCTCACTACTTTCTAAAGGCCAAGATGAGTTAACTAGGGTTCTAAAAGTTAGTTAGTGCATTGACAACATATGGCAGCCTCATATTATCCTCAACTTGACTTAAGGAACATAAGCACCAACCAAGAAATCGCACTAACTATGGCCACCAGATCAACCGTATCGATATACGTCGTACAGTTTCCTTGGTCTATTGCCATTTACCTAAGGTACACTAGATCCGGGTTAGGACCTTTCACACATAAGAGCACCCCAACAAGATAATATAAAGCAAACAAGGCAAACAATTTAAAGTGATCTTAATTCCTAAGGGTACCCCTCTTAAATTTAAGTCCCCAGCAGAGTCGCCAGTTCTGTAACACGGTGGGAGAACTGACTTTAAGTAATGTTGCGGATAGCAAGAGTCGCCACCGACTTTTATTTTATCCATAAGGAAAGGGTATAAAAGAACAGGAAAGACCTTAGAGATATTTTTGGGTCCGGGGGGTAGGTTATGTAAAGGGAAGGTGTTAGCACCCTTTTCATCCATGGTTATCCATGGGCTCTTAGGTACTTAAGCTCACTTTAAATTGTTTTTGAAAATGTAGCGTGTGAATAGAAAAATTTTCAGAATAGTTTAATAATAATCCATGTACGGATGTGTAAGAAACTTGTTTGAAAATTTGTTTGAAATTTGTTTAAGTGTGAAAAAAAATTTTGAAATGAGCAAGTACATAAGAGGAACCTACCCTAATGTTTAAAGTCTTTCTTGTTCTTTTTCCTTTCCTTGGTAAGACTATCCCTACTATTAAGGAGTAGGTAGTCCTTACTTTGGATATTAAGGGACATATGAGGGACATTCTGATTTTGAAAGCCATTGTGGGGTGTAATAAGCATAAAGAAGGGACTATCATCATTTGTTTCGAAGGGACTCAATTCGTAAAGGTAACCATAAGGGACTTTGATGATTTTTTATTTATTTTAAGGGACTTGCTTTATACACCCCACTTGACCATTATTCGTAGGCAACTTGAGGGATAACCTTAGGAAGTGAGACGGCGATTAAAATCGACTTACGTGTGTGACGTGTTTAATTATTTATCTTTGATTAAAAGTGATCTAAATTATTTTAAATATGACATACATGTTTTTGCACTCCCTAATTACTAACCATAACAAAAATAATTAAAGAATTACAAATTTACATCCAAGAAGCAATTACAAAATAATAATATTAAACAAAATAATTAAATAGCAAAAATAAATAAAATATAAATAAATAAGCAATAAATAGTAATAAAGAAAAATAGGGGGGTTAGTGATAAATAATAATATTAAATAATAAGCAAAATCAAATGAGAGTGGTTAGTGAATAATAAAAATTAAATAATAAGTAAGAACAATTAGTAATAATAAAAGAGGTTAATGAATAATAATAATAAATGAGATAATAATAATAAAAGTTAGTAAAGCAAAAATAAATAATATTATTAGTAGTAACAATAAACAAAATTCTTCAAAATTATAAGAAATTAATAAATTTTCATATGAACAATTATATTAAAAAGAAAAAAAGAAATATGATCAAACAATTATTTTTATTTGCAAAAAACTAAATTTCTAATAGCATAAAATATATTTATATTTAATATGAGAAAAATAATTTATAATTATATTTACAATATGAGAATAAATAAGTTTACATTATAATTATATTAACAATTAGAGAATAAAAAATATTTAGAAAAATAGGATTAGATTTTACTTTTGAAAATAGTTTTAGGGTTGAAAAATTAGGGTTTAGAATATACAAAATTAACTAACATATATACATATTATAAATAAGATAAATTTTTGAATAAAGAAAATTTAGAAATTTTTAGAGAATATGAGATTATTTTGAGTTTGGAATATATATATACATAATATCATAATATAATAATAAAATTTGATTATTTAAACTAATTAAATTAAAAGAAGAAAAATAAAATAAAAAGAAGGAAAGAAAAAGGAACCTGGTGGGATTTGATCCCAAGACCTCTTACTTGCAGGCAGTAACAATAACCACTGGGCCAGCCAGGCGCAGGTGATAGAAGAATGAATCCAGTTTGTTTTATGCCTTGCCTTGCAAAAATCCAGAAAAAATAAGAAAACAAAAGGCCTGGGGTGGGATTTAATCCCAGGACCTTTATACATTCACACACGCGCATCACCACCCGGCTGGAAGAGCCCACCTGATAGTTGAATGAGTATAACACATAATATATTATATTCACTTAATCCCTGAAAAAAAAGAAATAACATGAACAAAAGCCAGGGATCGAACCCCTGCCCTTTTGTTTCACACGCCCAGGACTAAGCCAACAACCACTGGGACAACCACACAGTTGTGATAATAAACAATAAACAATCAATAAAATATTATACAAATAATTTGAATTCAAATCACGCGCGGGAATCAGTCTTCTTCAACCTCCTATCCTTCGAAATTTCCTGCGAATTTAGGTGCAAATTTTCCTGCGAGTTCTTCAAGTTTCTTGACCTGCGAAAATCAAATTCACACCAAACAGTAACGATTCATCAAATTGATTACAGCTTTATGATCCTTAGGTCTCATAGAACACTCCCATGTTCTTAGAATTTATTTAAACTCATTGAATCATCAAACCCTAACTTCAAGAGCTAAACCCTAACAATGGCCGAATCCTTATTAGATCACGAAAATCCAATTGAGTTGTCCAGAATTGTTCCAGGGATCATCACAAACACAAAAACACAAACAAAATTCGTTAATAATGCATAAACAAACAGAATCGAAAAATTGAAATCCATGGCCAAGTTTGATTCGGGTAAGGCATTAGAGCATGGTATGGATGCATATGAATAATGATAATGCTTCAGTGAAGTCCAAGGAAGCTTGCTACATCCTTATTTTACCTTTAAAAGCCCTGCAATTTGAAAACCGAATATGAGTTTTTAAAGGATTTTTTGAGAATTTGAACTTACACTACAAGGCTGCCAATTTGTGGATGAGGCTAGGGTTTATGTTTGTTATATATATGTGAGTGAATTAGGTCAGAAATATCACTTGGTTGTGTGAAGATTTGGATCAAAAAAGATTGAAAAAGATCAAGTTGTAAAAGTCAAATATTTGCTTATGAATGCTTGCTATTTTGGGATAAATTATATGATTCCTTTCTCCTTTGAATTCAATCAATAATTATGAATTTCTAGAAGCAATATCTTCACCAAAAATAGATTTTCATATTTTATATTTATTTAAAATGATTTTTATGAATTAAATCAATAATAAATAAATAAAAAATAATAAAAATGCTGAATTTTGGTCAATTGGGTCGTGCACCATGTTATGAGATGGATTGGGTCATAAATTAGGCAGCCCATTTGGAAAGAAATACTTCTAAGCCTCCATTTTCAACATAAATCATCACAAAATTGCCCAACTTTGCAAGGGCACATCTCCATTAATTTTAAAGGTATGAGGGTGTTCTTGGACTTTTTGGAAAGCTTGAAGAGTCCTCTAAACAACCCCATTGGTTTCAGGTCTATATCATTTACCAATCTCAAGTTATGCCCTTTTGAAGTTGTTGACTTTTTGTTGACTTTTGAAATGACCTATAATGTCCTAGATCATATCTTTCAAATGAAGCATTTTTGGGCTTAACTTTCAACATCAAAGTTGTAGAGAATTCAATGTCCTTCAAAATGAGCTTTGGATGGAGACTTGGTGATGAAGTATGTGAAAGTTATGACTGGTCAAAGTTCAGTTGACTTTTACTGAGGAAACCCTAATTTAGAAACTCCTGATTATTGATGATCTGGAATCTCCTTGATGAATCATGATCAACCCTTGATCAAATGATTAATTTTACTTCATATACTTGATGTTGGCAAAAAATCATGAAGTTTGACTTTGGTTTGACCACAGTTGACCTCAGTTTGACTTTTTAACTGCATTGACTGATTTTGACTTATCTGATCATCTGACTGAGCAAACTTTTGAGAAAAGTCTTGAAACTTGTCATGGGGGTTCTTACACACATATAAGATGTTATGAAACTCACTTGAGGTATTGGAAGTCCATTTAGCCTGATTAAAGTCAAAACCCTAGTTCTGGATACACTGCTTAGGAGGTGCATTGTCTGAGGGAATTGTCAACTTCTTTGACCAATTGTGAACTTTGTGAACCTTGTGAATCTTCATAAGATGTCTTGTGATACTCATGGGAGGTATTGTGAAGCTTGTGAACCTTGTGAACCTCATGAAGTGGCTTTGTAGACCTCATGAACCTTAGGAAAGCTTTGTAATCATTGTGAAACTTGTGAACCTTGTGAACCTTCATAAAGTAACTTGTAGACTTCATGAACCTCATGAAAGGTTATGGACTTGTGAACCTTGTGAACCTTCAAGAAGCAACTTGTAGACTTCATGAACCTCATGAAAGGTTATACAAGTGTTGTGGGACTTGTGAACCTTGTGAACCTTCAAGAAGCAATTTGTAGACTTCATGAACCTCATGAAAGGTTATATAAGCATTGAGAAACTTGTGAACCTTGTGAATCTTCTTAAAACACAAAGTCTTGTATTGTGAGGGCAAATTTTGGGGTGCAACACCTTACGCGTACCTTACGCGTATCACTTTGCCATACGCGTATCATACGCTGCAAAAACAAGTGTAAAAAGTGATCTGCGTAACAGATCACGTATCATAAGGTGATACGCGTATGGCCTGGTCCCTTACGCGTATCATACGCGTATGCTTCGTCTATACGCGTATCATACGCGTTTCACCAGAGGCATGCACTTTTGATGACCAATACGCGTATCACAAACCCATACGCGTATTGGCAGGTTCATTTTCAAAATTTTTTTCTTTTTGTTTTCTATAAAAAAAATTTCTTTTCTACATACTAACTGACTCGGCAAAAATAAAACGAAAGAAAGAATCAAACCTCCCTTGGGTTGCCTCCCAAGCAGCGCTTCGTTTAACGTCGCATGGCTCGACGGGACACCTCATACTCAGAGGAGTTTAACGGATTCAATTGGCCCCCCTTCACCGGGGTTGTATGGCTTTAACCTCTGACCATTAACTTTGAAAGTGTCGCCATTCTTCTCATTTTTAAGCTCTATTGCTCCATAAGGAAGTACTTTGTTAATGACGAACGGTCCAGACCATCTTGACCTCAATTTCCCTTGGAACAACTTCAACCTGGAATTAAACAAAAGTACAAGTTGTCCCTCCCGAAATTCCTTTTTCTGGATCTTTTTATCATGCCACTTTTTTGTTTGTTCTTTGTAAATTTTGGCATTTTCATAAGCTTGATTCCTGAATTCTTCCAACTCGTGAAGTTGAAGAATTCGGGATTCACCAGCTTTGAAAAGATCACAGTTAAGGAATTTGGAGGCCCAGAAGGCTCTGTGCTCGAGTTCGAGTGGTAAATGACAAGCCTTACCGTAAACTAATTGATAGGGAGACATACCTATTGGTGTTTTAAATGCAGTCCTATATGCCCATAATGCATCATCCAGCTTTACTGACCAATCTTTCCGGGAAGCACTTACCGTCTTTTCCAAGATTTGCTTTATTTGACGGTTAGATACCTCCACTTGCCCACTCGTCTGGGGGTGATATGGTGTGGCTATCTTATGTTTTACATTATACTTCTTCAACAGATTCTCAAAGAGTTTATTTATAAAATGCGTACCTTGGTCACTAATTAAAGCCCTTGGTACCCCAAACCTAGAGAAGATGTTATGCCTCAAGAACTTCACCACCACTTTAGCATCATTAGTTGGTAATGCCACAGCTTCTACCCACTTTGACACATAATCGACCGCAACCAATATGTAATTCTTACCAGATGATGGCGGAAAGGGTCCCATAAAATCAATTCCCCAAACATCAAACAGCTCAACTTCTAGCATGGAGTTTTGTGGCATCTGATTCCGTTTTGTAATGTTACCTATTCGTTGGCACCTATCACATTCTCGGACTAGAGAATTTGCATCCTTGAATAGCGACGGCCAATACAAACCCGATTGGAGGACTTTTGCTGCAGTTCTATCTCCACTGAAATGTCCACCATACTCAGAATTATGACAAGCTTTCAGAATGTCGGCTTGCTCTCTTTCTGGAACACATCTTCTAATCAAACCATCCACTCCCTTTTTGTAAAGAAATGGATCATCCCATAAGTATAACCTGCAATCATAAAGAAACTTTTTCTTTTGGTGAGAATTAAAGTCATCAGGTATAACCCCACCTACCACATAATTTGCATAATCAGCAAACCATGGTATCTCTTGAACAACAAGTATTTTCTCATCGACGAATGTGTCCTGAATAGGATGTTCCTCCTCAGTTTCGTTGATTGGGGACATGCGAGATAAGTGATCCGTGACCGTGTTCTCGCATCCCTTTTTGTCTTTGATTTCCAAATCAAACTCCTGAAGGAGGAGGATCCATCTCAAAAGTCTCGGCTTCGATTCCTGCTTAGCAAACAAATACTTTAAAGCAGCATGGTCAGTATACACAATGACTTTTGAACCAAGCAAATATGATCTAAATTTGTCAAAAGCATAAACCACGGCCAACAACTCCTTTTCGGTAGTTGCATAATTCATTTGGGCCGGGTTAAGGACATGACTAGCATAATAAATCACATGCAATAATTTGTCCTTTCTCTGTCCTAGGACAGCCCCCACAGCAAGGTCACTTGCATCACACATTATTTCGAAAGGCAATGACCAATCGGGGGCGATAACAACAGGTGCACTGATCAACTTACTCTTTAAAGTTTCGAAAGCTATCATGCAGTTTTTATCAAAATTAAATTGCTTGTCTTTGACTAGCAAATCAGTCAACGGTTTGGCGACTTTTGAGAAGTCTCTAATAAACCTGCGATAAAAACCTGCATGACCCAAAAAACTCCTTATCCCTTTTTCATTCACAGGAGGTGAAAGGTTAGCTATCACCTCCACTTTGGCTTTATCCACTTCTATTCCTTTGTGGGAAATTTTGTGTCCTAGCACAATTCCTTCCTGCACCATGAAATGACATTTCTCCCAATTGAGAATAAGGTTAGTTTCCTGACATCTTTGCAAAACAAGAGACAAGTTAGCTAAACAATTATCAAAAGAAGAACCAAACACAGAGAAATCATCCATAAACACCTCCATATACTTTTCAAGCATGTCGGAGAATATAGATGTCATACACCTCTGAAAAGTCGCTGGGGCATTGCACAGCCCAAATGGCATTCGTCTGTAAGCGAAAATACCATAAGGACATGTAAATGCCGTCTTTTCCTGATCTTCCGGGGCTACAGCAATTTGGTTGTATCCCGAATATCCATCCAGAAAGCAATAATACTCATGACCTGCAAGTCTTTCTAACATTTGATCAATAAATGGGAGAGGAAAATGGTCCTTTCTTGTTGCAGTGTTCAGTCTTCTGTAATCGATGCATACTCGCCACCCTGTCACTGTGCGAGTTGGGATCAATTCATTCTTTTCATTTAGAATTACTGTGGTTCCTCCTTTCTTGGGTACCACATGCACTGGACTCACCCACGAGCTGTCAGAAATTGGGTAAATCATTCCCGAATCTAACAAGTTTACAACCTCTTTCCTTACCACTTCTTTCATTGCTGGGTTTAACCTCCTCTGTGGTTGCACTACCGGTTTCTGATTATCCTCCATCAGTATCTTATGCATGCATACTGTGGGGCTAATACCTTTTAAATCCTCAATAGTCCACCCAATAGCACTCTTATGCTTCTTTAGTACCTGTATTAACTTTTCCTCATCTATGGCATTTAGCTCAGAACTGATAATAGCAGGATAATTTGTCCCAGATCCTAGAAAGACATATTTAAGATTTACCGGCAATTGTTTTAATTCAAAATTTATACCTGGTTTACTTACCTTTTCATTTTCTAATTCTGGTGAAGATCTCAGGTCCTCCCACCGACGTGGTTTGGATTTCATCCAAAGAGGTTGTGTATCCAGCATGGCAAGCACTTCTTTTTCTTTTTCATCATCATTCTCTTCAATCTCTCTGACTGACAGACTCAGAACTCTTTCCAATGGTAATTCAGGGAACTTTCTTTGCATTGTGCTAGTCACTATTTGATCAATTACTTCAACAGAGTGGTTTGTACACATTTCCTCTTTATGTTTCATAGTATCCCGGACATCAATTCTGAGCTCTTCATCATATACCTTTAGGGTCAAGGTACCTCCCTCAATGTCTATCATGCATCTACCTGTTTCTAAGAACGGTCTTCCCAGAATCAGAGGTATCTCTTCATCTTCTGGCATTTCCAAAATTACAAAATCAACAGGAAAAACAAATTTATCAACTTTGACCAGAACATCCTCAACCACCCCAAAAGGTCTCTTCACTGAGTGGTCAGCAAACTGAAGTGTCATTCTGGTATCCTGAACATTGCCAATTCCCAGCTTCCTGTAAATAGACAAAGGCATAAGGCTAACACTAGCACCCAAATCAATCAGCGCCCTTTTAAAAGACCTATCTCCAATGGTACACGGGATGGTCACAGACCCTCTATCTGGCTTCTTTACTGGAATCTTCATACCCTGCAAAATAGCACTACAAGTTTCAGTTAATATAACAGGGTCAGCGTCAGTGGTGCGCTTCTTGGAGATGATGTCTTTCATGAACTTCGCATAGATAGGCATCTGCTCGAGTGCCTCAGAGAATGGAATATTGATTTCTAATTTCTTGAACAATTCCATGAATTTCTGAAAAATTTTCTCATCTTGCTTCTTCTTTTTGTTTCTTTGTGGGAAAGGAAGCTTAATGATGGGTTTTGGTTCAGGTAGCTTTTCTTGTACCACCGGCATTTTCACACTTTCTTCCTCAGGTGGTGTCTTATTCTCTAAGATTTCCAGGTCCACTTCACACAATGTATCTTCTTCTTCATCCTTCTTCTTAAGATCTTCAACAGATTTTCCGCTTCTTGTTGTTACCGCACTCACATTATTGTGCTCCCTTGGATTTGTCACTGTTGCACTCGGTAATGCGCCTGGTATTTGGGAATTTGTTATCTGTTGTGCTATCTGACCCAATTGAATCTCCAGATTTTTAATTGATGCATTGGTGCTTTTCTGATTATTTCTGGTTTCCTCCTGAAATTGCATATTATGAGTTGCCATCTTCTCTATAGCAATCTCCCAATCCGCTTTCTTCGGTACCTGTTGCTGATAAGGTTGCTGTTGGTACGGTGGTTGTTGTTGTGGAGGTCCTTGAATATTACCTTGCTGATCTTTCCAAGAGAAATTAGGATGATTTTTCCACCCCGGATTATAAGTATTTGAGTAGGGATTATTCTGTCTCAGGTAATTTATAGCTTGCACTTGTTCTGCGGTTGCAACACAATGCATGGTAAAATGTGGTCCACTACAAATCTCACAAATCATGGTCGGAACCGGTTGCACTTGAGCAACAGTCTGGGTACCTATATTCATAGCTTTCAATCTTCTTTCAACCTCAGCTGCAATTTGGTCTTCCATTTTCACTACCTGATTTGCTAATTTCAAGTCAATTTTTCCTTCCGGCTGATTCACAGTGCGGTCATATAATTCCAAATGCTCATTTGCTGCAATAGCTTCGATGATCTTTTTGATACCGGTTGCTGTTGAAAAATTAGATGAGCCACCAGCAGCTGTATCAATGAGTTGCTTAGTTTTCATTTTCAGCCCGTTTACAAAATTCTGCATTTGTTCAGTTTCATCCAAATTATGTGTAGGACATGCAACTAAACATCTCTTGAATCTTTTGTATGCATCTCCAAGTGTCTCTCCGTCTTTCTGTTTAAAATTCACAATGTCATACCTCTTACGGATATACACAGAAGCAGGAAAATACTCGTTCAAGAATGTTGTTTCCATTTGTTGCCAAGTAGTAATGCTTCCTGCGGGTAGGGAATAGAACCATTCCTCAGCGTCCTCAGATAAGGTGAATGGGAACATGACCAATCTCTTTGCCTCTTCAGAATGCCCATCAATTTTTAATGATGTGGTCATAGTCAGAAACCTCTGCAGATGCTTGTTTGCATCCTCATTGATTTTTCCTGCAAAAGGTTTACTTTCTAACTGGCGGATGGTTGAGGGATGTAACTGGAAGTGAGCAACATTAACAGGTTGGTTAACAATGGTCAACCGCACTGCTGGGTTATTCTGTCTGCCATAATCACCTAAAAGTCTCTCTGCTGGAGGTGGGTCTGCAGCCATGTTTTCGGAGTGAACAGAAACTGGAGTGACAGGTGTGGCCGGTTCTTCGGTGTCAGAATTGGTCAGTTTCTTTCTTCTTGCTTCTCTGAGCTTTTTGCGCAGTGTTCTCTCTGGTTCTGCGTCAAAATGAAAATGAGCTGAGGCCTTACCTCGCATACACAGATTAGAAGAAGTTAGTTATTATAATAATAAAAATAAAATTAACAATAAATAAAATTTTGGATGCAGAGCAACAAAATTCTAATTGAAAATAAATTAATAAACTCTACTATCTTTGGCACTCCCCGGCAACGGCGCCAAAAACTTGATGTGAAAATAGCAAGTGTACTATTTTTCTCACTGTAGTAATAAAAGGGAAATTCCCCGTTTGTCGATCTCAAGGACTGCTTGACGATACAGAGTTTATAGATTGTTTCAATTAGACAAAAGCCTTTGGTTTTTGCGTTGTGGTGTAATTATACTACCAATTGCGAATAAATAAAACAAGTAAAAAAGGTTGAACGAGATACAAATGAGAGAAGATTGCTAGGGTTCGGTGAATGAAACTTCTTGTAACAGATATAATTTATGACGGCGTAGAGCTATTCCTGTCAAATTAATTCCGGTCCTCAAGGGTATCTATTCTTAAGTCCTTAGTAATAGACCTCTGATTATGTAACCTAATTACTATGTCCATAGACAATTAAGTTCATACTCAAGCATTCACATATCAAGAATTACCGGTCAGATAGAAAATCCCTAGTCCTAGGTTATTTTTACTATCCAAAGTTCTTATCCAGGTCAATGAATAATTGCTGTCCCGCTTACACTATTCATAAGAATCATCATTCGTTGGTCCGACAAATAACGCATAAAGAACGGCGATAAGAACAAATTAATGGAAAAGAAGAAATAAGCAATACTTTCATAAACATCAATACTGTCACATTCAGAATCAGGGTCACCCCCTAGCAATGGGGGTTTAGCTACTCATAATAAAAGTAGAAACAAAGATTAATATTGTTGTCATTACAGAATTTCGTGAGGAATCAATCTTCAATAGTTGGAAAACTCTTGAACATATAAATCCCGTGATCTTCCTTGAGTCTCCAGCTCTCAAAACGCGTATATTTCTCTCCAAAAAATGTCCAACCACCGGAAAATTGTGGTCTGGCCTTTTAATAGCTATTCAGTTGGATTTTTCCTGAATTTGTGCTCCATACGCGTACTGCGCTGTCCCATACGCGTACTGCCTAGTAGGAAACGCGTATTGGATGTAACACAGCATCTGGTACGCGTATTGGCCAGCCTGTTACGCGTATTGCCCAAATTGTTACGCGTATCACCAAGTTGTTACGCGTATCACCAGAAGCTTGTATTTTGGCTGAATTTTCCTTCCCTCTGGTCATTTGCGTATGGTACGCGTACTGGAAGGTCCATACGCGTATCAAGTAAGGTCATACGCGTATGGACAGCAGGTTCTCCAAAAATTGACTTTTTCTTCCGTTTTCTTGCTCGGGCTCGATTTCTCATCTGACGTTTGATCCCCTGAGCTTCCAAACTAGCTTTTTACCTGCTGACATATCAAAAAGTGTAAAATATCCTCAAGAAACTCATCAGTAACAACACACTTACTATCATGGAATTGAGCTTATTTCTAACGAAAAATGCTTTAGTTTACACAGTTTACCTGATTTATTTACGGTTAAATAGTGGAATGTCTAGCATAAATGGTGACTGATCAATTACCATCGTTTTTTTATTTCATTGTGGTCTCAGTTTTTTATTATTTATTTTTTATGAACAAAACCATTTCATTTTTATTATTTCCACATTTTTTACCGGTTGTTATTATTATATATAGAATCTTCTTGGATATTTCTATAACTATTTATCACAGCTAGCTCTCCATCATAAGCCAGCTCATTCACTACAGACAACAAAGATTGTTGATTTACCACCTGAAGAACCACCCACTTCAGCAATGCACTCAACAAACTCCAACGAAATTCATTCCACTCACACAACATCCCTTCCGCAGCAAGCACTAACTAAAAAATCAATTTTACAGCTCATTCAATCCACCAATACTTATCCAAAAAACTCTATAGATAATACCCTTCATACCCTCCATTTTTTTTTAAATTCAATACTAAATTCACTCATGAAAAAAAAAAGCTTGGAAAACTATAGAAAAACCTCCGCATAAAATAACCAAATCCAAGTTTTCAAAAAATAGCCAAATAAATTCTGAAAAAAATCCCTCTGACTCTGCAAGCAGAGCAAACAAAACCTCAAACCTTCTTTATTCTTCATTTCCATTCAACAAATAAGAACACCTTCATATACATCTTCATCACTAACCCCATAATCCACCACCTGACTTCATCAAACCACCGCTTAGTTTCATCAAACTGACGCATACAACCACACAAATTCCAAATAAAAAAACGATGCGATTAAAAAAACAGAAACATAGATGAACTGAAGATGAGGTTGAGTGAAACCATAAACCATTCCAAACTAACATCACCACCATTCACGCGACCAAAACCGTGCCAAATCGTTGCCGCCGTGAGAGAGATCGAGATTTAGTGAAACTCAGAGCCACCACAAACTGAGTAAACTTTAAAGCTCCCAAACGCAGAAACGAAAATCTCATCACCGCTAACACCGCGACCACAAACATCAACCATTCGTTGAAACCGCATCTGGAGCTTTGAAATCAAACCAAAACTCTTTGAAATTTGTGAGACCCTCCTTCAACCTTCGGTACCCACACAAACAACACAGAAAAACGCAAATCCGAACCAATTTCCATGAACCGAGATTAAACCATACACTGAAAATCCAGCAAGATCCACGAGAGAGAACCGCGATCTGACGAACCCACCGAACCATCAGCACCGCGAGGTGAGCGAGAGAGGGTGCGGAAATCCAAACGTGGTGAGAGACAAAAACGCAGCGAGGCCGAGTCGGAGAGAGGTCGAGATCCGCCGTGAGTGCAGAACCGCCGCCGCCAAGAGATGAGATAGGGTGGGTTTTCAATTTGTTCCTGAAAGTGTGCTTATCCTTTTCCGATTTCATAATTTATCGTTAAATAACTTTACTTTGTTTTCTTTTTTTTTTGTTGAATTATTTATTTGATCTTAATGTCTTCAGCACGTATAAGTTCACTAGACACATCACACACATTGACGCATTGATGCACACCCCATCCACATATTTATTTTATTTAATTTTCTGTTTATTTTGAAAATCAATAAGGTTTGGATTTTGTTTTTGTTCTTTTTGAAACCTTTTAATGAGTAACCAAATTTCTTAGCACTACACAGACCCACTGATCCAGGCGCTGCATCCTTTTTTCTCTAATATGTTATAATTTTTTTTTAAGAAACCTAAAAATGTTTATCTAATGATTTGTTTTAGTTCTTTTTATTCAATTTTTGGCTTTATTCAATTTTAGTTGTTTTTATTCTCTTTTAATATCGGGCCAATGATATACTAAACGGCCAATTTATCGCCCGATTCTAATCGGTGATTTTTGGTCAATATGAGGCCCCCCCTTTGTAATTATTTTTATTATTATTTCGACAAAACAAACATGTAAATCAATTTAGTTTATTTTATTATTCTTAACATTGTTTAATATTATTTAATTATTCAATTTAATTTAATTCTAGCAAATTCAATTTATTTAATTTATTTTCGTATTAAAAAATTACGTTTCGACTCCTTATAGAATGGTTCCCATTTTGAACCGATTCTAAGGCAGTTCACGAACAAAATTTCGTCGCGTCCCAAAAAGGTCCAACGCCTTCGAATAGTTGCGCTCGATTAAAAGGCCCAACGCCTTCGAATAGTTGCGTCCCGAATAAACAGGCTGAACGCCTTCGAATAGTTCAAAAACACTGCACACACGCTTTCTCTTGGGCTAATTACAACGAGACCATTTATTTCTCGCAATCCCCTGTATTTATTTTGTATCCCTCTCCCATTATTTTGTACGCATTTTATTTTCCGCATCTTATTTAATTTCGAATCCTTGGTCCAACGCCAAGCGATTGCACTTTGCACACTTGCACTTTATTTTTCAGTTATCTTTTTCGTTTAGGATCCACTCCACCTTTGCGAGCCGAGCGATTCGTGTCTCGCTAACAAAACCACAAAAAATAACCTCCATTTGCATTTACCATCTAACCTAAAAAAAAAAAAACGTTTCGATTAGATCCAAGCCCTTGATCCAACGTCAAGCGGTCTTAGGAAATAAAACACTTTAATAATACGAGAAGATCTGTACACCACGAGCCTTAAGCGATAGAAAGGAGGATAACGAGCTCTCGTTACTCGCTCCGATTATTTCGACGCAGGACGCTCGTCCTGTTGGGCGAGATAAACTATCCATAGTCTTTAGTGCATTTCAACTCCTAAACCCTTTCATCGACGAAAGGTAATAAAATCAACAACCATTACCCTTAGTAGGCCGAACTACGAGGCTCTGACTTTCCCATTGCACACGGGAGTACGTAGGCACGAGGATCTCAATCCTTGCCGAGCACCTAGGTTCAATCTAACTTATAATTCAACTCATTTCCCTCTAGCAAGCAATCCGTTTAAGCATAGACATCCTTTCTCGCGCGTTAACTTAGATGGTTCCCATCGAGTACGATGGATATAGGGGGTGCTAATACCTTCCCCCTATATAACCGACTCCCGAACCCAGGCAATGGTTCCGTTGACCTTTGTCCTCATCCTTTCCTCCCGGGTTGTATCTATATCTTCCCTTTCCCTCTTCGGGAATAAATAGAATTAGGTGGCGACTCTTCAGTCCGTCCGGCGCGTGACTCCGTCCTTTCGGATCGCGTGAGGTCGTATTTTTCGGGGTACGACACATATAACTTATATATTCTACAAAATGGTAATGGATTAATTTAGAGTTTCACTGACATTGAGTTTATTGCCTTTGAATATCAATTATATTTGTAAATAGTATTCGTCCCTTTATACATATTATAAAATATATATTACAATATAGTTTCTAAAATACCAAATACCAAATATATGTTTAGGACAAAGGTTTAAAAATATTTTTTTCAATGGTTCATGTTTAATTGTTTCAATTGGTTTGTAAATAGATCTTTATGTTGTTTCCTTGGTTGAGATTGATAGTACATTGTTTTAGCATACAAATTTTAAATATATGACAAATGAATGAATGTTTAGCAGTAAGGTAGTTTGGATAACTGGCTGCATAGAACCTTACGCGGAAATAACGAATTTCATATGACATAAACTCAAAGCTAACCAATACCTAATGCATGAAAAATGGCATATTGAATTCTTAGGTAAATTAAGTTAACATTGAATTCTTAGATAAATAAAGTTAACGTAAACTAAACTTTGTTTATGAAATACAATATATTGATTGATATACATAACCAATACAATAATCCTGGATACTTCAGCCACCTTAATCACAATAAAGCAAATATGATACTTGAGTCCAACTATTTTTGTATCATAACACGACTCTTGGAAAAATATAAATAAAAACAATTAAATAAAGTAATTTTCAATATTGAATATATTTCCATTATCAACTTAATGTGTAACTGTGAGTGCACTATAGATGTAGTGGGATAAAAAGAAATTTAAATGTTGTCAAATATATAATAAGATAAAAAATTTACCGATTAACCAAGTGCTTCAAATACCTCCTTGTACACAACATTTGTAGTGGTCGAACACAGTGAATTGTCCTTGTCATGTATTATGATTCTAAAACCACTTTTGCTCTTAACTCGTGAAATGGCAACATACAACTGGACATGACTAAACACTGGAGTAGGCAAGTAAAATCCAACACTATCAAGTGATTGACCTTGAGATTTATTAATTGTCATGGCATATGAGACAATTATCGGAAAGTGTCTCCTAATCAACTTAAATGGCCAAGGTGAATCAGACAGTGACAAAGACATTCTTGGAATGTAAAATATGTTACCAATATTTTTCCAGACATGATATTTGCCTCTATGACATGAACGAGACTTGAATTTACCATCAACTCCCAACACTTCAAGCTTGTACCTATAAATAAATCCCATTTAAATAGATTGAACCCAATTTATAAATATCATTCAAACAGTTACATAACTAAACAATGAATACCTTGGTACAGGTTCAGGACTTATATGATTTGCATAACACTTAAGTTTGCCATCTTTTACAGCGACGTTGTTGGTACATTCGGCACAACCATCGTAATACCAACCGGAATGACCAACTTCAAACTTCTCCAACTTCGCTATGGTCACACATGTTGTTTCTTGTAAAAATAATTTTGACTTATATTATATTAATAACATAAAGATTAAGACGGATTAAAGTTTTATGTGCAGCCTGCATACTTGTTTAAGCATCACGATCTCAGCCAAACTAATGACTTCAGCCTTCCATATAAATTTATCAAAATCGAATACTGTGAGGTTTGAGTAGTTTCAACTTGCAAATTTGATGAAGAAATCTTTGGCAGTTCAACATTTAGGCTGCAAGGAAGGAATTAAAATAATCAATATAAAATAACATTATATCACTATGTACGACATTGTATGAATAAATCAAAAGGGAAATCTGATACGCAAAGATGTTTGTGAAATACATATCCTTTGGCTTCTTATTTCCACATTGTCAATATCATTAGTGACAACTTTGTGCAACTCCAAGCATTCGATACATTTAAAGGAAAACCTCCTTCAACAACAGCTAAACATCAAGATAACGAAGAGAATGCATTGGGTATTTAAATTATCAACAAAACACGGCCAGGTTTAGCTTGCATAACCTTTATCCCTGCGTTTTGCTATAGAACAACAATCCTGACATCTTCCTCAGCGTTCTTATAGTATTCATAAAATTGCAATGCAAAATTACCCCATAGTGTACACTGCACGCAAGTTTTGCTACAAATCAAAAAAAGCAAACACGTATCGGTTGAATTACGTCACAACAAACATAAGCAAAACACTTTTTGATTTTTAATAGCCAGGAAACCAACATAAATGGAACAAATAAAATGATAAAATATTATTTGAGAAAACGAATTATGTCCTTTTCATACCTCATGTAAGTAATCATAAACACAAACTTGCTTTTGTTGTTATCTGAGTTTATCCGAGTCTGCAAAATTTCAGTGACTCCTCAAACTACATCTTCAAAAGTTTGATTAACAATGTAAGCATACATGCAAGACAATCCAAATAAAATAGGTGAATACATTAGGCTAAAATTTTCCATCAGCAATGGACGTCAAACCAAGAATGTTGAAATAATCTATAGGAATGTCCGGGAGCTCCGTTTTCTTAACATAAGTTGAACCACAAAATACCAACTTGTATCCATGAGTTGTAGACTTGAAAGAGAAATCGTTGTTTGAGGCTTTACAGTTCTACATTATATATGAACAACCTACGGCAAGAGGGCCCACATATTTCGACACAAGATGGGATGATACAATTGCTTGTATCATATTCAGCTTTTAATCATAAAAATAAAAAAACGTGTGAATTTGTTTTAGAACATCATTAACTATATAGAAATAAGTAAAAAAAATTAAAACACAAACAACTATGAGTGAAAATAATACCTTAGAATCAACCAAAATTAGCTCAAGGTGTTCTTTGTTCGACGAACTTCTCACAGTCCAGAGATGTCTACACTGAATGACAATCTTCCACAGATCTTTAGAATCATCAATGTTCCTGACTAATTCAATAGGTCGCGCCATCCTTAAAGTAAAATCTGAAACTAAATTAGTAGGATACAATAAATTTAAGAAACAGAAGAAACATTATTATCAATGAACGTTCGAAAATCCAATGGAGTATACCGAAACAAAAATTTGAACGAGGAAGAAGAAAGAAACCGTGAATGGGAGACAAAGGGGAAGGAGAAAGAAATCGTGAATGAGTTTAAAGGGGAATAACAAAGAATTTGAAAAGCCATGAGTGAGGTAGGGTTTAGGAATTCCCAAAAAAATTATAAATGTAGCTCAATTTTCTAAACTAAGTTGGAATTCATAGAATGATGAATTGAATTGGGTGATTGTGTCTCTGCGTATCCCGATTTCTTTCTTCTTATATTCCATAATTTTTTTTGTTTTAAATAATATGTGAGAAAAACCTAAGAGCCAACACATCAACATAATTTATTGCCAAAGCTTTGTAAGTGCAACAAAAATTGAAATGCCTGAAAACCCCTTTAGATTTAGTTCAAAGTTATTTTTATCAAAAGGGTAGATTAGAGAGTTATTAGGTAGTGTTTTTATTAGTTAGATATTCGATATTAGATTTGTAAAATGGTTGTTAATGTTACCGTTAGTGAAAAGAAAAAGAAAAAGGAAAAAGATAAATATCATCAAAACCAAATTAAAGTGTGCTAAAAATCAACTAGTTATTATGAGAGTTTAGAGATAATTATATGATAACATATGTGGTTTTTAGACCTCCACTAAATATAAAATTTAGTAATTGAAAATAGAATATATTAATAGCATGTGAGATTTTAAACCTCCACTGAATGTAAAATTTAGTAACTGAATATAAAGATTAGTAACAACATGTAGGGTTTTAAACCTCCACTAAATATAAAAGTTAGTAACAACAAATGGTGGTTTTTAAATATCCACTAAATATAAAAGGTAAGAGCAACATATGGTGGTTTTTAAACCTTCACTAAATATAAAAGTTAGTAACAACAAATTATGATTTTTTAAACCTCCACTAAATATAAAAATTAGTAACTGCATGAGGTTTTAAACCTCCACACAAAATATATAAAAGTCACACTTATTATAGAGCATTTGACAAATTGTCAGTTTTCTATAACAAGAGATTAAAGTAAAAATAACCATAAAAATCACTTGACTAATTGTCAGTTTTCTATAAGTAGGTTAAATAATAATAATTATAGTAATAATAAAATTAAAGAGATAAGTTTAGAAAATATACCTAGTGTAGTAATAACTTTCGTTAGAAACGATCGTGCTGATAACATGTTGAGAAAAACCGATTTTAGAATATTAATTAATATTTATGAACTAATATAAGTTATTAAACTAGTTAGAATGAAAAGATAGAAGAGAGAAAACTTATGAATTTCATAGTAATTTTTTTGTGTAAATATTACATTATCAAAGATGGTATTTATACTATTTGAAATACGACTATTACACCAATGTAATAATTAATCTTACTATTTTAGATAAATATTTCAACCCTATAATAATATGTAAATAAATATGTATCTTATAATAATATTATAAGAGTGCTGAGTATATTGGTGCAATGATGAAGTCCGTTGTTGGAGCTACAAATTAAGTTAGTTGACAGATTGATTTTGAAATGTTTAAACATGTTTTCTTTTAACATTTTTAATTTAAGAAATCACAACTAATTTAATTCGGTGATGCAATGGTTGCCTTCCACTTGTGGTCACTATAATGATGTAAATGACCTTAGAGTTTCAACAATAACTACATGTATTTAACAAAACAATTAAAAAAAAAATCCATATTGACTTCATCTTGATAACCTAAAAGGATCAAAGAATCTGATTTTTCAAAAGTTGTAATTCATGTCTCAAACATTATGTGAAAATAATGAATAGTTTTCATGATCTAGAATATTTTGTACATGAGAAACCAAATTGGAATTGGGACCATAACATATACATGCCAATAATCCTCCATATGTTAAGCAGTGTACACCAAGCTGAAAAATGTATGCTACTGTCTGATCATTGTAAGTTTGTTCATCGCGATCACCGATGCTATTCAGAGACTCATGTGTGTCATTTTCGATATCATGAGCCACAACATCCACTAAATTTTTGGTAGACATTAGCCAACTGAAATTAATAGGGTCTTTACACAATTTCAGAAAATCGCAACCATGAGCAAGGAAACTCCAAACTTCATGAGTAATATCTGAGACACAGTGAATAAACTCATTGGATACATTCACGAAATCTTCACTTTTGATTTGACCATTAAACATACAGGCACTAAATCTATTCATTAATGAACACTTAGAGCATTCAAATTTTGTGTTAAAATTAACAAACCTACTCCATCCTGAACTTGTGGTAAGAGTTAACAAAGATTCACCAGCTCCTATCCAAAAATTAGCAACTGATGCAATAAGTGATGATTCAGAACTGAAGAGATGGTGAACTCCACCCGCCAGTAACAAAGAATATGCAGCACTAGTCCTGCTCATATCAAAAGCTTCTGTTTGGTTAAGATCTGATTCGGAATTGTCGGATAATAAGTCACTAGCGCGGACTTTATATGCTGAAGTTAGTGTTGTACAGGAATTTAGAGAGAGGTGATGAAGGGGATGCAGTGTGAGTTTAGAATATGATTTTCTTTCATTTGTTTCTAGCTGCTCGTCGAGACCTTGAATAAGAATCTTCTCAAGCTTCTCACAACAAGACACAGAATCACCGAAGGAAAGGTACTCTGATATAATATCTTCAATGGAATCAGTCAATCTTCTATCTGCCATTTCTCTGAAGAGCTTGTAATCGGAACGCAGACCAGGTGAATCTCGACAGAAAACAGATATTTCCTGAAATTATACTGTTCCTAGTCAGTCATGGATATTTATCAGAAAATGTTATTACTAAGAGCTATTCTAACAGCACAATTAAGAAGCCTTACTTGCAGTGAATGATCCACATAAGTGAAGGGCAGAGAACTACATCGTTTGCAGCAACAAATAAACCGATACTTTGACCATAGTTCTGATTGTCTCAATGCCTGGAAAAACCAAATATGATAAAAACCGATATTTGGTTTTTATCATATTAGTACTGGAAACTTAATAATCAATCAACAAATTAGTACTGGAAACTTAATAATCAATCAATAAACAAGTGAAGGAACTCAATCAAGAGCAGAGGAAAAGAAAGAAAATTCTGAAATGGAAAAACTCCTGTGAGAAAAGCGTACAATATATTGTAACTTTTGACAATTCCCTAAATTCATATTTTGCCTGGCGGAATATGTGATGAATACAGTGATTAATAGAGCATAGAAGAAATGAAACGGTAAAAGAATATAAAAGGGAAATGTACTATTTAAGGAAGAAAAATAACACTGAAAAACAATGGATAAACCAGAACACTAGTATTTATCATTCTAACAGAAAAACTAATAATTCATTTTTGCTACCACCCACATGTATTCCTCACACTACTAACTAAGTCCCAGCTAGGCAGCATCTTCAGTCAATTCCTTTTTTCGGTTTGGCCAGAGCTTGAGGAAAAACCACTCACCCACTTGGAAGTTCACCTCCCTTCTTGTGCGTTTAGCACAATGCTTCGGTTCTTCTTGTGCCTTGAGCAACAGCATCCACTCGTGTTTCCCCATCCAAAAAGTGAACCAAGGAAGGTGGTTCTCTGTCATAAACAAGCTGAAAAGGAGCAAAACCCATAGACCCATGGAACACAGTATTATACCATAACTCAACCCATGGGAATTGGGTATTACACCATAGCTCATACAAAAACTCATCATACACAGACAGGATTGGGTATTTTTCTGGCACTTTCACCCTATTAAGGGTCCTATTATCCTATAATCCGTAAACATCTGCCATGAATTATCCTTTATCTTACAAATACAAATATCATAGAGCTAGAAAAAGAACTACAACTCTTACGAATAACACCCTGCTGGAGCATGACTCTAATCTACCTTTCAATTTCATCCTTTCAATAATGTGGGTTTCTGAAGGGCTATACACTCATAGGACCAGCCCCTGGTTGTAACATGATAGAATGGGTTGTATTGTGGGCAGGAGGCTACCCATTGATCTCAAAAAAAAAAACATCATCAAACTTAGACACCAGATGAGTTAATTAAGATTGTGGGGCCTGAGACATCCCCAACTCCTTGCTGTTGGGCAGCAGCATGGGATGGTAATGCTTAGGCTTTAGGCAGGGTACTATAGAGGGTACTATAGCATCTGCCCCCATACCCGTGGTTTGGAAAAATACCGATACCTGAGCCCATACCTGCATGGGCTCCAATGTTCGTACTCGTACCTGATGCCATCATTACTTCTTTCGATACAAGAATATATGTGATTGAAGGGAAACCGCACTTGTATTACAATAAAGGCAAACCAAAAATAATAATGTGTTACAAAGAAACAAATCCACAGTTTCATTTATAACTTTCATTGGCTCATTGCTACAACCTATGGGCATTGAAAGAGAAACAGGAACATTAATTTGACGCATACCTTCGGCTGTAAGAGGTCAGTATATGCGACAGTAACCTCTTCCCCCTCTTTAATTCTCTTGATACTTCTCACGATCAATCTTGGACCATAATTCATCTGCCCTTTTTCTTCATGCGAAAAATCACCCCCATTTAATTAATTTTTACAAAACCAAAAAAGCTAAGCATCGTATGATATAGAACAGAATCAAGTAAACTTTTAAATTAGTCCCTAAATTATCACACTCTCTTATTTAGTCCTAAACTATAGAAATTTAAATAAATACTCTCAAAATTATTCTCAACTCATCAAGTTAATCCTCCAATTACTTTCAAAGTAGGAGAGAGTTATAATCATGGTTTTAAATTGCGGGCCACAACCGCAATTGCAGTTGCAA
This sequence comes from Lathyrus aphaca, assembly GCA_963966055.1. NCBI lineage: Eukaryota > Viridiplantae > Streptophyta > Magnoliopsida > Fabales > Fabaceae > Lathyrus > Lathyrus aphaca. The sequence goes on along the minus strand of OZ014519.1, from coordinate 373,582,830 downwards.
TATTGTTGATGCAGTAGTCTCAACAACCGCATCGGACCATACACAATCGTGGTGTGAATTGAAATCACGCATACTTCCACCTTAGGAACCACATCAGACAACTTCTTCTAGGTTTCTTCAAGTATTTTCCTCAAAACTCTAAATTTAAAACCCCAAAACGCAATTTACTTTTAAAAAATCTAACATTTAGATTATTCTAAATGTGTATTTCAAACTCTTCTCAATCAAAAACCACGCCGCAACGGCCACAATGTGCATCGTAGCACCCGCAATGACTGCAATCCCAACACCCACATGTAATTTAAGACTAGCTTGATAGATAGAGAATAGTTTAAGAGCTATATATTACATTTCTATAATTCAGTGAGCAAATAGGATATAGTGATAGTTAAATAGTTTAGGAACCAATTTGAAAGTTTACAATAACAAATTTCATAGAAATTCATTAACAAATATAAAAAATATAAGGAAAAAAAACACAAACCTTGGGCAGATTCACCACTGCTGCCAAAAATTCTACCATCTATCTGCAAAACACAATTCACACACTATCTTATCAAATAAGAGAAGCAAAAACGGCATAAAAGAAGAAACGAAAAAACGACATTTACGTTTGGTTGTTGAGAATCACGAGTGAAGGGAACTATGCTAAGTTGTGATTCCTCCTGAGAAAGCAAAGAAGAAGAGAAAGAAAAGCGGTAGCATGCATTGGGGGAACAACTATGATTAATCCAAGAGAAATCATGTTCAAAAACCGCGATCCCTAACGCGCGTCCTTCATTATCGTGCACCTCGACCGCGTTCGTTAGCACCGCGCATAGAGCATCAGTAGCTTCCTCCAAAGCGGCGTCGTCGTCGTATGATTCTATCAATCCACCGTCGCCATCGCTTCTTTGTTTGGCTAATGCGGTGGCCATTGCAAGGGCGTTGATACGGATAGTTTCCGAGAGTTCGTCGTTGTGAGACGTGAGCAGATGACGGTTGGTGAGCAAATGGTTGAGGCGGGAGGAGGGGGGAGTGCGGTGGGAGATGAGGAGAAGGCGGAGGGCGGTGCGGAGGAGGGAGGAGGTGGTGGAGGGAGGGATGTGGTGTTCGCTGGAGGAGAGGTGGAGGGAGGAATGGGCGGTGGTACAGTGGGGAGAGCAGTAGAGTGGAGGAATGGAATTGGGAATGATGGGAGTTGTGACGAGAGAGAAACATGAGGAGCAGTGAGTGTGGAGATTGGTGTTGTGGAGAGAGAAAGAGAGTGGGGTGAGCGGTGGTGTTATATCTGTGCTTATGTCTGTACCTTCTTTGCATCTCATCTCCATTTCCGTCTCCAATGGAGGCAATCTCCCCTCCCCTCCCTTCCGAGAATTTAACTTGTTATCCCCAGTTATGCATATAATAGATCCTGCAAATTTTACTTCATCCCACTATCTTTATCTATATATCCTTATATTTTATATAAAATATAATTTTATTCTTATATATTTTTAACAAATTTATTATTTTATTTTTTAAATAATTTTAAAATTATATTTTGTGTATCAAAACTCTTTTGAAAAATCTTTAATCTTACTAATATAAATTTACTAATCAAATTTAATTTTTTTTCAAAATTTTCAATCACTAATACACCAAAACAAAATTTTTAAATTTTCGGCATGCATTTTATTTTATTTTTTTAAAATTCTTGCACTTATATTATAAAATTTGAAAATATTTTAGTAAAAAAATCCATTAAAAAATATTTGAAATTTCAAAAAATCTGATAAAAAATATCGGAAATTTTAAGAAAAATATAGTAAGAAATATCTGAAACTGTTTTAAATAAAAATCAAGTAAAAATATTTGAAATTTCAAATAATCAGATATTTTTCTGGTAAAAATCTTAAATCCGAAATTTTCAAAATTTCCAGAAGAAAAAAAAACAAAAACTTCTACAAATTTAAAATTTTCTTATAACTATAAAAAGTTATAAATTTAAGAAATTTCTAATGCAAAATGAAAAATTTCCAATACGAAATAAAAAATCTCCGATACAAACTTATAAATTCCTAAAATCTCTAGAATTTATCTAGGTTTATTACGGTAAAATTGCTCTAAATGGAAGGGTGAGAAGTTAAATTCTTCTCCTTTCCGACCTACATAATTCTTCTCTTTGATATAACTAGTAAATGACCTGTGTGTTTTCACGGGACACGCAACGTCATTTATTTTTAATTGTTAAAATAGTAGATTAATATAAATTTTAAAAAATGTATATAAATTAAATAATTTTGATCCATCAAAAATTTATATTTTAGTAAAAAAATAAATAAAATAATAAAGTAATCATCTACCCGTGTGTTTATATGGGTTACACAATATCGTTATAAATAGAAAATAAATATAATAGAGTGATGGTTAAAAATGTATATAAATGAAGTAGTATCGGTACTTCGAAAATGTATTTTAGTAAATAAAATAAATGAAATTATTAAGTATTCATCTAATCGAGTTGCACATATTATTAAATTCAAAAATATCAATTATATATTAATATAAACTTTTAATTTGTATATCCTAATATTAGGTTGTCACGTTTTATACATGTCTATTTTGTTTGCATATTTCGTAGAACAGACATATCACATATGTTTGATGGTCAAGAAATGTAATAGAATTATTTTATTAAAAATAGAAAAGATTGTCTTCCCTACAAAACTTAAACCTCGTTTGCATTTTTATTAAAATGGATTGATTAATTTATTCATCTTTCTCATAGATATATGATTTATATAATAAAATTTATTCAATGCAAATGAATAGTATAAATTTAAAATAGTAATATTAAAATATCTTATAAATTTTTTCCCTTAATAAAAATATTTGTATCAACAATAGATTATTTTTTTTCATTTATAAAATATTTGTATCAACAATACATTTTTTCCTATCTAATAATTATACAATAATTTTACTATTATATAATGTTTCGTTTTCTAGCGTATACAATATTTATTTTATACTAAATTATAATGTATAATTTCTTAATGTATGTCAATTATTTTAGCAAGCATTATTATCTTAAATATTTTCATATTTTATAATTATTCATTGATTAATATCAAAATCCTTTATTTCTATTGATTTATATCGAAATCCTTTATTTTCAATATTTTTACACATTTGGAAATTTATAAAAAAAATCAACTTATATCTAATGCACATTAAGAATTTTAAAATCAAAATAGTAGCTATATTTAGAATTAATATCAGTTTCATGAATATAAATTAAGGAGAAAAAATTAAGGGGAAATTAATATTATGATATATAGGGGTATATAAAATGATTGTTAAACTCATTTAGTTAGGATAATGAAGTAAATTTGGTAGTATGTTATTTTATACTATTAAATGAAAATTAATATTTGTTTTAATTATTTATTAATAATTAATCAAAATATTGGCTAAAAATAGAAAATTTTAACTCTAAAACTAGTGGGATACCAGTGCTATCGCACGGGTCCCAGTCGGTTACGCGCATTTGTTTAAAAATAGACTTTAATTTATTTAAGAGAAATAAAATAAAAAATAAAAATATTTGTATAAAAAGATTTTCATAAAATATTCTATTTGAAAAGGAGAAAAAACATAATGAAAAATATTAATAAATATTGTATTTTTTATTGTATAAAAATATTTGAATCAACAGTGTATTTTTTCCCGTATATATAAATAAATTAATCAATAATTTATATTTTTCATATAAAAATATTTGAATCAACAATGTATTTTTTTCCGTAACTAAATAATCAAATTATATTACATCAAATTTTATGTATATAAATATTATTCAATATTTGAAACAATAATTATATTACATCAAATTTTACAGATGATAATGAAGATGAAAACCATTTAGATAAGAACTACTGCACCGTTAACAGTAAGCTGAGTTGTTTAACAATATCATACAAAACTATCTGCAACTCTAGAAAGTATGATATTTAATATCTAAACAATTTCCTATTTGTATATTTACTTGCTTCCAAATTACTTACCAACTACTACTTAATTTTAAAATTATTTTAATCTCTTGCTTCTCATATCCAACTTTACGTGTAATGATAAACTAATCACCTGGTGTAGGATGCAAGTTGATTAGTTGAGTGGTGATATTAATCTGCGAAGAAGATTATTAAGAGAACTGTTTCATTAAGCTATAAAAGATCTAGAAAATATGATTACTGTCAAGCATAAATAACCTCCTAGATTGAAGAAACTATTCTCTGGATGTCCGTCCAAAACAGATGAGTGTGATATTTGTCCTTTAACCATCATCAAAGTTCAAGTTATTATATAGATATATTAGATATTTGAAATGACATTTAATTTAATGCATTTAGGTAAAATGGTTAATTGAAAATTTATTCACAAACATTTGTTATATTTGACCTATGTATAAGTTGTTACCGTCGAAGTGGAAATGAGAGTAAGTTACACTTAAGTTCTTTATGAGCTAGTATTTCATTACAAAAATAAGTTCTCGTATATCCTATCCTAGAAAGCTTAAAATTATTAGTTGAAAATTATTGAACATATCGAAGTATTCTAGTATGATATGCCTAAATAAGCTCTTCCAAGACTTCCCTAGAAAATCATTTTGCTTGTTACAATGGCGGTTACTACATCAATTAGTTGCTTTGTAATTTTATGGAGCTTGATTTTTAGTAGTTTTAGGCAATAGCTGGCGGTGTTAGATTTCACTTCCTTCTTCATAAATCATAATATAATGCTCAGAAGTTTGTAAATCATGATAACATAAAAGAATGCACAAAATTTAGTAGTAATGGTGATGTTGTAGATGAAAATATCTCTGCTACTCCAGTTATTTATCAAGAGGAAATAGGTGGTATATTTTGTAAGTTGATAGAATCATTCCAACTTCAAAAGCTCTTCCATAGTTCCGTATCCTCCTAATCACGCACGAAAAAATGCAGGGTGTGAGAAAAGGGTAACAAACAGAGTAACAAAATAAAAGCAAATTTTAGTATATAGATGAAAAAATTTCTCTAGTAGCATTCACATGTAACAAAACACATTAATTAATCACTTCTAAAACTATTTCAGAGTTATTCATGTAACTAACTACCAGGGAGTGCAATAAAAGCATCAACTTCTTGAGCCATTACCGCTTTCCGCTCATGCATATCAGAATACACCAACTATTTTTCCAGATATATGTCAAAATACACCAATTACAATAGTATGTTCTCTATGTTTTTATGCTTGGCATCATAAAGTCAAGTTCCAAAAGCATATTTAGTTTTCTTATTGACGAAAACAATTTCGTGCCAAATCTACAATAGTACGAATGTTAATCTACTTTGTAACAGCGAGGCATGAGTGGAATAACAACTCAATGACATACATACCTCAATGGCAACCAAGTAATAGCGAATTGCAAGATTAATGTTGCCTTATTTCTACAAAAGGAAAAAGCTCTATTAACTCCAGAAAACGTATGTGATTCATCATTCATCCATTAGATAGAAAAACAGCAGAGCATCCATCACAGTCATGACATAATAGTATTGATGACTTGCCTTTCATTGATTCTCCATATTACCATAACACTCGGCAAAGTGTGGCTTGATACTAAGTTCTTCTTCATTTTTTGCCACACATATCAAAGACACATTACAATGCAATGTGAATGGATAAGTAATGAAGAACTTAAAGACACGTTATTTGAAACAAATTTCAAAAACATAAACATTATACTACTTTCTTGATTCCTCATCAAAAGTGTTGGTGTTATAGAGTTACGAAACATTTGTGAAATACTATTTAACTCCATAGCACCGGCACTTATAATTGAAAAATTGTTTGGTATGCATCACATTTTAGTATCTGACACCAACATATCAATTACATTCAATCACTTCTATTACTTCAAATCATTAGTCGTGTCTACATATCAATATTGGTATCGTATTTGTGCTTCATTATCAACGTATGCATGAAAGTTAATGCTTACTAGATAAAGGTCAATGGAATCAAGTTGCAAATCCTTTAAAGTCTTTTCCAATGCTTTTTACATCATCTACATCATTGTCTTTCATGTATAAGGGTATATGTATAAATATCTCTCCATCACTAACATCAACAATTAAGTCATCATCATCTTCATTGGCTACTTTATCCAAATCATCATAATCAAAGTCACCATCTAATAAAATCCATGACTGAACCAAATTGTTTCAAATGCTTGCTCAGAAATACAAATAATAACTTCCAAAGCTTGGCTGCTAATAATTTTAAAAGTATAGAGTTTCATTCTTACCTGCTCAAGATATGACCTTCATCCTCCAGAAGGGTAATTTTAAATAAATCGTTTACCCCGGGATATAATTTGACCAAAACGTCACTGAAAAAATCATGAAGTGCGGTTGCAAACTCCACTCCAGTTGGACGACCCCCGACAATAGGAAAATGAATAATTCTCTTTTTTCTTCATCACTTCTAAGCATTCATCACATAAGTGGCAAGCGCCTTAACATTTGGAGATAAGAGAAAGATTATCAACCAAAAGTAAATGCCTAAACAACTACTAAAGATATGAGCATACAAATGGTAAAATGTCCATCAATCATAGTAGTTTCCCAAACAACGTGCAAATCGCAAACATAGAAGCATGACTGACATATGAAAATACTGTTGAAAGTGCTGTTAATTTCAAGTATTTTTCATTCTGCAACAGCAGTAACCGGTTACCCTCTGGTGAGTAACCGGTTACCACTGCCAAAAACAGAAAAATACCTGTTTCTAACAGCATGCCACTTTAGTTGTATTTTTGTTATTTTGTTCTCTCAAGTGTATCAATTGTATCCAATATAAAAACTTCAGTGTAATCCCAATTAGAGGTTAATGCCAAATTGAATTCATCCCAATTACTCTCTCTTCTCTAATTCTCTTTCTCTCTCAATTTCATCTTCTTCCCCAAATTGATTTTCCACCATTTTTTACACCTTCAATTTCAAATTCTGTTTTGTTGTTTATGTTTGTTCTGACATTTGGCATCAAGAGCTTCGGTTATTGATCCGATTCCGCTGCAACAATGGCTACCATTTCCAATGATCGAATTCCCACAAATCTTCCAATTCTTGATTCGAAAAATTACGACAAATGGGCGAAGCAAATGAAGGTTCTATTCGGTTATCAAGAAGTGCTTGAGATTGTCATCAATGGAGTCACACCATTGGGGGAACAAGCTACCGATACGATTAGGGCTACACACAAAGAAGAAAAGAAGAGGGATTACAAAGCCCTATTCTTGATTCACTCTTGTGTTGATAACGACAACTTCGAGAAGGTTGGTGATTGTGAATCCGCGAAGCAAGCGTGGGAAATATTAGAGAAAGCTTATGCCGGTGCTGCGAAAGCGAAGGTGGTAAGGTTACAAACTTACAAGCGTCAATTTGAGCTAACGAAGATGGAAGACAAAGAAACGATCAACGACTACATTACGCGCATTACTCGGTTAGTCAATCAAATCAAGTCTTGCGGCGAAACGATCGTAGAGCAGAATGTTGTATCGAAGGTGTTGCGTTCGTTAACATCGCGGTTCGATAACATTGTGGTTGCTATTGAAGAATCAAAGGATCTAACGACTATGAGCAAGGATGAGTTGCAAAGTTCGTTGGAGGCGCATGAGCAAAGGATGGATGAGAGATGTGTCGAAGCGAAAGCGGAGATCGCTTTGCAAGCGCGTTTGAATGAGAAGAGCAAGAGGTCGAAAGGAAAATTTGTAGCTAGAGGTAAGCCAAATTTTCAGAATTTTGGTGCAAACAATTCTCAAAATTCGAAGGGTTCGATGTATGAAAAGGGTGAGAGTAGCTCCAAGGAGAGTGATCGTAGTAGCGGTTTCAAAAAGGATTGGAGTAAGGTTCAATGCTTTAGGTGCAAAAAGCTTGGACATGTTCAATCGAAATGTTATGCAAAATTGAACAAGACTCGCGATGATGAAGCCAAGGTTTCTAGAGAAGAGGTGGAGGATGAAGACACCGTTCTAGTGATGATCACGGAGGAGAAAAGTGGCATTGTGGATGTTCCGGACAGCAGCTACTGTCATGACAGTTCGCGGGACAGCAGCTGTACCGTTTCAGAAAGTGGTAGAAAAATGTGCTCGGATCGAGATGCATTGGTTACCGTACGTGATGGAGTTCAAGGTAAAGATGAATGGTACTTGGATTCCGGTTGTTCAACACATATGACGGGTCGTAAGGATTGGTTTGTGCAAATCAATCAAGCGACAAAGAGCAAAGTCAAGTTTGCCGACGACACTACTTTAAGCGCGGAAGGGGTTGGAGATGTTTTGATCGGAAGGAAGAGTGGAGGCTTTTCAAGGATCAAAGATGTCTTGTATATACCGGGAATTAGGTGCAATCTTTTAAGTATTGGCCAATTGCTTGAAAGAGGGTACTTAATTCGGATGGAAAACAAGATGATGCGTGTTTTAGATTCAAAAGGTGTGTTGATTCTAAAAGCGCCGATGGCTGCCAATAGAACCTTTAAAGTTGAGTTAAGGGTTATGGAGCATCGTTGTTTGGCTACCGCGGCAAGTAGAGAGGAGTGGCTATGGCATTACCGTCTTGGTCACCTTAATTTTAGGGATCTTAAGATGTTGCAACAAAGTGGTATGGTAACGGGGCTGCCACTTATTAGTATTCCGACAGAATTGTGTGAAGAATGTGTGACATCCAAGCAACACAAGAATGTGTTTAGCAAGGATGCGGGTCGGAGAGCCAAAGGCCTACTTGAGGTGGTGTATTCCGATGTTTGTGGACCGATGCAAGTAGAGACTTATGGCGGCAATCGATACTTTGTTACGTTCATTGACGATTTTAGTAGGAAACTTTGGACCTATCTTATCAAGAGAAAGGATGAGGTGTTTGGTGTGTTCAAGAGTTTCAAATCCTTGGTGGAGCGTCAAAGCGGCCGGAAGCTCAAAGTTCTCAAAACGGATGGTGGAGGTGAGTATACCTCTAGTGAGTTTGGGAATTTTTGTGACCTTGAGGGTATTGTGCGTGAGGTGGTGCCTCCATATACGCCTCAACAAAACGGGGCTGCCGAGAGGAAAAATCGTACAATAATGAACATGGTGCGTAGCATGCTTTGTGGGAAGAAGTTACCTAAGGAATTGTGGGGTGAGGCCGTATCTACGGCTACCTACTTGTTGAATAGGTGTCCTACTAAGAAGCTGCAGAATATCACACCCGAAGAGGCTTGGAGTGGTTTCAAACCTAGTGTGGATCATTTGCGCGTTTTTGGATCGATTGCGTATCGTCACATACCGGATCAACTTAGAAAGAAGTTGGACGATAAAGGTGAAAGGTTGATACTTGTTGGATATCATTCTACTGGGGGATACAAGCTGTTTGATGAGAAGAATCGGAAGATCGTGATAAGCCGGGACGTGCTGTTTGATGAAGTGAAAAATTCTGCAGCAACAGCAGTAACCGGTTACCAACCGGTGAGTAACCGGTTACTGCAGAAAAATCAGCAACATCAGTTTTTTGAATTGTCTGATCCGGAGGCGTCCGATTCCGCTGTACCTGCACCTACAGCAGCTGAAAACAATGTTGTTCATGAAGGTAGACCTGTGAGGCAAAGAGCTATGCCTCAAAGACTCCGAGACTATGAAAGGTTCCTAGATACCGAAGTGAATAACGATGGTGATTTTGTTCATTTCGCACTTATGGCCGAATCTGAACCGGTAAATGAGGAGGAAGCCTTAAGTGATCCTAAATGGATATGTGCAATGAAGGAGGAGCTGGAATCTATTGAGAAGAATGGTACTTGGGAGTTGGTCGATTTACCGCTTGGAAAGAAACCGATTGGTGTGCGTTGGGTCTATAAAGTCAAAGCAAATCCTAAGGGTGAAGTGATCAAGCATAAAGCTCGATTAGTGGCCAAAGGGTTCTTGCAACGTGAAGGCATAGACTACGAAGAGGTATTCGCACCGGTGGCTAGACTAGAGACTATTCGTTTGGTTGTTGGGATGGCACATAGCAACAATTGGGTGATCTACCAAATGGATGTGAAGTCGGCGTTTTTGAATGGTCCTCTTGATGAGGAAGTTTATGTGGGGCAGCCACCCGGTTTCGTGATTAAAGATCAAGAGAGGAAGTATTACAAGCTACATAAGGCGTTGTATGGTTTGAAACAAGCTCCAAGAGCTTGGAACAAACGCATTGACGGCTTTCTTATTGACATCGGCTTCAAGCGATGTGTATCCGAACATGGTGTTTATGTGAGGTCGGATACGATTGATGGTGTTATCATACTTTGCTTGTATGTTGATGATCTCTTGATTACGGGCAGCAATGACAAGTGCATTTCAAGGTTCAAAGGAGAGCTCATGAGTGAGTTTGAAATGACGGATCTTGGTGTGATGAGTTACTTCCTTGGCATAGAGTTCCACAAGTCAAAAGCGGGGCTGCTTATGCATCAAAGGAGGTATGCACTTGATATCTTGAAAAAGTGTGAAATGGAGCATTGCAACGCTTCTAATACACCGTGTGAAGCAAGAGTGCAGCTGTCCAAAAGTGAGGATGAGGATGATGTAGATCCAACACTTTACCGGAGTTTGATTGGATCGTTGAGGTACTTGTGCAATACGCGACCGGATTTGGCTTTTAGTGTCGGTATTGCTAGTAGATTCATGGAGAGACCTAAGGTATCACACTTGGCAGCGGTTAAGAGAATCCTTAGATATGTGAAAGGTACTCTTGGTTGCGGAATTCTATTTCCCGCATCGGATATGGGACGCAAATGTACTTTACTAGGCTACACCGATTCCAATTGGTGCGGAGATAAAGATGATCGAAAATCAACGGCGGGTTACATCTTTATGTTCGGTAAAACACCAATCTCTTGGTGCTCCAAGAAGGAACCGGTTGTAGCACTCTCTTCTTGTGAGGCGGAGTACATTGCGGCTTCGTTGAGTGCGTGCCAAGCTATGTGGCTTATGAATCTAATGAAGGAATTGGGATGTGGTGATGATGTTACTACATTGTTGGTGGATAATGTTTCCGCGATTAATCTTGCGAAGAATCCGATTGCACACGGAAGGAGCAAGCACATCGAGATGCGGTTTCATTACTTGAGAGAACTAGTTGGTGACGGAAAGCTTAGATTGAGCTATTGCCGAAGCGAAGACCAAGTTGCGGATTTGTTGACGAAGGGCGTGACACATGAGGTGTTCAAGAGACTGGTGAAGAGCTTGAACATGTTGGACTTGGATCAACTAAAGTGAGGTGGTGTGTTGAAAGTGCTGTTAATTTCAAGTATTTTTCATTCTGCAACAGCAGTAACCGGTTACCCTCTGGTGAGTAACCGGTTACCACTGCCAAAAACAGAAAAATACCTGTTTCTAACAGCATGCCACTTTAGTTGTATTTTTGTTATTTTGTTCTCTCAAGTGTATCAATTGTATCCAATATAAAAACTTCAGTGTAATCCCAATTAGAGGTTAATGCCAAATTGAATTCATCCCAATTACTCTCTCTTCTCTAATTCTCTTTCTCTCTCAATTTCATCTTCTTCCCCAAATTGATTTTCCACCATTTTTTACACCTTCAATTTCAAATTCTGTTTTGTTGTTTATGTTTGTTCTGACAAATACCTCCTCAAGATGGGAGCTTCCTCTTTCAACTCTTAACACGGGAGCTTCCTTTCTGTTGATGTAAATAACCTTGGCTGGATTTTGAGGGTTGGGGTAATGCAATATTGGGCCAGTCGAAACAACCAAAGGAACATACAGACCAGCATCAAACATCCTCCAAAAGTTTTTCTCATTCAGCTCAGACACAACATACTGTGACTGAAAACAATGATTCTCAATCAGCAAAAAAAGTATATACAATATAAATATGGAACACATATACAAAATATAATAGGAAAAGTATCAACATCAGCAAAGAAAAGAGTTGGAAAACATGAATTTATATAGTAAAAGATAGATAGATATTTATTTTATATTTATATGTACACAATTTGTTATGGTAAACATTAATTTTGGTAAATAGTATCAAGAATGGGTACAACAGGAATTTTTCAAGTATTGATGCTTAAAAGAGTAAAACAGTACTACCTGCGAATATCCTCGGGCATAATATCACTATGTGATGCAAGAACGACATCCATCAAAAGTGTAGCTGACTTGGATTGGTATTACTTCTTATAAACTCAGATGCAGTTGGCTCACCTGAAACTATGTCATTCTGAACAGATGGATTAGGCTTACTTCTCTTCAAAAAATATTCCATGATTGCAACTTTCTTTTGCAAATTACGTTTCTTTTTTAGGTCAACTTCTTCTTTTTCTCGGCGGCGCTGCAAGTCCATTGATTAAATGAAATTATTTATTCAAACTAACCATTCCAAAAACTTCAGTCCCCTGCTAGAACAAAGCCAAAAAAATGACTAACAAGCAGATGGAAAGAAACAAAATTCAGCATCTGCACCATTAATCTCCACAATAGAGAAATTGGGGTTCTCCATATTCACCACCACTGGTGTCCCTTTCTGGGTATCTGACTAAAAGTATTGTGAAATTTAAACAGTAAGCTAACCTTTGTTGACAGACCACCACAAGGATTGAAGATTTAAAAACTTATATTAGCATAACACATTAGATGATTTGAGGATAATAAAAAACATTACAAAGAGATTTACGCATCATAGTAAATAACTTTAACCTGTACCGACACTCTCCTGAATCGAATTAGTTCAGTCATCAACTATGGTTTAACGTCTGGATCAGGCTTCACGATCATATTCTCTAGCTCAGGAGAATATAAAAATACATATTTGATTAATTCTAATTCAGATTTGGTACCAGAGATGCCATATATCGTCACATGTCGCACTCGAGAGGGTATGGTTGGCCCTGAAAAGATATCTTCCCAATAGGAGGTTGGTTAAATATGATTTCACCTTCTTGTTGGAATTGATGGGAATTGATGAACCGTTGGGGCGAAAAATATATGCTCCAAATGCCTTTACAAATTGAGAACATTTTAACCAGTAGCTTGATATAAACAATCACAATCAAACTAATAATAGAAGTATTAGAGAAACATTATCACCTGAGCATTATCTGTAAATTCATCTCAGCATAAAATACATATTTGATTAATTCTAATTCAGATTTGGTACCAGAGATGCCATATATCGTCACATGTCGCACTCGAGAGGGTATGGTTGGCCCTGAAAAGATATCTTCCCAATAGGAGGTTGGTTAAATATGATTTCACCTTCTTGTTGGAATTGATGGGAATTGATGAACCGTTGGGGCGAAAAATATATGCTCCAAATGCCTTTACAAATTGAGAACATTTTAACCAGTAGCTTGATATAAACAATCACAATCAAACTAATAATAGAAGTATTAGAGAAACATTATCACCTGAGCATTATCTGTAAATTCATCTCAGCATAAAATACATATTTGATTAATTCTAATTCAGATTTGGTACCAGAGATGCCATATATCGTCACATGTCGCACTCGAGAGGGTATGGTTGGCCCTGAAAAGATATCTTCCCAATAGGAGGTTGCTTAAATATGATTTCACCTTCTTGTTGGAATTGATGGGAATTGATGAACCGTTGGGGCGAAAAATATATGCTCCAAATGCCTTTACAAATTGAGAACATTTTAACCAGTAGCTTGATATAAACAATCACAATCAAACTAATAATAGAAGTATTAGAGAAACATTATCACCTGAGCATTATCTGTAAATTCATCTCAGCATAAAATACATATTTGATTAATTCTAATTCAGATTTGGTACCAGAGATGCCATATATCGTCACATGTCGCACTCGAGAGGGTATGGTTGGCCCTGAAAAGATATCTTCCCAATAGGAGGTTGGTTAAATATGATTTCACCTTCTTGTTGGAATTGATGGGAATTGATGAACCGTTGGGGCGAAAAATATATGCTCCAAATGCCTTTACAAATTGAGAACATTTTAACCAGTAGCTTGATATAAACAATCACAATCAAACTAATAATAGAAGTATTAGAGAAACATTATCACCTGAGCATTATCTGTAAATTCATCTCAGCATAAAACTTGTACTTCTGATATAGCGATTCTTTGACCTTTCATTATGAATAGAAACATAAAACTCATATCATATAAAATAAAACTGATATATAAGTAATGTGTCAACCAAATCATATACCTTCCATGAGTAAATAAGTTTCAAGTTTCCTAGGCCTACTTCAAACGTATTGCTCGGACTCCTTGATCTATGTTCTATATGGCTATCTGAAATAGTAGCTGCAAACACAAGGTATTTGGATGAGTGATAGCAATTAACAACACAAATCTCGGGAAGGAAATCGATGATGAGTTCTAACTTGCTTGTTCCCATTTGAAAAATCAAAACATTAGAACATAAACCCAAAAATGACAGAACAGAGTTTTAAAGTCGTGAACCCTGGCTATCTACCATATCAAAAACTGCAAAATAATCAAGCATGTTAATTTGAAAATATGACGAAAACTGAAAAATCATCATGAAGATTCTGATATTATTAATGAAGATGAAGAGAAAGAGAAGTAGGGATTGATTTTGAGAGAAGATGTCTCATTATTTTTGAATTCAACATGAACAAAATGGGAGTGAGAATAAGAAAATATGAATGATGCAAAGACTATTGATGTGAATGATGCATTGGAAAACGAATTTTTGTGGTTGTCGGCTTGGTTTACATCAGGCAGTGGGGTGACCTTTTTGAACGATTTTAAATTGCATCCAAAATACAACTTTTTGTTGACATTATGATTCATTTTGGACTACATAATCAGCATGGCAATGCATGAATTCCTTAAACCAGTAGTTAAGAGGGAACAGACATCATTAATCGTTACATTTGGTTGGTTTAGGACTGCAAATACCCCTGATTAGCAGATGTGGCAGATTGTATTAGTAGGGCCAATGTGTATTTTAATCAACCATTTATTTTCCTATATTATATATATATATATATATATATATATATATATATATATATATATATATATATATATATATATATATATATATATATATATATATATATATATATATATATATATATATATATATATATATGTCCTCTGGTAGATCAAAAATAGCTCCTTGAATCTGATATTAGGCATTGGCAATGTAAAACTGTAAAACAATCTGTGAACAGTGTAGGTGGATTCCCAAAAGCACTTAAGTTCCAAGAAATACGTGCAGAAAAATGAATTTTACTCAGATACAAACCATTTCATCTGCGCCGATTGCATTGGCAAATTTTTAACTGACCTATTATATTTAAAGTTCTAAAGTTTCAAATTACCTCCCCTACCAACAACTCAGATTCTAAAGTATCAAATAAATTCAATTCTAACCTGTATTTTATATCAGTTCAAACTTCCAATAACTAAAATTCTAAAAAAAAACTCAATTCATAATAGATTCTAATATCAATTCAAAGTTCCCACCATTGCAAACTCAGCTCCATACAACCAATTGTCTTTATTCCCTATCTTTCTTTCCTTTGAATTTTCTCCCTAGTTTTCAACACAATAAACAAACTACTCTCTAAGATTGCATATCATCATCTCTGAACACGCGTCAGCGTTTGTTTCTATCGATACTCGTCCGTATCATAGTCCTAAGGATGCTCGTTCGCATCTTTAATCTATACACAACGTCAAACACTTATACCTTTTATTCTTAAGCGTAAACACTCGTTCGTGTTTACCGTTCCCCAGTAAGTCACCAACGGAACACCTTTATTCTGTCTGACATTCGTCCTATGTCATGACATTTTCGGCAGCCGTACCCTGCCAGGTGATCGTCTTTCACCTTTGGATGATCGTCCCTCATCCTTTCCCTAGTGGAAACTCCATTATTGGAACTTTCTATCCAACATTCGTCCTATGCCATGATAAAGAGAAGTCATCCCCTGCTAGGTGATCGTCCTTCACCTTTTGATGATCGTCCCTTATTTAGTTATTGCTTATTTATTATTATTATATTTATCATTATTATTATTTCTCGATTATATTGTAATTGTCCCAAAGCCTTGTAATATTTATAGGTTTATATTTTGCTTTATTTATTGTAAATATTTTACTATGTGGTTAGTAATTCTAGGGTGTGTATAACATGTTTGTAATTAAAATCAATTTAGAAAAACTAACTTAAATAAAATAAATATTTGAAGATAAACACGCACACACGTAAGTCGATCTTTGATCGCCATCTTGCACTTCCTAGGGTTGCCTCTCAGTTGCCTATTTCAAAAGGTCAAGTAGGGTGTCTTAAGCAAGTCCCTTCATAAATATCATCAAGTCCCTATAATTTTAAAGATCAAGTCCCTTCGAGGTTGCCTACGATAAATGATCTTGTCCCTTCGAATAAAAGATGATAAGTCCCTACGAATTGCTAAAGACACCTTACAGTTGCATATATCCGGATGTCCCTACACATGTCCCTTATTTACATCCAAGGTAATGACTACATATTCCTTAATAATAGGGATAGTCTTACCATTGAAAGAACATAAGAACAGTAAAGACTTAATATAAGGTAGGTTTCTCTTAATTACTTGCTCACATTTCAAAAATGCTCTTTACACCACACTTTTCAAACAATTTTAAAAAAAACAAGGCTTTGTATACATCCATACGAGGATCATTACAAAGTACTTAGAAAATTTCCAATCACACACTACACTCTTGCAAACAAACAAAGTGAGCTAAGTAACTAAGAGCCCATGGATAACCATGGATATAAAGGGTGCTTACACCTTCCCTTTATATAACCTACCCCCGAACTCAAGTCTTTTAAAATAGGTCATTCCTGTTCTTTTATGTCCTTTCCTTTTGGATAAAATAAAAGTCGGTGGGGACTCTTGCTATCCGCAACATGACTAAAAGTCAGTTCTCCCACCGTGTTACAGAACATGCGACTCTGCTGGGGATTAATAAAAGAGGGGTACCCTTAGGAATTAGATCACTTAAATTGTTTGCCTTGTTTGCTTTATATTACTTGTTGGGCTTTATGTGTGAAAGATCCTAACCCGGATCTAGTGTACCTTAGGTAAATGGCAATAGACCAAGGAAATTGTACGGCGTATACCGATATGGTTGATCTGGTGGCTATAGTTAGTGTGACTTCTTGGTTGATGCTTATGTTCCTTAAGTAAGTTGAGGATAATATGAGGCTTCCATATGTTGTCAATACACTAACTGACTTTTAGAACCTTAGTCATCCCATCTTGACCTTTAGAAAGTAGTGAGATAACCGGCTTTGGTGAAGACTGAAGGTAGTTGATACTCGATACTACGCTCATTGAGATCCTAAACTTGGAGGGTTTTGGTTGGCAAGTAAGTTGCCTACTGAACAACCACCCTTGTGAAGGATCAATGATATTGAGATCCCTTAGAACCTGGTTACTTTATAGGACAGGATGAACCATCTAAACTTCAAGGGAGGGTACTTACCTTTAAACCTCATGCAAGCCTTCAAACCTAGGGCCATTGTGTGACTTGTTTGTGTGTGCCACATGTTTGTGATTGAGCATAACATCATAACATCATCATGCATCATAAGCATAGCATTTTCACTAACCATTTCAAGGACCAAAGGATTTATCTTTGTTCTTTGTTGCAGGTCATGGCTTCTACTCGTAGGAATACTATTCGGATCAACTTTGTAGGAGTACCTCCTAAGCTTAAGGAATTGGTCTCTCAAGTTTCTGAAAATTCCCAATTCATCAAGAGGCATTGTCACCTACAGGATCTAGTCACTTCAGGGTTCAATGAAGACATGATGAGTGTCCTGTTTCAGTTCTTTGATCCTAAACATCATTGCTTCACATTCCCCGACTATCAGCTGGTTCCTACAATGGAAGAATTCTTCAAACTATTGGGTATACCTATCCTTGATCAGAGACCCTTCACAGGCTTGGAAAAAGAGCCTAAACCTGAAGTCATTGCTGTAGCCCTACATCTGAAGAAATCAGACATTGTCCTAGAAACGAGAAGCAGAGTTAAGGGTATTCTTGCTAAGGTATTGATGGAGAAAGCTCAAGTGTTCCTGAAGGCTATGAGCTATGATGCTTTTGAGGAGATCTTGGCCTTATTAATCTATGGCCTAGTGTTGTTCCCTAATCCAGACCAGTTCATAGACGTACACGCCATCAACATATTTCTGACTCGCAATCCAGTGCCTACATTACTTGGAGACATCTTACATTCTCTCCATACCCGTACTACAAAGGCACGAGGAACTCTGATGTGCTGCATACCTCTATTGTCTAGGTGGTTTATTTCTCACCTTCCTCGATCTGTGATGAAGAATGAACAAAGGTTCAGGTGGTCCAAGAGGATTATGTCACTTTCTCATTCAGATATTCATTGGTGCTCTCGATCTATGGAGAATGTTACTATCATTGACCAGTGTGGGGAGTTCCCTAATGTGCCACTCCTTGGCATAAGAGGGGGCATTACCTACAATCCTTCTTTAGATCTACGTCAGTTTGGTTATACTCGGAGCAATGGTCCTCATGACATGCTTATTCAAGTAATTATATTCGACTACGACAACGATCTGCAAGGTTACCGTCAAAGGTTCATACGAGCTTGGGGTAAAATAGCAAGACTCTGGAACCAAAGTACTCCATTCCTATGGAACCTTATCTCAGATGGGTACGAGCACGTGCTCAGACTCTTATGATTCCATATCCTTCTATCCTTCTAGTTACCATGGAGCCTGTAGCTGAAGGAGACACTCCTTATATCATCCTTCATCCAGACATGCCCGCTGACATGGAAGAGTTACAGAGGTCCTGGATCCAGTTGAAGGAGCAAAGGGATACGTTCGAGACTCATTTCAAAGCTAGTCAAGAAAGAATCCTGGAGCTGACAAAACAACTTCACGAGGAGTAGAATCTCAACTCATACCTCAACACAAAGAGGAAACGTCCATGGGAGACTTAAAACCCCATCTTTGTATTCATTTCATTTTTGTTGTAAGCCCAAGAGGCAAACAAGTTTATTAATTACTAATAAAAGTTTACTTTCTGGTTGTTTAAAAAAATTTAAATCCTGCGGTCCTTGAAAACATTGCATATGCATTTACATATCATTGCATCACAAGTTTCTTATGAACAGGTATCTTATCTTCTCGCTGTTTATTTCAGCAGAAATGGCTCTTGAACAGACTGTCAAGGATCTCCAAGCTCAGAATGCACAATTCCAAGAGCTGATCCTGAACTTGTCCAAAGGACAAGATGAGTTGAAGATATTGCTGGCTAAGAAGAAGAAGAAGACTAGAAAATCAGGAGGCCTTATCAACCTGGGTAGAAGATTCAGAGGTCCTATCAAGACAAAGGAAGAGGTTGAGGATTCTGAGTCTGAGAATTCTGAGAAAGAGGGAGGTAGTCTTCATGATACTGTGGAAGATTCTGATTCTGAGGAAAACTGTTACCATGATCCTGCTAGTGAGGAGAAGTACAAGATGCTGGTAGACAGAATGAATGCTATGGAACTACAAAAATCTTCTGGGCTTGATTTTGAAGACTTGAGTTTAGTTTCTAGAGTGGTTATACCTATTGGTTCCAAGGTTCCTGTTTTTGTGGTGTATGATGTTGTTTCATGTCCTAAGCTGCATCTAAGATCCTATGTCCGGAGGATTCAACCACATACTGCTGATAAGAAACTGTGGATTCATTTCTTCCAAGAGAGCTTATCTGGAGCTCAATTGGAATGGTACTATCAACTGGAAAGTGTTAATATTCGTGATTGGAATGATCTTGCTGAGGCCTTCTATAGGCAATACCAATATAATGCTGATTTAGCACCTACTCGCATGCAGCTCTAAAGCATGTCTATGGGTGCTAAAGAGAGTTTCAAAGAGTATGCCCAGAAATGGAGAGACCTGGCTGGCAGAGTTCAACCTCCTCTGACTGACAGGGAGCTGGTGGATATGTTTATGAGTACGATGAATGGTCCTTTCTATAGTCACCTCATTGGAAGCTCATCATCTGGTTTCACCGAGCTGATAATGACTGGAGAACATGTGGAAAGTGGCATAAGAAGTGGTAAGATATAGGTAGGTGCCTCTTCCTCAAGCACTGCTAAGAAGCCCCCTAGTGGAAAGAAGGAGTCTAATGATGTGTATGGTCAACATAGTCGTAACAGGAGTCACCAATCCGTGGGAGCAGTTCACATCTCCAATCCTGCTCCTACAGTACCAGAGCAACAACAAAACAATCAACAGAAGCCTAGAAGACAGTTCACCAAGATCAACATGTCACTGGCCCAAGCCTTGCAACACATGTTGAAAGGGGAACTAATTACTTTGAGGGATCCTCCTCAGAATCCTAATACATCCTCTCCTCGATACAATCCTAATGCAAGATGTGCATATCATTCTAATAGTCTGGGACATGACACCAATAACTGCTGGGTGTTGAAAAACAAGATTCAAGACATGATTGAAGCTGGGGAAATTGAATTTGACCCTCCCGGGACCCCAAATGTGATTACTGCTCCTATGCCCAATCATGAGAAGACTGTTAATGTTGTTGATGAGGTTTCCTATGTTCCCTCAGTAGCAGAAGTGACTACTCCTCTGTCCATTATCAAGAAGAAGCTGGTGCAGGCTAGTTTCTTTCCAGGTTGCAATGAAGACTGTTTCTATTGTGCCTACAAACCTGATAGTTGCTGGAATTTGAAGGATGGCATTCAACGTCTCATAGACAATTACACTATATTGTTTGAGAAGACACCTTCTGTTGAAAGTATGTGTGAACATCTGACTCGAAGTACGAAGCTTGAAGATATAGCTATGGTCGATAAAGTGCTAGTGAAGATTACCTCCAAAGGCCCTGTCAAGATCACCTCTAAGGGTCCTGTCAGGATTACTGCTGAAGGCCTTGTGAAGACTGTTGCTGAAGTTAGAATGGCTCCCATGATCATTACCACTCCCGGTCTTGTTCCTTATACTTCTGATAAAGCTATACCCTGGAATTATGGTTTTGATGTTTATATCCATGGTGTTAAACAAGAACCTGTGACTGATGCACATATTTATGATACTAGTTTGGATGTTGATAATATTGCTGGGTCTAGTAAGATTACCAGAAGTGGAAGAATCTTCTCTCCTCAAGCTACCTCCAAAAGTGCAGTTACTCCAACTACTACCTCCAATTCTGGGCCAAGTACTGATGCCCGGGGCAAGGGTCCTGTGATTGAACCTGTACAAGCTGAGGCACCAACTGCTGAAAATATTCCTAAATAGATGGAAGAGGTACTGAAGATCATTTGCAAAAGTGATTATGATATTGTTGACCTGTTGGGGCATACTCCCTCCAAAATCTCCATGTTATCTTTGCTGCTGTGTTCTGAGGCTCATGCTAAAGCCTTAATCAAATTCCTGAAGACTGCTCATGTGCCAAATGAAATTTCTGTGGACCAATTTGAGAATTGTGTGGCACATCTGACTAGTGATAATGGGATGGGCTTTTCTGATACTGATTTGACTCCTGCCAAGAGAAACCATAACAGAGCCCTGCATATCTCCATCGAATGTAGGGGAACTACCTTGTCTCATGTGTTGGTGGACAATGGTTCTTCATTAAATATGCTCCCTAAAGAGGTTCTGGATAAGCTCAGTCCTGAAGATGTTGTGTTAAGACCAAGTGATATAGTGGTAAGGGCCTTCGATGGTTCAAGAAGAGTGGTACATGGAGAAGTAGACCTCCCGATCAAAGTAGGATCTCAAGTCTTCAACTCTACTTTGTATGTGATGGATATTCGTCCTGCGTATTCTTGTTTGCTTGGGCCCCCCCTGGATCCATGGGGCAGGTGCTGTGACTTCCACCTTGCACCAGAAGTTGAAATATCCGGTAAAAAACAAAATTGTCACTGTCTATGGTGAAGAAGAGTACATGGTGAGCCATGTGAATACTTTCAAATATGTAGAAATGGAGGGTGAGATGGTTGAAACTCCGTGTCAAACATTTGAAGTTGTTCCTTGCTCTGCGCCTGTTCCTCAGTCTGTCCCTGCTCCTGAAAGAGTTCCTATGGTTACTAACATACCTCCTGCAATGGCCTCCCTCAAAGATGCTAAGGCTATGGTTACAAAAGAATCTCAGAAGACTGTTCTTCGTGCTCGTGCTGTTCGTATCACTAATCAAGGGGTCATCAGAGATTAAATCAATGTTGTGGGTGACTGTAATGAAGACTACAACCTGGATGATTGGATCTTTCCTACCATGGGTGATGGGCTCAACAATTGGAAGACTGAAGATGTTATTCCTATCTCCTTTAGTCAGGAGTAAATACTATTACTATGCTTTATTTTAAATTTGTAATTTCGAACAATTAAACTTTTAAGCCTTGTGTCTTGCCCGGGGCACAATGGTATGCTTGTTTCGGGATGTCATTTCATTTGCATACTTCATTCAATAAAATCAATGGACGTTTCTTTTTCGTAAATATTGTGCTCCTTGTCTTTCTTTTATTTTTTATTTCTGTTTTATCAGCTATGTGTTCTTACACACACCCACATCACTAAATACAAATCCTCATTCACTCTGGATCCTGTTGGTAACAGTTCTACTATTGCCAATTATAACTTTGAGAATCCAATCTATCAAGATGAAGATGGAAAGGAGGAAGATTGTGAAGTACCTGTAGAGCTTGCTAGGTTGTTACAACAAGAAGAGAAAGCTATACAGCCACATGAAGAGCCAATCGAAGTTGTGAATCTGGGAACGGAAAAAAACAGGAAAGAAGTCAAGATAGGGGCTGAATTAGAGGATGGTGTTAAGAACAGATTGATCCAGATGTTACGTGATTATGTGGAGATCTTTGCTTGGTCTTATGAAGATATGCCAGGGTTGGATACAGACATTGTGGTTCACCGTTTACCGATAAAAGAAGACTGTCGTCCAAAGAAGCAGAAGGTTCGTCGCATGCATCCTGAAATGTCAGAAAAGATTAAAGCAGAGGTGATGAAACAGTTTGATGCGGGGTTCTTAGTTGTGACTTCTTATCCTCAATGGGTTGAAAATGTGGTACCAGTACCTAAGAAGGATGGTAAGATTACAGAGATCTGAATAAGGCCAGCCCTAAAGATGACTTTCCACTTCCACATATTGATGTTTTGGTAGACAACACTGCTCATCATAAGGTATTCTCTTTCATGGATGGTTTTTATGGTTACAATCAAATCAAGATGGCACCTGAAGATATGGAGAAGACTACATTTGTTACACAGTGGGGCACTTTTTATTATAAGGTGATGCCATTTGGCTTGAAGAACGCCGGGGCAACATATCAGCGTGCTATGGTGGCTCTGTTTCACGATATGATTCATCATGAGATAGAGGTATATGTGGATGATATGATAGCCAGGTCCCAGAATGAAGAACAACACCTTGATCATCTACATAAGCTGTTTGAGAGGTTGAAGAAATACAAGCTAAGATTGAATCCAAACAAGTGTACTTTTGGAGTTAGGTCTGGTAAACTCCTGGGTTTCATTGTCAGTGGAAAAGGTATTGAAGTGGATCCTGCAAAAGTAAAAGCTATACAAGAGATGCCTGTTCCTCGTACTGAGAAGGAAGATAGAGGTTTCTTGGGACGACTAAATTACATTGCAAGGTTTATTTCCCCGCTAACTGCTACCTGTGAGCAATTCTTCAAATTGTTGAAGAAAGATCAGGTAATGGAATGGAATGATGAGTGCTAGACAACCTTTGATGAAATCAAGAGATATCTTCTAGAACCTCCAATCTTGATGCCACCAGTTGATGGAAGACCCTTGATTATGTACTTAACAGTGTTAGACAATTCAATGAGGGTGTGTGTTGGGGCAACATGACGAGTCTGGTTGAAAAGAGCAGGCAATATACTACCTTAGCAAAAAGTTTACCGACTGTGAAACAAGATACTCACTGCTCGAGAAAACTTGCTGCGTTTTGGCATGGGCTGCTCGCCAACTAAGACATTATATGTTGACTCATACTACCTTGTTGATTTCAAAGATGGATCCAATCAAGTACATATTCGAGAAACCTGCTCTCTCCGGACGAATAGCAAGATGGCAAATGATTTTAACAGAATATGATATACAATACACCACTCAAAAGGCCATTAAGGGTATTGTGGTAGCTGATCATTTAGCTCATCAAGCAGTGGATGATTATCAGTCAATGAATTTTGAGTTCCCGGATGAAGACATTATGATTGCTACTAAAGAACCTGGACAATATGACGGACCTGAACAAGGATCCCGATGGACTATGGTTTTCGATGGAGCTTCTAATGCGCTTGGTAATGGAGTTGGTGTTGTGATCATTTCCCCTGAAGGTTGTCATACTCCAATTACTGCAAGACTGTGTTTCTATTGTACCAATAACATGGCTGAATATGAGGCATGTATCATGGGTATCAAAGCTGCCATTGAGATGAAGATTCAGTTCCTAGACGTATATGGAGATTCAGCCCTGGTAGTTAGTCAGATTAAAGGAGATTAGGATACCAAACATGAAAATCTCATTCCTTACATAGAGCATGTGTTATCTTTGATCCCATATTTTGAAGAGATTACATTTGGGCATATTCCACGAGGAAAGAATCAGTTGGCAGATGCATTAGCCACCATGGCATCTATGTTTGAGATTAGTTGGGATGATGAAGCTCCCAAGATCACTATTGACAGATTTGAGAAGCCTACATACTGCAATGAGATTGACACTGAAGGAGGAGAGGGAAAGCCTTGGTTCTATGAAGTGAAGAGATATCTTGAAGGTCAGGAGTTCCCTGAAGGGGCATCTGTCAAAGATAAGAAGTTTCTGAGGAAGTTTTCTGCTAAGTTCTTCTTGAGTAATGGAATTTTGTACAAGCGCAATCATGATTCGACTTTGCTTCGTTGTATGGATAAGAAGGAAGCAACATAGATTATGGAAGACATGCATGACGGGATTTTTGGCACTCATTCTAGTGGTCATACCATGGCAAAAAAGATATTGAGAGCAAGTTACTATTGGTCTACCATGGAAGTTGACTGCTATCAACATTCCAGAACATGTCATAAGTGTCAAATTTATGCTGATAAAGTGCATATACCTCCAGCTCCATTGAATGTGTTGACTGCACCTTGGCCTTTTGCTATGTGGGGCATTGATATGATTGGTGAGATCAAGCCTAATGCTTCTTATGGGCATCGTTTCATCCTGGTTGCCATTGATTACTTTACAAAATGGGTGGAGGCAGCCTCATTTGCATCTGTTACGAAGAATGTTGTGGCTCGATTCATTAAGAATAATCTCATATGTAGGTATGGCATCCCTGAAAGGATTATCACAGATAATGGCTCTAATCTGAATAACACCATGATTACTGATCTCTGCACGCAGTTCAAGGTTAAGCATCACAACTCTTCTCCGTGTCGTCCAAAGATGAATGGGGAAGTAGAGGCCGCCAATAAGAACATTAAGAGGATTCTCCAGAGGATGACTGTTACTTACAAGGATTGGCATGAGATGTTACCATTTGCTCTTCATGGTTATCGTACTACAATACGTACCTCAACAGGGGAAACCCCATTCTCCTTAGTCTATGGTATGGATGTAGTTCTACCCATTGAAGTTCAGATACCCTCCTTAAGAATCATGAAGGATGCAGGCTTGGATGAAGATGAGTGGATTCAGACTCGACTTGACCAGATAAATTTGATTGATGAGAAAATGTTGGCAGCTGTTTGTCACGGTCAGATGTACCAGAAACGGATGATCAAAGCTTTTAATAAGAAGGTTAAGCAAAAGGTATATCAGACTGGAGACTTAGTAATCAAGCGTATCATATTACCACAGGGTGATCCTAGGGGTAAGTGGACTCCTACGTATGAAGGACCATTTATAGTCAAGAGGGTATTCTCGGGAGGTGCCATGATGCTTACTACTATGGATGGTGAATATTTCCCACAACCCGTAAACGCATACATAGTTAAAAAATACTACGCATAAAAAGAGACCTGCTAGGTTGACTGGCCTAGGCAAAAATAAGGGCATCCCGGCGAACCAAAAAGGTTCGGGAAAAAAATTAGGGATATATATAAAAAATGTACACCCGGCAAGTCGAAAACCTGAAAGGGCGGCTTGGGCAAAAAAGGGTATCCCGGTGGATTGAAAACCTGAAAAGGAAATCCAGGCAAAAGTTAGGGATTAAAGCGTATGACTATGTCTCGTTGGATCACTCATGTAACCCCAACCAGTTGTGTTATCTTAATCAAGTTCAAACAGATAAAGATCAATCCAATCACTTCCATCTCAACAGCAAAGGATGAGATACTTGAAGATAATGGCAATAGTGGAATTGAAACTTAATAGGATTATTTCTCACATAGTTGTTTTGTTTTTTACGACGAATTCCTCTTACTAGGACTTCTGTCTCCTTGTACAAACTTGCCTGTGTATAGGCTACTTTCTAAAATAAATAAAATCTCGTATTTGAATCCAGATTTACTTTTACCTTGTTTACCTAAACGAAAACGTCCATTGGTTATGTTTGAATGTATGTATGCTTTTGAATATGATTGATGTTTACCAGAAATGCATAAAATGCAGTAATAGTATTTACTAAGGACGAATGAAGGTAGGAATTCAACAAAGCTTCGCTGGTTCATCCCCACAGAGTAATATTTATAGATACTTCGAGTAACATCTCCACTCGGATTTATGTCCATCTCTTTTATCCTCAGTCAGGATACTCAGGAATTTATTCCTTCATTAAAAGTACGAAGAACAAAGACAGGAGGTTATAAGTACCATACTATCAAACAAGACGGGAACGAAGTCCTCATATTCCTCAGCAACGAACCGAGATTTATTTTCCCTAGCCAACAGTTGTTATACAAAGATATTTAGATACTTCAGGCTGCATGATTCATACATACATCATTTACATCATATCACAGCATACACATCCATAATGCATAAGACATTTACTTAGGTACATCATGCCATACATGCATACATATTGCATAAGCTAACCTTTTCTTTTCAGGATAGTTGCAGGCAGATAAATACTATCAACAACTCAAAACAGTTTAGAGACGATCTATACGAAGATCTAGTACTGATACTTAATTCAGGGATAATCACTACGAAGATTCATTTCTGATAATCAATGCTCAAGTTGTCCCCGGAAGGGTACGTAAATGATCTATATGAAGATCTAGTGCTTGATCCAGGATATTTCCATAGGAGATAATCGTTACGAAGATTTATTTCTGATGGGATAGTGTGTAAATGATCTATACGAAGATCTAAAACTTAATCCAAGAGATTCTTTCAGAAGAAGTTCAGGGATAATCGACACAAAGATTTAATCCTGATTTTCTTTTGTCCTTGGGAAGGTATATAAATGGTCTATACGAAGATCTATTGACCTAATCCGGGATATTTCCAGAAGAGATAATCGCTACGAAGATTTATTTCTAATGGTCTATGCAACAGTTTATCTGTGGGATGGTACATAAATGATTGATACGAAGATCTTGTACTTAGCCCAAGATATTACCAAAAGCAATTCAGAAAAGATCTCCACGAAGATTTGATTCTGATGCTTAAATTAAAGTATGTTCCTAAAGATGGTTCAGAGCCGATCTATACGAAGATCTAAGTACTGACACCTAATGAAGAATATTCTTTTTCCCCAAAGATAATACAGAGACGACCTATACGAAGACCTATTACTGATATCCAGTGACAACATAAAGATACTATCACCTTCTGATATTATGGATGTCATCTATAAGCCCATCTCTAGTTCCTCTGAGTGGCATCTTTAAGCCCACTCCAGCATATACAACCAATCAGCAGTGTTACTTTACGCACCGGCGAGTGCAAATTTTTGGGCTTTTGTGTTCAATCCCCTTCAACCTTCCAAGTCACGAATGGCACACAGGCCAATCTAACTCCTCAGGTTTCATAAAATTCAACAGGGGAAGCTGTTGCACACCAAAAGTTTCCCTCACCTAGACCAATCTAACTCCTCAGGTTTCCCTCCCAAGAGGTTCACAAGGTTCACAATTAGTCAGAAAGTTTGACAATTCCCTCAGACAAAGCATCCTCCTAAGCAATGCATCCTAAACTAGGGTTTTGAGTTTCATCAGGCTAAATGGATTTCCAAGGCTTCAAGTGAGCTTCATAGCATTCTATATGTCTTCAAGAATCCCTATGTCAAGTTTCAAGGCTTTCCCAAAAGGTTTGCTCAGTCAGATGATAAGATAGGCTAAAATTAGTCAAAGTAGTCAAAAAGTCAAACTAAGGTCAACTGTGGTCAAACCAAAGTTAAACTTCATGATTTTTTGCCAACATCGAGTTTATGAAGTAAAATTCATCATTTGATCAAGGGCTGATCATGATTCATCAAGGAGATTTCAGACCATCAAGAATCAGGAGTTTCTAAATTAGGGTTTTCATAGGAAAAGTCAACTGAACTTTGACCAGCCATAACATTCACATACTTCATCAAACATTTCCCATCCAAAGCTCATTTTGAATGAAATTGAATTCTCTACAACTTTGTGTCTCACAAGCCAAGCCTAAAAATGCTTCATTTGGAAGGTATGAGCTAAGACATTATAGGTCATTTCAAAAGTCAACAAAAAGTCAACATCTTCCAAAGGGCATAACTTGAAAATGGTAAAGGATATGGACATGAGACAAAAGGGGTTTGTTATAGGACTCTCTAAGCTTTCCAAAATGTCCAAGAACACCTTCATAGCCTTAAAATTGAGGGATTTGTGTCTTTGCAAAGTTGGGAAATTTTTGAGAGGTTTATTGAGCAAATGGGGTCTTAGAACCAATTCTTTCCACATGAGCTTGCATTTTTATGACCCAATCTATACCATGACATCATGCACGAATAAAATATCATTTATTCAGATTTTTATTAGTTTTTATTTATTTATTTTGATTTTATACATTAAAAATCATTTTAAATCAAAATAAAATATGAAAAACTCAATATTTGATATGATTCTCATTCTAGAAACTCTTAAAGGATATTCAAAGTTGATTGGTATTATCAACATTCGTGCTCACCCAATTTAGAAAGGTTTTATAAGATTTTTGAGGATATTTGAAAGTGGTGAAACTTCATGATCAAGAAACCACCAAAAGCCCACAAATCCACAAAGTTTTAACCTAATTCTATTCACTACATATACACAAACTCAAGACATGTACAAGGGGACGAATTTGCTGCCTCCAAGAGCAAGAACAAAACTTCAAATTTCACAAAAAATCTCATAATCAGATTCTTATTTCCAGGCCATCTCCAAAGCTTTTGAAGGATGAAAATCATTCCTTGAAGATCACTGAATGTTTTTGGATCATAAAATCATCCCTTCATGCATTGAAACATGCTAACCGAATCATTCTTGTTCTTCAAAATATTGTTTTTCGATTTAACCTATTTAGCTAATATAAACTAATTTTGTTGTTTGATTTGTGTTAGTTATGATCTATAGATGGTTTCTGGGCAAAAAAATTGAAGAACCATGGCCTAAACCGAAAGTTGCCATTGTTAGGGTTCTTGGACAAAATTTAGGGTTCTTCGATTTAGCCATTATAAATTAATTCTAAAGCTGTAAATGAACTGTATGATGTTTGTGGATCATGACCATGTGATCAATTTGATGAATCAATACGTATTGATGATGATATGAGATTTGCAGGTTTCGAACGCAGGTAAATTCGCAGGAAGCATCAAAGGAAATTTCGCAGGAAATTTGAATGAAGAAGATGAAGTCTTGGCGCGGAAATTCAACCCTAATATTTGTTTTATCTTATAATGATTTATTGATGGTTATTTGTTGAACGCGCCCCATGTGGCTCAGCTGGTTGGAGTGTTTGTGTGTTATTGCAATGGTCCTGGGTTCGAATCCCCCCTAGGCCATTTTGTTTTTGTGTTTTATTTGATTTTTGCAGGTTTAATACAAAAGGATTAATACCCATCATATATTCACCAAACGCAGTTGGCCTGGTGGCAGTGATGTTGGTCCAAGAGGGTGAAGGCCTTGGGCGTTGATTCGAATCCCAGCCCCAGGTATGTTGCAATTTTTTTCAATTTTTTTTATATTTATTTGTTCATGTATATTATTTAACTTATTTAAATTCTTATAAATCATAAAAATAATTTATAAATAAATATTATAATATTTTCTTATAAAAAACTTTATATTTTCAAAATTATAATTTATTTTCTCCAATTTAAATTGTTTCTATAATATGTTTATATTTATTATTATCATGTATATATTTTTGTAAATAAATTAATTAGGTTTAGGTTAATTTTCAAAACCCTAATTTTCAAAACCCTAATTTTCTTAACCTTAATATTTAACCTAATTAATTTTTTTCTAAACCATAATTAAATCATTAATCATTATTTTAATATGTAAATAGTTTATTATTTGTTTATTATTATTAAAACTTATTTTCTTAATTAATTCCTAAAAACTTTTCTAACATTAATTTTTCTTGCTAAATTTCTTTTATTATTCTAACCTTTATTCTTATTTTATTATTATTACTAATATTTAGTTATTGCTTATTTATTATTATTATATTTATCATTATTATTATTATTTCTCGATTATATTGTAATTGTCCCAAAGCCTTGTAATATTAATAGGTTTATATTTTTGCTTTATTTATTGTAAATATTTTACTACGTGGTTAGTAATTCTAGGGTGTGTATAACATGTTTGTAATTAAAATCAATTTAGAAAAACTAACTTAAATAAAATAAATATTTGAAGATAAACACGCACACACGTAAGTCGATCTTTGATCGCCATCTTGCACTTCCTAGGGTTGCCTCTCAGTTGCCTATTTCAAAAGGTCAAGTAGGGTGTCTTAAGCAAGTCCCTTCATAAATATCATCAAGTCCCTATAATTTTAAAGATCAAGTCCCTTCGAGGTTGCCTACGATAAATGATCTTGTCCATTCGAATAAAAGATGATAAGTCCATACGAATTGCTAAAGACACCTTACAATTGCCTATATCCGGATGTCCCTACACATGTCCCTTATTTACATCCAAGGTAATGACTACCTATTCCTTAATAATAGGGATAGTCTTACCATTTAAAGAACATAAGAACAGTAAAGACTTAATATAGGGTAGGTTTCTCTTAATTACTTGCTCACATTTCAAAAATGCTCTTTACACCACACTTTTCAAACAATTTAAAAAAAACAAGGCTTTGTATACATCCATACGAGGATCATTACAAAGTACTTAGAAAATTTCCAATCACACACTACACTCTTGCAAACAAACAAAGTGAGCTAAGTAACTAAGAGCCCATGGATAACCATGGATATAAAGGGTGCTAACACCTTCCCTTTATATAACCTACCCCCCAAACTCAAGTCTTTTAAAATAGGTCTTTCTTGTTCTTTTATGTCCTTTCCTTTTGGATAAAATAAAATTCGGTGGCGACTCTTGCTATCCGTAACATGACTAAAAGTCAGTTCTCCCACCGTGTTACAACAGCTAACTCATGTTTGAATAGAGGCAGCTGTAAACACCCCAAATTTTCCCTCACTCATATCACACCATGGCTTGTGATCTTTCATTTTTGTTTTAACATAAGTATCACACATCATTTATCATATTTGCTTCACTGCATAAGTTCAAGTTCATCTGCATCTAGGGTTTGTGATCTGAGCAATCCAAGAATCCATCTGAGCCATCCCAAAGGCCTCAAAGATTTCCAAGAGGGCCTATGTGTGTTCTATCATCATATTATGCTCCTCAAAGTTTAAGAGGCCTTAACTCAAAATTTTTGGGCCATTCTTATTTCTAATGTTCTTAATATGTTATAAGGATCATGTGTACCAAGTTTGATGAAGAAATTCATTATGGAAGTCATCTGTTCACTGGGTAACTTCCTGAGCAAGTTAAGTCAAAATCAGTCCATTTGAGGCCCCCAACAATGGGACCAAAGGGGTATTTTCATCAAATTGAAGTTCTATGATCTTTTTTTATCTTAGAAGTGGTTAGAAGTTCACAAGATTGAAGAATTTTGAGCCAATTGCAAACTTGCCATTTTTGGAAATGACTTAAAATGCAAACTTTCCATTTTGGGAAAGTTTTTCAACCTCCTCTTTCATAACCAAAAATGCTTCAAATGAAAAATTCTTGGTCATGAAAGTTGTAGATTGGGTCTTTCCCTTTTCAAAAAGTACAAGAACATGTCTTGATTCGTCATAGAACTCAAGATATGGCCTTTCAAAGTTGGCAAAAATCTTATAATTTCAAGTTTCATGTCAAAGAGGGATTTTGCATTTTGGCATGTTCAAGCATTCTAATGACTTCTAATATGCATAAACACTTCACAATATGTCAAATGAACCTCTAAACATCAGAATTGTGCATTGAACCTAGTGTTTCCATGACTTGAACTTCAAGAAATCACAAAAGAGCCAAAACTCTCAAAATTTGCAAAACATGTGATAACTCTTCATCCAAGCCTTCCAACACATCAAAACCAATCCCATGGCCATCCTTGAACCCAGCTGAGGCCAGACACCCCATAAAATCTCCTCTGACCCGTGCCCATACCTCATAGTACACAATCTTGACTTTTTTTTTGCAAAAACCCCCATACCAATCAGCCTGTGCCCCCACCCACTTTCAGATCAATTCCATTGGCTTAAACAAACATTATGGATCACATTTCATAACACACAAGATCCCATAACACACAAGAGCCTGAATCATCCCACAAGCCAGAATTCACAAAATCCATCAAAACCTTCCTGTTTTCGAATCTCAAGAACCAGCCACTAAAACTTCAAACTTCCTTCACCAATCAACTCAAAAACACCTCAGGATCATTTCCCACCCTTCATCATAGCCTAAAACACCCTCAATCAGAAATACGATTTCTGCATACTCAGAACCAAACACTTCAAAATAGCCATCACAAGCTTGCTCTAAGCTCCTCCTCATCATCAGGGAGTTCATTGGGGGTGGGTTTGAACCAAGAGGGAGGCCAGAAAGCTCAAGAACACAAAACTTCAACTCAGGTAGCTATGATGAACTTTTTTTTCCAGAACTTTCTATTTAAGTTAAAATATGATTCTACATGTTTAGTTGATCATCCTAATATGTTTATTTTTGAAAATGATTGAGAAACCAGGATGTATTGATGTTCTGAAACTTTTTGATCTGAAAATGTTTTGCTTCGATTCTCTCTTTTGATGCATGATAAATGTTTTTTGTGCCTGGATTCTTGTTTGTTAATGTTTGATGAGTGATTCTGGAGCATTTGGGAGCTTGGGGGTGGCCTAGGGAGTGATTTCAGAATTTGGATGGCCGGAGAAGATGACCGGAGCTTGCTCCGGTCACCTGAAAGTAATTAGGGTTAGGATTAGGGCTAATCTCCCCAGTTTGAATCTCAGCCCTTGGATTTAGTTTAGCGCGTGTTTCTGTGGACATGATCATTTCACTTAAACCCTAATTTTAATTAATTAATTAATTTAATTAGTTTAATTAGCCAGTTTAAATGTCAGCCATAGGATTACGCGCGCAATCAACTCCCTCCTTTTCCATTTGAATCTCAACCATCAGATCTGCATACTTCTCATTTAAATCATTTTTATTTCATTTTCTTTGCATTTTCTTTCTCAATTTATTTAAAATAGCAAAAAGCATTCAAAAAAATATTTCTTTTGCATTCTGACTTTAAATATTTTTCTCATTCCAAAAATAATTTTTATTTTATTTTTTGCATTAAAAAAACATTTTTAAAATATTTAAATGTAATTTTTAATTACTTAAAGCATTTTAATTAATTAAAAATACATTTAGGTTTCTAAAAATCACCATAAAAATCATGAATCATCCCAATGCATTTAGAAACATTTTCAAACTCTTCACACAAATTTCTTTTTAGGTTTGATCATAGTTTACCAATTTTCTTTGAATTAAGGGTTATAAAAATCACATTTTTAAACCCTAACTTTGAAAAACCATTTATGCCTAACAAAGAAGAGTTTGAAGTTGATTATTTTTGAATTATTTTACATATTGCATGTAGTTTATAGGTCATTTACCTCATGAATATACCTTGTATTTTCAATTTGATTTGCATTTTTCCCTTTGAACCACCCAAAAACCCTAGAAAACTTAGGAAAATCATAACTTTTGGTAGGTTAGGCTTCTGACCTTCTCCTTTGGGGTGTGACCTAATATGGGATTAGGGTTTGTTTGAGCTTGATTGCAAATTTTTATCATTTCATTTGCTTCTGTTTTACCCATTTGCATCTCACATGTCCATGTAACCCTAATTTCTCATGTTCATTTGCATTCACCTTGCATATGCATCATTACATGAACTTTCCATGACATTTCATGCATTCATATGTCATCTTAGACATCTTAAGACATGTTAGAACCTTTCTTGATCATTTCTTCATCCATTTACCCTGTTTAGCATTCATTTCATTTCATGAACTTTCATGTGTTTTCAAACTTCAAAGCATGCTTCCTTTGCATTTCATCTTTGTATGATCACCCATATGAATTTTGTATGACTTTTCATCATCTCACATGACATTTACACAACATAAGCACTTCTGACTTTGATCATTTCATCTCATTTCACTTCATTTCTTCATGCTTTATACTTTATGCATTCATACTAACACTTTCAGGTTTGGTAAGTTATTTTGGGAGGTGGATTTGCTTTGACCTCTCACATCTTCTTATCTCTTTAATTTTCATTTTACATGTCTTTAAAGTGAACTTGATTCACTTATGTTCCATCTCTCTCACTTTATTTCTTTAAGTTACTTATCTTCTTCAATGAAGTAAGTAACTTATTCTTCTTTCTCTTCCTCCTTTCATATGCTTCTTCCATTGGAGGCTTCCTTGAAGATCTTTCTTAAGCCTCACAAACCATAGGATCTCCAAGCATGATAATAATTAGGGTTGTGATTAGTCCCCTTTTGCTTTTTACCTTTGAGTCTCTTTGAGTCTCTCTCCTCATCTCAATAATCAGAGACTAAACTCTTAAAGTTTTAGGACTTTGGAATTAGGGTTATGCCTGCATCCTTCTCTTAGGATGGAGTGTATAACTTTAATCCTAAGTGTTAAACCTTTAATTTGTTTAAACCTCTTAATCAAATCATCTAATAATCACTAAGAGTTTATCTTGTAACTTGGGCCTTACATTAGGGTTCTAACTCTTCCTTATGGTTAAGAGGGACTAACCCTAGTGTTTAATGGACAAGTCCCCCTCAAGTTGTCTTACAAATCATAAAATCCACTTCTTAATCTCAACCTTTAATTAAAATCCATTTAATAAAGGCTTGTTATATAATGAATTTAATCCCTAACCATGGATTAAGTTGAGGTATCTTCCTCAGCTTAAGTGTTCTCATCTATTATCCTTCTATTAGGATGGTGTAATGAGTTCACTAATCTGTGATTAGAGATTAAAATCATTACTTAACACTAAACAAAAACCCAAAAAAAATCTAAATAATCACAAGTAGGTTAATGATCTTAATCCAACATCATCATGGTAATTAAGTTGAGGTGCTTATCTCATACTTAAGTAGGTTCATTATCCCTAATCAGGGAGGATATAATGAGTTTACAAGCCCTTGATTTAGGCTTAAGCTCATTAACTTATGCAAAACACCAAAAATAATATCAAAACTGAAAACACAAAAACAAACAATAATCGTGTCCTCCGGGGTTCTTTTCTCATCACACTCATTCTACAAACGAGAACTTGCTTCTTCCGTTTGATGCAAGACAGTTAGCACTCGAGCCAGACGAGTCATACACCTGAGCATAGACAAGCAAGTAGTTCACAGTCAATTTATCTTTCAGTCTCTTTGAGTCGAACTACGGTGTTCTGACTTCCTCATTGCACGAGAGGATATGTAGGCATAACTTAATTGTTATCAAACAAAAGTCTCTGTGTCTTCCCCCTCTTTCAACATTCTCTTTTAAGCCTCAATCCTGAGCATTTCACATCCTTTTGCACTAACACCTTTACATTCATTCTTAGCTTTTGCACACAGATAGCATATACACTACCCCTTTAAACACAATTTTGTAAGCGTGGATCCCGTCGGGTACGACAGACAATCTGGGTGCTAATACCTTCCCAGGTTGTAACCAACCATCTTTCTCAGTTTCTCTGGTTCACAACCGTCTTATCCATCTTTTTTCTAGGTTTATGCAACATTACCTTTCCTTCAGGATAAAAATGCCTAGCTGGAGACTCTATTCACTTCACCTTCATTTTCTCTTTTCACCGACCGTTCGCGTCTGCACCTTGTGGGACCTAGTGTGTTTTCGGGGGAGTGACAACTACCAATGATGTTCATACCACCTACAATACTACCATAACCGTTCCTGATGCTATTTACGCATTGCATGTCGAAGTAGGTGATCTCCGTACTGAAATAGAATCACTCATAGTTGATTACATTCAGTTTGTGGATGTCGTGAATGAGCAGTTCAATCACCTTTATCAGATGTTGTTTTTTGTCAGCAATTTTATTGACTCTTTAGTCGGGCGACACGGTGGATGAATTTCCGTATTGTTAATATTTTCCATGTTTTCCCTAGGATAGTTTGAATTCCATGTATTTTCTTTCCCTTTCTTGTTTTGTGAGCATTAACTAAGTGTTTTTTCGTCGGTATACCGACGTGTATTTGTAACAAACCTTTTTCTTTCAAAGTTAAGCAATTTCCATTTTTCTTTAATTGTGTTTGTGTTCTTACCTTATTTTTATCCCATCTCATCGAAAACAAAACAAACAAAAAAAATAAAAAAAAATGATAAAAACAAGAAAAATGATAACTAGAGGCATAACCCTCTACTCTGAGGTTACTGGCTACACATTAGGTCAATGGCGTTCGCCATTGCCTAATGACATTCACCATTTACCTACAGAGACAGAGGAACACGCGTGTTATAACGCTGCCCCTTTCTAATTCCTTTAATTTTTCCCTTCTATTTTTCTTTTACACCTTTTTGAATTCTTCTACCACCCAACCACCCTCATAAAACCCATTAACTTCTCCTTAACCATCCCAACCACTTAGATTCTATTTCCTATTCTATATAAACTCCTTTTCATAACCAATTCTCATCACCACAAAATCTCATTATCCACCATAATCCACTTCTGAATTGTTCTCTATTTTTCTCTCAAAATTCATTATGGAAGCAAACCAAGAAGTTGATTACATGGGCATTGAGTTCCCGGAAGGAGAAAACGGTGCAAACATGTGTGAGGATTATCACCGCATATCAAAGAGAGATATTGAAGCAACTAGGTACCCTGACCCAGAAGCGCTTCGTACTTTGGGTCTCATGTCGAGCGTCGCTTGGATGCTGAGGAACTTAGGTATGACTCATTTCTGTACTTTTTGCAATGTTAATTCCACTAGGTTTACTTATGAGTTTCTTAGTTCACTTTGATATGTGCATGATATTTTCTGTAATTCCGGAACCATACACTTTAGGTTGCTTAACCGTGACTTTTCACTTACCCATGAGAGAATTAGGGAGATTTTTGAATTTCCATCGGTTGCCGGAGCCGCAACCATTGCACCCTTAGAGGTGAGTGGCAAGGCAATACCTTCCAATTTTGGAGTGACATCACTGGTCTAACCACTGATAAGTGGGAAGGTCTTAAGGCCACCTCAATTCAAAACCCGACCATTATAGTTCTTCACAAAATCCTTGCTTCCACCATCTTTGGACGTAAGAAAACTAGTAATGTGAATTCCAAAGACTTGTACTTCCTTCATTGTGCTCTGAACCAGACCCCTGTAGACCCTGTACCATTTTTCCTTGCCCACCTGATTAGTGTGTCTAACAGAGTCAGATGACCCATTTTCATAGGTAACATAGTCACCACCATAGTTGAGGCCCTTAACCTTGAGTATATAGTGGATGCGAATGGTTTTGAGAGTATCTTTGCTGACCTAGATTACTAGAAGAGTACGCGGCTTATCAAAGCTTTGTTTCATTTATTACAGGTTATTAATTTTTTCTTTCTTTAATTTCCTATGTATTTACTTTACTACGAATTTTGTATGTTTATGTTCATGTTTATAAGCCCTTTTTCATAAAAACTCTTATAACAGAGTTTTATTAAAATCAAATCAATATGTATGTTTCTAAACTGATTAACCTAAATATGTTAACATTAAAATCAACTATGTTAGGCTAGAATTGTATGAGCCCGTAGTTTGAAGACCGTCGTCTCGACGGGACTCCGTAGGATAACCGATATACTTTAAATGCTTGAAATTCTGGTGTTCTAAGTTTAATTTAGGAAGTCTAGTCGCGACGACGAGAGGTTGCTTACCAACATTTAGTCACGACAATGAGAGATACACTAAGACGAGTCCAACAGAGCGAAAGTTTGAGGTACACGTCAGATAGTAGGCATAGGATACTAGAACCTAAACACAACGAGAGCGCTTTAGGTATTTATTTTCGATCTTATCCATCTTCAAAAATACGCCCTTGTAAACACCCCAAATTTTCCATCACCCATTCACACCATGGCTTGTGATCATTTCATAGGCATAAACTCAATCATAACATCTCATATTACATTTTTGATTCACTGCATAGATTTTGAGTCATCTGCATCTAGGGTTTGTGATCTGAGCAATCCAAGAGCTTCTTGAGCCACTCCAAAGGCCATAAATCAATTCAAAGGGGTCCATGTGTGTTCAAATAGCATATTACATCCTCTCAAAGTCAAAAATGTCAAGGAATCACAAGAACTGGGATTGGCGTGGAAGCAGAGCCAGGTTTGACTGCACAGTTGACCTAAAATTAGGGTTTTGGTTTCAGAGGCCATAACTCCAAATTTTTTGGTCATTCTTGTTTCTATTAGTCTCTATATGGTATAGGGAGTATGCATATCAATTTTCATGAAGAAATTCCATGGGGAAGTCATCTGATCAAAGGTTGACTTTCTGGGCAAGTCAGTGTAAAATCAGGGCATTTGAGGCCCCCAATGACCCAACCAAAGGGTGTTCTTCATCATTTTGATTGTATATGATCTTTATTTGATCATGGAAGATGTTAGAAGTTCAAAAAATTGAAGAATTTCAAGTCTTTTGCAAAGTTGACTTTTTGGACAAGTTTGACTTTTAATGAAATTGTCATTTTAGGCAACTTTTTCAACCTTTACTTTTTGATTCAAAAAAGCTTCAAATGGAAAAACTTTGGTCATGAAAGTTGTAGAATAGATCTTTCCCTTTTCAAAAAGTACAAGAACATGACCTAATTCATTTTGATCAAAAGTTATGGCTTGTCAAAGTTGGCTAAAATCACAAAATTTCAAAGTTTCTACCAAAGAGGTATTTTGCAAAATGACTTGATCAAGTGTTCTAGAGCTATCAAATGGACTTCTAATCCACACAACATGATCACACAACATTTAAAGTTCAGAATGCACCCAAGGAATCACATGTTTTATGGCCCATGGATCAAGTTTCTTTCATAAGAACCAAAGGCAAGGCAAGTTGCAAAACTCATAATAGCTTCTCATCCACTTGCTGGCTAGTTTGCTGATCAATCCTAGGCCCTTCCTCACATCATGCTGCGCAGCACACCCTCCTTGTACTTAGCTAGAAAGTAGCCCATGCCTTCTTACACCAACTTTGACATTTTTGCAAAAGCACCCATACCAATCAATAAAGCACATGTCACTTCTTCTGACCAATGGGGATTGTTTATACAAATCAAATGCAAGCCAAACATAACAAGAGGCAAGCCTGAAACACTACACAACTCATCATTCTCATTTTCACCCTCTTGAGCAAAAGCTTTCGAAACTCTCAGCACAAGCCTCAAACACACAAACCAACTTCATAAACCATCTCACCATGCTTCACTGAACACAAACCAACCTTCAAAACAGCCTGAAAGCCATTGAATCAAAAACACGATCACCACCTGCCATTAAACAGAACTTCTGCAAACTCTCAAACCAGCCAAAATAAATTTGTTCCAAGCCTTTCAGAAGCACAAGGGAAGTCATAGGAGTGGTTTTGCACAAGAGAAGGGGTCAGAAAGTTCCAAACTGAAAAGCTTCAAACTCAGGTAGCTTCATGAACTTTTTTTCCAGAACGTGTATTTTAAGTTTCTAAATGAATTTGCATGCTTCCATGATCATGAATATGTGCTTACTTTTGAAAATGGTTGAGAAACCAGGATGTATGAATGCTCTGAAACTTTTTGCCCTAAAACTATTTTGATTCGATTTGGCTGATTTATGAATGAAAAATGATGTTTGATTGAGGGGTTTGATTCGTTTTTGAGTGGGGATGATTTCTGGGTAGTTAGATTTTGTTTTAGATGCGTGTAGAGAGAGCTGGAGATTTGAGCTTGCCGGAGAAGATGACCGGAACACTGTTCCGGTCACCTGAGAGTGATTAGGGCATGTATTAGGGTTTAATCTGTAATTAGTGAAATTTGAATTTGGGCCGTCCAGATGCGCGTCAGATCCACTCCCGCGCGTGTGAGTTTGAATCTGGACCCTTAGATGTGTTGACTTTTCTTTTTTCAGCATTAATTCAGTTTTATTTTCATTTAAATTCATTTGTTTTCTTCATTTTATTTAAAATAGTAAAACACTTTGAAAAATTCTGAAATTTTTTGTCAAAGCTTTTATTAATTTTCAGAAACCAAAAACATTTTTATTTTTATTTTTTGCATTTAAAAATATTTTTTAAATATTTAAAAGTTTATTTTTAATTAATTAATGAGAATTAATTAATTAAAAATACTTTTAGGTATTTAAAAATCACCAAAAAATTCATGAAACATTTAAAAACATTTAGAAACATTGTCCAACCCTCAAACCAAATTTCTTTTTTGATCTTGATGCATTTTGATAGTTTTCCATGGAATTAATTCATTTTCAAAGCATTATTTTGATCCAAACTTCAAAAAATCATTCCTGCCTAACCATTGAGAGTTGGACTTTGATTCTTTCTGCATTGTGT
Source organism: Lathyrus aphaca (assembly GCA_963966055.1). Taxonomy (NCBI): domain Eukaryota; kingdom Viridiplantae; phylum Streptophyta; class Magnoliopsida; order Fabales; family Fabaceae; genus Lathyrus; species Lathyrus aphaca. The sequence continues at coordinate 373,541,704 of OZ014519.1, read as the reverse complement.
TGTGCATATCATGTAGTTTGTGAGATTAAATTGGCATGAATTGATCTTGCATTTTCCATTTGTTTGACATTTTTCGTGTTAAGGTACCCAAAAACCCTAGAAATTTTAGGAAATTCATAACTCTAATTAGGTTAAGAGTTGGAACCTCTCCTTTGGGCAGTGAGATAGTATAGGTTTAGGGTTCCTTTGAATGCATTTTCAATTTTTTATCTTGATGTTTGCTTCTGATTTTGGTTTTTGTTTGATGCTTTGATCATAAACCCTAATTTGGGCTTCCATATGCATCCATCTTGCATTTGCTTGCATACCATGACTTGCCATAGCATTTTGTGCATCCATTTGATTCATTTGACATCTTAAGACATATTGAAAGCATGTTTGATCATTGCATCTTGCATTTTCCATGTTGTATGCCATATGCATTTCATAACTTTTCATGTATGATCATGGTTCTTAACTTGTTTCATTTGCATCCATAAGTTTGTATGATCATCCCCATGTCTTGTTACATGTTTGTAGCATCTCATAGCATCATTATCATCTCATATATGCTTCTGGTTTGGATTTACATCATATCATTTCATTTCATTTTGCATTGCATTGCATCCCTTTCATTAACTTTTCAGGTGGTAAGTAACTTTGAGAAGTGAATTTGCCTTCACTTCTCACAACTTCTCTTCATCTCTTTTATGCATCCATGCTGCATTTTGTTATGTGTTTGAGATTGAGCTTGCTCTTTCTTCTTCTTCTTACTTTCTTTCCTCAAGTGACTTGACTTCTTCAATGAAGCAAGTTACTTTGCTTCTCTTGCTCCTTCCATCTGCTTCTTGGTGGTTCCTCTGAAGACTTCTCTTGTAAACCTCACAAACCTTAGGAACAACCAAGCATGACAATGATTAGGGTTTTGATTAGTCTCCCCACTTAGTTTTTACCTTTGTGTCATCTTTTGAGTCTTCTCTTCTCACCTCATAATCAGGGACTAAACCCTAAAGGCTTTAAGGCTTTGTGATTAAGCTTATGCCTGCATCCTTCTATTAGGATGGAGTGTATAACTTTAATCCTAAGTGTTAAACCCTTAATGTGTTTAAATCTCTTAATCAATTCACTTAATAATCATCAAGACATTACACTTGTAACTTGGGCCTTGCATTAGGGTTCTAATTCTTCCTTAATTGGTTAAGAAGGACTAACCCTAGTATTAATGGACAAGTCCTCCTCAAGTTGTCTTACAAACCCTGAAAATCACTTCATCATCATATCATTAAATAAAATCCACTTAACCAAAGGCTTTGTTTTGTCATAGGTTTAATCCCTAATCATGGATTAAGTTGAGGAGCCTTCCTCAGCTTAAACACTCTCATCTATTATCCTTCTATTAGGATGGTGTAATGAGCCTGTTTAATCCTTGATTATGGCTTAATCTCATTACTCAACACTAAACAAAAACACCAAAAACATCTAAATAATCTCAAGTAGGTTAATGATCTTAATCCTACACCATGGTGATTAAGTGTGAGAAGCTGACTTCACACTTAAGGTACTCTCATTACCCCTAATCAGAGGGAAGATGTGATGAGTTTACTAACCCATTGGTTAGGCTTAAGCTCATCAACTTATGACAAATACCAAAAAGCAATAAAAGACTGAAAACCTCAAAAACAAACAATAATCGTCCCCTTCAGGATTCTTTTCTCATCATCTTCACTCATAAACGAGAACTTGCTTCTTCCGTCTAATGCAAGACAGTTTGCACCTGAGCCAGACAGGTCATACACTTGAGCATAGACAAGCAAGCAGTTCACAAGTCAATTTATCTTTCAGTCTCTTTGGGTCGAACTACGGTGTTCTGACTTCCTCATTGCACGAGAGGATACGTAGGCATAACTTAACGGTTATCGAACAAAAGTCTCTATACATTCCCCCTCTTTCCAGCACCATTCTTTTATCCTCATGGTTTTGAGCATTTCACTCCTGTTCTTACACTGACACTTCATTTATACACTCCACACTTATTTTTTCACTGACACCTGTACATCCTTTTCCAGCTCTTTATACACAAATTGCACTGACACTACCCCTTTAAAACACAAATCTTTTAAGCGTGGATCCCGTCGAGTACGGCGGACAATCTGGGTGCTAATACCTTCCCAGGTTGTAACCAACCCCCTTTCTCAGTCTCTCTGGTTCGACACCGTCTTATCCATATCTTTCTAGGTCTATGCAGCATTACCTTTCCTCTGGGATAAAAATGCCTAGATGGCGACTCTATTCATTCCCTGTGAGTTCACTCCTGTGTGTTCTCGCATCTCCTTTCGCCGACCGTTCGCGTTTGTACCTTTATCTGGGCCTGTCCCATTTATCGGGAGCGACAACTTGGCGACTCTGCCGGGGAACCTTATACTGTAACCAGGGCTTCTGGTTCTTTTTGTGGGTTCCTCCTAGCGTTTGTTTGAGTTGTGTTTACGGGGGTGTTGTGTGCTATCTGTGCTTGTATTTGTATTTATTTTTGCTTTATGTACAGTTGTTTTATTGCTTTCTTTATAGCTTTACATATATCATACTGTCATACTGTGCTGGCTGGATCTGTTTTGTTGCTTTGGTGGGTGGGGTTCTACTGAGAGTTGAGGTCCTACACCTGGGACCTGAGTGACACCTAGGCTAGAGTGGTTCATGTTCTTTCCCATTCCATTTCGGTCTGGTGCGGGAATATGAAACACGGTTCAAATATGGGTTTCTTCTTGAGAACTCTGTGCTACAGATTTCCTGTAGTGCTAGGGCTATCTGGGAAGCCTGCTAAGTCTAGATGACCTTTAGTATTGACCTTCAGAAACTGAGGTGAATTAGAGGAGGATCTTTTATGGTTATTGTAAACACTGTACCTCCGGGTTGGAAGTGTTTACACTTCTCATAACTGATCCAAGTCTGAGGATCCTTGTTTTAGAACATCACCTGTGAGGGGGTTGGGCTATTTACAGGTTTGCAGGTACCCTTGACCTCAACATACCCTGTTATTTTGTTTTGATTAAGAGTACTCCATGTTGGAACAGTTCTTGTGATTTTTAACCCTGGACATGTGACTCTTTATTTGAGTCCCCCCACCTTGGTTACTGGACTTATGAACCTCCATCTGGATTTCTTGAACAATACTTGGACTTATATCAGAGCACTTGATCAGATCCAGCTCAGTCACAAACCCTTGCATATCATTTGCATACATCCACATTGCATCATTTTAACATGTGTTTATTTGTTTTTCAGGGTATCCATCATACATTTTGGCTTGGTTTTGACCCCTTCTTCAGCATAGACCTATTTTCATCAGTGCTTGCTTCAGTTATCAGCTACCTGCTTCAGTCACCTACATCACTAGTCTCAGCCTGTCAGTGGCCCATCTTCAGTGTTATTCTCAGCATCTGACTCTGCTCTTCTTCAGCAATATGGCACCTAAGAAGAGTAACATCTCCTATCATTTCTTTGAGCCAGAATTGGCTAGCATCAGAAAGATTCAGACCCTAATTACTCCAGACCATATACCACTATTCAGAGAATATTATGGAGGGATCCTTGATGTGGTTATGGATTTGGACCCTTCACAGAGGAGCTTGATTCATACTTGCCTGCAGTTCTATGATCCCCCTCTGAGTTGCTTCACCTTCCAGAATTTTCAGATGGGACCCTTGTTGGAAGAGTATTCATCACTGATTGGTGTACCTATCAGGGGTGGAGTCCCCTTCAACCCTGAGATGGCTTTCCCTAGTAATGAAGAGGTGGCAAAAGCTTTGTATCTGGAACCAGTTCTGATTGGGCAAAGTATGACTACCAAAGCTGGAGTCTCTGGTTTTTATCTGGATTTCTTGACCTCTCAGGCTATTCTGAAGGCCTCCTTGGGGGAGTGGAAGGCAGTCTGTGCTTTGTTGGCCCTTAGCATATATGGGATCATACTTTTTGCAGATGAGCCTAAATTTGTTAGCAAGAATGCAATCCATCTTTTCATCCTGAGGAACCCAGTACCCACCTTACTGGGAGATCTTTACTACTCTGTTCACCAAAGGAATGAGAAGCAAAGGGGAAGATTAGTGAGATGCTGTGCTCCTTTGTTCCATACTTGGCTGCTCAAACATTTGCCAAAGACTGATGCATTCTTGAACCCTCACCAGCAGAAAAACTGGGCTAGGAGGCTTGTTGCTCTAACCTCAGATGATATCAGGTGGTGTACTCAGAGTACTAAGGGCAGAGACATCATTACCAGTTGTGGGCAATTTCCCAATGTGCCTCTGATAGGATTGAAGGGTTGCATCAACTACAACCCTCTGCTATTCAAAAGACAACTAGGCTATGCATTAGTCCACCCTCCTAAGGTACAGGATCTGGCAGAGACCCTTTATTGTGAGATCAAGCCTAATCTGGCTATTGTCAGGCAGGCATCCTGGGCCTGGGACAATATGCAGACTAAGGGGGTAACCATTCTTGGAAGATGCAATAATGTGGCCTCAGCTCAGTACTATGAGTGGTCCCACGCCCGGGCCCAAATTACTAGAATGCCCTTCACTATTGAAGATGTGCCCGGACCTTCCACAACACCACCTCCAGCAACTGTCAGCTTAGAGGAGTTTGAGAAATTGAAAGAAAGAAATGAGAATCTGACTCAGGCTCTACAGAAGACCCTCTGGGAGAGGAGTGATGGACGCTTGGACATTGAAAGGCTAGAAAAGCTAAAGGTGGAGCATCTGGCCAAAATTGAGAAGTCAGAGGATTACATTAAGAAGTCTAGGGCTGGAGAACAGATCTTGAAGAATGCCTGCAAAGAGGCCCAATTCCAGAGAGCTAGGACTGATTTGTATCTAAAGGAGAGTCAGGCTAGGTGGGTCAGGATCACCGAAGCCCGTACTCAGGAGGATAAGAGGACTCAGGATAAGATTGAGCAGCTGGAAGCTAGTGCAAAAGAGCAATAGGAAGCCCTGGCAGCAGCCCAGAGAGAGATCTCAGAATTGAAGATTAGAGCTGGTGTAAAGAGGTCAAAGGACCAGAGTCAGCACAAGAGGCTAACTGCAGCTGTTACTACCAGGAATCTCCTTATCAGGAATCTTACGAAGCGTCCAGCTGATCCTGTGACTGAAGCACTTCTAAAGGAAGTTCAGGAGGATGAGTTTGGTCTTGGTGTTTGACTTTTGCTTGTTGTTGCTTTCATTTCATGTACTTTTCCTTATGTTGTATTTTTGACCCCTCAGAGGGCATGTATTGTAAAAAACAAACTATGTACCATTTACTTGTTGTAATATATGCGTTGTTTTGTTTTATCTAAGTTCTTTCAAAGCAACATCACAAGCATCTTCTTCAAGGGTCTGGAAAGGTCAAAACCAAGTGCCAAGCCGGATACCTTGGATACAAATAAGCATACTGCATTGCATACAAACCTTTTGTTTTGTTTTGCAGGTTTTTGTTTTATTGTTACTAACTCTGTTGTGATCTCAGGAACTATTGCTCGACGTCGGGTGTTTCCACTCAACCGTCCACACAGATATCCAACCCGCAACAACCTTCCGAGTATACAAATGGACCAAGTACAGCAGGACCTTACAGAGGTCAGGACTCAAATGGCCAATGAAAGGCTAGAAATGAGGAATCAGATGACACAGTTTATGGAGGTGATGAATAATATGGCTCAAAGCCAAGAGAGGTTAAGAGCACTGGTAGAGGGGAGGAATCAGGAAGACCCTCATCTAGGGACTGCTGGGACAAGAAATAATGAGAGAGTCCAACCTCATGTTAATCCCCCAGTCTATGGACCCCACCTGCATCCAGAGATCAACATCCATGTTAATGTGCAAGGGACTGCCACTGCAGGTAGAGTGCTGCAAGAAGACCCTCAGGAAGATCAATTTACAGTGATGGGAGCTGGGGAGGAAGCCTATGACAGAAGGCTAGATGAGATTGCTGAGAAACTAAGATCCCTGGAGTCCCAGAATTCTTTGGGCTTTGATGTTATGGACATGGGTTTAGTGGACGGGGTCAGGATTCCCCACAAATTTAAACCACCGTGCTTTGAGAAGTACAACGGAACATCCTGTCCCCGAACCCATCTACAATCCTTTTTGGGGAGGCTGAAGGCATATACCATGGACGAAAAGCTATGGATGTTTTATTTTGAAGATAGCTTAACAGGAGCTTCAAGGGAATGGTACTCTCACCTGACTAGAGCAACCATTAGATGCTGGAAGGACCTGGCTGAGGCCTTTATCAGAAAGTATCAGTACAACTTAAATATGGCTCCCAACAGGACCCTCCTGATGGGAATGTCACAATCATCCAGGGAAAGCTTCCGGGAGTACGCTCAAAGGTGGAGACAGCTTGCTGCTGCTGTCCAGCCACCCATGTCAGAGAGAGAGATGGCTGATATGTTTATGAACACCCTCCAAGGAACATACATTGACAGGCTAGCTGCCTTTTCTTCCACTAGCTTTGCTGATGTAGTCATAGCCGGGGAAAGAATCTAAAGCCTATTAAAGATGGGCAAAATTTCTGACAACGGTGCTAGCTCATCCAGCAACCCAAGAAAGCCTTTTGGGGGCCCAAGAAGAACTGGTGAAACCAATGCTATCCATACCAGCAGGGGCAGACCCCAATATGTTCATAGGTCTGTGGTAGCAGTCACCATTCCCGCTCCAATTCATCCACAACCAGTTTATCAACCACAACAACAAAATTACCAACAACAAACTCAGTATCCTCCTCAGAGAAATTATAACAACAACACCAACAACAACAATCAGCAAAGACCATTTCAACAGAGACCTTCTCAGGCCAATAGGGTGATCGATCCGATCCCTATGCCCTATGCCACATTACTGCCACAACTCCTGAAACTCAACCTAGTTGAGCTAAGGACGTTGGCACCTCCAGATCCTGCCAGTCTACCCAGAAATTATGACGCCATCGCCAGATGTGCTTTTCATTCAAATGCACCTGGCCATAGTACAGAGAAGTGCAGAGCTTTGCACATGAAAGTACAAGACTTGGTAGATTCCAAGGCTCTAAACTTCGCACCACCACCAAATGTTAACAAGAACCCTATGCCACACCATGGTGGACCCAGAATCAATGCTATTGAAGAAGACAAGCCGTCTTACTTGATAACCAGTGTGGGTCAGATCCGGACACCCTTGGTGGAGATTAAAGCTCAACTCCTTGAATGTCAAATATTCCCGGGATGTGAGCTAGGGTGTGCTTATTGCAACATTTCAGTGAATGGTTGTGATAACTTGAGGGATGGCATAGATAGTCTCATCCAGAGTGGCCTGCTTCAAATCACTACATCAGTACCTACCAATCCAGCAATCTCCTTAACCACAGTTCCAGAATCGTCTACAACTGCAACAACCATTGTTCCAAACAACTTTTCAGTTTCATCAACAAATGCTTCATCTGTTACTTCAACGGACCAAACATCAACAAACATCCCTTCTACAACTTCAGCACCCCTTCATTCAGAATCTCCTACAACAACAACACCCATCCTTCCAACAATGTCTCCTGCAACTTCAACAGAAAGCGTCTCAACAGTTACAATTTATTATGATCCTGCAAATGATTCTGCTTACAACTCACAAAATGCCACTCCTACCAGAGCACCAGTCACAATATACTATGATCCACAGACTATCATGGTCCCTTCTGCAGCTGCCATCAGTCCAGTCACTGTCACAGTGCCTGGGCCAGTACCTTATGAAAGCAATAATGCCATCCCTTGGCATTACGACTCTGATCTATACTGCGAAGGACAAAAAATCACTTTCGAATCATCAACTTCTTCACCACAAATAGACAATGTGGGTGGAGGCGGAGGCTTCACTCGAAGCGGACGTCTCTTTGCCCCGCAAATTCAAAGACCCACTGCTGAAGCAGAAGCTGCTGCCAAGGCAAAAGGGAAGAGCATGGTGCAAGAAGAACAAATTGTTAAAGAAGCTTTGAAAACACCTTTTGATCAGGAAGTTGATGAATTCATGAGAATCATCAAGAAAAGTGATTACAAGATAGTGGACCAGCTTCACCAGACGCCTTCCAAGATCTCCATTCTATCATTGCTTATGTGCTCCGAGGCTCATCGGAACGCACTGCTCAAAGTCTTGAACGCAGCTTATGTGCCAGAAGAGATCACGGTCAATCAGTTGGAAGATGTGGTTGGAAATGTTAATGCTAGTAATGGACTAGGATTCACCAATACTGATTTGACTACGGAAGGCCGCAATCACAACAAGGCTTTGCACATTACCATGGAATGTAAAAGTGTAGTTCTTTCCCATGTGCTGGTAGACACAGGATCATCCCTCAATGTCTTACCTAAAAAGGCCCTTGTGAAGCTGGAATATGAAGGATTGGCATTACGTCCCAGTAACTTGGTGGTGAGAGCCTTTGACGGTTCTAAGAGATCAGTTCTGGGAGAAATTGAGTTGCCTATAACGATTGGCCCACAAACTTTCAAAACGACCTTCTACGTGATGGACATTCAGCCTGCCTACAGCTGTTTGTTGGGTAGACCATGGATTCATGCCGCTGGCGCAGTTACGTCTACCCTTCACCAGAAGTTAAAATTCGAGTGGGAGGGCCAAGTCGTTACTATTTGTGGAGAGGAGGATATTTTTGTTAGCCATCTGGCTACATACAAATACATTGAGATGGATGGGGAGATCCACGAGACCATGAGCCAGGGGTTTGAGGCCCTGAATGTTAATGAAACATCTGTTGTGCTTGGGATTTCCATGACATCCTACCAGCAAGCCCGGAAGGTTGTGGAAGAAGGGAACGCTCAAGGCTGGGGCAAACTGTTGCCTGTGGAGAAGAAAGAAGATAGATTTGGGTTGGGTTACAAACCAACTCAACAAGATCAAGCAGAGGCTGCTAAGAAGCCCAACTTTGTTAGTGGGGGGATGCTCACCCCCGATGCTGTCAACAACTTGGAAGATGAGTCGGAAGATGAACGCAACCTGGAAAGCTGGATTCGTCCAAGGATCCCGGGGAGCCGTGTCTCAAACTGGTCTTCCCAGGAAATTATAAGGGTTACTCCTGCAGAGTAATTATTATTTCCTGTATATTTTAAGCATGCATCAAGTCTTGCATCTTGCCCAAGATGACAAGACTCATTTTGTAATCGGGCCATCTGTAATTTTTGTGCAACAAGATTAATCAATGAAATATCAGACATCTTTTGCAAATGAGTCTTTTTCTTTTCTGCTCACTGTTTTTCCATTTTTCTTTTTGTACAAAAAATTAAATGGCAATGTTTTCAAAATGACAACTTTATTTCACTTTTCTAAACAAGATTAAAATCAAACACTAAAATGAACAAACTGAACCCTTGCAGAGAGTGCCTTCCAGACCGCACCGACAACAACACGGCTATGACTTCGTATGACTTTGACAATCCGATCAATCAAGCTGATGAAGGGGTTGAAGAAGACTACGAGCTTCCTGAAGAGCTAGCTAGATTGTTGAGACAAGAGGAGAAGGTTATCACTCCTCATCAGGAGGAGGTCGAAACGATTAATCTTGGTACAGATGAAGATGTGAAAGAAGTTAAAATCGGGGCCTGCTTACAAGACTCGGTGAAGAAACAACTGATTGACCTGCTTCAGGAATATGTGGATGTGTTTGTTTGGTCTTACCAGGATATGCCAGGTTTAGACACTGACATTGTTATGCACAAGCTGCCTTTAAGAGAAGAATGCCCGTCGGTTAAACAGAAACTGCGCCGTACTCGCCCAGACATGGCAATGAAAATCAAAGAAGAGGTACAAAAGCAATGGGACGCCGGATTCCTTGCCGTAACTAGCTATCCTCCGTGGGTTGCTAATATAGTACCTGTGCCTAAGAAAGACGACAAAGTAAGGATGTGTGTTGACTACCGGGATTTGAACAGAGCCAACCCGAAGGATGATTTCCCATTACCTCACATTGATGTATTGGTTGATAATACGGCTCAGTTCTCGGTATTCTCCTTCATGGACGGATTTTCAGGATACAATCAGATCAAAATGTCACCTGAAGACATGGAGAAGACAACCTTCATCACTCCCTGGGGCACGTTCTGTTACAAGGTGATGCCATTCGGACTGAAGAATGCTGGTGCAACATATCAACGGGCTATGGTAACATTATTCCACGATATGATCCATAAGGAAATCGAGTGTTATGTGGATGACATGATTGCCAAGTCCCTCACAGAAGAAGACCACTTGGTAAATCTGCTAAAGCTATTCAAGCGTCTGAGGAAGTACCAACTAAAGCTGAATCCCAACAAGTGCACATTCGGGGTGCGATCTGGTAAGCTGCTGGGTTTTATTGTAAGCGAGAAAGGGATTGAGGTGGACCCTGATAAAGTCAAAGCCATTCAAGAAATGCCTGCACCGAAAACTGATAAAGAAGTTAGGGGGTTTCTAGGTAGATTGAACTACATCTCAAGGTTCATATCTCACCTTACATCAACCTGTGAACCTTTGTTCAAGCTGTTAAGAAAAGAACAGACGGTCAGGTGGAATGAAGACTGCCAGAGGGCTTTTGACAAGATCAAAGAGTACCTGCAAGAACCACCAATCCTTATGCCTCCAGTTGAAGGAATACCTCTGATAATGTACTTGACAGTATTAGAAGAGTCAATGGGGTGTGTGCTGGGCCAGCATGACGAGTCTGGTCGAAAAGATTATGCAATATACTACCTGAGCAAAAAGTTTACCGACTGTGAACAACGTTATTCACTGCTCGAGAAAACTTGCTGTGCTTTAGTGTGGGCTGCTCGCCGACTGAGACAGTATATGTTGACCCACACCACTTTGTTGATATCAAAAATGGACCCAGTTAAGTACATTTTCGAGAAGCCAGCTCTTACCGGACGGGTTGCAAGATGGCAAATGATTCTCACAGAATATGACATTCAGTACACATCTCAGAAAGCCATCAAGGGCAGTGTATTGTCTGAATATCTTGCTGAGCAACCTATTGATGACTACCAGCCTATGAGATTTGACTTCCCTGATGAAGACATCATGTTCATAAAAGCGAAAGATCATGAAGAGCCTATTCACACTGAAGGGCCTGACTCGGAGGAAGAATGGACTATGATGTTTGATGGGGCTGTTAATATGAATGGTCGTGGTGTGGGTGCAGTACTCATTACGCCTAAGGGAGTTCACATGCCTTTCTCGGCAAAACTCACCTTTAACTGCACCAACAACGAAGCTGAATACGAAGCTTGTATTATGGGTCTTGAGGAAGCCATTGACCTCAGGATCAAGACATTGACTGTATTCGGAGATTCAGCTCTGGTAGTTAATCAAACCAATGGCAAATGGTACACACACCAGGATCACCTGATACCTTACCGGGATTATACAAGAAGGTTATTGACTTTCTTCACAACGGTCAAGCTTGAGTATATACCTCGGGACGAGAATCAGTTTGCAGATGCCCTGGCTACCATTTCATCCATGATCAAAGTTCAAGCTGCCAACTTTGTACCTCAGATTTCAGTGTCCAGACTTGACAGACCAGCATATGTATTTGCGGCAGATATTGTCAAAGATGATAAGCCTTGGTTCCATGACATTAAGTGCTTCTTGGAGGATCAAACATACCCATCTGGGGCATCTTCCAATGATAAGAAGACTTTGAGAAGGCTTGCTGGTAGTTTCTTCCTGAACACTGATGGTTCCCTATACAAGAGAAACTTTGATATGGTACTCCTCAGATGCGTTGATAGAGCAGAAGCGGACTTGTTGATGCACGAGGTGCACGAAGGATCCTTTGGTACCCATGCTGGAGGGCATGCCATGGCTAAGAAGTTGCTAAGATCAGGTTATTACTGGATAACAATGGATGCCGACTGTTGTGCCTATGCCAGAAAATGCCATAAATGCCAGATCTACGCGGATAAAGTGCATGTGCCTCCCAATCCTCTGAATATAATGTCTTCACCCTGGCCCTTTGCCATGTGGGGCATTGATATGATTGGCAAGATTGAACCGACTGCTTCGAATGGCCACAGATTCATCCTGGTAGCCATTGATTATTTCACCAAGTGGGTTGAAGCAGCCTCATATGCAAATGTTACAAGGCAAGTGGTAGCCCGATTCCTGAAGAGAGATATCATCTGTCGATATGGAGTTCCCGAGCGAATCATTAATGACAATGGTTCCAACTTAAACAACAAAATGATAGCTGAACTATGCCGGGACTTCAAGATCCAACACCACAATTCTTCTCCTTACAGGCCAAAGATGAACGGCGCTGTTGAGGCAGCTAATAAGAATATCAAGAAGATTGTGCAGAAGATGGTAGTTACGTACAAAGACTGGCATGAGATGCTACCGTTTGCCTTGCATGGGTACCGCATGTCAATCAGGACATCCACTGGGGCAACACCATATCAGCTTGTATATGGTATGGAAGCAGTCCTACCTGTTGAAGTTGAGTTACCCTCTCTACGGGTGTTGATGGATGTTAAGCTGAACGAAGCAGAATGGGTCCGGTCCCGATACGAACAACTGAGCCTGATTGAAGAGAAAAGATTGGCTGCAATCTGTCATGGGCAGCTATATCAGAAAAGAATGAAGAGAGCCTTCGATCAAAAAGTCAGGCACCGAGAGTACCAAGTAGGAGATCTTGTGCTGAAGAGAATCCTCCCTCCTCATACAGACCACAGGGGCAAATGGACTCCAAATTATGAAGGACCATTCGTGGTAAAGAAAGTTTTCTCTGGTGGAGCACTGATGCTCAGCACCATGGATGGCGAAGACTTCCCGTCCCCTGTGAATTCGGATGCAGTTAAAAAATACTTCGCATAAAAATGACCCGCTGGACATAAAAAACAGAATGTAAGTCCAGGAAAGTATAGGGCATCCCGGCGAGTCAAAAACAGAATAAAAGACTCGGGCAAAAATAAGGGAAATAAATAAAAAATTGTACACCCGCTGAGTTGAAAAGCCACATTAGACAACTCAGGCAAAAATGGGTATCCCGATGGATTGAAAACCCGAAAGGGCGATCCATGCAAAATGAGGGAATAAGCGAACAACTACATTCTGAATTCGTCTGTATCGCCTACAACTTGGTGAACCTCGAAAGGACCGAGCTTCTATCAGAATCAGCCTTCTTCAGAAAGCAAGACGAAAAGAGCGTCAAAAGTCATACGGGTCATAGCAAGAGGGGAAGCTCCTTGAAAGCGTCGACAACATTGCCAGCATTTTTTGTTTCTCAATTTGTAACAATTTCCTCATTTCAGGAGATTCGTTTCTTCGACTGTATCTTGCCAATTCAGGGCATATGAATCAATAAAAACAAATTTTCAGTCAAGTTTCACCTCGTACATTTCATTTTATTTGCAAAGAATGTCTGATATCTTTAAAAAACGGATTGCATAAATACAGATGTTTATCTTCAAAAAAAATGATACGTGCTTGCAGGGAATATAATTACTCTCAGAAGTGTCTAACTGCTATGACGGAATCCGGTAAGGGATACCTCGGGATTACTTGTGCATTGCTCTGTCTTTGCAGGATTGCAGGTATTCAAAAGCGCGGCATGGGGCATGTAAGCTTCATCCCAGCAAGCTGGCAAATCAATACTCACTCAGTCTTAGCACTCAAGGTGTTTTCTCCCCAGCTGAGTTGCCACTTGTTGCTTCTCCCAGCCGAGTTGCCAATCATTCTTCCTCAGTCAAGCACAAAAGCCAGGGAATCATCTCCCCACAGAGTCTCAGCCTCTCTCCAGAAGAGCAACACACGAAGGAATCACAACAGAGTGACGAAAGCTTCTACAAAACCCAGCTGGGTCCCTCATTTACAGGAATAGGTCTATCATCGACCCATTTCCCCAAGCAGAATCATTTCATCAGATCTACCAACGATCTCATCACCAGTTGGGATGTTCACTTCAACAGATCGACCAGAGATCTTCACAGCAACGGGATCCGAATCCCAGATCTGTTTTCCTTTGCATAATCATATCATTCGCATCATATTCACCAAACAAAGCGTAGCATTCCGTCTTAATGCGGAGCATTACGGCAAGAATCAAACATGTTGCATAATCATAAGTCATGGCCTGAATCAAACACTTGTGAATATCGACAACCCATCAACAATATACGAAATACCCTCCAGATTCCCCAGCAAAAGCAGTTGCCTCACATTCACCAATACGAATACACACTCCTTGTGGCACCCGTCCGTGTCATCATTCCCCAGTAAAAGTCGCCCGAGCTTTTCTTTGCAAACAAACACTTGTATATTACAGATACTTCTTGACACCCGTCCGTGTCATATCCCCACCAGAAAGCCAAAGCGTCCTCTTTGCACTCACGAATACTTGTATATATACAGATACTTGTTTATACTCTACTCCTTTGGACACTCGTCCGTGTCACGCTCTCTCCCGCAGATTGAACACTCAAATATATATTACTCATACTTTTCACTCTCATTTTACTTATACAGATACTCGTCCGTATCTTGTATACACCATTTACATCCCCGCAGATTCGACACTCGTCCGTGTTCTTTGTTAGCCAGTTGGTACTCGTCCGTACCATCATCTCAGAACATGCGTCTGGCGTTTGTTTCTACCTGATACTCGTCCGTATCATATTCTTAAGGATGCTTGTCCGCATCTTTAATCCATACACTCATGTCTTCTTGAATATAGATACTCGTCTGTGTCTACTATTCCCCAGAAGAGTCCCATCAGAATCAAATACTCGTCCGTGTTCTTTGTTAACCAGTTGATACTCGTCCGTATCATCATCTCTGAACACGTGTCAGTTTTTGTTTCTACCTGATACTCGTCCGTATCATAGTCTTAAGGATGCTCGTCCGCATCTTTAATCTATACACAATACCAAACACTTATACCTTCTATTTCTTGGATTGTAAACACTCGTCCGTGTTTACTATTCCCTAGTAAACAATTTTCTTCTTATCTGACATTCGTCCTATGTCATGATAAACCCTGAGAGCAGCCGTACCCTGCTAGGTGGTCGTCCTCCGCCTCTTGATGGTCGTCCTCCATCATGCTCGTCCGATGGCCGTCCCCATCGTTGACTTTTTCTATCCGACATTCGTCCTATGTCGTGATATTTAGCAGCCGTCCCCTGCTAGGTGATCGTCCTTCACCTTTTGATGATCGTCCTTCATCATTTTATCCAATGGCCGTCCCCATTGTTGATTTTGGTTATCTGGCGTTCGTCCTACGTCATGATAAACCTTGAGAGCAGCCGTCCCCTGCTAGGTGGTCGTCCTCCACCTCTTAATGGTCGTCCTCCATCATGCTCATCCGATGGCCGTCCCCATCGTTTACCTTTTATCCGGCATTCGTCCTATGTCGCGATATTTTCGGCAGCCGTACCCTGCCAGGTGGTCGTCCTCCACCTTAGATGACCGTCCCCCATCTTAACCCCAACAGAGCAGCCGTCCCCTGCTAGCTGATCATCCTTCACCTTTGATGACCGTACCTCATCATCTGTTTATTTCATTTATTCTTTCACCCGATGGCCGTCCCCGTCGTGGTCCCTTTTCTGTTTTAGCCCGATGGCCGTTCCCATCGTTGGTTACCTTTGCTTTATGAATTTGATGGCCATCCCCGTCATTTTTCATTAATCCCCAGAGAATTTTACAACTTTATTTTGATGGCCGTCCCCATCATAACCCTTTTTTATCTCCAGCATGTCGGCCGTCCCTGTCATTGCTTTATTTCCCCGCACTTTTCCCAGCATGTCGGCCGTCCCCGTCATTGCTCTCTACCCAACAGTCGTCCTCTGCTCGACGATCGTCCTCCGTCGCCCATACTTTACAATATACTTTATTTTCCTTTACAATCTATATCCCTTTTCTTCTTCATTTTGTGAGTGCAAATTTTGGACTGTCTTTGGTATTCAACCACAAGTTATCTTGTTTGCCTGTTAAGCCGTTGTTTACATCCTGCACAGCTAACTCATGTTTGAATAGGGGCAGCTGTAAACACCCCAAATTTTCCCTCACCCATTCACACCATGGCTTGTGATCATTTCATAGGCATAAACTCAATCATAACATCTCATATTACATTTTTGATTCACTGCATAGATTCTGAGTCATCTGCATCTAGGGTTTGTGATCTGAGCAATCCAAGAGCTTCTTGAGCCACTCCAAAGGCCATCAATCACTTCAAAGGGGTCCATGTGTGTTCAAATAGCATATTACATCCTCTCAAAGTCAAAAATGTCAAGGAATCACAAGAACTGGGATTGGTGTGGAAGCAGAGCCAGGTTTGACTGCACAGTTGACCTAAAATTAGGGTTTTGGTTTCAGAGGCCATAACTCCAAATTTTTTGGTCATTCTTGTTTCTATTGGTCTCTATATGGTATAGGGAGTATGCATATCAATTTTCATGAAGAAATTCCATGGGGAAGTCATCTGATAAAAGGTTGACTTTCTGGGCAAGTTAGTGTAAAATCAGGGCATCTGAGGCCCCCAATGACCCAACCAAAGGGTGTTCTTCATCATTTTGATTGTATATGATCTTTATTTGATCATGGAAGATGTTAGAAGTTCACAAAATTGAAGAATTTCAAGTCTTTTGCAAAGTTGACTTTTTGGGCAAGTTTGACTTTTAATGAAATTGTCATTTTAGGCAACTTTTTCAACCTTTACTTTTTGATTCAAAAAAGCTTCAAATGGAAAAACTTTGGTCATGAAAGTTGTAGAATAGATCTTTCCCTTTTCAAAAAGTACAAGAACATGACCTAATTCATTTTTGATCAAAAGTTATGGCTTGTCAAAGTTGGCTAAAATCACAAAATTTCAAAGTTTCTACCAAAGAGGTATTTTGCAAAATGACTTGATCAAGTGTTCTAGAGCTATCAAATGGACTTCTAATCCACACAACATGATCACACAACATTTAAAGTTCAGAATGCACCCAAGGAATCACATATTTTATGGCCCATGGATCAAGTTTCTTTCATAAGAACCAAAGGCAAGGCAAGTTGCAAAACTCATAATAGCTTCTCATCCACTTGCTGGCTAGTTTGCTGATCAATCCTAGGTCCTTCCTCACATCATGCTGCACAGCACACCCTCCTTGTACTTAGCTAGAAAGTAGCCCATGCCTTCTTACACCAACTTTGACATTTTTGCAAAAGCACCCATACCAATCAATAAAGAACATGTCACTTCTTCTGACCAATGGGGATTGTTTATACAAATCAAATGCAAGCCAAACATAACAAGAGGCGAGCCTGAAACACTACACAACTCAGCATTCTCATTTTCACCCTCTTGAGCAAAAGCTTTCGAAACTCTCAGCACAAGCCTCAAACACACAAACCAACTTCATAAACCATCTCACCATGCTTCACTGAACACAAACCAACCTTCAAAACAGCCTGAAAGCCATTGAATCAAAAACACGATCACCACCTGCCATTAAACAGAACTTCTACAAACTCTCAAACCAGCCAAAATAAATTTGTTCCAAGCCTTTCAGAAGCACAAGGGAAGTCATAGGAGTGGTTTTGCACAAGAGAAGGGGTCAGAAAGTTCCAAACTGAAAAGCTTCAAACTCAGGTAGCTTCATGAACTTTTTTTCCAGAACATGTATTTTAAGTTTCTAATGAATCTGCATGCTTCCCTGATCATGAATA
The DNA here is from genome assembly GCA_963966055.1 of Lathyrus aphaca. Taxonomy (NCBI): domain Eukaryota; kingdom Viridiplantae; phylum Streptophyta; class Magnoliopsida; order Fabales; family Fabaceae; genus Lathyrus; species Lathyrus aphaca. The sequence goes on along the minus strand of OZ014519.1, from coordinate 373,524,038 downwards.
TGTGCTTACTTTTGAAAATGGTTGAGAAACCAGGATGTATGAATGCTCTGAAACTTTTTGCCCTAAAACTATTTTGATTCGATTTGGCTGATTTATGAATGAAAAATGATGTTTGATTGAGGGGTTTGATTCGTTTTTGAGTGGGGATGATTTCTGGGTAGTTAGATTTTGTTTTAGATGCGTGTAGAGAGAGCTGGAGATTTGAGCTTGCCGGAGAAGATGACCGGAACACTGTTCCGGTCACCTGAGAGTGATTAGGGCATGGATTAGAGTTTAATCTGTAATTAGTGAAATTTGAATTTGGGCCGTCCAGATGCGCGCCAGGTCCACTCCCGCGCGTGTGAGTTTGAATCTGGACCCTTAGATGTGTTGACTTTTCTTTTTTCAGCATTAATTCAGTTTTATTTTCATTTAAATTCATTTGTTTTCTTCATTTTATTTAAAATAGTAAAACACTTTGAAAAATTCTGAAATTTTTTGTCAAAGCTTTTATTAATTTTCAGAAACCAAAAACATTTTTATTTTTATTTTTTGCATTTAAAAATATTTTTTAAATATTTAAAAGTTTATTTTTAATTAATTAATGAGAATTAATTAATTAAAAATACTTTTAAGTATTTAAAAATCACCAAAAAATTCATGAAACATTTAAAAATATTTAGAAACATTGTCCAACCCTCAAACCAAATTTCTTTTTTGATCTTGATGCATTTTGATAGTTTTCCATGGAATTAATTCATTTTCAAAGCATTATTTTGATCCAAACTTCAAAAAATCATTCCTGCCTAACCATTGAGAGTTGGACTTTGATTCTTTCTGCATTGTGTTGTGCATATCATGTAGTTTGTGAGATTAAATTGGCATGAATTGATCTTGCATTTTCCATTTGTTTGACATTTTTCTTGTTAAGGTACCCAAAAACCCTAGAAATTTTAGGAAATTCATAACTCTAATTAGGTTAAGAGTTGGAACCTCTCCTTTGGGCATTGAGATAGTATAGGTTTAGGGTTCCTTTGAATGCATTTTCAATTTTTTATCTTGATGTTTGCTTCTGATTTTGGTTTTTGTTTGATGCTTTGATCATAAACCCTAATTTGGGCTTCCATATGCATCCATCTTGCATTTGCTTGCATACCATGACTTGCCATAGCATTTTGTGCATCCATTTGATTCATTTGACATCTTAAGACATATTGAAAGCATGTTTGATCATTGCATCTTGCATTTTCCATGTTGTATGCCATATGCATTTCATAACTTTTCATGTATGATCATGGTTCTTAACTTGTTTCATTTGCATCCATAAGTTTGTATGATCATCCCCATGTCTTGTTACATGTTTGTAGCATCTCATAGCATCATTATCATCTCATATATGCTTCTGGTTTGGATTTACATCATATCATTTCATTTCATTTTGCATTGCATTGCATCCCTTTCATTAACTTTTCAGGTGGTAAGTAACTTTGAGAAGTGAATTTGCCTTCACTTCTCACAACTTCTCTTCATCTCTTTTATGCATCCATGCTGCATTTTGTAATGTGTTTGAGATTGAGCTTGCTCTTTCTTCTTCTTCTTACTTTCTTTCCTCAAGTGACTTGACTTCTTCAATGAAGCAAGTTACTTTGCTTCTCTTGCTCCTTCCATCTGCTTCTTGGTGGTTCCTCTGAAGACTTCTCTTGTAAACCTCACAAACCTTAGGAACAACCAAGCATGACAATGATTAGGGTTTTGATTAGTCTCCCCACTTAGTTTTTACCTTTGTGTCATCTTTTGAGTCTTCTCTTCTCACCTCATAATCAGGGACTAAACCCTAAAGGCTTTAAGGCTTTGTGATTAAGCTTATGCCTGCATCCTTCTATTAGGATGGAGTGTATAACTTTAATCCTAAGTGTTAAACCCTTAATGTGTTTAAATCTCTTAATCAATTCACTTAATAATCATCAAGACATTACACTTGTAACTTGGGCCTTGCATTAGGGTTCTAATTCTTCCTTAATTGGTTAAGAAGGACTAACCCTAGTATTAATGGACAAGTCCTCCTCAAGTTGTCTTACAAACCCTGAAAATCACTTCATCATCATATCATTAAATAAAATCCACTTAACCAAAGGCTTTGTTTTGTCATAGGTTTAATCCCTAATCATGGATTAAGTTGAGGAGCCTTCCTCAGCTTAAACACTCTCATCTATTATCCTTCTATTAGGATGGTGTAATGAGCCTGTTTAATCCTTGATTATGGCTTAATCTCATTACTCAACACTAAACAAAAACACCAAAAACATCTAAATAATCTCAAGTAGGTTAATGATCTTAATCCTACACCATGGTGATTAAGTGTGAGAAGCTGACTTCACACTTAAGGTACTCTCATTACCCCTAATCAGAGGGAAGATGTGATGAGTTTACTAACCCATTGGTTAGGCTTAAGCTCATCAACTTATGACAAATACCAAAAAGCAATAAAAGACTGAAAACCTCAAAAACAAACAATAATCGTCCCCTTCGGGATTCTTTTCTCATCATCTTCACTCATAAACGAGAACTTGCTTCTTCCGTCTAATGCAAGACAGTTTGCACCTGAGCCAGACAGGTCATACACTTGAGCATAGACAAGAAAGCAGTTCACAAGTCAATTTATCTTTCAGTCTCTTTGGGTCAAACTACGGTGTTCTGACTTCCTCATTGCACGAGAGGATACGTAGGCATAACTTAACGGTTATCGAACAAAAGTCTCTGTACATTCCCCCTCTTTCCAGCACCATTCTTTTAGCCTCATGGTCTTGAGCATTTCACTCCTGTTCTTACACTGACACTTCATTTATACACTCCACACTTATTTTTACACTGACACCTGTACATCCTTTTCCAGCTCTTTATACACAAATTGCACTGACACTACCCCTTTAAAACACAAATCTTTTAAGCGTGGATCCCGTCGAGTACGGCGGACAATCTGGGTGCTAATACCTTCCCAGGTTGTAACCAACCCCCTTTCTCAGTCTCTCTGGTTTGCAACCGTCTTATCCATATCTTTCTAGGTCTATGCAGCATTACCTTTCCTCCGGGATAAAAATGCCTAGCTGGCGACTCTATTCATTCCCTGTGAGTTCACTCCTGTGTGTTCTCGCATCTCCTTTCGCCGACCGTTCGCGTCTGTACCTTTATCTGGGCCTGTCCCATTTATCGGGAGCGACAGCCCTTTAATTACCGAGTGAGCGAGAGCAAAATCTTGGGGTTATCGGACATGGCTCGGTTAATAGCACGAGAGTATGAGATCGAATATTTAGACTGGTACTTTCTTCATAACAACTTCAGCATTCATTTCAGCCCCGGATCTTATAGAGTCCCTAAGAACCCCAAAATTCATTCTACAGTCTCGTTTTCTCTAATTGTTTCAAACCATTTCCTAAATATTTATTTATCGCTTTTACCCGTGACAACCTTAGCCTTAGCCTTACACTGCAATCATAGGACACTCCCTATTGACTATCAATCCCCGTGGGTTCGACAATCTTTTAAAACTACACGATACCCTATATGCTTGCAGTATCAATCCGACCAAAACACATAAAGTCGCGATCATTTCTCTTATTATTAATATCGTTCAAACAAGGACTATCATCTTTGTCAGCATGTGAAAATATAAATTATACTAGTGTTATTTTTAAAAGGAAATTGTACTAGTCAAAAAGTATAGATGTGTATGTGTTCGTACATAGATTTTGTGCGAACAAGTCGTTGGCCTCCTCTGCGAGAGGTTTACTTGCGGGACCGGCCAAACAAGTCCCAGGACGGCTCTGTCCGATTAGTTATGTTGCAAACTCTTGTAATGTAGAATGGTAAGGGGGTTTATGTGTATACTTTTGGTAATTTTTGTGCTTATAGCAAACTCTCGCGGAATGCTTGAATGAAAAAGGTCAAAAAACGAATAAAGGCAAGATAAAAAGGATAAAGAAAAAGGCAAGTATTTTAAATTGACTTGGAATTAAAATGAGTTGAAATACATAAGTGTTTGGACGCTATTATACATTTGCATAGGGGATTAACTTGTTTCTCTGACGCTCAGAACTTTGAGTGTATCCCTTTTACAATGTGAAGAAATGCGACCCAGAATAATGAAAATGAAATCTACATATATAGACATATAAAATAAGTGTCATATACTTTCCAACAAATCAGGATTTGACACTATTAATCTATTCTCTTAGTAACTGATCTGACCTGATCATAAGGTACCTTCCATTTTTGAGCAGTAGCAACGGTGATGAACTGGGGGGTGTACCTGCAAGGCACTCCGATGCCAAAGTAAGGATACAAGTACAAAAAGGTAGAAGAGAATAGTAGGATTTAGAATACCCGAACCTCTGGCGGGGGAGGGTATTTATAATGTGCCCCCAGCATTGGGCCAAGGTTCTCCATGGGTTGGATTAACTAGGTGTCACTCCCTGGATTTCCATCCTAGTACAAACGCAAAAGTGGCATGGAAAGAGGTTAAAGTCGCCAGCCAGGAATTTTTATCCCGAAGGAACGGGAATGGTAATGCTACACAAACCAGAAGAAAGAAGAGGAAGGACACAGTTCCTACGAATCAAAGAGACTGAGTTCGGGAGTCGGTTACGATCTGGGAAGGTATTAGCACCCCAGATCGTCTGCCGTACCCGACGGGATCCACACTGGAAAAGAAACTGTTTCAAAGGGTGAAGAAATGAAAGTTGCTGCAAAAGAAAAGAAAGAATGAAAGTGGAAAAGGAACTGAGAAAGAAAACAAAGAGGAAAAAATGTAGGGAAAATAAAAGAGTATGCTCGAACGGGCCCTACCCCGCTGCCTACGTACCTCATCTGGACATGAGGATCAGAGTCCCCGTAGTTCCCCTAACTAGGGGTGGAAAAGATTGCTTGTGAATTAAGGCTTGAACTGCCTATGTCAATAATCAGGTGTTGCAGGCTCGAACAACGAGTGCGTTACCGTCTTGCAAAGTGACAAGTAGGAGCAAGTTCGCGTACGGAGCGAAGGAGATGAGAAAAGAAGTCCCGAAGGAGAATCGCTTATTGTTTTTTTGTGTTTCTTAGAAGTCTTTTATTAGTGTGGCACAAGAGAATGAACTCAAATCTTTTCCATGGAATGTGTACTTGTTACTACATTCCAAGATGGAATAATAGAACAAGCACGCCAAGTAAGGAGAATTTATCCAAGACTTGTTTCCAAGGGCAAGGGTCTAAGCTCATTAACTTGTTGAATTTATTAGATGTTTTAGTGATTAAAATAAAGAAGTATATTTTTTATGCTTTTCTTGGTGAAGATGACCTCATGATCCGACTTGTGTATCATGCTAGACAAATGCACTATTCCAAGATGGAATGAATACATATTCCCCATGGAATAAGGCTATACACAAGAAGTCACTTTTTTCTTTATTAATATTTTTTAGGTTTTGTTTTGAGATGAGAAGAGAAAGAACCAAAGGAGCAAAAGGCAAAAGTCTAATGGGGAAAGACTAAACCTAAAGTTATCATGAAAAAAATGGTCCTAAGGTTAGTGTGGTTAGAAACTCTATCTTAATGAAAAGAAGATCAAAGGAGAAGAAAAGGAGAGGAGAGGAGAGGAAAGCTAGAGAACAACTTACTCCTCTAAAGGCGATTCGTTTCTTCTAAGGGGGAAAAGAGAACAGTTGAATCACATGATGGCATAAGGCTCATCAAAAACCACAAGGTAGAAAGAAAAGTAAAAAAAAAAGAGATGAAGAGTTGAAATGTGGATAAACATCCACACTTCACTCACCAATGCACCTACAAATGCTAGCAAAATTCCAGCACTTATACATCAACACAATTCATGGAATACACATGCTCAAAGTTTCAAAAAGACAAAATCAAACAACATGCCAAGCTTTGCAAAAACATGAATTTATGCGTCGAGAACATGAAGGCATACATCAACCAGCAAGAAAATTACCCTAAACTAGCATACCAAATGATCATACAATGATCCATGGTGATTAAAGCAGGTAAGGGAATCAAATAAGCTCAAAATAGCTCAAACATGACATTCTGCTTCAGTGTTAACCAGTTAACCAAAGCGTTAACCGGATAACCAGTTCAAACCTGCAGAAAATAACATAGAAACAAGATGTGTTAATCGGTTAACCAAAGCGTTAACCGGTTAACACTGTGAAAACAACAACAATTCCTGCAGAAAAATCGGTTCAAACCAGCTTATCCAAATAATTCCACAACAGACCAGTAATCAATTATGCATGAAATAGTAGGATCAATTCACATTAATCAAACATCATTAATCTCATGAAGATTAACACGTAGATCCGATCACAAATCAACCAAACAATTCAAGCAAGCCAAGCAAATACACAAGCACATGGTGGATCTAAGCCCAAGCATGCAAATAAGCTAAAAACAAAGTTAGATCTGAACTTAACCAACCTACAAAGCTGAGGTATGCTTTGGTAAATGTTGTTTGAGCTGGAAATGAGGAATCTCGCAAAAAACTTCGAAGATCGGGTGCTAATCTTCACACATCATGCAAAATAAATGCAAGCAAAGGATCTTGATGAAGAACTTGGCTCCAAAATCACTTCTAACCACCAAATCAGATATGAACCAAGTAGTGAAACCAACAAATTGATGCAGAGAAGCTATGGATGGAGGTCTAGTTCCAAGATCTACAAACTTTAATGCAAATTTTTGTGATCTTCAAAGAGGAACTTTGAGTGATTTGGAAAATTGGAGAGAAAATGAGAGAATGGTGAGAGAGTGGTGAAAATTCAGAAAAATGAGAAGTGAATTATGAGAGAGCTCCCTCTTGGTTTGGAGGGAAATGGAATAAATATCTTTTAGGTTTGGGGCCCAAAATTTTGGTTTGGAGTCCAAAAAAAGTGGATTGGAATTGGCTTAGAAAGTGATTAGGATCTAGCCTTGGAATTAGGCTTGGTAAATTATCTAGATCCTTCTCCATAATTCCCACTTAATTCAAAAATGAATAAAAATCAGAAATATGAAAAAAAATGGAGCCAAAACACATGCTGAACTTGCTGCTGGAATTCAAAATTCGCAGCCGTTAACCGGTTAACCAAAGCGTTAACCGGTTAACGCAAGTAAATTTTGAATTCTCCCTCCTTTTGGTGGGAAACTCCCATAATAACCCGACGCCAACCATTCCAATCTGACTTTGATCCTCAATCTTTTTAGGGCTTTGACCATGATACCAAGCTTGTACAAAAGGTCTTGTGAGCTTCCTGCCAGGCCACCATGCTCTTGACTTTGCCTTGTAAGATCACGAGTTCTCAGACGATTGATCATATGCCTTATGTTGGAACATGCGAGTGCTATGCTTCATTTTTCTATGCAAAATGCTAAGGATATGACATGCTGATGATGATTATGATATGATGATGATGCTAAAAAGAAGAGGGAAAATTTGGGGTGTTACACTAGGCCCAAGGGAGAACTGCCAATGACTGCGTAGGAGCAGGTAATACCTAGCACGTGGTCTTTCCCTTGGTTCAACTGCCCCTACATATCAGGAGATAAGAGAGGGTAGTTGGGTGACATGGATTATATGGGGGGATGCTCTCCCCATGTCTCTTTTGGGCCATGGGCCGTGCCCGACTACTGGGCCATTTCCCGACGCAGACATGTAGGCCCAGTCCAGAACAGAGCGGAGTGATGACTTAAGAGGAAGCATGTCGGACATAAGGGTTATGGAGGCGAGGTCTATCACTACCGAGGAGATTTTCCATTGTCCGAGGAGTGGTGCTTGCTATTTCTTTATGTCATCAATGATGTCTGCTTAAGTATATTTATAGCATCGAGGGCATGAATAGGCGGTGTTGAGGTATGTCTAAAGCTAGTTGGTGGGACCCCATGGGACCTCCTCTTTGTCGGGGAGAATTTCCTGCTTGGGTGGTTCACGAATACGCTTAGGGTGTCGAGGATGCGTATGCGCCCTTACGGTACCGAGGACGCCCGCGTGTTTTTAAGGTGTCGACGACAAGTGTGTCTGGTGCCCTTGAAACTCCGAAGAGTGACATGTCTTGTCTTTATTTCTCTCTTAAATGGAATTTAATGCGCGTAGTTTCATTTTCTACATGACGGTGCATTAAATGCCTTCCGCCCAAGGGAATCTAGGAAGCCTAGGCAATGATTTCCTAGGCACGCCCTCCCATGCAGCGTCTATAAAAGGAGCTTGGGGGACCACTTCGTCACTTTACGATTTTCATTTCTCCTATCAAGTTCACCGGACGCACACCTTTTTCTCACCGAAATCACCGTTTCTGTCGTCACTGCCGTACTATCGCTTCATCAGATAACATGTTAGGTACGATTTTCTTCTTTTTTCTGGTAGATTAGCTTCAACTTGTTAATTTGTACGGTGGTTTAATCACCGGAGTAGACGAGGGCCTTTTTAGGGAGAATTCTGATGAATGTCCCGGGGAACATCTTGAATTTGTCATGAATATGTCGGGAAATCTTAGGTGTTTTCTTTGAATCTTTCAGGCGTCTTTTGAAGGTCCCGGGCACATTTCTGGTTTTCCTTGATGTCCCGAGCATCTCTCGATTAATGTCTCGGGAATTTGTTGGGTTGAGATGAGTGTGTCAAGCATTTATCTCTCTCTCTCTGTCTCTCTCTCTCTCTCTCTCTCTCTCTCTCTCTCTCTCTTATTTTGACCTTCACCTTTTTACTTGAACTGCGGTGGAAGGGTGAATTTGATGCGATGTCGAATTCACCGGTTTCCTCTGCTTTTCAGGTAACATCGATCAAAGAGCTGAAGATATCCCCGTGGAGGACGTCGACATAAAAGTTAACGAGGAAGATGTGGATGAACAAGAACGTCATATGGAAAGGAATGTGCCTACTACCTCCGGGGGAAAGGATCTATCGTGGGTCGCGGAAGAGCCATTGGAGACGGGTTCGCGTTTTGTCCAAGATCACCGCACTGCCCATACAATCGTGGAGGACTTAAACCCGGATGAACCTCACAATTGGGAGTGTTATGCCCCTCTCCTCAAGCAACGGATCTGCTCAATTTTTCGCGGGAAACGGATCCCATTGTATGAATTTTCTTTCAGAGAGGTGGGGATCCGTCTTCCCTTCACCAGTTTTCAGGCAGGCATTTTCAGGAGGTTCGACCTGGCTCCTTCTCAACTTAACCCAAATGCAATTGCGTTCGTTCGAGTGTTCGAACTGGTATGTCAACATCTCGAGGTCGGCTGTACCTTTCCCCTCTTCTTCTAGATCTTCCACTTGCAGTGGTTGGGTGCGCATGGTCGTCATAGATGGGTTTCCTTCAAATAGCCGATGAGGCTTTTCAAGACCTACTATGACTCTGTTTGAATCTTCAAGGACAAGTGGTACACGGTGAAACCCATCACCTCGTGTGCTTTAGATAGTGTTTATACTACACAGAGGGATGCCCAGGGAAAGGAATGCCTTGTCTCGAGGATTCCCCTTGAGTGGCAACAAAATCATTTCAGGTGGTCGGTTGACCATTACTACATGAAGGCAGAGAATCTTGGGCCCGAGGACACATTGGCCTATGAAAAATTAGTGGCCTATGTACGAAGTTTTAATCTCTCGACGTGTGTGGACCGGCTAGACAACCCCATTTTGGATGATGTCGGGCTACCTCTCTTCGAGGTTCGGCTAATCAATACTAAAGTCGTGCTCGAATGTAAATCGGACGAGGAGGCTCTCCAAATTTTAGGTGGTTTATGCTCTCCACTATTTTTGCATTGTTGTTTTTATTCATCTAGCTAACTCGTTCATTATTTTTGCAGCTGCCATGCCTAGTCTCAAGGAACGTGTTCTGAAGTTAGCCAACAAAGGTGCGGCCAAAGCTCCAAATAAGGCGGGAAAGAGCTGTGTTTGCCAGGTGGCCGCTGAAGAAGTGGGTAGTGGCTCTAGGACTCCTCCTCCTCCAAACTCTCCCTAGGTCTTCGGTCAATCGTAAGCCCTCCATGAATACTTCATATTCCGCCTGGTTGTTCAAAGTTGGGAACGCCAATGCTAGTGATACCTCAATCAGGATGTCGTCTTTGTTTTCGAGGATGATACCTGCACTGCTTCATGTCGGGCTGGAGGCGTCGTCGACGAATATCTTCCATTTATGGGTGCTGCTAGTCAGGGTCAGGCGATACGTCATCTTAGCGACGAAGTCGGCCAATACTTGTGCCTTTAATGCCTTCCCGTTTTCTCATTGGATGTCAAATTCTGACAGTTCCAAAGACCATTCAACATCCGGTTGGCCATATCTGGCCGTCCGAGTAGCTTCTTTATGGGCTGGTCCGTTTAGAATTTTATTATATGGGCAAGGAAGTAATGTCGCAGTCTCCTCGCTACGTTTATTAGGGCCAACACAACCTTCTAAATTTGATGGTACCTAAGCTCGGGGCCTTGCAAGGCGTTGCTCATAAAATAGATAATTTGCTTCCCATCCATTGTTTCGCGGATGAGGTCTGCGTTGACCGCCTCAGTGGCCACAGATAGGTATAGGTATAATGTTTCCTTTTCCTGAGGCCGTGACAGTACTGGAGGTTCAGAGAGTGCCTTCTTAAGATGGAGCAAAGCATGTTCACACTCCTCGATCCAGTCGAACACGACTTCTTTCCGTAGTAACTTGAAGAAGAGATATGCGTGAAGTGCGGATTTGGCAACAAAACGAAATAAGGAGGCAAGCATCCCGTTGAGGGATTGGATGGATTTCTTCGAATTAGGTGTCGGGAACTCTGAAAACTCTCGACATTTGTTGGGGTTAGCTTCGATCCCTTGTTCGGTGAGGTAAGAGCCAAGGAATTTCCTTGCCGGTACACCGAAGGTGCACTTTTCTGGATTGAACCTTATTTTGCATCTCCTCGCTTGTTCGAAGAACTTTCGTAAGCTCCTCGTGTGATTTGACGATCATATCATCCATGTAGACCTCGAGCTTGTCCCTGATCTCTCCTCGGAAGACCTTGTTCATTATACAATGGTACATAGCCCTGTCGCTCTTCATCCCGAAAGGCATAACATTGTAGTAGTAATTTCCTATCAGGGTCATGAAGGCCGTATGCCGCTTGTCTGTGTCCGACATGGGGATTTGGTTGTATCTGCTGTATGCATCCATGAATGAAAAAAGTTTAAAACCTACAGAGTTGTTGATCAATTTGTCTATGTTAGGTAAGGGGAAATCATCTTTGGGACATGCCCTATTGAGATTGGTATAATCAACGCACATTCGTCATTTTCCATTATTTTTCTTAACAAGGACTATATAAGAGAGCGAGGTTGTGTACTGGGTTTCAGAAACAAAATTTTCCTCTAAGAGGTCTTTTACAGCCTGCTCGGTAGCCTCCGCTTTCTCAGGAGACTGCTTTTGCCTACGCAGTGCTACATGCCTAATGGTCAGATCTATGGTTAATTGATGATAAGTGACGTCGGGGTCGAGGCCGAGCATCTCCACAATGCTCCATGCGAACAAGTCCGGTTCTCCTTGAGGCAGGTTGCGAGCTTCTCCCTTATCGTCGATGGTAGTTCAATACCTATCTCCACAGTTCTACCGGGGTTGTCTCCCAGAGGGATGAGTTCAAGTTCTCCATCGGGGACTGGCCGTACTGGATGAGTTGGAGCCTGTGCGTTGGTGGGGCCCTGGTCTTTAGTGTCGTCCTTGCTGAGACGACTGTCGAGGTCGATGGAATTGACTCGTGGGGAAGGTGGTCGTTCCTCATCCCTTGGTTTCTTATTGCCCTTGGAGGTGTTGATTATGGCTTGTCCTTTGACTGTTCTGTCGTAACATCTCCGAGTTGCCTCGATGTCCCTGTTAATAGTGACTATGCGACCCGACTCGGTGTAGTACTTCATTTTTAAGTGGACCATGGAAGGCACTACGGTCAGTTCGGCCAGGGTGGGTCGGCCAAGAATGCAATTGTACAACGAATGGCACTCGATCACCAGGAATTGGACTTTAGCTTCCCTGTCTGTCTCATTCTCTCCAAACAGGACGAGGAGCTCCACGTACCCCCAGGGCCTCGTGGTAATCCCGTTGAATCACTGAAGGTCAAACCCAAAGTACGGGGACAAATTTGTCTTGTCCAGCTTGAGGGCCTTGAATAGGTCGGCGTACATGATATCCACAGAGCTGCCTTGGTCGACCAGAATGCATCAGATGTCGAAATGCACAATTTTCTCCCTTATCAACAATGAGATGCTCGAGTTAGGTGAACCGCCTGGTAACTCCTCTAGGAAAAAGGAGACTGGGTTGGATTTCCCCCGGGATTTGGTCAGTGTTGCTAGTTTATCAGGCTCGGCCAATAGGAGCTCGTCGAACTTCCTTTCACAGAAATGGCAACGTTCTTGTTGTTTATTCCACCTCCGGAGATAGCCAAGGCTGTTGGGAAGTTTTCCTATGGGTTGTGTGCAACATGTTGTCCTCCTATGTAGACATCGGGGATATGGAAATCCTATGTAGACACCAGGGATATGGAAATCTTCATTATAATTCATAATCAAAATGACATCAACAATAATTTCTCAATAATCCTCTTGGTTTATAAAATGGATACGTAACAAAAATAAATAAAACAACTAAAAATCTCGTCCCGTGTTACGTATTAGAGCATTCTAAAACTCTAACAAGCAACACGACTCCACGCACTCTCAAGTACCTGGATTATCTGTACTTCCAAAGAAGCACATACGCAACAACAAACAACAAAGGGGTGAGAAACAAATTCAAATATAAACGGTGCAAATAACATTTTTAAGAGTAGTTTCTCACTCATAACAACAAATTCTACAATTACATCAATAATTAAGAAACAACAATTACAACAATATGTAACACCCCGAAATTTGCCCTCTTATTTATTACCTTAATTTGCTTATACTTCACAGTCATCTGCATTTTTCACTAGGTCATGACACTCACGATCATGCATTTTATCGGGATCCTAAGGCATGGGATCAAGCATTTTCTTATGATCTGAGTTTTCCTATTCAAAGGTGATTTATATGACTACTAAACTCAAGATTGAGATGAAGGTTGAGCTCGTAACAACACGAGTATCTCTATTAAAGTGCGTCCAACTACAAGGCTTTCCTTTTCCAAGGTGCATCAGGGTTTGTTCCTTATTCAGTGATGGACGATAATCGTCATGATCTAGGTCACCTTTTTAAGTAAGGTTTTGTGCAGTGTATTGCGGTTCATAGTTTAGATCATTGGTTTTTTTATCTCAAGGTGTTCTTTTAATAAGAAAGTTATGGTTTATTAGTGTCCATGTTCAGAAATTTATGCCTTAGTGGTTTCGTTATGCCAAGGCTCTAATTCATTTGAAGATCCAGATTGCTTCATTTTTTCATGATTAATTCAAGGTTTTTGGAATTTGGTTTTAGTGCGATCTTCGGATTTAGTTCAAGATTCATTCACGATTAGCCTTATTTCTCAAGGATTTATCCAATTCAGTTGAAAATTAGATTTATGTTGGTTCGATCCAATTATTTCAGTCCAAAAGTTAAAGAATTTCATCATGAGCTATTTTAGAGATTATTTGGATTGAGACATTATTCAGATACAAATTAGTTCCATTTAATTTCTCATTTCATCACCCTTACATGACAAGACAAATTCAAGAGGGGTAAATATCACAAGAGGTTTATGACCAAGGATCCCATTTATCTTTTAATGGATTTTTTTTCCACTTATCATATTTGGTCCCCTGAATGCAAGTTGGGAGAGAGCATTAAAAAAGAGGAAGCTACACTACAACATAGGGAAAAAACGGAAAATCACGTTTAATGCTAAGGGAGTGCACACAATAGTTTCTCAATGGAAATTCATAACAAAATACACCAAAAAAAATATTAAATTCAATAACAGAATTTATCAGTTACACAAAAAAGATCAGGAAGTGAGAATTACAATAGAAAAAAAATCATAGAGTTGCAGGGAAAATCAATTTTAACAGAATAATAATTCAGTTGCAAAAAAGGGATTGATAACAGGAAAAAGAACCAGTTATAGCAGAACTAAAGAAGAACTCAGAAAAAAAAACAAAACTCCTCAAGGTATCCTTTTCAGTCTCTCTCTTCAACCTCTCTAAACGCAGATCTCAACTTCATCCTCCATCATCAATTCTTCAATTCTCCTCCAAATTTCAAGAACAGAAAAAACTTCAATCTCTCGATTCTCTGCATCTTCTCCGATCAATCTCTCGATTCTCTGCATCTTCTTCAACATATTTTTAATCCGCATCGTCATCATCAACCTGCACAAGAATTAGTGAACATTGAATCAACGTCAACCACAAAATCACACAAGAACAATCTGATAAGTGCCAATTAGAGTTGTTATGTAGTGTAGGTTTTGGAACTTTTCAAGGATTTATTTGGATCTCTAATGCTTTTTACCTTTGTTTCCGTCGTATATTCGTAGTTTAGTTTATGGGTTTTAGAAGTATCATTTATTTAATTTTTGTTTTTATGATTTTAGGTTACACCTTTGGAATAAGGAAAGGATTGCATGGAGACTCACTTTTTGAAGTTTTTGAAGAAATTGAAGAATTCATGCTCACTTCAAGCTCGCTAAGCAATCTCCCAACGACAACTTCCAGGAAGGTTTTCGCTCAGCGAGGCCTTAGCTCGATGAGCGAGAAAAGGCGGTTTAACTTTTTAATGACTGCTCGCTCAGTGAGCGACTGCTCGCTCAGCGAGAACTGTGATATTAAGCTTCTATTTAAACATTTGTTACTCATTTTTTGGGGATGTAACTTGATATTTCAGACCTAAATACACCATTTTTCAGTATTTCTCTTTGTTTTTGAAGAATCGGTGCATCAATAGTCGGGATATCGTCATTGATGTTCATTCTTCTTCATTTCTTTCTTTTAATGGAAGCTTCCATGGAAATGGGTAGCTAAACCCTTTATAGGTCAAGGTTAGAAGGTAGATAGGTCTTTTCTTTGTATGTATAGACTTTGATCATTGTGTAAGAACTCTTGATGATGAATATAAGGTGAAAGCTTTTTGTTTATGAAATATATTATGTGCTGCTTCATGATTGAGAAATGTGTTCAACATTTGACCTAGGTTTTCATCCACCATAGAACATACGCTAGAGATAGCTATGGGACTTGGTGCTCACTTTGTATTGAACTATAATGTTATCATTTTGATAGATTGAGTGAGAAATCATCAATGGATCAAAATGGTAAAACTCATATTATGTATTAGAAATAAACATTTTTTTGATCAAAACTATATATGAAAATGGACCTATCAAACCATAACTTTGGCATGTACTTTTTATAATATTTTAACAACCAACACTTTTAACTTGTAGTTTTCATTTGAATGAAAAAGTTTAACTTTCCGTTACTTAAACCAAAAACTCCCTTTGTTACTTTGATCCTTGAACTAACACAACTCTAGAACGGCTTTGATATCACAAAACAATCTTCGTGGATCGATAAAAACCCTTATTCTATTTATACTCCAACAAATTGGCGCCGTTTCCGGGGATTGTTAATTGATATTATAAGCATTGCAAGAGTTGCTAGGTTTTAGACTTGTTTATTCTTTTTTCTTGGATTTTTTGATTTGTTTGGTTAGTGTTTACAGACTCTGTTTATGCAAGGCAAGCTTCCCGTGGACCAACTTCTTTTTGATCCTGAGATTGAAAGAACCGCTCGGAAGTTGAATAGAAAAACAAGACGGAGGAGGTAACTAGATAAGGAAAGACAAGAACAAGAACAAGGATTAACTTCTATGTCAACACCACCCACTCCACAGTTGGAAACAACCATGGCGGATCCACCTCCACCTCCACTCTTGACACCTTGTGTAAATAGTCTTCGTAATACTACTCAGTTTGCAAACACCGCTAATAATGGCCGGCAAGCTAAGATGAAGACCAACACTCTGAAGACCCATTTGATTTTCTCACTAAGTTATATGAGATAGCATTGGCATCTGGAGTTGATCAACATCAAGAGTTATCTTTGTTTAGAATACTTTTTCCTCATGCCTTGCTTGGCAAAGCAAAGGATTGGTATTTAGATCAAAGTCCCGCTGTAATGACAAATTGGAATGTGTTAGAAGAGAAGTTCATTGAGCGATTATTCTCACACAACCGTTTTATGGAATCAAAGACCGCGGTCTTAGTATTCTCTCAAGGTGCTAACGAGTCCTTGAATGAAGCATGGGAACGTTTCAAATCCATGTTACGAAAGTGTAAGGGCCATAAATTCGATGAATTGACACAAATCCATATCTTTCGAAATGGTCTCCAACCTAATTGCAAAACCTTGTTGGATGCTACTTCGGGGGGAACTTTGTTGTCAAAAAGCGTGAAAAAAGCGACGGATATAATTAATCGAATGGCTCTCAATGACTTGAAAAGTCAAAATCGTGGAAACTTTATGAAGAAACCCGAAGTGCTTGAGTTAGGAACAAATGATGCGATCCTTGCGTAAAACAAGCTTCTTTCTCATCAAGTGGAGCTTTTGACGCAACAAATATCAAAACTACCACAACAATTGAAGGATATGCACGAGTATCCGGTCAAAAACAAGCAAGTGGTGAGTTGTGAGTTATGCAAGGGAGACCATGATATCGGTTATTGTCCACCACCGGGAAATGAAGAAGTAAATTATATGCACAATAATCAAGGATTTCAAAGACAAACTCAACATCCTTATCAACAACAACATCATTATCAACAACAACCATCTCAATAACACAACTACCAACAACAACAACATCAAGGATACAAACCTAGGAGCAATTACCAAAATAACCAAGGTTATGGCGGTAGTTCATCTAATCAACAAAATCCTTATATTGCTCCACCACCACCGGTTGCAAATACTAAGTTGGAAGACACATTGAATCAATTCATTCAAATATATATGGCCAACAAAAAGGCAAATGATGCGGCGATAAAAAATCTTGAAAATCAAGTTGGGAAACTTGCAAAACAAATTGCTAAGAACCAATTCGTACCATCTTTTTCCGCCAACACTCAAGTTAATCCGAAAGAGCATTGCAAAGCCATTGTTACCAAGAGAGGGAAGGAGATGGCTCAACCTAAGGAAAAAAAAGTGGTGTAAGCAAAGAACGATGGTGTAGTATAAGAATATAGTGATGATGAGGAGGGTGAGACAAAGAAAAAATTAGAGGAAGTGGTTGAAAAGAACTTTGATAATTTGGATGCAGTTGAAAATATACGAGTGGGGGATGAGAAGAGAAATGAGGTGAATAGGAGAGTCAAGAAGGGAAAATGAGTGATGAACCAAATTCCTACAAACATACCATATCCACATGTACCATCAAAGAAGGACAATGAAAGGAAATATGCTCGGTTCATGGACATTTTCAAACAACTTCAAATTAATTGGCCATTTTCCGAAGCTCTTGAGCAAATGCCAAAATATGCTAAGTTCTTGAAGGACATTCTCTCAAAACGACGGAAGTATATGGAACCAGAAATGGTTATTCTCGCGGCTAGTTGTAGTGTTATCATCCAACACACTCTTCCTAAAAAAGAAGCTGATCCGGGACGTGTCACTTTGTCGGTCACCATTGGAAACATGTTTGTAGGAAATTGCCTCATTGATTTGGGTTCAATCATCAACCTTATACCTCTCTCTATTGTAAAAAGGCTTGTTAACATTGATATCAAAGGAATAAGAATGACATTACAACTAGCCGAAAAATCTACCACTCACCCAATTGGGGTGGCAAGATATGTTTTGGTAAAGGTGGACAAGTTCTTATTTCTGGTAGATTTTATTGTTATTGACATGGAAGAAGATGATGATGCTCCTTTGATTCTTGGTTGCCATTTCATGAAGATGGCCCGAATGATGATCGATGTTGATGATGGTCTCATGAAAGTTAGGGTGCTAAATGAGGAGGTCACATTTAATTTGTTTGAGGCAATGAAACATTCAAAAGAAAGACATGATAATTTTCGCATAGACGCCTCTAATATGGCTATTATGGAAGTTGCAAAGCATATTCGTGTGGAAATTCCGCTAGAGCTAGCACCAGGTGAGGAGATTGATACACTCACTAGTGAAGAAGAAAGAGAGCTAGATGTATGTTTGAAAGAATTAGAGGTCTTGAAAGAAATACAACCGTGGGAAGTTGAGTTAGAAGAATTGAATAGAAAAAAGGTGATGAAAAAGTTGAAAGTGGAATTGAAGGTGCTACCTTCGAATCTCAAGTATGCCTTTTTGGATGAAAGTGGAAGAAAACCGGTGATAATAAGCAATGCTTTATCTATCGATGAAGAGTTTCATTTGGTTAGTATGCTCAAGAAAAATCAAGAGGCTTTAGGATGGGTTCTTTCTGATCTAAAAGGAATAAGCCCATCTTATTGCATGCACAAAATCCTTATGGAAGATGACTTCAAAGCGGTAGCACAACCTCAATGCCGTTTAAATCCAACTATGAAAGAAGTGGTTCGAAAAGAGGTAGTAAAGCTACTTAATGCGGGAATGATTTACCCGATCTCTGATAGTCCTTGGGTGAGTCATGTTCATGTGGTACCAAAGAAAGGTGGAATTACCGTGATCCGCAATGAGAAAAATGAGCTCATACCGACAAAAGTTGTGACGGGATGGCGTATGTCTATAGACTATAGGCGTTTGAACACGATTACTAGAAAAGATCATTCCCACTACCGTTCATGGATCAAATGTTAAAAGGTTATCCGGGGTAGAATACTATTGTTTTTTGGATTGTATTCGGGGTACAACCAAATTGCGGTTGACCCGACGGACCAAGAGAAGACGAATTTTACATGTCCTTTTGGAATTTTTGCGTATCGAAAAATGCCCTTTGGGTTGTGCAATGCGCTGGCAACATTCCAACGGTGTGTACAAGCTATCTTTTCCGATCTTATTGAAAAGACGATGGAAGTTTTCATGGATGATTTTTCGCTATTTGGAGCTTCATTTGATTTGTGTTTGAAGAACTTGGAAATGGTGCTAGAGAGGTATGTGAAAACCAATTTGGTCTTGAATTGGGAGAAATGTCATATCATGGTAAAAGAAGGAATTGTACTTGGTCACAAGGTGTCTTCAAGAGGTATTGAGGTGGACAAAGCAAAAGTGGAAGTTATTTCAAAGTTTCCTCCTCCAACCAACATCAAAGGAATCCGAAGCTTTTTGGGGCACACAGGTTTTTATCGGAGGTTCATCAAAGATTTTGCCAAAGTGGCGAGGCCACTTAGTAATTTTCTAAACAAAGATCAGGTATTCCTTTTTGACGAATCTTTCCTTTTATCTTTCCAAGCTCTTACAGAAAACCTTGTTATAGCTCCAATTATCATCGCACCAAACTGGAATTGTGATTTTGAACTAATGTGTGATGCGAGTGATTATGCCGTTGGAGTGGTACTTGGTCAAAGAAAAGAAGAAAAAGTTTTTTATGCAATACACTACGCTGGAGAAGTGCTTAACGAAGCACAAATGAATTATGCAACAACAGAAAAAAGAATTGCTAGCGATAGTGTATGCGCTTGAAAAGTTTCGTTCTTACTTGATCGGTTCAAAAGTTGTTGTTTACACCGACCATGCCGCAGTAAAATATTTGCTCACCAAACCGGTTTCTAAGCAAAGACTTATCTGATGGATCCTTTTTCTTCAAGAATTTGATTTGGAAATTAAAGATAAGAAGGGATCGAAAAATTTGGTGGCGGATCATTTGTCGTGGTTGGTAAATGTAGACATAACCAAAAAGGAAATTGAGATCCGAGAAGAATTTCCGGATGAAAACTATTTATGGTACAAGTTAGGCCTTGGTTTGCCGATTTTGCTAATCATAAGGCAAAATGATGGATACCCGAAGACCTAACTTGGAACCAAAAATGGAAGTTCTTAGCGGATGCTCAATATTACGTGTGGGATGAACTGTATCTTTTCAAAATTTGTAGGGATAATTTGCTAAGAATGTGTGTTACTAGTGATGAGGCTAATAACATCCTTTGGCATTGTCATAACTCTCTGTATGGAGGGAATTTTAAAGGATCTAGGACGACCATAAAAATCCTTCAATCGAGATTTTATTGGGCTACTATTTTCAAGGATGCTAACCTCCATGCGAGGAGTTGTGACATTTGCCAAAGATCGGGTGGAATAAGCAAGCGGGATGAAATGCCCCTCAAGAATATTCAAAAGGTTGAAGTCTTTGATTGCTGGTGCATTGATTTTGTTGGCCCATTTCCACCATATTTCACAAATGAGTACATTTTGGTTGCTATGGATTATGTTTCTAAATGGGTGGAAGCTATTGCTTCACCGAGGGCGGATGGCAAAACGGTGATTAAGTTTCTCAAGAAAAACTTTTTTTTCCTGTTTTGGAACCCCTCGTGTGTTGATTAGTGATGGAGGGTCACACATTGGTAATGCACCGCTTGAAAGCGTTTTAAAATAATACGGTGTATCACATAAGGTTGCGACTCCCTACCATCCCTAATCAAAGGCAAGCCAAAGTGTCTAATAGGGAAGTGAAAAAGATTTTGTAAAAAACTGTTTCGGGGTCTAGGAAGGATTGATCTCAAAATTTAGACGAAGCTTTATGGGCATATCGCACCGAATACAAAGCACCAATATGCTTAACTCCATTTCAAATGATCTATGGCAAAACATGCCATTTACCGGTTGAAATGGAGCACAAGGCTTTATGGGCTTTGAAGTTTTAAAATTTTGATCCAACCTTGGCTGGGACAAAAAAAAAGTACATTTTAGTGAGCTGGAGGAAATGAGAGATGTCGCATATCATTCAAGTTGGTTGTAAAAGGAAAAAGTAAAAAAAAATACCATGACAAGAAAATAAGGCTCAAAGAATTTGAAGCGGGTCAGCTTGTCTTGTTGTTCAACTCCCGATTAAAGCTTTTTCCGGGGAAGTTGAAAATAAGTGGCCCGGACCCTTCCGAGTAAAGGAAGTTAAGGAATTTGGAGAAGTGGTGATCAAAGACATGGAAAAGAAAGACAGTTGGACAGTTAACGGACAACGTCTCAAAATCTACCTAGGAGGTAGCTTCGATCGGGATAACCAATCCTTTTCCCTTGATGATCATTGATCATTATGGACTGTCGAGCTTATCCGATGTTAAACAAGTGCTCGTTGGGAGGCACCCCAAATCTATAAGTTTTTACTGTTTTTAATGTTAAATATGTGTTGTAAGAGTGTTTTAGAGGCCAACCATAAAAAAATTCTGCTGCTGAAAGTGATTTTGAATTTTCCTGCACTCGCTGAGCGAGCACTTCCAAGGGGATTCTCGCTCAGCGAGCAATGCGAAATTTTTAAAAAAATGTGGCTGAACTGGGCCCATCTAGCCAGACCCGACCTAGTTCAGAGTTAGAATGGGGATACCATTAGGGTTTCCTCTTTTGGTATCATTTTTCATATTAAAAATTCAAAACCTTCAAGGCTTCCTTTTTGTTCTTCCTTCCCTCTTTCTCATTTCACCATTGAAGTTTCTTTTCTCCATTTTCGCAGCTTCATCCCCCTGTCATCAAGGTAAGTGCTTCTATTTTACTTTTTTTCTTTATTTTCGTAATTTTTTCTATTTTGGATGTTCTTCATGAAACAAAGCTTGCCCTAGGTTTATATCCTCTTTTCCAATCACCTTTTGTTGTTCTTTAGGGGTAAATTAGTTTGCATGTGGTTTAGGGTAGAGGAATGGAGATTTAGGTCAAGATTTTGAGAAATATTTCAATTCAATTGTTAGTTAGGGGTTAATTAAGGTTGTGAACTTCTGTTGGTGGTGATTATTGTGATTAGATTGTGAACCTTTTGTATATAAGATTGCCCCTAAAGAAGGTGGGGAATTTTTCTGCAAATCGCAGAGCTCACTGAGCGAGACTTGGAATTTGTAGAAAAATTCCCCTTTTCCAGAACTGTTTTAAAATCTTATGGGGGCAGTTTCTGATGATTTATTAGTAATTTTGAGAATTTTTGTTTTTGTTTTTAATTACTAATTTAATCGGTTTGATTGTGTTTTGATTGTGTTTTGATTTTGTGTATTTTGTTCTTTTGTTTTCAGATGTCTCACCGTTCAAAGAGAGGTCGTACTGGAACTTCTTCTGCTAGAAGGAGTTAAGGAAAAGTGTGGTAAGGAGGAGTTAAGGAAAATTGAGAAATTTATTGGTTGATGTTAATTTGGCATGTTCTTCATTTTTCAAAACTTTTGAAAACCATTTTGAATCATTGGCCTCTATATATCCCTTTCTTGGTAACCCTTGCCCCATTACAACATTGAAAAGTCCTTGAGATCTTTGTTTCCTTGATTTTCCTTTTGAATTGGTTTGATACTTGCATGAATTGTTTCGGATGTTAACACAATTACACATGAGAGTGATTTGTCCCTTGTAGATATTAAGCTTGGCTTAACTAAGTTATTAGGTGATTCTTGTTTGAACATTTTATTGCTTATGTCGTTGCTTGTCATTTGTGTTTAGAAGTTAGTTCATGATCATGTTGTGGTTCTTCGCAAGGCCGAACATTACTTGTAAGAAAAAATCTTTCGGTTTGAACCATCAATTTGAGTGTGTTATCTTTGTTTTGTTTTGTGCTTGTTTCTTTTTAAATTTACCTTTGTTTGAGGACAAACAAAGAAGCAAGTTGGGGAGAGTTGATAAGTGCCAATTAGAGTTATTATGTAGTGTAGTTTTTGGAACTTTTCAAGGATTTATTTGGATCTCTAATGCTTTTTCCCTTTGTTTCCGTCGTATATTCGTAGTTTAGTTTACGCGTTTTAGAAGTATCATTTATTTAACTTTTGTTTTTATAATTTTAGGTTGCACCTTTGGAATAAGAAAAGGATTGCATGGAGACTCACTTTTTGAAGTTTTTGAAGAAACTGAAGAATTCATGCTCGCTTCAAGCTCGCTGAGCGAGCTCCCAGCGACAACTTCCAGGAAGGTTTTTCGCTCAGCAAGGCCTTAGATCGATGAGCGAGAAAAGGCATTTTAACTTTTTAATGATAGCTCGCTCAGCGAGAACTACGAAACTCAGCTTCTATTTAAACATTTGTTACTCATTTTTTAGGGATGTAACTTGATATTTCAGACCTAAATACACCATTTTTCAGTATTTCTCCTTGTTTTTGAAGAATCAGCGCATCAATAGTCGGGAGATCGTCATTGATGTTCATTCTTCTTCATTTATTTCTTTTAATGGAAGCTTCCATGGAAATGGGTAGCTAAAACCTTTATATGTCAAGGTTAGAAGGTAAATAGGTCTTTTCTTTGTATGTATAGACTTTGATCATTGTGTAAGAACTCTTGATGATGAATATATGGTGAAAGCTTTGTGTTTATGAAATATATTATGTGTTGCTTCATGATTGAGAAATGTGTTCAACATTTGACCTAGGTTTTCATCCACCAAATAACATAAGCTAGAGATAGTTATGGGACTTGGTGTTCACTTTGTATTGAACTATAATGTTATCATTTTGATAGATTGAGTGAGAAATCATCAATGGATCAAAATGGTAAAACTTACATTATGTGTTAGAAATAAACATTTTGAGAGGATATTGTGATTATGTTTATCATTCTAAAGAGTTTGTCACTTGATCAAAACTATATGTGCAAGTGTATACTCATAATTTTGACACCATGGTTTTTAATAAATAAGAGCCTTAGCAGCTGGTAGCTTCGTCAGCTATTCTTCCACAAGTCACCATTATTTGACATTGAAGTTTCTCAGCACTCCTCATCTCATTGTGTTTTGAACAATGATGTACGTAGCTGTGAAGATGTTCGACATATTAGGACCACTCTTTCTTCCAAACATGTCCAGAATCTTGAGAAGGTTTTGTGATGATTTGGTTCGTGATACAACGAACGAATGTCTGTCGAAAGAGCGGTTGAGATGCCAGCTAAAAGTTCTTCACATCACTACGAAGAAGTCTTCTTGTGTTTTCGACAAGGGATATGAAGGCAAGAATCCGACGAAGGAGACGTTATGACTATATTTGAATTTCAAATGAATTCGACGTGGCGAGAAGATACGTCGCTTCGCCAGTTAAAGGGCAGTTTTGATATGAATAATGACCTCGCTTGGTAGAAGATACGTGGAGGATTCCTAGAGATTAGTAGCATGCAAAACGCCAAGTGGCGAATTCTTAGGAGTTGACCGTTATTCGAAGGTTATTTTATTTGTATATAAATAGGATAACTTTGTTTTGTTTTAAGTGTGTGAATTTTTTGTACAACATTCCTGTAAAAGTTACTCTAATACTCGTGTGTAAGAGAAAAGAGAATTATCTGGGAAATGTACGTGTAAAACACCATTTATATTTCAGTTATAAAATTTAGTTTTTCTTTATTCCTTATTCAAGTTTATGCTTTCAGTCATTTTTTAAGCAATTTACTTTCAAGCAAATTTACATTCCTGAAATCCTTTAATGGGAACTTCAAGCTCTTTGTTAGTTTTATTATACAAACATAACCATACTTTGATATAAACAAGAACAATTTCATTAGAGATCGTTCAACAGACTTACAAAAACTGGTGAGACTTTTATATTAAGAAGAAAACCCCAAGAATTTAGAACATGTATCCTAGGAATTGTGTGGTTGGCCCTGCAAGTAACCCAATTCCAAGGAATTGGTAAACCAGAGGTTGTTCGCCAAAATCACCAGCGAACAAATTGGCACACCCGGTAGGACCAGTGTTAAAATACTAAAAAAAGGATCCTTGTTAATACAAACAAGTCTTATTACGTTGTATGATTTTACGAAGCGGTAAACTATCCGTGACTGACGTAGAAAGACCTAGGCAAACTAGAGTAAGAAAAATGGCTAATCCGCCAGTAAATCCTAACGAAATTCCAATTTCCGATGCTATTCCTTCGACAGGGGGAAATAACGAACAAACCCACATTTAAGAAGGGGGAAATCCCTCATCATCTGGATTGATACCAGTGATGTCTTTCTCTCAGAATGCACCCAGTTCCTCCAATATAGGACATTCAATGCCTATAGGAACCCCTTCCCCTGGAGGAAATAACTTTAGGCCGTATCAGACAAATTTTTCCATACCTATGTTTGGAAGAGAACAACCTTATGGAATGCCAACTTTAGTGATGGATAATTTACATAACGCAGCACCTTTGTATTCTGATGCCATGGTTCACATGTCTTCACCATTACAAGGTCAGGTTATGGTGGGAACATTAGTAGACCAAACTAACCCCCACCAGGATTCCAAATGCCAGCAATTACAACTAATTTTGCGCAAGAAATACGTCAACAAATGGACGAAAGTAATCATGAAATGGTCCATAGGTTGACGCAACAAATAGGGGAAGTATTTCACCCTTTAATAAAAAGCACTACTCAAACGAATCAGATATTGGCAGCGCAAATGGTGCGTATTGCTGAGTTCTTTGGAGTCCTTCAAATTCGACAGAGAGAACCTGTGATTTAGAATCCAGTAATCAATGTCGAAGAAGAACCAAAAATAAATCAAAGACTTTTAGACAACCCTCAAGAAAATCCTAGAATCCAAGAAGAGATTGTCGAACAACCTCGTGTCGAAGTCCCTATCCAACGAGAGCCTAGGAGGTTGATAGTTCAGAGAGGTCAAGACACTGATGACATTTTACAACAGAGAATGCGTTATAATAATCCACCTGCCGAAAAACAATTTGGTAGTCATGGTTGAAAGAATAATGGCGCAAAATGGGGTAAATGTGGGGTTTCATAGGCCTAGTTACGCTTCCCCACTATCTGAATATGTTTTACAACAAGAATTACCTCCAAGGTGGAAAATCCCCAAATTCACAAATTTTTCAGGGGATACTAGTGAATCCACCATAGAGCACATAACGCGTTACTTGATAGAAGCGGGCGAAATAACACATAATGAAAATCTAAGGATGAAATATTTCCCAAGCTCTTTAACAAAATATGCGTTTACTTGGTTTACATCCCTACCAGCAAGTTCCATACATACATGGACTCAGTTGGAGAGATTGTTCCATGAACAATTCTACATGGGACAAACTAAAATAAGCCTGAAAGAATTAGACAACATTAAAAGAAAATTCTCAGAGCCTATAGATGACTACCTTAACAGATTCAGACTGCTAAAAGCAAGATGTTTCACGCAAGTGCCAGAACAAGAACTGGTCGAAATGGCTGCAGGAGGTCTAGACTATTCCATAAGGAAGAAACTAGATACTCAATATTTAAGAGATATGGCACAATTAGAAGATAGGGTAGGGCAGATCGAAAGGCTAAAAGCTGAGAAGTTTAGGGCTAACAAAAGTAAAAAAGAAAGAGTGGCCTATGTAGGAATATGCCAAGAGGATGACTATGACAAAGACGAATCAGTCGTTTTCGATGACCAAGAAATTGACCTGTCAGAATTAAAGCAAGGTCCACCATATTCTTGCAAAACGTTAACTCCGTCGAATGGAAAGAATCATGTCGAATCGGAGAAGAACAATAAATTCCCTAACAGATCATATAGGTTTATGTAAGTACCATAATTTTCTGGGCCATAAAACTTCTCAATGTTTTCTTTTCAGGGATCTAGTTCAAAATGCAATCCAGGATGGAAGGCTGAAGTTTGTGGACAAGTCGAAGCAACAAATGAGGATTGACACCCATCCTATGCAGATCATGGAAGCCAAACTATGCCGAACCATTTGACATGAATATGGTCGAAATGGAGAAGATGTCTGATGATAGCTTCGAGATGATTGAAGCCACTGAAGGCTTCGACACCTACGTTAACATGGTGGGGATTACTGAAGATCTCCTTATCCAGCCCAACATGGAGGAAGTGTCCAAAGACGAGCTAACCATGCCCGTATTGATCAAGGTTACTGAGGATTTTGAGGTGAAGAACATTGTCAAGGCCACTGAGGGTTTCGAAGTTCCAAAACAGATTGATACTACTGAGGGTCTCGACAACGCCACCCACGTTGAGATTACTGGAGATTTCAACAACCAGAACAAGGTTGAGCCACTGAGGGTTTCTACCATCAAGACAAGACCAGGGTTACTGAAAGCTCTGAGTGTCTGAAGAAGGAAGCTAATGAAGTCTTCGACAAGAGAAACAACAACTTGGCTGAAGACGAAGTAATATGGGTCACCTTGGAAGAGCCTAGCGGAACGTTCGACTACCTGGTGAAATATACCGCTCCTGCCAGTGCCCATATCGACATTAACAAAATCCAACCAACAGGTTGGGAAGACATCCTTGAGAACACTGAGGAAAAATCTAATGTTTCCCTCAACATTGAGAAGAAGGCTACTGAAGGCCTCAACAATGAAGACAAAACTGCTGAAGGTGCTGCTCCTGACTAAGCAAAAGAAGATGATACCGGGAACCTCACAAATGCTGTCGAGACTGCAAAAGAGAGCACTGCAGAAGTCAGGGTGGAAAATTTCGAAGAATCCTTCATCAAGAAAATGGATAAGCTGAGCATTGTTGGAGGAAAGAAAATAGATATCAACATGGTAGAAGCCTCTCGAGAGAGTAAAGAGAAGAATAAAAGGGAACGCCGTTGAGAGGAATACCAAAGGACAACCTACCCAAAAGAAGATGAGAACTTGGCAGAATTCATTCAAAGATGTCAAAAGAAAAAGACTGAAATTATGTTATGTCCGCGATGCAACGCCATATTCGACAGAAAAGCAACAACAAACTTGGAGGTTGTGGAAAAGACCAAAATAAGAGGAAATTGGGGGCCAAGGCCAGCAATCGAAGCATGTAGTTGTGATCCAAGAGAGGGAAAGTATCACGTTAAGAATCCTGGGGGAAGATACTACAACACCTACAAACCGTCTGGCAAGGTACCTGATGATAGATGGGTGCAACCCATTGGAGATGCCCAAGGACCAAGAAAATGGAAGAATTTTGAAGTCTAAAAAGGATCTTCAGTCGAAATAAAGAAAGAAACTGGGAAACAGAAGCCAAGACCGTACCCCTCAAAGAATTATAAAGGAAAAGGGCTGAGAAAGAAGCAGCAGACGAACTCAATGTCAAGAAGAAAGACGCTGACGAAGACAAAGCAGAGTCTAGCAGAAACACTCAGGCAGCAGAGAAAGACAAACCTCACAAAAGTAACAACACCAACAACATGTTGCAATTTTCGAAGCTCGCAAACACAATATCAGAAGGTGACGAAGCAACTGATAACTTCGAGTCTGATGAAGAAGTTTCGTTCGACATAATATGCAATGTAGTGTCAATCCTCCCTAGAGACTATGACAGGGTGATGGAAATCGAAGACGAAGAAAAGAACGTGATAGACAATACCGTGGGACCAAGGCCCGTGTGTTATTACATCATGACAACGGTTGTGTCGAAGAACAGAACGCCTTCTTTGAGAAGCCAGACGAATCAATGAGGGGACATTTGAAACCTTTATTCATAAAAGGGAAGGTCAAAAATGTAGGCATCAACAAAATATTAGTGGATGGGGGAGCTGCAGTGAATATAATGCCCCATTACATGCTAAGAAAAATTGGGAAAGATGACTCTGATGCAAAACCACACAACATGGTCCTGTCGAACTATGAAGGAAACGTGGGCACAACTATGGATGTTATTCAAGTGGATCTGATAGTTGGCACTATGACCAGGCCAACAATGTTTATAGTTATAGCTTCCAGGGCTAACTACAATTTGCTGTTGGGAAGGGAGTAGATCCATGGAGTAGGAGCTGTCCCTTCGTCCATGCATCAGCGCATAGTCATCTGGCGCCCTGATGGCATCGTCAAAAACATCGAATCAGACCAAAGCTACTTCATGACTGAAGTAAACAACGTAACCAGTCGAAGCTTCGACAGAAATCTGGCTCACATAGCTCCTTGTAGCCCAGTTGATTTTGATCTGAAAGCATCAGACAATGCCTATTGTTCCATGTACCTACATCCAACACATGGGTTTCAATGGGACAAGGAGGTGATTGGTGAACCAAGCCATGTATGGGGAACATCTAATGTAGAGCCAACTGGCCGGGGTAACGAGTTCGACGATGACGATGAGTGAATCATTAACATTGAATAGACTAATGGCCTATATGGCTGAAAATAAATTGAAGGCGGATCTAGAAGCCAAAGTAAAATATATGGTTGTCAAAGCCAATGAAGAAAATCTAGACTCGCCATGCCCTCACCAGGGCACTGATGGAGAAGATAAAGGCAACCAGATAGGCAAATGGCAGGATCAAAAGCTTGATGCCATCTATGATGACGAACCTTTGGGATTCGAAAAAGACCCAATATCAACTAACTTGAAGATGGTGGCACAAGACCCTTTGGAAAAAATTAATCTAGGATTGGGAGCAGAAAAAAGACTAACCTATATAAGCGCTAATATGGACCCCCAGTTCAGAGTCAAATTAGTCCGGTTGCTGAAAGAGTTTAAAGACTGCTTCGCATGGGACTATGATGAAATGCCTGGCTTTGATAGAAGCCTATTCGAACTAAAGCTTCCTATAATAGAGGGAAAGAAGCCTGTAAAGCAGACTCCAAGGCGGTTTGCACCAGAGGTCCTGTCAAAAATAAATTAAGAGGTCGAAAGACATCTCAAATGCAAGTTCATTTGCCCAACCAGGTATGTCGAATGGATTGCAAATATTGTACCCGTGATAAAGAAAAATGGCACATTGAGGGTGTGCATTGATTTTCGAGACTTGAATTCAGCCACCCCTAAGGATGAATCAAAAGAAATAACCACCTTCTCAGGATCAACCTTCTTAGGAAGGTTGAAATGAGGCACAATAACATTCACTTCATTGTCATACTCGTCTATTTTCGTTGTCACTTCAATCAACTTATCATCCATCATCTTTTGAATATCTCTCTTAACAATCATGCAACCACAAGGGTTCACCGAACAAATACAACATCCAGCATAATTGTGTTCAATATCATGATATTCACTTAAGAAAGCAGGCATCTCAACCAAAGACCTTCGAATATGGCGGACCTCATAAATATTGAAAACACTAGGACAACCGTCAACCATATTCACAAACGTATAACCATGATTCGGAAGCGAATTCGTCTTCACATTTGGATTAACATCATTGAAAGACAGAACATTTCTCCTTATCAATTTCTGTACTTCAAAATTTAATGGATAACAGTTCTCAATATCGTGCCCCGGGGCACCTTGATGAAAAGCACAGTGAGCCTCTGGCGTATACCACCATGGGATAAAATCTGGAACTGGAGGTGGAGAACTTGTTTGCACAAGATTCTTTTAAATCAGATATGGAAGCAAATCCGTATACAACATCGGAATGGGATCAAAATTCGGCTTAGCACGACCCTGTTGATTTCCACTATGTTGCACAAACGACTGTTGATAACGAGACTGATACTTTGGAGCTATTGGCACAGTTGGAGTCACATTAATCATTGTAGTTACATAAGCTACATGTTACTGATGACGATGATTCTCACGACCACGAGGTCTTCTGTAACTTTCAGGAGATGATAACACTAAAATTCACCGTATTTCTGACTTCGATTTCGCATGCATTCTTATCTTTTATTGT
The DNA here is from genome assembly GCA_963966055.1 of Lathyrus aphaca. Classification (NCBI taxonomy): domain Eukaryota; kingdom Viridiplantae; phylum Streptophyta; class Magnoliopsida; order Fabales; family Fabaceae; genus Lathyrus; species Lathyrus aphaca. The sequence goes on along the minus strand of OZ014519.1, from coordinate 373,493,505 downwards.
TATTTTGTTATGTTATTACTTTGTTTTTCTTTGTTTTCAGGATTTCTATGTAATCGGGGCCTAAATCGAGAAAAGGAGCGAAAAAGGAGTGGAAACGAACGAAAACCAAGAAATTCAGTGTTTTACACTTACGGCATCCACCATGGCGGGTGCCATGGGGTCTGCCATGACGTTGCCACGTCTCAAGACCACTCCACAACTACCAAGACCCACGATCCCCACTCTCTCATTCCCTATTAGTCTCATGGCAGGCGCCATAGGCCTGTGGCGGGAGCCATAGGCCTGTGGCGGGCGCCATAGGCCTGTGGCGGGCGCCACAAGGCAAAAAGGCTTCCTTCCACTTTTTAGTGGAGGGGGGCATCCTGGTCATTTCCCATTTAAACTATGCCTATAAATAGGACTTTAGAATTTCGTTTTCTTCATCCAAACTTAGAATCTCTTAGGCATATATCAGTTTTAAAGCAGTTATCATTCCACATCGGGGTGTTACTGCAATTGAGTGATCGAGTCTGTATACGTCTGTGTGATCGAGTTTTGGAGCACTCTGGGAGGATGTTAATCCTGCCACCATTTTAATTCCAGTTCGTATTTTACTTTTCCGCATTGCTTTACTTTATTTATTATCTGCACTCGCACTTTATTTTATTTATTTCCTGCACTCGCTTTACTTTTATTTATTTCTCGCACTCGCTTTACTTTCGTTTATTTCCCGCACTCGCACTTTATTTTATTTATTTCCTGCACTCGCTTTAAATACCTTTATTTCTCGCACTCGCACTACTTTTATTTACTTTCCGCACTCGCATTACTTTTATTTACTTTCCGCACTCGCACTAATTACTTTTATGAAAAATTATAAAAAGAACTTTTACTTTACCATGTCTAACTAAATCCATAAAGGTTAGAATGTAAGGATCGTAATTAAACCAGTAATCCGTACAATTGTTCGTGGAAACACTTAAGGGCTATTTTATCTTTCAATTTAAGCAATTGTTTTAACTATTTCAAAAACAACCAAAAGCGCTTTGTCTAGTTCATTAGGAGTTTTTGATTAAAAAGAAAAGAGATTTTAAAACGATTTTCGGACGCGTTATGAAGTTTAGAGTCTGGTTCGTGAGAACCTCTTTTTGCTAAGAAATCCAGGTTAAAATACTTTTCAACTTAGTTAAGATACTATATTTCTTAAAAATAGGTTTACTACTCTAACGCAGTACGCACCTTTTTATCCGTGACAATAGGAGGGGTTGATTAGAGAGTACAACTCGGTTCTGAATATGCGAAAGCGACACTTCCTGTTAAATTAGTTCTTTTCAAAGGAGAAAACATTGCCCATAAGTAGTTCTATTAACAAGTACCGGATTATCTATTGATTATGTGAATTACATTCGAGCCTGTCCTTTATTAATTGTTTAAAATTACCGTCTTATTTACCATTTTACACTCCTTAAAACCCTTATATTCAGTTGCCTTAGATACACACCATAACAACAGGTACGATAGATTGACACTTGGTCTCTGTGGATTCGACAATCTTTTATATTACTCTGACGTGTTCGTACACTTGCGAAAAACACGCATCAAGTTTTTGGCGCCGTTGCCAGGGACCAATTTCGTCAAATTTCATACCCTGTAGTTATACTGATTAGACTAAGGTTGTTACCCACCGGTCAATGCGAAAGACTCGCAGTGCCGGAAGTTTAGTAGACCCTCTAGCTGTACCTGAACGTTACGCTCGCGCACATTTTTTTTCCATAGGAATAGGAGAGATATGGCCGAAGATCAAAACCGAAGACCTCTTAAGGACTTCGCCCAACCATCAAACGAGGAACCTAGTTCTAGTTTAGTAAACCCCGCTATCCCAGCCAATAATTTTGAACTTAAACCATCCCTGCTGCAATTAGTGCAACAGAGACAATTCGCAAGTCTTGCTACTGAGAACCCAAACCAACATTTAAAAAACTTTCTTCAGTTAGCAGACACCTTTAAAACCAATGGAGCTCCTCCTGAGGCGATACGCTTAAGATTATTTCCCTTTTCCCTCAGAGATAAAGCTCTATCGTGGTTAGATTCCCTTCCACCCAATTCCATAACAACTTGGGAAAACCTTAGAAAAGTATTCCTTGCTAGATATTTTCCCCCAAGTAAGACCGCTCTTCTTCCAAACTTAATAACCAGATTTACCCAACACCAAGGAGAGTCGTTGTTCGAAGCCTGGGAGAGATATAAAGAGCTATTAAGAGCATGCCCACATCATGGCTTAGAGAATTGGATAATCATTCAAACCTTCTATAATGGACTTCATTATAACACTAATATGACCATCGACGCTGCCGCTGGTGGCGCACTGATGAACAAACCTTACCCTGAAGCTAGTGCCCTTATCGAGGATATGGCCCAAAACCATCAATCATGGGGAGTAGAACGAGCGAAGTGGAAAAGAAGGAAGCCCAAGGAGGAATACATAAGCTAAGCTCTATAGACATGATGCAAGCTAAAATGGACGCGTTGGCCCTTAGAGTCGAACATATGTGCACAACCCCGAATACTGTAGCCGCAGTTTCTCCGAATTATGAGATATGTGGGACGCAAGGACACCAATCTGCCGAATGCAATCTGTTAAATGAGACCAACCCTGAGCAAGTGAACTACACCCAAGGGAACCCATTTTCAAACACATAACCCTGGATGGAGGAATCACCCGAACTTTTCCTACAAAAATAACAACCCTATCCAAAATACCGCACCTCTGAGACAACAAGGTTACAAAGCCCCAAGAACAAATCAACCTATGCGACCTGTACCACCAAGTCCGAGCCTTGAGAAAATTGTGGAAAATTTTATCACCGCTCAAACACAACAAAACAAAGAGTTCATGAACCAAAACATCCATGTTAACGAACTAATTACCTAGTTAGGAACCAAGGTTGATCAAATTATTACTCATAATAAGATGCTTGAAACCCAGATCTCTCAGGTGGCTTTAAACCAAGCCCCTCAGACTACACCTGGAGGACAGTTCCTTGGACAACCTCAACAAAACCCAAAAGGGCAAGAAAATGCCATTACTCTACGAAGTGGAACCGCTTATAAGGAACCTTCTAACCCTAGATTGAGTGAGCCCGAAACTTCTGAGAGGAATGAGGAAAAGGAACCAGAGGAATCTAAAAACCCGGAAAGTCAAGAAAAAGGAGAAGAACCTAAAAATAAAACCTATGTACCACCACCACTATACAAACCACCAATACCATACCCTCAAAGATTAAAGAAAATCCAAATAGATAACCAGTATCAAAAATTAGTTAAGGTTATAGAAAAACTTCACGTAAAAATCCCCTTTACAAAAGCCATCACCCAAATACATTCTTACGCTAAGTTTCTCAAAGACATACTTACAAATAAACATAGAATTGAAGATCTGAAACCCGTGGAATGTAATTCTATTTCCGAAAATAGGTTAGCAAAGAAAGATAAAGATCCCGGAAATTTTTCCATTCCTTGTGTTTTAGGGAATCATGTCATCGAAAAAGCTTTTCTAGACTTAGGAGCTAGTGTGAGCTTAATGCCTTTAGCAGTTTGTGAGAAATTAAATTTAGGAGAATTACAACCTACTAAGATGTGTAAACACCCCAAATTTTCCCTCACTAAGTTCACACCATGGCTTGTGATCTTTCATATTTGCATTAGTTCAATCATACCATTTCATGTTGCATTTTTGCTTCACTGCATTAGGTCAAGTTCATCTGCATCTAGGGTTTGTGATTTGAGCAATCCAAGATCCATCTGACCCACCCCAAATGTATTCAATCATTTCAAGAGGGTCCATGTATGTCCAATAATCATATTATATCCTCCCAAGATCAAGGAAGTCAAAGAAATCACAAGAACTGGCAAGGCATGGAAGCAGAGCCAGGATTTAACTACACAGATGACCTAAAATTAGGGTTTTGGTTTCAGAGGCCATAACTCCAATTTTTTTGGTCATTCTTGTTTCTATTGGTCTTAATATGTTATAAGGATCATACATACCAAGTTTTATGGAAAAATTCATTGAGGAAGTCATCTGATCACTGAGTAGCTTCTTGAGCAAGTCAGAACCAAATCAGGGCATTTGAGGCCCCCCAACATGGAACCAAAGTGGATTTTTCATCAAATTGAAGTTATATGGTCTTTATTTGATCATTGAAGTGTTTAGAAGTTCACAAATTTGAAGAAAAGTGAGCAAAACCAAAAGTTGCCAAAAATGGAAATGACTTGTAATGTAAACTTTCCATTTTGGGAAAATTTTTCAGCTTCCTCTTTCTTAACCAAAAATGCTTCAAATGAAAAAATTTTGGTCATGAATGTTGTAGATTGGATCATTCCCTTTTCAAAAAGTACAATAACAAGATCTAATTCATTTTGGAACTCATGTTATAGCTTTCCAAAGTTGGCAAAAATCACATAATTTCAAGTTTCATGCCAAAGAGGGAGTTTTGCAAAACCTCATGCCAAGCCATTTTGTGACTTCAAATTGACTTCTAATCGTCATACAAACATTATGCAATGCGTAAAACTCAGAATTGGCCCAAGAATCTCAAAATTTCATGACTTGCACATGAAGAAATCCAAAAGGGGCCAAAACTTCATGAATTTGCAAAATGGTACAAAACCTCTCATCCACTTGCCACAGGTCATCAAATCTGATTCACAAACATTCCATGATCTCAGCTAAACCAGGACATGCCCAAATCCCAGCTTGCCACTTGCCCATACCTCAAGTACAACCAACCTTGACTTTTTGCATTTTCACCCATACCAATCAGCATAGCCCACACCAACTATTCTGACCTATCACAACTTCACATACATGCCTTATGCAACTCATTTCACACAAGAACCAAGCCTGAATCCTCAGCATTCTCAAGTTACCAAAAATTACCCCCCTTTGCATTTTTCTTCGAAACTCTCAGCACACTTGACAAAACTTAAAACTTCTTCCACCTTTCATCTTCAAATCAATCACTGATTACAAACCACCCCTCAAAACAGCCTGAAACTACCTCAAACAAAAACACGATTTTCATCACCTCTGAACTGAAACCTTCAAAACACTTCATATAAACTCCTTCCAAGCATTCCAGAGGCATAAGGGGACCAAAGGGAGTGGAAAAACACCCAAGAAGAGCCCAGAAAGTACAAGTTTCGAAAGCTTCAACTCAGGTAACCTCAAGAACAAATTTTCTAGAAGTGATTTTTTAAGTTCTTAGATTGTTCTCCATGTTTCATTGATCACACTGCACCTTTTGGTTTTGAAAATGATTGAGTATTAAACATGTATGAAGTTTCTGAAAGTTTCACCATTTTTGATCTTTGCTTCGAATCTTAAGTTTGAGTGAAAAGAAATTGTTTTTGAGGGTGGGGTAGATCTTAGGAGAGTGAGAGGAGTCAATCTGGAGCTTTAGAGCTCCAGAAATAGCCTAGGGAGTGATTTGAAATTTCTCAGGGGAGGTGTGGCCGGAGAAGATGACCGGAGGTCATTTCCGGCCACCTGAGAGTAATTAATGATAAATCTAGGCCTTTGGATTAGTTCTCCCGCGCATGATTGTGTGGCTAGGATTAGATCATTGGTTATTAATTAGGATTATTTAATTAATTAATCAGGTTTAATGAAACTTGAATATGGGCCGTCCAGATGCGCGGCAGTCAATCCCTCCTAAATCCAGAATCAATCCAAGCCACCCATCCTGCATACTTTCAATTTATTTCATTTTTATTTCATTTTTTTGTACGAATTTTTAAAAATAGTAAAAAACATCAAAAAATTCTAAAATTTTTATCAAACATTCTATTAATTTTCAGAAACCAAAAATATTTTTATTTTTATTTTTTGCGTTAAAAAAATATTTTTAAATCATTTAAATTTTATTTTTAATTAGTTAATTGATTTTAATTAATTAAAAATACATTTAAGTATTTTAAAATCACAAAAAAATTTCAGAGAACATCTTTGAACATTTAGAAGCATTTACAAACTCACCACACAAATTTCTGTTTGGTTTTGATCACACTTTGACATTTTTTCAATGAATTAGGGTTCTTAAATTTGTACATTTTTAACCCTAACTTCAAAAATTTATAACTTTTAAACCAAGTTGAGTTTGTGAATGATTCTTTTTGAATTGTTCTATGCATGACTTCTAGTCCCTAAAAACATTTTTGTTTCATTTTTATCTTTCATTTTTAATTTGTTTGGAATTTTGCATTTAGGATCACCCTTAAACCCTAGAAACTTCAAAAATTCATAACTCCTTCTAGGTTTAGCTTCTGACCTCCCCCTTTGGATGGTAACTTAGTATAGTTTTAGGGTTCCTTTGATTGAATTTTCAATTTTTTATCTTATGATTTGCTTCTTTTTTTGAGTTTTGCATCTCACATGTTCATATAACCCTAATTTTGTATCTTCACTTGCATTCATCTTGCATATGCTTGCATCCATGAACTTACCATGACATTTTATGCATTCACATGACATATAAGACATCTTAGGACACATTAGAATCATGTTTGATCATTGCATCATTCATTTTCCATGTTATGCATTCATTTCATTTCATGTGCATTCATGAACTTTCATGCTCCTTTCATGCTTCATTTGCATCTTCATCACTTGTATGATCATTTACATACATTTGCATCATCTTTTTGCATCATTTGCATCATGAACTTGCTTCTAGTTTTGGTTTGCATCATTTCATACTTTTCATTTCCATTTCATTTCATTTCATTTTGCTAACCATTTCAGGTGGTAAGTGTTTTGAGAAGTGAATTTGCCTTCACTTCTCACAATCTCTTCTCATCTCTCTTATGCATCTTTGATGCATTTTGTTTGTGTATTAGAGTGAGATTTCTCATTCATGTTCCCTCCTCACCTTATTTCTTCAAGTAACTTATCTTCTTAAGTGAAGTAAGTTGACTTGCTTCTTTCTGCTTCTCCTCCTTCCATCTTTCTTCTTCCTTGGTGGCTTTTCCTGAAGATCTCCTGCAAGCCTCATAAACCCTAGGAATACCCAAGAATGATCACAATTAGGGTTTGATTAGTCCCCCATTATTTTTACCTTTGTATCATCTTTTGTGTCTTCTCTTCTCATCTCTTAATCAGGGACTAAACCTTAAAGGTTGTAAGGCTTTGTGATTAAGGTTATGCCTGCATCCTTCTCTTAGGATGGAGTGTATAACTTTAATCCTAAGTGTTAAACCCTTAATGTGTTTAAATATCTTAATCAATTCACCTAATAATCACTAAGACATCAAACTTGTAACTTGGGCCTTGCATTAGGGTTCTAATTCTTCCTTAATTGGTTAAGAAGGACTAACCCTAGTGTTAATGGACAAGTCCCCCTCAAGTTGTCTTACCAACCATAAAATTCATTTCTTAATCTTATCATTAACTAAAATCCATTTTAATAAAGACTTTGTTTTGTCATGAGGTTAATCCCTAATCGTGGATTAAGTTGGGGTATCTTCATCAGCTTAAATGTTCTCATCTATTATCCTTCTATTGGGATGGTGTAATGGGTCCATTAAATCCTTGATTATGGCTTAAACTCATTACTTAACACTAAACAAAAACTCCAAAAACATCTAAATAATTGCAAGTAGGTTAATGATCTTAATCCTACATCATGGTGATTAAGTGTGAGGTGCTTACTTCATACTTAAGGTATTCTCATTACCCCTAATCAGAGGGAGGATGTGATGAGTTTACTAACCCTTGGTTTAGGCTTAAGCTAATTTTCTTATGACAAACACCAAAGCAATAAAAGATTGAAAATACAAAAAACAAACAATAATTGTCTCCTCCAGGATTCTATTCTCATCTCATTCACTCATAAACGAGAACTCGCTTCTTCCGTCCAATGCAAGACAGTTTGCACCTGAGCAAGACATGTCATACACTTGAGCATAGGCAAGTAAGCAGTTCACATGTCATTTTGTCTTTCAGTCTCTTTGAGTCGAACTACGGTGTTCTGACTTCCTCATTGCACGAGAGGATACGTAGGCATAACTTAACAGTTATCGAACAAAAGTCTCTGTATATTCCCCCTCCTCTAGCATTATTCTTTAAGGCCTCATAGTCTTGAGCTTTGCACTCTTTCCTTACACTGACACTTCTTCACTTCACTTCACACTTCTTTTGCACTGACACTTGCATTCTTTTCCAGCTTTTGCACACAAAATAGCACTGACACTACCCCTTTAAACACAAATATTTCAAGCGTGGATCCCGTCGAGTACGACGGACAATCTGGGTGCTAATACCTTCCCAGGTTGTAACCAACCCCCTTTCTCGGTTTCTCTGGTTCGCAACCGTCTTATCCATATTTTTTCTAGGTTTATGCAGCATTACCTTTCCTTAGGGATAAAAATGCCTAGCTGGCGACTCTTCTCAGTTCATCTTCATGTTCTCTCTTTCGCCGACCGTTCGCATCTGTACCCCTTCTGGCCCTGTGTCATTTGGTGGGAGCGACAGCTTGGCGACTCTGCTGGGGAATCTTATATTGCAACCAGGGCTTCTGGTTCTTTTTGTGGGTTCCTCCTAGCGCTTGTTTGATTTGTGTTTACTAGGGTGTTATGTGCTAATTGTGTTTATTTATTTGCTTTATTTATTGCTTTATGTACAACTTTATTTATTGGTTTCTTTTACAGTCTTATGCATATTTCATACTATCATTATCACTATGCTGGATTTTGTTTTCCTTGGTGGGTGGGGTTCCATTGAGTGATTAAGGTCCTATACCTGGGACCTAAGTGACACCTAGGCTAGAGTGGTTCATGTTCTTTCCCATTCCATTTCGGTCTGGTGCGGGAATATGAAACACAGTTCAGATGTGGGTTTCTTCTTGAGAACTCTGTGCTACAGATTTCCTGTAGTGCTAGGGCTATTTGGGAAGCCTGCTAAGTCTGGATGACCTTTATTTTGACCTTCAGAATCTGGGGTGAATTAGAGGAGGATCTTTTATGGTTATTGTAAACACTGTACCTCCGGGTTAGAAGTGTTTACGCTTCTCATAATTGATCCAAGTCTGAGGATCCTTGTTCTAGAACATTACATGTGAGGGGGTTGGGTTGTTTACAGGTTTGCAGGAACCCTTGGCCACATCATACCCTGTCACTGTTTTGTTTAAGAATACTTCACTTTGGACAGTTCTTGTGATTAACCCTGGACATGTGACTCTTTATTTGAGTCCCCTACCCTGGTTACTGGATTTCTGAGCCTCCATCCGGACCTTTGAACATACATGGACCTTATACCAAGACAAATAATCAGATCCAACTCTTGATTACAAACCCTTGCATATCATTTGCATATATCATCATTGCATAATTTGACATTTGTTTATTTGTTTTTCAGGGTATCCACCTCATTATATCTTGGTTTTGGTTTTGACCCCTTCTGTTTCTTAGACCTCTGCTTCAGCTATCTCCTTCAGCACCTCTTTCAGTTTGTCAGATACTCACCTGCATCAGTCTGCCAGAGACTCACCTCCAGCTTTTCAGTCTGTGATCTTCATCAACATTTTGCCTTCAGCTTCTTCACCAGCACTCATGGATATTCCAAGGAAAAGCAACATATCTTATCACTTCTTTGAGCCCATATTGACTGGTATCAGGCAGGTCCAGTCTCTTATCACACCTGACCACATCCCACTGTTTAGAGAACACTATGGGGGGTATCTTAGACATGGTCATGGATCTTGATTCTTCTCAGAGAAGCATGATCCACACATGCTTGCAGTTTTATGACCCTTCACTTAGATGCTTCACCTTTCCAGACTTTCAGATTGGTCCTCTATTGGAGGAGTTTTCTTTGTTGATTTGAGTGCCTATCAGAGTAGGGATCCCCTTTAACCTAGAGATGACTGCTCCCAGAAGTGAAGAGATAGCAAGGGCATTGCACCTGGAGCCTACCCTTATTGAGAAAAACATGACAACAAAGGCTGGGATTCCTGGTTTGCATCTGGACTTCTTGATTTCTCAGGCCATCCTGAAGGCTACATTGGGGGAATGAAGAGCAGTCTGTGCACTTTTAGCCCTCAGCATATATGGGGCTATATTGTTTGCAGATGAGCCTAAATTTGTCTGTAAGAATGTCATCCACTTGTTTCTGCTGAGGAACCCAGTGCCTACATTGCTAGGGGATTTTTACTACTCCATCCATCAGAGAAATGAGAAACAAAGGGGGAAGTTGGTCAGATACTGTGCTCCTTTGTTCTACTCTTGGCTACTCAGACACCTGCCTAAATCATATGCTTTCTTGAACCCACACCAGTAGAAGAATTGGGCCAAGAGGTTCATTGCTTTAACATCAGATGACATCAGGTGGTGCACCCAGAGCCCCAAAGGCAAGGATATTATTACCAGCTGCGGGCAATACCCTAATGTACCTCTGATAGGAGTAAAAGGTTGCATCAATTACAACCCTTTACTGTTTAAGAGACAATTGGGATATGCCTTAGTTCACCCTCCTAGGGGACAGGATGTAGCTGAGACCCTATACTGTGAAGTGCAACCTAATTCAGCTGTTGTCAGGCAAGCTGCCTGGGCTTGGGACAACATCTAGACCAAAGGGACAACCATCCTTGGAAGATGTAACAATGTTGCTTCAGCTCAGTACTATGACTGGTCCCGTACTAGAGCTCAGATCACCAGGATGCCTTTCACCTTGGAAGACACACCTGGACCATCTACGGTACAACCTGCAACAACTGTTAGCCTGGAGGAATTTGAAAAGATGAAAGAAAGGAATGAGCGGCTATCTGAAGCTTTAAAGAAAACTCTTTGGGAAAGAAGTGACGGTCGTCTGGACATTGAGAGATTGGAAAAACTCAAGATTGAGCATCTGACCAAGATTGAAAGAACAGAGGACTACATAAGGAAAGCAAGAGCCGGGGAACAGATATTGAAGAATGCCTGTAAAGAGGCCAAGATTCAGAAAGCTAGGGCTGAGCACTATCTGCAAGAGAGCCAGGCTAGGTGGGTCAGGATCACCGAAGCCCGTGCACAAGAAGACCAGAGAACTCAAGCCAAGATTGAACAACTGGAGGCCAATGAGAAGAAGCAGCAAGAAGCTTTGTTGGCAGCTCAGAAGGAGCTATCAGAATTGAAGCTCCGAGCGGGGTTAAAAAGATCAAAAGATCAGGACAGGCATAAGAAGCTGACTAATTCCATTGCTACCAGGAACCTCCTCATTAGGACCATTACAGAGCACCCAGCTGGTCCGGTGACTGAGGCACTCTTGAAGGAGGTCAGGGAAGATGATTATGGACTGGATGTCTGATTCCTCTTTGCTTGTATTTCTTCTTTTGATGTACTTTTCCCTTTTGTTGTATTTTTGACCCACCATGGGCATGAATTGTAAACAGACTATGTATTTTTCATCATTTGTAATATATTTAGTTTGTTTCATTGGGCTTCTTTTCTCAACATCATCAGGCATCTCCTCGAGGTCTGTAAAGGTCAAAACCAAGAACCAAACCGGATACCTTGGAAAACAAATAAGCATACTGCATTGCATACTAACATTTTTATTTGTTTTGTAAGTTTTTTTGTTTATTATTTGTTTCTCACTTTGTTGTGGTTTCAGGAAACATTGTTTGTCGCCGAGTGTTCCCTGTCAACCGCATACACCGGTACCCAACTCGTAACAACCTTCCAGGAATTCAGATGGATCAGGTACAGCAGGACCTGACTGAAGTAAGAAATCAGATGGCAAACGAAAGGGTCGAGATGAGAAACCAAATGTCTCAGTTTATGGCAGTAATGACTGGCTTAGCCCAGAGCCAAGAGAGATTGAGAGAGCTGGTAGAAAGACAGACACCTGAAGAGCCCCACCTTGGGACAGGGGGAACCAACAATAATGAACGGGGGCAGCCTCGTATTGACCCACCAGAGTATGGGCCCTATTTGAATCCAGATGTTAATGTCACGAAGAATGTTCAAGGCAATACTGCTGGGGGCAGAATCCTGCAAGAGGATCCCCAAGAGGAACAATTAACTGTTATTGGGGCTGGGGATGAAGTGTATGACAGAAGACTAGATGAGATAGCTGAAAAGTTAAGATCTTTGGAATCTTAGAATTCTTTAGGCTTCGACGTAATGGATATGGGGCTGGTAGATGGGGTGAGAATTCCCCAAAAATTCAAACCCCCTTGCTTTGGGAAATATAATGGTACCTCATGCCCACGTATTCATCTGCAATCTTTCTTAGGAAGACTCAAAGCTTATACCATGGATGAGAAGTTATGGATGTTCTATTTTGAGGACAGCTTTACCGGAGCATCAAGAGAATGGTATTCGCATATGACAAGGGTGTAACACGGTGGGAGAACTGACTTTAGTTATGTTGCGGATAGCAAGAGTCGCCACCGACTTTTATTTTATCCAAAGGAAAGGCATAAAAGAACAGGAAAGACCTTTTAAAAGATTTTTGGGTCCGGGGGGTAGGTTATGTAAAGGGAAGGTGTTAGCACCCTTTACATCCATGGTTATCCATGGGCTCTTAGTTACTTAGCTCACTTTGAAATGTTTTTTTTGAAATGTGAAGTGTGTGAATAGAAATTTTCTTAAGAGTTTGATAATGATCCATGTACGAATGCGTAAAAAACCTTTGTTTTGAAAATCTGTTTGAAAATGTGAAGTGTTTGAAAAGTTTTTGAATAGTGAGCAAGCAACTATGAGGAAACTACCCTAAGTTTTAAGTCTTTTCCGTTCTTGAATCCTTTAAGTGGTAAGACTATCCCTATTATTAAGGAATAGGTAGTCATTACCTTGGATGTGAGGGACAAATAAAGGGACATCTGTTTATGTAGGCAACTGTGGGGTGTATAAGCAATTTTGGAGGGACTGTCATCTTTATTCGAAAGGGACAAGATCATTATAAAGGCAACATTCGAAGGGACTTGATCTTTTATCTGTTAAGGGACTAGATGACTTTATTTTGAGGGACTTTTGCTTTATACACCCTACTTGACCTTTTGATTAGGCAACAATGAGAGGTATCCCTAGAAAGTGAGATGGCGATCAAAGATCGACTTACGTGTGTGAGTGTACAATTTAATATTTTATCTTTAAATTAAGTGATCTAAATTAATTTTAAATAAACATACATGTTACACTCCCTATTTACTAACCATGGCATAAAATAAATAATAAACATTATAAAATATTACATCCAGGAGCAATTACATAATCATGATAAAAGCAATTTAAATAAATAAGCAAAATATTAATAAGCAAAATAAATAAGTAATTATAATTGGGTTAGTGAAAATAATAATAAAAATACCAAATTAAATGGGGTTAGTAATAATCATATAAACATAATTAATAATAATAATGAAATAAGCAAAATATTATAAAGAAAAATTCAAATTTATAAACAATTATCATTCAATATTAAAATATAAACAATTATACTAATTATTGTAAAAATTTTAAGTTATGTATAAATTATATAAAAAAATTAATTATAATATGAAAATAGAATTAAAAAATAAATTAGCAATTTTTTACATATTTTTAAACATATAATAAAATTATTTTCATGCAAAAATTAAATTCTAAACAAATTGTATTATATTATCATACTAAGAATTCTAATTTTTAAATATATATAAAAAAATGTAAATTATAAACAATTTATACATTAATAAAAATTAAATTAAGAATTATAATTAAATTATGAAGATAATATATACAAATAATAGGAGAAGAAAAAATTAGGGTTTTGAAAATTATTAAGATTAATTAGGGTTTAATAAGAATTAGGGTTTTATATACAAAGAAAATGTTAAATGTTAAATATTAATTTAATTATACAAATAAATTATATACATACATATTAATAACAAGAAATTAGTTTTAGAAAATATTATTATTTTAGGAATTATTTTCATAACCTATAATAGTTATATATTCATTTAAATAGATTTACATATTAATCATAGAAATAATATTAAACAATTAATAAAATAAATAAAACAGAATAAAAAAAAATTACCTGGGCTGGGGATTGAACCCAGCCCCTTTGCCTCCAAGAACACTAACCAACAAGACCTTCCACTAGGCTACAGGCGCGCGGGTGACAAGGAAAGGAGAGGAATTTGTTTTGTTGTTGATTCCTGAAAATCAAAAAAAAAAAGAAAAAAAACAAAAGGCCTGGGGGGATCGAACCCAGGACCTTCACAATACACACAAACACCTTAACCAATCCAGCTGGGAGAGCACACCTGTATATACAACAACTATAATTCATAATATATTATGTTTAATGGATAAAAGAGAAAAACATGAAAAAATTGTCACAGCCAGGATTCAAACTCCAGCCCTCCAACAATACACACGCATGCTTTTGCCAACTGAGCTACCACGCAACGCTGATAACATACAACCAACACAAAATAAAATATTATAACAATTTTCAAAAACAGAACTTGGCGCGCTGGGAGTCATCTTCAACCTCTGGCCATATGAATTTTGCTGCGAAAATTATTACGAATTTACCTGCGATTTTTCCTGCATTCAAAAACCTACGAAATTCATAACATTTGATACACATACAATTTTGCCAAATTCATCATGCCAACATGATCAATACAGTTCATTCATCTTATTTATGTCATTAAAAGGTATTTATATAGGCTAAATCAGAGAACCCCAATTTCAAGCTAAAAACCCTAACATGGCATCTCACGGGTTATTCACGATTTCTTCAATTTCTTTGCCCAGAAACATTCTATACAACACCACAAACATGATTAGACAAACAAAATTCATAAAAACGCATTGAATAATTGAAATCGAAAAAAAATAGTTCATGATCAAGAATGCTTCGGGATATGCATTATGTCATGGTTCAGAAGCATGTATGTATTGGTTTCGAAACAGGGATGTCCAAGGATCATTGCTATGTTCTCAAAATACCTTCAAATGTCTTGGAGAAGGGAAACCGAATTTGAGTTTTGTGAGGTTTTTTGAAAATGCAAACTTACACTTTGGAGGCTGGAAATCGTCAATAGTGAGTAGGGTTAAGTCATATACTTATAGAGTGATGAATTAGGTCAGAAAAAATTGATGTTTGTGTGGAAAATTTGATCCAAAAAGATTCAAAAAGATAATGCTTTAAAATTCAAATATTCTTGTATGAACACCTTCTATTTTAAGCAAATCACCATGATTCTCTTACAACTTTGATACCAATCACTTTTATGAATTTCTAGAAGCTCAATCCTTTTTAAATCTTTGACTTTTATATTTTATTTTAATTTAAAATGATTTTTAATGAATTAAATCAAAATAAATAAAACTAAAATGATAAAAAATCTGATTTTTAAGGTCTTGGGTCGTTCATGAGGCAATGGTATGAATTGGGTCATCATATGGCAAGCCCATTTAGAAAAAATTAGTTTTAAACCTCCATTTTCTTCATAAACCAACCAAAAATTTCCCAACTTTGCAAGGGCACACATCCTTCAATTTTAATGCTATGAGGGTGTTCTTGGACATTTTGGAAAGCTTTAAGAGTCCTTTAACCAACCCCACTGGTTTCATGTTCATATCATTTACCATTCTCAAGTTATGCCCTTTTGAAGTTGTTGACTTTTTGTTGACTTTCAAAAGGACCTATAATGTCTTAGCTCATACCTTCCAAATGAAGCATTTTTGGGCTTGGCTTGTGATACACAAAGTTGTAGAGAATTCAATTTCCTTCAAAATGAGCTTTGGATGGAGACTTGGTGATGAAGCATGTGAAAGTTATGGCTGGTCAAAGTTCAGTTGACTTTTCCTAAGGAAACCCTAATTTAGAAACTCCTGATTCTTGATGATCTGAAATCTCCTTGATGAATCATGATCAACCCTTGATCAAATGATGAATTTTACTTCATATACTTGATGTTGGCAAAAAATCATGAAGTTTGACTTTGGTTTGACCACAGTTGACCTCAGTTTGACTTTTTAACTACTTTGACTGATTTTGACCTATCTGATCATCTGACTGAGCAAACCTTTGAGAAAAGTCTTGAAACTTGTCATGGGGGTTCTTATACACATATAAGATATTATGAAGCTCACTTGAAGTCTTGGAAGTCCATTTAGCCTTATTAAAATCAAAACCCTAGTTTTGGATGCACTGCTTAGGAGGTGCATTGTCTGAGGGAGTTGTCAAATCTTCTGACTATTTGTGAACTTTGTGAACCTTGTGAACCATCATAAGATGTTTTGTGAACCTTGTGAACCTCATGGAAGGTCTTGTGAACCTTGTGAACCTCATAAAGTGTCTTGTAGACTTCATGAACCTCATTAAAGGTCTTGTAAATATTGTGAATCTTGTGAACCTTGTGAACCTTCTTAGTACACAAAGTTTTGTATTGTGAGGGAAAATTTTGGGGTGCAACAGCTGCCCTTGTTCAATTTTCTGACACCTGAGGGGTTAGATTGGTATATTTGCCAGTCGTGACCTGGAAGGTTGAAGGGGATTGAACACCAAAGCCCAAAAATTTGCACTCACCGGCGCGTAGAGTGATACTGATGATTAGTTGAGTATGCTTGAGTGGGCTTAAAGATGCCACTTGGAGAACAGTTCTTCAGGTACATTTCTTGGAGGATAAAGCAATCCAAAATATGAAGGTAAATTGATAACTTTCAGGAAGATAAACAACGTCCCGAGATAGTAATATGCTTTCAGGAGGATACAGCAGTCCTGAGGTAATAATATGCTTTCAGGAAGATAACAAAGTCCTGAGGGAGTGATAACCTTTGGGAAGATAACAACGACCCAAAGTAATAATATGCTTTCAGGAGGATAAAGCAGTCCTGAGGTAATAATATGCTTTCAGGAGGATAACAACGTCCTGAGGAAGTGATGATAGCTTTCAGGAAGATAAACAACGTCCCGAGGGGATAATATGCTTTCAGGAGGATAACAACGTCCTTTGGTATAAGAAGCTTTCAGGAGGATAAAGCAGTCCTGAGGGAGTAAGCTTTCAGGAGGATAAAGCAGTCCTGAGGTGATGATATGCTTTCAGGAGGATAAAGCAGTCCTGAGGTAATAATAACTTTTGGGAAGATAAACAACGGCCCAATAGTCACAATTTGTTGATGAAATTTGTCTGTTGGAGAATTAACCTGAAAACAAGGTAGCATCCTGTATGGCAATATTAGTTTATGCATTATGTATGCATGTATAATATGATGCACTTAAGTAATGTATTATGTATATATGGATATGTATATTATGGTATGATGTAAATGATGTATGTATGATATGATGCTGCCGGAAGCGTCTGGATATCTTCGTATAATAACTGTTGGCCAGGGAAAATAAATCCCGGTTTGTTGCTGAAGAGTATGGGGAATTCGTTCTCGTCTTGTGTGATAAGAAGGTATACATAACCTCCCGTCTGCTGGGGATAGCAAGGTATATATAACCTCCCGTCTGCTGGGGATAGTAAGGTATACATAACCTTCCGTCTTCGTTCGTCGTACTCTTATTGGAAAGTAAATTCCCGAATATCCGTATGAGGATAAAAGAGATGGATATAAATTCCAGGGGAGATGTGACTATATGAAGATGGATTTGTCCTACTGAGGGTTTGTAACTGTCTTGTAAAGATGAACCAGCGAAGCTTCGTTGAAATCCTTCCCTCGTTCGTCCTTAGTAAATACTATTACTGCATTTTCATGCATTTCTGGTAAACATCAATCATATTAAGCATACATGCATTTCTGGTAAACATCAATCATATTCAAAAGCATAATACATTCAAACACAACCAATGGACGTTTCGCTTATGTAAATAGGGTAAAAGTAAATCTGGATTCAAAAATGGAATTTTATTTATATCAAAGAGTGACCCATACATGGGTAAGTTTGTACAAGGAGACATAAACCCTAGTAAGAGGATTTTGTCATAAAGTTTTTACAAAACAAAGAAAATCAGCTATGTGGGAAATAATCCTATTGAGTTTCAATTCTACTATTGCCATTATCTTCAAGTATCTCATCTTCTGCTGTTGAGACGGAAACGATTGGATTGAGCTTTATCTGTTCAAACTTGAGTAAGTAACACAACTAGTTGCAGTTTCATGGGTGATCCAAACGAGACATAGTCATACGCTTTAATCCCTAACTTTTGCCTGGATTGCCCTTTCAGGTTTTCAATCCACCGGGATACCCTTTTTTGCCCAAGCCGCCCTTTCAGGTTTTCAACTTGCCGGGTGTACATTTTTTATATATATATATCCCTAATTTTTGCCCAAACCCTTTTGGTTTGCCGGGATGCCCTTATTTTTGCCTAGGCCAGTCAACCTAGCGGGTCTCTTTTCATGCGTAGTATCTTTTAACTATGTCTGTGTTCACGGGCTGCGGGAAGTCTTCACCATCCATAGTAGTAAGTATCATGGCACCTCCTGAGAATACTGTCCTGACTATAAATGGTCCTTCATATGTTGGGGTCCACTTGCCCCTAGGATCACCCTGTGGTAATATGATACGCTTGATTACCAAATCACCAGCCTGATATACCTTTGGCTTAACCTTCTTGTTAAAAGCTTTGATCATTCGTTTCTGGTACATCTGGCCATGACAAACTGCTGCTAGCCTCTTCTCATCGATCAAATTTATCTGGTCAAGTCGAGTCTGAATCCACTCATCTTCATCCAAGCATGCATCCTTCATAATTCTTAAGGAGGGAATCTGAACTTCAATGGGCAGAACTGCTTCCATACCATAGACTAAGGAGAATAGGGTTGCCCCTGTTGAGGTACGTATTGTAGTACGATAACCATGAAGAGCAAATGGTAACATCTCATGCCAATCCTTGTAAGTAACAATCATCTTCTGTACAATCTTCTTAATGTTCTTATTAGCAGCTTCAACTGCCCCATTCATCTTCGGACGATACGGAGAAGAGTTGTGATGCTTAATCTTGAACTGCGTGCAGAGATCAGTGATCATAATGTTGTTCAGATTAGAGCCATTGTCAGTAATAATCCTTTCAGGGATGCCATACCTACATATGAGATTATTCTTAATGAATTGAGCCACAACATTCTTGGTAACAGATGCAAATGAAGCTGCCTCCACCCACTTCGTGAAGTAATCAATAGCAACCAGGATGAAACGATGCCCATTAGAAGCAGTGGGTTTGATCTCACCAATCATATCAATGCCCCACATGGCAAAAGTCCAAGGAGCAGTTAACACATTCAATGGTGATGGAGGTATATGTACTTTATCAGCATAAATTTGACACTTGTGACATGTTCTAGAGTGTTGATAGCAATCAGCTTCCATGGTAGACCAATAGTAACCTGCTCTCAATATCTTCTTTGCCATGGTATGTCCACTAGAATGAGTGCCAAAAATCCCATCATGCATGTCTTCCATAATCTCTGTTGCTTCCTTCTTATCCACACAACGAAGCATAGTTGAATCATGATTGCGCTTGTACAAAATCCCATTACTCAAAAAGAACTTAGCAGAAAACCTTCTCAGAAATTTCCTGTCTTTGGCAGATGCCCCTTCAGGGAACTCCTGAGCTTCAAGATATCTTTTTACTTCATAGAACCAAGGCTTCTCCTCTGCCCCTTCAGTGTCAATCTCATTGCAGTATGCAGGCTTTTCAAATCTATTAATAGTAATCTTGGGAGCTTCATCAGCCCAACTGATCTCAAACATGGATGCCATGGTAGCTAAAGCATCTGCCAATTGATTCTCTCTTCGTGGAATATGTCCAAAGGTAATTTCTTTAAAATGTGGGATCAAAGACAACACATGCTCTCTGTAAGGAATGAGATTATCATGCTTGGTATCCCAATCTCCTTTAATCTGACTTACTACCAGGGCTGAATCTCCATACATATCAAGGAACTGAATCTTCATATCAATAGCAGCTTTAATACCCAGGATACATGCCTCATACTCAGCCATGTTATTGGTACAATAGAAACAAAGTCTGGCAGTAATCGGGGTATGACAACCTTCAGGGGAACTAATCACAACACCAACACCATTACCAAGTGCATTGGAAGCACCATCAAAAACCATAGTCCATCGGGATCCTTGTTCAGGTGCGTCATATTGTCCAGGTTCTTTGGTAATAATCATAATGTCTTCATCAGGGAACTCAAAACTCATTGACTGATAATCATCCACTGCTTGATGAGCCAAATGATCAGCAACAACACTTCCCTTGATGGCCTTCTGAGTAGTATACTGTATGTCATATTCTGTCAAAATCATTTGCCATCTTGCAATTCTTCCGGAGAGAGCAGGTTTCTCAAATATGTACTTGATTGGATCCATCTTTAAAATCAACAAGGTAGTATGGGTCAACATATACTGTCTTAGTCGGAGAGCAGCCCATGCCAAAGCGCAGCAAGTTTTCTCGAGCAGTGAGTATCTTGTTTCACAGTCGGTAAACTTTTTGCTAAGGTAGTATATTGCCTGCTCTTTTCGACCAGACTCTTCATGTTGCCCCAACACACACCCCATTGAGTTGTCTAACACTGTTAAGTACATAATCAAGGGTCTCCCATCAACTGGTGGCATCAAAATTGGTGGTTCTAACAGATATCTTTTGATTTCATCAAAGGCAGTCTGGCATTCATCATTCCATTCCATCACCTGATCTTTCTTTAACAACTTGAAGATTGGCTCACAGATGGCAGTCAATTGGGAAATAAATCTTGCAATGTAATTCAATCGTCCTAAGAAACCTCTAACTTCCTTCTCAGTACGGGGAGTTGGCATCTCTCGTATAGCTTTCACTTTTGCAGGATCCACTTCAATACCTTTTCCACTGATAATAAAACCCAGGAGCTTACCAGATCTAACTCCAAAAGTACACTTGTTTGGGTTCAATCTCAACTTGTATTTCTTCAACCTCTCAAACAACTTATGCAGATAATCAAGATGTTGCTCTTCATTCTGGGACCTGGCTATCATATCATCCACATACACCTCTATCTCATGATGAATCATATCATGAAACAAAGCCACCATAGCACGCTGATATGTTGCCCCTGCATTCTTCAAACCAAATGGCATCACCTTATAACAAAAAGTGCCCCACTGTGTAACAAATGTTGTCTTCTCCATATCCTCAGGAGCCATCTTGATCTGATTGTAACCAGAGAAACCATCCATAAAAGAGAATACCTTATGCTGAGCAGTGTTGTCTACCAGAACATCAATATGAGGAAGTGGAAAGTCATCTTTGGGGCTAGCCTTGTTCAAATCTCTGTAGTCTACACACATACATACCTTACCATCTTTTTTAGGAACTGGTACCACATTTGCAACCCACTGAGGATAAGAAGTCACTGCTAAGAACCCTGCATTGAACTATTTCATTACCTCTGCTTTGATCTTCTCTGACATTTCAGGACGCATACGACGAACCTTCTGTTTCTTTGGACGACAATCTTCTTTCACTGGTAAACGGTGAACCACAATATCTGTGTCCAATCCTGGCATATCTTCATAGGACCAAGAAAAGATCTCCACATAGTCACGTAACATCTGAATCAACCTGCTCTTGACACTATCCTCTAAATCAGCCCCTATCTTGACTTCTTTCCTGTTTTCCTCAGTTCCCAGATTCACAACTTCGACTGGCTCTTCATGTGGCTGTATAGCTTTCTCTTCTTGTTGTAACAACCTAGCAAGCTCTACAGGTACTTCACAATCGTCCTCATTTCCGTCTTCAGTTTGATAGATCGGATTCTCGAAATTATAATTGGCAATAGTAGAACTGTTATCAACAGGATCCAGAGTGGATGAGGATCTGCATTTTAGTGATGTGGGTGTGTGTAAGAACACATAGCTGATAAAGCAAAAATAAAAGAAAAGAAAGACAAGGAACACAATATTTACTAAAACGAAACGTCCAATGATTTTTATTGAATGAAGTATGCAAATGAAATGACAGCCCGTAACAAGCACACCATTGTGCCCCGGGTAAGGCACAAGGCTTGAGAGTTTTAATTATTCAAGAAATTACAAACTTAAAAAACAATAACACAGTAATAGTATTTACTCCTGACTAAAGGAGATAGGGATAACATCTTCAGCTTTCCAATTATTGAGTCCAGCACCCACAGTAGGAAAAATCCAAGCATCCAGGTTGTAGTCTTCATCATAGTCACCCACAGCATTGATCTGATCTTTCATAACCCCTTGATTGGTGATACGAACAGCACAGGCACGACGAACAGCCTTCTGGGACTCTTCATCCACCACAGCTCTAGCATCTTTGAGGGAGGCCATTGTTGGAGGTACTCTGGTGACCACAGGAACTTTCTTGACAACAGGAGGAGCTTCATAATCATTAACAATCCAAGGAACCACTTCAAATGTCTGACACGGAGTTTCAACATATTCAGCTTCCACTTCCAGATACTTGAAGGTGTTTACATGGCTGACAAAATATTCTTCCTCTCCATAGATAGTAACAACCTTTCCTTCTACCGGATATCTCAACTTCTGATGTAATGTAGAGGTTACAGCACCTGCCCCATGGATCCAGGGACGTCCCAGCAAACAAGAATACGACGGACGAATATCCATGACATAAAAAGTAGCATTGAAAACCTGAGAACCAACTTTGATTGGGAGATCAATTTCTCCATGCACCACTTTTCTAGAACCATCAAAAGCCTTCACCACTATGTTACTGGGTTTCAACACAGCATCTTCAGGACTCAGCTTATTCAGGACTTCTTTGGGCAACACATTCAGCGAGGAACCATTGTCTATCAATACATGTGATAGGGTAGTGCCCCTACATTCAATTGAGATATGCAGGGCCCTGTTATGATCCCTCTTGGCAGGAGTCAAATCAGCATCAGAAAACCCTAACCCATTATCATAGGTCAGGTGGGCAACACAATTCTCAAACTGGTCAACAGAAATTGCATTGGGTACATGAGCAGTCTTCAGAAATTTAATCAAAGCTTTGGCATGAGCTTCAGAATATAACTACAAGGACAACATGGAAATCTTGGAGGGAGTGTGCCCCAACTGATCAACAATGTCATAATCACTTTTGTGAATGATTTTCAATACTTCTTCCATCTGCTTAGCAAGATCATCAGCAGCTGGCACATCATTTGGTATAGGTTCAATAACAGGACCTTTGCCCCGAGCATCAGTGGTGGAGGTAGCAGCTGGAGTAACTGCATTCTTGGAAGTAACTGGAGGAGAGAAGACTCTTCCGCTTCGTGTGATCTTACTAGATCCAGCAATATTGTCAACATCAACAGGCATATCAGCTAAGGGTTCCTGCTTTACACCATGGATATAAACATCATACCCATAATTCCAAGGCACAGCTTTATCAGATGTATACGGAATAGGACCAGGAGTGGTAATGACCAGAGGAGCCACTCTAGCTTCAACAACAATCTTCACAGGGCCTTCAGCAGTAATCTTAATTGGACCCTTATGAGTGATTTTAACATGACCTTTGGAAGTGATCCTTACTGGCACTCTATCAACCATATCAACCTCTTCAATCTTCCTACCTTTAGTAATATGATCCACCATACTTTCTACAGACGATGGAGTCCTCTCAAACACTATGGTATATTTATCCATGAGACGCTGAATTCCATCTCTCAATCTCCAGCAACTATCCGGTTTATAGGTACAATACAAACAATCTTCACGACAACCTGGAAAGAACCCAGCTTGTACTAACTTCTTCTTGATAACAGACAATGGTGTGGTCAACTCTGCAACTGAATAGATATGTAAATCTTCATCAATGGCATTGACAGTCTTCTCATGATTTGGCATGGGAGCAGTGATCACATTTGGAGTACCCGGAGGGTCAAACTCAATCTCTCCAGCCTCAATCATATCTTGAATTTTGTTCTTCAAGACCCAGCAGCTATTAGTATCATGTCCCTGACAGTTTGAATGATATGCACATCGTGCATTGGGATTGTACCTGGGTGAGGTAACATTGGGATTCTGAGGAGCCTCTTTCAGAGTGATAAGTTCAGCCTTCAACAAATGTTGCAATGCCTGAGCCATTGACATGTTGATCTTAGTGAACTGCCTTCTAGCCCTCTGTTGGTTGCCCTGTGGCTGCTCTGGTGTTGTAGGAGTTGGATTTGAGATGTGAACTGCACTCACAGACTGATGCCTTCTATTACGATCAGGTTGACTGTAAACAGCATTTGACTATTTCTTTCCAGTGGGAGGCTTCTTTGCAGTACTTGATGAAGAAGTACCTACTTGGATCTTGCCACTCCTGATACCACTTTCTACCTGTTCTCCTGTCATTATCAGCTCAGTGAAGCCAGATGATGAGCTTCCAATGAGATGACTGTAAAATGGACCATTCAATGTACACATGAACATATCAACCAACTCCCTGTCAGTCAGAGGGGGTTGTACTCTTCCAGCTAAATCTCTCCACTTCTGAGCATACTCCTTGAAACTTTCTTTGGCACCCATAGACATGCTTTACAGTTGCATGCGAGTGGGAGCTAAATCAGCATTGTATTGATACTGCTTATAGAAGGCTTCAGCAAGGTCATTCCAATCCCGGATGTTGACACTCTCCAACTGATAATACCACTCCAATTGAGCTCCAGATAAGCTCTCTTGGAAAAAATGGATCCACAACTTCTTATCAGCAGTATGGGGTTGAATTCTTCTGACATAAGACCTCAGATGCAGCTTGGGGCAAGAGACCCCATCATAAACAACAAAAGTAGGAACTTTGAAACCAATGGGTATGACTACCCCAGATATCAGACTTAAATCTTCAAAATCCAGCCCAGAAGACTTCTGCAACTCCATAGCATCCATTCTATCCACCAACATCTTGAATTTGTCTTCATTAGGCTCATGGTAGTAATTAGCCTCAGAATCAGAGTCCCCCATTGTGTTGTGGAGACTGCCTCCCTCTTTCTCAGACTCTTCAGATTCATAGTCTTCAACTGGTTCTTTGTTCTTGGCAAGACCTTTGAACCTTCTTCCCATGTTGATCAGGCCACCTGACCTTCTAGTCTTCTTAGTCTTCTTGGCCAGCAGTGTCTTCAATTCATCCTGCCCCTTGGATAAGTTCAGGATCAGCTCTTGGAACTGTGCATTTTGTGCCTGGAGATCCTTAACTGTTTGTTCAAGAGCCATTACATCAAATAAACAGCGAGAAAATGAGAAACCTGTGCACAAATAAACATGTGATGCAATGATATGATGTATTAATGCGTATGCAATGTTTTCAAGGACTGCAGGATTTAAATTTGCTTAAACAAACAAGAAGATAAACTTTTATTAGTAATAAATTTGTTTTGCCTCTTGGGCTTACAGAAAATGAAATGCAATAAATACAAGAGATGGGGTTTTAAGTCTCCCATGGACGTTTCCTCTTTGTGTTGAGGTACGAGTTGAGATTCCGCTCCTCGTGAAGTTGCTTTGTTAGCTCTAGGATTCTTTCTTGGCTTGCTTTGTAATGAGCCTCGAAAGTATCCCTTTGCTCCTTCAGTTGGATCCAAGATCTCTGTAAGTCTTCCATGTCAGTAGGCATGTCTGGGTGAAGGATGATATAAGAAGTATCTCCTTCAGCAACAGGTTCCATAGTAACTGGCAGGATAGCAGGATATGGCATCATGAGAGTCTGAGCACGAGATCGCACCCATCTGAGATAAGCCTCCATAGGAATAGTGTACTTAGGCTCCAGAGTCTTGCTGTCAACCTTGCTTACTTTCCCCCATGCTTTTATGAATCTCTGACGGTAACCTTGAAGATCGTTGTCGTAGTCAAACACAATGCCCTGAATCAACATGTCATGTGGACCATCACTCTGAGCATAACCAAACTGTCGTAAAGCTAGAGAGGGGTTGTAGGTGATGCCTCCTCTTATACCTAGAAGTGGCACATTAGGAAACTCCCCACAATGGTTAATGATAGTGACATTCTCCATAGATCTGGAGCACCAATGGATATCTGAATGAGAGAGTGACATAATCCTCTTAGACCACCTGAACCCTTGCTCATTCTTCATTACTGAGCGAGGAAGGTGAGAAATAAACCACCTAGATAGCAAAGATATGCAACACATCAAAGTTCCTCTTGCCCTTGTAGTACGAGTATGAAGAGAGTGCAGGATGTCTCCAAGCAATGTAGGCACTGGATTGTGACTCAGGAAAATGTTGATGGCATGAACATCTATGAACTGATCTGGATTGGGGAACAACACTAAGCCATAAATCAGCAAGGCTAAGATATCCTCAAAAGCATCATAACTCATAGCCTTCAAGAACATTTGAGCCTTCTCTATCAACACCTTAGCAAGAATACCCTTGACTCCACTCCTCGTTTCTAGAACAATGTCAGCCTTCTTCAGATGTAGAGTTGCAGCAATAACCTCAGGTTTAGGCTCCTTCTCCAAGCCTGTGAATGGTTTCTGATCAAGAACAGATATGCCCAAAAGTTTAGAGAACTCTTCCATGGTTGGAACCAGCTGGTAGTCGGGGAATGTGAAGCAGTGGTGCTTAGGATCAAAGAACTGAAACAGAACACTCATCATGTCTTCATTGAACCCTGAAGCGACTAGATCCAATAGGTAACCATGTCTCTTGATGAACTGGGAATGATCAGACACTTGAGAAACTAACTCTTTGAGTTTAGCAGGTATGCCCACAAAGTTGATCCTGATGGTGTTTCTACGAGCAGAAGCCATGACCTGCAACAAAGAACAAAGATAAATCCCTTGGTCCTTGAAATGGTTAGGGAAAATGCTATGCTTATGATGCATGATGATGTCATGATGTTATGCTCAATCACAAACATGTGGCACACTCAAACAAGTCACACAATAGCCTTAGGTTTAAAGGCTTGCATGAGGTTCGAGGGTAAGTACCCTCCCCTGAAGTTAGATGGTTCATCCTGTCCTATAAAAGTAACCAGGTTCTAAGGGATCTCAATATCATTGATCCTTCACAAGGGTGGTTGTTCAGTAGGCAATTTACTTGCCAACCAAAACCCTCCAAGTTTAGAATCTCAATGAGTGTAGTATCGAGTATCAACCAACTTCAGTCTTCACCAAAGCCGGCTATCTCACTACTTTTCTAAAGGCCAAGATGGGATAACTAGGGTTCTAAAAGTTAGTTAGTGTATTGACAACATATGGCAGCCTCATATTATCCTCAACTTGACTTAAGGAACATAAGCACCAACCAAGAAGTCACACTAACTATGGCCACCAGATCAACCATATCGGTATACGCTGTACAGTTTCCTTGGTCTATTGCCATTTACCTAAGGTACACTAGATCCGGGTTAGGACCTTTCACACATAAGAGCCCAACAAGTAAGTATAAAGCAAACAAGGCAAACAATTTAAAGTGATCTAATTCCTAAGGGTACCCCTCTTTGATTAACTCCCCAGCAGAGTCGCCAGTTCTGTAACACGGTGGGAGAACTGACTTTAGTTATGTTGCGGATAGCAAGAGTCGCTACCGACTTTTATTTTATCCAAAGGAAAGGCATAAAAGAATAGGAAAGACCTTTTAAAAGATTTTTGGGTCCGGGGGGTAGGTTATGTAAAGGGAAGGTGTTAGCACCCTTTACATCCATGGTTATCCATGAGCTCTTAGTTACTTAGCTCACTTTGAAATGTTTTTTTTTGAAATGTGAAGTGTGTGAATAGAAATTTTCTTAAGAGTTTGATAATGATCCATGTACGGATGCGTAAAAAACCTTTGTTTTGAAAATCTGTTTGAAATTGTGATGTGTTTGAAAAGTTTTTGAATAGTGAGCAAGCAACTATGAGGAAACTACCCTAAGTTTTAAGTCTTTTCCGTTTCTTGAATCCTTTAAGTGGTAAGACTATCCCTATTATTAAGGAATAGGTAGTCATTACCTTGGATGTGAGGGACAAATAAAGGGACATCTGTTTATGTAGGCAACTGTGGGGTGTATAAGCAATTTTGGAGGGACTGTCATCTTTATTCGAAAGGGACAAGATCATTATAAAGACAACATTCGAAGGGACTTGATCTTTTATCTGTTAAGGGACTAGATGACTTTATTTTGAGGGACTTTTGCTTTATACACCCTACTTGACCTTTTGATTAGGCAACAATGAGAGGTATCCCTAGAAAGTGAGATGGCGATCAAAGATCGACTTACGTGTGTGAGTGTACAATTTAATATTTTATCTTTAAATTAAGTGATCTAAATTAATTTTAAATAAACATACATGTTACACTCCCTATTTACTAACCATGGCATAAAATAAATAATAAACATTATAAAATATTCATCCAGGAGCAATTACATAATCATGATAAAAGCAATTTAAATAAATAAGCAAAATATTAATAAGCAAAATAAATAAGTAATTATAATTGGGTTAGTGAAAATAATAATAAAAATACCAAATTAAATGGGGTTAGTAATAATCATATAAACATAATTAATAATAATAATGAAATAAGCAAAATATTATAAAGAAAAATTCAAATTTATAAACAATTATCATTCAATATTAAAATATAAACAATTATACTAATTATTGTAAAAATTTTAAGTTATGTATAAATTATATAAAAAAATTAATTATAATATGAAAATAGAATTAAAAAATAAATTAGCAATTTTTTACATATTTTTAAACATATAATAAAATTATTTTCATGCAAAAATTAAATTCTAAACAAATTTTATTATATTATCATACTAAGAATTCTAATTTTTAAATATATATAAAAAATGTAAATTATAAACAATTTATACATTAATAAAAATTAAATTAAGAATTATAATTAAATTATGAAGATAATATATACAAATAATAGGAGAAGAAAAAATTAGGGTTTTGAAAATTATTAAGATTAATTAGGGTTTAATAAGAATTAGGGTTTTATATACAAAGAAAATGTTAAATGTTAAATATTAATTTAATTATACAAATAAATTATATACATACATATTAATAACAAGAAATTAGTTTTAGAAAATATTATTATTTTAGGAATTATTTTCATAACCTATAATATTTATATATTCATTTAAATAGATTTACATATTAATCATAGAAATAATATTAAACAATTAATAAAATAAATAAAACAGAATAAAAAAAACTTACCTGGGCTGGGGATTGAACCCAACCCCTTTGCCTCCAAGAACACTAACCAACAAGACCTTCTACTAGGCTACAGGCGCGCGGGTGACAAGGAAAGGAGAGGAATTTGTTTTGTTGTTGATTCTTGAAAATCAAAAAAAAAAAAAAAAAGGCCTGGGGGGATCGAACCCAGGACCTTCACAATACACACAAACACCTTAACCAATCCAGCTGGGAGAGCGCACCTGTATATACAACAACTATAATTCATAATATATTATGTTTAATGGATAAAAGAGAAAAACATGAAAAAATTGTCACAGCCAGGATTCGAACTCCAGCCCTCCAACAATACACACGCATGCTTTTGCCAACTGAGCTACCACGCAACGCTGATAACATACAACCAACACAAAATAAAATATTATAACAATTTTCAAAAACAGAACTTGGCGCGCTGGGAGTCATCTTCAACCTCTGGCCATATGAATTTTGCTGCGAAAATTATTACGAATTTACCTGCGATTTTTCCTGCATTCAAAAACCTACGAAATTCATAACATTTGATACACATACAATTTTGCCAAATTCATCATGCCAACATGATCAATACAGTTCATTCATCTTATTTATGTCATTAAAAGGTATTTATATAGGCTAAATCAGAGAACCCCAATTTCAAGCTCAAAACCCTAACATGGCATCTCACGGGTTATTCACGATTTCTTCAATTTCTTTGCCCAGAAACATTCTATACAACACCACAAACATGATTAGACAAACAAAATTCATCAAAACGCATTGAATAATTGAAATCTAAAAAAAATAGTTCATGATCAAGAATGCTTCGGGATATGCATTATGTCATGGTTCAGAAGCATGTATGTATTGGTTTCGAATCAGGGATGTCCAAGGATCATTGCTATGTTCTCAAAATACCTTCAAATGTCTTGGAGAAGGGAAACCGAATTTGAGTTTTGTGAGGTTTTTTGAAAATGCAAACTTACACTTTGGAGGCTGGAAATCGTCAATAGTGAGTAGGGTTAAGTCATATACTTATAGAGTGATGAATTAGGTTAGAAAAAATTGATGTTTGTGTGGAAAATTTGATCCAAAAAGATTAAAAAAGATAATGCTTTAAAATTCAAATATTCTTGTATGAACACCTTCTATTTTAAGCAAATCACCATGATTCTCTTACCACTTTGATACCAATCACTTTTATGAATTTCTAGAAGCTCAATCCTTTTTAAATCTTTGACTTTTATATTTTATTTTAATTTAAAATGATTTTTAATGAATTAAATCAAAATAAATAAAAATAAAATGATAAAAAATCTGATTTTTAAGGTCTTGGGTCGTGCATGAGGCAATGGTATGAATTGGGTCATCATATGGCAAGCCCATTTAGAAAAAATTAGTTTTAAACCTCCATTTTCTTCATAAACCAACCAAACATTTCTCAACTTTGCAAGGGCACACATCCTTCAATTTTAATGCTATGAGGGTTTTCTTGGACATTTTGGAAATCTTGAAGAGTCCTCTAACCAACCCCACTGGTTTCATGTTCATATCATTTACCATTCTCAAGTTATGCCCTTTTGAAGTTGTTGACTTTTTGTTGACTTTCAAAAGGACCTATAATGTCTTAGCTCATACCTTCCAAATGAAGTATTTTTGGGCTTGGTTTGTGAGACACAAAGTTGTAGATAATTCAATTTCCTTCAAAATAAGATTTGGATGGAGACTTGGTGATGAAGCATGTGAAAGTTATGGCTGGTCAAAGTTCAGTTGACTTTTCCTGAGGAAACCCTAATTTAGAAACTCCTGATTCTTGATGATCTGAAATATCCTTGATGAATCATGATAAACCCTTGATCAAATGATGAATTTTACTTCATATACTTGATGTTGGCAAAAAATCATGAAGTTTGACTTTGGTTTGACCACAGTTGACCTCAGTTTGACTTTTTAACTGCTTTGACTGATTTTGACCTATCTGATCATCTGACTGAGCAAACCTTTGAGAAAAGTCTTGAAACTTGTCATGGGGGTTCTTATACACATATAAGATATTATGAAGCTCACTTGAAGTCTTGGAAGTCCATTTAGCCTGATTAAAATCAAAACCCTAGTTTTGGATGCACTACTTAGGAGGTGCATTGTCTGAGGGAGTTGTCAAATCTTCTGACTATTTGTGAACTTTGTGAACCTTGTGAACCATCATAAGATGTTTTGTGAACCTTGTGAACCTCATGGAAGGTCTTGTGAACCTTGTGAACCTCATAAAGTGTATTGTAGACTTCATGAACCTCATTAAAGGTCTTGTAAATATTGTGAATCTTGTGAACCTTGTGAACCTTCTTAGTACACAAAGTCTTGTATTGTGAGGGAAAATTTTGGGGTGCAACAAAGGGCCACTATTAGATGTTAGAAAAACTTGGTCGAGGCCTTCATCCGGCAATACCAGTACAACCTAGATATGGCTCCCAATAGAACCCTTCTAATGGGCATGTCTCAGTCTTCAAGGGAAAGCTTTCAGGATTATGCTCAGAGGTGGAGACAGCTTGCTGCTGCTGTCCAGCCGCCCATGTCAGAACGGGAGATTGCTGACATGTTTATGAACACCTTGCAGGGAACTTATATTGATAGACTTGCTGCTTTCTCCTCTACCAGCTTTGCCGATGTAGTTATAACTGGTGAGAGAATTGAGAGTCTTTTGAAGATGGGAAAAATCTCTAACAATGGTGCCAGTTCCTCCAACAACCCCAGAAAACCTTTTATAGGACCCCGAAGGGCGGGTGAAACAAATGCTATCCATGCAGGCAGGGGCAGACCCCAGTATTCTCACAGATCAATAGCAGCTGTTACTATTCCGGCTCCAGTTCCACAACAACCATTATATCCTCAACAACAACAACCTCACTACCAGTAACAATATCACTTTCCGCAGCAAAGAACTTACAACAATAACAACAACAATCAACAGCAGCGCCCCTTTCAACAGAGGCCATCTCAAGCAAATAGGGTGATTGACCCAATCCCTATGCCTTATGCTGCTTTACTGCCACAACTCCTGAAACTTAACCTGGTTGAGTTAAGGACGTTGGCTCCACCAGATCCTCTCAATCTCTCGAAGAATTATGATGTTAATGACCGGTGTTCCTTTCACTCCAACGCACCTGGTCACAATACTGAGAAGTGCAGAGCCTTGCAAATGAAGGTTCAGGATTTGGTCAATTCCAAAGCTCTCAATTTCGCACCTCCTCCGAATGTTAACAGAAATTCTATGCCTAATCATGGTGGGCCCACGATTAATGCCATAGGAGAGGACCAACCATCTACACTAATTGATAATTTTGCACAAATTCAAACACCATTGGCAGAAGTCAAGACTCAACTCTTAAGATGCCAAGTGTTCCCGGGCTGTGGGACCTACTGTGAATTGTGCAAGACTACTATTAATGGTTGTGAGAAGCTAAGGTTTGGCATAGATGGCCTCATCAGAGATGGAATTCTACAGATTACTACAACAGCTCCTTCAACAGCTCTTTCTTCAGCAGCAATGGATCCTCCTACAACATCAATGATTCTTCCTTCAACAAATCCTCCTGCAACAACAACAACTATTATTCCCACTGATTCATCAACAACTCTAGCAATTACTCCATCCATTATTTCAACATATCAGAGTTCAGCAACATATACTTCTACAACATCAGCACCCATTTTATCAACAGAAACGCCTACAACACCAGCAAACACTAATGAAGATGTCTCAACGGTCACGATCTATTATGACCCTGCAAATGTTCATCCCAACAACAATTTCCAACAACAAACTGCAACATCTCCTGTCAGATCTCCAGTCACAATCTACAACGAACCGCATACCATCATAGTTCCTTCCGCTGCAGCAATCAGTCCGGTCACCATTATGGTACCTGGACCTGTTCCTTATGAAAGCAGTAATGCCATACCCTGGCACTATGGCTCTAATCTCTACTGCGACGGGAAGAAAATCACTCTAGATTCATCAACCTCTTCACCACAAGTTGACAATGTTGGGGGAGGCGGAGGCTTCACCAGAAGCGGACGCCTTTTTGCCTCACAAACACCGAGACCAATTGCTGAAGTAAAAGATGCTGCTAAGGCAAAAGGAAAGAGTGTGGTGCCCGAAGAGCCAACTGCTAAAGAGACTTCAAAGACGTCTTTTGAACAAGAGGTGGACGAGTTCATGAGAATAATAAAAAAGAGTGATTACAAAGTAGTGGACCAGCTTCATCAGACACCCTCCAAAATCTCTATATTATCACTGTTAATGTGTTCCGAAGCTCACAGGAATGCATTGTTGAAGGTCCTGCACGCATCATACGTGCCAGAAGAGATTACTGTTAATCAGTTAGAAACTGTGGTTGCAAATGTTAATACCAGTCATGGACTGGGCTTCACAAATGCTGATTTAACAACGGAGGGACGCAACTATAACAAGGCTTTACATATCACCTTAGAATGCAAAGGTGCTGTTCTTTCTCATGTGCTGGTGGACACTGGGTCTTCTCTCAATGTCCTCCCAAAGAAAGCCTTGGTGAAGCTAGAGTATGATGGTTTGGCATTGCGTCCAAGTAACTTGGTAGTGAGAGCATTTGATGGCTCTAAGAGATCGGTGCTTGGAGAGATTGATTTACCTGTGTTGATTGGCCCACAAACCTTTAAAACTACTTTCTTAGTGATAGACATACAGCCGGCCTACAACTGTTTGTTGGGTAGACCCTGGATTCACGCCGTTGGCGCTGTTACATCTACCCTTCACCAGAAATTAAAATTTGAGTGGGAAGGCCAAATCATCACAATCTGCAGGGAGGAAGACATTTTCGTTAGCCAGCTGGCTACTTATAAGTATATAGAGATGCATGGGGAGATCCACGAGACTATGAGCCAGGGGTTTAAGGCCCTTAACATCAATGAAGCAACTGCTGTATCTGGGACTTCCATCACTTCATATCAACAGGCCTGAAAGGTTGTTGAGGAGGGTACCGCTCAAGGCTGGGGCAAGCTGCTGCCAGTTGAAAAGAAAGAAGACAGATTCAGGTTGGGTTACAGACCAATTCGACAAGATCAACCAGAGCCTGCAACGGAGCCCAAATTTGTCAGCGGGGGAATGCTAACCCCAGATGTTGTGAACAGTCTGGAAGACGAGGAAGAAGACGAACGCAACCTGGAAAGCTGGATACGTCCAAGGATCCCGGGGAACCAAGTCTCAAACTGGTCTTCCCAGGAAATTATAAGAGTTACTCCTGTAGAGTAATTAATATTTCCTGTCTTTAAGCATGCATCAAGTCCTGCATCTTGCCCAAGATGCCAGGGCTCATTTTGTAATCGGGCCATCTTGTATTTTGTGCAAACAATCAATTAATGAATATCAGGACATCTTTTGCAAATGAGTCTCTTTTTCCCGCTCACTGTTTTTCATTTTTTATTTTTTGTACAAAAAAAAAATGGCAATGTTTTTCAAAATAATAACTTCATTTTCACTTTTTTCTAAACAAGATAAAACTGATCACTAGAATGAACCAATCTAAACCCTTGCAGAGAGTGCCCTTCAGACTGCACCGACAACGACACTGCTATGACTTCGTATGACTTTGACAATCCGATTAATCAAGCCGATGAAGGGGTTGAAGAAGATTATGAGCTACCTGAAGAACTAGCCAGGTTGTTAAGGCAAGAGGAGAAGGTTATCACTCCTCATCAGGAGGAAGTAGAAACGGTTAATCTTGGTACAGAAGAAGACTTGAAAGAAGTGAAAATCGGGGCCCGTCTGCAAGATTCAGTGAAAGAGCAACTTATTGACATGCTTCGGGAGTATGTGGATGTTTTTGCTTGGTCTTACCAAGACATGCCAGGTCTAGATACCGACATTGTTATGCACAAGCTGCCTTTGAAAGAAGACTGTCCTCCAGTAAAGCAGAAGCTACGCCATACTCGCCCGGATATGGCCATGAAGATAAAAGAAGAGGTGCAAAAACAGTGGGACGCCGGTTTCCTTGTTGTAACTAGTTACCCGCCGTGGGTTGCTAATATTGTACCTGTGCCTAAGAAGGATGGCAAAGTACGAATGTGTGTGGATTACCGTGATCTGAATAGAATTATCCCAAAAGATGACTTCCCATTACCTCCCATTGATGTATTGGTCGACATACGGCTCAGTTCTCGGTGTTCTCCTTCATGGATGGTTTTTCAGGATATAATCAAATCAAGATGTCACCTGAAGACACGGAGAAGACAACTTTCATTACACCCTGGGGCACATTCTGTTATAAGGTAATGCCATTCGGACTGAAGAATGCTGGTGCCACTTATCAACGAGCTATGGTAACATTATTCCACGACATGATCCACAAAGAAATTGAATGTTATGTGGATGACATGATTGCCAAGTCCCTCACAGAAGAAGACCACCTGGTAAATTTGTTGAAGCTATTCAAGCGTCTGAGGAAGTACCAGCTGAAGCTAAACCCCAACAAGTGCACATTTGGGGTGCGGTCTGGTAAGTTGCTGGGGTTCATTGTAAGCAAAAAGGGAATTGAAGTAGACCCTGACAAAGTCAAAGCCATTCAAGAAATGCCTGCACCAAAAACGGAAAAAGAAGTTCGGGGGTTTCTAGGTAGATTGAACTACATTTCAAGGTTCATATCTCACCTTACTGAAACCTGTGAGCCCCTGTTCAAGTTGTTAAGGAAAGAACAAACGGTCAGGTGGAATGAAGACTGCCAAAGGGCTTTTGACAAAATCAAGAAATACTTACAAGAGCCTCCAATTCTTATGCCTCCAGTTGAAGGAAGACCTCTAATAATGTACTTGACAGTATTAGAAGAGTCAATGGGGTGTGTGCTGGGCCAACATGACGAGTCTGGTCGAAAAGAGTATGCAATATACTACCTAAGCAAAAAGTTTACCGACTGTGAACAACGTTATTCACTGCTCGAGAAAACTTGCTGTGCTTTAGCGTGGGCTGCTCGCCGACTAAGGCAGTATATGTTGACCCACACTACCTTGTTGATCTCCAAGATGGATCCAGTCAAGTACATATTTGAGAAGCCAACACTTATCGGAAGGGTTGCAAGATGGCAAATGATTCTCACAGAGTATGACATTCAATACACATCTCAAAAGGCCAAGGGGAGTGTACTGTCTGACTATCTTGCTGAGCAACCCATTGATGATTACCAGCCTATGAGGTTTGACTTCCCTGATGAAGACATCATGTTCATAAAAGCAAAAGATCATGAAGAGCCTATTCACACTGAAGGGCCTGACCCAGAAGAAGAATGGACTATGATGTTTGATGGGGCTGTTAATATGAATGGTCGTGGAATTGGTGCAATACTTATTACACCTAAAGGAGTTCACATGCCTTTCTCGGCAAAACTCACCTTTAACTGCACTAACAACGAAGCTGAATATGAAGCCTGTATCATGGGTCTTGAGGAAGCCATTGACCTCAGGATCAAGACTTTAACTGTATTTGGAGATTCAGCTCTGGTAATCAATCAAACCAACGACAAATGGTACACTCACCAGAAGCATCTGATTCCATACCGGGATTATACAAGGAGATTACTGACTTTCTTCACCATAATCAAACTTGAGTATATCCCTCGAGATGAAAATCAGTTTGCAGATGCTCTGGCTACCATTTCATCCATGATCAAAGTTCAAGCTGCCAACTTTGTGCCTCGGATTTCAGTATCCAGACTTGACAGACCAACATACGTATTCTCAGTAGACATTGCTAAAGATGATAAGCCTTAGTTCTACGACATCAAATGCTTCTTAGAGGATCAGACATACCCACCTGGGGCATCATCCAATGATAAGAAGACATTAAGAAGGCTAGCTGGTAGTTTCTTCCTGAATGTTGACGGTTCATTGTACAAGAGAAACTTTGACATGGTACTTCTCAGATACATTGATAAGGAAGAGGCAGACTTGCTGATGCACGAGGTGCATGAAGGATCTTTCGGTACCCATGCTGGAGGACATGCAATGGCTAAGAAATTGCTACGATCAGGTTATTACTGGATCACAATGGATGCAGACTGTTGTGCTTATGCCAGAAAGTGCCACAAATGTCAGATATATGCAGATAAAGTGCATGTGCCTCCGAATCCTTTGAATGTGATGTCTTCACCCTGGCCCTTTGCCATGTGGGGCATTGACATGATTGGAAAAATCGAACCGACTGCTTCAAATGGCCACAGATTCATCATGGTAGCCATTGACTATTATACTAAGTGGGTTGAAGCAGATTCATATGCAAATGTCACCAGGCAAGTGGTAGTCCGATTCCTGAAGAGAGACATCATATGTCGGTATGGAGTGCCCGAACGAATCATTACTGATAATAGTTCCAACTTCAACAACAAGATGATGGAAGAACTATGCCGGGACTTCAAGATCCAACATCACAACTCTTCTCCTTACAGGCCAAATATGAATGGCGCTATTGAGACAACTAACAAGAATATCAAGAAGATTGTGCAAAAGATGGTGGTCACATACAAAGACTGGCATGAAATGCTACCATTTTCCTTGCATGGGTACTGTACCTCAATCAGAACATCCACTGGAGCAACACCGTATCAGCTCGTGTATGGTATGGAGGCAGTCCTACCTGTTGAAGTTGAATTACCCTCCTTACGGGTACTGATGGATGTCAAGTTGAATGAAGCAGAATGGGTCCGATCTCGGTACAATCAACTGCACCTGATCGAAGAAAAGAGATTAGCTGCAATCTGCCATGGGCAGCTGTATCAGAAGAGAATGAAGAAAGCCTTCGATCAGAAAGTCAGGCTTCGAGAATACCAAGTAGAAGATCTTGTGCTGAAAAGACTCTTTCCCCCTCATACAGACCACAGGGGCAAGTGGACTCCGAATTACGATGGTCCGTTCATAGTAAAGAAAGTTTTCTCTGGTGGAGCACTGATGCTCACTACTATGGATGGTGAAGACTTCCTGTCCCCTGTGAATTCAGATGCAGTTAAAAAATACTTCGCATAAAATGACCCGCTGGACATGAAAACAGAATGTAAGTCTAGGAAAAAATAGGGCATCCCGGCGAGTCAAAAACAGAATAAAAGACTCGGGCAAAAATAAGGGAAAAATCAAAAAAAATGTACACCCGTTGAGTTGAAAAGCCGCATTGGACAGCTCAGGCAAAAATGGGTATCCCGGTGGGTTGAAAACCCGAAAGGGCGATCCACGTAAAAATAAGGGAATAAGCGAACAACTGCATTCTGAATTCGTCTGTATCTCTTACAACATGGCAAGCTTCGAAAGGTTAAGGCATCGGTCAGAATCAACCTTCTTCAGAAAGCAGGATGAGAAGAACGTCAAGGTCTTACGAGTCATAGCAAAGGGAAGCACTAAAGCGTCGTCAACATTGCCAGCACCTTTTTGTTTCTCAATTTTGTAACAATCTCCTCATTTCAGGGGATTTGTTTCTTTGACTGTATTTGCCAATTCAGGGCACACAAATTAATAAAACCAGAATTTTCAGTCACATCTCGTCTTGTACATTTTATTTCATTTGCGAAAATGTCCGATATCCCTGATGTAATATTTGCATAAAAACGGTTGTGCCTTTCTAAACACATGCTTGCATGAAATATATTACTTACTCCCGGGGGTGCCTAAACTCCTATGATGGAATCCAGTAAGGGATGCCTCGGGATACTTGTGCATTTCTTTTGTCATGACAGGATTGCGGGTACTTAGAGCCCAACGTGGGGCATGAAAGGTGTTCCCCCAGCAAAGCTGCCCAAATCATTATTTCCTCAGCACATCTTCCAAGCAGCACCATAATCGCTTTCTCCCCATCAGAATTGTCGGGCATCACTTCTCCAACACATCTCTCTCCAGAGCAGCACCAGAAGGTGCTCATTTCCCCAACTGAACTGTCAGATATCCTCATCCTCAGCAGGATCCCCACAGAAATCTCTAGGAAGATCGTTCGGTGATCTTTTTCATCCCCGGCCGAGTGCTAGATAGGGAACCATCCCCCCCACAGAGCTCCAACCTCTCATAGAAGAGCAATGTTTGAATTTCCTGCACAACAAAGTGACGAAAGCTTCCACGTCCCCAGCTGGGCTCCTCATTACCAAGATAGGTCTATCAGTGACCTATTTCCCCAAACAGAGTCATACATCTTATCAGATCTACCAATGATCTCATCCCCAGCTGGGATATTCTTTCAAGCAGATCAATCAGCGATCTCCACAACAGCGGGATCCGAGTCCCAGATCGGTATCTTTGCATAATCATAGCAATTACATCATATTTACCCTCAGAGCGTAACATTACGTCTAATACGGAACATTACGGCAAAAATCAAACATATTACATGAATCACAAGCCAGGTTTTGAATCAGTCACCTGTTAATACTAACATTCCATCAGCAATGTATATATAGACTCACAGTCCCCGCCGAAAGCCAAAGCATCCCTTTGCACCCCTAAATACAGATACATACTCCTTTGAGCACTCGTCTGTGTCATTTTTCCCTAGAAAGTCACCAGAACACTCTCTACAAACAGATACTTATACATAACTTATTCTCCTCGACACTCGTTCGTGTCATCTCACATTTCCCCAGCAGAAAGCCATAGCGTCCCCTTTGCACTCACAAATACATGTTCATATTATCCCCTGCAAATATATCTATACACTCTCTGGACACTCGTCCGTGTCACCACTCCCCAACATGGTTGCCTAAAACACTTATTGTAAACCAAAAACACTTGCTTATAATACACTTCTTTCGACACTTGTCCGTGTCATCCTATCCCTCACGGATCGCCAGAACATCTTTTATACCTATAAGTTCATAACTTATACAAATACTC
Source organism: Lathyrus aphaca (assembly GCA_963966055.1). Lineage (NCBI taxonomy): Eukaryota > Viridiplantae > Streptophyta > Magnoliopsida > Fabales > Fabaceae > Lathyrus > Lathyrus aphaca. The sequence continues at coordinate 373,453,471 of OZ014519.1, read as the reverse complement.
GTCCGTATCTTGTATACACCACTTATATCCCCACAGATTCGACACTCGTCCGTGTTCTTTGTTAACCAGTTGGTACTCGTCCGTACCATCATCTCTGAACATGCGTCAGCATTTGTTTCTACCGATACTCGTCCGTATCATAGTCTTAAGGATGCTCGTCCGCATCTTTAATCTATACATAGTGTCAAACACTTGTACCTTTTATCTCTTGGATGTAAACACTCGTCTGTGTTTACTATTCCCCAGCAAATCCCCATTAAAGCAAATTTCTTTTCTATCCGACATTCGTCCTATGTCGTGATACTTTGGTAGCCGTCCCCTGCTAAGTGATCGTCCTTCACCTTCTTTATGATCGCCCTTCATCATTTTATCTGATGGCCGTCCCCATCGTTGATCTTGTTATCTGACATTCGTCCTATGTCATGATAAACCCCAGAGCAGTCGTACCCTGCTAGGTGATCGTCCTTCACCTCTTGATGATCGTCCCTCATCATTTTATCCGATGGTCGTCCCCATCGTTGATCTTGTTATCTGACATTCGTCATATGTCATGATAAACCCCAGAGCAGTCATACCCTGCTAGGTGATCGTCCTTCACCTCTTGATGATCGTCTCTCATCATGCTTATCTGATGGCCGACCCTATCGTCGACTTTTTCTATCCGGCATTCGCCATATGTCGTGATATTTTCGGCAGCCGTACCCTGCCAGGTGATTGTCCTTCACCTTAGATGACCGTCCCTCATCTTTTCTCCCCAACAGAGCAGCTGTCCCCTGTTAGGTGATTGTCCTTCACCTTTGATGACCGTACCTCATCATTTATTTCATTTATACTTTGCAAACCTGATGGTCTTCCCCATCGTTGCCTTTATGGTAATCCCCAGAGAATCTTCTTTACTTGACGGTCGTCCCCATCATAATCTCTTTATTTCCCCAGCATGTCGGTCGTCCCCGTCATTGCTTTATCCCCAGCAGTCATCCTCTGCTCGATGGTCTTCCTCCATCGCCCGCACCTTTATAATCATATAATACTTTCTTTTACAATCTATATCCCTTTTCTTCTTCATCTAGTGAGTGCAAATTTTGGACTGTCTTTGGTATTCAACCACAAGTTATTTTGTTTGTATGTTAGGCCCGACGCTTACATCCTGCACAGCTAACTCATACTTGAATAGGGGCAGCTGTAAACACCCCAAATTTTCCCTCACTAAGTTCACACCATGGCTTGTGATCTTTCATATTTGCATTAGTTCAATCATACCATTTCATGTTGCATTTTTGCTTCACTGCATTAGGTCAAGTTCATCTGCATCTAGGGTTTGTGATCTGAGCAATCCAAGATCCATCTTAGCCACCCCAAAGGTCTTCAATCATTTCAAGAGGGTCCATGTATGTCCAATCATCATATTATATCCTCCCAAGATCAAGGAAGTCAAAGAAATCACAAGAACTGGCAAGGCATGGAAGCACAGCCAGGGTTTAACTGCACAAATGACCTAAAATTAGGGTTTTGGTTTCAGAGGCCATAACTCCAATTGTTTTGGTCATTATTGTTTCTATTGGTCTTAATATGTTATAAGGATCATACATACCAAGTTTGATGGAAAAATTCATTGAGGAAGTCATCAGATCACTGAGTAGCTTCTTGAGTAAGTCAGAGCCAAATCATGGCATCTGAGGCCCCCCAACATGGAACCAAAGTGGATTTTTCATCAAATTGAAGTTATATGGTCTTTATTTGATCATTGAAGTGTTTATAAGTTCACAAATTTGAATAAAAGTGAGCAAAACCAAAAGTTGCCAAAAATGGAAATGACTTGTAATGTAAACTTTCCATTTTGGGAAAGTTTTTCAGCCTCCTCTTTCTTAACCAAAAATGCTTCAAATGAAAAATTGTTGGTCATGAAAGTTGTATATTGAATCATTCCCTTTTCAAAAAGTACAAGAACAAGATCTAATTCATTTTGGAACTCAAGTTATGGCTTTCCAAAGTTGGCAAAAATCACATAATTTCAAGTTTCATGCCAAAGAGGGATTTTTGCAAAACCTCATGCCAAGCCATTTTGTGACTTCAAATTGACTTCTAATCATCATACAAACATTATGAAATGCCTAAAACTCAGAATTGGCCCAAGAATCTCAAAATTTCATGACTTGCACATGAAGAAATCCAAAAGGGGCTAAAACTTCATGAATTTGCAAAATGGTACAAAACCTCTCATCCACTTGCCACTGCTCATCAAATCTGATTCACAAACATTCCATGATCACAGCCGAACCAGGACATGACCAAATCCCAGCCTGCCACTTGCCCATACCTCAAGTACAACCAACCTTGAGTTTTTGCATTTTCACCCATACCAATCAGCATAGCCCACACCAACTATTATGACCTATCACAACTTCACATATATACCTTATGCAACTCATTTCACACAAGAACCAAGCCTGAATCCTCATCATTCTCAAGTTACCAAATATTACCCCCCTTTGCATTTTTCTTCGAAACTCTCAGCACACTTGACAAAACTTAAAACTTCTTCCACCATTCATCTTCAAATCAATCACTGATCACAAACCACCCCTCAAAACAGCCTGAAACTACCTCAAACAAAAACACGATTTTCATCACCTCTGAACTGAAACCTTCAAAACACTTCATATAAACTCCTTCCAAGCATTCTAGAGGCATAAGGGGACCAAAGGGAGTGGAAAAACACCCAAGAAGAGCCCAGAAAGTACAAGTTTCGAAAGCTTCAACTCAGGTAACCTCAAGAACAAATTTTCCAGAAATGATTTTTTAAGTTCTTAGATTGTTCTCCATGTTTCACTGATCACACTGCACCTTTTGGTTTTGAAAATGATTGAGTATTAAGCATGTATGAAGTTTCTGAAAGTTTCACCATTTTTGATCTTTGCTTCGAATCTTAAGTTTGAGTGAAAAAAAATTGTTTTTGAGGGTGGGGTTGATCTTAGGAGAGTGAGAGGAGTCAATATGGAGCTTTAGAGCTCCAGAAATGGCCTAGGGAGTGATTTGGAAATTTCTCAGGGGAGGTGTGGCCGGAGAAGATGACCGGAGGTCATTTCCGGCCACCTGAAAGTAATTATTGATAAATCTAGGCCTTTGGATTAGTTCTCCCGCGCGTGATTGTGTGGCTAGGATTAGATCATTAGTTATTAATTAGGATTATTTAATTAATTAATTAGGTTTAATGAAACTTGAATATGGGCCGTCCAGATGCGCGGCAGTCAATCCCTCCAAAATCCAGAATCAATCCAAGCCACCCATCCTGCATACTTTCAATTTATTTCATTTTTATTTCATTTTTTTGTACGAATTTTTAAAAATAGTAAAAAACATCAAAAAATTATGAAACTTTTTATCAAACATTCTATTAATTTTCAGAAACCAAAAATATTTTTATTTTTATTTTTTGCATTAAAAAAATATTTTTAAATCATTTAAATTTTATTTTTAATTAGTTAATTGATTTTAATTAATTAAAAATACATTTAAGTATTTAAAAATCACAAACAAATTTCAGAGAACATCTTTAAACATTTAGAAGCATTTACAAACTCACTACACAAATTTCTTTTTGGTTTTGATCACACTTTGACATTTTTTCAATGAATTAGGGTTCTTAAATTTGTACATTTTTAACCCTAACTTCAAAAATTCATAACTTTTAAACCAAGTTGAGTTTGTGAATGATTCTTTTTGCATTGTTCTATGCATGACTTCTAGTCCCTAAAAACATTTTTTTTTCATTTTTATCTTTCATTTTCAATTTTTTTTGCATTTTGCATTTAGGATCACCCTTAAACCCTAGAAACTTCAAAAATTCATAACTCCTTCTAGGTTTAGCTTCTGACCTCCCCCTTTGGATGGTAACTTAGTATAGTTTTAGGGTTCCTTTGATTTGATTTTCAAATTTTTATCTTATGATTTGCTTCTGTTTTTGAGTTTTGCATCTCACATGTTCATATAACCCTAATTTTGTATCTTCACTTGCATTCATCTTGCATATGCTTGCATCCATGTACTTGCCATGACATTTTATGCATTCACATGACATATAAGAAATATTAGGACAAATTAGAATCATGTTTGATCATTGAATCATTCATTTTCCATGTTACGCATTCATTTCATTTCATGTGCATTCATGAACTTTCATGCTCCATTCATGCTTCATTTGCATCTTCATCACTTATATGATCATTTACATACATTTGCATCATCTTTTTGCATCATTTGCATCATGAACTTGCTTCTAGTTTTGGTTTGCATCATTGCATACTTTTCATTTCCATTTCATTTCATTTCCTTTTGCTAACCATTTCAGGTGGTAAGTGTTTTGAGAAGTGAATTTGCCTTCACTTCTCACAATCTCTTCTCATCTCTCTTATGCATATTTGCTGCATTTTGTTTGTGTATTAGAGTGAGCTTGCTCATTCATGTTCCCTCCTCACCTTCTTTCTTCAAGCAACTTATCTTCTTAAGTGAAGTAAGTTGACTTGCTTCTTTCTGCTTCTCCTCCTTCCATCTTTCTTCTTCCTTGGTGGCTTTTCCTGAAGATCTCCTGCAAGCCTCATAAACCCTAGGAATACCCAAGAATGATCACAATTAGGGTTTGATTAGTCCCCCATTAGTTTTACTGTTATGTCATCTTTTGTGTCTTCTCTTCTCATCTCTTAATCAGGGACTAAACCTTAAAGGTTTTAAGGCTTTGTGATTAAGGTTATGCATGCATCCTTCTCTTAGGATGGAGTGTATAACTTTAATCCTAAGTGTTAAACCCTTAATGTGTTTAAATCTCTTAATCAATTCACCTAATAATCACTAAGACATCAAGCTTGTAACTTGGGCCTTGCATTAGGGTTCTAATTCTTCCTTAATTGGTTAAGAAGGACTAACCCTAGTGTTAATGGACAAGTCCCCCTCAAGTTGTCTTACCAACCATACAATTCATTTCTTAATCTTATCATTAACTAAAATCTATTTTAATAAAGACTTTGTTTTGTCATGAGGTTAATCCCTAATCGTGGATTAAGTTGGGGTATCTTCCTCAGCTTAAATGTTCTCATCTATTATCCTTCTATTGGGATGGTGTAATGGGTCCATTAAATCCTTGATTATGGCTTAAACTCATTACTTAACACTAAACAAAAACTCCAAAAACATCTAAATAATTGCAAGTAGGTTAATGATCTTAATCCTACATCATGGTGATTAAGTGTGAGATGCTTACTTCATACTTAAGGTATTCTCATTACCCTTAACCAGTGGGAGGATGTGATAAGTTTACTAACCCTTGGTTTAGGCTTAAGCTCATTTTCTTATGACAAACACCAAAAGCAATAAAAGTGAAAATACAAAAAAACAAACAATAATCGTCTCCTCCGGGATTCTTTTCTCATCTCATTCACTCATAAACGAGAACTAGCTTCTTCCGTCCAATGCAAGACAGTTTGCACCTGAGCCAGACAGGTCATACACTTGAGCATAGGCAAGTAAGTAGTTCACAGGTCATTTTGTCTTTCAGTCTCTTTGAGTCGAACTACGGTGTTCTGACTTCCTCATTGCACGAGAGGATACGTAGGCATAACTTAACAGTTATCGAACAAAAGTCTCTGTATATTCCCCCTCCTCCAGCATTATTCTTTAAAGCCTCATAGTCTTGAGCTATGCACTCTTTCCTTACACTGACACTTCTTGACTTCACTTCACACTTCTTTTGCACTGACACTTGCATTCTTTTCCAGATTTTGCACACAAAATAGCACTAACACTACCCCTTTAAACACAAATCTTTCAAGCGTGGATCCCGTCGAGTACGATGGACAATCTGGCTGCTAATACCTTCCTAGGTTGTAACCAACCCCCTTTCTCAGTTTCTCTAGTTCGCAACCATCTTATCCATATTTTTTCTAGGTTTATGCAGCATTACCTTTCCTTCGGGATAAAAATGCCTAGCTGGCAACTCTTTTCAGTTTATCTTCATGTTCTCTCTTTCGCCGACCATTCACGTCTGTACCCCTTCTGGCCCTGTGTCATTTGGTGGGAGCGACAAGATGTCACTTCAATTAGCCGATAGATCCGTTAAATACCCTATAGGCATACTTGAAGACATCCCTGTTAGGATAGGTCAGCTGTTTATACCTACTGATTTTGTTGTCATGGACATTAAAGAAGATGACGACATACCAATCCTCCTAGGTAGACCGTTCTTATCGACTGCTGGAGCCGTAATAGATGTTAAAAAAGGGAAACTAACCTTCGAGCTAGGTGACGAAAAGATAGAATTTGTCCTTTCGAAATTTCTTATGGCACCTGTAATAGGAGATGCTTGTTATGCCTTAGATATCATTGATGAATGCATTAGGGAATTAGAACAAGAAGAAGAAACTGAATCTATAAAATTGCCATCAACCCTTATTTTGGAAGATGACAATTATAAAAAACCCTACATTGATGATAACCTTCACGAATGTTTATCTCTTACCCCAGATCCTATGCCTTGCCCTATGAAACCAACCGTAAAACTTAAGGAACTGCCTAAGAACCTGAGATATGAATTTCTCGATGAAGAAATGAACCGTCCAATTATTGTCAGTGCTACCTTAAACCAAGAAGAAACAAACCAATTATTAGATGTTTTACGAAGGTATCCCTCAGCCTTAGGATATAAGATCTCAGATCTAAAAGGAATAAGCCCATCCGTATGCATGCATCGGATTTTGCTTGAAGAAGATTCAAAACCTTCCAGAGAACACCAACGAAGAAAAAATCCTATGATGAGTAATGTAGTTAAGACTGAAGTTCTTAAGTTACTAGAGGCAGGTATAATATATCAGATCTCAGACAGTAAATGGGTGAGTCCTGTGCATGTAGTACCTAAAAAGGGAGGCATCACAATCGTGCAAAACGAGTAGGGCGAACCTGTAGCAAAAAGAACCGATGGAGGTTGGCGTATGTGCATAGACTATAGAAAATTAAATAAAGCAACTAGGAAGGACCATTTCCCATTACCATTCATAGACCAAATGTTGGAGCGCCTAGCCAGACACTCTTACTTTTGTTACCTAGATGGATATTCGGGATTCTTCCAAATACCTATTCACCCCGAAGATCAAGAAAAAACTACCTTTACATGCCATGTTGGAACTTTTGCCTAGAGAAAAATGCCTTTTGGACTCTGTAATGCCCTTGCCACTTTCCAACGCTGCATGATCTCTATCTTTGTAGAATATTTAGATGGAATCATGGAAGTATTTATGGACGACTTCTAAGTCTGTGGATCTGATTTCAAAAATTGTCTTATCAACCTTGAGAAAACCCTGGAAAGATGTGTGGAGGTAAACCTTGTGCTAAATTGGGAAAAATGTCATTTCATGGTCACCGAAGGGATTGTTTTAGGACATATAGTTTCCGAAAAAGGTATAGAGGTAGATAAAGCTAAATTAGAAGTCATAGAGAATCTAAAACCGCCGAAGACTATCAGGGAGATAAGAAGTTTTCTTGGACATGCCGGATTTTACCGACGTTTTATCAAGGACTTCTCCAAAATAACAAAGCCCTTAACTTGTCTTTTAATGAAAGATGCTGAATTCATCTTCGATGAAAAATGTACTGAAGCATTTAATCTTCTGAAGCAAGCTCTGATTTCAGCACCTATAATGAAACCCCCTGATTGGTCAGAACCGTTTGAGATAATGTGTGACGCTAGTGACTATGCTGTAGGAGTCATTCTAGGTCAGAGAAAAGATAAAAAGTTGCACGTAATTTATTATGCCAGTAGAACCCTAGACGCTGCACAACTCAACTATGCAACAACCTAAAAAGAGCTCTTAGCTGTAGTTTTCGCCATAGACAAATTCAGTTCTTATCTAGTAGGAGCCAAAATCATAGTTTACACCGACCATGCTGCCATTCGTTACTTACTAAGTAAAAAGGATGTCAAACCTAGGTTACTTCGATGGATTCTACTACTGCAAGAGTTTGATTTAGATATCCGTGATAAGAAAGGCACTGATAATGTAGTGGCTGATCACCTATCTAGGCTAGAATACCTGAAACCTGACTCAGTACCCATAAATAACGATTTTCCCTATGATAGACTGATAGCCCAACTAGAAACTATTGAAGATGATAACCCAGACCCACATGAGCATCCTCATAAATCCTTAGCTATAAATAATGCACCTTGGTATGCAGACTTTGTTAATTACCTAGCCGCTGACATCATACCCCCAATCTAAACTACCACCGGAAGAAGAGGTTCTACAGTGATGTGAGAAACTTCTATTGGGACGAACCATTTCTTTTCAAGAGAGGTAAAGATGGCATTTTCCTCCGTTGTGTTCCAGAAGAAGAGGTACATAATATAATTGAGCATTGTCACTCTGCACCCTATGGTGGACATGCGAGCACATCTAAGACCTATGCCAAGATTCTTCAAGCTGGCCTATTCTGGCCTACTATGTGGCGTGATGTCCATGCTTTCATTATCAAGTGTGACAGATGCCAACGCACAGGAAATATTTCAAGATGTAATGAAATGCCTCTAAGAAATATCCAAGAAGTAGAACTCTTTGACGTATGGGGTATAGACTTTATGGGACCATTCCCACCATCTTTAGGGAATCAGTACATCTTAGTAGATGTTGACTACGTGTCTAAATGGATTGAAGCTATCGTCGCACCCACGAACGACACCAGAGTAGTCATCAAATTATTCAAAAACTATATATTTCCCAGGTTTGGAACCCCCCTTTTAGTCATAAGTGATGGAGGATCACACTTCATATCGAGAATATTTGATAAACTTTTAAGCAAGTATGGAGTTAAGCATAGAGTAGCAACACCATACCACCCACAGACCAATGGACAAGTGGAAGTATCTAATAGGGAGATCAAACAAATTCTTGAGAAGACTTTCTCTATATCTAGAAAAGATTGGTTGCAGAAACTTCAAGAAGCATTATGGGACTATAGAACTGCTTTCAAAACCCTATAGGAACAACCCCTTATCAACTGGTCTATGGAAAATCATGTCACTTACCTTTTGAGTTAAAGCATAAGGCCTATTGGGCCATTAAAACTTTGAATTTGGATTACTTGACTGCTGGTGAGAAACGTATCCTTGATATCCACAAATTAGAAGAGCTTAGACAATCTGCCTACGAAAATGCCATCATATACAAAGAAAGAACAAAAGCTTGGCATGACAAAAGAATCATAAGAAAAGACTTCAAAATAGGCGATCCTGTTCTCCTGTTCGATTCTAGGTTACCACTTTTTCCAGGGAAGCTTCGTTCGAGATGGACTGGCCCTTTCGAAGTATCTAAGATTCTAAGATCTGGTGCTATTGAAACCAAGAACCAAACATGTAAACCGTTCATCATTAATGGACAAAGGTTGAAGCCCTACGAAGGAGGTGACATCCCAACAACATACACATGCATACTCTGAGTGATCCACCATATCCTTCAGATGATGTATAAAATCCGGTCGTCGAGCTAATGACGTTAAACAAGCGCTGCATGGGAGGCAACCCATGGTTTTCTTATTTACGTATTTTTTTTCCTTTATTTTAATTTGTTTTATTTTATTATTATGTCAGGACTAACGATTGAATGTTTTATGTGATTTCAGGACTTGTTTGCTAACCTTGTGCAGAATGCAGAACCCCGATGACATGCACGTGGCCTTTAGAGACGACACACAGAGAGAGCGTTACTATGTCCACATGAGATGCCCTATGGCTCCTACCAGGTACCCTGTACATGATTGCATGGATGCCTTGGGGATAGAGCCAAGCGTCAGATTCTTATGCCATTAACTCCAGTGGGACCAGTTTGACGATAGGAACAACACTTACAGGAACTTGACTCTAGAGTTCCTCAGCTCGTTTCATTATGATCCTTGGGCTGGACCCGATGGATATGCTGTTTTCAGGTTGTTCGGGATTGTCTACTCCTTCTCTCACAAAGAGTTTGGTGATTTACTAGGTTTTCAGACTACTCCTGATGCTATTCTAGAGACACCGATGGGGTATTTTATGAGCAGAGAAGTGGAAAAGTTTTGGTCTAACATCTAAGGTGGAGGGAGCCAAGATCCTTCCACCCAGTTTTCTCAGGTAATCCACAACCCTGCGTTAAGGTATTTCCAGATGATTCTGGCACATTCTTTCCTCGGTTTTCCAGATACAGAGACTCTGCTAAGTGAAGAGGAGATTTTCCTACTGTTTTGTGCGACTCAGTCACGCCTAGTTGCTTGTGGCAACTTTCTGTTGAAGGGCCTTGCTAGTGTTTCCAGATCATCTGTAGGCATTATACATGTCGGTGGGATTGTTACACAGATAGCTACTGCATTAGGTTTGTCTCGCAAATTATTGCACCTCAGGACCTTCTGCTGCTACACCACCCTGGATGTTGACTTTTGTCTTGACAGAGGACTGATGAGGAAGGCTTCTTTTGAGCCCAACACTTTTAGATTACTGATCGAAGGTGAAGTGATACATTACTTTACATTACCAGACCCACTGATGACCAGTGTCCACGACCCTGCTAATTGGAGTTATGCTTTAGAGGGTTGTGGAGAGACTGTCGAAGAGCCGAAATCACCTCCCGCCGCTGAGTACACTCATACACCTCTTTCTCCCCGAATCACTGTTATGTCTAACAATATGTCTTTGCAGCCGCCTGATCTACAAACTCAGATTTATGAGCTCCGCAAGGAGACCACCCTGCTCAAGCAGGAAGTAGCGGATTTGGAATTACAGATTCAGGTATCTGATCTCACTCATGCCTCAGAGGCCGATGCTCTATATCAGGAGATTGAAGAGCTTCGGAGGGAGATAGCTAAAATTCGTGGATCAAACCAGGAAGAGAAACCTACCACATAATTCGTTTTACACTGACGTTATCACCCTAGTATTTGATTTCTTTTTAATGCTTTATTTTATTTCTCGCATCTCCAGACATATCTTACATTATTGCATCTATTACATTTTCTTTTTTCATGTACTTTGAGTTTATCTTATATATATATATATATATATATATATATATATATATATATATATATATATATATATATATATATATATATATATATATATATATATATATATATATATATATATATATATTATTTCGTGCACTAATGTCATTTTTTTCTCTTTTCTTTTGATTTAGATTTTATTTTATTTTTGTCGAGCAAGGAAAAAAAATAAAGACAAAAATATTTTCATTTTTTGTCTTCATAAAAAAATATGCAAGCTTCATGCCTTAGAAGAGAGAAGAAAACGCTATCCGGACCCCCTGAAGACCGAAGGTGCAAGAGGGCCCAAAAGAAGATTTGAAAATCCAAGGCCCAGCAGGAAATGGCCTTGTGGCGGGCGCCATACCCCCTGTGGCGGGCGCCACACCATCCTCATCAAATACGGGGCTGATTCCCCTTCTCCTCCATTTTTACACCTTCCAACTTCAGAAACCCATTTTTACAACTTTCAAAAACCCCATTGTACCCCATTAAAGCTCCCCCATTTCCAAAATACTCACCATCTATAAAACCTATCCAAAATCCATTTTCATTTTCATCCACCACAAACCATAAAAGTCAAACCTTTATCATTTCTCTCATAAACCATTTTTTACCACTTTTTCACTTCTCAAGGAGCAACAACAATGGAGTTCAATGGATTTCTTCTTCGTGATGGAAGACCGGGTGATAGGCAAAGGAAAATTATTCAGAGGCTTCAGAGTCGAGAAATTCTCTCGACTTGGTACGTCGATGATAACTGTCTGTATGCTTTGGGTCTGTATCATAGTGTTTTTCATTTATTATATTTTTTAGGCTTGCATAATATTTTTGTTAACCAGGAACCTACCTATGAGAGGCTGATAGTTGAGTTTTTAAGTTTGTTGATATACACTGTCAGTCCTAACACTGTTAGCACAGTCGGTACTGCTAATTTTAGACTGTTTGGAATTGAATACGAATTCAGTACCGACGAACTAACAGGCTTGTTAGGAATCCCTCATAGGGAAGGTGCGATTTGTGAGGTACCTTTGGATGCGGAATGGTCGGCCGAGGTATTTTCCTTCTGGAAGAGGCTGTCAAGTACTTCAATAAATTCTTTTGAAGGAATACTTGCGTCGACCATCCATAACCCGGCCATAAGAGTTTTCAGATATCTTTTGGCATGTACTATTTTTGGCCGGGAGAGTCCAAATAAGGTAAACGCTAGAGAACTCCTATTTTTGCAAGGATGCCTCACTAGTACCCATATCAATCTGGTCCCGTTTATGCTTGCACACATGGCTTTACTTACTAATAAAACAGGAACGATTGTTTTTGGAGGACTTGTTACGTCTATTGCTCGGGCTCTTGACCTGAACAATGAGATAACTACGCTTGAACCACTACCTCCTCGCACAATTAATTTAAAATTTCTAAAAGACATGAAATTATGCCGAACGAGGAGAGAAGGTGGTTATGAGTTGATGGTTCATGGGGTAGCTATCTCATCTGTTGCTTTACCTTGCAGTAGACGTACTGATGTACGTAATGAAAGGAACTGGACCTATGATCTGAATGCTCCACCTATTTTGGGTCCACTTCCTCCTAATATTCATGATGGGGAGGCACATGACACTGATGAAGAGTATGATCTAAGAGAGAAGTCTCCTATACCTCACATGTCCCCCCATCGTCCTTCACAGTCACACACCGCACCATCTTCCTCTAACCCTGTTGCAGGTGCTGCTCCTGGATTCTATGTCACTGAGGAGATGTGGCGTGATATGACGGCTAGAAAGGAAAAGCGAGACAACCTTCTCCCTACTATTTCACAACAACTGACGGACAACATGAGCTTCATGCAACAATCGCGATTGGTTTCGGATCGTGCTTACTATAACGAGAAATCGTATCACATTATTACTATGTTTTTAAGTCCGTTTTATCGTACATTGATCCTTTTAACTCCCGATTGTTCGAGTTTTTTATGTCACATTGCAGGTATAACATGTCTAGAGCCAAATTATGAGAAAAAGATCAAATGAACCAAATCTAGCATGAAAAGAAGATCAAGAGATCAATTCTGCTAAAGTCTGCATTTTTTGTTGCTCTCACGGTCATCACAACTGAGTCACGACCGTGACTTGCTATTTAGAGGTATCACGATCGTCACAACATTATCACGATCGTGACGCGCTTATTTGAAGAAACATGACCGTTACACCCATGTCACGAACGTGACAAGAAAAATTTATATAATTCGTTTGAATATTAATTAAGAACGTGCAACGAGTCTTCAGAGACTCCTACTTTCCCTCAACTGCAGCAACACCCAGTACACCACTTCTCCTGGATTCTCTCAAAACAGAACGAAGCCCACGCTACTACTCATTCAACTGCCAAAACCCTCTTCTATAAATACCCAAGGATCAAATGAAAAAGTACGGAGTTTATTATTGAATTTTTACGCGGAAGCTCTGCCGTTTTTTTTCTTTGAACCCATTTATTTTCCAGCTCTTGTTCTTGCTGTGTTTTTGCTTTTTATTTCCAACCCATTTAATAACAATTTCCAACATTAGGTAATTGTTATTTTAATTAGATTTTCTTTTTAGTCTCAGAACTTGTTATTTTATTTCGATTTCGATTCCGACACTCCGAGCTTGCCAATTTGTGGAAGAAGGAGCCTAAGAATTAAATTGTTCAGGTTTTTTATTTTACAATTTATATTGAATCTATTTATTTGTTTATGTTAAGTTTCTATTATTATTATATAATGTATGCTTTAATATTTATTTATTTCATTTTGTATCTGTCTATTGGTTTAATAAATATGAGCAGCTAAATTAATCGAGTCGGTATGTAATAAACCAAACCAAAACGGTTAAATCGAATCTAAGCTAAAAATAATTAAGAACTTATATTCTGGCTGTGGCTTTTTATAATTAAAATTAAGCTTTTTGTTACGAGAGTAAGAGAAGTGAAATAGGTTAGGTCGAGACCACGAGAGTGTGAGATTTTAACCGGATAGCTAAAGTTAGGCATTCGATTTAAATACAGCGAGAGCGCTTTAAAACGAATTAGACTTATTAAGTTTTCAAAAACTAATTTCTAAACACTTATGGGCTAGCGAGAGCAGGCATAGGGATTTAGGAGTAAGATCTGAGATAAGACCACGAGAGTGTGAGTCAAGGGTTTTTAAACTGGTAATCTCTACAGAATTATTTAAGTGAACCATCTTTATAAGCTTAGGCTAGGTTGACCCGCATAGGTTAGTAGAATTACATACCGACCGCCTTATCATTATTTCTTTGACTAAGTTTAATTCCCGTTTTTAATCCTTAAAAACCATAATCGTGACAAATATCCGTCTTAGCTAAACTAGCAGACCTTCCAGCACTAGAGTGATTACAAAGTCCCCGTGGGTTCGACATCTTTTTATTACTATTGCGATAGGTTGTGCGCTTGCAGTTCAGATACCGCTAGACATATCACGTCTTCGCCCCATCAAGTTTTTGGCGCCGTTGCCGGGGACCTTGATTTAGTCACTAGTGCACTATTAGCGTAGCACTGTCTAGACTAAGGTAACAATTTATTTTCCCTAATCTAATTTACCAAGTGTATGCCAAGTACTCGCTCTCAAAGCGAAGACTTGCAACCTCCAGTCCTAGAATTAGAACGCTTCTTACATTTAAGAAGACGAATATTCGAATACCAACGAAAATACAACATTCCAGATCTTCAAGTTGATCCACCTAAACCAGTTGGAACATCGAAGGACGCAGAGACGGCTGAAGACCCAAATCATCCACTAAAGTATTACGCTAGTCCTTCACAAGCTTAGCCTCATTCCAGCATTGTTGCGCCAGCTATCAACTGAAATGATTTCGAATTGAAACCTTCGCTGATATCAGCTGTGCAACAAAACCAATTCGCCGGAAATCCTACCGAGGATCCGAACCTTCATCTTTCGATATTTGTGCAGTACGCAGATACTGTAAAAGCTAATGGAGTTACCCAAGAAGCAATTAGATTACGCCTTTTTCCTTTCTCACTTCGAGACAGAGCGAGAGCCTGGCTTCAAACTCTACCCTCGAATTTAGTAACTATGTGGGAGGAACTAAAGAGAGTCTTCTTGACAAGATATTTCCCACCTAGCAAGACATCTATGCTAAGAGCTCAAATCAACGGATTTAAGCAAAAGGAAAACGAGTCCCTCTTCGAAGCTTGGGAACGCTACAAAGATATTCTGAGACTTTGTCCACATCACGGATTAGTAGAATGGATGGTCATCCATACTTTCTACAATGGACTCTTGTACAACACAAGAATGACGATTGATGTTGCCGCAGGCGGCGCACTAATGGACAAAGAATATAATGATGCTTATGCACTTATCGAGAGTATGGCTCAGAATCATTACCAATGGGGAAGCGAGAGAGTCGCAACTGAGAAACCAACAAAAGGAGGTATGTACGAAGTGAGTAGTATGAACCAAGTCAATGCAATGTTTGACCAACTTAATAAAAATATCGACAACTCGGCCATAACACCAACAACCACCGTGGCTGCGGTAACACCTAACTGTGAGTTATGTGGAGTTCCAGGACATGCTGTCCCTGATTGTCAACTATTAGCAGGAATTCCCACAGATCAAGTGAATTATGCTCAAGGAAACCCGTACTCAAACACATAAAACCCAGGTTGGAAGAATCATCCGAACTTCTCGTATAAGAATAACAATGCTTTATACGCACCAGGTCAAGCACCAGCTACACCACCAGGATATCAAAAGACTGCTCCTAATGTTCCTAGAAAATCAAACCTTGAGTTAATGATGGAGAACTTCATAGCTACCCAATCTCAAACAAACAAGGAATTCTTAAACCAAAACATACACACTAGCGAGCAGATTAAGCAATTAGTAAGCAAGGTAGATGCGTTAGCTACACATAACAAAATGCTTGAAACTCAGATTTCACAAGTAGCTCAACAACAAGCACCTACCGCTGCACCAGCCGGAGTATTTCCTGGACAACCCCAACCCAATCCAAGAGGACAGGCCAATGTTGTGATACTAAGAAGTGGCAAGGAACTTGACGGACCTGCCGATCCAAGACTTGACAATCCAGCCATGTGCCAAAAGCAAGATAAGCCGACTGAAAAGGAGAATGAACCAGAAGAAAAGGAAGATAATAATCAAGAGGCAGTGGAGAAAGAAAAGCCTTATGTGCCTCCACCACCTTATAAACCACCAATTCTATACCCTTAGAGATTAACCAATTCCAAGACGATGGGTCAGTTTAAGAAATTTGTCGAACTTCTGAAACAGTTGAATATTACTATTCCGTTTACAGAAGCTATCACTCAAATGCCCTCGTATGCTAAATTTCTAAAGGAAATCTTATCCAATAAGAAGAAGATAGAGGATAACAGAACCGTTACACTTACTATTGAGTGTAGCGCAATAATTCAAACCAATATGTCTCCTAAGTTAAAAGATCCAGGTAGTTTCTCTATACCCTGTGTAATTGGAAAATTCGTCATTGACAAAGCTCTATGCGATATAGGAGCCAGTATCAGTGTTATGCCCTTAACAATTTGCAAAAGGCTAGACATGGGAGACCTAAGACCAACTAAAATGTCTGTTCAACTAGCCGACCGCTCTATTAAATATCCTGTAGGCATACTAGAAAATGTCTCAGTACGTATAGGTCAATTCTACATTCCTACTGATTTTATAATCATGGACATCACTGAAGACTCCACTACGCCTATCATACTAGGAAGACCATTCTTAGCTACCGCCGGGGCTATTATAGGCGTAAAGAAAGGAAAGCTAACCTTTGAAGTAGGTGAAGAGAAAGTTGAATTTATTTTAACACAATTCTTACAATCACCAGCTATAGATGACATATGCTATTTATTGGATGTCATTGACGAGTGTGTAAGAGAGATGGAAATGAAAGAAACTACTTATTCTGAAATTATGAAAATTCAAATCCCTTCGATTTTCGAAGATGACAATTGGCGTGAACCGTATCAGGATGATAGTCTAAGAGAAAGTTTAGCACTTACACCGGATCCCATGCCAAGTAAGAAGAAACCTACATTAGAGTTAAAACCTTACCTAAGAACCTAAGATACGAATTCCTAGACACTGAATGTACGCGACCAGTTATAATCAATTCCAGTTTAGGAACGATCGAAACGAAGAAACCTTTAGATGTCTTAAAGAAATACCCAACTGCATTAGGATATAACATATCTGATCTCAAAGGAATATGTCCTTCAATCTGTATGCATCGTATTATGCTAGAAGAAGATTGCAAAACCTCTAGGGAATCTCAAAGAAGAATTAACCCAATCCTTAGCACTGTAGTAAAAGAAGAAGTTAAGAAACTACTAGACGCTGGAATAATATATCCAATCTCTGATAGTCAATGGGTTAGTCCAGTACATGTAGTACCAAAGAAAGGAGGTCTCACTGTTGTGAAAAACGCTAAAGGCGAATCGATATCACAAAGAGTAGTGACCGGACATAGAGTGTGCATCGATTATCTAAAACTAAACAAAGCCACTCGAAAAGATCATTTCCCACTACCTTTTATAGATCAAATGTTAGAACGATTAGCCAAACACTCGTATTTTTGTTATCTCGATGGTTACTCAGGATTTTTCCAAATCCCGATCCACCTAGATGATCAAGAGAAGACTACATTCACATGCCCTTATGGAACGTTCGCTTATAGACAAATGCCCTTTGGATTATGTAACGCTCCTGCAACCTTTCAAAGATGTATGATGTCAATCTTCGCAGATTTCATAGATAACATCTTGGAAGTGTTCATGGACGACTTCTCTGTATGCGGGAAAAGTTTTGAAGGATGTCTATCAAATTTAGAAATGGTGTTAGAAAGATGTGTAAAAGTAAACCTCGTACTTAACTGGGAAAAATGCCATTTTATGGTCAGAGAAGGAATCGTACTAGGACACGTTATATCTGATAAGGGAATTGAAGTTGATAAAGCTAAGATAGAAGTCATAAAAGATCTTCAACCCCCTAAGACCGTTCGAGAAATACGAAGTTTTTTAGGACACGCCGGTTTCTACCGACGATTCATCAAAGATTTCTCGAAAATCACTAAACCTCTTACCGGTTTATTAATGAAAGACGCTAAGTTCATATTCGATAAAGATTGTCTTAAAGCATTCGAAACCCTAAAAACAACCTTCATTACCGCACCAATCATGCAACCACCTGAATGGAGATTACCTTTCGAAATCATGTGCGATGCGAGTGACTATGCTGTAGGCGCAGTTCTAGGACAAAGGAAGGACAAGAAACTTCACGCAATTTACTATGCCAGTAGAACTTTAGATTCTGCTCAATTGAACTACGCCACTACTGAAAAAGAGTTGTTAGCAGTTGTCTTTGCGCTTGATAAATTCCGTTCCTACCTAGTAGGAGCAAAAATAATCATCTACACAGACCACGCTGCTATCAGATACTTATTAACCAAGAAAGATGCTAAACCAAGACTCTTGAGATGGATCTTACTCTTACAAGAGTTTGATCTCAAAATCAAAGATAAGAAAGGTACTGAAAACGTCGTAGCGGACCATTTATCTAGAATAGAAGGTATTAAACCCGAACAAGTGCCAATTAACGACGATTTTCCGTATGAACAGCTGATAGCACAAATAAGAAGCGACCCAGCTCAGTTAGACATGAAAGAACCAAAAACCGTGGAAACAATCCAAACAACCGTAGGACTGCCATGGTACGCTGACATTGTCAACTACTTAGCTGCAGGAGCACTTCCACCGGACTTAACCTATCAGCAGAAAAAGAAAATTTTCCACAATCTCAAGTATTAAAAGAGGACATGACGAAATCTTTCGTCGGTGCATTCTCGAAGAAGAAATAGAATATGTCATTGCTCACTGTCATTCATCTCCTTATGGTGGACATGCAAGCACTTCCAAGACTTGTTCAAAAATCTTACAAGCCGACCTATTTTGGCCTAATCTATGGAAAGATGTCCACATCGCTGTTATAAATTGCGATCGGTGTCAACGCACCGGTAATATTTCAAGAAGAGATGAAATGCCTCAAAGAGGAATATTAGAAGTTGAAGTCTTTGATGTCTGGGGAATCGATTTTATGGGACCATTCCCATTATCTTTCAGTAATAAGTACATACTCGTAGCTGTCGATTATGTTTCAAAATGGATCGAGGCTATAGCTTCTCCTACAAATGACACACGAGTAGTAATTAAGCTTTTCAAGAATATAATATTTCCAAGATTTGGTGTACCTAGACTTGTCATTAGTGACGGTGGCTCGCATTTCATTTCGAAAATATTCGACAAATTACTATCTAAGTATGGAGTCAGACATCGTGTAGCAACACCGTATCATCCGCAAACAAGCGGACAGGTCGAAGTCTCGAACAGAGAAATAAAACAAATTCTAGAAAAGACTGTCGCCATATCTAGGAAAGATTGGTCATCTAAACTTAATGAAGCTTTATGGGCTTATAGGACAGCCTACAAGACACCCATAGGAACTACACCCTTCAAACTAGTGTATGGGAAGGCTTGTCATCTCCCGGTAGAACTAGAACACAAAGCATATTGGGCGATTAAAACACTCAATATAAACTACAATGCCGCTGGAGAAAAGCGAATCCTCGACATTAATAAATTAGAAGAATTAAGGTTAGACGCATACGAGAATGCTAAGATATATAAAGAAAGAACCAAGCGATGGCACGATAAGCGTCTATCTAGGAAAGAATTCAGTGTGGGAGACGTTGTGCTCCTCTTCAATTCAAGACTTAGGCTCTTTCCTGGAAAACTAAAATCTAGATGGTCAGGACCCTTTGAAATAACTAGAGTGTTCCCAAGCGGAGCAATAGAAATTAAGGGTAGGAATAGTGAACCGTTCATAGTAAACGGAAAACGATTAAAACATTACCATAATATTGAAAATAGAAATTATGCGAATAGTTTAAAACTTTTAGAGTTGTCCACTAACTTCCCTGATTAATCTACCCCTAAGCACTACGTCAGGCTTATGACGATAAAAACAACGCTTAGTGGGAGGCAACCTATTTTATCATTTTATCATTTTATTTCATTTTTATTATTATTGACTTTATTTATGTATTTATTTCCTTATTTTCTTTATTTTAATTTTAATTTTCTAAATCACTTTTAAATTTACTTTGCTACAGATTTCCTAAAGTCTTTTCTACCTTCCTCTTTCTCCCCTGATTTGTTTCCTCCACTTTAACACTAACTATGGCTAACCAACCAAGAAACTTTATGGAAACCATATTTAGAGGTAGAAACCAAAGAAGGAAATTTGAGGAATTATCACAGAGATAAATGGATTTGACTCTGTACTATGATGAACAAACTATGGAAACTTTAGGTATAAATGACAGTATCCTATTCCTGTTTAACCAGCTTGGATGGGAGAATGCTCTCATAAAACATAAGTTTGTAACTTACCGCAAGCTCACCCTTGAGTTTTTAAGCTCCTTAGTTTACTTACCTGAGCGCGGATTTGGATTAAGGAAAGGATTTATTAGTTTCCGACTATTCGGTATCGAATATGTCTATAACCATAAGGAACTAGCAGACCTACTAGGATTTCCTAGCGGACCTTTTGCCTTTACTACCACCCAGGTAGAATTAATGGATATTGAGCTAGATTTCTTTTGGGGAACTTTAACCGGAAATTACCACCCTGAGCCGGATAACATGAATAATGATGAAATACACAACCCAGATATCCGTTATTTTCATAAAATCCTTGCCCACACCTTCTTTGGAAAGGAGGAGAACCTCACTGGAGTATCTAAAGATGAGATATTCATAATGTCCTGTTTGACCGATGGAAAACCCGTAAATGCTGTACCCTTCATGATGCAAACCTTTACCCGCATCCAAGAGGAACCTAATCTACCAATATTGGTAGGAGGCCTGGTCACCATGATCGCTAATGCCCTCAGACTTAGATACCAGTTACATAAGTGCAACCGTTTAGGTACCATTCGCCCTATGAATTTGAACTTCTGCTTTAACCACCAAATTATAAGAAACATGGGACAACCACCATTTGAGCACCTAATTAGAAATGAAATCGTAACCCTGTTCACATTACCGAACCATGCTAAAGTCAGTGTTCATAATAGAGATAATTGGCTTTATGAGCTTACCCCTCCTGACTATCCTACAACACCTAAAACACCACAATCCTACCAAATTAGGGATGACATGATGACTGATGTAGAAAGTGACCCTGAAACCCCTCCTGGTTACCATGACATCGACCACACTGATGAAGTTATTGAGACCCCTGAAATCAACCAAGTAGGATATGCTGACAGCTTAAAGAAAATTTTGACAACTCTTGAAGTATACCAAGCTGACATAAATGTTATTAAGGATGAAGTTAAAAGCATGAGATTGGACATTATAGGCTTAACTGACATAACATGTGAACAGTTCTATCATATAAACTCCGCACTTGAAGATTTGAAGAAGCGACTTTGATAATGCTGTAGTAATTTGATTTATCTTAGTTTTTGCTTTTTGTTTCTAGTTAGTTTTGATATTTTGCAACATTTCATAGTTTATTTTTATCACTGTAATTTCTTTCAGTTATGTCAAAAACAAAGTATTTCCATTTATGCAAATTTTCCATTCAATTTATTTACATGTTTTTCATTATTTACTGATACTTTTAATTGCTGGATATATTGATAAATTTTCGTGTGATGAAATCCAATGCTATTATATATTGATCTATTGCTATGTGTTATGCTGGAATTAAATATTGAAAGTGATAAGAATTACAATTGGATTGAACTGAGGTAAGCATTCTGTGAAAATTCCATATTTTGTGAACATCACGGTTGTCACCATCCCCTCACGATCGTAACGAGCAATTTAGTGCGTCACGACCGTAACAACCCCCTCACGACCGTGACAATCCTAATTCACGACCTATGAGTTACAGAGGCCGTTCTTCTTCGCAACCTCCACTTCTATTTTCACAAAATCTTCTAACCTCCCATTACCTCTTCTTCTCCCGTAACCACCCATTAATCCCCAATCAATCCCATTACTCCGTTCCACCTTCTCATTTAACCCCAACTCCACATATTCCCTTCATTCCATTATAAACCAATCAATTTCTTCACATTTGCATCACAAAACCTCAAACACCTATCTCACGATAAACCTCATTTGCATGCAATGGCAAACATTCAGTTTAGAGAGGGAGAACAAGGAACAACACAGAGAGAGAAGTTTGAAAGGTTTCAAACCCAAGGCATCCAACCTACTCGGTACGTCGACCTCGACTGCCTGAGGGAGTTAGGATTGTTCGACGGAGTGAAGCTACTGCTTGAACAAGTTGGCTTGTGGGACTTATGCAGTCAACCGCAACCGACATTTGAAAACCTCACTTTGGAGTTTCTAAGTTCTTTTCTATACATCACACCTTCAGGATCAACGAACCAACTCATCGGCATCGCAAAATTCCGAATGCTTGGAAGAGAGTTCGAACTCACTCAAACCAGAGTCGCTGAACTGTTAGGCTTCAGTCACGGCAACGGTGCTCACCTTCGCGTGCCCGACAACTTTAATGAAGCAGCTTTCACCTTGTGGCACAACATCACAAACAGTCGTGCTTCCGCCTACCAAAGTCTCAACGCCACCCATATCTATAATCCAGCAATATGGTATTTTCATCGCATCATATGCAACACAATCTTTGCAAGAGAGAGAAACCATAAGCTCAATTCCAAAGAGCTCTTATTCTTGCATTGTGCCTTGAATGAAGAACGCATCAACGCCGCTCCGTTCCTTCTGGCCCACATTCAGTCTGTAGCACATAGAGGCGCCACTCCTTTCTACATTGGCGGGATTGTCACTTCCCTTTCTATACAACTGACTCTTGGTGACCACCTCTCTCATTTGCCTCATAGAGCACCGGAGCTGCTTACCTTGAACTACTGCAAGTCCGCTCACATGATCTCTCAGCGTGAGGATGGCAGGTTCAACCCTGTGATACAAGGCACCATCTATCATAATATCGTTTTGCCTTACAGGAACCGCATTGATCCATCAAACAGAGCCAATTGGCTATTTGATTTGCCGGTTGCCACAGGCCATGTTCCGATTGTTGACGAGCAGCCTGATGCACCTGTGGACGAGATGCAAGATGCGATGGATGTTGCTGAGCCAGTTCATGACATCCCTGAGTCTTCCACCAGACAGCCGCCTTCAGCTGAGATCACCCTTGAAGAAATCCTCTGTGCCATTCATCAGCAAAATCAGATGAACGCCGCACTTGAGCGTAGGCAGAAAGAGCAGTACGATGCACTCCTTGCAACTGTTGTCAGTAACCAGAAAGCAACAAATGAAAATCTAGGAGAGATCTTCAGCGAGTTGGAAGCTTTGTGGATGGACGTCACCGCTCTCACCGTCACTGGTTCTGATGAGGAAGCCACTCCTACCAGACGCTCCTGCACCAGAAGCCGAGGCCGTGGTCGTCAGCAGCATTAGATTATCTTTTTGTTTTTGCATTCTGTTTTTGTAACGTATTCCCCCGCTAGTATATCACAACATTGACGACAATGTCAGATATAGTGTGGGAGAGGTACCTTTCCCGTTTTTCCTTCATTGTATTTTCCCTTTCCGCATTTTCAATTGAACAAGTAATATTTATGCTATTTCTTAAGTTTCAATTCTTCCCCTCTTTATTTAGCCATACCGAATTTTTTTTACTTTATCTTCGCATTACTCGACTTACTTATGAAATCGTAGTTAGGAAGCTGAGAAAGATCAAACAAGATCAATACAGTCTTGACACCTTAGACTTCCTACTTAAGCATTCCATTTCGATAATTGTTACGACTACACCTTAAGTCTTAGTTCTAAAATAACCCCTAGTAGTTTATACTAGCAGTCAGCACCGTCTGGACACAAACCACGTGGGGAGCCGATGAACATAAGTGTTTGATGCCTAATCTATAAACGATCCTTCATATCTCGATGCCATAAAAAGAGAAAGTGCACCAAAGTACACGGTCGCATATAAGAGATGAGTAATAAAAGAAGGAGTCCATTGCTGGTTGGTTCAGAGGTACCTGGTTCTGAACTTGGTAGGGCGTGCTACGGCTCGATCCCCTACGACCTCCAATCTGGATAATATGTAAAGGGTTACCATATTCGTGTACCAGACCCCGTGCTAATAAAGGATCAAAGTCACTAACCGGCTACTCCACTACGTACGTGCTAAGACAAAGGGCTTAATGTGATTGCGCTAGAACGAAACCGGGTGAAATAAGAACGAAGGACTCTAGGTAGAATCATAACGCAATTACTGAATGTTTCGTTTAAAGGGAAGTCTACGACTTAGCTTGTTGCTTGTGTCATTAATGTATCGTTAGTGTTCTACTCTAGTATCGGTTTATCTAACTAAATGACTTCTCGTATGGTATGTTATGTGTATGCGTCTGATGAAAATTGTCCAATCATTTTTCAATTGACTATTTGCTTGAGGACAAGCAAAGGTTTAAGTATGGGGGAGTTTGATAACGAGAAATCGTATCACATTATTACTATGTTTTTAAGTCCATTTTATCGTACATTGATCCTTTTAACTCCCGATTGTTCGAGTTTTTTTATGTCACATTGCAGGTATAACATGTCTAGAGCCAAATTATGAGAAAAAGATCAAATGAACCAAATCTAGCATGAAAAGAAGATCAAGAGATCAATTCTGCTAAAGTCTGCATTTTTTGTTGCTCTCACAGTCGTCACAACTGACTCACGACCGTGCTGTGCTATTTAGAGGTATCACGATCGTCACAACATTATCACGATCGTGACGCGCTTATTTGAAGAAACATGACCGTTACACCCATGTCACGAACGTGACAAGAAAAAGTTATATAATTCGTTTGAATATTAATTAAGAACGTGCAACGAGTCTTCAGAGACTCCTACTTTCCCTCAACTGCAGCAACACCCAGTACACCACTTCTCCTGGATTCTCTCAAAACAGAACGAAGCCCACGCTACTACTCATTCAACTGCCAAAACCCTCTTCTATAAATACCCAAGGATCAAATGAAAAAGTACGGAGTTTATTATTGAATTTTTACGCGGAAGCTCTGCCGTTTTTTTTCTTTGAACCCATTTATTTTCCAGCTCTTGTTCTTGCTGTGTTTTTGCTTTTTATTTCCAACCCATTTAATAACAATTTCCAGCATTAGGAAATTGTTATTTTAATTAGATTTTCTTTTTAGCCTCAGAACTTGTTATTTTATTTCGATTTCGATTCCGACACTCCGAGCTTGCCAATTTGTGGAAGAAGGAGCCTAAGAATTAAATTGTTCAGGTTTTTTATTTTACAATTTATATTGAATCTGTTTATTTATTTATGTTAAGTTTCTATTATTATTATATAATGTATGCTTTAATATTTATTTATTTCATTTTGTATCTGTCTGTTGGTTTAATAAATATGAGCAGCTAAATTAATCGAGTCGGTATGTAATAAACCAAACCAAAATGGTTAAATCGAATCTAAGCTAAAACTAATTAAGAACTTATATTCTGGTTGTGGCTTTTTATAATTAAAATTAAGCTTTTTGTTACGAGAGTAAGAGAAGTGAAATAGGTTAGGTCGAGACCACGAGAGTGTGAGATTTTAACCGGATAGCTAAAGTTAGGCATTCGATTTAAATACAGCGAGAGCGCTTTAAAACGAATTAGACTTATTAAGTTTTCAAAAACTATTTTCTAAACACTTATGGGCTAGCGAGAGCAGGCGTATGGCTTTAGGAGTAAGATCTGAGATAAGACCACGAGAGTGTGAGTCAAGGGTTTTTAAACTGGTAATCTCTATAGAATTATTTAAGTGAACCATCTTTATAAGCTTAGGCTAGGTTGACCCTCATAGGTTAGTAGAATTACATACCGACCGCCTTATCATTATTTCCTTAACTAAGTTTAATTCCCGTTTTTAATCCTTAAAAACCATAATCGTGACAAATATCCGCCTTAGTTAAACTAGCAGACCTTGTAGCACTAGAGTGATTACAAAGTCCCTGTGGGCTCGACATCTTTTTATTACTATTGCGATAGGCTGTGCGCTTGCAGTTCAGATAGCGCTAGACATATCACGTCTTCGCCCCATCACTTACGGCAACATTTGTCGTACCTTGAATGATATCACATCAGAGCAGGCCCGTCAGCGAGAAGTCAACCGCCGGCACTACCAGCTTATGGAGGCCACTCAGGGTTCCATCCTAGGTAACCTTCAAGAGGTTCGGGGTGTCCAGGCTGCCTTATCGACACGACTTGACCGGAGGGACCAGCAGCGCAGTAGATCTCGTCGTTCCAGACCATCACAGCAGGACAGCGAGGGCACCAGTGCTCCTCCGTAGTAGTTTTCCAGGTTACCCTCCTTATCTTATTTCGAAAAATTGGGGAAAATGTTTGATTTAAGTGTGGGAGGGGATTTTATTGCTTTCTGTCATTTCCCTTTCTAGTTATTTATTTGCTTTCCGTTATTTACCTTTTCAGTAAGTTATTTAGTTTAACTTTTCTTAGATAATGCATGAGTCTGACGAGTCACCAGTATAGTGTATTTTTAGTACATCCTCATTTTTTCCCATTTCCTAAGCCTTACCAAATTTTTTTTTATAAAAAGAAAACAATGTTGTTTCACATGTTTTTTGGGCTTTGAGACATGTTTAGATTAGGATGTGGTGACTTAGGTCAACTTTTTGAAACATTAGTACTATTTTAGCACCATAGACCTCTTGAATATAGGAATCACTCCTGAACCCCACACCATGGCCTTTATTATCATTCAAAACATTGTCCTAAGTAGTTTATTCTAGCAGTCAGCTCCTGCCTAAGCATGCTCTACGTAGGGGGCCGATGAACATAAGTGAATGATCCAGTGCTAATAAAAAAAGAAAAAGGCAAACTCTGGGATAGGTGACCCTCACAAAGTCATTTAAACCGAAAAAAGAGAAGAAAACAAAATAAATTTTGCCACAAAAAGAAAAAATTGCAGTCACCTATTGTTAGTTGGTACAGAGGTATCTGGCACTGAACTTGGTAGGGCGGATTACAATCCGATCCCCCACAGCTACAATTAGGTCAAATAAAACAGATTTACACATGCTTATGTGCCAGAAACCTTATGTTATGGATCAGAGTAACTAACCGGTCACTCTACTATGAAGCATGTACAAATAACGGGCTTAATGTGATTGCGCCTGAATGAAAAGGACCCAAAAAGATGAGAAGATAGGCCTAGGTATTGTGGGATGACATGGGGTGGTTAATATAGGATTGAAGTTTGTGTCTGTGTTATTATGGTACCCTTGGTTCACTTAGTTAGTACTTGTCACTGCATCCTGACTTGAACTTAGAAGCCCTTTAGCCCAAATCACGTGTTGACACCAGTTTTCTTCATTTTTGAGCTTTAATGTTTGCTTGAGGACAAGCAAAGGTCTAAGTGTGGGAGAATTTGATAACACAAAAATTCATCGTATTTTTGACTCCGATTTCGCATGCATTCTTAGCTTTTATTGTTATTTTGTTATGTTATTACTTTGTTTTCAGGATTTCTATGTAATCGGGGCTTAAATCGAGAAAATGAGCGAACAAGGAGTGAAAACGGACGAAAACCAAGTAATTCAGCGTTTTACACTTACTGCATCCACCATGGTGGGCGCCATGGGGTCTGCCATGACGTGGCCACGTCTCAAGACCACTCCACAACTGCCAAGACCCACGATCCCCACTCTCTCATTCCCTATTAGTCTCATGGCAGGCGCCACAAGGCAAAAAGGCTTCCCTCCACTTTTTAGTGGAGGGGGACATCCTGGTCATTTCCCATTTAAACTTTGCATATAAATAGGACTTTAGAATTTCGTTTTCTTCATCCAAACTTAGAATCTCTTAGGCATATATCAGTTTTAAAGCAGTTATCATTCCACATCGGGGTGTTACTGCAATTGAGTGATTGAGTCTGTATACGTCTGTGTGATCGAGTTTTGGAGCACTCTGGGAGGAAGTTAATCCTGCTGCCATTTTAATTCCAGTTCGTATTTTACTTTTCCGCATTGCTTTACTTTATTTATTATCTATACTCGCACTTTATTTTATTTATTTCCTGCACTCGCTTTACTTTTATTTATTTCTCGCACTCGCTTTACTTTCGTTTATTTCCCGCACTCGCACTTTATTTTATTTATTTCCTGCACTCGCTTTAAATACATTTATTTATCGCACTCGCACTACTTTTATTTACTTTCCGCACTCGCACTACTTTTATTTACTTTCCGCACTCGCACTAATTACTTTTATGAAAAATTATAAAAAGAACTTTTACTTTACCATGTCTAACTAAATCCATAAAGGTTAGAATGTAAGGATCGTAATTAAACCAGTAATCCGTACAATTGTTCGTGGAAACACTTAAGGGCTATTTTATCTTTCAATTTAAGCAATTGTTTTTAACTATTTCAAAAACAGCCAAAAGCGCTTTGTCTAGTTCATTAGGAGTTTTTAGATTAAAAAGAAAAGAGATTTTAAAACGATTTTTGGGCGCGTTATGAAGTTTAGAGTCTGGTTCGTGAGAACCTCTTTTTGCTAAGAAATCCAGGTTAAAATACTTTTCAACTTAGTTAAGATACTATATTTCTTAAAAATAGGTTTACTACTCTAATGCAGTACGCACCTTTTTATCCGTGACAATAGAATGGGTTGATTAGAGAGTACAACTCGGTTCTGAATACGCGAATGCGACAGTTCCTGTTAAATTAGTTCTTTTTAAAGGAGAAAACATTCCCCATAAGTAGTTCTATTAACAAGTACCGGATTATCTATTGATTATGTGAATTACATTCGAGCCTGTCCTTTATTAATTGTTTAAAATTACCGTCTTATTTACCATTGCACACTCCTTAAAACCCTTATATTCAGTTGCCTTAGATACACACCATAACAACAGGTACGATAGATTGACACTTGGTCTCTGTGGATTCGACAATCTTTTATATTACTCTGACGTGTTTGTACACTTGTGAAAAACACGCATCAGGAGACACAACATTAGTCTCACCTTTTTTCTTCTTACCAAAGTTGAACCTCTTAGAGCTCGAGCCAGTACTACTCTCTTTTCTCAACCGTCCCTCATGGACACCTTCTTCTAAACGCATTCCCATACTCACCATTTCAGTGAAGTCAGAAGGAGAACTTGCAATCATCTTCTCATAATATAAAGAACCTAAAGTCTTCAAAAAGATCTTCGTCATCTCTTTCTCTTCCAGAGGAGGAACAATCTGCGCTTCTAGCTCGCGTCATCTCTGCACATATTCTTTGAAAGTTTATTTGTCCTTCTGGGACATAGCACAAAGTTGATCTCTGTCTGGCGCCATATCAACATTATACTTGTATTTCCTAACAAAATCCTCTCCCAAATCATTGAAAGTATGGATTTGGCTGCTATCCAAGCTCATGTACCATCTCATGGTTGCACCAGTCAAACTGTCCTGGAAATAATGAATCAACAGCTAATCATTATCTGCCTCAGTAGACATCTTCCTAGCATACATAGTCAAATGACTCAGAGGACAAGTGTTTCCCTTATACTTCTCGAACTCAGGAAGCCTGAACTTGTACGGAAACTTGACATTAGGAATCAAACAGAGATCATAAGCATCTTTACCAAACAAATCCTTATGCTTCAAGGCTCTCATCTCTCTCTGTAACTCAACAAAACGACCTTGAAAATCATCAAGTCTTTCAATCACACCAGCGCCTTCACTGGGCTCAACATGGTAAATCACTTCATCATGGTGCAGAGTAGTGTGTATCACAGGTGGTGCAATAGTCATTATTGGCTGAAGAGTATTAGATGCAGCAGTCATAGGAGGAGGATGATAACCAGCAGGAGTGAAATTAGCCGGCATACCCCACGGTGTACCAGGAGACATGTGGTAGCGAGGAGAAATGACAGCTTCAGCAGGGATTGATGCAGTGACAACCTCATAGATGACCGTATGCTGAACCAGAGAGTTAAGAACAAGGGGTTGCTGATTCTAAGCAGCCACCAAGCTTTCCACCATGGAAGTAACTCTTTCCAAGCTATCCTTCAGATATGCAACTTCTTCGCGCAACTCGCGATTCTCTTGTTGTAAGGCTTCTGACATCTTCTTCCTATTAGCTCGAGTATCAACCTTATGAGTCAGCTTGACAGGAGAACTGAATGAAGACCAAGAAACAACATAAGATCCATGTATAATACTCAAGAAGCTAGACAAATGCGGGCATGATGCATGGTATGCATATGCAAATGCAAATATTTCAAAGGACTATAAGATAAATTGCAATATTTATGAAAGAAACACTTTTTGAAGTACTAAAAACTCATTCTCATTAAAATCAAAGTCAGGATTACAAGTGAAGTACAAGTCTCAACAATCCTAATACATGAGATAAAAAAAGTAAACTAGGCCTAGGGGATCACATCTGAAGAAGATCCAAATCTCGGTCGGTACTTCATGCGAATCCTTTTAATCTCTTTCTTGTACCGATTCTCCATGTATTTTTTATCCTTCACCAACTAGTCAACAATAGCCTTCAAAGCACCGGATGTAGGAGGAATGGTAGATGGAGTACTAGAGGAAAATAAATCCTCTCTTGGCCTCTTCGTAACACGCCACTCAAGTAACTCAATGAGAACATCCTTCTCCTTCGGTTGTTCTTGCATCGCCGTCTTCTCAAGTAGCCATTCTTATTTCTCTCTCTTCATCTTGTCCAACTCTTCTTGAAGAGCAACCTTCTCATCAACGGGAGGAAGAAAAGCGGACAATGGTAGTGTAGGAAACAAAGGCTCCTCAGGTGGATAAGGCATCTTGAGCTTGGAAGCCATAGATCGAACCCACTAGATGTAACACTCGGAGGGAGCAAGGTGTTGTCTTCCCAATTGACCCTTCTCTTTACGATGAACCGCATACCAAGAATGAGCAATCCTTTTCTTCATTTCTACATGATCTGCATCATTAAGAAAGAAGAAATTGAATAATGAAAGGTTGCTTGGTATGTCCTTCAAGCAATATCCCAATTGTCGCCTAGCAAGAATAGGGTTGTAACTAATTCCCCCACGCGTACAAAGAAGAGGTACGTTAGGAAATTCTCCACAACTGTCAATAAGCACTCTAGTATCATAATAGGAACAATACCAAGTCATATCCTTATGAGAAAGAGACATAATCCATTGAGACCATCTTCGCTTCTCTCTATTATCCTTGAAGACGTCGTACTTTGGAAGGTACGAAATAAACCACCTATTGAGAAGAGGCGCACAACACGCAATCTCTCCATCACCTTTGGTGTTCCTATAATGAAAGGCATGATACATGTCTCCAAGCAAAGTAGGTACCAGATTTCTCTTCAAGAAAATCTGAATGGCACTCTCGTCCATAATACCATCTAAGTTAGGAAACAAAACAATCCCATAAATGAGCAAATAAAGAATAGCCTCAAATGCATCCTTATGACCCAAAGTAAGATAAGTAGAAGCTTTCCCCATCAAGAACTTAGCATTAATCCCACAGACATTCCCTTTTGGAAGAAACTTCCCACTAAGATCGGACTCTTTGAGAAAAAGGGCTTTGGCGATGACTTTGGTCATAAGCTCCTTCTCTAAACCACTAAAAAGAAATTCCTTGTCCAAAATGGGTAAACCCATCCAATTAGAGTAATCCTCTAAGGTCGGCACAAGCTGATAATCAGGAAAGGTGAAATAATGATGCAACGGATCATAAAACTGAGCTAAGGTAGGGAGAATCCCCTCTGGTACATTGGTAGCTAAGATAAACAAGAGCTTTCCATAAAATTTCTAGAACTCCTGGGTGTCAACCACTAAAGCTCCTAGCTTCCTTAGCTATACTAGATTAGGATTCTTGAAGTTGTACTTCTTTGTGTTACTTCTTTCAAAATTCATAACCATAGACATCTGAAATTTTGCAAACGTACCTATGATTCCCTTGAAATCTCAAGAACAATGCATGAGTGCATGTATGCAACAACCATAAACAAGATCACACAAAACACACAAGTCTAGGTTCTGAGTCACGAGCAAGAAGTCAAGGTAACAGAACACCTCCCACACAGGTAAGTACTAAGGTTTTGTCTTCATTGTACCTGCAGAAAACCAAAAGGGTGCTAGAGGTGCCTAGAGTTAACACCCAGCTTTAGAATATTATCAGTATGTTGGATTACTCCCCAACCGATATCATTCTTAAAATAGACCTTGTCCGAGTGTAGTATCACGTGACAACCACCTTAGGTTTACACCCAGATAGTTTCCGCACTACGTTCCTAAATTAGCTTGGATGGGTTAAGGGTTCTACGGTCCTCAGTATGATCAGCTCAAGGTCGAAAATAAATGCCACGTATGATTACTCATCATGACATTAATAATCCAAGAGAGTCTAACCGAGTGGAGATTATCAAATTGATATAGCTTTGGACTACTCCATCACTTATCACTTCGAATATCGCCGTCCTATCATAAGTTCAACTCAGATCCGGGTTAGAATCTATCTCACTCACAGAAGATCACCAAAACCGAAACAGAACAAACAAATAACAAACAAATCAAACCAAAGCAGTAAATAAATCAAAGTAGGCCGAATCCACTTAGATATTAATACCCAGTAGAGTCGCCACTTTTCCGTAGCGGTAAAATCATGAGTGTAAGCTATTAGTTAACTTAACTCAAAGTAAACAGAGTCGCCACCACGCTTTTATTTTATTCCAAGAGGAAAAGGAAAAAAGAGCGAATAAATCCTAATGAATCTAAAAGAAAAAGGCTATAGAAACACAACAAAGAAACATGTAAGGGGATAGGTTACACAATGGGAAGGTTTTACGCACCCAAACTGTCTATGGTACTCCATGGGAGCCCTTTGAAAAATTTACTGCTTTTGGTTTGAAAGAGGTTTGTTAAATGAGAGTGGAGGGATGAGAAAATAATTATTTTCTTAATATTTTTGTGTTTGGAGAGGTTTACCACCTCATGCCTACGTACCCACAAAGTGCAATGCAAGATCAAAACCTCGTAGTTCGTGGTACAAATAGTGAAAAGGTGGGTTATGATTAATTTTATTAAGTGAAGAGAATTTGTCATCTTCAAGTGGATAGCCAAACAAACTACCATGAGAATGAAGGCATGGACTCATACATCATTATGGGGAGGGTGCCAACTCGGATAAAATCAACGAGTATGCCACTAAACCCCCACGAATGACAAGAGACTCAATTACATCAAACTACAACCATGGAGATTGAGAGACTTGCACCCGACTAAAGAATAATGACTCATAATCGGCACTTCTTAAAAAAACAAAAGTGAACAAAGGCACAAAACAAGTTGAAATGAGTTTGATTCTTTTTATATTTTTTGAATTAAGGTCAACGTGCTTAGATTCATTGATTTTAAGAGAAAAGAAAAAGGGTAAAAGTCCACTTGACAAAGTCAAGATTTTGTTTATTAAAGAGGTGATGATTTAAGAAAGAAGGAATCCTTTGAAAAAGGGAGAAGATTTTGAAAATTAAAGAAGGGGGGAGATGAAGGGACTATCCTAAAAATGAAAATAAGGAGATAAGGGAAGAAAAATCTAACCAAACTTTATGATACTTCAAATTATGAGCATAAGAGTTCCATCCTTATAAGCAAGCAAATGGCCAAATAAAGGCAAGTTCCAACTTCATGAATCTAAGTCCAAATCTTCATTCCAAAGCCAATGATAGTAACCAATAGTCCACAAATTAAGGTCACAATTTTTTTAGAAGTTTAATCCTTTATTAATGTTTTTGTGTCCAAATGGACAAATGGAAAATCAACAACAAAATAAGAGCAAATAATAAACATGATATGGATGAATAAAGTATAATAAAAGAAAAAATAAAATAAAACAAAAAAATAATAGTGCAAGAAATTAAATATTAGTAGCAAAATCAATTAAAGTGCAAGAATCTAAAATATCAATAATAATAATAATAGTATAATAATATTTACATAAGAGTGGTATGGTGAACTTAATCAAACACAACCAAAAGAGTAACCAAAACTGAAAGGAAACCGGATCCGCTTAGCATCTTATACTATAGCGATTAATCAAGGCAACCCGAATCGTATTCAATGAAATTTGAAAGGCGATTGAGAGACCCAAAGCACCAACGCATCAAACATTCATAAGTCTCGATTCTTAATGCAATATGATTAACCACTTTGGGATTACGCGACCAACAAGAGGTCCGGTCCATGAAAGTGCAAGTACCCAATTAGACTTTTATTCTGAATTCGGACACATTTAGGTCTATGTTAAGCAATCGCCGAGTAATTTACAAAGTAATTACCCTACAAATAAGGCCAGCGACCACCAATTAAGGTACATAATGTTAGTGTTAATTCATGCGAGATAAACGATATGTAAATCTTTATTCGGACGCAATATCATACAAAACTAAAGGTGAATACCAAATTGAGCCACACTCATAGTATTCTTCCATCCTTAAGTTCAATCACTCATCTCGGTGGATTCAAGCATGAAAATGTATCACTAACGCAAAGTACCTTAAATGAATTAAATAATCCACTTAAAGGTGGTTTTGAATTAATGAACATTAACTACTCTAATCTACACCCAAAGTTCATTGAAATTAAGAAGAAATCAGTCCCAAAAGTGCTTCCCAAGGTAAAAATAAAAAGGAGGAAGAAGAAGAAGAAAGAGGAACCAAAAAGGGGCTTAAAATAAGCAAAAAAGTCCATTCTGACTTGTGTTAATCGGTTAACTAGAATGCATTGGGAATGGTTAACCGGTTAACGCAAGCAGTTTTCAAATACTGTGTTGTTTTAAAACTGGTTAACCGGTTAACCAATTTACATTGTAAATGGTTAACCGGTTAACGTTGTACCAGTAGCAGAAAAATGCAGAAAATTCAGCAAGATCCATTTTAAAACCTTTTTACAAACATTTGATGATCATGATCTGAATTTGAACGAATTTTAAACGCAAAATATAGTGAAATCCTTGCAATCAAAAAACAAATTAAGATCCAAAGGATCTAGAATCAAAGGTACCAAAGATCTACATCTTGAATGTTGATGGTGAATATGGGTTTATGGAGAGAGTGAATTACCAAAAGCACTTCTTCAAATTGGACCAAATCAAGCTAGATCTATTGAAATTGATGAACAAGAAAGAGTAGGATGAAGGTTTAGCTCAAGTTAGTCAAGAATTTAATGTAAATTCTTGATAACTTCAAAAAGAGGAAAAGAGATTTAGTGAGAGTTTTGGTTTTGGGAGAATGTTTTGCAAGGGGTTTTTTGTATCTCAAAAGCTTGGTGAATGAATGAAATTATGGTCCTATTTAAAGACTTTAGGTATGGGAATTTGGTGGAATGGAGCTTGCTTTGGTAATTAAAATTAGGCTTGTTAATATCAAATTTGGTGGGAAATGGAAAAGAGTGGTGATTAGTGAGGGATTATGGTAAGAAATGATCAAAGTGATGTAGAGAAATCAGAGACCAATGGATCTAGAATATTCCAATTATATCAATGATTTAGTCGTGCTAAATTTGAATAAAATATTCAAATTTCGCACTAGTTAATCGGTTAACGCACATGGTTAACCGGTTAACCAAGCCAAAATTTGAATATTTTATTCAAATGTGGTTGCTTGGTTGTTGTGGCCCGATTCTTTTTGTACGTCGAAGAAGGCATGGAAATAAACACATGGACCTTGGAATTCCTTGAATGAATCAATTAACTTGGGAAATCCTTGATCAAATAAATTTGAATTATTTGCGGATCAACTTCGACTTTTGTCTGTGAAAATTTCATTCGAGCTGCATGACTGCTATTTTTTGGCATTTTCAATGGTTCCACTTCCTGAAAAAGGTTAGTAAAAGGAAACAAAATATTTTTTTTTGGATTTTAATTAATGGTTAGTAATCATAAAAAATAAAGTAATTAAAGGCAACGGTGATCCCCCGTGAGATATAAATATATCCCAGGAAGAACCGAACAACCAGTGCAATCTTGTTTGTATGCAAGATGCAGATGAAATTGCGAGGAAAACTTAGGGTTATACAACATCTTAAGTACATCATAAGATCCTAATACACAGTAAGATAATGCATTGCATTGTAGCACAAATGTGTGGTCTTCTTCTTCTTCAAGTTGCTTCTTCACGATCAACAACCCAAAGAACTTGAATTGATGAAGTCTTCTTATTCATAAGCTAGTTAAAGCTTAATTTATATTTGATGAGCACATAGAAGGACTTCTTCATCATGATTTACATTTTAACAATCATGGACAACAACCCTTGTTCTATTCAATCCAATGATCACTTCAGGGCACAATTTTTGTGTTGTGGATTTGTAATTGGAGCTTCCATGATCATCTTCTTGTTTCATCCGCGACTTAGCAAGTCTTATGAAGCATATGAAACTAAGCACATTATGAATATTTAACTTCTACTTAAGAATTTTTCTTAAACAAATTATCCAATACCAATATGAGCTTGAAGTTGCATATTCATTTTAACACATCATGGTTTGTGCCATTGTTATCTTGTAATCATCAACATCATGTGATTGTATGAAAACATCAACAACATGATTTAAGAACCATTTGGATAAATTATATTATTCAACCATATAGACATTTTTTTGGTTGCTTATCAACAACTTGGTTATGTTCCAACAACTTTCTGGTTATGTTGCGACAACCACATCAACAACATCATGTAAGCATGTGATCTTTTCCTTTTATAGCCAAGCAAAGTATAGTCGTTATAGAGTAGCTGACTACTGAGGAATGTTGTTACACAAGGATGAAAATAGTACTGCCACATTTGTCCTTTTTCCACAATTTAAGGTTATTGGAGAGGTAGTGGGATAAGTCATTTTCGTACTATGTATTATCCTTACTAATGGTAACATTGTCTTCATAACTTAGAGGCTTCTGATAGTAAATGATTGAAGCATGAGTAAAGATGTGATGGTTGGGTCCTTAGAATCTTAAGTCTTCAGTCTTAAGAACTTGTTCACTTAGACCTTTGTCTTCAGAACCTCAACACTTGTCTTTGAAACCTTTGATCTTCAGAACTTCAAGTCTTTAGAGTCTTTAGAACCTTGTCTTCAGCACTTGGTCTTTAGAACTTTAATCTTCAAAACCCTTAAGTCTTCAGATTCTTTATGCATTTGGTCTTCGGAACCTTCAGTCTTCCGAACTTCAAGTCATTAGAGTCTTCAACACTTAGTTCTTCAGAAGATTATACCTTCAGAAGCTTCACTAGCTTCAGAATCAGAATCACTCTCATAACAGAATCCACAAGAGCATTGCAACAGCAACATTAGGCATCCTTGGATCTTTCTGATTGTGATCAAATACATAAGCATACTTGCTTTTTCATCATGCTTGCGAGTTGTGTTACACATAGTAACTCACATATAATCTTTAGTGCACATTCTGAGTATGTTAGTTAGATTTGATTGCTTCATAACATGTTTTTTACAGTAACAAACATTATAACATAAAATTTTTCTTTCACAAATACTCCATTGTTATCATCAAAACATAGATATGAAATGCAGAGACAACTCTTGTTCTTACAATAAGTGATACTAGATCTTCAATGAGTCATCATTGCTTTCCTAGTGGTAACATGTTAAAATTTCAATGAGGTATCATTGCAGCTAAGTACACGCTACAACATCCTTCGAGTTCATGTTTGAATTGAGGTCTGACGTATCCATAGCAATATCGATTGGGGAACTGCATAAACAAATCCTTGTATACTCTCCCTATCTCTCTTCCTCTTTCTCTCTCTCAATATCTTTTATTTTTAATTTGTATATTTTTGAATTCATCAATTGTATGATCAATATGTTAAGTTAAACTTTTTTATAACCTTTTGAAAGAGGTTTTGTTGAGTTGATCACAATCTATTAGACCGTGGTTGAATTTTCAAATCAACAAAACCATAAAAAATTCTAAACGAAATTGATTGCATACAAGCTGTTCGATAATTTGTCTCAATAGAATTTTTGTGTATTTTGTCATAGGAAATAGTCTCTACTTTTGTAGTAGTATTCAAGTGATTGTGATTGAAATTATTTTGATCAAATTTGTTCTCATTATCATAACTCGTTTCTACATGCACGTATTCGAGCTTTTTGATAGTGGTCCGGTTTAGACGATTCGATCCAGGTCACGTCTGCTAGCCATTAAATTTTTTAAAACAACTTTTTGTAACGTTTTTAAACTTGGGATCTATTAACTCCCCCTCTAGATTGTTGCTTATCATCTAATAGTCACACCCTAGCGTCTTACTAGATTAGTACTAACCTAGATAGTGTAAAACATTCCTTCTGAAAAAATTATCCTTATAGACACTACAACAAATAATATATTTCATGACAACGATTTTACCTCACGTATCAAAACATCGAGGTATAATTCCTAGATGTGCATTGTTTCTTTTTATAAAAAAATATACAATATATTCTGTCATTTATTTCGAAAATAGATGGGTAAACTTATTTAGTGTACATGCTTTGAATTCCAACAGCTTCAGTTTATGTTTTTATCTCATTAAAAGTGGAGCCATTTGAAATATTTTATTCTTAACTTAAAAATCCGCCACACCAGCTTTCTTTCCTACTAAGGCGAATATGTTTCTCTTATATATATATATATATATATATATATATATATATATATATATATATATATATATATATATATATATATAGCTTTAGCTTGTAGCATTCTATTCTGGTCTGCCCCAAATTACGGATTTAGACCCAAGCAATCTCGCGCACCCAATCAGCCTAATATCCCATTAACGGCCACTCGACATGTCCCTTGCTCGACATAGGTGTCGTCCGACTAGTAGCCTAGTCGAGCGAGGAAAATATCGCCCCAACGACTAGTTCCTGACTATTAGCGGTTATTACGGAATTTGCGGTCAACCCCTAACAATACGGACCAATGGCCATCCACTTGGACCAGTATAAAAACCCTCTCATTTGAGAGGGTCAGGTATTCAAATATTCACCCTAAATCTCGTACTTGCTCACTCGTTTCTCGCTTTCTGACTTTAGCATCGGAGTGCCTTTGCAGGTACACCTCTTTTTCCACCTTCAACCAAGTTTCATCCACGTCCGACGCCGGAGACATCGGATCCTGATCTCCAGGTACGATCAGGTGGCGCCGTCTGTGGGAACTCAACTTCCCCGTTCTTCTCCCTCAAAGAATCTTAAGAACCAAAGTTTACTCTCCGAAAAGATCCATGGCCGCTCACGACGTCCCGTGCGAAGCCCGTACTGCTGATGGTGCCCTCATTATCCAACGGGGGAGCAACCTAGTCACCCCCTCACACGAAGAAACCGTCCAAGATCGCCAGGACGAAAAAATAGCTTCACCCTCTCCCGAGCACGACCAACCGCTTGAGATTCAACCAGAGGACATTCCTTCCATGGCCGCACCCGCCGGGTCAGACTTCGCCACGCTAGTTGAAACGTTCAACCAGACCCACCTCCTGCTCCTGGAACATGGTGAGAAGATTGTCCGTCTCGAAAAAACCAGTCACTGATCATCTCGATCTCCTAAATGGCACCAGGGACAATGCATCCCATCCCCCTGTAAAAAGAATGATAAAGGCCACCACGATGAATCTTCTATCAGGAATCGAGATCGATCACCTCCTCGAAGACGTCACTTTCCTGTACCAACCAATACTCGTCAGGGTTTGCAAGACGATGATCGACATTCTCCTCCCCAGAGAAGTCGACCATCCCGATCACCATCTCCAAAACGATCAAGAAAGAATAAGTCACATTCTCCGTATCCGCGACAGAACAGAAAGCGCCATTCAAGACCCCCTTCGTTCACCTCCAGTGACGACGATGATACCAGAGGTCCCCTCTCCTCTAAGATTATGGCTACCAAGCTACTAAGAGGGCTCGAGAAACCCCCACCCCTAGGTTCGTATGAAGGAACGATAGATCCTGACGAACATATCGAGAACATCGACGCCCTACTTGATTACAGGGGTGTCCGAGGAGCGATCAAATGTCATCTCTTTCCGACCACCTTAAGGAAAAGGGCGATGACTTGGTACAAAAGTCTTGAGCCTGAGTCCATCACTTCTTGGAGACAACTCGGTCGGACATTTCCAAGCATTTCACCGCCTCCCGGCGCCATCCCAAGACGGAGGCATCGCTCGAAGCCATTATCTAGGGAAAAGATGAGCCCCTCAGAACCTATATCGAGAGGTTCAACAAAGAAGTTGTCCAGGTCTCGACCATGGACGACATGAAAAAGTATTTGCTGAAGCGCGGGCTTCGCCGGTCCACTGACTTCCACCGAGCAGTGGGCATCGAAATGCCTGCCACTCTAGACGCTTTCCTCCTGAAGGCGCAAGTGTACATCCAGTACGAAGAGAAGCAAGCGGCCAGCTTCGTTCGTGATGCCAGGCATAGAGAAAACGCCAACCCTTCCAAAGTCGATGAGCCCTAGACATCTCGTCGGGGTGGTGACAAAAAAAAGGAAGACCGCCCCAGTGAACCGCGGGAGCAAAGAGAACCAGTAGGTCGCTTTCGTGAGTATACTCCTCTCTTGGTGTCGAGGGAGAAAATATTTTCTGAGTGCAATAATTCAGAATTACGGCAAGCGGGGGTTCGCTTTCCCAAGCAGCTGCCTACCAAACGAGCACTGACAAAACCAAGTATTGCAGGTTCCACAAAAGCCACTGACACAATACTGAGGATTGCATCCATCTGAAGGACGCAATCGAAATACTCATAAAAGACGTCTACCTCAAATAATTCACGAAATCCAAAGAAAGCTCTAGGCCGAAGGCGCAAGAGACCATAAATGTCGAGGAAGCGGTGGCGTTGCCCGCAGACACCAATATGCAGGTCGCTCTCATCAGCTATCGCCCTGAAGATTTCTTTCTGCTCGATCGTCAAAGACGTCGAGTTATCTGTCTTCCCATAGTCCATGGGAAGCATTCCCCTCCGCAATGGTGATTTCAGGTGAAGGATTTAACAAGATCACTGTCGGTTCCGTGAAGAGGAAGTTCGACCAACTAATCACGAAAGGACCGGCCCTGAATGCTACGTTAGACCCACCTAGAGACAACTCAGTGCCTAACTCCTTTTACAAAGAGGAAATATTGTGGGAAGCACCTAATGCTAGCATCCCATTGCTAATTCGGGCCTAGATGGCCAATTTCGACATTCGAAGAATATTAGTCGACCAGGGCAGTTCGTGCGATATCATTTATTCGCAGTTGTTCGTGACACTTCAGCTGAACGAGACTCATCTGACGTTGTACGTGGGGTCCGACCTGTAGGGTTTTAATGGGGCAGTATCTCGACCATGGGGTTATGTCGACCTTATAGTCACTTTCGGGGCTGCAGAAACTGCCCGGTCGGTCTACGTCCAATTCCTGGTCGTCGATTGTCCTTCCCTATACCAATGCATTCTCGGTCGACTAACGTTGGCCGATCTCATGGTTGTTCCATCAACCGTCCATCTGAAGATGAAGTACTACACGATGTCGGGGAGGGTGGCCACCCTACATGGTGATGTCGAAGATGCCCGTCGTTGTTTCGAGGCAGCCTCTAAAGGCCTTAGTTCGATATCATACCAGCCCAAAGCCTCCACCTCAACATCCTCTGGAAACACAAAAGTGCCCATGCCTCTCCCTCGAATCGACTCCATCGACCTAGATTGCAGGTTTCTAGACGAAATCGAAAGCTCCCAGCAGCCATCCACTTCGCTGGCCCGACCAATCCCCGATGGTGAGTTCGAGCTGATCCCTCTGGGAGAAGATCTGAACAGATGCGTAAAGATTGGGGCCCATCTCCCAGACCTGGCAAAGAAACAGCTGAAGGCATGCCTTAAGGGAAATGTCAATCTATTCGCATGGAGTGCAGCATAGATGCCCAAACTTTACTCGGACATGGCTTGCCACCATCTCTCCATCGATCCTAATCACAAAGCCATTGCCCAACGAAGGAGGAAACAGTCGACTGAAAAAA
Organism: Lathyrus aphaca; assembly: GCA_963966055.1. Taxonomy (NCBI): domain Eukaryota; kingdom Viridiplantae; phylum Streptophyta; class Magnoliopsida; order Fabales; family Fabaceae; genus Lathyrus; species Lathyrus aphaca. Next base: position 373,411,257 of record OZ014519.1, on the reverse strand, counting down.
CTAAAGCGGCCGAAAAATCTGTAAAAGACCTTCTAGAGTCGAACTTTGTAACGGAGTCCAAGTACACAACCTGGCTCTCTAATGTTGTACTTGTGAAAAAATCTAATGGAAAGTGGAGAATGTGCGTTGATTATACCGGTCTTAACCGGGCTTGCCCGAAGGATGCTTATCCATTTCCAAATATTGACAAACTAGTCGACAACTCAACCGGTTTCAAACTACTACCATTTATGGACGCTTATTCGGGATACAATCAAATCCCCATGGTCGTGACCGACAATAAACACACGGCCTTCATGACCGAATCGGGCAATTACTACTATAATGTTATGCCCTCCGGCCTAAAAAACGTGGGCGCCACTTATCAACGCATGATGAATAAGGTTTTCCGAGCAGAAATTGGAGACATGCTCGAAGTATATATGGACGACATGATTGTTAAATCTCAGCAAGAGACGGATCACGCTTCCCACTTACGAAAGGTGTTCGACCAAACTCGAAAATGCAAGATGCATTTCAACCCTTAAAAATGCATGTTCGGAGTTCGAGCGGGCAAATTCCTCGGATTTTATTTGACCGAACGGGGGATCAAAGCCAACCCCGACAAATGTCGGGCGTTCACGGAGATTCCTACACCAAACTCTAAGAAATCTATATAATCATTAAATGGACTACTTGCTTCACTCGCCCGGTTTGTGGCCAAGTTCGCCCAACACGCGCTTCCATTCTACAAACTCCTTCGCAAAGAATCAGCTTTCGAATGGACCGATGAATGCGAGCAAGCCCTGGCCCACTTGAAAAAATTACTATCTGATCCCCCAGTACTCTTCAGGCCTAACAAAGGCGAAACGCTATACCTCTACCTCGCTGTTGCAAACGCGGCGGTGAGCATGACCCTTATTCATGAACTGCCTGAAGGGAAAAAGCATATTTACTTTACAAGAAAAGCCTTGAATGGCCCTGAACTCAGATACCTGCATATCGAAAAGGTAGAGTTGGCCTTCCTCTTCACAGCAAGAAGTTTGGGACACTACTTCTTGGCCCATACTATTGTCATAAGGACGGACCAACCCATTAAGCAGATGCTCGGAAGGCCGGATATGGCCGGAAGAATGCTGAAATGGTCGCTAGAACTATCCGAGTTCGACATGAAGTTTGATGGAAGGTAGACCCTCAAGGCTCAAACCTTGGGCGACTTTGTAGCAGAACTTACCTTCACCGAGCAGACTTTAACGTCCCCGTCTAGGTGGATCATCTTTGTAAACGGAGCGTCTAGCTCGGCGGGCAGTGGGCCCGGGTGATATTAGAGAATGAAGAAGAAACCATCATCGAAGTATCTTTAACTTTGTCTTTCCCCACATCCAATAATCAAGTGGAATATGAGGCCTTCCTGGTCGGTTTGCGCCTTGCAGACGACCTTGGGGCAGAGGAAATTGTAATACGCAGAGACTTCCAGTTGGTCGCCAACAAAGTGTGAGGTGATTTTCAAGCCAAAAACGACAACATGACTGAATTCTTAGCTTTGGCCAGAGAGAAACTAAAAACATTCACGTACGTAAAAGTCAAGCACATCCCACACGAGAACAACACCCGAACGGATATCTTGTCCAAACTAGAAAGTTCCAAGAAGAAGGGGGCAACACATCCGTCATACAAGAGATACTCCCTCGACCCAACATTGGGAAATCTTCAGCCCCAGTAGACGTCAACTTCGTTGGCGACGCTAACTGTTGGATGACCCTAGTATTCAATTACTTGACCAAGGACGAGTTACCGACGGATCCAAAAATGGCCAACATCGTGTGGCGTAGGTCATGCTCATATACCATGGTCGGGGGAAAATGTATCGTTGAGGTTTGTCCATGCCACTCCTCAGATGCATCGAGTAAGAAAACATTCCACATGTGTTGAGAGAAGTCCACGAAGGAATCAACACACAACATCCAGGTGGGCGATCGCTAGCCCGCAAAATCCTACGAGCAGGATATTATTGGCCGATGATGCAGAACGACGTGAAGGAGCATGTTAAAAAATGTGACAAATGCCAACAACATGGTGAAGTACATGTGGCACCTCCCACCGAAATGAAATCACTATCTTCCCCATGGTCGTTTTCCTGGTGGGGGCTGGATATATTAGGGTCTTTCATCATCGGCACCGGGAAAAACAAATATCTCATCGTGGGCGTCGATTATTTCACTAAATGGATAGAAGCGGAGGCCTTGTCCAAAATCACTGCACTCAACATCTTACGCTTCTTCAAGTGTAGCATCCTCACCCGGTTCGGGATACCGCTCGCCATTGTGACAAATAATGGGGCCCTATTCATTGACAAACATTCTCAGGAGTTCGTAGCCTCGGTGGGAGGTGCCATGTTTACGTCACCATGTCGTTGGGTAATCTTAAGAGGTCTGAAACGGAGGTTGGACGAGCACAAAAAACGTTGGGTAGAAGAATTTCACAGCGTACTTTGGGCGTACAGGACCACACCTTATTCAACGACCGGGGAATTCCCATTCCGGCTAGCATATGGGACCGAAGCAGTCATCCCCATAGAAATGCACGTACCATCTAGGCAAACAGAATCACCTATAAACCAAGACACCAACTCTGAAATGATGAGAGAAGAGCTCAACTTAGTCGAAGAGATCCGATCGGAAGCTGCTCTTCGAGAAGCTACACTTAAAAAAAAAAGATAGCAACTTGACATAACACCAAGGTTATTAAGTGGGCATTTGAAGTCGTAAGTCTCGTCTTGAGGAGGAATCACAAAGACTCCCGAGAAGGGAAGCTGGCACCAAATTGGGAGGGCCCATATCGCGTCCAAGCAAAGACCTAAAATGGAGCCTATTACTTAGAAAATCATATGGGGAAGAGCTCGCTCGGCCATGGAACACCGAGAAACTCAAGTAATACTATAGCTAGTATGAATGTCACTCTGCTTGACTCCCAAACAAGGATTAGATGGTCCGACCAAACCTGCATGCCTAGGTACAAGCATTGCAGCCCAAAACATTTGATCAACAGGACCCCTCGCAAGGAGGAGGGTAACTGTCGCATGGACGGATACTCAAACGAGTCCAACGTCGCCTAAATATCACGACCAGGAAGAACCCCAGCTTGCGATGGGATATTTAAGCCACAGAAATCCGAGTCATGATCTTGACCCGGATATCGTCCCGGAGCCAGCGTCCATAGATATGATCGGTTCCCTTAACTGGAGGATCACACTTTCTAACGAGCGTTTACCCCCTATTCAACCATTATATCATATTCCTTACGCCAGTCAAAAGTACGAGTGCAAAATACTTAGCGAAATCATACATTTAAAATAAAAGTCCTCCGACGGACGAGCAGTTATATGTGAAAACAAAAACACTGCAAAGATAACAAAACGACCACCTAGGCTGGAAATATTCGTTGAGAAATTGCGACCCCGAAGGGCTGACTTGTTCAAAATTACATGAAACGGGGACCAAGTCCCCGGGAAAAAATAATAAAATTACATATATTTTGGCACGCATGCCAGACTAATTACCCCCATCCATCTGGACACCAGGCTGGCCCTCACTCTGAGGTTGCTGAGCTTCAGGCTAGATTGGTTGGTCAGGCTCACTAGGATTGGAGTCATCAATGATCATATAGTCAGGAACTATAATTCGACTTTCCTCGACCTTGTATAGGTAGTTGATCCGATCAGTATCAAGATCCAAATCCGGATGGAGAGTCTTGATCTTGTCCACAACATTTTGAAAGCTTAGTTTGGTCGTGTCCCTCAGTTCTTCCATATCCTGATCCAACCGGGCAAGGAAGTGCGCCCTGGTCACCAAATCTTTGGTGTCTTCATCCTTATCATCCTTGGGGAAGAAGACATCTTTCAACTTTTTATTATGGTCGACGGCTTTCTTCTTATCCACCTCTAGCTTGGCAATCACCTCAGCCCGCACCGTCAACTCTTTAGCCGTAGCCTCAACGTCCTCGGCAGCCTTCTTCGCTTTTTCTACCGAAGCATCCAGGAGGGACTTCAAGTGAATAATTTCGCGCTCCTGTCCATAGCTTCCTTCGGCCAACAGCGAGGCCATGGATAGCACCTGCATGACAGCACTAGCATCTTGTGCCAGGGACAACCACCGAGCAGGACGATCCATCTGCTCAAGAAATAATGAGTCCGCCCGCTCGACTTCCAAGGCCATACCCTCGAAGAAGTTGCATTTCACGAAACACGATGGCAACACATGCTTGGGTTTAGGAGGAGCGTTGGTCATCAAGTCCAGAACGGTCATTCCGGCTTTGTGTTTTTTAAGTTGAGAACCCAAACTCACACCCGAGGAGCCTCGAGCGACCGAGCCATAGTCAGAACCACTCGTATCGTTGCCCACCAGTCGGGTCTAGATGATCCTAGCTTTTCTCTTGTTGCCTTGTGTAACACCCCCTTTCTATACCCCTAAATAATCATAAAATCATTTAGGCACGTATTTAAAATTTCATCAGAGTATAATTAAACATGGTATAAAAGAGGCATGTCACATTATGCTTGAAATTAAAAACATACAACACCTGCTCATTTAAAGATATGCAATGATGGGGTAGTTTTCAACATAGGAAATTCAATCCTTACACCCATATCTCCAAAGATATAATTACACAGCGGAAACTAAATCAACAACATCAAATATATATATATATATATATATATATATATATATATATATATATATCAACAAGTTTGATGCCAACAACAAATATTCATGTATATACAAAACATCCTTCCAAAAGATACATGTACATAATGCATCACAAAAATGGCACTAAGTCAACCTAACTAACCAGTGCTACATATCAGAGCCGACCGACCAAAAGATGAAGACGAGCTTCACAAACATATGCCATCCAGCAACCTACTCTGCAATGCCTCATAGAGCATCATAAAACAACAGAAGGGTGAGAAACATTATCATAATAACATTGCATATACTTATATATCTCAACATATAAAAATGCACATAAAACATATTCTCACCACAAATCATTCCTCATCACCTATAAACAATGTATACTTACACAAAATCAAGCATATTCATCATACACCAATTCACTAATTCACATAAACTTACATTATTTATGTTTATTCCTCAACTATATTCGTTCCGCACAAACATACGTCTAGCTATGTTTAATCACACATATACATTACAAATGCATAAATCACATACATATACATATATCAAACATGCATATATACCAACAAGTATGTTTCATCACACATACTATCATCTCCATAATACTCCAAATAAACATATGCACATTCATGTTTATTTCTGCATATCATAATTAAAATGATAAAATGCAACTCATAGAGACCGACACACGACTCTATGCAGATGCAATCGGTATCGACTCAACATTTTAGCAGGTTCACTCAGGAACCAAATGGAATCATCGCTTGTTACCAAACGTAACTCCCCGTCGGGCACACGATGTTCCCTATTGCTCACACCCCACATGGGCACACAATTTTTATGGATTGCTCACACCCCACACGGGCACACAATCTGATTGCTCACTGTAGCTCCCGGGATTTTCATCCTTATACAAACGCGAAAGTGGCGCGGAAAAGGTAGAGTCGCCAGCCAGGCATTTTTATCCCGGAGGAACAGGAAAGGTAATGCTTCACAAACCTGAGGAAGAAGGAAAGGACAAGGTCCTGCAAACCAAAGATCTCGGTTCAGGAGCCGGTTATGACCTGGGAAGGTATTAGCACCCCGGATCGTCCTCCGTACCCGACGGGATCCACGCTTGTTTGTTTGTTTCAAAGGGTGAGAAAAATATAACTGCTGCTGAACAAATGAACTGCTAACTGGGATGAGAATGGAAATGAGGAAGGGAATAAAAAGAGAACAAAAAGAAAGGGGGTAAAGTGTAGGGAAAATAAAGAATGTGCTCAAATGGGCCCTACCCCACTGCCTACGTACCTCATCGGGAAAATGAGGATCAGAGTCGACGTAGTTCGCCTAACTAAGGCAAGAACTATTTGTTTGTATTTTTTATGGTTGGAACTACGTATGTCTATGCTCAGGTGTTGCAGGCTCGTCTGGTACGAGTGCGTTTACCGTCTTGCATGCGAGACAAGTCATCGCATTTTCATGTTATGAGTGAATGAGATGAGAAGAGAAGTTCCCGCAGGAAAGTCGCTTATTGTTTGTTTTTTCCTTTTAAGAGTTTTGTATGAATTTGGCACAAGGAAGTGAATTCAAACTCTTTTCCATTGAATGTGTACTTGCTACTACATTCCAAGATGGAATAATAGAACAAACACACCCAGTAAGGAGAATTTATCCAAGACTGGTTTCCAAGGATTAGGGTTTAAGTTCACTAGCTTGTTGAACTTTATTAAGTGTTTTTTTATTTTGTGAAGAATTGTCTTTTAGATTTTCTTTGTGAAACAACCCCTTGATAAGACTTGTACATCATGCTAGACAAGCTTACACTATTCCAAGATGGAATAATGCAAGTTCCTCGTGGAATAAGGCTATACACAAGGGATCCTTTCATGCATTTATTAAGTCTTTTTGGATTTTTTTTGAAGATGAGAAAGAAGACTCAAATCGGAAAAGGACAAAAACTAAGGGGGACTAAGACACAACCCTAAGTTATTTATTAAAATGGTGGTCCTAATGGTGAGTGAGGCTTTTCTAATCCTAAAGAGCAAAAGGAAAAGAGAGAATAAAAATGATGCAACTTACTTCCTAAGGAAGATAAGTTGGTCCTAACAAAAGGGAAATCCTACAAATCACAAATATGGAAGGAAAAGGGTGAATTAACTGCATAAAGAAAATGCATAAAAAAAGGATAAGGTGTAAGGAAACATACCTTTCCCTCCCTACAAAACAAAGATTAGTGTGCATTTTATTAAAATAATAAAGCAAACATACACCAATTAAATCCTACTAACTCTAGGACTCAATTTAAACTCTATCTTAATTCTAGAGGAACTAAAAAATGCTAAAACAAAAATTCAGCACCTACTGCAGCCTCTAATCTAAAAAACAGCTATGAAATGCAGCACACAAAGTAAACAGCATAATACAACTATCAAACAGCATAAAAGTAGGTGTAAAAAGTCATATACAGCATGCAAACATAACAAACCACATGTATTTTACAGCACCTATATTAACAAACAGCTATGAAAACATGGGACAGATTTGATCATTTTTATTTATGTGCACAAAGTGAATGATAAACAACACATCAACATCAATTAACATGGATCTACATACACCACAAAATGAACTCAAACATGTGATTTATTTACATCATTTATTTGATTAAAAGGAACAATGATCAACAAGAATAACCACACTTTTCCATATTGCACAAAATAAGCATTTTATCATGAGATTGAACAAGTATCACTACAAGCATCGGTTGTTACACATGCATGGCATAAAAATCAGAATTGAACTCATGTTAAGATATGATCAATTAAGCACAAGAAACTTGCATGAACATATGAAGTATTTAATCACTTTTGGTAAAAAATCAATCATGGCATTTAATCACTTTATCAATCAAGCAAGCAATGACAATAATCATGAAGCATATGTTAAATTTAAGCAAGCACTTAACATGTGAAACAAGTGATTAAATTGTAGCAAAACACATCAAGAATCAATTATATCACATTTACACATTTAACACAAAACATGGAAAAGGGAACGGAATCATGTTGAAACGACTCGAAACAAATGAATCGGCTACTGGAAATAGCCCCAAAAATTCCCTAAAATCAATACCTAAGCATAAATGAACCTTAGAAGCACTAGGAAGCAAGATTGAGCAAGAAAATAAGCTAAAAAACAAAAACTAACAATGTTAACTGGTTAACCAAACGGTTAACCTGTTAACGGACCCCAGACAGCACTAAATTGGGCAAAAAATGCATGCGTTAACCGGTTAACGCTGAACAGAAAGTGAAAAATGCTTTTGAAATAAGTGCTTTTGGCCACAATCTTCCTTCTAAACAACCCTAACCCCCACCTAATCATGCTAACACAAATTTCTACTCAATTAGGGCTTATTAACACATGCTAGAATCTATAACAAGCTACAACCTAGCTTCTAATCCATTAAACTCCACAAATCGCAAGAAAAACGTATCGAAAACATATTCAACCATAAGTAATACGAAAAGCACTTAAAGAATGCCGAAATGGCGAGATGAAGAGAATAACTTAAAGCTAACATGGTTTTAGATTACCAACCTACGAAGCGGAGAAGTGCTTCGGTAAATGTTGTGAGAATCAGAGCTTGATCAAAGAGAAAACCAAGAAAACCGCGAATCCGCAAAATAAATGCGTTCTTGATGCTTGAGCCTTCTTGCACTTCCGATAAGTTGAAATCATCACATAAATCAGTAGCTTATTCTTATACAATCCACAATTCAATGGATATTAGAGGCTAAGCTTTAAGATCTTCAAGTTTCAATGTGAAACTTGAAGAGCTTCTTCAAAAAAAGCTTTGGTGAAAAGGGAAATGGAGGAAAAGTGAGAGAAAAAGTGATTCTAGAAATTGTGAGAGAGTGAAAAAATTGGGAACCTTTTGCATTGAAGTGATTAATGATTATATAGGGGCTAGGTTTGGAGCTAGGTTTGGGAATTGTTAGGTTTGTAGTTAGTTAGGGTTAGGGTTGGAGAAGGAATATTCTGAATATTCCTTGGAATATTCCATGGAATACTCTAGAAGGTTGTGGAACATGGTAGAAACATCCAAAGGAAATGGAGTGGAATTGAAGTGGAAAAACAAGAGGGAAAGAATGAAAGGAAATGTGGATGGAAAGTGGAAGGAAAAGTGGAGGGAAAGGTGAAATCAACCACTTTTCAAATGATTTTTTTTCTTGATTTTTTTATGATTCCTCCATCATTTCTTGACCAAATTTGAACCATAGGATCATTGTAACCCTAATTTCATGATTTTGATCTCAAAAAGTTAGGAGTCGACCTTTTTTACCTAGCTCGGTTGCCTTTTCTCCGATTCTTCGATTTTCAGTCATCTGGCCAATTGAACCTCTTCCAAAATGATTTTGTGGACGAGATTTGAACCCTAGGAACTTGACATCATATATAAGGAAATGGAATCCTCTTTAAATCATAACTTCATGCAGAAGCCTAGTAGAAGTGAAACCCTAATTTGGCCCTTTTCATCAGGAGATGTTGCACTGCTTGCCTCCTTTGATCAAACCAAATCTTCCCATGGCTTGTGGCTTCAAATGAAGAGTTAAGGATGTTGTGAACCATTTGCACAAGGTTGATAAGCTTTATGGCCGTTCGGTTGCCTTTGTATAGCCTCCAGTTGCTCCAGTCATTGACCACATACCCATGCCTCGACTATGCTACACATGATGCAATGTTTTTGGTTATTTTATGAACTTATGTATGCAAAATACTATGCCAAATGTTGAGGATATGAGAGGGCAAATTTTGAGGTATTACAGTTGCCCCTATTCAATTATCTACAAGCTTGAATGACTAATTGTGAAAGCTCTTAGACATTCAAGATATGGAGTAATTAAATACTCGAATAAACTTGGAAATTTGAACTCGGTGGATAATAGAAATGCCATCTGCTTCTTATTATTTTTTGTTATTTTTTTATTTTGACCTCGGAATAGGTAGCGGGAAAAGAACCGGGTGGAATGGGATCGTTGTACATAAATAAGATCCCAGGCAAACAGGACCGTTCTACAAAATGATAACCTACGACATGACTGCTAAGCGAATCAAGCCACGGAAAAGGAAGGGCATGTTGTACAAAACAGGGATTTGAATGAGACCATTGTACAAAACAGAACTCGGAAATGTGACAGCTGAGCGAATCAAGCCACACAGGGGGCATGTTGTACAAAACAGGGCTTTGAACGAGACCATTGTACAAAACAAAACTCAGAAATGTGACTGTTGAGCGAATCAAGCCACAAAGGGGGCCTGTTGTACAAAACAGGGCTTTGAACGAGACCATTGTACAAAACGGAACTTGAAAATGTGACTACTGAGCGAATCAAGCCACAAAAAGAAAGGGCCTGTTGTATAAAACAGGGCTTTGAACAACACCATTGTACAAAACGGAACTCGGAAATGTTGAGCGAATAAAGCCACAAAGAAAAATGACAACATTGACTTGGAAAGACAAAGATGTTTGGCAGATGGTATAAGTATCTTTTGTGGGGAATATCTCAGGTTGAAAAGATGCTCCAGGTCATACGTAATATACCTCAAAACTGGCCCATGTTGGTATGCATATGTTTGGATTTTATGGTGTCATGCTCCATGATGATGGAAATGCTACGCTTTTGAGGATGCAAATGTAATGATGATTATGCAAATGCAAATGCAAAGGATCTCCCCAAAAGGAGACTGCAAGTATTCCAGATGGCTTGACTGGGGAGAAATGATGATCACTGCATCGATCTGGTATATCTTGATAAGGAGAAAACAACTCTGTGGGGAAAGCTGTTAATGATATGCCGACTCTGAAATGCCGCCATTGCCAAAAATAAATTGGACTTTGAGATTGGAGAGCTGAGACCCTACTGGAGATGGACCTTTCTTCCATTCTGGTGGGGAAATGGAGACCTCCTGACTTGGCTGGGAACCAGAGGTATGACTCTGCTGAGAAAGCAAATTGCTGGGAAGGAAAGAGAATCCTTGTACTGCTGGGAAGTGCCCCTGTATTGAAGGGAAGTCTCTGCTTAGGGAGGACACCAACCTTTTGCTGCCTTGCTAGGGGAGAGTTCAACTTCCAACTCTACTGGGGATGACTGGAGACACCAGGCAAAAATGGGCATCCCGGCGAGCCAAAAACAGAATAAAAGGCTCGGGCAAAAATGAGGGAAATTTTGAAAAAAATGTACACCCGCTGAGTTGAAAAGCCACATTGGACAGCTTAGGCAAAAAAGGGTATCTCGGTGGATTGAAAACCCGAAAGGGCGATCCACGCAAAAGAGGGACTAACACGAACGACTGCGATCTACGAGATTCGTAACTCATATGCAACTGAGGTTATTCTAAAGGTTGAAGACCATTTCAATCACCTTTCTCAAAGGGAAGAGCGAGCGGATAGTCTTGAAGATATACGAGCCATAACCGGGTTGAAACTTGATGAGATCCACTTATCACATTGCCAATAGGATAGTTTGTTTTCCTTTTTGGCTATTTCCTCTTTCCAGGGAATTGCTTCCTTTGTAATGCCTATTCATGGCCATTTTTCCAAATCAATAAAAATTCAATTTCAGTCAACTTGTGACTATTCGCTTCTGGTTCTTGTTTTTCATCTAGCATTGATTGATTGCGAAAACGTCCAGCAAATTGTGATTTATATTGTGTTGCGAACATTTGAATGCTTTCTAACTCATGCAGGAAGATAAAAAAATTTAATACAACTCTGAAAGGGTGTCAAGATGCCCAGATAAATCATGCTATGAGCCTGGGGCATACAGGTCCAAACTAACTCTCCATGTTGTAGGCACTATCAATTATGTTTATGCATGTACAGGTACAGGTGTTGCTAACAGAGCTAAAAGCAGATTTCCAGGAGTATCAATTATGTAATGATGATTTGCCTGGATCTTTATTCTGTTTTTATCCAGCGGGTCCTTTTTTACACGAAGTATTTTCTTACTACGTCTACGTTGACAGGGGACTGGAAGTCTTCTCCATCCATGGTTGTTAGCATCAAGGCTCCACTTGAGAAAACCTTTTTAACCACGAATAGCCCTTCATAATTAGGTGTCCACTTACCCCTGTGATCGTTAAAAGGATGAAGAATCCTTTTCAGCACCAGGTCACCTTGTATGTACCTTTGTGGTCGTACCTTCTTGTCAAAAGCCTGCTTCATCCGCCGTTGATACAACTGTCTATGGCATACAGCTACTAGACGTTTTTCTTCAATGAGGATCAACTGATTATATCTGGATCGGAGCCACTCAGCTTCATCTAGCTTAATGTCCATCAATAACCTCAATGAGGGGATTTCCACTTCAATTGGTAGGACTGCCCCCATACCATACACCAGTGAGAACGAGGTTGCCCCTGTTGAGGTACGCACTGATGTTCTGTCCCCATGCAACGCAAATGGTAGCATCTCATGCCAGTCTTTATATGTTACATCCATCTTCTGCACGATCTTCTTGATGTTCTTGTTGGCCGCCTCGACGGCGCCATTCATCTTCGGGCAATATGGAGAAGAGTTGTGATGTTCTATCTTGAAATCCCGACACAAATCAGCCATCATCTTGTTGTTGAGATTAGAACCATTATCAGTAATGATTCTTTCAGGAACTCCGTACCGGCAAATGATGTCTCTTTTGATAAACCGGGCTACCACTTGTTTAGTGATGTTTGCATAAGACGCTGCTTCGACCCACTTCGTGAAATAGTCTATAGCAACCAGGATGAAGAAGTGACCGTTGGAAGCTGTCGGCTCGATCTTGCCAATAATATCAATGCCCCACATGGAGAACGACCATGGTGAAGACATGACACTCAAAGGATTCGGAGACACATGGACCTTATCGGTATAAATCTGACACTTGTGACATTTACGAGAGTATTTACAACAATCGGATTCCATGGTGATCCAATAATATCCCGGTCTCAACAATTTCTTGGCCATAGCATGTCCTGCAGCATGGGTACAGAAAGAGCCTCATGAACCTCTTGCACCAACAAGTCTGCTTCGTGTCTATCCACGCATCTGAGCATAACCATGTCGAAGTTTCGCTTGTATATCACACCATATTGATTCAAGAAGAAACCACCTGCTAGCCTTCTGAGGGTCTTCTTATCTTTACTAGATGCCCCGGCCGGGTACTCTTGAGTCTTCAAGAATTGCTTGATATCATGATACCAAGGTTTGTTATCTTCACCACTGTCAACTGCAAAGACAAAGGCAGGTCTTTCAAGACGGGAGACCATGATTCGAGGCACAAAATTCTCTTGACAAACTTTAATCATAGATGACAAAGTCGCTAGAGCATCAGCGAACTGATTTTCATCTCGAGGAATATAATTCAACTTGACCTTGGTGAAGAAAGTAAGCAGCCTCCTGGTATAATCCATGTAAGGAACTAAATGAGGTTGATGAACTAACCATTTGCCATTGACTTGGTTCACTACCAGAGCGGAATCTCCAAAGATCTCGAGGTTCTTGACTCGCAAGTTGATTGCTTCTTCAACCCCCATGATACAAGCTTCATACTCTGCCTCATTATTAGTGCATTCGAAATTCAACCGAGCAACTAAAGTTGTATGGACCCCTTCTGGTGAGATGATAACAGCACCTACTCCGCTTCCGTACATGTTCACATCTCCGTCAAACATCAACTTCCATTTGGATTCAGGGTCTGGCCCCTCCTCTGGAAGTGGTTCTTCACAGTCTTTCAACTTGAGGAACATGATGTCCTCATCCGGAAACTCGGATTTCATGGGTTGATAATCATCAATTGGCTGCTGAGCCAAGTATTCTGACAATACACTTCCTTTGATTGCTTTTTGCAAAGTGTAATGGATATCATACTCTGTTAGTATCATCTGCCATCGGGCTACCCTTCCTATCAGAGCCGGCTTCTCGAAGATATATTTCACAGGATCCATCTTGGAAATCAAGAGAGTGGTGTGAGTCAACATGTATTGTCTTAGTCGGCGAGCAGCCCATGCCAAAGCGCAGCAAGTTTTCTTAAGTAGTGAGTAGCGTGTCTCACAATCGGTAAACGTTTTGCTAAGGTAATAAATTGCATGCTCTTTTCGACCAGACTTGTCTTGCTGACCCAACACACATCCCATCGATCCTTCAAGCACCATAAGATACATGATCAAGGGTCTCCCTGGCACTGGAGGCATGAGAATTGGAGGTTCTAGTAGGTACTCCTTGATTCGGTCAAAGGCTCGCTGACAGTCTTCATTCCATTTAACGGTCTGATTCTTCCTCAGAAGCTTAAAGATGGGCTCACACATGGCCGTTAGGTGAGAGATAAACCATGCAATGTAATTTAGTCTCCCTAAGAAACCACGCACTTGCTTTTCAGTCTTTGGCTCAGGCATCTCTTGGATGACTTTTACTTTGGCTGGATCAACCTCAATTCCCCGCTCACTAACAATGAAACCAAGTAACTTACCGGAACGGACCCCGAAGGTGCACTTGTTCGGGTTCAACCTCAATCTGAACTTCTGGAGTCTGTCAAACAACTTTGCTAGATTGACCAAGTGCTCTTATTCTATTTGGGATTTTGCTATCATATCATCAACATAAACCTCAATTTCATGATGAATCATGTCGTGAAATAGCGTCACCATCGCCCTTTGGTAAGTGGCCCCAACATTCTTCAGATCGAACGGCATAACCTTGTAACAGAAAGTGCCCCAAGGCGTGATGAAGGTATTATTTTCCATATCATCGGGAGACATCTTAATCTGGTTATAACCTGAAAACCCGTCCATGAAAGAGAACACAGAAAATTGAGTAGTATTATCAACAAGCACATCTATGTGAGGTAGAGGGAAATTATCTTTAGGGCTGGCCCTGTTCAAATCCCTGTAGTCTACACACATCCTGACCTTACCGTCTTTTTTAGGGACCGGCACAATATTGGCAACCCACGGAGGGTAACTGGTCACGGCCAAGAAACCAGCATCAAATTGCTTTTGTACTTCTTCTTTTATTTTGATTGCCATATTAGGGCATGTGCGTCTCAACTTCTGCTTCACTGGCGGGCAGTCATCTTTCAGAGGCAACTTATGTACCACGATGTCAGTGTCTAAACCGGGCATATCTTGGTAGGACCATGCGAAGAAATCAACATACTCTCGAAGCATAGCAATTAGACGAGTCTTGATAGATTCTTCTAATGTGACCCCGATCTTAACTTCTTTCTTGTCTTCTTCGGTACCCATGTTTATCACTTCGACGACCTCTTCATGCGGCTGAATCATCTTTTCCTCCTGTTTAAGCAGTCTGGCTAACTCTTCAGGTAGTTCGCAATCTTCTTCACCTTCCTCATCGGCTTGATAAATCGGATTGTCAAAGTCATACCTAGCCATAACAGGGTCGTCATTGATAAGATCCGGTGACGAGCACTCTTCGAAGGAGGTGACTGAGATAAGCCTTTCAGACGACCAGTTGCTAAGTTGAGTCCCTGGAGCAGAAGGCCTGATCCACTCATCTAAGTCACCGTCACTATCAACTGCATCGTCCTACACGGAACTGATGCTTCCATAATCCACCACTCCCGTACTCGTGAAAGTAATCGGGCCTTGATGACTTCTAGCACTCGGTCCAGATGATGACTGCCCATGATGGTAACCAATCCCAAACATATCTTTCTTTTTTGGCACTTCTACTGGACTGCCCCAGCCTTCTCGCACCCCCGACTCTACCACCTCAAGAGCTTTCTTATAAGAGGCTTTGGAAACCCCCTTCTTTGGTTCTTTAAAAGGAGCTGCCAATGAAGATGCTTGTCCAGTTTTCAGGGGCTCAAAAGCCTGACATGGAGTTTCAACTATCTCGCCATCCATCTCCACATACTTGAATGAAGCCAGATGACTAACGAAAATGTCTTCTTCCCCACTGACTGTTACAATTTGGCCTTCCCAGATGAATTTTAGTTTTTGATGAAGTGTGGACGATACTGCTCCTGCTGAATGTATCCAAGGTTTTCCCAACAAACAGTTGTATGCAGGCTGTATATCCATTACGTAGAATGTGGTATTGAAGATTTGTGGACCTACTTTAATTGGCAAATCCGCCTCCCCAAATATTGATCTTCTTGACCCATCAAATACTCTAACCACCAGGTCGCTGGGTTTTAAAACCACTTCATCATAATCCAACTTCATCAATGCATTCTTGGGCAGAACATTCAACGATTATCCGGTATCTACCAACACGTGAGAAAGTACTACACCCTTACATTCTAAAGAGATGTGTAGTGCCTGATTATGAGCACACCCTTCAGATGTTAGATCCATGTCCGTAAAGCCCAATCCATGACTGGCATTGACACTAGATACCACCGCTTCTAACTGATTTACTGAAATATCCTGAGGCACATAAGCCTTGTTCAGGATATTCAAGAGAGCTTTCATGTGGGAGTCGGAACACATTAGCAAATACAAGATGGAAATCTTCGATGGGGTCTATTGCAAATGGTCCACAATCTTGTAATCGCTCTTTTTGATAATTCTAAAAAATTCTTCAGCTTCTTTATCAAAGGTGATGTCTGGATCAGTCACTGGTGTGGGCTCATTGACAACCACTGGCTGCTTCCCTCTTTCTTTAGCTTGGGCTTCTGCGGTGTCTCTGGGTGGTATCACACTATTTCTTAGTGTTTTCGGTGCAAATAACATTCCACTTCTAGTAAAGCCCCCCACTCCCACATTTTCTACTTGAGCTGGGGTTGCACTAGACATGGCCAAATCTTGCTTCTGGCCGTTACAATATACTTCGCCGCCATAATTCCAAGGAATGGCTTTATCACTCTGATACATTACTGGTCGTGCCGTGGTAATCGTTATCGGTGCCACTCTGGCCCGTGTAGGAACTTGAGATGGATCGTAGAAAATGGTTACTGTGGAGACTTCGCTTTCCTTTACAACTTTGTCAAACTGCAACACTCCTTCATTAATCATACTTTGGATCTCTGTTTTCAACTGCTCACAACCATTTGGAGCTTCAACACACCCTGGACAATCACTTCCACAACCTTTAAACACATCCCTCTGGGCCAAACATGTTTTAACAACACTCAACGAAATTTGCAGGTCGTCGATATCACACACCAAGTTTAGATTCTCCCCATCGTCAACTGCCCCAACTGTACCCCCGTGAGAAGGCATAGGGTTCTGTATTACATTAGGAGTAGGAGCAAAATTAATCGCTTTAGAATCCAATAGGTCCTGAACAACATGCTTCAGAGCTTTGTAGTTTTTTGTGGTATGCCCCGGGGCTCCAGAATGAAATTCGCATATGGCGTTTGTATCATAACCCTCGGGGATTTGGTCGAGCTTTAGGGGTTGTAGAGTTCGGAGTTGAACCATCTGGAGCTGTAGGAGATTCTTCAAAAGCTGTGAATAAGACATCGGCGGATTTTCGAGATGTCTTTCTCTGGTCTTCTGGGGGTAATATGGACGAGGAGCTCTTTGTTGGTACCCCTGTTGGCGTTGTTGATATGGTTGTTGGACTTGCTGTTGAATAGGTTGAGCTGATATAGTGACAGGGGCCACTTGTTGATAAAACCCTCTATTATTTCCTCCTCTCTGCACGTACACTTCCCCGATCTCTCCTTCTCTGCTCTTCACGAAGGTCTTCTTGACACCAAAACTCGAAGCGCCCCCATTCTGAATCTTGCCTTGCTTGATCCAGCTTTCCACCCTCTCGCCAGTCAAGATGATATCTGAGAACCCACTTGAGGAACATCCAGCTATCCTCTCCATGAAATACCCAGGGAGGGTATCCAGGAACAGGTCTACCATTTCTCTCTCCAACAAAGGTGGTTGCACTCTGGCGGCCACTTCGCACCACCTTTGTGCGTAATTTTTGAAACTCTCGGTGTTCTTCTGAGTCAGACTTTGAAGTTGAGTACTGTTGCACCCCAAAATTTTCCCTCCCCAAGACAAAGCATTGTGTACTAAGAGGTTCACAAGGTTCACAATACATCTCATGAGGTTCACAAGGTTCACAATCAGTCAGAAAGTTTGACAATTCCCTCAGACAATGCATCCTCCTAAGCAATGCATCTTAAACTAGGGTTTTGACTTTCATCAGGCTAAATGGACTTACAAGACTTCAAATGAGCTTCATAGCATCCTATATGTGTTCAAGAATCCCCATGTCAAGTTTCAAGACTTTCCAAAAAGATTTGCTCAGTCAGATGATCAGATAGGTTAAAGTCAGTCAAGGCAGTTAAAAAGTCAAACTGAGGTCAATTGTGGTCAAACCAAAGTCAAACTTCATGATTTTTTAAACAACATCAATTATATGAAGTAAAATTCATCATTTGATCAAGGTTTGATCATGATTCATCAAGGAGATCTCAGATCATCAAGAATCAGGAGTTTCTAAATTAGGGTTTTTACAGGAAAAGTCAACTAAACTTTGACCAGCCATAACTTTCACATGCTTCATCAAAAATTTTCCATACAAATATCATTTTTAAGGAAATTGAATTCTCTACAACTTTGTGTCTCACAAGCCAAGCCCAAAAATGCTTCATTTGGAAGGTATGAGCTAAGACATTATAGGTCCTTTTAAAAGTCAACAAAAAGTCAACAACTTCCAAAGAGCATAACTTGAGAATGGTAAAAGATATGGACATGAGACCAAAGAGGTTGGTTAGAGGACTAAGCTTTATAAAGTGTCCAAGAACACCTTCATAGCATTAAAATTGAAGGACTTGTGCCCTTGCAAAGTTGGTAAATGTTTGAGAGGTTTATGAAGCAAATGGGGTCTTAAAACCATAATTCACCAAAAGGGCTTGCTTTTTTATGATCCAAACACTTCCATGACATCATGCACGAATTAAAATTTATTTATTCATAATTTATTTTATTTTATTTATTATGATTGTTTATGTTAAAAATCATTTTAAATTAAAATAAAATATAAAATGATGGATATTTGATTTGATTTTGGTTCTAGAAGGTCTTAATATTCATTTAAAATTGATTGGTACCATATAATTTCAGATCATCCAAAAATAGCAATGAGATATCCAAGTTTTTAATGTTTTTAAAGTCATATCTTTTTCAATCTCTATGGATCAAAAAGTCCAAAGGATGGACTAGTTTCTTGACCTAATTTCACTACATGATATATAAACAACATAAAGGATACAAGAGGACACGAAGGGGCAGCCTCAAGAACACATTACAAACTTCAAAAATTCATCCAAAAAGCTTGATTCGTATTCTTGGTTAGAGAGCTTTTCAAAGCATTTTGAAGGTGGAAACATGTTTATTGAACATCCTTGAGTCATTCTTGATCATCATTTGCATTCAAAACACCATGAATCGTACAAACTGAATCAACATTTGCTTGAGTTTTCAAATTTTCGATTCCAATTATTCATGTATTATTAATGATTTTTAATGTTGTTTTCTTGTTTGTGATAAGCTTTAGATCATATCTGGGCAAAGAAATTGAAGAATGAGTACCTAAACGGAAAACGACCATTGTTAGGGTTCTTGAACCATATTTAGGGTTCTTCGATTTAGACTATATAAATTGATTTTAAGACCATAAATGAACTGTATGAAGGTTGGGGATCACAACCATGTAATTAATTTGATGAATCATTGCATATTGATGAAGGTATGAGATTGGCAGGATTCATACGCAGGTGAATTCGCAGGAAATATGGTGGATAAATTCGCAGGAAATTTCACAAGTCAGGAGGTTGAAGACGAAGCAGCTTTGGTGCGAAATCAGAATTCAAAATTTGATTTGTTTTTATAATATATAGTTGTTAGTTTGTTATCAGCTAACGCGCTTGGCTCAGTTGGTAAGATGGTGATGGCTGTAGGTATCAGGACGTGGGTTCGAGTCCAGTCCTCAGCAATTTTTTTTTTTATTTTCTCAACTAATTCACCTGATTTACCATATAATGTTTGTTTGCTGGCTTTAGGTCATCAGCTGCGTGCGCAACCCAGTGGTTTTGACTCCCTCAGGTAAAGCGGAGGTCCTGGGTTCAAATCCAGGCCTCCCCAATTTTTTTTAAACCTAATTTCTTCTATTTTCTTATTATTTATTTAACTATATTATAAATTAATTTCTTTTAAAAATAATAGTATAATAATTCATATAAAAAATAAAAAAACTTTGTATTTTATTTTTTGCAATATATCTTGCTTATGTATATATTATTATTATATATTTATTTTTTAAAATAAACCAATTAATATTTTAATTCAATATGTAAACCCTAATTTTATTTTTAAATCTCTAATCCTGATTCTTATTTAATTTTAAATATTAAACTTAATTAATTTTTCTAATACCTAATTAAATAATTAATTTTTGTTTTTTTTTATGGTTTATTATTATTATCCTTATTATTTTATTTTCATCTCAAAAATTCTTCAAAAATTGTTTATTTAATCTAAAAATATTTAATTAAATTGTATATATTTTGTATATTTGTGCTAAACTTTTCTTCTTATAATTGTTTTATTATTAACCATTTTAATTTTCTTTATTATATTTATTTATTGTTTATTATTATAATGTAATTGCGAAAGCCTTGTAATAGTCGTAGATTATTATTGTTCTATTGTTTATAAATATTCTTGCCATGGTTAGCAACTATAGGGAGTGATAACATGTTTGTAAATTAAAATTAATTTAGAGTAACTTATTTAATAAGATAAAATATATGAATATGAACACTCACACACGTAAGTCGATCTTTGATCGCCATCCTACACTTTCTATGGTTACTCCTCATGTTGCCTAATTATAAGGTCAAGTAAGGAGTCTTAAAGCAAAGTCCCTTTTCATAAAATATCATCAAGTCCCTTTTAAGAATATAAGATCAAGTCCCTTCGATGTTGCCTACAGTAAATGATCTTGTCCCTTCGAATAAAAGATGATAAGTCCCTACGAATTGCTAAAGACACCTTACAGTTGCCTAAATACAAATGTCCCTTCATATGTCCCTTATAACATCCAAGGTAATGACTACCTATTCCTTAATAATAGGGATAGTCTTACAATTGAAAGAACATATAAGAACAGTAAAGATTTAACATAGGGTAGGTTCCTCTTAAGTACTTGCTCACTTCTTCAAAATACTTCATTACACTTCACATTTCAAATAAATTTTCAAAACAAAGTCTTTATATACATCCATACGAGGATCATTATAAAGTACTTAGAAAATTTTTAATCACACACTACACTTCTCAAAACAGTTTAAAGTGAGCTAAGTAACTAAGAGCCCATGGATAACCATGGATATAAAGGGTGCTAATACCTTCCCTTTATATAACCTACCCCCCGAACTCAAAATCTTTTTTTAAGGTTTTTCCTGTTCTTTTATGTCCTTTCCTTTTGGATAAAATAAAAGTCGGTGGCGACTCTTGCTATCCGCAACATTTAACTAAAGTCAGTTCTCCCACCGTGTTACAGAACTGGCGACTCTATTGGGGATTTAATAAAAGAGGGGTACCCTTAGGAATTAGATCACTTTAAAATTGTTTGCCTTGTTTTCTTTATATTACTTGTTGGGCTCTTATGCGTGAAAGATCCTAACCCGGATCTAGTGTACCTTAGGTAAATGGCAATAGACCAAGGAAATTGTACGACGTATACCGATATGGTTGATCTGGTGGCCATAGTTAGTGTGACTTCTTGGTTGGTGCTTATGTTCCTTAAGAAAATTGAGGATAATATGAGGTTGCCATATGTTGTCAATACACTAACTGACTTTTAGAACCCTAGTTATCCCATCTTGGCCTTTAGAAAAGTAGTGAGATAACCGACTTTGGTGAAGACTGAAGTTGGTTCATACTCGATGCTACACTCATTGAGATTCTAAACTTGGAGGGTTTTGGTTGGCAAGTAAGTTGCCTACTGAATAACCACCCTTGTGAAGGATCAGTGATATTGAGATCCCTTAGAACCTGGTTACTTTATAGGACAGGATGAACCAACTAACTTACCTTTAAACCTCATGCAAGCCTCCAAACCTAGGGCTATTGTGTGACTTGTTTGTGTGTGCCACATGTTTGTGATTTAGCATAACATCATAGCATTATCATGCATCATAAGCATAGCATTTTCACTAACCATTTCAAGGACCAAAGGATTTATCTTTGTTCTTTGTTGCAGGTCATGGCTTCTACTCGTAGGAATACTATCCGAATTAACTTTGTAGGAATACCTCTTAAGCTTAAGGAGTTGGTCTCTCAAGTTTCTAAAAACTCCCAATTCATCAAGAGACATGGTCACCTACTGGATCTAGTCACTTCAGGGTTCAATGAAGACATGATGAGTGTTTTGTTTCAGTTCTTTGACCCTAAACATCATTGCTTTACATTCCCCGACTATCAGCTGGTTCCAACAATGGAAGAGTTCTCCAAGCTTTTGGGTATACCTATCCTTGATTAGAGACCCTTCACAGGCTTGGAAAGAGAGCCTAAACCTGAAGTCATTGCTGCAGCCCTACATTTAAAGAAATCAGACATTGTCCTAGAGACAAGGAGTGGAGTTAAGGGTATCCTTGCTAAGGTATTGATGGAGAAAGCTCAAGTGTTCCTGAAGGCTATGAGTTATGACGCTTTTGAGGAGATCTTAGCCTTATTGATCTATGGCTTAGTATTGTTCCCTAATCCAGACCAGTTTATAGACATACACGCCATCAACATATTTCTGACTCATAATCCAGTGCCTACCTTACTTGGAGACATCTTACATTCTCTTCATACCCGTACTACGAAGGCACGAGGAAATCTGATGTGTTGTATACCTCTATTGTCTAGGTGGTTTATTTCTCACCTTCCTCGATCAGTGATGAAGAATGAACAAGGGTTCAGGTGGTCCAAGAGGATTATGTCACTTTCTCATTCAGATATTCATTGGTGCTCTAGATCTATGGAGAATGTTACTATCATTGACCGTTGTGGGGAGTTCCCTAATGTGCCACTCCTTGGCATAAGAGGGGGCATTACCTACAATCCTTCCTTAGCTCTACGTCAGTTTGGTTATGCTCGGAGTAATGGTCCTCATGACATGCTTATTCAGGGTATTGTGTTCGACTACGACAACGATCTGCAAGGTTACCGTCAAAGGTTTATACGAGCATGGGGTAAAGTGAACAAGGTTGACAGCAATACTCTGGAACCCAAGTACACTATTCCTATGGAACCTTATCTCAGAAGGGTGCGATCTCGTGCTCAGACTCTTATGATGCCATATCCTGCCATCCTGCCAGTTACCATGGAGCTTGTTGCTGAAGGAGATACTCCTTATATCATTCTTCACCCAGACATGCCCACTGACATGGAAGAGTTACAGAGGTCCTGGATCCAGTTGAAGGAGCAAAGAGATACTTTTAAGACTCATTACAAAGCAAGTCAAGAAAGAATCTTGGAGCTAACAAAATAACTTCACGAGGAGCGGAATCTCAACTCATACCTCAACACAAATAGGAAACGTCCATGGGAGACTTAAAACCCCATTTTTGTATTCATCTCATTTTTATTGTAAGCCCAAGGGGCAAACAAGTTTATTACTAATAAAAGTTTACTTTTTGGTTGTTTAAACAAATTTAAATCTTGCGGTCCTTGAAAACATTGCATACGCATTTACACCATATCATTGCATCACAGGTTTCTTATGTACAGGTATCTTATCTTCTCGCTGTTTATTTCAGCAGAAATGGCTCTTGAACAGACTGTCAAAGATCTCCAGGCACAAAATGCACAATTCCAAGAGTTGATTCTGAACTTGTCCAAGGGACAAGATGAGCTGAAGACACTGCTGGCTAAGAAGAATAAGAAGACTAGAAGACCAGGAGGCTTTATTAATTTGGTTGATGATTATGAGTCTGAAAATTCTGAGAAAGAGGGAGGCAGTCTCCATGATACTGTGGGATATTTTGATTCTGAAGCGAATTATTATCATGATCCTAATGAGGATAAGTATAAGATGCTGGTGG
This sequence comes from Lathyrus aphaca, assembly GCA_963966055.1. Classification (NCBI taxonomy): domain Eukaryota; kingdom Viridiplantae; phylum Streptophyta; class Magnoliopsida; order Fabales; family Fabaceae; genus Lathyrus; species Lathyrus aphaca. The sequence goes on along the minus strand of OZ014519.1, from coordinate 373,387,553 downwards.
ATAGAATGAATGCTATGGAGTTACAAAAATCTTATGGGCTGGATTTTGAAGATCTGAGTTTAGTATCTGGAGTGGTTATTCCTATTGGTTTCAAAGTTCCTACTTTTGTGGTGTACGATGGTGTCTCATGTCCCAAGCTGCATCTAAGGTCCTATGTCCGGAGGATTCAACCACATACTGCTGATAAGAAATTGTGGATTCATTTCTTCCAAGAGAGCTTGTATGGAGCTCAATTGGAATGGTACTATCAATTGGAAAGTGTCAATATTCGTGATTGGAATGATCTTGCTGAGGCCTTCTACAGGCAATACCAATATAATGCTGATTTAGCACCTACTCGCATGTAGCTCCAAAGCATGTCAATGGGTGCTAAGGAGAATTTCAAAGACTATGCCCAAAAATGGAGAGACTTGGCTGGCAGAGTTCAACCTCCTCTGACTGACAGGGAACTAGTGGATATGTTTATGAGTACGTCGAATGGTCCTTTCTATATTCACCTCATTGGAAGCTCGTCATTTGGTTTCACCGAACTGATAATGACTGAGGAACGTGTGGAAAGTGGTATAAGAAGTGGTAAGATACAGGTGGGTGCCTCTTCATCAAGCACTGCTAAGAAAACCCCTAGTGGAAAGAAGGAGTCTAATGTTGTGTATGGTCAACATAGTTGTAGCAGGAATCATCAATCTGTGGGAGCAGTTCATATCTCCAATCCTACTCCTGCAGCACCAGAGCTGCCAGAGAACAATCAATAGAAGCCTAGAAGACAGTTCACCAAGATCAACATGTCACTGGCCCAAGCCTTGCAACACATGTTGAAAGGGGAACACATTACTTTGAAGGACCCTCCTCAGAATCCTAATACTTCCTCTCCTCGATACAATCCTAATTCACGATGTGCCTATCATTCTAATTGTCCGGGACATGACACCAACAACTGCTGGATATTGAAAAACAAGATTCAAGATATGATAGAAGCTGGGGAAATTGAATTTGACCCTCCTGGGACTCTAAATGTGATCACTGCTCCCATGCCCAATCATGAGAAGACTATTAATGCCATTGATGAAGTTTCATATGTTTCCTCAGTAGCAGATGTGACTACTCCCTTATCCACTATCAAGAAGAAGTTGGTACAGGCTGGATTCTTTCCAGGTTGTAACGAAGACTGTTTTTATTGTGCCTACAAACCTGATAGCTGCTGGAAGTTAAAAGATGGTATTCAACGCCTCATGGGCAATTACACTATATTGTTTGAGAGGACACCTTATGTGGAAAGTATGTGCGAACATCTAACTCGAGGTACGAAGGTTGGAGATGTGGCCGTGATTGATAAAGTGTCAGTAAAGATTACCTCTAAAGGCCCTGTCAAGATCACTCATAAAGGACCTGTCAAGATTACTGTTGAAGGCCTGGTGAAGACTGTTGCTGAAGTTAGAGTGCCTCCCATGATTATTACTACTCCTGGCCTTGTTCCTTATACTTCTGATAAAGCTATACCCTGGAATTACGGTTCTGATGTTTATATCCATGGTGTTAAGCAAGAACCTTTGACTGATACACCTGTTACTGATGACAACCTTGATGTGGATAATATTGCTGGATCTAGTAAGATCACCAGAAGTGGAAGAATTTTCTCTCCTCCGGCTACCTCAAATAGTGCAGTTACTACAACTACTACCTCCACTTCTGAACCAAGTACTGATGCTCGGGGCAAAGGTCCTGTGGTTGAACCTGTGCAAGCTGAAGCACCGACTGCTGAGAATCTTTCTAAATAGATGGAAGAAGTGTTGAAGATCATTCGCAAGAGTGATTATGATATTGTTGACCAGTTGGGGCATATTCCCTCCAAAATTTCCATGTTGTCTTTGTTGCTGTGTTCGGAGGCTCATGCTAAAGCCTTAATCAAGTTCTTGAAGACTACCCATGTGCCAAATGAGATTTCTGTAGATCAATTTGAAAATTGTGTTGCACATCTGACTTATGATAATGGGTTAGGCTTTTCTAATTCTGACTTAACTCCTGCCAAGAGAAACCATAATAGAGCTCTGCATATCTCCATTGAATGTAGGGGCACCACCTTGTCTCATGTGTTGGTGGACAATGGTTCTTCATTGAATGTACTTCCCAAAGAGGTTCTGAACAAGCTCAGTCCTGAGGATGTTGTGCTAAGACCAAGTAACGTAGTAGTAAGGGCCTTTGATGGCTCAAGAAGAGTGGTACATAGAGAAGTGGATCTCCCAATCAAAGTAGGCTCTCAAGTCTTTGACTATACTTTCTATGTAATGGATATTCGTCCTGCGTACTCCTGTTTGCTTGGGCACCCCTGGATCCATGGGGCAGGTGCTGTGACCTCAACTCTACATCAGAAGTTGAAATATCCGGTGAAGGGAAAGATCGTCACTATTTATGGAGAGGAAGAATATATGGTCAGTCATGTGAATACTTTTAAGTATGTTGAAGTGGAAGGTGAATATGTTGAGACTCCTTGCCAGACATTTGAGGTAGTTCCTTGGGTCGTTCCTACTACTGAAGCTCCTCTTGTTGTTAAAAGAGTTCATGTGGTTACCAGAGTACCTCCTACAATGGCCTCCCTTAAAGATGCTAGAGCTGTGGTTGAAGAAGGTGGTTGTACTATTTGGGGTCAGCTTCCTGACATTCCTTACAAGTCTGACAAGTTTGGTTTGGGTTTTACTGCAAAATCCCAGAAGGTTGTTCGTCGTGCTCGTGCTGTTCGTATCACCAATCAAGGGGTCATGAGAGATCAAATTAATGATGTGGGTGACTATAGTGAAGACTACAACCTGGATGACTGGATCTTTCCTACTGCGGGTGATGGACTCAACAACTGGAAGACCGAAGACGTTATTCCTATCTCCTTTAGTCAGGAGTGAATACTATTACTGTGTTATTATTTTAAGTTTGTAATTTTGAACAATAAAACTTTTAAGCCTTGTGTCTTACCCGGGGCATAATGGCATGCTAGTTTCGGGATGTCATTTCATTTGCATACTTCATTCAATAAAAATCAATGGACGTTTCATTTTCGTAAATATTGTGCTCCTTGTCTTTCTTTCATTATTATTTTTGTTTAATCAGCTATGTGTTCTTACACACACCCACATCACTAAAATGCAGATCCTCATCCACTCTGGATCTTGTTGATAACAGTTCTACTATTGCCAATTATGATTTCGAGAATCCGATCTATCAAGCTGAAGATGGAAAGGAGGAAGATTGTGAAGTACCTGTAGAGCTTGCTAGGTTGTTACAACAAGAAGAGAAAGCTATACATCCACATGAAGAGCCAATCGAAGTTGTGAATCTGGGAATTGAAGAAAACAGGAAAGAGGTCAAGATAGGGGATGAATTAGAGGATGGTGTTAAGAGCAGATTAGTTCAGATGTTACGTGATTATGTGGAAATCTTTGCTTGTTCCTATGAAGATATCAGGGTTGGATACAGACATTGTGGTTCACCGTTTACCGGTAAAAGAAGATTGTCGTCCAAAGAAGCAGAAGGTTCGTCGCATGCGTCCTGAAATGTCAGAAAAGATTAAAGCAGAGGTGATGAAACAGTTTGATGCAGGGTTCTTAGCTGTGACTTCTTATTCTCAATGGGTTGCAAATGTGGTACCGGTACCTAAGAAAGATGGTAAGGTACGTATGTGTGTAGATTACAGGGATTTGAACAAGGCCAGCCCCAAAGATGACTTTCCACTTCCTCATATTGATGTTCTGGTAGACAACACTGCTCAGCATAAAGTATTATCTTTCATGGATGGTTTCTCTGGATACAATCAAATCAAGATGGCACCTGAAGATATGGAGAAGACTACATTTGTTATACAGTGGGGCACTTTTTGTTATAAAGTGATGCCATTTGGTTTGAAGAACGTTGGGGCAACATATCAGTGTGCTATGGTGGCTTTGTTTCATGATATGATTCATCATGAGATAGAGGTATATGTGGATGATATGATAGCCAGGTCCCAGAATGAAGAGCAACACCCTGATCATCTACATAAGTTGTTTGAAAGGTTGAAGAAATACAAGTTGAGACTGAACCCAAACAAATGTACTTTTGGAGTTAGATCTGGTAAACTCCTGGGTTTCATTGTCAGTGGAAAAGGTATTGAAGTGGACCTTGCAAAAGTGAAAGCTATACAAGAGATGCCAACTCCCCGTACTGAGAAGGAAGTTAGAGGTTTCTTGGGACGACTGAATTACATTGCAAGATTTATTTCCCAGTTGACTGCTACCTGTGAGCCAATCTTCAAGTTGTTGAAGAAAGATCAGGTAATGGAATGGAATGATGAATGCCAGACAACCTTTGATGAAATCAAGAGATATCTTCTAGAACCTCCAATTTTGATGCCACCAGTTGATGGAAGACCATTGATTATGTACTTAACAGTGTTAGACAACTCGATGGGGTGTGTGTTGGGGCAACATGACGAGTCTGGTCGAAAAGAGCAAGCAATATACTACCTTAGCAAAAAGTTTATCGACTGTGAAACAAGATACTCACTGCTCGAGAAAACTTGCTGCGCTTTGGCATGGGCTGCTCGCCGACTAAGACAGTATATGTTGACTCATACTACCTTATTGATTTCGAAGATGGATCCAATCAAGTACATATTCGAGAAACCTGCTCTCTCCGGACGAATAGCGAGATGGCAAATGATCTTAACAGAATATGATATACAGTACACTACTCAAAAGGCCATTAAAGGAAGTGTTGTGGCTGATCATTTGGCTCATCAAGCAGTAGATGATTACCAGTCAATGAGTTTCGATTTCCTTGATGAAGACATTATGATTATTACCAAAGAACCTGGACAATATGACGGACTTGAACAAGGATCCCGATGGACTATGGTTTTTGATGGGTTTTCTCCTGAAGGTTGTCATACCCCAATTACAGCAAGACTTTGTTTCTATTGCACCAATAACATGGCTGAGTATGAAGCATGTATCCTGGGCATCAAAGCTACCATTGATATGAAGATTCAGTTCCTGGATGTATATGGAGATTCAGCCCTGGTAGTGAGTCAAATTAAGGGAGATTGGGATACCAAGCATGAGAATCTCATTCCTTACAGAGAGCATGTGTTGTCTTTGATCCCATATTTTGAGGAGATTACCTTTGGACATATTCCACGAAGAGAAAATCAGTTGGCAGATGCATTAGCCACCATGGCATCTATGTTTGAAATTAGCTGGGATGATGAAGCTCCCAAAATTACTATTGATAGATTTGAGAAGCCTGCATACTGCAATGAGATTGACACTGAAGAAGCAGAAGGGAAGCCTTGGTTCTATGAAGTGAAAAGATATCTTGAAGCTCAGGAGTTCCCTGAAGGGGCACCTGTCAAAGATAAGAAGTTTCTGAGGAGGTTTTCTGCTAAGTTCTTCTTGAGTAATAGAATTTTGTACAAACGCAATCATGATTCAACTTTGCTTCGTTGTGTGGATAAGAAGGAAGCAATAGAGATTATGGAAGATATGCATGATGGGATCTTTGGCACTCATTCTAGTGGTCATACCATGGCAAAGAAGATATTGAGAGTAGGTTACTATTGGTCTACCATGGAAGATGATTGCTATCAACATTCCAGAACGTGTTACAAGTGTCAAATCTATGCTGATAAAGTACATATACCTCCAGCTCCATTGAATGTGTTGATTGCTCCTTGGCCTTTTGCCATATGGGGCATTGATATGATTGGTGAGATCAAACCTACTGCTTCTAATGGGCATCGCTTCATCCTGGTTGTTATTGATTACTTTACTAAGTGAGTGGAGGCAGCTTCATTTGCATCCGTTACTAAGAATGTGGTGGCTCGATTCATTAAGAATAATCTCATATGTAGGTATGGCATCCCTGAAAGGATTATCACAGATAATGGCTCTAATCTGAACAACATCATGATTACTGATCTCTGCACACAGTTCAAGATTAAGCATCACAACTCTTCTCCGTATCGTCCGAAGATGAATGGGGCAGTAGAGTCTGCTAATAAGAACATTAAGAAGATTCTACAGAAGATGACTGTCATTTACAAAGATTGGCACGAGATGTTAACATTTGCTCTTCATGGCTATCGTACTACAATACGTACTTCAACAGGGGAAAACCCCATTCTCCTTAGTCTATGGTATGGAAGCAGTTTTGCACATTGAAGTTCAGATCCCTTCCTTAAGAATCATGAAGGATGCCGGCTTGGATGAAGTTAAGTGGATTCAGACTCGACTTGACCAGATAAATTTGATTGATGAGAAAAGGCTGGCAGCTGTTTGTCATGGCCAGATGTACCAGAAACGGATGATCAAAGCTTTTAATAAGAAGGTTAAGCAAAAGGTATATCAGGTTGGTGACTTGGTAATCAAGTGTATCATACTGCCACAGGGTGATCCTAGGGGCAAGTGGACTCCTACATATGAAGGTCCATTTGTGGTCAAAAGAGTATTTTCAGGAGGTGCCATGATGCTTGCTACTATGGATGGTGAAGATTTCCCACAGCCTGTAAACGCAGACATAGTTAAAAAATACTACGCATAAAAAGAGACCCGCTAGGTTGATTGGCCTAGGCAAAAATAAGGGCATCCCGGCGAACCAAAAGGGTTCGGGCAAAAATTAGGGATATATATATATATAATGTACACCCGGCAAGTCAAAAACCTGAAAAGGCGGCTTGGGCAAAAAAGGGTATCCAGGTGGATTGAAAACCTGAAAGGGCAATCCAGGAAAAAGTTAGGGATTAAAGCGTATAACTATGTCTCGTTTGGATCACTCATATAGCCCCAACTAGTTGTGCTACCTCGCTCAAGCTCGAACAAATAAAGCTCAATCCAATCGTTTCCGTCTCAACAGCAGAAGATGAGATACTTGAAGATAATGGCAATAGTAGGATTGAAACTCAATAGGATTATTTCTCACATAGCTATTTTCTTTTGTTTTGTAAAAACATTTATGACAAATTCCTCTTACTAGGATTTCTGTCTCCTTGTACAAACTTACCTATGTATAGGTCGCTTTGTAATATAAATAAAATTTCATCTTTGAATCCAGATTTACTTTTACCCTATTTTACATAAGCGAAAACGTCCATTGGTTGTGTTTGAATGTATGTATGCTTTTGAATATGATTGATGTTTACCAGAAATGCATGAAATGTAGTAATAGTATTTACTAAGGACGAACGAGGATGGTAGTTCGATGAAGCTTCGTCGGTTCATCCCCACAAGACAACTACAAATCCCCAGTAGAGCAAATCTATCTTTATAGATACTTCGAGTTACATCTCCCCTTGAATTTATGTCCATCTCGTTTATCCTCAGACGGGATACTCAGGAATTTATTCCTTCAATAGAAGTACGACGAACGAAGACGGGAGGATATAAATACTATACTATCAAACAAGACGGGAACAAGTTCCTCATATTCTTCAGCAATGAATTGGGATTTATCTTCCCTAGCCAGCAGTTGTTATACAAAGATATCCAGACGCTTCAGGCTGCATGATTCATACATACATCATTTACATCATACCATAACATATCCATAAATGCATAATACATTTACTTAGATGCACCATGCCCTGCATGCATACACATTGCATAAACTAACCTTTTCCTTGCAGGATGGTTATATGCAGATGAAATACTATCAATAATCCACAACAGGTCAGAAAAGATCTATACATTACTCAAGATGTCCTTGGAGAGTAGGCAAACGATCTGTACAAAGATCCATTCCCTAATCCAGGATGTTTTCAGGAGATTTAATCCTGACACTCTTTTGTCCTTGGAGAGTAGGCAAACGGTCTGTACAAAGATCCATTCCCTAATCCAGGATATTTTCAGGAGATTTAATCCTGACACTCTTTTGTCCTTGGAGAGTAGGCAAATGGTCTGTACAAAGATCCATTCCCTAATCCAGGATATTTTCAGGAGATTTAACCATGCCGCTCTTTTGTCCTCGGATAATAGGCAAATGGTCTGTACGAAGATCCATTCCCTAATCCAGGATATTTTTCAGGAGATTTAACCCTGACACTCTTTTGTCCTCGGATAATAGGCAAACGGTCTGTACGAAGATCCATTCCCTAGTCTAGGATATTTTCAAAAGATATTCTTTTGTTCTTGGATAGTAGGCAAACGGTCTGTACAAAGATCCATTCCCTAGTCCAGGATATTTTCAGGAGATTTAATCCTGGCAATCTATTTGTTCTTGGATATTAGGCAAACGGTCTGTACAAAGATCCATTCCCTAGTTCAAGATATTTTCAGAAGAATTAATCCTGATATTCTTTCGTCCTTGGAGAGTAGGCAAACGGTCTATACGAAGATTTATTCCCTAATCCAGGATATTTCCAAAAGAGATAATCGTCACGAAGATTTATTTCTACTGGTCTATTCAAACCATGTTCCATAAATGATTCAGAGACGGCCTATACGAAGACCTAGTACTGATATCCAGTATCAACATCAAGATATTATCACCTCCTGATATTGTGGATGGCATCTATAAGCCCATCTTCGGTTCTTCCAAGTGGCATCTTCAAGCCCACTCAAGCACATACAATTAATCATCAGCTTTACTTTACGCATCGGTGAGTGCAAATTTTTGGGCTTTTGTGTTCAATCCTCTTCAACCTTCCAGGTCACAAATGGCATATATACCAATCTAACCCCTCAGGTTTCAGAAAATTGAACAGGGGCAAGTACGATTAGGCGTCATGTCTATATTATACTGATATTGCTTGAGGAATGATTCTCCCAATTCCTTCCAGCTTCTCACAGAGCTTCTCTCTACCTTCATGTACCATTCCAAGGATCCTCCGGAGAGACTATCCTGGAAGTATTACATCCAGAGCTTTTCATCCCTAGTATTGGCAGCAATTTTCTGGTAGAATACCTGCAAGTGAGTTTTAGGGCAGGAGCTACCGTTATACTTGTCAAAAGTAGGTGGCCTGAATTTGTGAGGAATAACCACCCCGGGGACTAGACCCATGTCAGACACATTTATCCCCAAAGTATCTCTACACTCGAGGGCTTTGACTTTCTCAGCAAGCATAAAAAAGTCTTGAAGATTTCCTTCTCCGCCGAACCCCATATCATTGTTGAAAGAAGGGAACTGATCCTCCTGCTTGTCTTATACTGGAATGAAAGTTTTGGTGCCCTATTCCGGAACTTGAGGTCCACCTGGGCCATTGTTGGTGTTAGGCGGAGTCACTTGTACGTCAGGAGTGGTTACAGGGATATTAGTCTGAGGAGGGTTGAGCCCTTGAATTGCATTTCTCAAATCTTGTTGCCCCTGAGCCATCCCTTGCATCATGACCATGAATTCTCCCATTCTGGTGCAAAACTCATTAAGCTCAGTTTGCATAGCATCCATGACTGTCCTCTGGTTGATGCGAGTTGCATAACGATGCGGGATATTCTGTCGAAGATGACGGGTCTTGGCGGCCCTTGCAATCTTTGCCTGAAATGCAAATAAGTTAAGCAACATGTAGAAAACCTGCAAAACAAAGAAAAAATGCAAATGATGTGTATGCAATGCAATGTGTTCATTTTATTCCCAAGGCCTCAACTACTTTCCCATTCTGGTGTTGAGAAAAAGATCCCTTGCAAGAAAATCTTGTGTGACATTCAAACTTGAAGTGGTATTTATTTTGTGTCCGTGCAACAGATAACAATTAGAAGACAATTGGAATAACAAAGATCCTCAAAAGGTACAAATTCATATGTCAAGAAATAAAGCGTACATCAAGGGAAAGGGGATCCCTACAATAAGCCTGCGGGTAATCCAAGTCATATGCATATACAACTAAAGTTTAGGAAAGTCTACATCCTGTAATCTCCAACTGAGGCGCTTGACATTTTGCAAAATCTGAGCTATATCCAGATGCGTAGGCTCCTGTACAAACTTCTGAATTAGGATATCCCTAAGGTCAAAGGAGGCATGCAATTCCTCAATTTGTTGTAGGAACACCTTTTCACTTTCCTGGCTTGTAATAGAATCATTCTTGGCCCTCTTGACATCAGCTTTCAATTTCAAATCTTCTATTTCTTTCTGAGCTTCCTTTACTGCTTGTTGGCTTTCTGTTAAACTTTGGAGACAACTCTTCTCTTGATGATAAGCCTTCTGAAGGAGTTCTCTCTGTCCATCCAAATAATATTGAAGACTCTTGACTTCTAGCTTGTGCTTGACCTCCAGCTCCTTCTGCTTCCTCAAATTGTCTTCCCACTTCTCTTGCCATAAGGTGACAACCTCATTGGCTTCATTCAAATCTTTCCTCTCTTTCCGACGTTGGGCCGCCTTGTGGGTTTCAGCTAATCCCCTTTTCTTGAAGTAGAGCTCTCTCTCCTGAAAATCTTGCTGCTTGAGGCTAACCATCTCTTCAGCTTTGTGAGCTCTTTCCTCCAACTTTTGATTTTGCATCTTCAGTTTCTGGCATAAATTGTAAGCTTCTTGATTCTCCAACCTGAGTTGTTGAACCAAGGCTTCCAACTTTTGATATTCTTGAAGAGGCACTGAAGTTGTGGGTGCTACCTCCTTAGGTTAGAGAGGTGTTTCTCTAGAAAATAGGAGCAACAGGGTCTTCACACGATCCTCCAACCAGCTGGAAAAAGGATCATAAGTGTTGGGATCCACTCTCCCAAAGTCTTTCTTCCCTTTTATCACTCTAACCTCCCAAGCTTGGGATGCTAGTATGCTATTCTTGAGATTTCCTTCTGCCGGGAAGTATAAAGATTCATTTGCCTCTTAAATCAAAGGCACAACTCTTAATGGATAACCAAACTGCCTCCTGGACAAGATATGATTGTAACTAATCCCATCCTTCCTTCCTATCAAAGGAACACTTGGGAAGCTACCACAACTGACTAATATTTCTTTGCCCACAAGGTCCCTGTTGCATCCCCATGAAATGTCAGCTGAGGTTAAGCCCATTAATCTTTTGGACCACTTCCAAGACTGTTTCAAATCCTGAAAAGGTCCTGATTTAGGGAGTTGCCTTACAAACCATTCAGCAAATAGGGGAGCACAACAATTTACATGTCCCTTCCTCTTTTCATTCCTATGGTGAACTCCATAGTAGAAGTCAGCTAGCAATGTAGGTACAAGGTTTCTTTTGACAAAGATGGTAATGGCCTCCATACTAATTAGCCCTTTCTCTCCTGGAAATAAATTGATTCCATACACTATCATGGCTAATAATGCCTTGAAGTCTGTCCATTTCTTTCCCAATGCCATGATATGTGCCTCTGTGATAAGAAAATCCAAAGGGATCCACTTAATTTGACCATCTTATAATCCCATCTTGAGTCTGAGCATACTCAAATGACAGGCAGCAGTGATATCCTCATGAGGAGGGGTCCTCTCTGAAGCATAGTAAGGCATACCTTCTTTAATAGGAATATTCAACATACTAGAAATCTCCTCTAATGTAGGTGCCAAGATATAATCAGGGAAAACAAAGACCTTCAACTGTGGATCATAGAACTACAACAAAGAATGCAAGCTATCCCTCTGGTCAACTGTGGGCTTGCTCACATAATCCAGGATCTTGCCGAACTCTTTCCTGAAATCATCAAGGACTTTGTCACCCATCAAGCTAATCAATCCCTGAATACTCTTTGTCTCCGGTTGTAGGAAAGTATAGTGGACATTTCTTTTCCTTGGAATCTCCATGTTGAAGCCGCAAATATGACCGGAAATAGGAGGTAATGAACCCTGAGAATAAAAAGAACACAAATGATTAATGATGTTATGATGTTATGCAAGGCAATGCATGTGATTGGTGATGTGTCTATGTAGTGAATCAAGTGATCAAGTGTCTGTGCAAGGCCACAACATCATCACAAGTATCTCTGATCAGGAGTTCATGACTTCAGAATCCATAATTAACAGAGTATGTTGAAATTTAGGGCTCCTGCAATCCTGTAAACCCCTCCCAATCTCACAGGTGTGCTACTCAGGTCAACATCACGGACTCTCAAAGCCGAATAGCAATAATACGTTCACCATTTCCGAGAAATGGATCATGACCAAATCAGGGAATTGGTTTGGCATTACATACTACTCAGGGAGGTCTCAGGTGAGTCCAAGGAAACAAGCATCCCTCATAAGTCCCCAGCTTCAAGCACTGAATCGAGAAACATTAGTACATTCATCCTGAAGGGTACAATACTATCGTCATACGGACAATTTGCCTTAACTGGATTCCTATGAGAGAACCAGGCCATCATATGCGAGTCCCTAGTGGGCCCTCGGATGCGAGTGGGTTTGCCAACAAATATGGTCTTCCACTGTCATCACTAGATATGGATGTTTCCACAAAGGTTCTCAATGATTGGTCCCCTGACTGCACATAACTATCAAAGTTGTGTATTTCCCTAGAACGATTCCAGCGTCAATACATTTCCGAGAAGGTCGCAAGTCAAGGTGTGTAACTCACTACTATCAACATAGAAAGATGCCATGAAGCCAAAGTGGAACCACTTTAAGTCCTAGGGTGCACTCGAGCCCCGGTTACGAGCTCATCTCACAGTAACCCCATCCCACAGAAAAAATGAAAGCCAAACAGTCCAGCATATGATGCATGTGAAAATAAATACTAAAAGCAGTAAATAAAGCTGTAAAATAAACTATAAACAAAAACAGTAAATAAGCACAACAACACACGCATATAAACACCCAAAGAATGCAAAAACAAACAGGCGCTAGAATTGACTCTACAAGGGAAACCAGAGATTCTGGGTTCGGTCCCCAACAGAGTCGCCAGCTGTCGCTCCCGGGATTTTCATCCTAGTACAAACGCGAAAGTAGCGTGGAAAAGGTAGAGTCGCCAGCCAGGCATTTTTATCCCGAAGAAACGGGAAAGGTAATGTTGCACAAACCTGAGGAAGAAGGAAAGGACAAGGTCCTGCGAACCAAAGATCTGGGTTCGGGAGTCGGTTATGACCTGGGAAGGTATTAGCACCCCAGATCGTATGTCGTACCCGACAGGATCCACGCTTGCTTGTTTGTTTCAAAGGGTGAGAAAAATATAACTGCTGCTGAACAAATGAACTGCTAACTGGGATGAGAATGGAAATGAGGAAGGGAATAAAAAGAGAACAAAAAGAAAGGGGGAAAGTGTAGGAAAAATAAAGAATGTGCTCGAATGGGCCCTACCCCACTGCCTACGTACCTCATGGGGAAAATGAGGATCAGAGTCGACGTAGTTCGCCTAACTAAGGCGGGAACTATTTGTTTGTGTTTTTTATGGCTGGAACTGCGTATGTCTATGCTCAGGTGTTACAGGCTCATCTGTTATGAGTGCGTTTACCGTCTTGCATGCGAGACAAGTCGTCGCAAGTTCGCGTTATGAGTGAATGAGATGAGAAGAGAAGTTCTCGCAGGAAAGTCGCTTATTGTTTGTTTTTGCTTTTTAAGAGTTTTGTATGAATTTGGCACAAGGAAGTGAATTCAAACTCTTTCCCATGGAATGTGTACCTGCTAGTACATTCCAAGATGGAATAATAGAACAAGCACACCCAGTAAGGAGAATTTATCCAAGACTAGTTCCCAAGGATTAGGGTTTAAGTTCACTAGCTTGTTGAACTTTAATAAGTGTTTTTGTATTTTGTGAAGAAGTGTCTTTTAGATTTTCTTTGTGAAACAACCCCTTGATAAGACGTGTACATCATGCTAGACAAGCTTACACTATTCCAAGATGGAATGAATGCAAGTGCCCCATGGAATAAGGCTATACACAAGGGATCCTTTCATGCATTTATTAAGTCTTTTTGGATTTTGTTTGAAGATGAGAAAGAAGACTCAAATCCGAAAAGGACAAAAACTAAGGGGGACTAAGACACAACCCTAAGTTATTTATTAAAATGGTGGTCCTAATGGTGAGTGAGGCTTTTCTAATCCTAAAGAGCAAAAGGAAAAGAGAGAAGAAAAATGATGCAACTTACTTCCTAAGGAAGATAAGTTGGTCCTAACAAAAGGGAAATCCTACCAATCACAAATATGGAAGGAAAAAGGTGAATTAAATGCATAAAGAAAATGCGTAAAAATAAAACAAAAGGATAAGGTATAAGGAAACATACCTTTCCCTCCCTACAAAACAAAGATGCATTTTATTAAAATAATAAAGCAAACATACACCAATTAAATCCTACTAACTCTAGGACTCAATCTAAACTCTATCTTAATTCTAGAGGAACTAAAAAATGCTAAAACAAAAATTCAGCACCTACTGTAGCCTCTAATCTAAAAAACAGCTATGAAATGCAGCACACAAAACAAACAGCATATTACAGCTATCAAACAACATAAAAGTAGGTGTAAAAAGTCATATACAACATGCAAACATAACAAACCACATGTATTTTACAGCACCTATATTAACAAACAGCTATGAAAACATGGGACAGATTTGATCACTTTTAATTATGTGCACAAAGTGAATGATAAACAACACATCAACATCAATTAACATGGATCTACATACACCAAAAAATGAACTCAAACATGTGAATTTATTTACATAATTTATTTGATTAAAAGGAACAATGATCAACAAGAATAACCACACTTTTCCATATTGCACAAAACAAGCATTTTATCATGAGATTGAACAAGTATCACTACAAGCATCAATTGTTACACATGCATGGCATAAAAATCAGAATTGAACTCATGTTAAGATATTATCAATTAAGCACAAGAAACTTGCATGAACATATGAAGTATTTAATCACTTTTGGTAAAAAATCAATCATGGCATTTAATCACTTTATCAATCAAGCAAGAAATGACAATAATCATGAAGCATATGTTGAATTTAAGCAAGCACTTAACATGTGAAACAAGTGATTAAAGTGTAGCAAAACACATCAAGAATCAATTATAGCACATTTACACATTTAACACAAAACATGGAAAAGTGAACGGAATCATGTCGAAACGACTCGAAACAAATGAATCGGCTACTGGAAATAGCCCCAAAAATTCCCTAAAATCAATACCTAAGCATACGTGAACCTTAGAAGCACTAGGAAGCAAGATTGAGCAAGAAAATAAGCTATAAAAAAAACTAACAGCGTTAACCGGTTAACCCGTTAAAGGATCCGAGACAACACTAAATTTGGCCAAAAATGCATGCGTTAACCGGTTAACCAAACCGTTAACCAGTTTACGCTGAACAGAAAGTGAAAAATGCTTTTGAAATAAGTGCTTTTGGCCACAATATTCCTTCTAAACAACCCTAACCCCCACCTAATCATGCTAACACGAATTTCTACTCAATTAGGGCTTATTAACACATGCTAGAATCTATAACAAGCTACAACCTAGCTTTTAATCCATTAAACTCCACAAATCGCAAGCAAAACGTATCGAAAACATAATCAACCATAAGTAATACGAAAAGCACTTAAAGAATGCCGAAATGGAGAGATGAAGAGAATAACTTAAATATAACATGGTTTTAGATTACCAACGTACGAGGCAGAGAAGTGCTTCGGTAAATGTTGTGAGAATCGGAGCTTGATCAAAGAGAAAACCAAGAAAACCGCGAATCCGCAAAATAAATGCGTTCTTGATACTTGAGCCTTCTTGCACTTTCAATAAGTCAAAATCTTCACAAAAATCAGTAGCTTATTGTAACACCCCCTTTATATACCCCCAAATAATACATTAAATCATTTAGGCATAGATAAAATTTCGTCAGAGTATAATTACATCAAGCATAAAAAGGAGCATGCCATATTACGTGAAATTAAAACATACAATACCTGCTCAAACACATATACAACAATGGGGTAGCTATCCACAAAGGAATTTCAATCCTTACACCCATATCTCAATTATAAATTGCACAGCAGAAAACTTAAATCATCAACAACTTCAACTTATATATTTATCAAAATATATTTACAAGTTAGAAGCGTACAAATATATCATGTTATACAAAACATATCTGATAACGAGAAATCGTATCACTTTATTACTACGTTTTAAGTCCGTTTTATCGTACATTGATCCTATTAACTCCCGATTCTTCGAGTTTTTTATGTCATATTGCAGGTATAACATTTCTAGAGCTAAACCATGAGCAATAGATCAAATGAACAAAAACAAGCATGAAAAGAAGAAGAAGAGAGGAATTCTGCCAAAGTCTGTATATTTTGCAATACTCACGGTCGTTACAACATCATCACGACCGTGACGCCCTACTTGGAGGTCTCACGACCGTCACTCAAGTGTCACGACCGTGACACGCTAGAATTAGAAAAAGTGACCATTACGGCCTTTGTCACGAACGTGACAAAGGAAAATAGGTTAATTAAATTGAAGAATTCATAAGGACGTGCACAACGTGGGTCAAAAGTGATTCCTATTATTTCTCAGACTCAGTATGCATTTCTGCTAAATTCTCTCTTCAACGGAACGATACCCACGCTCATGAATGTCAACTGCCCAAGCCCAAAATTATTTCTATAAATAGCCTAGTTACAAATTGAAACAGACAGAGTATTTTTTCTACTTTTCCGCGGAAGCTCTGCCGTAATTTTGTTGCACCCTTATTTAATTTTTCTAGCAATTGTTCTTGTTATTTTTCTGCTTCAATATCCAACCCAAAAACAATAACAATTTCCAACATTAGGAAATTGCTATTATTAATTTCTTTTTAAGCTTTCAGAATTTGTTTAGTATTATTTTCGATTCCGGTTCCGCACTCCGAGCTTACCAATCTGTGGAAGAAGGAGTTTTAAGATTTTAATCATTCAGGTTTTTATATTTTCGCATTTATATTAAGTTATTCATTTGTTTATGTTAAGATATTGTTTTTATTTTATAATGTATGTTTTAATTAATATTTTTCTGTTTCTGCATCTGTCTGGTACAACAAAAATGAGTAGCTAAATTAATTAGGCGGTATGTAATTAAACTAAACCAAACCGGTAAAATCGAATCTAAGCTAAAATAATTAAAAACTTATATTCTGGCTGAGACTTTTTATAATTAAAATCAATCTTTTTGTTACGAGAGTAAGAAAAGTGTAATAGGTTAGGTCGATACCACGAGAGTGTGAGATTTTAACCGGATAGCTAAAGTTAGGCATTTGATTTAAATACAGCGAGAGCGCTTTAAAATGAATTAGACTTATTAAGTTTTCAAAAATTATTTTCTAAACACTTATGGGCTAGCGAGAGCAGGCATAGGGCTTTAGGAATAAGATCTGAGATAAGACCACGAGAGTGTGAGTCGATGGTATTTAAACTGATAATCTCTATAGAACAATTTAAGTGAACCATCTTTATAAGCTTAAGTTAGATTGACCCGCATAGGTTAGCATAATTACATACCGACCGCCTTCTTATTATTTCATTAAAACTAAATTTAATTCTCGTTTTTAATCCTTAAAAAAAACCAAAATCGTGACAAACATCCGCCTTAGCTAAACTAGCAGACCCTCTAGCACTAAGTGATTATAAAGTCCCTGTGGGATCGACAATCTTTTATATTACTTCGATAGGTTGTGCGCTTGCAGTTCAGATACCGCTAGACACATATTGCGTCTTTGCGCCCCATCAAGTTTTTGGCGCCGTTGCCGGGGACCTTAATTTAGTTACAAGTGCACTATTAGAGTAGCATTGTCTAGACTAAGGTAACAAATATTCTTTTCCTAATCTAATTTCCCGAGTGTATGCCAAGTACTCGCTCTCAAGGCGAAGACTTGCAACCTCCAGTCCAAGAATTAGAACGTTTCTTACACGTAAGAAGACGAATATTCGATTACGAACAAAAATACAACATTCCAGATCTTCAAGTTGATCCACCTAAACCGGTTGGAATAGCAAAGGACGCAGAGATGGCTGAAGAACCAAATCATCCACTCAAATATTACGCTAGTCCTTCACAAGCTGAGCCGTATTCCAGCATTGTTGCACCGACTATCAACTGAAACGATTTTGAATTGAAACCTTCGCTGATATCAGCCGTGCAACAAAATCAATTCGCCGGAAATCCTACCAAGGATCCGAACCTTCATCTTTCGATATTTGTGCAGTACGCAGATATTGTAAAAGCTAATGGAGTTACCCAAGAAGCTATTAGATTACATCTTTTTCCTTTTTCACTTCGAGACAGAGCGAGAGCCTGGCTTCAATCTCTACCCTCGAATTCAGTAACTACGTGGGAGGAACTAAAGAGAGTCTTCTTGACAAGATATTTCCCACCTAGCAAGACAGCTATGCTAAGAGCTCAAATCAACGGATTTAAGCAAAAGGAAAACGAGTCACTTTTCGAAGCTTGGGAACGCTACAAAGATATGTTGAGACTTTGTCCACATCATGGATTAGTAGAATGGATGGTCATCCATACTTTCTACAATGGACTCTTGTACAATACAAGAATGACAATTGACGCTGCCGCGGGCGGCGCACTAATGGACAAAGAATATAATGATGCTTATGCACTTATCGAGAGTATGGCTCAGAACCATTACCAATGGGGAAGCAAGAGAGTCGCAACTGAGAAACCAACAAAAGGGGGTATGTACGAAGTGAGTAGTATGGACCAAGTCAATACAAAGTTTGACCAACTTAACCAAAAGATCGACAACTTGGCCATAACACCAACAGCCATCGTGGCTGCGGTAACACCTAACTGTGAGTTATGTGGAGTTCTAGGACATGTTGTCCCTGATTGTCAACTATTAGAAGGAATTCCCACAGATCAAGTGAATTATGCTCAAGGAAACCCATACTCAAACACATACAACCCAGGTTGGAAGAATCATCCGAACTTCTCCTATAAGAACAACAATGCTTTATACGCACCAGGTCAAGCACCAGCTACACCACCAGGATATCAAAAGACTGCTCCTAATGTTCCTAGAAAATCAAACCTTGAGTTGATGATGGAGAACTTCATAGCTACTCAATCTCAAACAAACAAGGATTTCCTAAATCAAAATATACACACTAGTGAGCAGATTAAGCAATTAGTGAGCAAGGTAGATGCGTTAGCTACACATAACAAAATGCTTGAAACTCAAATTTCACAAGTATCTCAACAACAAGCACCTATTGCACCAGCTGGAGTATTTCCTGGACAACCCCAACCTAATCCAAAAGGACAGGCCAATGCTGTGATATTAAGAAGTGGCAAGGAACTTGACGGACCTACCGATCCAAGACTTGACAATCCAGCCATGTACCAAAAACCAGATAAGCCGACTGAAAAGGAGAATGAACCGGAAGAAAATGAAGATAATAATCAAGAGGCGGTGGAGAAAGAAAAGCCTTATGTGCCTCCACCACCTTATAAACCACCAATTCCGTACCCTCAGAGATTAACCAATTCTAAGACGATGGGCCAGTTTAAGAAATTTGTTGAACTTCTGAAACAATTGAATATTACTATTCCGTTTACAGAAGCTATCACTCAAATGCCCTCGTATGCTAAGTTTCTAAAGGAAATCTTATCCAATAAGAAGAAGATAGAGGATAACGGAACTGTTACACTTACTGCTGAGTGTAGCGCAATAATTCAAAATAATATGCCTCCTAAGTTAAAAGATCCAGGTAGTTTCTCTATACCCTGTGTAATAGGAAAATTCGTCATTGACAAAGCTCTATGCGATTTAGGAGCCAATATCAGTGTTATGCCCTTAACAATTTGCAAAAGGCTAGACATGGGAGACCTAAGACCAACTAAAATGTCTGTTCAACTAGCCGACCGCTCTATTAAATATCCTGTAGGCATACTAGAAAACGTCCCAGTACGTATAGGACAATTTTATATTCCTACTGATTTTATAATCATGGACATCTCTGAAGACTCCACTACACCTATCATACTAGGAAGACCATTCTTAGCTACCGCCGGAGCTATTATAGACGTAAAGAAAGGAAAGCTAACCTTTGAAGTAGGTGAAGAGAAAGTTGAATTTATTTTAACACAATTCTTACAATCACCAGCTATAGAGGATACATGCTATTTATTGGATGTCATTGACGAATGTGTAAGAGAAATGGAAATGAAAGAAACTACCTATTCTGAAATTATGAAAATTCAAATTCCTCCGATTTTCGAAGATGACAATTGGCGTAAACCATATCAGGATGATAGTCTAAGCGAAAGTTTAGCACTTACACCGGATCCCATGCCAAGTAAGAATAAACCTACATTAGAGTTAAAAACTTTACCTAAAAATCTAAGATACGAATTCCTAGACACTGAATGTACAAGACCAGTTATAATCAATTCCAGTTTAGGAACAATTGAAACAAAGAAACTTTTAGATGTTTTAAAGAAATATCCAACTGCGTTAGGATATAACATATCTGATCTCAAAGGAATATGTCCTTCAATCTGTATGCATAGAATTCTGCTAGAAGAAGATTGCAAAACCTCCAGAGAATCTCAAAGAAGAATTAACCCAATCCTTAGCACTGTAGTAAAGGAAGAAGTTAAGAAACTACTAGACGCTGGAATAATATATCCAATCTCTGATAGTAAATAGGTTAGTCCAGTACATGTAGTACCAAAGAAAGGAGGTATCATTGTTGTGAAAAACGCTAAAGGCGAATCGATATCACAAAGAGTAGTGACCGGACATAGAGTGTGCATCGATTATCGTAAACTAAACAAAGCCACTCGAAAAGATCATTTCCCACTACCTTTTATAGATCAAATGTTAGAACGATTAGCCAAACACTCATATTTCTGTTATCTTGATGGTTACTCAGGATTTTTCCAAATCCCGATCCACCCAGATGATCAAGAGAAGACTATATTCACATGCCCTTATGGAACATTCGCTTATAGACGAATGCCCTTTGGATTATGCAACGCTCTTGCAACCTTTCAAATATGTATGATGTCAATCTTCGCTGATTTCATAGACAACATCATGGAAGTGTTCGTGGACGACTTCTCTGTATGCGGGCAAAGTTTTGAAGGATGTCTATCAAATTTAGAAATGGTATTAGAAAGATGTGTAAAAGTAAACCTCGTGCTTAACTGGGAGAAATGTCATTTTATGGTCAGAGAAGGAATCGTACTAGGACACGTTATATCTGATAAGGGAATTGAAGTTGATAAAGCTAAGATAGAAGTCATAAAAGATCTTCAACCCCCTAAGACCGTTCGAGAAATACGAAGTTTTTTAGGACACGCCGGTTTCTACCGACGATTCATCAAAGATTTCTCGAAAATCACTAAACCTCTTACCGGTTTATTAATGAAAGACGCTGAGTTCATATTCAATAAAGATTATCTTAAAGCATTAGAAACTCTAAAAAACAGCCCTCATCACCGCACCAATCATGCAACCCCCTGACTGGAGATTACCTTTCGAAATCATGTGCGATGCGAGTGACTATGCTGTAGGCGCAGTTCTAGGACAAAGGAAGGACAAGAAACTTCACGAAATTTACTATGCCAGTAGAACTTTAGATTCTACTCAGATGAACTACGCCACTACTGAAAAAGAATTGTTAGCAGTTGTCTTTGCGCTTGATAAATTCCGTTCCTACCTAGTGGGAGCAAAAATAATCATCTACACAGACCACGCTGCTATCAGATATTTATTAACCAAGAAGGATGCTAAACCAAGACTCTTGAGATGGATTTTACTCTTACAAGAGTTTGATCTTGAAATGAAAGATAAGAAAGGTACTGAAAACATCGTAGCGGACCATTTATCAAGAATAGAAGGTATTAAACTCGAACAAGTGCCGATTAACGACGATTTTCCGTATGAACAGCTGATAGCACAAATAGGAAGCGAATCAGTTCAGTTAGACATAGATGAACCAGAACCCGTGGAAACAATCCAAACAACCGTAGGACTGCCATGGTACGCTGACATTGTCAACTACTTAGCTGCAGGAGCACTTCCACCTGACTTAACCTATCAGCAGAAAAAGAAATTCTTTCACAATCTCAAGCATTACTATTGGGACGAACCATTATTGTTTAAAAGAGGACCTGACGGAATCTTTCGTCGGTGTATTCCCGAAGAAGAAATAGAAGATGTCATTGCTCATTGTCATTCATCTCCTTATGGTGGACATGCAAGCACTTCCAAGACTTGTGAAAAAATCTTACAAGTCGGCCTATTTTGGCCTAATCTATGGAAAGATGTCCACATCGCTGTTATAAATTGCGATCGATGTCAACGCACCGGTAATATTTCAAGAAGAGATGAAATGCCTCAAAGAGGAATATTAGAAGTAGAAGTCTTTGACATCTGGGGAATAGATTTCATGGGACCATTCCCATCATCTTTCGGTAATAAGTACATACTCGTAGCTGTCGATTATGTTTCAAAGTGGATTAAGGCTATAGCTTCTCCTACAAATGACACACGAGTAGTAATTAAGCTTTTCAAGAATATAATCTTTCCAAGATTTGGTGTGCCTAGACTTGTCATTAGTGACGGTGGCTGGTATTTCATTTCGAAAATATTTGACAAATTACTATCTAAGTATGGAGTCAGACATCGTGTAGCAACACCATATCATCCACAAACGAGTGGACAGGTCGAAGTCTCAAACAGAGAAATTAAACAAATCCTAGAAAAGACTGTTACCATATCTAGGAAAGATTGGTCATCTAAACTTAATGAAGCTTTATGGGCTTATAGGACAGCCTACAAGACACCCATAGGAACTACACCTTTCAAACTAGTGTATGGGAAAGCTTGTCATCTCCCGGTAGAACTAGAACACAAGGCATATTGGGCGATTAAAACACTCAATATAAACTACAATGCCGCTGGAGAAAAGCGAATCCTCGACATTAACGAATTAGAAGAGTTAAGGTTAGATGCCTACGAGAATGCTAGGATATATAAGGAAAGAACCAAGCGATGGCATGATAAACGCCTATTTAGGAAAGAATTTAGTGTGGGAGACGTTGTACTCCTCTTTAATTCAAGACTTAGGCTCTTTCCTGGAAAACTAAAATCTAGATGGTCAGGACCCTTTGAAATAACTAGAGTGTTCCCGAGCGGAGCAATAGAAATTAAGGGTAGGAATAGTGAACCGTTCACAGTAAACGGACAACGATTAAAACATTACCATAAAATTGAAAATTGAGATTATGCGAATAGTCTAAAGCTTTTAGAGTTGTCCACTAACTTCCCTGATTAATCTACCCCTAAGCATTACGTCAGGCTTATGACGATAAAAACAGCGCTTAGTGGGAGGCAACCCATTTTTCATTTTATCATTTTACCATTTATCAATTTATCATTTTATCATTTTATCATTTTATCCTTTTATCATTTTATTGTTTTATTTCATTATTATCGCTATTGATTTTAATTATGCATTTATTTTCTTATTTTCTTAATTTTAATTTTAATTTTCTAAATCACTTTTACAGATTTTCTAAAGTCTTTTCCACTTTCCTTTTACCCCTGATTTGTTTCCTCCACATTTACACTAACTATGGCTAACCAACCAAGAAACATTATGGAAACCAAATTTAGAGGTAGAAACCAAAGAATGAAATTTGAGGAGTTATCACAGAGACAAATGGATTTGACTCTGTACTATGATGAACAGACCATGAAAACTTTAGGTATACATGATAGCATCCTATACATGTTTAACCAACTTGGATGGGAGAATGCTCTCATAAAACATAGGTTTGTGACTTACCGCGAGCTCACCCTTGAGTTCTTAAGCTCCTTAGTTTACTTACCCGAGTGCGGATTTGGATTAAGAAAAGGATTTATTAGTTTCCGACTATTCGGGATCGAATATGACTTTAACCATAAGGAACTAGCTGACTTATTAGGATTCCCTAGTGGACCCTTTGCTTTTACTACCACACAGGTAGAATTAATGGATATTGAGCTAGACTTCTTTAGGGGAACTTTAACCGGAAATTACCATCCTGAGCCGGATAACATGAACAATGATGAAATACATAACCCTGCTATCCGCTATTTCCATAAGATCCTTGCCCACACCTTCTTTGGAAAGGAAGAGAACCTCACCGGAGTATCTAAAGATGAGATATTCATAATGTCCTGTTTGACCAATGGAAAACCCGTTAATGTTGTACCATTCATGATGCAAACTTTTACCCGAATCCAAGAGGAACCTGATCTACCAATATTGGTAGGAGGCCTGGTCACCATGATTGCTGATGCCCTCGGACTTAGATACCAATTACACAAGTGCAACCGTTTAGGTACCATCCGCCCTATGAATCTGAACTTTTGCTTAACCGCCAAATTATAAGAAACTTAGGACAACCACCTTACGAGTACCTAATCAGAAATGAAATAGTAACCCTGTTCACATTACCGAACCATGCTAAAGTCAGTGTTCATAATAAAGATAATTGGCTTTATGAGCTTACCCCTCCTGACTATCCATCCACACCCGAAACACCATAATCTTACCAAATTAGGGATGACATAATGACTGATGTAGAAAGTGACCCTGAGACACCTCCTGGTTACCATGACATCGACCACACTGATGAAGTTATTGAAACCCCTGAAGTAAATCAAGTAGGATATGCTGACAACTTAAAGAAAATTCTGAATACTCTTGAAGTTTACCAAGCCGATATTAATGCTGTTAAGGATGAGGTTAAAAGCATGCGATTGGACGTTATAGGTTTAATTGACATAACATGTGAACAATTCTATCATTTAAACTCCGCACTTGAAGATTTGAAGAAGCAACTTTGATAATGCTGTAGTGATTTGATTTATTTTACTTTTCGCTTTGTTTCTAGTTAGTTTTAACATTTTGCAAACATTTCGTAGCTTATTTTTTATCAATGTAATTTTCCTTCTATTATGTCAAAAGTACCTCTATTTTTGCTACTTCCCAATTTAATCAATTTCCATGCTTTTCATTAATTGCTGATATATTTGAATTGCTTGATATTTTATGAATTCTCGTGTGATGAAATTTATTGATTATATATATTGATCCACTCATATGTTTATGTTGGAATTAAATGAAAGTGATAAGAAATTGCATTGAACTGAAGTGAGATAATGCATTCTGTGAAAAATTTCATGTTTTGTAGTCATCACGGTCGTCACCATTCCCTCACGATCGTGACGGGCTATTTAGCGCGTCACGACCGTGACAACCCTATTTTACGAATTCTGAAGTTACAGAACCGTTCACCTTCGCAGAACCTCATTCTCATTCTCACAAAAACGAAAACCTCCCATTATCTCCTCTTCTCCCGTAACCACCCATTACTCTCAATCAATTTCATTTACCCATTCAACCTTTCCATTTATTCCAAACTTCTCACATTCACTTAATCCCATTATAGTCCGAACAATTTCTTCACATTTCTTCATTTTCTCACAAAACCTCAAAAACTCTTATCTCTCATTTACCTTATTTGCATGCAATGGAGAATATACAGTTTAGAGATGGTGACCAAGGAGAAGCACAAAGACAGAAGTTTGTCAGGTTTCAAAACCATGGCATCCAAACCACTCGGTATGTCGACCTTGACTGCTTGAGGGAGTTAGGATTGCTAGACGGCGTGAAGCTACTGCTTGAGCATGTTGGCTTGTGGGACTTGTGCAGTCAACCACAACCGACATTCGAAAACCTCACCTTGGAGTTTCTGAGTTCGTTTCAGTATATCACGCCACCCGGATCAACAAGTCAACTCATCGGCATTGAAAAGTTCAGAATGCTCGGAAGAGAGTTCCAAATCACTCAATCAAGAATCGTTGAACTGTTAGGCTTCAGCCACGGCGACGATGCTCATCTCCGCGTGCCCGACAACTTCAACGAAGTTGCTTTCACTTTGTGGCACAACATCACTAATACCCGTGCTACCGCCTACCAGAGTCTGAATGCCACCCACATCCATAATCCTGCGATTCGGTATTTCCATCGCATTATCTGCAACACTATCTTCGCAAGAGAGAGCAACCACAAGCTGAACTCCAAAGAGCTCTTGTTCTTGCACTGTTCCTTGAATGAGGAACGCATCAATGTTGCCCCGTTCCTTTTAGACCATATTCAGTCTGTAGCGCATAGAGGCGCAACCCCCTTCTACATTGGCGGGATTGTCACCACCCTTGCCATACAGCTGGAGCTTGGTGACCAGATTACTCATTTGCCTCATAGAGCAGCGGAGCTGCTTACAAAGAGCTATTGCAAGTCCGCGCATTTGATATCTCAGAGAGAGGATGGCAGGTTCAACCCTGTGATCCAAGGCACCATCTATCATCACATCACCTTGCCTTGCAGTGACCGCATCGATCCATCGAACCGCGCCAATTGGCTATTTGCTTTACCGGATGCCGCAGGCCATGTTCCGATTATTGATGAGCAGACTGGTGCACCTGTGGACGAGATGCAGGATGCCATGGATGTTGCTGCACCAGTTCAGGACATCCCTGAGTCCTCCACCAGGCAGCCACCTCTACCCGACATTACACTTGAAGACGTCCTCCATGCCATTCATCAGCAGAATTAGATGAATGCCGCACTTGAGCGAAGGGAAAAAGAGCAATACGATGCAATCCTTTCAGCTGTTGCCAATAACCAGAGGACGACAGATGAAAAGCTAGGAGAGATTTTTAGCGAGCTGGAGGCTTTGCGTATAGATATCACTGCTCTCACCACCACCGGTTCTGATCAGGAAGCTACTCCTATCAGACGCTCCCACACCAGAAGCCGAGGTCGTGGTCGTCAGCAGCCTTAGTTTATGTTTTTGTTTTTGCATTTCTATTTTTGTATTGTATTTTCCCCGCTATTATATCACAACATTGAGGACAATGTCTGATATAGTGTGGGAGAGATACCTTTCCCTTTCCGCATTTTCCATTTCATTGTATTTCCCTTTCCGTATTTTCAATTAAACAAAGTAATATTTGTGCTATTTCTTCAGTTTCAATTTTCCCCGCTTTATTTAGCCATACCGAAAATTTTTATTTTATCCTCGCATTACCCGACTTACCTACGAAATCGTAGTTAGGAAGCTGAGAAAGATCCAACAAGATCAATACAGTCTTGACACCTTAGACTTCCTACTTAAGCATTCCGTTCCGATAATTGTTACGACTACACCTTAAGTTTTAGTTCTAAAGTAACCCCTAGTAGTTTATACTAGCAGTCAGCACCGTCTGAACACAAACCACGTGGGGAGCCGATAAACATAAGTGTTTGATGCCTAATCTATAAACGATCCTTCATATCTCGATGCCAATAAAAAGAAATTGCACCAAAGTACACGGTCGCATATAAGAAACGAGAAATATAAGAAGGAGTCCATTGCGGGTTGGTTCAGAGGTACCTGGTTCTGAACTTGGTAGGAAGTGCTACGGCTCGATCCCCCACAACCTCCAATTTGGATAATATATATAGGGTTGCCACATTCGTGTACCAGACCCCGTGCTTATAAAGGATCAAAGTCACTAACCGGCTACTCCACTACGTGCGTGCTAAGGCAAAGGGCTTAATGTGATTGCGCTAGAATGAAACCGGGTGAAATAAGATCGAAAGACTCTAGGTAGAATCATAACACAATTACCGAATGTTTCGTTTAAACGGGAAGTCGACGACTTAGCTTGTTGCTTGTGTCATTAGTGTATCGTTAGTGTTCTATTCTAGTACCGGTTTATCTAGCTAAATGATTCCTAGTATGGTTTGTTATGTGTATGCGTCCGATAAAAAATTGTCCGATCATTTTTCAACCGACTATTTGCTTGAGGACAAGCAAAGGTTTAAGTTTGGGGAAGTTTGATAACGAGAAATCGTATCACTTTATTACTACGTTTTAAGTCCGTTTTATCGTACATTGATCCTATTAACTCCCGATTCTTCGAGTTTTTTATGTCATATTGCAGGTATAACATTTCTAGAGCTAAACCATGAGCAATAGATCAAATGAACAAAAACAAGCATGAAAAGAAGAAGAAGAGAGGAATTCTGCCAAAGTCTGTATATTTTGCAATACTCACGGTCGTTACAACATCATCACGACCGTGACGCCCTACTTGGAGGTCTCACGACCGTCACTCAAGTGTCACGACCGTGACACGCTAGAATTAGAAAAAGTGACCATTACGGCCTTTGTCACGAACGTGACAAAGGAAAATAGGTTAATTAAATTGAAGAATTCATAAGGACGTGCACAACGTGGGTCAAAAGTGATTCCTATTATTTCTCAGACTCAGTATGCATTTCTGCTAAATTCTCTCTTCAACGGAACGATACCCACGCTCATGAATGTCAACTGCCCAAGCCCAAAATTATTTCTATAAATAGCCTAGTTACAAATTGAAACAGACAGAGTATTTTTTCTA
Source organism: Lathyrus aphaca (assembly GCA_963966055.1). Lineage (NCBI taxonomy): Eukaryota > Viridiplantae > Streptophyta > Magnoliopsida > Fabales > Fabaceae > Lathyrus > Lathyrus aphaca. The sequence continues at coordinate 373,359,223 of OZ014519.1, read as the reverse complement.
CTTTTCCGCGGAAGCTCTGCCGTAATTTTGTTGCACCCTTATTTAATTTTTCTAGCAATTGTTCTTGTTATTTTTCTGCTTCAATATCCAACCCAAAAACAATAACAATTTCCAACATTAGGAAATTGCTATTATTAATTTCTTTTTAAGCTTTCAGAATTTGTTTAGTATTATTTTCGATTCCGGTTCCGCACTCCGAGCTTACCAATCTGTGGAAGAAGGAGTTTTAAGATTTTAATCATTCAGGTTTTTATATTTTCGCATTTATATTAAGTTATTCATTTGTTTATGTTAAGATATTGTTTTTATTTTATAATGTATGTTTTAATTAATATTTTTCTGTTTCTGCATCTGTCTGGTACAACAAAAATGAGTAGCTAAATTAATTAGGCGGTATGTAATTAAACTAAACCAAACCGGTAAAATCGAATCTAAGCTAAAATAATTAAAAACTTATATTCTGGCTGAGACTTTTTATAATTAAAATCAATCTTTTTGTTACGAGAGTAAGAAAAGTGTAATAGGTTAGGTCGATACCACGAGAGTGTGAGATTTTAACCGGATAGCTAAAGTTAGGCATTTGATTTAAATACAGCGAGAGCGCTTTAAAATGAATTAGACTTATTAAGTTTTCAAAAATTATTTTCTAAACACTTATGGGCTAGCGAGAGCAGGCATAGGGCTTTAGGAATAAGATCTGAGATAAGACCACGAGAGTGTGAGTCGATGGTATTTAAACTGATAATCTCTATAGAACAATTTAAGTGAACCATCTTTATAAGCTTAGGTTAGATTGACCCGCATAGGTTAGCATAATTACATACCGACCGCCTTCTTATTATTTCATTAAAACTAAATTTAATTCTCGTTTTTAATCCTTAAAAAAAACCAAAATCGTGACAAACATCCGCCTTAGCTAAACTAGCAGACCCTCTAGCACTAAGTGATTATAAAGTCCCTGTGGGATCGACAATCTTTTATATTACTTTGATAGGCTGTGCGCTTGCAGTTCAGATACCGCTAGACACATATTGCGTCTTTGCGCCCCATCAATATCCACAACGAATACATATACAAATGTATCCCCAAAAGGCACAAGGCCACCTAACTACCCGGTGCTACATATCAGAGCCGACCAACCAAAAGATATGAAGACAAGCTTCACAAAAACGACTCCGGCACACCTAATCTGCAATGCCTCGTAGAGCATCATAAAACAGCAGAAGGGTGAGAAACATTGTCATAATAATATTGCATATAATTATATATCTCAACATATAACATATACGTCAACATATTCTCACCATAACATATCATTCATACACAATATAAAGCATTCTTATAGGCATACTTATCACCATTTCTTTCACATAACACAAATCATATTCAACCATGTTCACATAACCCACATACATCGCAATGTATCTTCATTTACCAATACACATAAACATACGACAAGCTATGTTTAAATCACACATATACATTCAATGTATAAATCACATACATATATACATATCAACATGCATATATATATATATATATATATATATATATATATATATATATATATATATATATATATATATATATATATCCGCAAGTATGTCCTTCACACATACCAATCATTTCACATCATTCCAAATAAACATATGCACAATCATGTTTATTTCAGCATATACATACAATGTATAAAATCACATATATATACATATTAACATGCATATATATGTCTGCAAGTATGTCCTTCACACATACCAATAATTTCACAACATTCCAAATAAACAGATGCACAATCATGTTTATTTCAGCATATACATACAATGTATAAAATGCAACTCATAGAGACCAACATACGACTCTATGCAGATGCAATGCGGTACCGACTCAACATTCAGCAAGTTCACTCAGGAACCAAATAGAATCATCGTTTGTTACCTAAAGTAACTCCCCGTCGAGCACACGATGTTCCCCATTGCTCACACCCCACATGGGCACACAATGTTTCAGGATTGCTCACACCCCACACGGGTACACAATCTGATCGCTCACACCCCACACGGGCACACGATCAATGTGAATGAGTCACCCATCGCTCACACCCCACACGGGCACCCGATGTTTCTGGATTTCTCACACCTCATATGGGCACACAATCTGATCGCTCACACCTCACATGGGCACACGATCTTGTCGTAGTCATCACTCACACTCCACATGAGCACACGATGCTACAACGGATTCACAAGGAATCCCACAGCACAAGAATGCATACATTATGATTACATGCAAAATGACACACAACATTCTTGAAAATGCATACATATTCACAATATAGTTTTGCATTCATCTCATACAATTAGCATACATTCGCATTTAATTCAAGCAATGTATCTATTTGCTAAACGGCCACAACATAACAATCAAACCCACAATTCCATAATTAACATAATTACGTTTTATCGGAAAAGTCGGGAAAAAGTCGGCTAAAAATTAAATTTTTTAGCATCAATAGATTCTACATGTTTTTAGTTTCGAAACGATATAAGGATCGCTAAAAACGAATACCCGAAACTCAAGCTACGGATTAAAACACATAATCCCTCAAAAACCTACAGGCTCGCTGAGCGCCCTCTTGCTCACTGAGCGAAATTCGCCCTGGAACTCTCGTTGAGCGAGGGGTAGCTCGCTGAGCGACCACTGCGATTTCAGCCACACACCAGCTGCGAACAGTCAACTCTAATCACCCCAAAACCTCTCTAAACTCACTCAAACATGATCAATAGCATGTATCTAACATCATACTTCGGTTACAACGATTTCTAACCGATTAATCTACCAATTTCCAAGTTTTCTCCTCAAAACCCTAAACCTAACTTTCTCTAAAACTTCTCCAAATCATAAACCCAATCCACCAAACACATACATAATCATACACAAGATTAAGATAATAATGTTTATCACCCTTACCCAAATAAATCGATTCCTAGAAGCAATCTTGAAGAATCCAACCTTTTTCCTCTTTTTCTCCTCTTTTCTCTTCTCTTCTTTTCTTTCTCTTCTATTTCCTTTCTATCTTTCTTTTCTTTCTCTTTCTCACACTTATATTCTTTTCTATCTATTTCTATTCTTACTCTATTAATTCTATTTCTTTCCAACCAAATATCATTTTCTCACAAAATACAAATTTTACTAAATTCTAACTTATCATTAATTAACAAAAGTCTAAAATACCCTCTTATCCAATTTTACCCGGAAACTCTCGAAACGGTAAAATCTCACAACACAATATATCACATTAATTCATCAACATCAAATATCATCCTGATAATTTCACAAACAAAATAATAATTAATCAATTAAAATAAAAGACTCCAACAAAAATGGGAATTATCGAATCGGGGCGTTACAACTCTCCCCCACTTTAGAAATTTTCGTCCTCGAAAATATTACCTAATTCAAATAACTCTGGATACGACTCGCGCATCCCACTTTCCAATTCCCAAGTCATATTTCCTTCCGCAACGCCTCCCCACGCCACGTTCATAAGCGCAATATCCTTGCCTCTTAACCTCTTGATTTCACGATCCAAAATCCTAATCGGCAAAGCTTCCACCGTAAGGTTATCTCTCACCTCAACCTTGTCCATAGGAATAAAATGTGACGGATCCGGAACATACTTCTGAAGTTGCGAAACATGGAACACATGATGCAAATTTGAAAGGTTTGGGGGCAACGCCACACGATAAGCCACAGCACCAACTCTTGCAGTAATCTGATACGGGCCAATAAAACGAGAAGTCAACTTCTTCGACTTCAAAGCATGACCCACACCCGTAACCGGTGTAACTCTCAAAAACACATGGTTGCCTTCTTGAAACTCAAGATCCTTCCGTCTCTTATTGTTGCACCCCAAAATTTGCCCTCACAGAACAAGACTTTGTGTACTAAGAGGTTCACAAGGTTCACAAAGTCCACAAGACATCTCATGAGGTTCACAAGGTTCACAAGACCTCCCATGAGGTTCACAAGGTTCACAAGACATCTTATGAGGTTCACAAGGTTCACAAAGTTCACAATTAGTCAGAAGATTTGACAATTCCCTCAGACAATGCATCCTCCTAAGCAGTGCATCTAAAACTAGGGTTTTGAATTTAATCAGGCTAAATGGACTTCCAAGATATCAAGTTAGCTTCATAACATCTTATATGTGTTTAAGAATCCCCATGACAAGTTTCAAGACTTTTCCCAAAGGTTTGCTCAGTCAGATGATCAGATAGGTCAAAATCAGTCAAAACAGTTAAAAGGTCAAACTGAGGTCAATTGTGGTCAAACCAAAGTCAAACTTCATGATTTTTTGCCAACATCAAGTATATGAAGTAAAATTCATCATTTTATCAAAGGTTGATCATGATTCATCAAGGAGATTTCAGATCATCAGGAATCAGGAGTTTCTAAATTAGGGTTTCCTCAAGAAAAGTCAACTGAACTTTGACCAGCCATAACTTTCACATGCTCCATCAAATTTTTCCCATCAAAAGCTCATTTTGAAGGAAATTGAATTCTCTACAACTTTGTGTATCACAAGCCAAGCCCAAAAATGCTTCATTTGGAAGGTATGAGCTAAGACATTATAGGTCTTTTTGAAAGTCAACAAAAAGTCAACAACTTCAAAAGGGCATAACTTGAGAATGGTATATGATATGGACATGAAACCAGTGGGGTTGGTTAGAGGACTCTTTAAGCTTTCCAAAATGTCCAAGAACACCCTCATAGCATTAAAATTGAAGGATTTTTGCCCTTGCAAAGTTGGGAAAGTTTTGGGTGGTTTATGAAGTAAATAGGGTCTTAAAACCAAATTCTTCCAAATGGGCTCAACTTTTTGTGACCCAAGGTGTTCCATGACATCATGCACAAAATTTATTTAATATTTTCATAATTTAATTTTATTTATTTTATTTATTATGATTTTTTATATTAAAAATCATTTTAAATTCAAATAAAATATAAAATATGAAAATTTAAAATATATTTTGGTTCTAGAAAGTCATAAACATGAATTGGATCAGATTGATATGCAATTGATGGTGATTGTCTTAAGATAGAAAGGTTTCATCCAAGAATATACAAAATTCAAAGCATGATCTTTTTCAATCTCTTGAATCCAAAAAGTCCAAACAACCATTCAATTTTTTGACCTAGTTTCATCCAACTATAAGTACATAAACATATCACATGCATAGGACACGAAATTTCTGCCTCAAGAGTAAGTTTCCAATTTTTCAAAACTCACCAAAAACTCAATTCGGATTTCACTCTTCAAGCTCTTTCAAGGCAATTTGAAGGTTGATACATGTTCTATGGACATCACTGAACCTATTCCAATCATTAAAAGCATCAAAAACATGACATATTGCATAATTCGAATCAAACTCTTCATGCTTTGATGACTTTTTCGTTTTCTTATATTTGTGTGTTATAAATGAAATTTGATCATTGTTTCATGTTTGTATTGAGTTGTTGATTGTTTTTGGGCTGTTTAATTGAAGTTTTGATACAGGTTTAAGGAATTGCCATTGTTAGGGTTTCGGCCAAGCTTTTAGGGCTTCACACCAAACCTAATATAAATGAATTTGAAAAACATAGGATGATTGTGTGAGCTCTGGGAATCATAATGCCCTAATCAATTGGAAGAAATTGTACCGTTTGCTTGCTGTTTGAAATTCGCAGGTTATGAATATCAAGAACTCGCAGGAAAATGCGTAGGTGATTTCGCAACAAAATTCGAAGGTAGCCAGGAAGAAGACGAAGACCCTGGCGCGCATTCTGGAATTCAAATATTTGTCTTAATATTTTATTTTATTGTTGTTAATTTGTTTCACAGAAGCTTGCTTGGCCCAGTGGTGATGGATGCGCGTGTATTGCTTCAAGGCTTGGGTTCGATTCCTGGAGGCAGCATTCTTTTTGCTTCATTTTCTCATTTATTACATGACTTAATATATTATTAGTTATAGTGGTTATATACACAGGTGCGCCCTTTTGGCTGGATGGTTGGAGTGTGTGTTTGTTTGGTGAAGGGTCCTGGGTTCGAATCCCCCCCAGGCCCTTTTTTATGTTATTTTGCTTTTGTTGTGATTTTTACAGGATTTGGAATAAAACAATATGGATTGCCTTCTATGTCACCTGTGTGTGCTGGCCAGAGTGGTTTTGGTGTTGCGTTTGGAGGTAAGGGACCTAGGTTCAAATCCCAGGTCCTTTCTTTTTTGAGCAATTTTTCATTATTTTCTTATTTTAATTATTTATATTTTATTAAATTATCAAATACAATTTATAAATATCATTAAAATACTTTTTTTCAATATTCTTAAAAACTTCATATTTTCTTTTATAAAAATATTTTTATTTATAAAATGTATATATATATATATATATATATATATATATATATATATATATATATATATATATATATATATATATAATTTGTGAATAAATTGATTTAATTTGATTTAATTTGTAGATAAATAAGTAAACCCTAATATTTTCATGAACCCTAATTTAGTATGATTAACCCTAATAATATTTTTTCTAAAACCCTAATTATGTTATATAAATGTTAATTATGCTTCTTTATTTTTATTATTTGTTTATATTATCATTATTCATAGTTTTATATAAATCATGTAAATAATTTTAGGTAATGTTTAAAACAATTAAAAACTCCTAATTTAATCTTGTAAATATAATTTATTTTTATAATATGTTTATTTAATTATAATTAACCATTATTTTTATAACATGTATATATAATTTAAATCTTTATAATAATTAGTATATAGTATGAATTGCTTATTTTTCTTCTTAAAATCTAAAAAAAATAATTATTTATTAAAAATTAAACTTTTAATTTATTATTCATTATTATGCTAATTTCTTTATTTTATTCTTATTTATTTTATTATTACTAACCCCATTTATTTATATATTATATGATTTTTATTATTATTGTTACTAACCCAATTATTTATTATTATTTTGCTTATTTATTTTAAGTATTTTTAATTATTATAATGTAATTGTATCTCATATGTAATAGTTATAGTAATCTTTATTATTTATTTTTAAATGCTATGGTTAGTAAAATAGGGAGTGTGAAACATACTTGTATTTAAAATTGATTTAGATCATTAACTTAAAGATAAATATTTGAACTCATACACTCACACACGTAAGTCGATCCTGGATCGCCATCTCACTTCTTAAGGGTCACCTCTCAAGTTTCCTAAACAAAAGGTCAAGTAGGGTGTATAAAGCAAAGTCCCTCATCTTATATCATCTAGTCCCTTAACAGATAAAAAGATCAAGTCCCTTCATGGTTGCCTTCGTAATGATCTTGTCCCTTTCGAATAAAGATGATAAGTCCCTTCGAATTGCTTATACACTTTACAGTTGCCTAAATAACAGTTGTCCCTTCACTTGTCCCTCACACATCCAAGGTAATGACTACCTATTCCTTAATAATAGGGATAGTCTTACCACTTAAAGGATATTTAAGAACAGAAAAGTCTTAACTTAGGGTAGGTTCCTCTTATGTACTTGCTCACTTTTCAAAAACATTTCAAACACTTCACATTTTTTTCAAACAAATTTTCAAAACAAAGTCTTTATATATATCCGTACATGGATCATTATAAAGTACTTAAGAAAATTTCTATTCACACACTTCACATTTCAAAAACATTTTAAAGTGAGCTAAGTAACTAAGAGCCCATGGATAACCATGGATGTAAAGGGTGCTAACACCTTCCCTTTACATAACCTACCCCCCGGACCCAGAAATATTTTAAAAGGTCTTTCCTGTTCTTTTATGCCTTTCCTTTGGATAAAATAAAAGTCGGTGGCGACTCTTGCTATCCGCAACATAACTAAAGTCAGTTCTCCCACCGTGTTACACTTATCATGATAACTCTTTTGCCTAATCTGAGAAGCTCTCATCTTCTCCCGAATAAACTTCACCTTTTCCGTCGTTTGTTGTACCATCTCCGGTCCAACTACCATTCTCTCTCCGGTTTCATGCCAACACAAAGGTGTTCGACATCTCCGACCATATAAAGCCTCAAATGGTGCCATACCAATACTCGAATGAAAACTGTTATTATAGGTGAACTCAATCAACACTAAATAACTATCCCAAACGCCACCTTGTTCTAGCACACAAGCACGCAACAAATCCTCTAACGATTGAATCGTCCTCTCGGTTTGACCGTCCGTTTGCGGATGGTAAGCCGAACTCAATCTTAGCTTAGAACCCAAAGCCTTTTGCAAACTTTCCCAAAACCTCGATGTAAATCTAGGATCTCTATCTGATACAATACTCTTAGAAACTCCATGTAACTTCACAATCACAGAAACATAAATCTCGGCTAGCTTCTCCAAAGAATAACTAATATCCATCGGAATAAAGTGAGCAGATTTAGTAAGCCTATCAACAATCACCCAAATAGCATTATGACCTCTTTGCGTATTCGGAAAACCCGTAACAAAATCCATCGATATACTATCCCATTTCCATTCTGGAATATATAACGGTTGCATCAAACCACTCGGTTTCTGATGTTCCACCTTCGACTTCTGACAAGTCAAACACGCATACACAAAATGAGCCACATCTCTCTTCAATCCAAACCACCAAAAGATCTTCTTCAAATATTGATACATCTTGTTCGCTCCCGGATGAATACTCAAATTACTCCGGTGTCCTTCCTCTAAAATCATCTTTTTCAGCTCTACATCATCGGGAATACAAATACGTCCACGAAATCTCAAAACTCCAAAATTATCAACCTTAAAATCCTCATTCTCATTCATCATCAAATCAACAAATTTCAAATCCAACTTTTGGTTTTCACAAACGGTTTCAAGAAAATCATTCGTAACATGAAGCATACCAAGTCTCACACTTCTCGGTGTCATCTCGCAAACCAAACTCAAATCTCTAAAATCTTCCAAAAGCTCACATTCTTTAACCATCAAAGCGGAAATATGTAACAACTTACGACTTAACGCATCGGCCACCACATTCGCCTTACCCGGATGATAATTCAAACCAAAGTCATAATCCTTCAAAAGTTCTAACCATCTTCATTGCCTCATATTCAACTCTTTCTGATCAAACAAAAACCTCAAACCCTTGTGATCACTAAAAACTTCAAATCTCGCACCAACCAAATAATGCCTCTAAATCTTTAGAGCAAAAACCACGGCCGCTAATTCCAAATCGTGCGTAGGATAATTCCTTTCATGCACTCTCAATTGTCTCGAAGCATAAGCCACAACTTTTCCATCTTGCATCAAAACACCACCTAGTCCAAACAAAGAAGCATCACAAAACACCACAAATGGTTCCATAGGATTCGGCAAAACCAGAATCGGAGCCGTAGTTAACCTTCTCTTAAGTTCCATAAAACTTTCTTCACAATGAATATCCCAAATGAAAGCCTTTCCTTTACACGTCAACTGCGTTAACGGAAGTGCCAACTTTGAAAATCCTTCAATAAACCTCCGATAATAACCCGCCAAGCCTAAAAAGCTTCGAATCTCCGTAACCAATCTAGGAACTTCCCATTGCATCACAACATCAATCTTGGATGGATCCACACTAATACCACCATCAGAAATAACATGCCCAAGAAAACTCACCTTCGTCAACCAAAACTCACACTTGGATAACTTAGCATACAACTTATTCTCTCTCAAAACTTGCAACACAATCCTTAAATGATATTCATGCTCTTCTTGAGACTTAGAATAAATCAAAATATCGTCGATGAACATAACCACAAAACGATCCAACTGTTCATAAAAAATACGATTCATATATTCCATAAACACACCCGGCGCATTAGAAACTCCGAATGGCATCACAGAATACTCGTAATGACCATACCGTGTCCTAAAAGCCGTCTTTTGAATATCTTCTTCTTTCACCCTAATCTGGTGATATCCTGATCTCAAATCAATCTTACTAAACACACACGCACCAACCAACTGATCCATCAAATCATCAATCCTCGGAAGTGGATACTTGTTCTTAATTGTCACCTTATTCAACTGTCGATAATCAATACATAACTGCATGCTTCCGTCCTTCTCCTTAACTAATAATACTGGTGCACCCCAAGGAGAAACACTCGGCCTAACAAACCTCTTACCCAACAAATAATTCAATTTCTTTTTCAATTCTACCAACTCTGAAGTTGACATACGATACGGTGCCATCGAAATCGGTCTAGTACCCGGAATCAGATCAATAGAAAACTCAACTTCCCTATCCGGCGGTACATCCACAATATCATCAGGAAATACTTCTGGAAAGTCACACACCACTGGGAACCTACTAAGCTCCACCTCATTCCCCACAGACAACGATGCAAACAAACCAAACAACTGAGCTTCGTCCACTAAAAGTTTCTTCAACTCTCTCGTGGATAGGAAACTATCTTCTTCATCATCCAAAGAAGGAAACCTCACTAACTTATGATAACAATCTATATGAACTCGATTAAACTGCAACCAGTTCATACCCAAGATTACATCAAAACCTTCCAACGGCAAATAAACCAAATCCAAAACAGAGTCTTTACCATACATGATCAAAGAACAACTTACACACACCAAAGAAGTAGTTACCGACCCTGAAACAGGAGTCTCAACAACCATCTCACCACCCCAAGAAGACATAAACAAATTCAAACTCTTAGCACACTCAAGAGAAATAAACGAATGAGTCGCTCCCGTATCAATAATAGTGACTAAGGTGTACTATTAATAAAGCATGTACCTTTAATCAAACGGTCTGCACTAGTAGTATCCTTCCCTGCTAATGCAAACACCTTTCTGCCCGCCTGAGCTTGCTTCGGCTTAGTACACTTAGTACTAATGTGGCCAACTTTACCACAATTAAAGCACTTAACCACACTTCTTCGACACTCGGTCGTAGCATGTCCAAAACCACCACAATTAGCACACTTTACCAAATTTTTTCCACACTCAAAAGACTTGTGGCCCAAGGTGCCACACTTGTAACGTTTCACGGGACCAGAAATCCCTCCACTAGATCTCTTGTCAAAGCTTCCCCTATGATTGCCCTTATCAGCGGGTGTCACATAAGGTCCACTTCGAACCTGTTGCTTCCCTCTCTTCTCATTCACACTCTTATAGTGCGTAGAACGAGCTTTACTATCCTCTTCAAAGATCCTACAACATTCAGTCAAATCCAAAAACCTTTTGATCCTATGATATCCCACAGCTTGCTTAATCTCAGGACGTAAACCATTCTCATACTTAATGCACTTAAAAAACTCAGCGGTAGCAGCAGCATAATGAGGATGAAACTGAACCAATTCCACAAATTTAGCAGTATAATCCACCACTGACATACTACCTTGCTTTAGCTCGAGGAATTCCATCTCCTTCTTTCCCTTCACACTCTCAGGATAATACTTCCTTAAGAACTCAGTGCGAAAAACTTCTCACGTAATCTCTTCACCTTCTTCCTCTAAAGCAAGACTTCTACCGACCCACCAGTCATCGGCTTCTTCCTTCAGCATGTGAGAACCAAGCCTCACCTTACTTCCCTCAGCACAATCCATCACTCGGAAGATTCTCTCAACTTCCTTCCACCAGTTCTGAGCACCATCAGGATCAAACCTCCCCTTGAAAACCGGCGGTTGATTCTTCCTGAACTCATCATTCGCATTCACATTCGGCGCTCCATGCACCACCCTAGCCATTGCTTCCAAAGCAGCAGCCATCACATTGTCATTTCTACCAGCCATATTCTGATTATTCCCAAGATAACAACAAGATTAAACAAAAGTTCAATCACAACAACATCAAGACAGACACAACTGACTCGAACACTGGCTCTGATACCACTTAATGTAAAATCCCCTTTCTATACCCCCAAATAATACATTAAATCATTTAGGCATAGATAAAATTTCGTCAGAGTATAATTACATCAAGCATAAAAAGGAGCATGCCACATTACGTGAAATTAAAACATACAATACCTGCTCAAACAGATATACAACAATGGGGTAGCTATCCACAAAGTAATTTCAATCCTTACACCCATATCTCAATTATAAATTGCACAGCGGAAAACTTAAATCATCAACAACTTCAACTTATATATTTATCAAAATATATCTACAAGTTAGAAGCGTACAAATATATCATGTTATACAAAACATATCCACAACGAATACATATACAAATGTATCCCCAAAAGGCACAAGGCCACCTAACTACCCGGTGCTACATATCAGAGCCGACCGACCAAAAGATATGAAGACAAGCTTCACAAAAACGACTCTGGCACACCTAATCTGTAATGCCTCGTAGAGCATCATAAAACAGCAGAAGGGTGAGAAACATTATCATAATAATATTGCATATAATTATATATCTCAACATATAACATATACGTCAACATATTCTCACCACAACATATCATTCATACACAACATAAAGCATACTTATACGCATACTTATCACCATTTCTTTCACATAACAGAAATCATATTCAACCATGTTCACATAACCCACATACATCGCAATGTATCTTCATTTACCAATACACATAAATCTTATATTATTTATGTCTATTCTTCATTTACATTCATTCCGCATAAACATACGACAAGCTATATTTAAATCACACATATACATTCAATGTATAAATCACATACATATATACATATCAACATGCATATATATATATATATATATATATATATATATATATATATACATATATATATATATATATATATGTATATATCCGCAAGTATGTCCTTCATACATACCAATCATTTCACATCATTCCAAATAAACATATGCACAATCATGTTTATTTCAGCATATATATACAATGTATAAAATCACATATATATATATATACATATCAACATGCATATATATATATATATATATATATATATATATATATATATATATATATATATATATATATCTGCAAGTATGTCCCTCACACATACCAATAATTTCACAATATTCCAAATAAATAGATGCACAATCATGTTTATTTCAACATATACATACAATGTATAAAATGCAACTCATAGAGACCGACATACGACTCTATGCAGATGAAATGCGGTACTGACTAAACATTCAACAAGTTCACTCAAGAACCAAATAGAATCATCGCTTGTTACCTAAAGTAACTTCCCGTCGGGTACACGATGTTTCCCATTGCTCACACCCCACATTGGCACACAATGTTTCAGGATTGCTCACACCCCATACGGGCACACAATCTGATCACTCACACCCTACACGGGCACACGATCAATGTGAATGAATCACCCATCACTCACACCCCACACGGGCAAACGATGTTTCAGGATTGCTCACACCCCACATGGGCACACAATCCGATCGATCACACCCCACATGGGCACACGATCTTGTCGTAGTCATCGCTCACACTCCACATGAGCACACGATGCTACAACGGATTCACAAGGAATCCCACATCACAAGAATGCATACATTATGCTTACATGCAAAATGACACACAACATTCTTAAAAATGCATACATATTCACAATATAGTTATGCATTCATCTCATACAATTAGCATACATTCGCATTTAATTCAAGCAATCTATCTATTTGCCAAACGGCCACAACACAACAATCAAACCCACAATTCCATAATTAACATAATTACGTTTTATCGGAAAAGTCGGGAAAAAGTCGGCTAAAAATTACATATTTTAGCATCAATAGATTCTACATTTTTTTAGTTTCAAAACGATATAAGGATCGCTAAAAACAAATACTCGAAACTCAAGCTACGGATTAAAACACATAATCCCTCAAAAACCTGCAGGCTCGCTGAGCGCCCTCTTGCTCGCTGAGCGAAATTCTCCCTGGAACTCTCGCTGAGCGAGGGGTAGCTTGCTGAGCAACCGTTACGATTTCAGCCACACACCAGCTGCGAACAGTCAACTCTAATCACCCCAAAACCTCTCTAAACTCACTCAAACATGATCAATAGCATGTATCTAACATCATACTTCGGTTACAACGATTTCTAACCGATTAATCTACCAATTTCCAAGTTTTCTCCTCAAAACCCTAAACCTAACTTTCTCTAAAACTTCTCCAAATCATAAACCCAATCCACCAAACACATGCATAATCATACACAAGATTAAGATAATAATGTTTATCACCCTTACCCGATTAAATCGATTCCTAGAAGCAATCTTGAAGACTCCAAGCTTTTTCCTCTTTTTCTCCTTTTTTCTCTTCTCTTCTTTTCTTTCTCTTCTATTTCCTTTCTATCTTTCTTTTCTTTCTCTTTCTCACACTTATATTCTTTTCTCTCTATTTCTATTATTACTCTATTAATTCTATTTCTTTCCAACTGAATATCATTTTCTCACAAAATACAAATTTTACTAAATTCTAACTTATCATTAATTAACAAAAGTCTAAAATACCCTATTATCCAATTTTACCCGGAAACTCTCGAAACGGTAAAATCTCACAACAAAATATATCACATTAATTCATCAACATCAAATATCATCATGATAATTTCACAAACAAAATAATAATTACTCAATTAAAATAAAAGACTCCAACAAAAATGGGAATTATCGAATCGGGGCGTTAAACTTATTCTTCTACAATCCACAATTCAATGGAGGTTGGAGGCTAAGTGAAACACCCTTCTACCCCACAAACAATTTAAGTAAAATATTATCAGAGTAATTCATAGAAAGTGTCACATTTCTTCATAAAACATCAATTTAAAATATTATATTAAAATTATTCTTTTCTCCAAAAAGATCAAAACTATCACAGCGGAATTATATATTAAAAATATTTTCCTCTTATCTCATTAAAACATACGGACCTATTGGTCAAAGTCAACAATTATCATCATTCTCAATTCAACATTTAACAACTCATAAAACTCATCCTAACAAAACGAAAATCCAATCATATAAGTGTTCTATTTTCCCCCGATGTTACATCTATCAGAGCAAGACGTCAGACATTCTAGACTTAAGCTATACAACCTTCAGCTAAGACTTCACGTACCGTGAACTCATCTCGGATATCTGCAAGTTACCCACAAAAAAAGCAACATATCCAAGCAGGAAGGGTGAGTAATCATAATTTATCATAAATATACTAGAATACGGAATATAAGTAGATTAGCATAAGCACGTCATAACATCATCACCATAAAATTCAGCAATAACAACATAATCATGAACACATTATAAAACTTCAACAACAACAACACAATCGTGAATTCATCCAGAAATATGCAACTCTAACCATCCTGATATGCAATATGCATGTGGTACCAATTTCATCGTGAGATGGATACATGACCATCAACCCTCCACAAAGGAGCACACCGTAATCATCGAGACACTTCTATCCACACAATGGGATTGAAGCTACAAAATAGGCCGAAGCCCCATCGTGAATGTCATGAAATGCAAGGATGCGTTACATCGTAAAAATTCATCGAGAAATCAAATGCGCATCATCCATTTCATATCTAACAGTTCAAACATCAAATAATCATATAACTTCATCGTAACAACACACCAAAACTTCATTTCATTAACTATCTCAACTTATCAAGACATAACCAATCATTTCATATTCAACAAATAATCATCATAAAATCATGTCTTTCATTACGACAACATATCAACAATACTTCTTTATCAATCATACAACCAAACAGCTTATTTGATTCAATGAGACAACCAAACAACTCCACTCATCAACAACAACAAAACGCCAATTCACAATAACATCATGTTTATAATCATAAAACCAATTTTTAACAACAAAGCAAACAACTCCTTTAATCCATAATAACCAATCATCAATTTATTTTGGAATCATGTTTATAAGATTTATCCTCATGACAGTACACTTATGACCCTCGTTCATCAACAACCTCAAGATAATACACCAAAAACTCCAGTTCGTTAACCACTTCAACTCATCAAGACTCAACTCAAACCCGGTAAAATCATAAGATAATTCTATCCGTTTTTATAAAAACATAGTTCAGAAAATTATCTCACTTCCCTCATTTTATTCCATCAAAATAAATTTCATTTTATACTCTTTTTGAAACTTCAAACGGAATGCAAATCGGACTCACGGTTTGAAAGTTATGAAATTTTAAAGAATTAAAATTTGTCTCCCAAACAGTGTTAACCGGTTAACCCATAGCGTTAACCTGTTAACATCTGCGAAACTTCAGAAAAACACCAAAATTGCAATGGTTAACCGGTTAACCCATAGCGTTAATCGGTTAATGCACGTTTTACAGCAGTTTTCTGCTACTCAATGTAGACTGCACTCCAACCATCAAAACTCCCAAATTTCACTACGAGATTCGTATCAATCCACCCCAAAACCATTTCAACGCATCAATCAAAACACAATAACATCGAGACAACAAGTTATACAATCAATTATATGATTCAACACATTTTTATCACTCTAATTCATCAAGATTTTACTCATAAACTCAACCTAAATCAAAAACCCCTAAACTCACTAAACTCATACAAATCTAATCTACTCATAATCCAATTCTTATATAATTACAATAGATTATGAAAACTCCCCATACCTTAGAGAATTTCGCCGATTGATACACCTCTCCAAGGTCCTTCGCAATTTCCTGACTCTGAGCTTCTTCTCCCTCTTTCCCTCTCCTCAAAGTTCCTCTTCACCAAATAGAATACGATAAGTGAGAAAACTGATCGTGAAATCCTTTTTACCAAAACATATCCCAGTTAAGTCTTTTCCCACTTTACCCTCATATTTTTCACAAAAGGACCACCTTACCCTTTTCTTTAATATATTTTCAATAATAATAATAAAATAGTATAATAAAACACTATTTATCCTTATTATATAAAAATACTCTTATACTCCAAAATAACCAACATAACATTCATACTTCCACTTCTATTATTTTCAATAATAACCAATAATCCGAATAATACTATATGATTATTCTTTTTATTAATATTATTAAAATAATTTCATCATCATGCATCGAGTCACATAACCACCAGTTGTCAATTCATTCATATATCCTCAAATAAGCAACAAATACTCATAATCGAATTTGGGGTGTTACAACTCTCCTCCACTTAAAGACTTTTCATCCTCGAAAATTTATCCGATTCAACTATTTCAACTACTTAATCCATCCAACTAATCAACTTTCTCCTCAGAAAGCCAACTCCACATATAATACAAACCATAACTCATAATATCAATGACAACAACAATGTTAATTCTACACAAGTGATACACTTGACAACTAGCATCGTACACAAGATAGTACCCAACTCAAGAATTAAATGATTGAAGCATCAGAACATCATAACATATGAACACACAACTCCAACACGATATTAATACAACCAACCTAAACATCATTGTTACTCACATATGAGCAACTACACTATGCCATGCGCTCGCTGCGCACTCTAATTGCATGTAAGGTAGTAACTCCACCAAGTTCAACTTCCAATTCCAAATCACCAAAACCGATATAGTAAAAGACTTCGACTTAACTCTTTGGAATTTCCGTCCCACATATATTCTACACTTTCATAGTTATTAGACACTTCAACTTAGATCTGTAGGACAACACCTCTGACATTCAACATAATTACAACGACGACTACTTCCAAATCTTGGGTAAAATATACATGTACTCCCACGAATTTCCAATTATCCTCAACACAACTACAACCTTACCATCTTTTAACAACGCATCCTTCGAAAATCATCTTAATCGCGCAACATCACAGTAACAACATAGGGTACCTGGTCCAACAATTTCTACAAGATAACTCATATCCTTCGCTTCTAACAAATTCAACATACCGAATCCTTGATTCTTACTCATACCGACACAACCCTTCATAAATTTTTATCTGAAACAACACAATTAAACAACTCTTCTTGTTCCAACCAAAACTCGTACTTTAATAAACCAACTTACAATTCCCTCTTCTAATACTTGCAACTCAACTTTATCTAACATTCTTGTCAAATCACGGTCTTACATTTCCATCTACTTTCCCCTCTAATCATCTCCAAAAAAAAAAACTTCAAGTCTCATGCCACTTAATTCATCACCAAAGCAACACTCTAATTATCTAGAGTTCAACTATGAGTTTTCATATTACTATTCAATTCAAACGCAACTTCATACTATCATCCTTAAATCCGACTAACATTCTTATATACGAATTCACATCAACAAAACAAACAATACTCAATGGCTCGGCTTAACTTCAACCAATCCAACATGCATACTATTCCAGTTGGCATGATACATTTATCCAGCAATTATGATTCCATCTACTATCAACAATAGATTAAGGGTGATCAGTTCCTCAATTTGTCGATAGACATCCGGAAACCATAACGGTGGCATAAATCATCATTAGCCAACGCAATAGCGTATTTCAACTCGCGTCCCAAAGGCCGTAAGCATAATGCTCCACCAACTCTCTAAGGCTTACCAATGCCTTCTTAGTTTCTTTATCTTCAACTTCGACAATTATATCAAAACGTCCAAAAATCCATTCCACGATCTCTTATACATGCTCATAGCATAGCACAAACTTAAATATTTTTCCTACACATGAATCACTACAACATTGAGTACTATCCAATTTGGTTCGTTCCAATTACCACTTTCATCCAAGTTAATAAATTTTTTTTAACAACGTTACTCGGGCATTCGTCTTTTCTCTCAACTCCACCATCACATACATCGTCACTTTACTCATTCTTATTCAACGTAAATTTCCTCTCAATGCATTCTCCAACACGGTTACAATCTTAAAAATACCAACGGCTTATTCCTAATAATATTTCACACTTGTCTTTATCTTTCCAAATTTTCTACAATAGTTTCTCATCTTCAATCACAAATTCCTCTTCCAATACAGGCCTCCCAAACACAAAATCATATTCCAAAATAGAGATAATTTCATGTAGATTCCAGAACTTCAAAAATCACTCAAATCCGATTTATAAGTAAAAAGTTATCATCCTCGCAATGGAACTGATCAAGAATTCCCGTAGGCAGAATTTCAAAAAATCAGCAGCAGACCCAATTATTAAAATGCACTTATCTCCCTCATCGTAAACCTCCTGAATGCAAATATTATATGTAAACTGTAGGGAATTTCTAAGCTTTCTAAAAAGTCCGGAATCGTCTCCATTAGAATCACGAGTAAAAAGTTATGCATCTTCTCGTGACTGCTACTCCAAGATCGCAAAAACCAGAATTTTGGGATTGATGAATATAAGTTCCATCTCTCTCACTCTTACTTCCAAGCTCTACCAAGAATCTTACTCTACCTCCAACTTCGAAATTACCCGAATTAATCCAACTACACTCAAAGCGAAACAACCAACCGACTTGTTCAATCAACTTATCATTCCCATCAAAATAAATCTTCCTTCTCAAACAATTCTCATATAAAATATACACACTTCTCAAATCCGATCGATACGAATTCAGGAGTCCAAACTCCTGCCGATCCACAACAACATCGCCTTCACAACCTTGCACTCTCGCAACCAACATCAACTGGAACCAACTTCTTCATACCAATAACATTCCGGGGCAAGCCTCTCCCTCACTTAATTCCAAACCAACACCTGCAGACAACGACTAGAACTAACAACAAGTACCGACAGTGCTTCACACACATGCCGTGTACTAAGAAATTAACAACATTAAACGACACTGGCCGGACTGACCGACCTGCTCTGATACCACTAATGTAACACCTTTCTACCCCACAAACAATTTAAGTAAAATATTATCAGAGTAATTCATAGAAGGTGTCACATTTCTTCATAAAACATCAATTTAAAATATTATATTAAAATTATTCTTTTCTCCAAAAAGATCAAAACTATCGCAGCGGAATTATATATTAAAAATATTTTCCTCTTATCTCATTAAAACATAAAGACCTATTGGTCAAAGTCAACAATTATCATCATTCTCAATTCAACATTTAACAACTCATAAAACTCATCCTAACAAAACGAAAATCCAATCATATAAGTGTTCTATTTTCCCCCGATGTTACATCTATCAGAGCAAGACGCCAGACATTCTAGACTTAAGCTATACAACCTTCAGCTAAGACTTCACGTACCGCGAACTCATCTCGGATATCTGCAAGTTACCCACAAAAAAGGAAACATTTCCAAGCAGGAAGGGTGAGTAATCATAATTTATCATAAATATACTAGAATACGGAATATAAGTAGATTAGCATAAGCACGTCATAACATCATCACCATAAAATTCAGCAATAACAACATAATCATGAACACATTATAAAACTTCAACAACAACAACACAATCGTGAATTCATCCAGAAATATGCAACTCTAACCATCCTGATATGCAATATGCATGTGGTACCAATTTCATCGTGAGATGGATACATGACCATCAACCCTCCACAAAGGAGCACACCGTAATCATCGAGACACTTCAATCCACACAATGGGATTGAAGCTACAAAATAGGCCGAAGCCCCATCGTGAATGTCATGAAATGCAATGATGCGTTACATCGTAAAAATTCATCGAGAAATCAAATGCGCATCATCCATTTCATATCTAACAGTTCAAACATCAAATAATCATATAACTTCATCGTAACAACACACCAAAACTTCATTTCATTAACTATTTCAACTTATCAAGACATAACCAATCATTTCATGTTCGACAAATAATCATCATAAAATCATGTCTTTCATTACGACAACATATCAACAATAATTCTTTATCAATCATATAACCAAACAGCTTATTTGATTCAATGAGACAACCAAACAACTCCCCTCATCAACAACAACAAAACGCTAATTCACAGTAACATCATGTTTATAATCATAAAACCAATTTTTAACAACAAAGCAAACAACTCCTTTTAATCCATAATAACCAATCATCAATTTATTTTGGAATCATGTTTATAAGATTTATCCTCATGACAGTACACTTATGACCCTCGTTCATCAACAACCTCAAGATAATACACCAAAAACTCCAGTTCGTTAACCACTTCAACTCATCAAGACTCAACTCAAACCCGGTAAAATTATAAGATAATTCTATCCGTTTTTATAAAAACTCAGTTCAGAAAATTATCTCACTTCCCTTATTTTATTCCATCAAAATAAATTTCAATTTATACTCTTTTCGACACTTCAAACGGAATGCAAATCGGACTCACAGTTTGAAAGTTATGAATTTTTAAAGAATTAAAATTTGTCTCCCAAACAGTGTTAACTGGTTAACCCATAGCGTTAACCGGTTAACGCCTGCGAAACTTCGGAAAAACACCAAAATTGCAATGGTTAACCGGTTAACCCATAGCGTTAACCGGTTAACGTACGTTTTACAGCTGTTTTCTGCTACTCAATGCAGATTGCACTCCAACCATCAAAACTCCCAAATTTCACTACGAAATTCGTATCAATCCACCCCAAAACCATTTAAACGCATCAATCAAAACACAATAACATCGAGACAACAAGTTATACAATCAATTATATGATTCAACACATTTTTATTACTCTAATTCATCAAGATTTTACTCATAAACTCAACCTAAGTCAAAAACCCCTAAACTCACTAAACTCATACAAATCTAATCTACTCATAATCCAATTCTTATATAATTACAATATATTATGAAAACTCCCCATACCTTAGAGAATTTCGCCGATGGATACACCTCTCCAAGGTCCTTCGCAATTTCCTGACTCTGAGCTTCTTCTTCCTCTTTTCCTCTCCTCAAAGTTCCTCTTCACCAAAAAGAATACGATAAGTGAGAAAACTGATCGTGAAATCCTTTTTACCAAAACATATCCCAGTTAAGTCTTTTCCCACTTTACCCTCATATTTTTCACAAAAGGACCACCTTACCCTTTTCTTTAATATATTTTCAATAATAATAATAATAAAATAGTATAATAAAACACTATTTATCCTTATTATATAAAAATACTCTTATACTCCAAAATAACCAACATAACATTCATACTTCCACTTCTATTATTTTCAATAATAACCAATAATCCGAATAATACTATATGATTATTCTTAATATTAATATTATTAAAATAATTTCATCATCATGCATCGAGTCACATAACCACCAGTTGTCAATTCATTCATATATCCTCAAATAAGCAACAAATACTCATAATCGAATTTGGGGTGTTACACTAAGCTTTAAGATCTTCAAGTTTCAATGTGAAACTTGAAGAGCTTCTTCAAAAAAAGCTTTGGTGAAAAGGGAAATGGAGGAAAAGTGGGAGAGAAAAAGTGATTCTAGAAATTGTGAGAGAGTGAAAAAATTGGGAACCTTTTGCATTGAAGTGATTAATGATTATATATGGGCTAGGCTTGGAGCTAGGTTTGGGAATGGAGTTAGGTTTAGGAATGGAGTTAGGTTTGTAGTTAGTTAGGGTTAGGGTTGGAGAAGAAATATTCCTTGAATATTCCTTGGAATATTCCTTGGAATACTCTAGAAGGTTGTGGAACATGGTAGAAACATCCAAAGGAAATGGGGTGGAATTGAAGTGGAAAAACAAGAGGGAAAGAATGAAAGGAAATGTGGAAGGAAAGTGGAAGGAAAATTGGAGGGAAAGGTGAAATCAACCACTTTTTTCAAATGATTTTTTTTCTTGATTTTTTTATGATTCCTCCATCATTTCTTGACCAAATTTGAACCATAGGATCATTGTAACCCTAATTTCATGATTTTGATCTCAAAAAGTCAGGAGTCGACCTTTTTTTACCTAGCTCGGTTGCCTTTTCTCCGATTCTTCGATTTTCAGTCATCTGGCCAATTGAACCTCTTCCAAAATGATTTTGTGGACGAGATTTGAACCCTAGGAACTTGATATCATATATAAGGAAATGGAATTCTCTTTGAATCATAACTTCATGCAGAAGCCCAGTAGAAGTGAAATCCTAATTTGGCCCTTTTCATCAGGAGATGTTGCACTGCTTGCCTCCTTTGATCAAACCAAATCTTCCCATGGCTTGTGGCTTCAAATAAAGACTTGTAGGATGTTGTGAACCCTTTGCACAAGGTTGAGAAGCTTTGTGGCCCTTCGGTTGCCTTTGTATAGCCTCTAGTTGCTCCAGTCATTGACCACATACCTATGCCTCGACTATGCTACACATGATGCAATGTTTTTGGTTATTTTATGAACTTATGTATGCTAAATGCTATGCCAATTTTTGAGGATATGAGAGGGAAAATTTTGAGGTATTACACTCACACCCCACACGGGCACACAATCAATATGAATAAATCACCCATCGCTCATACCCCACTCGGGCACACGATGTTTCTGGATTGCTCACGCCCCATACGGGCACACAATCCGATCGCTCACACCCCACATGGGCACACGATCTTGTTGTAGTCATTGCTCACACTCCACATGAGCACACGATGCTACAACGGATTCACAAAGAATCCCACATCACAAGAATGCATACATTATGCTTTACATGCAAAATGACACACAACATTCTTGAAAATGCATACATATTCACAATATAGTTATGCATTCATCTTATACAATTAGCATACATTCGCATTTAATTCAAGCAATGTATCTACTTGCCAAACGGTCACAACACAACAATCAAACCCACAATTCCATAATTAACATAATTACGTTTTATCGGAAAAGTCGGGTAAAAGTCGGCTAAAAATTACATATTTTAGCATCATTAGTTTCTACACGTTTCTAACTTTGAATCGATATAAGGATCACTAAAAACGGATACCCGGAACTAAAGCTACGGATTAAAACACATAACCCCTCAAAAACCTACAGGCTTGCTGAGCGCCCTCTCGCTTGCTGAGCGAGAATCACCCTGGAACTTTCGTTGAGCGAGGGATAGCTCGCTGAGCGACCACTGCGATTTCCAGAATTTCTCAGCTGCGAACAGACCTATCAAAACCTTCACAATCTCCACAATACTTCAATAAACATGATCTAAAGAATATATCTAACATCATACTTCGATTATAACGATTTATAACCGATTAATCTACCAATTTCTCACATTTTCTCTCAAACCCTAACTATTTATCTTCTCTAAACTTCCATCAAAACCAAAACTCAATCAATCAAACACATACATAATCATACACAATATTAAGATAACAATGCTTATCACCCTTACCCGATTATTTCGTCTACGCGGAGCAATCTTGATCAAAACCTAGTTTTTCCTCTTTTTCTCTTTTCTTCCTTTCTTTCTTCTCTTTTTCTTTCTATTTCCTTTTTCTTTCTCTTTCTCCTAACTTATACTCTTTTCTCTCTATTTCTATTCTTACTAACTATTCTTATTCTTTCCTTCCTATTTCTACACTTAACTCTATTCTTTCTATTTCTTTCCAACCAAATATCATTCTCTCACAAAATACCAATTCTACTAATTTCTAACTTATCACTAATTAACAAATACCTAAAATAACCTCAAATCCAATTTTACCCGAAAATTCACAAAACGGTAAAATCGCACAACATATCATATTATCACATTAATTCCTCAACATAAAATATCATCATGAAATTTCACAAATAAAACAATTATTACCCAAATAAAATAAAAGACTCCACAAAATTTGGGAAAATCGAATCGGGGCGTTACAACTCTCCCCCACTTTAGAAATTTCTGTCCTCGAAAATATTACCTGATCCAAACAACTCCAGATACGACTCGCGCATCCTACTCTCCAATTCCCAAGTCATATTGCCTTCCGCAGCGCCTCCCCACGCCACTTTCACAAGTGCAATATCCTTGCCTCTTAGCTTCTTAATTTCACGATCCAAAATCCTAACCGGCAAAGCTTCCACCGTAAGGTTGTCTCTTACTTCAACCTCGTCCATAGGAATAACATGCGACGGATACGGAACATACTTCCAAAGTTGCGAAACATGGAACACATCATGCAAATTCGAAAGATTCGGAGGCAACGCCACACGATAAGCCACAACACCCACTCGTGCAGTAATCTTATATGGTCCAATAAAACGAGAAGTCAACTTCTTCAACTTCAAAGCACGACCCACACTCGTAACCGGTGTAACTCTTAAGAACACATGGTCGCCTTCCTGAAACTCAAGATCCTTCCTTCTCTTGTCATGATAACTCTTTTGTCTACTCTGAGAAGCTCTCATCTTCTCCCGAATAAACTTTACTTTATCCGTCGTTTGTTGTACCATCTCTGGTCCAACTACCGTTCTCTCTCCGGTTTCATGCCAGCACAAAGGTGTTTGACATCTCCGACCATACAAAGCCTCAAATAGTGCCATACCAATACTCGAATGAAAACTGTTATTATAGGTGAACTCAATCAACGCTAAATAATTATCCCAAACACCACCTTGCTCTAACACACAAGCACGCAACAAATCCTCCAACAATTAAATTTTCCTCTCGGTTTGACCGTCCGTTTGCGGATGGTGAGCCGAACTCAATCTTAGCTTAGAACCCAAACCCTTTTGCAAACTTTCCCAAAACCTCGATGTAAATCTAGGATCTCTATCTGATACAATGCTCTTAGGAACTCCATGTAACTTCACAATCACAAAAACATAAATCTCGGCTAGCTTCTCCAAAGAATAACTAATATCAATCGGAATAAAGTGAGCAGATTTAGTAAGTCTATCGACAATCACCCAAATAGAATTATGACCTCTTTGTGTATTCGGCAATCCCGTAACAAAATCCATCGATATACTATCCCATTTCCATTCTGGAATATCCAACGGTTGCATCAAACCACTAGGCTTCTGATGTTCCACCTTAGACTTCTGACAAGTCAAACACGCATACACAAAATGAGCTACATCTCTCTTCAATCCGGACCACCAAAAGATCTTTTTCAAATATTGATACATCTTATTCGCTCCCGGATGTATACTTAAATTACTTCGGTGTCCTTCCTCCAATATCATCTTTTTCAACTCCACATCATCGGGAATACAAATACAACCACGGAATCTCAAAACTCCAAAACCATAAACCTTGAAATCATCATTCTCATTCATCATCAAATCGAAAAATTTCAAATCCAACTTTTCATTTTCACAAATGGTTGCAAGAAACAACGACTTGGGGGGCTCCTGTTCCGGTCTGCCCCAAATTACGGATTTGGGCCCAAGCAATCTCACACACCCAATCAGCCCAATATCCCATTGACGGTCGTTCGACATGTCCCTTGCTCGACATAGGTGTTGTTCGACCATTAGCCAAGTCGAGCGAGACAAATATCGCTCCAACGGCTAGTTCCTGACCGTTAGCGGTTATTACGGAATCTGCGATCCACGCCTAACAATACGGGCCAATGGTCATCCACTTGGACCAGTATAAAAACCCCCTCATTTGAGAGGGTCGGGTATTCAAATCTTTACCCTAAGTCTCGTACTTGCTCACTCGTTGCTCCCTTTCTGACTTTAGCATCGGAGTGCCTTTGCAGGTACACCTCTTTTTCCACCATCAACCGAGTTTCATCCACGTCCGACGCCGGCCACATCGGATCCTGATATCCAAGTACGATCACATTCAATTTCACTTGTCTAAACAACACAAACAGAACATTGACAAAAACTCCTTTAACAAAAGAGCCTTAAACAACGAAAGTCGTAAACATATATCATCTTCAATACAAAGATGTTATGTGTTTAGTGCTCTAATTTTTTCTTCAAAGATCCAAATCATTTTCTTTTACTTCATCTTCAAACATATGATACGTCAAACATCACTACTCATATAATTTTTGTCAATGTTGTTGTTCTTGTTGTCTCGGATTGAATGTCACTCTTAAAAGAGATCTGAATTTGATTTTATTGTCACATTATGTGTCTTATTGTTTCCAATTAATCATAAATGTACTACCTGTATATCTTAAGTATCCTTATTAGTTTTGAGACACCAGGGTTGATTTAATCCATGAAGTGGTTTACTCAATCTCACTATGACGAAGGAATTATTAATTAGGAGACTTTACCATGAACATTATGTTGTTAGAGACACTTTTACTATGTTCATGATATAACTTGGTTATAATTGTTTGAGTAGTTACCATGTTGTTCGTTAGATAACTTGGTTATAAGTTTTCCGATTATTTTATTTTTTTTTCAACATAAAAGACCATGTTTAAAAATCATCGCCAAAAGAAAAAAGATCACACTTAAGAACCTTGTCAAAAGTGAATTTTCTTTATTAGCAAATGATATATAACAAGTAAGGCAGCACTTTACTATATTTTAATTTTCGACAACGATTTTCATTACTTTAAGCGACGATTTTAATTGTTCTATAAACTCATTTTTGTTATAATCATCGAATAATTTATCAATAAGTTATCTAGAATGTAATGATTTTCAAATATGAACCACATAACTTAATAATTTATCAATAAGTTATCTAGAATGTAATGATTTTCAAATATGAACCACATAACTTAATAGAAAGACTTCAAAAGAACTTGAATGATTAAGCAACAATTTTCTTTACTTTAGGCCTCAATTTTTAACTAATTCATATAATCATTTTTTTTTATCGCCAAATAAATTACCGATATTTTTTAGCCTTTTGGTCAAATTAAATTATTTGTAAGAATAGGGGATAATTGTGGAGATATGGGGTAAAAAAAGTAAATGCACTAATGCATATCTTAAGTCACCTTAAGTCACCTTATTAGTTTTGGGCAATCAGGGCCGATCTAATCTATTAAGTGGTTTACTCAATCTCACTATGACAAACGATTTATCAATCAGGAACAAGTTTTTTGGTGGGTCGAGCTCATGCTCAACTCGAATAGACCAGACTGACATGTACAATATGTACTTATCTATTATATAAGAAAAGAATGTGTTGTTTAAAAGTCTTAATTATCCTCTAATCCAAATTACAATTCCACTTGGCTAATTACATACTCTAAGAAGTTGCCAACCTCCAAAAACCACTGCCACCACCACCTCCCCACAAACTGCACACTCTCATATTTGTTTTCAGAAGATGACTGAAAATTATAAATTCAGACCAAACATCCTCTATCTTTCTTTTGGTGCACAAATTTTGAATTCTTACTCATGACTTCAATTGAAGATCCAGATGAAAACCCTAATCTATAAGAAGAATCATTAATTCCAGTTTTGACAGTTTTCAAGAACAAATTGATCATCAAGAACATTTGCATTGTTATCAACAACGACGACTGCGATCACATCATTCTCACCGGTCGTCACCCAACCTACAACATCGTTCTCACCCACCCTAGCATCAGCCGCTTCCATCTTCCGATTTACTTCACTCCCTCTTCTCGATCCATTACTGTATTATTTCTTGAAATCTTAATGGTTTTTTATTGTTTGTGGTGACAGGGTTAGTGAGATTTTCTATATTATATTGTTGTTGTATTTTTATGCGTTCTAGACAAAGTAAGAGTTTATCACTTGCAGGGCCATTGTGACTTTTGGCTTGAATGCGCTCTTATATATATTGCTTAGACTTGAATTAACAATGTTTCAATCTAAACATGACTCTTCAGGTTCATTGAAAAGTGGATGAAGATGGGAGGCAAAGATGTGGTTCAAAAAATTCAGATGTTCAGCCGACAAAAGTGCAGAAAATGCTTAAGCAATTAGTTGATGAGAGATTTTCTGCAGAAAGTTCTAATGTCAATTCTGCGGCAATATCAGGACAACCAAGGGTAAATATAAATAGATAAATAAATATGCATGTCTTTCTTGAACATGAAGATAAAAAATATGGAAATGGACACTAAAAAGTTTTAACTTATGTAAACATATCTTCGACCGTTTTTGCAGGATGATCCGATTTTCAAATTGCATAACGTTTTGGAATTTGATATTTTTGTTAATAACAGGGGATGATATATCATTTTATAGTAAATTATATTGCATATGCTTACCATTATTGTTATGTAAAATAATTGCAGTGACCCCTGCTTATTAGGCTCATTTGGCTGCATTCTGAGCAAGGTTCTATATGGAAGCAGCTGCGGGCATGCGGTGAAGCTGCTGCAGGCGTGCGATGAAGCTGAGAAAGTACATAAAAGACAGGTTAATTGATATCTTTATGTGTATGTGTGTGATTGGGTTTAGAGTGTGATTTTTGGTTTGTTTGAATGATTTTGATTGATTTTTTTTAGATGTGGGCTAATGGTGATCCGTATTTGCAGCATTGTTTGGAAATTGTTGTGCTGCTGTCTTATCTTTGGTTGTATAATGTATAATGCCCAGTTTTTGTATGCTTATTGAACTTTCTATAGTTTTTTCTTCAAGAATCTAATTGATTGTTGGCATTTTAGGTTTCTAAAATGAGTCACTTAAACAAGCTGGCTCGAGACAAGCAAGTCTATTGAAGCAGACCACCTAAATACAATGTTCCTTGCCATGGCAGATGCAGAGTTGTCCTCATTAAATTGGCAGATCGATTACATAATATAATGACATTAATTGCATTGTCGGTTGCCAGGCAGTAGAAGTTCGCAGAAGAGAGTAACAAGAATCTGGATATCTCTAGATGCACCGATAATTGGGATTGATATCTTTACATACGTGTGGAATACGAAGTAAGCAGTTGAGTTGTCAGTTTACTTGTGGTGAAACTTTACTTTGTTTCTAACTTTTGAAGTCTCTGTTAGATAATTCTGTAATGTTTAATGGATCCAGACTGAATCGCGAACGAAGTCGCTTTCCTTAAAAGTATTTCAAGCACGACTGGTGAAGATTCGAATGCAAGGAAAACGTTGGAATTATATAGAAGAGGATATCAGATTTTTGGAGTAATTAATTTCGAAGTAACAATCATATTGCTCAAGTGCCGTCTACAAGCCGCCACTAGCGCCTCTACGCCCACGCCCTCGGATCCGGTTCCGGAGCCGGTGTCGCCGGTGGCGACACCGGCGAGAGGTGTTTTGTATGAGACAAGTGACATAATGCTTGGGACCACCACATATGACTATGTGGCACTTTATCCTCTTTGGCTCCTTTGGAAAGTACATTGTTCCAAGAGTCTTATAAATGCTATTTAATTTTACTCCACTTCCAATGTGGGACTTAAGCATTTATTGCCAATTAACTATAACCCACTTTGTCATAATTGGAACAACTTAATAGAAATAATCTTTCATTATTTCTAACAGTCTTTAGTTAGTTTTTCAAAAGATAATACATTAAGCTAGAAGATAAACTTTTGTTGTTCTTCTGGTGTGTATGATACGGAATTATAATAATGTAATGCAAGATTTTGATTCTAGATAGAGTATTTACACTTTTAAGGTATCACAATCTTATACTACATTATTATAAAATAAATTTAATATTATAAAATTAATTTAATACATTTCATTAATAAAATATCTTATAAATTTAAATAAATATTATAAATATATTTTTATAAATGATTTCTAAACAAAAATAATATTTAAAAAATTAAAAACGCATCACCAATCAGTGGTCATGGATAAAATCTGTACGAACATGAGTTATTTCATTTTTTTATATGATTATATATATATATATATATATATATATATATATATATATATATATATATATATATATATATATATATATATATATATATATATATATATATATATATATATATATATATATATATATATATATATATATATATATATATCCAAATATGGATAAAATATATTTATTTATGTTACTGATATTTGTATAAATACTATGTTACTATATTGAATAGATATCAAAACAAAATTAATATAACTAATACAAATAAATTAAAATATACCGTCATAATGTATAATAATTGAAATTTAATTATGTTTCTATCAAAATAGTGATTCACTTTTTAATATTTCACATTCCACATTTTAGAAATAAAAAAGTTAATTATGTTTCTATCAAATTGTAATTCACTTTTTAATATTTCACATTCCTCATTTTAGAAATAAAAAGTAATAAAGTTGAATCATTAAATTTATTTAAAGAAATTAAATGGATGAATTGAAATTACTTACTTTATAGTTTTTTTTAATCATTAAGTTTCTTAATTTTCTTTAAAAAAATTTAAATCATTAAGTTTATTTCAATTCAAAAAGGTTTAGTTATTTATATACAAATACCATGGTTCATAAATAATTTACCTTAATTATTTTTTAATATATCTTAAAAAGAAGGTTAAGAATCTTGCAAATATTTTATTAGACCTTATCAATAAATAAATTATATAATTATTATTCTAGTTTTTTTTGTGAATGTCTTAATATTTATTTATTTAATATTCTTTAATAACCTTTATATAAATTTTAAATAAAATATCCTGTAATTTTATTTTTATTTTATATGAGATTATTACTTGGTTTAAATAAAAAAGAAAAATATTATTCTATTATAAGTTTACAATATATAAAAAGTTTATAAAAAGTTTAGTAATGTATTATATAAATGACAACTACATATTAAATATAAGAACCACATAAAAACAATTATATATTTATAAATAGGAGCAAGATTGTTTATTATTATACATAAAATAGTGGAGAATACAAAAAAAAATAGTGTATAGAATTTTTAAATTATGAGTTGATAGGAGAATAACCCATTTTATTGACGCCATATTTTAAAATGCATATACAAAGAAGTTAATCAATTTATATAATTAAATACATATATGAACGAAACATAAGTAATGTATGAATAAATAGTATCAAAATTATATGATATTTTTATTAATCATACAATTAGTTTGTCATTTATAATTTTAACCGGATAAGTTCATCAATGATTAATATATATTTATCTATATATAATATAAAGTAATTGAAATATTAAAATTAAAACTTTAACGGGTCAATTTCATCCAAATACAAAATAATATAGTACGGATACACAAAGATACATATATGGTACTGATATTAACACATTTAATTAAATATTGAATAATAACGAGAATAAATTTACTATTAATTAAAATATTTTTTTTAAAAATAATTATATATATATATATATATATATATATATATATATATATATATATATATATATATATAAAAGAATAATTATACTGTTGATTCAAATATTTTAATATATTAAATAATATATTTGATTTCTAAACTGATTTTTCTCTATACATTCTACACACTTCAAATGCATTATACAAGACAAAATTATTCAACTGTTTTTAATAATAATCATCACATCTTTATTTATTAAAATTATCAAATCATCACACCTCAAATTAGCGCATTATATATATATATATATATATATATATATATATATATATATATATATATATATATATATATATATATATATATATATATATATATATATATATATATATATATATATATATATATATATATATATATATATATATATATTCACACTATTCATTTTAAAATTTCTTTCTCTCACGTTTTTTTTTCTATATCGTTCAATTTTCATTTATCATTTACTTTTTTGTCCATAAAAAAATTTATCTTTTTAAAACAATGACATATTAAATAGGGGTGTTCAAATTCAAACCAACTCAAATAAAAACCGAAAACCGAACCAAAAAACCGAAAACCAAAAATTATTGGATATGTTTGGATGTCATTTTATAAAAACTGATCGGTTTGGATTGGTTTTCGGATTGATTTTTCAAAACCGATCCAAAACGAACCAAACTGCATGTATATATTTTTATAGTTATTTATTTTTTCTTTGTATAACATGTTATGTTAATTTATAACTATATGATTTTTTTTTTAAATATTATTTATTAGTTTGATTTAATCTATTAATTTTTATTAATTCTTTTGTTTCAATCAAAATCGATCGCTATCATTTTGTAATATTAACTTTTAATATAGTATATGTTATATATTATATCAAATTTATTGTTTGTGTGTTTTTTATAATATTAATAAAATTATAATTTGTAATTTGGATATCCAAAAAATCAACCCAAATCAAACTGCAAGAAATTGGATTGGATAGGATTTTTTTAATCAATCATCCAAAACCGAACCAAACCACAGGTAAATTTATCTTTGGATCGGGTGATATTTTGTTTCAAAACCGATCCAAACCAAACCGCGAACACCCCTAATATTAAATATACGTGATCTGACCTGATCAGAAAGACCTTCCAGCAATTGAGTGAAGGCAGCAAGTGGATGGAATGGAGGGGGTGTACCTGCAAGGCACTCCGATTCCAAAGTCAATAGAGGTACAGTAAAATCGGTAAGTAGAAGAGTGAATCAGAATACTTGACCCTTTAGTGAAAAGGGTATTTATAGAGAGCCCCTAGCGCTGGGCCAAGATCCTTCTTTGGGCTGGATCAGCTAGGCCCAAGGAAGAACTACCAAGGAACGCATGAGAAGCGTAAAGACCTAGCTAAGTGGTCTGGTCCTTGGTCCAACTGCCCTTATCTTTCAGGAGACAAAAGAGGTGATAGTTGGGTGACGTGGCAAGTGAACTGGCAGACACATTCTTTGCCCGTTCTGAGTGCGTGTCTTACACATAAGATGTGTGCCCGGCCGTTAAGCGTCCCTGTCTGTCTAGTAGACGTGCTTTCCCGAGCGTATGGGCCTATGCTCGACATATTGGGTCGTAGCCCAATATAGTCTGGAGGCCCAGCCCGGAACAGGAGCCCCCCAAGTCGAGTCTCCAAGCCAGAGCGATGAATTATAAAATAGTCGGATGTATGCGCGTTGAAGAAGATGTTGGGCATATACCCGTGTCGAGCATGTTGTTAGTCAAACCGTTGCATGTGCTATTGAGGTTGTCGGGCATGTGGCGTTCACAAAGGTCGAGGACGTTTCTTGTAGTCGGGGAGATTTGTAGTCGCTCGACGTCATTCAGGGTTCTTGTGGACTGACGTGTCTCAGCATTAATGGTGCGTCGCTTCGTATCTCGTACTAGCACCGGCGTAGGGTCTAGGTAATGATTACCTAGCGCGTCCGTCCACGCGCCTTTTACTATATAAGGGGGGTGGTCCACTTCATTTGAACTTTTCGCTCTCACGTTTAACCGAAAGCACTGAGAAAAACTCTCTCTCTTTTCCCATCTCCGTCGTCTGCACCACCGTTTTCTGCCCGCGCGCCACCATATTTTCCTCGTCTCCATTATGTCAGGTAACAACCTCAACTTCTCTGTTTTGTGTACTTTTTCGTTTGTTAAGTAGGAAATTCTTGATATGTCTGATTAGAGCACGCAAATTTTCGTGTAGAGTAGGTAGATCTGTGTTTAGGGTTAGGTTTTAGGTTTTGGGTATGAATGTCTCGGGCAGGATTAGCAACCCGCGGGCGCAAATTTCATATGTGTATGAATATCCCGGGCAAGACTAGCATACAACGAGCGTAAAATTCATATACGTATGAATATCCCGGGCAAGGTTAGCATGTCACGGACGTAAAGTTCATATACGTATGAATTTGTAGGGTAGGGTTTTCATATGCTTGTCGACATCCAATGCGTTCACCGAGCAAAATCTCTTGTCTCTCTAGGGATTTTGTACGTGCTCGAACGCATGCAAGGGTTGTCCCTTCGTTGGCTTAGTGTAGTCCAGTGAAATTCCGGGCGTTTTAGCCTTTCGCCCTTTCACTTGACTTGCGGTGGAAGGGTGGATTTGATGCGATGTCAAATTCACTGTTCTTGTCTGCGTTTCAGCTATGGCCGAGCATCGGCATGTCGAGGATGGAGATGCTGAACATAGACAAGTCGGAGAAGGGGAGGTCGAGCATCGGCAAGTCAACGAAAGGGACGCCGAGGAGGACAACGAGCATGTCTCCTCGTCTGGGCGCAACGACCTGTCGTGGGTCGCGGACGAACCGTTGGAAGAAGAGTCATATTTTGCCGACGAGACGACCGCCGCATACGTCGTGGTGGAGGACATCATTCCTAGAGATCCTACAAACTAGCAATGTCTTGCTCCTCGGGAGGCGGACCGGATATGCCATCGTTTCCCGGGGAAACAATTCGTTATGTATGAATTTGACTTTTGAGAGGCGAGGGTTAGGCTGCCCTTCAACGATTTTCAGATGGGGGTTTTTAGGTGGCTTAGACTGGCGCCCTCGCAACTGCATCCGAACACCATCGCTTTTGTCCGGGCGTTCGAGCTAGTTTGCCGTTTCCTTGGTGTTGGGTGAATTTTGCCCCTCTTCTTCCACATATTCCACCAGCAACGGTCAGGTGCTTGGGGACGTCACAACTGGGTTTCTCTGAAGCAGCCAGTGAGATTATTCAAGACCTATGTCAATTCTGCCCGACACTTTAAGGGGCGATGGTATACGGTGAAGCTGATCACCCGTTTTGCTATGAACTCCCTTTACTAATACAAGCGGAACGCCGATGGTGAGGAGAAGCTTATGTCGAGGATCCCCTTGAGATGGAAGCCCGACCATTTCAACCTGTCGACTAGCCACTACCGGGTCAAATTCCTGAGCATGGGGGTTAAGGATAATCTGGCTTACAAAAGGCTGGTGGAGTATGTGCAGAGTTTGAACCTGGCGGTCTGGGTGGATCAACAAAACAACCACCACGTTGATGAGGCCGGGATGCCAATTTATGAAACTTGCCTCATAAATACTAGAGATCTGCTCGCGTGTGATACGGACGAGGAGGCTGTGGAGTTATTGCGTAGGTCTCGTCGACTTGTTTTCTTTTCTCGGTGTTGTGCCTGTTCAACTAATCTTTTTCTGTTTTTGTTTTGCAGGAACTATGCCCGCCCATCGTGAACAGGTTTTAAAGCTGGAGAACCAGGTCGGGGCTCGGGACAGGGTCCCCAAGAAGAAAAAGAAAGTGGAGCCTCGTGTCCAGGAGGTGGCTACGGAGCTCGGGGTGGGCAGCTCGGGTACTGCTAGCCCGGTAACCAACTCCCCTCAGCCCGCTCAACAAACTTCCTCAATCCAAATACGGGATAGTCCTCCTCCTTCCACCTCTCCTTTGTTGAAGCAGAAGCGTCTGGACGGGACTCTTTCCCGGTCTGCTGTTGTGGGGGGAAATGCGTCCGGTGCCCCTGGGAGTTATCTGCTGCCTCCTTACTACCTAGAGCAGGAGTTCTTTAAGGCTGAAGGTTCCATCGTGGTGGCGGCGCCCGAGGCGAGGGCCATTCTGAATCAGGACGTAGATGCTAGGTGGAAAGACCTGGCTAGGGACTTGGCCGCCGTCATCCGGGTGATGGAGACCGCCATGGTCCTGTCCGAGACTGATGTTTCTACAGCTTCTTTGGAGGATGCCCTCTTGGCTGCCCGGACTGAGAAGGATAAATTGTCCAAGGATTTATCCGATTACAAAAGGGAGAACAAGTTGCAGGCGGGGCTGAAGTCGAAGTTGGAAGAACTGAAGCTTGAGTGGGACACTCTGAAGGCCGAAAAGCAGAGTTTGGAGGATCAAGTTGTGGAGTATAAGAAGGTGGCTGAAGAAAATGTGCAGCTCCGTGCCCGAGTTGCTCTGCTCGAGGGTACAATCCGCCCTCAGGACGACGAGACTGAGAAGGAGCTTACCCTTCGCACCCGGGGCGAGTTGGTTGGTCACATCCGCGAACTCAACAAAGAATTGGTTGTGATGTTCAAGGATGGGTTCGACAACGCCACCGAGTAGCTCAAGGTGTTGAACTCGGGGCTTGTGACGGAGGGGTCAACCATAACTAATGTTTGGCCAACGGAGAGATTGTGTGCCCCTTTGAAGCTGAGGAGAAGTTGAAGGAGGAGGAGAATGATGGCCGTGAAGAGTAACTCCGGGCGGAGTCTTTAGGATTTTTGTTTTTTCTATTTACTCTTTTTATTGGGCCTGCGTGCCTCTATTTATTTAATGGCCTTCGTGCCCGTTTGTTTGTAATGGCCTTTTGTGCCTGTTTGGATACTGGCTTTCGGGCTCCTTTTGTAATGGTTTCTTGGTCGGTTTCGACCGTTCTTAATGAATGTTACTTTCGTTGTTAAATTGTTTTCGTTATTTATTTTTGAACTGTTCTTGCTCGACCTCATTGGGCTCTTAGGTTTGGGGAACCGAAGAGGTGGCGAGCTTTGTGCTCGCCCTAAATCGAGGTAGGGTTTGTGATCGGAAAACTCTGACCTCGGGGCTTGGGTTTTCCCATCGCTTTCTGGGTGCCCTGCTAACGTGGTACTGCGACGCTGGGGCTCGTTTGAGGTTTCCAGCATCGGGGAGGGTTGTGTTCGCTTCTGAGGGGCGTATATCCTCCCTTTGGTTTAGTGGTGAAGAGCGTGGTCGTACCTCCCATGTCTCCCCGGGTTGCGTTTAGCTATAGTATTGTCTAAGTTTTTCTGCGTTCCATGGTCGAGCTAGTTCTTCACCTTGTAGGTTTTCCAGATAATAGGCCCCATTGCCCGTCTTGTCGCGGACGCGGTATGGGCCTTCCCAATTAGCGGTCAGTTTGCCCTCTCTTGGGTTTTTCTGGTTTCTTCTGAGGACCAGGCTGCCCACCTGGAACTCTCTTTTTATGACCTTTGCATCATGACGCATGATAACACTAAATTTCACCGTATTTCTGACTCCGATTTCGCATGCATTCTAGGTCTTTAATTCTATTTTGTTATGTTATTACTTTTTTTCTCTTTATTTTCAGGTTTTAATGTACTCGGGGGCTAAATCGAGAAAATAAGCGAAAAAGGAGCTGAAAATAATAAAAATCAAGAAATTCAGTATTTTGCACTTATGGCACCCACTGTGGCTGGCACCATGGGGTCAGCCATGACGTGGCCACGTCTCAAGACCACTTCACAACGGCCTATGCCCCCGATCCCCACTTTCTTCACCATTTTACACTCATGGAGGGCGCTATGAGCCTGTGGCGGACGCCACATGGCAAAAACCTTTTCCTCCACTTTTTAGTGGAGGGGGCATCCTGGTCTTTTCCCATTTAAAGTTTGCTTATAAATAGGACTTTAGTTTTTCGTTTTTCTTCATCCAAACTTAGAATCTCTTAGGCATATATCAATTTTAAAGTAGTAATCACTTCACATCGGGGTGTTACTACAATCGAGTGATCGAGTCTGTATACGTCTGTGTGATCGAGTCTTGGAGCACTCTGGGAGGAAGTTAATCTTGCCGCCATTTTAATTCCAATTCGTATTTTATTTTTCAGCACCCGCTTTACTTTCTTTACTTTCCGCATTGCCTTAATTTATTTATTTCCCGCACTCACTTTACTATATTTATTTCTTGCACTCGCACTACTTTCGTTTATATCTCGCACTCGCTTTACTTTCTTTATTATCCACACTCGCACTACTTTTATTTACTTTCCGCACTCGCACTACTTTTATTTATTTTCCGCACTCACACTAAATACTTTTATGAAAAACAATAAAATGAACTTTTACTTTACTATGTCTAACTAATTTTACAAAGGTTAGAATGTAAGGATCATAATTGAACCAGTAATCCGTACAACTGTTCGTAGAAACGCTTAAGGGTTATTTTAACTTTCAATATAAGTTTAATATTCTTTAAAGTCCTGTTGGGTAAGATCGAAAGTCGTCCAACGCCTATTTAACTTAATTGTTTTTAACTATTTCAAAAACAGCCAAAAGCGCTTTGTTTAGTTCATTAGGAGTTTTTAGATTAAAAAGAAAAGAGATTTTAAAACTATTTTTGTACGCGTTAAGAAGTTTAGAGTCTGGTTCGTGAGAACCTCTTTTTGCTAGAAAATCCAGGTCAAAGTACTTTTCAACTTAGTAAAGATACTATATTTCTTAAAAATAGGTTTACTACTCTAACGCAGTACGGACCTTTTTATCCGTGACAATAGGAGGGTTTGATTAGGGAGTACAACTCGGTTCTGAATATGCGAAAGTGACAGTTCCTGTTAAATTAGTTCTTTTCAAAGTAGGAAACATTGCCCATAAGTAGTTCTATTAACAAGTACTGGATTATCAATTGGTTATGTGAATTGCATTCAAACCTGTCTTTATCAATTAATTAAAATTACTATTTTATTTATCATTGGGCACCCTTTAAAACCATTATATTCAATTGCCTTAGATACACACCATAACAACAGATACGATAGATTGACACTTGGTCTCTGTGGATTCGACAATCTTTTATATTACTCTGACGTGTTCGTACACTTGCGAAAAACATGCATCATGTTTTTGGCACCGTTGTCGGGGACCAATTTCGTCAAATTTCATACCCTGTAGTTATACCGTTTAGACTAAGGTCGTTACCTTCTGGTCAATGCGAAAGACTCACAGTGCCGGAAGCTTAGTAGACCCTCTAGATGAACCTGAACGTTACGCTCGTGCACGTTTATTTTTCCATAGAATTAGGAGAGTTATTGTAACACTCCAAAATTTTCCCTCTAATTTATGGCCTTAATTGACCTTGTGCACCATTCATATGCTTCTGCATAAGGTCAGAAAGCTTTAATCCTGCATTTCAGTGTCTTTTAAGGCGTGTGATCAATGTATTCCCTGGTGATTGGAGTGTTCTATTCAGAGGTAACTTATTTGGCTATTGCACTTAAGATCGAGACAAAGTTTGGGCTCCACGGTCATCATAATTATTTTCTTATCGAGGTTTATCAAGTATCAAGTTTGTTTTCCTCAGGACTTATCAAAAGGATCAGGCGAATTAAGGTTTCATTCTTAGTGGTTTGGTTATAGTTTCGTCATTGTAAGATCAGGATTTCATAATAAGGATTTAAGGCTTAGTCCTATCATTAAGGCAATATTATGATTTTCAAGAGACGAAGTTGGGATCATGGCACTTGTTTTTGCTCTTAATTCAAGTCGACTCGGTTTTTTTTTTAGTAAAAGGAATAACACTATACTCAAACTTCAGCAATCTTCCCAATTGGAGCTACAACGAATCGAAGATCACAAATGTTACAAACTCGCGATTCATAGATCTGTCTACTATAATCATCACTCCTCACCTTTTCTACATATAAATCAAATGTTCCCTAACGAAGCATCACTATCTGGTGTTGAACCGCTAATGCAAAAAAATTCAGAACGAGCTTCGGACCGTTGAGGCTGGAATTTTAGCTGCAGTTCTTCAACAGAGTAATTCGGGAACTAAGGCTAAAAGAAGATCTTGGTTCAAGAAATATGTAGGGATATTAAGAAATTGAACTTTGCTAAGAAGCATATAACGACTACGATTACTGCACTTCATCGTCTTACAATGCTTGTCTCTGCTGTTGAACAAATTCAAGTGATGGCTTCAAAATGTCAATACAAAGAGGCAGCCGCACAGTTGGAGGCAGTGAACCAGTTATGTAGCCACTTTGAGGCCTATAGGGATATTCCAAAGATCATAGAACCGAGGGAGAAGTTTAAGAATATCAAGAAAATACTCAAGTCACATGTGTTTTCTGATTTTTCTAGCTTAGGTACTGGAAAGGAGACAAAAGAAACTAATTGGCTACAGCAGTTGTCTGATGCTTGCCTGGTTGTTGATGCATTAGAACCTTCGGTAAAGGAAGAGTTGATAAATAATTTTCGCAATCGGGAGCTTACTTCATATGAGCAAATATTTGAAGGAGCTAAATAGCAAGATCCACTTGAAATCATGGTATGGTAAGACCATAGCAAAATTAAGATGACGGAATATTACAAAATAATCGGAATTGCAAACAATTTTTCCTCATTAACCATTATCAAGTAACATAAATTATTACAGATTAAATAACAGATACAACAAAAGTTCACCACAGGAAATTATGGGAAGAAAAAAGAGAAATAGATGATTACACACGTTTAAAACGTTTCCAAAATATACATAGAAGAAGGAGCAATATACATAGAGGAAATAATATGCAAGAAACGAAAGTACTCTACAATGGCCGCTCCAATTTCCAACATCGCCATCGTCATTGCTATGCAGACGGAAGCTGAACCTGTTGTCAATAAATTTCAGCTCATCCAAGATCCTCACTCTCCTTTTCCACAAGGTGTTCCTTGGGCACTACTGGTGGCTTCAAGGCCAAAGGAGCTAGTGTTGGTGATGTGTTCATTATATCAGATTGTTGTTTTCATAACAGAAGAATACTTATTCCTGTTTTTGATCTGTATGGAGTTGGTTCACATAAAGCCTTTGAAACACCCAACCTTGTAAAGGCTTAATCTAAAGTAATCTTCAATGGGGATATGTTTCGACACTTCGTTTTAGGAACCTGCGAGAATGAAAGTATAGAGTTAATATTTCAGTGAAATCGGTGTTCACGGTAAGGAAAACGGCAGACCATCCCAGATATCACAACCTTCACCAAGACCACACCAGAACAAAAATTAAAAAGAAGGAAAAGGCTTCAAAACGAATTCAGTTGCAACAACCTTAACTGAATTCATAACAAACTAACTCTAACCAATTCATCTTAACTGAAATACCTATAAAAGTCAGGGAAGGCAGTTTCAGAGGCTCTCTCTCATCTTTTCGGATTTGCTTCTCTTCACCCTCATTCATTCTCCCTCACTTTTCGACTATCTTCTTCATCTTTTCGTGCATCTTCACTTAATTTTCATCACCTTCTTCATTCCAATTCGCTCACTTCTCCTTCTTCAACTCCTCACTCACATCCCTGGATCTCGCTCCAATCTTCTTCATTCATCACCAAAGTAACCTGCAAACATCAGCATAACGCAAGGTGAATCAATGGATTCACAATAGCGATTGAACCGCAAGAATTTCAAGAAGAGGAAAGAGCAGGTAGAAGACATATCTTTCAGAGCCATTACCTCGAAACTCCTCATCTTCTTCATCAATCTTCAACACGCCCTTCTTCATCAATCTTTAACACGCTCTTCTTCACCAATCTTCAACTGTTTCCGCGTCATCATCACCAATAACGTCTCAGTCAGATTCTTTATCGACTCGGCTTCATCCTAAGACGATCTTCAACAAAAGCCTGCAAACATCATCAACGTCTCAATAATAACAACAACAAAATCATTAAAAAGAACGCAAGAAGAAGTAGAAAGAGTCGAAAACCATAACCAGTATACCGCAAGTGCTCGGTATCGCGGGAGAAACATGTTTCGTCTTTCGTCACCATTAAAAGATTTGCGAGGTAAACCAATTCGAACTCCTTGACACTCGTAACATTCGCTTCTGTTTTAAAGATTTAGGTGTTGTTTGAGAGTTTGACTCATCTCTTTGGTGTTTGGGTGTGGGATACGCCGATTCCTCCGTTCGGTTAAGGATTCGAGTGAAATCCGAGTATGGATCCGTGATTAGGAGCAAGAATAAGATAGTGTTTGTGTTGGAGGTTGGCCGTTGCAGAGATGTTACCGGAGAGACAACGGCGGCGATTAGGGTTTAGTTTAGGAGGAGGAAGTTGGTTCGAAGAGAGAAAGAGAAGGAAGCCAAGGGTTTTTACGTTTGTGATGTTTCACTTAGTTTTCTTGTTATTGTTTGTTTATAATTCTTATTTGAAAATTGAATAGTTAATGGAAATTAATAGAAATAGGAAAAGAATAATGAAGTCATTAATCCTTTATTAAGGGCTTGCAATCACCATTAAAATTATGATAAGAGGATAAGATTCCCTCTTCGCGGTCCACTCCAACGGTGACAAGTGTCACCGTCCGGTAGGACCGCTGGATTTCGCTCCTACGTGTGTATCCCTACCATAATAATCATGCACCTTTCGTTGATAGACACTGGATGAGGAGATTTAATCAGTCCTTAGATCATGTGGACCGAGGTTAGTCAACAAAAGTTGACTGATGACCCATAGCATGGTCACCCAGGCTTGGCACGAATTGGGCCTAGCGCAATTGCTATTACCACCCCCATTTAGGCCCACTTATGTCATTTTAATTAACAATTTATTTACTGCACCCCCTCCTCCATTTCTCTTATTCTTAATTTTTGTTTTAATATAAATTAATTCACAAAGAATATTAAAAAGCTCAATAAAATTCCACAAAAATTACAATAGGTTCATAACTCAATTTAGAACTTTTTTATATTTTTATTTTCTGAATTTTGTTATTTTTCAATTTAATTTCGATGTTTAATTTAATTGATTTTATATTGAATACTCACATGAATACATAATTTTGTACATTTTATTTCTCCCACTTCCTGTAATATTTTTGGCTCATTCATTTTGCTATGATTAGAGGACAAATAATAGGAATAATTTTTGTTAAATTTTTAGGCCATTTTATCCACTGTTTTGATAGTGTGATTTGTGTAAAATTATGATTGAATCTTAGGTAGATTTAAGTGACCATTCGACATAGTTAGACTTTGAATTTTTAGGAGATTTTTTTAACACAATGTTATAGTCAGGTTAGAGACCCTAGGGAATTAATTTCATATTTTTTTCAGGACTTTTGATATTTTTGTTATTTTAATTCATTTCCATCTTATTATTGCATATTCATGTTCATTTCATTTACTAACAATTTCCCTTTTGTGCAAGGTATTTTCCGAGGATTTGCTTATGGACTTGGATTATGTTTGTTATGCCTCGATTATTGTGTTTTGTACTTTATGATGTAATATCTTAGAACTTGTATGCTTGTATAGTTCCCATAATTAGGATAGAAAAGATAAAACGAATAGCTAGAAAACTAAATCTCAAAAAAATAGATAAAGGAATACTCGATCCAACGTCGAGTAAATTTTCAAATAAATAAGGTTTCATGTAACTTTAGGATTCCTCGATTACCATCGTTCCACTCCATCGCACCTGAAAGCAAGCCTTGTATGTTGCACACCATAAGTCGTGTGTCTCAGCACCATGCAATCGACCCACCCGATCCATTATTTCATCCCATTTTTCATACACGTTTTTACCCACCATGACTTAGGAGGACCATAGTGTTCATTATTGCTTTTTTATACTCGCATTTCTAGTTTAGTATCTCTTAGGTAGATTTAATCTTTCAAACCTCACTAACCATAGGTTATCTTCAAACTCAACTAACTTAGGGTAAGTCTAGTTCCCTTAGAGTTTTCCTTTTATAACTTGAGTCTCACTTCTCATCTTTAAGAAAAATCAAAACACTTAATAAAGGAAAAGGTGTACAATGCGCCACAAGCCTTAAGCTATACGGGAAATGATTAGTAGAGGTCTCCTCCACTCTTCTAGGATGCTTTACAAACGTTCCATTTGGGGCGATCTTGGAAAGTATTCGCTCCTGTATCATAGTCTTAAGTGTTGTACATACAATAAACACAAATTCAAAACACTTCTTTTAAAAGACAATAAACCAAGGCCTCACGTCTTCTCATCTCATACTCTTTGCAGACGAACGTGACTTGTCTCAACAGTTCAAACAGCGATACAGTAAACACCCTCGAGTCAGAGCCGGTAACACCTGAGCTAGAGCTATGGCAACGTCATCCTAAAAATAACAAACAAGTTCCCGCCTTAGTTAGACGAACTACGGCGACTCTGATCCTCATTCTCC
The DNA here is from genome assembly GCA_963966055.1 of Lathyrus aphaca. Classification (NCBI taxonomy): domain Eukaryota; kingdom Viridiplantae; phylum Streptophyta; class Magnoliopsida; order Fabales; family Fabaceae; genus Lathyrus; species Lathyrus aphaca. The sequence goes on along the minus strand of OZ014519.1, from coordinate 373,314,642 downwards.
CAATGAGGTACGTAGGCAGTAGGGTATGGCCCATTCGATAACAATCATTCTTTTTCCCTACATTTTCCCCCTTTCTTTCCATTTATCAATTCCATTTCTTTCCCCATTTCCATTCCATTCCAGATACCCGTTCTTTCATTCAAAACAACATATTATTTCTCACCCTTTGAAAACAGATTAACAAGCATGGATCCCGTCGGGTACGACGGACAGATTGGGGTGCTAATACCATCTCAATTTGTAACCGACTTCCGGACCCAGATCTTTGGTTCGCAAGGCCTCGTTCTTTTCCTTCTTCCTTAGGTTTGTGCAACATTACCTTTCCCATTCCTTCGGGATAAAAATGTCTGGCTGGCGACTCTAACTTTTCCGCGCCACTTTCGCGTTTGTACTAGGATGAAAATCCCGGGAGCGACAGTTGGCGACTCTACTGGGGAACGAACCCAAAATATTTGGTTTCCCCTTTGAGAGTCAATCCTAACGCTTGTCTGTTTTTGTTTTCTTTGGGTGTTTTATTCATTAGTTGTTGTGCTTTAGTTTAGATTTACTATATTTTTTACAGTTCATCGCTTTACTTTACAACTTTATTTACAGCTTTCTACACTTTACTTTATTGCTGCATATACTGGCATATACTGTACTGGCTGTTCTGGTTTTCCTTGGCGGGATGAGATTATTGTGAGATAAGCCAAATACCCGGCTTGAGTATACACATAGGATTTAGAGTGGGCAGTCGTGTGGCTTCCGTGGTTTTGAGCACGTGTAGTTTTCACGAGTCCCACACCCAGATCAGGCTCTCTTGGGATATGTTTTATACTGCCTAGGCAGACCATAAAATGTTCTCACTTGAGCTGCTAACACTGGGAACCGATCATCGAGGACCTTAGTGGAAACAACCCTCTCCAGTGGTGACAATGGCAGACCACATTTCGTGGCAAACCCATTCGCACCCAAGGGCCCACTAGGAAATCACATAGGATGACCTTGTTCTCTCATAGGAACCCAGTTAAAGCAATTGGTCGTATGACGATAGTATTGTACCCTTCGGGATGAATGTACTATTGTTTCTCGACTTAGTGCTTGAAGCCGGGAACTTATGAGGGATGCTTGTTTTTCCGGACTCAGCTAAGGCCTCCCTGAGTAGTACATAATGCCAAACCGATTCCTTGATTTGGTCATGAGCCATTTCTCGGAAATGGTGAACGTATTATTGCTACTCGGCTTTGAGAGTCCGTGATGTTGACCCGTAGTAGCACACCCATGAGATTGGGAGGGGTTTACAGGTTTGCAGGAACCCTAAAACTTCCAACATACCCGCTTTTGCCAGTTTTACTCCGTGATATGATTCGGTCCTATATGATATTTGGTTAAGAATGCTGAAACTTCTGCACAGAGATAATGATATTATGACTCTTCACCAACACTTGGTTATCTGATCCACACTAGCGTCGGACCACTGATCACATGCCAGTTGCATACATGACAACATGGCATTTTAGCATACATGTTCAGTTATTTCCAAGGATCACATATCTGAATTAAATCATCGGATTTTTTCTGCAATAAAACTTGGATCAAAACGGATAGATTCCTTGGAAATAAACGAACATAGCATTTGCATACATCCTTGCATTTTTTTACAGGTGTTCAGGGACAAATTCTTATCCTGACTTGGTTTCTCTCCAGAATGGCCAACTTGAATCATGATTGTCAGGGTATGGGCATGGAACAACTCCGAGCGGAGGTGATTGAGATAAAGGCCCAACTGGGATGTCCACTAAATCAAGGTTTGTTAGGTGGGTTTCCTCTACAGTTTGAGTCTCTTCATTAGCAATCGCTACTTGGCAGTCAGGAAGAGCATCAGATAGGAACCAACTCCACATGTGAGCTAAATGATCCTACACCAATCGTCACCAAAGAAGTGAGCACTTTCTTTCCTTATCAGGGATCCTCCTCAACTGCTACGCCTTGGTTTCCAGGAGAAAAACTTCAACAGGTTTCATCTATAGCTCCTCCATTGTTAGCAACCTGTCATTAGCAGGAGCAAGAAAGGGTTATTGATCCGATACCCATGTCTTATGCTGAATTATGCCCACAACTGCTCAAATGGGGTTGATTGAGTGTCATGAGCTAACTCCTCCTTCCGGTAAACTTCACCAAAGTTGGAATCCCTACGCCTACTGTGTTTTTCATTCTGGAGCTCCCTGACATGATGTTAATGATTGCAAGGCGTTTAAACATCAAGTGCAAGACTTAATTGATGAAGGCGTAATCACTTTTGGACTGACCGGGCCGGAAGTGCCGCATGATAAAGCATGCAGGAATACAAAAGAGGTGGTCAATTTTCCTTCTTCTAGAATCATTGCTCAGGCCAAGTCTTCAAAGGGGCTACATCAACAACCTTCATTCGCTCCCCGACCGAGTATGAGTAAGAGAGTACAGGGACATGTCAGGTGCCCAACGCAATGTCAACAACGAAATGTTCAATCACAATCTCAGGGTCAGCAACAACAGGCACCGAGACCATTTCAGGAAAGAACAAGAGCGAGGAACCACAAACTTGATCCTATCCCATGTTCATATGTTGTATTGCTTCCAGAGCTGCTGAAGTTGAACCTGGTTGAGCTCCGTACCATGAGACCTCCTCCTCCGGACAATCTACCTCCGAATTTTGATGCTAACACCAGGTGCGAATTCCATTCGGGTGCCCAGGGGCACAGTATTGAGAAATGTTGGGCTTTTCAGAACAAGTACAGGACCTAGTTGACTCCAAGGCGATCAATTTCGCTCCTCTCCCAAATGTAATCCAGAATCCGATGCCTAGTCACAATGGAACCGGTGTCACGGTTGTTCTACCAGATGGTCCACGTTAAGCTGAAGTCTTCGAGTTAATCACCCAGGACGCCAGGGTATTCATGAAGCAAATAAAGCCAGCAGTATTCAAATACTCTCACTGATGGCATTTATGTGTTTGTCTTTCTTCATTGTTCATTTTCATCCCTATTGAGGGGAACTACGTCGCTCTGATTCTTCATTGGTCTTAGGTCAATGGAGATACGTAGGCAGAAGATCGTCAGGTCTTTCCGAGCAACCTTATGGGGAAACTTTACTCCCCAGCTTCACTTTTCCTTCAGATGTCTCGTGTCAGAGTCAGAATAGCTAGAAGAAGAAGTATGACTGCCATGGTTGGGCATAATACAACTGCAAATTGAAGATCACAAGTCTATGGAAGAACTATTGGTCACTAAAAGTATCCAAGACTGACTGGTCCAGACGGAGACAAGCCTCCTCAACTACGACAATATTCAGTTTCTTTACTGCATTTCCATTTGTAGTTTCTTTTATATGCTAAGCATTTGTCTACATGTATGAAATTTGTTTTCTTTTGAATGTTAGAAATAATAAAACTCACATGTTTTTCTTGAAGTAATTCATTCGCATTCACTTATAATTTTGCATGTGTACATCGCAATACCAATTGTTGTGCTTAAATTCTATGAAGGAGGATGACGAAACAAACACGCAAAATCTCTAACTGTGTGCTCTCTAGTAAGGCCCTGTTGACGATGTACATGCTTTGTTTCAAATCCCTAAACACTGGAGATATAAGGAAGATAGACCCTTGCTAACCCCTTTGAGCCTTGAAGTAGGAGTTTCTTTTTGCATAAAAAAAATCCTCGCATGTAACCCAGGGGCAGGGTAGATGTCAGCTAGTCGGACCAAGTGTTCAGGCTTTCATAAAGGAGTGTATTTGAGGATCCATTACATTCCATCATGCTAATCAAGAGGTCCAAAGACCCAAAACCACAATGGTTATCCAAGTTAAAAGGTCCAAAGATTGAAAACCACAATGGTTATCTTTCGTCGACCCAAAGAATGGGGCAGTCACAACCTTCGCGAAGCAATCAAGACAAACAGTGTCACACGACTCGTTCAAAAAGCAAAAAAAAAGGAAAATGGAAAAAGCCCGCTAAGTCGAAACTTGAAAACAAGCGACTTAGGCAAAAGTTAGGGCATCCCGCTGGACTTCACAATCAAAGATTCACAAGAATCAATCCAGGAAAAAGTTAGGGATAAAGCAAAATAACGCAAAAGTGAAAGACGGAAAGGATTACACAAGAAAGATCCTCAAATGAGAACAAAGTCGTGTGGCACAGACACGAAAGCTAGAGGGGTGATTGACTCTCAACAATAACCTAATTGGCACTTGAACCGATAACAACAATGGTTCCTCAATCAACATGAAACCCTTATGAAAGGTGAATGCTTGTGAAAATTAGATGAACATAGGAATGAAGAACATCACGAAGAGTGGGTGGGAACAAATAAACTTCGAGCCTATATCCTTTGTTTCTGTAACCGTGAACCAGGCCACGATACAACCCTCAAAAGTCCTAACTGAAACAGGGTTAATTTGAGAGCGTACTACTACGAGACCGCGTTCCTGACTCCTATGAGTTATACTAAAAGACATTTGTTGGTATTGCATGTACATACTTTCATTCAAAATAATGTCGTATCTTAACCAGTGATTCGCTCACGAAGGTTTGTGATCCCTTTTAAAAACATCAAGATTAACATGTGTATTGCATACATTTGTTTAGCATCATAAATGGTTCACATGCGGAAATTCAATCCAGAAGCTTAAGCTTGCCAAGTTGAGAAGTCCAAAACTTCTGAAAGATAGTCACGTTGAGGTGCACTTTTCCGAGAAAAGCTCCATTGAGTGAAGACTTCCCCAACTAGTCATGGTAAGAGCTAGCCAATCTGAGGCAGTTACGTCAAGCAATCTCTTCAAAATTAAGGAGCTAACCCATCCGGGGCAGTTACGTCTAGCAATCTCTTCCAAATTCAGCCAAACTGGGGCAATCACTTCGAGATTCAAATCTCTCCAAGAGCGAAGATTAGTCAGTCAAGTACAAAACTATTCAAATACTCGTACTAGGGCAGGCCACCCCAATAGCACGAGATTTCATTCTTTCCCGAAGACAGACAATCGGAGGCACCTATTTGAAGTTCAGAGTACCAGTACAGCTACACTCTCAAAGAGTTTCTATGGCACCTTCTTTTTATAACTCTTACTAATTGATTCCATTACCCATCTAGCGGTCGCTCATCAAGCCAATTATCTCATTCAGCGTTTCTTACAGCTCCAAGCTCATCTGCATGGGCAATGGTTACCTCCCCAGCAAGGTTATTACGTTGATTCATACAGTCGTTACGATACCTAAGAGTTTAAAGACACCAAGTCTTTTGTAAAATCCTCTTGAGGTAAAATCCATACAGAAGCAAATGATCCCCAACACGAGACAACTAAATTCTTTTCCTCCTCAGTAGGACGTGTCTCGGTTTTGTCATCCCCAACAGACGAATGGAAGTTATCCCCAGTAAAGTCACCAAGTTTTTCCTTCAGCTGGTTTCCTTGATCTCGGGTCCTCAACAGATCTAAGGTAACCCCTATTCTCCTAGCAGATTTCAGATAAATCATTCTCCTCCCCAGCAGATCCATAAGGGTGGATAATCCCCAATAGTCGAGGTATCCCCTAGCACTGTCCTCAACAGAGATGTTATCCCCACAGGGCTTCTTGAGATCGAATCCACGATCATTATGTTTCCCCACAGAGTCAGCAAGGACTTATCATTTCCGCTCAGCAACTCCTTTTACACTCACACCAGTTCATTGACAATACTCAAGACATAGCATCCCCAGTGTCATGGGGCATAATGCCATGTAATTCAACATATGCGTACCCTGTATAATCCAAGTTTGATATCTTGCAAAAGTCCAGCCACAGACTGGCCAAAGTCCATCTTCGGGTGGCAAATTTCAAAAGTCTCCCACAGTGAGCAAAAGTCCAGCCATAGACTGGCCAAAGTCCATCTTCGGGTGGCAAATTTCAAAAGTCTCCCACAGCGTGCAAAAGTCCAGCCACAGACTGGCCAAAGTCCATCTTCGGGTGGCAAGTTTCAAAAGTCTCCCACAGCGAGCAAAAGCCCAGCCACAGACTGGCCAAAGTCCATCTTCGGGTGGCGAATCTCAAAAGTCTCCCATAGCGAGCAAAAGTCCAACCACAGACTGGCCAAAGTCCATCTTCGGGTGGCAAGTTTCAAAAGTCTCCCACAACGAGCAAAAGCCCATCCACAGACTGGCCAAAGTCCATATTCGGGTGGCAAATCTCAAAAGTCTCCCACAGTGAGCAAAAGTCCAGCCATGGACTGGCCAAAGTCCATCTTCGGGTGGCAAGTTTCAAAAGTCTCCCACAACGAGCAAAAGCCCAGCCACAGACTGGCCAAAGTCCATCTTCGGGTGGCGAATCTCAAAAGTCTCCCACAGTGAGCAAAAGTCCATCCATAGACTGGCCAAAGTCCATCTTCGGGTGGCAAATTTCAAAAGTCCCCCACAGTGGGCAAAAGTCTCCCACAGTGAGCAAAAGTCCAGCCATAGACTGGCCAAAGTCCATCTTCGGGTGACAAATTTCAAAAGTCTCCCGCAGTGAGCAGAAGTCCACCCGCAGCGTGGCAAATTTCCAAAGTCCACCCGCAGTGTGGCAAATTTCCAAAGTCCACCCGCAGTGTGGCAAGTTATCCAGGGTCCACCCGCAGTGTGGCAAGGTATTTGAAGTCCACCCGCAGTGTGGCAAACCTCTAAAGTCCCCCGCAGTGGGCAGAAGTCTCCCGCAGTGAGCAGAAGTCCACCCGCAGTGTGGCAAATCTCTAAAGTCCCCCGCAGTGGGAAAAAGTCTCCCACAGTGAGCAGAAGTCCATCCGCAATGTGGCAAATCCTTAAAGTCCACCCACAGTGTCGCAAATTTCCAAAGTCCACCAGCAGTGTGGTAAAATATTTGAAGTCCAACCGCAGATTGGCAAAAGTCCATCCTCAGGATGGCAAAGTATCTTAAAATTCGATCGCAAATTGTTGAAAAGTCCGCCCGCTGTGTGGCAAGTCAGTAGTTATCTGACATCACTCAAAAGGCATCCCTAGTTTACTATTCTTCCCATCATAATTATATCCAAGAAGAGTTCGTTCGGTTGAGTTTATTTCCCCGATCTTCTACCACAGAGTGCAAATTTTCTGGGTGTTTCTGGTATTCAATCCCTGTATACCTCAAATGTCTGAAAGCAGCTGCTATCATCCCTTCACATCTACAGTGATTGAATAGGGGCAGCTGTAACACCCCAAAATTTGCCCTCTAATTTATGGCCTTAATTGACCTTGTGCACCATTCATATGCTTCTGCATTAGGTCAGAAAGCTTTAATCCTGCATTTCAGTGTCTTTTAAGGCGTGTGTCGCTCCCGACAAATGAAAATGGATCAGATGAAGGTACAGACGCGAACGATCGGCGAGAGGGACAATGAGAACACACAGCCGTGAACTCACTGGAGATGAATAGAGTCGCCAGCTAGGCATTTTTATCCCGGAGGAAAGGCAATGCTGCATAGGCCTAGAAAAAGATGGATGAGACGGTTGCGAACCAGAGAGACTGAGAAAGGGGGTTGGTTACAACCTGGGAAGGTATTAGCACCCAGATTGTCCGCCGTACTCGACGGGATCCACGCTTAAAGATTTGTGTTTTAAAGGGGTAGTGTCAGTGCAATTTGTGTGTAAAATAGCTGGAAAGATGTACATGTGTCAGTGTAAAGAAATGTGATGTGTATAAATGTACAGTGTCAGTGTAAGAATGAGAATGAATTGCTCAAGATCATGAGGCTAAAGAATAATGCTGGAAGGAGGGGGGATGGACAGAGACTTTTGTTCGATAACCGTTAAGTTATGCCTACGTATCCTCTCGTGCAATGAGGAAGTCAGAACACCGTAGTTCGACCCAAAGAGACTGAAAGATGAATTGACTTGTGAACTGCTTGCTTGTCTATGCTCAAGTGTATGACCTGTCTGGCTCAGGTGCAAACTGTCTTGCATTAGACGGAAGAAGCAAGTTCTCGTTTGTGAATGAAGGTGATGAGAAAAGAATCCCGAAGGAGACGATTATTGTTTGTTTTTTTGAGTTTTCAGTCTTTTATTTCTTTTTGGAGTTTGTCATAGGATAATGAGCTTAAGTCTAAACCAATGGGTTAGTAAACTCATCACATCTTCCCTCTGATTAGGGGTAATGAGAATACCTTAAGTGTGAAGTCAGATTCTCACACTTAATCACCTTCGGTGTAGGATTAAGATCATTAACCTACTTGTGATTATTTAGATGTTTTTGGTGTTTTGTTTAGTGTTGAGTAATGAGGTTAAGCCATAATCAAGGATTAAACAGACTCATTACACCATCCTAAAAGAAGGATAATAGATGAGAATGTTTAAGTTGAGGAAGACTCCTCAACTTAATCCATGATTAGGGATTAAACCCATGACAAAACAAGCCTTTGATTAAGTGGATTTTAGATTAATGATGATGATGAAGTGTTTTTTATGATTTGTAAGACAACTTGAGAGGGACTTGTCCATTAACACTAGGGTTAGTCCTTCTTAACCACTTAAGGAAGAATTAGAACCCTAATGCAAGGCCCAAGTTACAAGTGTAATGTCTTGATATTTATTAAGTGAATTGATTAAGAGATTTAAACACCTTAAGGGTTTAATACTTAGGATTAAAGTTATACACTCCATCCTAAGAGAAGGATGCAGGCATAAGCTCAATCACAAAGTCTTAAAGCCTTTAGGGTTTAGTCCCTGATTATGAGATGAGAAGGGAAGACTCAAAGAGAGACACAAAGGTAAAACTATGGGGGGACTAATCAAAACTCTAATTCATTGTCATGCTTGGTTGGTCCTAAGGTTTGTGAGGTTTGCAAGAACAATCTTCAGAGGAACCACCAGAAAGCAGATGAACAGGATCAAGAGAAGCAAAGTGACTTGCTTCATTCAAGAAGTCAAGTCACTTGAAGAAAGAAAGTGGGAGAAGCAAGAATGAGCAAGCTCAAACTCAAACACATATAAAAATGCATCAATGGATGCAAGAGAGATGAAAAGAAAAGGTATGAGAAGTGAAGGCAAATCCACTTCTCAAGTTTACTTACCACCTGAAATGTTAGAAAGAAATGCAATGCAATGCTAAATGAAATGAAATGACATGATGCTAAGCAAAACCAGAAGCATGTTGATGATGATTATGATGTTATGAGGTGCTGCAAACATGAGGCAAGACAATGGGGATGTTCATACAAGATTATGAATGCAAATGATGCAAGCTAAGGAGCATGAACAAGTATGGAAAGCTATGAAGCATACAAGACAAATGACATGGCAAACATGAGATGCAATGATCAAAGATGCTTCCTATATGTCTTAGGATGTCAAATGAATCATAAGAATGCACAAAATGCAAAGACAAGTCATGTTATGCAAGAGGATGCAAGAAGGATGCAAAAGAAAGCCCAAATTAGGGTTCATGGATCAAACATCAAACAAAAACCCAAAACAGAAGCAAACCCTAAGATAAAAATGGAAAATGGTACCCAAAGAAACCCTAATCCTATAATAAACCACTGCCCAAAGGGGAGCTCTCAACTCTCAACCAAACTCAAGATATGAATTTTCTAAGTTATTAGGGTTTTTTAGGGTTCTTAACAAAACAAATGCCAATCAATTTGAAAATGCAAGAACAATTCATGGCCTTTTTATCCTTGAAACTACATGCAAAACAAAAGACAATGCAAGAAGAATCAATGTCTCAACCTTCACCAATTGGCAGAAATGAATTTTCAAACTTATGATCAAAATAATGCATAAAAAATGATTTAATTCAATGAAAAATTCTTAAAATGCATCAAGATCAAAAAAGAAATTTGGTTTGAAGGTTGGACAATGTTTCTAAATGTCTTAGAACATTTCATGAATTTTTTTTTGTAATTTTTAAATACCTAAAAGTATTTTTAATTAATTAATTCTCATTAATCAATTAAAAATAATCTTTTAAATATTTGAAAATACTTTTTTAATGATAAAAAATAAAATAAAAATATTTTTGGGTCATAAAAATTATTAAAACTCAGAGGAAAAAGTTTCATAATTTTTATGTATTTTTTGGTATTTTTAAATAATTATGCAAAACAAAAGAAAAATAAAAGAAAATAAATGAATTAAATCTGATTTAATGAAAAGTATTCAAATCCTAGGGTGGAAATTTAAACTGGCCAGCGCGCGCATTGACTCCCCGCCACATCTCACGGCTCAAATTCAAACTTGCTAATCACCCTGATTAAACCCTAATTGTGCCCTAATGACAATCAGGCGACCGGAACAGTGTTCCGGTCGTCTTCTCCGGCCATCCCCAGAATCAATCTCTCTCCCTAGGCCATTTCAAAGGCTCTAACTCTCCAGAAATCACCTTCCACTCACCCTAAACACGAATCCAGCATCAAATCACATTTAAACTCACATACAAACAAGAATCGAAGCAATGAAATTTTTTTAGGTCAAACTTTCAGAACATCATTACATACTCATTTCTGGCTTATTTTCAAAAGTAAAGAGATCCCAATGATCAGTGTAACATACACAACAAGATTTTAACAAGAGAAATGAGTTCTGGGAAAAAAGTTCATGGAGTCACCTGAGGTTGAACTTCTGATTCAGGAGCTTTTTGGATGGTCCTTTGGCTCAAACAGGTCCCAATGATCTCCCTTTGAAGCTTTGGATGCTTAGTTGGAGTTTAAACAAACTCCTGAGAGAGTTTGCAGAAGCTCTGACCAAGGAAGTGTGAAAATCGTATTTGAGATATAGGGTGTTTCAGGCCAAAGTAGTGGGTGGTTTCTGGTCAGTGATGCAAGGTGAGTTGGTGTGTGGGGTTTGTTTAAGTGTTCATGGCTTGTGGAGAGAGATTCGATAGAAAATGCAGGCTGAGGTAAAGAATGGCAATGGGGGATTCTTGCTGTTTCAGGCTTGTGTCCTTGATGCTTTGTGGTCTATGGAGCAAGGTAAGATGATTAGTGAAGTTGGCTTGAGTGTTTTGTGGCTGTGGAGAGAGATTCGATAGAAAATGCAATGTGGTGTGTTTTTGTGAATGTGATTAATGAGGATGTTTCAGCCTTGCTTAGTACATGGGATGGCTTGCAAAGTGATATGTTATTTTAATCCAAGTGGCCAGAAGATGTGACATGGCCTGTGGTGATTGGGATGTTTGCTTTTGCATAAAGGTCAACTTTTGTGTAAGTGAGGTATGGTGAAGTGCTAGCTTGGTACAAAGCCTAGGGGCTGCGCAGCATGGGATGGTGAGTGAGCTAGCAAGGTCAGCATCCAAGGTCACAAGTTGTAGGAAGCATGATGAGTGGTTTTGCAAGTTGTTGTACTTTGGTTCACATGTGAGAAATTCTTGTTACACAAACCAAACCATGGGGAAACTTGGTCCAATTCTGATTTTTAAGGCTCATAGAATGTTTGTGTAATGGTTTCAAATGAATTAGAGGTCACATAATGCATTGGTTCATGACTTTGCAAAATTTCCATTTGAAGCATGCCTTGAAAAACAATGATTTTTGCCAACTTTGTCTTGCCATAACTTTTGATCCAAGAAGAGTTTGATCATGTTCTTGTACTTTTTGAAAAGGGAAAGATGAGATCTACAACTTTCATGACCAAAGTTTTTCCATTTGAAGCATTTTTGGACCAATAATCAAGGCTTGAAAAATGACATAAAATGAAGCATTCTTGAAAAGTCAACTATGCCCAAAAAGTCAACATTTGCAAAAACCCTAAATTCTTGATTTTATGAACTTCAACTTTCTTCCATGATCAAATAAAGATCATATACACTCAAAATGATGAAGATCACCCATTGGTTGGGTCATTGGGGGCCTCAGATGCCCTGATTTTACACTGACTTGTCTGAAAAGTCAACCCTTGATCAGATGACTTCCCCATGGAATTTCTTCATGAAAATTGATATGCATACTCCCTATACCATATAGAGACCAATGGAAACAAGAATGACCAAAAAATTTGGAGTTATGGTCTCTGAAACCAAAACCCTAATTTTCAGTCAACTGTGCAGTTCAACCTGGCTCTGCATCACCTCAAACCCTAGTTCTTGTGATTCCTCTGCAATTTTGACTTTGAGGAGATGAAATATGATATAAGAACACACATGGATCCCTTTGAGTTGATTGGTGGCCTTTGGAATGGCTCAAGATGCTTTGGGATTGCTCAGATCACAAACCCTAGGTGCAGATGCCTTGAAAGCTATGCAGTGGATAAAAAATGAGATGTGAGATGACATGATTGTGCTTATGCATATGAGAATGATCACAAGCCATGGTGTGAATGGGTGAGGGCAAATTTGGGGTGTTTACAGCGTGTGATCAACGTATTCCCTGGTGATTGGAATGTTCTATTCAGAGGTAACTTATTTGGCTATTGCACTTAATATCGAGACAAAGTTTGGGCTCCACGGTCATCATAAGTATTTTCTTATCGAGGTTTATCAAGTATCAAGTTTGTTTTCCTCAGGACTTATCAAAAGGATCAGGCGAATTAAGGTTTCATTCTTAGTGGTTTGGTTATAGTTTCGTCATTGTAAGATCAGGATTTCATAATAAGGATTTAAGGCTTAGTCCTATCATTAAGGCAATATTATGATTGTCAAGAGACGAAGTTGGGATCATGGCACTTTTTGTTGATCTTAATTCAAGTCGACTTAGTTTTTTTTAGTAAAAGGAATAACACTATACTCAAACTTCAACAATCTTCCCAATTGGAGCTACAACGAATCGAAGATCACAAATGTTACAAACTCGCGATTCATAGATCCGTCTACTATAATCATCACTCCTCACCTTTTCTTCATATCAATCAAATGTTCCCTAACGAAGCATCATTATCTGGTGTTGAACCGCTAATGCAAAAAAATTCAGAACGAGCTTCGGACCGTTGAGGCTGGAATTTTAGCTGCAGTTCGTCAATAGAGTAATTCGGGAACTAAGGCTAAAATAAGATCTTTGTTCAAGAAATATGTAGGGATATTAAGAAATTGAACTTTTCTAAGAAGCATATAACGACTACGATTACTGCACTTCATCGTCTTACAATGCTTGTCTCTAATGTTGAACAACTTCAAGTGATGGCTTCAAAACGTCAATACAAAGAGGCAGCTGCACAGTTGGAGGCAGTGAACCAGTTATGTAGCCACTTTGAGGCCTATAGGGATATTCCAAAGATCATAGAACTGAGGGAGAAGTTTAAGAATATCAAGAAAATACTCAAGTCACATGTGTTTTCTGATTTTTCTAGCTTAGGTACTGGAAAGGAGATAGAAGAAACCAATTGGCTACAACAGTTGTCTGATGCTTGCCTGGTTGTTGATGCATTAGAACCTTCGGTAAAGGAAGAGTTGATAAATAATTTTTGCAATCGGGAGCTTACTTCGTATGAGCAAATATTTGAAGGAGCTAAATAGCAAGACCCACTTGAAATCAGGGTATGGTAAGACCATAGCAAAATTAAAATGACGGAATATTACAAAATAATCGGAATTATAGACAATTTTTCCTCATTAACCATTATCAAGTAACATAAATTATTACATATTAAATAACAGATACAACAAAAGTTCACAACAAAAAATTCTGGGAAGAAAAAAGAGAAATAGATGATTACACACGTTTAATACGTTTCCAAAATATAGATAGAAGAATGAGCAATATACATAGAGGAAATAATCTGCAAGAAACGAAAGTACTCTACAATGGCCGCTCCAATTTTCAACATCGCCATCGTCATTGCTATGCAGACGGAAGCTAAACCTGTTGTCAATAAATTTCAGCTCATCCAAGATCCTCACTCTCCTTTTCCACAAGGTGTTCCTTGGGCACTACTGGTGGCTTCAAGGCCAAATGAGCTAGTGTTGGTGACGTGTTCATTATATCAGATTGTGCTTTTCATAACAGAAGAATACCTATTCCTGTTTTTGATCTGTATGGAGTTGGTTCACATAAAGCCTTTGAAACACCCAACCTTGTAAAGGCTTAATCTAAAGTAATCTTCAACGGGGATATGTTTCGACACTTCGTTTTAGGAACCTGCGAGAATGAAAGTATAGAGTTAATATTTCAGTGAAATCGGTGTTCACGGTAAGGAAAACGGCAGACCATCCCAGATATCACAACCTTCACCAAGACCACACCAGAACAAAAATTAAAAAGAAGGAAAAGGCTTCAAAACGAATTCAGTTGCAACAACTTTAACTGAATTCATAACAAACTAACTCTAACCAATTCATCTTAACTGAAATACCTATAAAAGTCAGGGAAGGCTGTTTCAGAGGCTCTCTCTCATCTTTTCGGATTTGCTTCTTTCACCCTCATTCATTCTCCCTCACTTTTCGACTATCTTCTTCATCTTTTCGTGCATCTTCACTTAATTTTCATCACCTTCTTCATTCCAATTCGCTCACTTCTCCTTCTTCAACTCCTCACTCACATCCCTGGATCTCGCTCCAATCTTCTTCATTCATCACCAAAGTAACCTGCAAACATCAGCATAACACAAGGTGAATCAATGGATTCACAATAGCAATTGAACCGCAAGAATTTCAAGAAGAGGAAAGAGCAGGTAGGAGACATATCTGTCAGAGCCATTACCTCGAAACTCCGCACCTTCTTCATCAATCTTCAACACGCCCTTCTTCATCAATCTTCAACACGCTCTTCTTCACCAATCTTCAACTGTTTCCTTGTCATTATCACCAATCACTTCTCAGTCAGATTCTTCATCGACTCGGCTTCATCCTAAGACGATCTTCAACAAAAGCCTGCAAAGATCATCAACAGCTCAATAATAACAATAACAAAATCATTAAAAAGAACGCAATAAGAAGTAGAAAGATTCGAAAACCATAACAAGTATACCGCAAGTGCTCGGTATCATGGGAGAAACTTGGTTCATCTTTCGTCACCATTAAAAGATTTTTGAGGTAAACCGATTCGAACTCCTTGACACTCGTAACGTTCGCTTCTGTTGTAAAGATTTAGGTGTTGTTTGAGAGTTTAACTCATCTCTTTGGGGTTTGGGTGTGGGATAAGCCGATTCCTCCGTTCGGTTGAGGACTCGAGTGAAATCCGAGTATGGATCTGTGATTAGGAGGAAGAATAAGATAGTGTTTGTGTTGGAGGTTGGCCGTTGCAGAGCTGTTACCGGAGAGACAACGACGGCGATTAGGGTTTAGTTTAGAAGGAGGATGTTGGTTCGAAGAGAGAAAGAGAACGAAGCCTAGGGTTTTTATGTTTCTGATGTTTCACTTAGTTTTCTTGTTATTGTTTGTTTATAATTCTTATTTGAAAATTGAATAGTTAATGGAAATTAATAGAAATAGGAAAAGAATAATGAAGTCATTAATCCTTCATTAAGGGCATGCAATCACCATTAAAATTCTGATAAGAGGATAAGATTCCCTCTTCGTGGTCCACTCCGACGGTGACAAGTGTCACCGTCCGGTAGGACCGCTGGATTTCGCTTCTGCGTGTGTATCCCCACCATAATAATCATGCACCTTTCGTTGATAGACACTGGATGAGGAGATTTAATCAGTCCTTAGATCGTGTGGACCGAGGCTAGTCAACAAAAGTTGACTGATGACCCATAGCTAGTCAACGAATTGGGCCTATCGCAATTGCTATTACCACCCCCATTTAGGCCCACTTATGTCATTTTAACTAACAATTTATTTACTGCACCCCCTCCTCCATTTCCCTTATTCTTAATTTTTGTTTTAATATAGTTTCAAAATTAATTCACAAAAAATACTAAAAAGCTCAATAAAATTCCACAAAAATTATAATAGGTTCATAACTCAATTTAGAACTTTTCTATATTTTTATTTTCTGAATTTTTTTATTTTTCAATTTAATTTCAATTGTTAATTTAATTGATTTTATATTGAATTCTCACATGAATACATAATTTTGTACATTTTATTTCTCCCACTTCCTGTAACATTTTTGGCCCATTCTTTTTGTTATGATTAGAGGACAAATAATAGAACCTAGAATAATTTTTGTTTTATTTTTTAGGTCATTTTATCTACTGTTTTGGTAGTGTGATTTGTGTAAAATTATGATTGAATCTTAGGTAGATTTAAGTGACCATTCGACATAGTTAGACTTTGAATTTTTAGGAGATTTTTTTAACACAATGTTATAGTCAGGTTAGAGATCCTAGGGAATTAATTTCATATTTTTTCCATTACTTTTGATATTTTTGTTATTTTAATTCATTTCCATCATATTATTGCATATTCATGTTCATTTCATTTACTAACAATTTTCCTTTTGTGCAGGGTATTTTCCGAGGATTTGCTTATGGACTTGGATTATGTTTGTTATGCCTCGATTATTGTGTTTTGTACTTTATGATGTAATATCTTAGAACTTGTATGCTTGTATACTTCCCATAATTAGGATAAAAAAAGATAAAACGAATAGCTAGAAAACTAAATCTCAAAAAAATAGATAAAGGAATACTCGATCCAACGTCTAGTAAATTTTCAAATAAATAAGGTTTCATGTAAATTTAGGATTCCTCGATTACCATCGTTCCACTCCATCGCACCTGAAAGCAAGCCTTGTATGTTGCACACCATAAGTCGTGCGTCTCAGCACCACACAATCGACCCACCCGATCCATTGTTTCATCCCATTTTTCATACACGTTTTTACCCACCATGACTTAGGAGGACCATAGTGTTCATTATTGCTTTTTTATACTCGCATTTCTAGTTTAGTATCTCTTAGGTAGATTTAATCTTTCAAACCTCACTAACCATAGGTTATCTTCAAACTCAACTAACTTAGGGTAAGTCTAGTTCCCTTAGAATTTTCCTTTTATAACTTGAGTCTCACTTCTCATCTTTAATAAAAATCAAAACACTTAATAACAGAAAATGTGTACCATGCGCCACGAGCCTTAAGCTATACGGGAAATGATTAGTAGAGGTCTCCTCCACTCTTCTAGGATGCTTTACAAACGTTCCATTGGGGGCGATCTCTGAAAGTATTTGCTCCTGTATCATAGTCTTTAGTGTTGTACATACAATAAACACAAATTCAAAACACTTCTTTTAAAAGACAATAAACCAAGGCCTCACGTCTTCTCTTCTCATCTCATACTCTTTGCGGATGAACGTGACTTGTCTCAATAGTTCAAACAGCGATACGGTAAACACCCTCGAGTCAGAGCCGGTAACACCTGAGCTAGAGCTATGGCAACGTCATCCTAAAAATCACAAACAAGTTCCCGCCTTAGTTAGACAAACTACGATGACTCTGATCCTCATTCTCCCAATGAGGTACGTAGGCAGTGGGGTAGGGCCCATTCGAGCACAATCATTATTTTTCCCTACATTTTCCCCCTTTCTTTCCATTTGTCAATTCCATTTCTTTCCCCATTTCCATTCCATTCCAGGTACCCGTTATTTCATTCAAAACAACATATTATTTCTCACCATTTGAAAACAGTTTAACAAGCGTTGACCCCGTCGGATACGGCTGACGGATTGGGGTGCTAATACCTTCTCAATTCGTAACCGACTTCCGGACCCAAATCTTTGGTTCGCAAGGCCTCGTCCTTTTCCTTCTTCCTTAGGTTTGTGCAACATTACCTTTCCCATTCCTTCGGGATAAAAATGTCTGGCTGGCGACTCTAACGTTTCCGCGCCATTTTCGTGTTTGTACTAGGATGAAAATCCTGGGAGCGACAGCTATGGCCGAAGATCAAAATCGAAGACCTCTTAAGGACTTTGCCCAACCATCAAAAGAGGAACCTAGTTCCAGTATAGTAAACCCCGTTATCCCACCTAATAATTTTGAACTTAAACCATCCCTGCTGCAATTACTGCAGTAGAGACAATTCACAGGTCTTGCTACCGAGAATCCAAATCAACATTTAAAAAACCTTCTCCAGTTAGCAAACACCTTTAAAACCAATGGAGCTCCTCCTGAGGCGATCCGCTTAAGATTATTTCCTTTTTCCCTCAGAGATAAAGCCATATCATAGTTATATTCCCTTCCACCCAATTCCATAACAACTTGGGAAGACCTTAGAAAAGTATTCCTTGCTAGACATTTCCCCCCGAGTAAGACCGCTATTCTTCAAAACCAAATAACCAGATTTACCCAAAACCAAGGAGAATCGTTGTTCGAAGCCTGGGAGAGATATAAAAATCTATTAAGAGCATGCCCACATCATGGTTTAGAGAATTTGCTAATCATTCAAACTTTCTATAATGGACTTAATTATAACATTAAGATGACCATCGACGTTGCCGATGGTGGCGCACTGATGAACAAACCTTACCCTGAAGCTAGTGCCCTTATCGAGGATATGGCCCAAAACCATCAATCATGGGGAGTAGAAAGAGCGACAGTGGAAAAGAAGGAAGCCCAAGGAGGAATACATGAGTTAAGCTCTATAGACATGATGCAAACTAAAATGGACGCGTTGGCCCTTAGAGTCGAACATATGTGTACAACCCCGAATACTATGGCTACAGTTTCGTCGAATTGTGAGATATGTGGCACGCAAGGACACCAATCCGCAGAATGAAATTTGTTAAATGAGACCAGCTCTGAGCAAGTGAACTATACCCAAGGGAACCCATTTTCAAACACCTACAACCCAGGATGGAGGAATCACCCAAACTTCTCCTATAAAAATAATAACCCTATCCAAAATATCGCACCTCCGAGACAACAAGGTTACCAAGCCCCGAGAACAAATCAACCTATGCAACCTATATCACCAAAATCGAGCCTTGAGAAAATTATGGAAAATTTTATCACCGCTCAAACACAACAAAACAAAGAGTTCATGAACCAAAACGTCCATGTTAACGAACTAATTACCCAGTTAGGAACCAAGGTTGACCAAATTATTACTCACAATAAGATGCTTGAAACCCAGATCTCTCAAGTAGCTTTAAACCAAGCCCCTCAGACTACACCTGGAGGATAGTTCCCTGGACAACCTCAACAGAACCCGAAAGGGCAAGCAAATGCCATTACTCTACGAAGTGGAACCACTTATAAGGAACCTTCTAACCCAAGATTGAGTGAGCCCGAAACTTCTGAGAGAAATGAACAGAAGGAACCAGAGGAGTCTGAAAACCAGGAAAGTCAAGAAAATGGAGAAGAACCTAAAAACAAAACCTATGTACCACCACCGCCATACAAACCACCAATACCATACCCGCAAAGAATAAAGCAAACCCATCAATAACCAGTATCAAAAATTCATTAAGGTTATAGAAAAAAATCACGTAGAAATCCCCTTTACAAAAACCATCACCCAAATACCTTCTTACGCAAAGTTTCTCAAAGACATACTTACGAACAAACGTAGACTTGAAGATCCGAAACCCGTGGAATGTAATTCTATTTCCGAGAATAAGTTAGCAAAGAAAGATAAAGATTTTTCCATTCCTTGTATTTTGGGGAATCATGTCATCGAAAAAGATTTTCTAGATTAGGAACTAGTGTGAGCTTAATGCCTTTAGTAGTTTGTGAAAGATTAAACTTAGGAGAATTACAAACTATTAAGATGTCACTTCAATTAGCTGATAGATCCGTTAAATACCCTATAGGCATACTTGAAGACATCCCTGTTAGGATAGGTCAGTTGTTTATACCTACTGATTTTGTTGTCATGGACATTAAAGAAGATGACGATATACCAATCTTCCTAGGTAGACCATTCTTATCAATTGCTGGAGCCATAATAGATGTTAAAAAAGGAAAACTAACCTTTGAGGTAGGTAACGAGAAGATAGAATTTGTACTCTCAAAATTTCGTATGGCACCTGTAATAGGAGATGCTTGTTATGCCTTAGATATCATTGATGAATGCATTAGGGAATTAGAATAAGAAGAAGAAACTGAATCAATAAAATTTCAATCAACTTTGATTTGGGAAGATGACAGTTATAAAAAACCCTACATTGATGATAACATTCACGAATGTTTATCTCTTACCCCAGATCCTATGCATTGCCCTATGAAACCAACCGTAAAACTTAAGGAACTGCCTAAGAACCTGAGATATGAATTTCTTGATGAAGAAATGGACCGTCCAGTTATAGTCAGTGCTACCTTGAAACAAGAGGAAACAAACCAATTGTTATATGTTTTACGAAGGTACCCTTCATCCTTAGGATATAAGATCTCTGATCTAAAAGGAATAAGCCCATTCGTATGCATGCATCGGATTTTGCTCGAAGAAGATTTAAAACCCTCCAGAGAACACCAAAGAAAAATAAATCCTATGATGAGCGAAGTAGTTAACATTGAAGTTTTTAAGTCACTAGAGGCAGGTATAATATATCATATCTCGGACGGTAAATGGGTGAGTCATGTGCATGTAGTACCTAAAAAGGGAGGCATCACAGTCGTGCAAAACAAGGAGGGCGAACCTGTAGCAAAAAGAACTGATGGAGGTTAGCGTATGTGCATAGACTATAGAAAATTAAATAAAGCAACTAGGAAGGACCATTTCCCTTTACCATTTATAGATCAGATGTTGGATCGCCTAGCAAAACACTCTTACTTTTGTTACCTAGATGGATATTCATGATTCTTCCAAATACCTATTCACCCTGAAGATCAAGAAAAAACTACCTTTACATACCCTGTTGGAACTTTTGCCTATAGACGAATGCCTTTTGGACTCTGTAATACCCCAGCCACTTTCCAACGCTGCATGATGTCTATCTTTGCATACTACTAGATGGAATCGTGGAAGAAGATGTCTTTGGCTCTCTGCTGGGGTATGACACGGACGGGTGTCAGGACGTATCTGTAATGAGGGTGATTTGTTTGTAAAGAGTGTTTAGGCGACTTTACTGGGGAGAGATGACACGGACGGGTGCCAAAAGGTGTATATACCGGTGTTTGAGATTTGTGAGGCAGCTGCTTTTGCTGGGACTCTGATGGGGATTTTTGCTGTATATATTCTGTATGCCGACAGATTGTCAATATTTACAAGTGTTCAATTCACAACATGACTTATGATTATGCTATGTATTTGATTTTTGCCGTAATGCTCCGTATTAGATGGAATGCTACGCTCTGGGGGGTGAATATGATGCGGATGCCATGATTATGCAAAGGGGCACAGATCCGGGATTCGGATCCCATTGCTGCGAAGATCTCTGGTCGATCTGCTTGAAATGAACGTCCCAGCTGGGGGATGAGATCATTGGTAGACCTAATGATGTATCTGCTTGGGGATATAGGTCACTGGTTGACATAACCTTGTAAATGAGGGACCCAGCTGGGGTTTGTAGAAGCTTTCTTCACTCTGTTGTGACTTCTTCGTGCGTTGCTCTTCTGAATAGAGGCTGGAACTCTGTGGGGAGATGATTCCCTGATTTCTGCATTCTGCTGAGGCAGAATGGCAACTCGGCTGGGGAATTGTGAGAGGCAACTCAGCCGGGGAGAGCAAAAAGAGGCAACTCAGCTGGGGATATAGCATTTCCGATGCTGAGATTGAGTGTATTGTTGATTTGGCAACTTTGCTGGGAAAAGCAATGGGGAGCTACTCTGCTGGGGATAGAGCATCTCGGATGCTGATATCTTTTGTTGATTTGCCAGCTTGCTGGGATGTACCTTGCATGCCCCAGGTTGCGTTCTGGATACCTGCAATCCTGCAAAGATAAGGAAACGTACAAAAGGTCCCGAGGTATCCCTTACCGGATTCCGTCATAGGAGTTAAGTACTTTCGAGAGTAATCATATTCCCTGTAAGCATGTGTTTTTTTTTATTTTTAGAGAAAGGCATCTGTACTTATGCAATTATATTTTTAGAGATATCAGACAACTCTTTGCAAAACATAAATGTAAGAAACGAGACATGACTGAAAATCTGATTTTATTAATTCATGTGCCCTGAATTGGCAAGATACAGTCAAAGAAACATATCTCCTGAAATGAGGAGATTGTTACAAATTGAGAAATAAAGTGCTGGCGGTGTTGACGACGCTTTCAAGGAGCTTCCTCTTCTGCTATGACTCGTATGACAATGACGTTCTTCTCGTCTTGCTTTCTGGAGAGAGTTGATTCTGATTGAAGCTTGACCCTTTGGAAGCTTACCAAGTTGTAGGTGATACAGACGAACTCAGAATGCAGTTGTTCGCTTATTCCCCTGTTTTGCATGGATCGCCCTTTCGGGTTTTCAATCCATCGGGATACCCATTTTTTCCTGAGCTGTCCAATGCGGCTTTTCAACTCAGCGGGTGTACATTTTTTATTTATTTCCCTTACTTTTGCCCGAGTCTTTTATTCTGTTTTTGACTCGCCGGGATGCCCTATTTTTGCCTGGACTTACATTCTGTTTTTATGTCCAGCGGGTCATTTTATGCGAAGTATTTTTTAACTGCATCTGAATTTACAGGGGATGGGAAATCCTCATCATCCATGGTGCTGAGCATCAGTGCTCCACCAGAGAAAACTTTCTTAACAACGAATGGTCCTTCATAATTTGGAGTCCATTTGCCCCTGTGGTCTGTATGAGGAGGGAGGATTCTTTTCAGCACAAGATCTCCCACTTGGTACTCTCGGTGCCTGACTTTCTGATCGAAGGCTCTCTTCATTCTCTTCTGATATAACTGCCCATGGCAGATTGCAGCCAATCTTTTCTCTTTGATCAGGCTCAGTTGTTCGAATCGGGACCGTACCCATTCTGCTTCACTCAGTTTAACATCCATTAATACCCGTAACGAGGGTAGTTCAACTTCAACAGGTAGGACTGCTTCCATACCATATACAAGCTGATACGGTGTTGCCCCAGTGGATGTTCTGATTGATGTGCGGTACCCATGCAAGGCAAATGGTAGCATTTCATGCCAGTCCTTGTATGTGACTACCATCTTCTGCACAATCTTCTTAATATTCTTATTTGCTGCCTCAACAGCGCCGTTCATCTTTGGCCTGTAAGGAGAAGAATTATGATGTTGGATCTTGAAGTCCCGGCACAGCTCTGCCATCATTTTGTTGTTGAGATTGGAACCATTATCAGTAATGATTCGCTCGGGCACTCCATACCGACAGATGATATCTCTTTTCAGAAATCTGGCTACCACTTGTCTTGTGACGTTTGCATATGAGGCTGCTTCAACCCACTTGGTGAAATAGTCAATGGCGACCAGGATGAATCTGTGACCATTCGAAGCAGTTGGCTCAATCTTGCCAATCATATCAATGCCCCACATAGCAAAGGGCCATGGTGAAGACATGATGTTCAAAGGATTAGGAGGCACATGCACCTTATCTGCGTAGATCTGGCATTTATGGCATTTTCTGGCATAAGCACAACAGTCTGCATCCATTGTGATCCAGTAATATCCTGATCTTAACAACTTTTTAGCCATGGCATGCCCTCCTGCATGGGTACCAAAAGATCCTTCGTGCACTTCATGCATCAGCAAATCTGCTTCCGTCTTGTCAACACATCTGAGGAGTACCATGTCAAAGTTCCTCTTGTATAAAGACCCATCAGCGTTCAGAAAGAAACTACCAGCAAGCCTTCTCAAAGTCTTCTTATCATTGGAAGATGCCCCAGGCGGGTATGTTTGATCCTCCAAGAAGCACTTAATGTCATGGAACCAAGGCTTATCATCTTTTACAACATCCGCTGCAAATACATATGCTGGTCTGTTGAGTCTGGACACTGAAATCTGAGGTATAAAGTTAGCGGCTTGAACCTTGATCATGGATGAAATGGTAGCAAGAGCATCCGCAAACTGATTCTCGTCCCGAGGGATATACTCAAGCTTGACTGTTGTGAAGAAAGTCAATAACCTCCTTGTATAATCCCTGTAAGGTATCAGATGATCTTGGTGGGTGTACCATTTCCCGTTGGTTTGATTGACTACCAAAGCTGAATCTCCGAATACGGTCAATGTCTTGATCCTGAGGTCAATGGCTTCCTCAAGACCCATAATGCAAGCTTCGTATTCAGCTTCGTTGTTAGTGCAGTTGAAAGTGAGTTTTGCCGAGAAAGGCATGTGAACTCCTTTTGGTGTAATGAGTACTGCACCAACACCACGGCCATTCATGTTAACAGCCCCATCAAACATCATAGTCCATTCTTCCTCCGGGTCAGGCCCTTCAGTGTGAACAGGCTCTTCATGATCTTTTGCTTTAATGAACATGATGTCTTCATCAGGGAAGTCAAATCTCATAGGCTGGTAATCATCAATGGGTTGCTCAGCAAGATATTCA
The DNA here is from genome assembly GCA_963966055.1 of Lathyrus aphaca. Lineage (NCBI taxonomy): Eukaryota > Viridiplantae > Streptophyta > Magnoliopsida > Fabales > Fabaceae > Lathyrus > Lathyrus aphaca. The sequence goes on along the minus strand of OZ014519.1, from coordinate 373,290,434 downwards.
TATAGTACACTGCCCTTGATGGCTTTCTGAGATGTGTACTGTATGTCGTATTCTGTGAGAATCATCTGCCATCTTGCAACCCGTCCGGTAAGAGCTGGCTTCTCAAATATGTACTTGACTGGATCCATTTTTGAGATTAATAAGGTAGTGTGGGTCAACATATACTGTCTCAGTCGGCGAGCAGCCCACGCTAAAGCACAGCAAGTTTTCTCGAGCAGTGAATAACGCTGTTCACAGTCGGTAAACTTTTTGCTTAGGTAGTATATTGCATACTCTTTTCGACCAGACTCGTCATGCTGGCCCAGCACACACCCCATCGACTCTTCTAATACTGTCAAGTACATAATCAGAGGTCTTCCTTCAACTGGCGGCATGAGGATTGGAGGTTCTTGCAGATACTCCTTGATCTTGTCAAAAGCCTTCTGGCAATCTTCGTTCCACCTGACCGTTTGTTCCTTTCTTAGCAGCTTGAACAAGGGTTCACAGGTTGCTGTAAGGTGAGATATGAACCGTGAAATATAGTTCAATCGACCTAAGAACCCTCGGACTTCCTTTTCTGTCTTCGGTGCAGGCATCTCTTGAATAGCCTTGACCTTATCAGGGTCAACCTCAATCCCTTTCTCGCTTACAATAAAGCCCAGCAGCTTACCGGATCGCACCCCGAATGTGCATTTGTTGGGGTTCAACTTTAGTTGGTACTTCCTCAGACGCTTGAACAACTTGAGCAGATTTACCAGGTGATCTTCCTCTGTAAGGGACTTGGCGATCATATCATCCACATAACATTCTATTTCCTTGTGGATCATATCGTGGAATAATGTCACCATAGCCCGTTGATATGTTGCACCGGCATTTTTGAGCCCAAATGGCATTACCTTGTAACAGAACGTGCCCCAAGGTGTGATGAATGTTGTCTTCTCCATGTCTTCAGGTGACATCTTGATCTGGTTATATCCTGAAAATCCATCCATGAAGGAGAATACCGAGAACTGAGCCGTGTTATCCACCAATACATCAATGTGAGGTAATGGGAAGTCATCTTTCGGGCTGGCTCTGTTCAGATCCCGGTAGTCAACACACATTCTTACTTTGCCATCCTTCTTAGGCACAGGTACTATGTTAGCAACCCACGGCGGATAGCTAGTCACAGCAAGGAACCCGGCGTCCCACTGCTTTTGTACCTCTTCCTTGATCTTCATAGCCATGTCTGGGCGAGTTCGGCGCAACTTCTGTTTGACTGGTGGGCATTCTTCCCTCAAAGGCAGCTTGTGCACCACAATGTCGGTATCCAACCCTGGCATATCTTGATACGACCAAGCAAACACATCAACATACTCTTGAAGCAGATCTATCAGTTGTCTCTTCACTGAGTCTTGCAGGCAGGCCCCGATTTTAACCTCTTTCACGTCTTCGTCTGTACCAAGATTAATCACTTCAACCTCCTCCTGGTGAGGGGTAATAGCCTTTTCCTCTTGTCTCAACAACCTGGCTAGCTCTTCAGGAAGCTCATATTCTTCATCAACCCCTTCATCAGCTTGATTGATTGGATTGTCAAAGTCATACGATGTCATAGCCGTGCTGTTGTCGGTGCAGTCTGAAGGGCACTCTCTGCAAGGGTTAAGTTGGTTCATTTTAGTGATTGATTTTAATCTTGCTTTAGAAAAAGGTGAAATGAAGTTATCATTTTGAAAACACCGCCATTTATTTTTGTACAAAAAGAAAAATGGAAAAACAGTGAGCATAAAAGAAAAAGACTCGTTTGCAAAAAGATGTCTGATATTTCATTAATTTAATCTTGTTTGCACAAAAGTACAGATGGCCCTGGTTACAAAATGAGTCTTGTCATCTTGGGCAAGATGCAAGACTTGGATGCATGCTATAAAAAATACAGGAAATAATAATTACTCTGCATGAGTAACTCTTATAATTTCCTGGGAAGACCAGTTCGAGACACTGCTCCCCGGGATCTTCGGACGAATCCAATTCTCCAGATTGCGCTCCTCTTCCAGCTCGTCTTCCAGACAGTTGATAGCATCAGGGGTAAGCATTCCCCCACTGAAAAAACCTGGCTCTGCAGCAGCCTTTGCTTGATGTTGAGTTGGTCTGTAACCCAACCCAAACTTGTCCTTCTTCTCCTCCACAGCTAAGACCTTGCCCCAGCCTAGGGCAGTTCCTTCTTCAACAACCTTCCGGGCTTGTTGATAAGATGACATTGGAGTACCAGATACAGCAGATGCTTCATTGACGTTCAAGGCCTCAAAACCTTGGCTCATTGTTTCATGGATCTCCCCATCCATCTCAATGTATTTGTAGGTAGCCAGATGGCTAACGAAAATATCCTCTTCCCCACAGATTGTGACAACTTGACCTTCCCACTCAAATTTTAACTTTTGGTGAAGGGTAGACGTTATTGCGCCGGCGGCGTGAATCCAGGGTCTACCCAACAAACAGCTGTAGGCGGGCTGAATGTCCATCACATAAAAGATAGTTTTAAAAGTCTGTGGGCCAATTGTCACAGGCAGCTCAATCTCTCCCAGAACCGATCTCTTAGAACCATCAAAGGCTCTTACTACCAGGTTGCTGGGTCTCAATGCCAATCCATCATATTCAAGCTTCACCAGAGCCTTCTTTGGCAAGACATTCAGGGAAGAACCTGTGTCCACCAGCACATGAGAAAGGACAGCTCCTTTGCATTCCAGGGTTATGTGCAAGGCTTTGTTGTGGTTGCGGCCATCCGCTGTCAAGTCAGAATTGGTAAACCCTAGCCCATTGCTAGCAGTAACATTTCCAACCACGGTTTCCAATTGGTTGACAGTAATCTCCTCCGGCACGTAAGCTGCGTGCAGGACTTTAAGTAGTGCATTCCGATGGGCTTCGGAGCACATAAGTAGTGAGAGGATAGAGATTTTGGATGGCGTCTGGTGAAGTTGATCCACAATTTTATAATCACTCTTTTTGATGATTCGCATAAACTCATCAACTTCCTGATCAAATGGAGTTTTCAGGGCTTCTTTGGCAGCTGAATCTTCCTGCACCGGGCCTTTTCCTTTTGCCTTGGCAGCAGCTTCTGCTTCGGCAGTAGGTCTTTGAACTTGTGAAGCAAAGAGACGTCCGCTTCGAGTGAAGCCTCCGCCTCCCCCCACATTATCTACTTGTGGTGCAGGTGCTGATGTTTCAAGAGTGATTCTTTTTCCTTCGCAGTATACGTCAGAGCCATAGTGCCAAGGGATGGCCCTATTGCTTTCATATGGTATTGGTCCAGGCACCGTGACAGTGACTGGACTGATTGCTGCTGCTGAAGGGACTGTTATTGTTTGTGGATCATAGAAGATTGTAACTGGTGCTCTGGTGGGAGCAGCACCTTCTGAATGGTAGGCGGAATTATTTTCAGGATCATAGAATATGGTAACAGTAGAGACATCTTCATGATTGATTGCTGGTGTTGTAGGAGGTTCTGTTGGAAGGACTGTTGTTGTTGCTGATGGAGAGTCGAAATGGAATGAAGCTGAAGTTGTAGCAGGAGGAACTGTTGAAAATTGATCATTTGGGAGGACAGGTGAAGTACTTGTTGATGTTGCTGGTGAATTGTCGGGTACAATAGTTGCTGCAGTTGTAGGAGGGTCTGAAACCGTTGTTGATGAAGTTGTTGGATTTGTCGGAAATGATGTAGTGATCTGTAGCAGGCCACTCTGAATAAGGCTGTCAATGCCATTCCTTAAATCTTCACACCCATTCCATGAAATATTGCAGTATGGGCACCCTAGTTCACACCCCGGAAATATATTGCTTTCACGGAGTTGAGCTTTGATTTCCACCAATGGTGTCCTGATCTGATCCACACTGGTTATTAAATAAGACGGTTGGTCTTCTTCAATAGCATTAATTCGGGGACCACCATGGTTTGGCATTGGGTTTTTATTGACATTGGGCGGAGGTGCAAAGTTCAGAGCCTTGGAGTCTACCAAGTCTTGTACCTTCATATGCAGAGCCCTGCATTTTTCTGTACTGTGACCAGGTGCGTTTGAATGAAAAGCACACCTAGCATTGGAGTCATAGTTTCTTGGTAGACTGTTGGGATCCGGAGGTGCCAACGTTCTTAGCTCAACTAGGTTGAGTTTCAGAAGTTGTGGCAGCAAAGCAGCATACGGCATTGGGATCGGGTCGATCACTCGGTTAGCTTGGGATGGCCTTTGCTGGAATGGCCTCTGTTGATTGTTGTTGTTGGAGTTGTTGTTGTAGTTTCTTGGAGGATATTGATTCTGCTGATACTGAGGTTGTTGTTGGAAGTTTTGTTGCGGAGGTTGATAGACTGGCTGAGGATGAGCTGGAGCAGGGATAGTGACTGCTGCTATTGTCCTTTGAACATATTGGGGCCTACCCCTGTTGGTGTGGATGGCATTGGTCTCGCCAGTTCTTCTCGGGCCTGCAAAAGGCTTTCTTGTACTACTGGACGAGCTGGCACCATTATCAGAGATCTTACCCATTTTCAACAGGCTTTCAATTCTCTCCCCAGCTATGACAACATCTGCGAAGCTAGTGGAGGAGAAAGCAGCTAACCTGTCAATATACGTCCCCTGAAGAGTGTTCATAAACATGTCTGCCATTTCTCTCTCAGACATTGGTGGTTGAACAGCAGCAGCCAATTGCCTCCATCTCTGAGCATATTCTCTGAAGCTCTCCCTCGAAGACTGTGACATTCCCATTAGGAGAGTCCTGTTGGGTGCCATATCTAGATTATACTGATACTGTCTGATGAAGGCTTCTGCCAGGTCGTTCCAGCATCTAATTGTTGCTCTTGTCAGATGGGAATACCATTCCCTTGATGCTCCAGTCAAGCTATCTTCGAAGTAGAACATCCAGAGTTTCTCATCCATTGTATAGGCTTTCAGCCTTCCCAGAAATGATTGCAAATGAGTCCGGGGGCATGAAGTCCCATTATACTTTTCGAAGCAAGGAGGCTTGAACTTGTGGGGAATCCTGACCCCGTCTACCAGCCCCATGTCCATGACGTCGAAACCCAAAGAATTTTGAGATTCTAAGGACCTTAACTTCTCAGCTATCTCTTCCAATCGCCTATCATATGTTTCCTCTCCGGCGCCCATTACTGTATACTGGTCCTCCTGAGGATCTTCTTGAAGTACTCTGGCTGCTGTGGCTGTCCCTTGTATATTGACAGGGATGTCGGCCTCTGGATGGAGATGGGGTCCAAAAACTGGGGGATTGACATGAGGTTGGACCCTCTCGTTGTTACTTGTGCCAGCAGTTCCCACATGGGGCTCCTCTTGATTCCTTCCTTCTACCAAAACTCTGAGCCTCTCCTGGCTTTGAGCTAAATTGTTCATCACTTCCATGAATTGTGTTATCTGAGTTCTCATCTCCAGCCTTTCGTTGGCCATCTGGTTTCTGACCTCCGTAAGGTCCTGCTGTATCTGATCCATCTGAATTCCCGGAAGGTTGTTTCTAGTTGGGTACCTGTGAGGCCTGTTGAGAGGAAATACCCGGTGGCGAGCAATAATTCCTGAACATCACAACAGAGGTTAGCAACAACAAAACAAAAACCTACAAAACAAACAAAATGGTTAGCATGCAATGCAATTATGCTTATTTGCTCTCAAGGTATCCGGTTTGGTTTTCAGTTTTGACCCTTCCAGACCCTTGAAGATGATGCTGTTGAAGTTGCTTTTGATGTGAACCCAGATAGAAACCAACACAAATATATTACAAAGGTGCAATAATACAAATTTTTCTAAATTACAACACAAGCCCTCAAAGGGGTCAAAATACATCACAAAAAAGCAAAAGTACATGGAAAAGGAACAACAACAAGCAAATGATCAAACTCCAAGGCCAAACTCATCCTCACGAACTTCCTTGAGAAGTGCTTCGGTCACAGGATCAGCCGGATGCTCCGTGAGACTTCTAATGAGAAGGTTTCTTGTTGCAACGGCTGCAGTCAACTTCTTATTCTGACTTTGGTCCTTTGACCTCTTCAATCCTGCTTTGATTTTCAGCTCTGATATTTCCTCCTGGGCTGCTGCCAGGGCCTTTTCCATCTGCTCCATCTTGTCCTGAACTCTCTTGTCTTCTAGAGTACGGGCCTCAGTGATCCGGACCCACCTGGCCTGGCTCTCCTTCAAGTACAGGTCTGTCCTTGCTCTCTGGAACTGGGCTTCTTTACAAGCATTCTTCAGAATCTGTTCACCAGCTTTAGACTTGTTGATATACTCCCCAGACTTCTCAATCTTGGTCAAGTGTTCCACTCTTAACTTCTCCAGTCTCTCAATCTCCCTCACACCTTCACTCCTCTCCCGGAGGGTCTTCTGCAAGGCTTGAGTTAACTTCTCATTTCTTTCCTTCAAGCTTTCAAACTCTTCCAAACTGATAGTGGCAGGGGGTGGTGCTGAAGATGACTCAGGCATGTCTTCTATGGTAAAGGGCATTCCAGAGAATTGGGCCCTAGCATGGGACCACTCATAATATTGGACTGATGCCACATTACTGCACTTCCCCAGAATGGTGATTCCCTTGGTTTGAACATGATCCCAGGCCCAGGCAGCCTGCCTAACAACAGTCAAACTAATCTTGTTCTCACAGTAGAGGGTCTCCACAAAATCTTGTTCCCTAGGAGTATGAAACCAGTGCATAGCCCAATTGTCTCCTGAACAGCAGAGGGTTGTAGTTGATACTTCCCTTAACTCCTATCAAAGGCACATTGGGAAAGTGCCCACAGCTTGTGATGATATCTCTGCCCTTGGTGCTCTGAGTACACCATCTGATGTCTGCTGAAGTGAGAGTAGTGAGCCTCTTAGCCCAGTTGCCTTGCTGATGAGGATTTAGAAATGCATCTGTCCTGGGTAGATGCCTGAGAAGCCAAGCATGGAATAATGGAGCACAAATCCTCACTAATCTTCCCCTCTGCTTCTCATTTCTCTGATGTACTGAGTAATAGAGATCACCCAACAAAGTTGGCACTGGGTTCTTCAGGATGAACAGATGGATGACATTCTTGCTAATGAATCGAGGCTCATCTGCAAACAACACAATTCCATATACACTTAGAGCCAACAGAGCACAAACAGCTTTCCACTCTCCCAGGGAGGCTTTCAAACTAGCTTGAGAAATCAGGAAGTCCAGATGAAAACCAGGGATTCCAGCTTTGGAGGTCATATGCTGTTCAATCAAAACAGGCTCTAGGTACAAAGCTTTTGCTACCTCTCCATTGCTAGGAAAGACCATTTCAGGGTTGAATGGGATTTCTCTCTTGATAGGCAAACCAACCAAAGATGAGTATTCTTCCAAAAGAGGACCCAACTGAAAGTCTTGAAAGGTGAAACATCTCAATGGGGGATCATAGAACTGAATGCAGGTGTGGATGAGGCTCCTCTGTGAAGGGTCCAGATCCATAACCATGTCAAGTATATCCCCATAATGCTCCCTGAACAAGGGTATGTGATCTGGAGTGATCAGGGTTTGGATCCTCCTGATGTCTGACAAGTCTGGTTGGAAGAAATGATAAGTGATGTTGCTTTTCTTTGGAGCCATGATGTTGAGACTGAGTAGGATGAGTGCTGATGAAGATGCTGAGGAGTGGGCCACTGGCTGGCTAGTGCAAGTAACTGAAGTATATGGCTGACAGGCTGAAGCAAGTGCTGGTGGAGATAGGTCAAAACTGCAGATGGGGTCAAAACCAAAACCAGATGAAGGTGGATACCCTGAAACACAAATAAGCAAATGTTAATATGATGCAATGAGTATGTATGCAAATGAAATGCAAGGGTTTGTGACTGAGCTGGATCTGATTAACTGCCTTGGTATAGATCCATGTGTGTTCAAGAAATCCAGGTGGAGGTCTATAAATCCAGTAACCAGGGTGGGGGACTCAAATAAAGAGCCACAAGTCCAAGGTTTTAGAATCACAAGAACTGTCCAACATGGAGCATTCTTAACAAAGTCAAAGTAACAGGGTATTCTGAGGTTAAGATACCTGCAAACCTGTAAACAGCCCAACCCCCCTCACAGGTGATGATCTAGAACAAGGATCCTCAGACTTGGATCAGTTATGAGAAGTGTAAACACTTCTAACCCGGAGGTACAGTGTTTACAATAACCATAACAATTCCTCCTCTAATTCACCTCAGTTTCTGAAGGTCAATACTAAAAGGTCATCCAGACTTAGCAGGCTTCCCAGATAGCCCTAGCATTGCAGGAAATCCGCAACACAGAGTTCTCAAGAAGAAACCCATATCTGAACCGTGTTTCATATTCCCGCACCAGACCGAAATGGAATGGGAAAGAATATGATTCACTCTAGCCTAGGTGTCACTCAGGTCCCAGGTATAGGACCTTAACTCTCAATGAATCACCCACCCACCAAAACAAACAACAGATCCAGCCAGCAGCACAGTATGATAATATGATATAATGCAACAGCAATAAAGAAAGCAGTAAAGCAAACTGTACATAAAGCAAAATAAGTACAAATATACAAGCACAAATAAGCACATAACACCCCAGTAAACACAAATCAATCAAGCGCTAGGAGGAACCCACAAAAAGAACCAGAAGCCCTGGTTGCAGTATAAGGGTCCCCAGCAGAGTCGCCAAGCTGTCGCTCCCGACAAATGAAAATGGATCAGATGAAGGTACAGACGCGAACGATCGGCGAGAGGGACAATGAGAACACACAGCCGTGAACTCACTGGAGATGAATAGAGTCGCCAGCTAGGCATTTTTATCCCGGAGGAAAGGCAATGCTGCATAGGCCTAGAAAAAGATGGATGAGACGGTTGCGAACCAGAGAGACTGAGAAAGGGGGTTGGTTACAACCTGGGAAGGTATTAGCACCCAGATTGTCCGCCGTACTCGACGGGATCCACGCTTAAAGATTTGTGTTTTAAAGGGGTAGTGTCAGTGCAATTTGTGTGTAAAATAGCTGGAAAGATGTACAGGTGTCAGTGTAAAGAAATGTGATGTGTATAAATGTACAGTGTCAGTGTAAGAATGAGAATGAATTGCTCAAGATCATGAGGCTAAAGAATAATGCTGGAAGGAGGGGGGATGGACAGAGACTTTTGTTCGATAACCGTTAAGTTATGCCTACGTATCCTCTCGTGCAATGAGGAAGTCAGAACACCGTAGTTCGACCCAAAGAGACTGAAAGATGAATTGACTTGTGAACTGCTTGCTTGTCTATGCTCAAGTGTATGACCTGTCTGGCTCAGGTGCAAACTGTCTTGCATTAGACGGAAGAAGCAAGTTCTCGTTTGTGAATGAAGGTGATGAGAAAAGAATCCCGAAGGAGACGATTATTGTTTGTTTTTTTGAGTTTTCAGTCTTTTATTTCTTTTTGGAGTTTGTCATAGGATAATGAGCTTAAGTCTAAACCAATGGGTTAGTAAACTCATCACATCTTCCCTCTGATTAGGGGTAATGAGAATACCTTAAGTGTGAAGTCAGATTCTCACACTTAATCACCTTCGGTGTAGGATTAAGATCATTAACCTACTTGTGATTATTTAGATGTTTTTGGTGTTTTGTTTAGTGTTGAGTAATGAGGTTAAGCCATAATCAAGGATTAAACAGACTCATTACACCATCCTAAAAGAAGGATAATAGATGAGAATGTTTAAGCTGAGGAAGACTCCTCAACTTAATCCATGATTAGGGATTAAACCCATGACAAAACAAGCCTTTGATTAAGTGGATTTTAGATTAATGATGATGATGAAGTGTTTTTTATGATTTGTAAGACAACTTGAGAGGGACTTGTCCATTAACACTAGGGTTAGTCCTTCTTAACCACTTAAGGAAGAATTAGAACCCTAATGCAAGGCCCAAGTTACAAGTGTAATGTCTTGATATTTATTAAGTGAATTGATTAAGAGATTTAAACACCTTAAGGGTTTAATACTTAGGATTAAAGTTATACACTCCATCCTAAGAGAAGGATGCAGGCATAAGCTCAATCACAAAGTCTTAAAGCCTTTAGGGTTTAGTCCCTGATTATGAGATGAGAAGGGAAGACTCAAAGAGAGACACAAAGGTAAAACTATGGGGGGACTAATCAAAACTCTAATTCATTGTCATGCTTGGTTGGTCCTAAGGTTTGTGAGGTTTGCAAGAACAATCTTCAGAGGAACCACCAGAAAGCAGATGAACAGGATCAAGAGAAGCAAAGTGACTTGCTTCATTCAAGAAGTCAAGTCACTTGAAGAAAGAAAGTGGGAGAAGCAAGAATGAGCAAGCTCAAACTCAAACACATATAAAAATGCAGCAATGGATGCAAGAGAGATGAAAAGAAAAGGTATGAGAAGTGAAGGCAAATCCACTTCTCAAGTTTACTTACCACCTGAAATGTTAGAAAGAAATGCAATGCAATGCTAAATGAAATGAAATGACATGATGCTAAGCAAAACCAGAAGCATGTTGATGATGATTATGATGTTATGAGGTGCTGCAAACATGAGGCAAGACAATGGGGATGTTCATACAAGATTATGAATGCAAATGATGCAAGCTAAGGAGCATGAACAAGTATGGAAAGCTATGAAGCATACAAGACAAATGACATGGCAAACATGAGATGCAATGATCAAAGATGCTTCCTATATGTCTTAGGATGTCAAATGAATCATAAGAATGCACAAAATGCAAAGACAAGTCATGTTATGCAAGAGGATGCAAGAAGGATGCAAAAGAAAGCCCAAATTAGGGTTCATGGATCAAACATCAAACAAAAACCCAAAACAGAAGCAAACCCTAAGATAAAAATGGAAAATGGTACCCAAAGAAACCCTAATCCTATAATAAACCACTGCCCAAAGGGGAGCTCTCAACTCTCAACCAAACTCAAGATATGAATTTTCTAAGTTATTAGGGTTTTTTAGGGTTCTTAACAAAACAAATGCCAATCAATTTGAAAATGCAAGAACAATTCATGGCCTTTTTATCCTTGAAACTACATGCAAAACAAAAGACAATGCAAGAAGAATCAATGTCTCAACCTTCACCAATTGGCAGAAATGAATTTTCAAACTTATGATCAAAATAATGCATAAAAAATGATTTAATTCAATGAAAAATTCTTAAAATGCATCAAGATCAAAAAAGAAATTTGGTTTGAAGGTTGGACAATGTTTCTAAATGTCTTAGAACATTTCATGAATTTTTTTTTGTAATTTTTAAATACCTAAAAGTATTTTTAATTAATTAATTCTCATTAATCAATTAAAAATAATCTTTTAAATATTTGAAAATACTTTTTTAATGATAAAAAATAAAATAAAAATATTTTTGGGTCATAAAAATTATTAAAACTCAGAGGAAAAAGTTTCATAATTTTTATGTATTTTTTGGTATTTTTAAATAATTATGCAAAACAAAAGAAAAATAAAAGAAAATAAATGAATTAAATCTGATTTAATGAAAAGTATTCAAATCCTAGGGTGGAAATTTAAACTGGCCAGCGCGCGCATTGACTCCCCGCCACATCTCACGGCTCAAATTCAAACTTGCTAATCACCCTGATTAAACCCTAATTGTGCCCTAATGACAATCAGGCGACCGGAACAGTGTTCCGGTCGTCTTCTCCGGCCATCCCCAGAATTAATCTCTCTCCCTAGGCCATTTCAAAGGCTCTAACTCTCCAGAAATCACCTTCCACTCACCCTAAACACGAATCCAGCATCAAATCACATTTAAACTCACATACAAACAAGAATCGAAGCAATGAAATTTTTTTAGGTCAAACTTTCAGAACATCATTACATACTCATTTCTGGCTTATTTTCAAAAGTAAAGAGATCCCAATGATCAGTGTAACATACACAACAAGATTTTAACAAGAGAAATGAGTTCTGGGAAAAAAGTTCATGGAGTCACCTGAGGTTGAACTTCTGATTCAGGAGCTTTTTGGATGGTCCTTTGGCTCAAACAGGTCCCAATGATCTCCCTTTGAAGCTTTGGATGCTTAGTTGGAGTTTAAACAAACTCCTGAGAGAGTTTGCAGAAGCTCTGACCAAGGAAGTGTGAAAATCGTATTTGAGATATAGGGTGTTTCAGGCCAAAGTAGTGGGTGGTTTCTGGTCAGTGATGCAAGGTGAGTTGGTGTGTGGGGTTTGTTTAAGTGTTCATGGCTTGTGGAGAGAGATTCGATAGAAAATGCAGGCTGAGGTAAAGAATGGCAATGGGGGATTCTTGCTGTTTCAGGCTTGTGTCCTTGATGCTTTGTGGTCTATGGAGCAAGGTAAGATGATTAGTGAAGTTGGCTTGAGTGTTTTGTGGCTGTGGAGAGAGATTCGATAGAAAATGCAATGTGGTGTGTTTTTGTGAATGTGATTAATGAGGATGTTTCAGCCTTGCTTAGTACATGGGATGGCTTGCAAAGTGATATGTTATTTTAATCCAAGTGGCCAGAAGATGTGACATGGCCTGTGGTGATTGGGATGTTTGCTTTTGCATAAAGGTCAACTTTTGTGTAAGTGAGGTATGGTGAAGTGCTAGCTTGGTACAAAGCCTAGGGGCTGCGCAGCATGGGATGGTGAGTGAGCTAGCAAGGTCAGCATCCAAGGTCACAAGTTGTAGGAAGCATGATGAGTGGTTTTGCAAGTTGTTGTACTTTGGTTCACATGTGAGAAATTCTTGTTACACAAACCAAACCATGGGGAAACTTGGTCCAATTCTGATTTTTAAGGCTCATAGAATGTTTGTGTAATGGTTTCAAATGAATTAGAGGTCACATAATGCATTGGTTCATGACTTTGCAAAATTTCCATTTGAAGCATGCCTTGAAAAACAATGATTTTTGCCAACTTTGTCTTGCCATAACTTTTGATCCAAGAAGAGTTTGATCATGTTCTTGTACTTTTTGAAAAGGGAAAGATGAGATCTACAACTTTCATGACCAAAGTTTTTCCATTTGAAGCATTTTTGGACCAATAATCAAGGCTTGAAAAATGACATAAAATGAAGCATTCTTGAAAAGTCAACTATGCCCAAAAAGTCAACATTTGCAAAAACCCTAAATTCTTGATTTTATGAACTTCAACTTTCTTCCATGATCAAATAAAGATCATATACACTCAAAATGATGAAGATCACCCATTGGTTGGGTCATTGGGGGCCTCAGATGCCCTGATTTTACACTGACTTGTCTGAAAAGTCAACCCTTGATCAGATGACTTCCCCATGGAATTTCTTCATGAAAATTGATATGCATACTCCCTATACCATATAGAGACCAATGGAAACAAGAATGACCAAAAAATTTGGAGTTATGGTCTCTGAAACCAAAACCCTAATTTTCAGTCAACTGTGCAGTTCAACCTGGCTCTGCATCACCTCAAACCCTAGTTCTTGTGATTCCTCTGCAATTTTGACTTTGAGGAGATGAAATATGATATAAGAACACACATGGATCCCTTTGAGTTGATTGGTGGCCTTTGGAATGGCTCAAGATGCTTTGGGATTGCTCAGATCACAAACCCTAGGTGCAGATGCCTTGAAAGCTATGCAGTGGATAAAAAATGAGATGTGAGATGACATGATTGTGCTTATGCATATGAGAATGATCACAAGCCATGGTGTGAATGGGTGAGGGCAAATTTGGGGTGTTTACAGCGTGTGATCAACGTATTCCCTGGTGATTGGAATGTTCTATTCAGAGGTAACTTATTTGGCTATTGCACTTAATATCGAGACAAAGTTTGGGCTCCACGGTCATCATAAGTATTTTCTTATCGAGGTTTATCAAGTATCAAGTTTGTTTTCCTCAGGACTTATCAAAAGGATCAGGCGAATTAAGGTTTCATTCTTAGTGGTTTGGTTATAGTTTCGTCATTGTAAGATCAGGATTTCATAATAAGGATTTAAGGCTTAGTCCTATCATTAAGGCAATATTATGATTGTCAAGAGACGAAGTTGGGATCATGGCACTTTTTGTTGATCTTAATTCAAGTCGACTTAGTTTTTTTTAGTAAAAGGAATAACACTATACTCAAACTTCAACAATCTTCCCAATTGGAGCTACAACGAATCGAAGATCACAAATGTTACAAACTCGCGATTCATAGATCCGTCTACTATAATCATCACTCCTCACCTTTTCTTCATATCAATCAAATGTTCCCTAACGAAGCATCATTATCTGGTGTTGAACCGCTAATGCAAAAAAATTCAGAACGAGCTTCGGACCGTTGAGGCTGGAATTTTAGCTGCAGTTCGTCAATAGAGTAATTCGGGAACTAAGGCTAAAATAAGATCTTTGTTCAAGAAATATGTAGGGATATTAAGAAATTGAACTTTTCTAAGAAGCATATAACGACTACGATTACTGCACTTCATCGTCTTACAATGCTTGTCTCTAATGTTGAACAACTTCAAGTGATGGCTTCAAAACGTCAATACAAAGAGGCAGCCGCACAGTTGGAGGCAGTGAACCAGTTATGTAGCCACTTTGAGGCCTATAGGGATATTCCAAAGATCATAGAACTGAGGGAGAAGTTTAAGAATATCAAGAAAATACTCAAGTCACATGTGTTTTCTGATTTTTCTAGCTTAGGTACTGGAAAGGAGATAGAAGAAACCAATTGGCTACAACAGTTGTCTGATGCTTGCCTGGTTGTTGATGCATTAGAACCTTCGGTAAAGGAAGAGTTGATAAATAATTTTTGCAATCGGGAGCTTACTTCGTATGAGCAAATATTTGAAGGAGCTAAATAGCAAGACCCACTTGAAATCAGGGTATGGTAAGACCATAGCAAAATTAAAATGACGGAATATTACAAAATAATCGGAATTATAGACAATTTTTCCTCATTAACCATTATCAAGTAACATAAATTATTACATATTAAATAACAGATACAACAAAAGTTCACAACAAAAAATTCTGGGAAGAAAAAAGAGAAATAGATGATTACACACGTTTAATACGTTTCCAAAATATACATAGAAGAATGAGCAATATACATAGAGGAAATAATCTGCAAGAAACGAAAGTACTCTACAATGGCCGCTCCAATTTTCAACATCGCCATCGTCATTGCTATGCAGACGGAAGCTAAACCTGTTGTCAATAAATTTCAGCTCATCCAAGATCCTCACTCTCCTTTTCCACAAGGTGTTCCTTGGGCACTACTGGTGGCTTCAAGGCCAAATGAGCTAGTGTTGGTGACGTGTTCATTATATCAGATTGTGCTTTTCATAACAGAAGAATACCTATTCCTGTTTTTGATCTGTATGGAGTTGGTTCACATAAAGCCTTTGAAACACCCAACCTTGTAAAGGCTTAATCTAAAGTAATCTTCAACGGGGATATGTTTCGACACTTCGTTTTAGGAACCTGCGAGAATGAAAGTATAGAGTTAATATTTCAGTGAAATCGGTGTTCACGGTAAGGAAAACGGCAGACCATCCCAGATATCACAACCTTCACCAAGACCACACCAGAACAAAAATTAAAAAGAAGGAAAAGGCTTCAAAACGAATTCAGTTGCAACAACTTTAACTGAATTCATAACAAACTAACTCTAACCAATTCATCTTAACTGAAATACCTATAAAAGTCAGGGAAGGCTGTTTCAGAGGCTCTCTCTCATCTTTTCGGATTTGCTTCTTTCACCCTCATTCATTCTCCCTCACTTTTCGACTATCTTCTTCATCTTTTCGTGCATCTTCACTTAATTTTCATCACCTTCTTCATTCCAATTCGCTCACTTCTCCTTCTTCAACTCCTCACTCACATCCCTGGATCTCGCTCCAATCTTCTTCATTCATCACCAAAGTAACCTGCAAACATCAGCATAACACAAGGTGAATCAATGGATTCACAATAGCAATTGAACCGCAAGAATTTCAAGAAGAGGAAAGAGCAGGTAGGAGACATATCTGTCAGAGCCATTACCTCGAAACTCCGCACCTTCTTCATCAATCTTCAACACGCCCTTCTTCATCAATCTTCAACACGCTCTTCTTCACCAATCTTCAACTGTTTCCTTGTCATTATCACCAATCACTTCTCAGTCAGATTCTTCATCGACTCGGCTTCATCCTAAGACGATCTTCAACAAAAGCCTGCAAAGATCATCAACAGCTCAATAATAACAATAACAAAATCATTAAAAAGAACGCAATAAGAAGTAGAAAGATTCGAAAACCATAACAAGTATACCGCAAGTGCTCGGTATCATGGGAGAAACTTGGTTCATCTTTCGTCACCATTAAAAGATTTTTGAGGTAAACCGATTCGAACTCCTTGACACTCGTAACGTTCTCTTCTGTTGTAAAGATTTAGGTGTTGTTTGAGAGTTTAACTCATCTCTTTGGGGTTTGGGTGTGGGATAAGCCGATTCCTCCGTTCGGTTGAGGACTCGAGTGAAATCCGAGTATGGATCTGTGATTAGGAGGAAGAATAAGATAGTGTTTGTGTTGGAGGTTGGCCGTTGCAGAGCTGTTACCGGAGAGACAACGACGGCGATTAGGGTTTAGTTTAGAAGGAGGATGTTGGTTCGAAGAGAGAAAGAGAACGAAGCCTAGGGTTTTTATGTTTCTGATGTTTCACTTAGTTTTCTTGTTATTGTTTGTTTATAATTCTTATTTGAAAATTGAATAGTTAATGGAAATTAATAGAAATAGGAAAAGAATAATGAAGTCATTAATCCTTCATTAAGGGCATGCAATCACCATTAAAATTCTGATAAGAGGATAAGATTCCCTCTTCGTGGTCCACTCCGACGGTGACAAGTGTCACCGTCCGGTAGGACCGCTGGATTTCGCTTCTGCGTGTGTATCCCCACCATAATAATCATGCACCTTTCGTTGATAGACACTGGATGAGGAGATTTAATCAGTCCTTAGATCGTGTGGACCGAGGCTAGTCAACAAAAGTTGACTGATGACCCATAGCTAGTCAACGAATTGGGCCTATCGCAATTGCTATTACCACCCCCATTTAGGCCCACTTATGTCATTTTAACTAACAATTTATTTACTGCACCCCCTCCTCCATTTCCCTTATTCTTAATTTTTGTTTTAATATAGTTTCAAAATTAATTCACAAAAAATACTAAAAAGCTCAATAAAATTCCACAAAAATTATAATAGGTTCATAACTCAATTTAGAACTTTTCTATATTTTTATTTTCTGAATTTTTTTATTTTTCAATTTAATTTCAATTGTTAATTTAATTGATTTTATATTGAATTCTCACATGAATACATAATTTTGTACATTTTATTTCTCCCACTTCCTGTAACATTTTTGGCCCATTCTTTTTGTTATGATTAGAGGACAAATAATAGAACCTAGAATAATTTTTGTTTTATTTTTTAGGTCATTTTATCTACTGTTTTGGTAGTGTGATTTGTGTAAAATTATGATTGAATCTTAGGTAGATTTAAGTGACCATTCGACATAGTTAGACTTTGAATTTTTAGGAGATTTTTTTAACACAATGTTATAGTCAGGTTAGAGATCCTAGGGAATTAATTTCATATTTTTTCCATTACTTTTGATATTTTTGTTATTTTAATTCATTTCCATCATATTATTGCATATTCATGTTCATTTCATTTACTAACAATTTTCCTTTTGTGCAGGGTATTTTCCGAGGATTTGCTTATGGACTTGGATTATGTTTGTTATGCCTCGATTATTGTGTTTTGTACTTTATGATGTAATATCTTAGAACTTGTATGCTTGTATACTTCCCATAATTAGGATAAAAAAAGATAAAACGAATAGCTAGAAAACTAAATCTCAAAAAAATAGATAAAGGAATACTCGATCCAACGTCTAGTAAATTTTCAAATAAATAAGGTTTCATGTAAATTTAGGATTCCTCGATTACCATCGTTCCACTCCATCGCACCTGAAAGCAAGCCTTGTATGTTGCACACCATAAGTCGTGCGTCTCAGCACCACACAATCGACCCACCCGATCCATTGTTTCATCCCATTTTTCATACACGTTTTTACCCACCATGACTTAGGAGGACCATAGTGTTCATTATTGCTTTTTTATACTCGCATTTCTAGTTTAGTATCTCTTAGCTAGATTTAATCTTTCAAACCTCACTAACCATAGGTTATCTTCAAACTCAACTAACTTAGGGTAAGTCTAGTTCCCTTAGAATTTTCCTTTTATAACTTGAGTCTCACTTCTCATCTTTAATAAAAATCAAAACACTTAATAACAGAAAATGTGTACCATGCGCCACGAGCCTTAAGCTATACGGGAAATGATTAGTAGAGGTCTCCTCCACTCTTCTAGGATGCTTTACAAACGTTCCATTGGGGGCGATCTCTGAAAGTATTCGCTCCTGTATCATAGTCTTTAGTGTTGTACATACAATAAACACAAATTCAAAACACTTCTTTTAAAAGACAATAAACCAAGGCCTCACGTCTTCTCTTCTCATCTCATACTCTTTGCGGATGAACGTGACTTGTCTCAATAGTTCAAACAGCGATACGGTAAACACCCTCGAGTCAGAGCCGGTAACACCTGAGCTAGAGCTATGGCAACGTCATCCTAAAAATCACAAACAAGTTCCCGCCTTAGTTAGACAAACTACGATGACTCTGATCCTCATTCTCCCAATGAGGTACGTAGGCAGTGGGGTAGGGCCCATTCGAGCACAATCATTATTTTTCCCTACATTTTCCCCCTTTCTTTCCATTTGTCAATTCCATTTCTTTCCCCATTTCCATTCCATTCCAGGTACCCGTTATTTCATTCAAAACAACATATTATTTCTCACCATTTGAAAACAGTTTAACAAGCGTTGACCCCGTCGGATACGGCTGACGGATTGGGGTGCTAATACCTTCTCAATTCGTAACCGACTTCCGGACCCAAATCTTTGGTTCGCAAGGCCTCGTCCTTTTCCTTCTTCCTTAGGTTTGTGCAACATTACCTTTCCCATTCCTTCGGGATAAAAATGTCTGGCTGGCGACTCTAACGTTTCCGCGCCATTTTCGCGTTTGTACTAGGATGAAAATCCTGGGAGCGACAGCTATGGCCGAAGATCAAAATCGAAGACCTCTTAAGGACTTTGCCCAACCATCAAAAGAGGAACCTAGTTCCAGTATAGTAAACCCCGTTATCCCACCTAATAATTTTGAACTTAAACCATCCCTGCTGCAATTACTGCAGTAGAGACAATTCACAGGTCTTGCTACCGAGAATCCAAATCAACATTTAAAAAACCTTCTCCAGTTAGCAAACACCTTTAAAACCAATGGAGCTCCTCCTGAGGCGATCCGCTTAAGATTATTTCCCTTTTCCCTCAGAGATAAAGCCATATCATAGTTATATTCCCTTCCACCCAATTCCATAACAACTTGGGAAGACCTTAGAAAAGTATTCCTTGCTAGACATTTCCCCCCGAGTAAGACCGCTATTCTTCAAAACCAAATAACCAGATTTACCCAAAACCAAGGAGAATCGTTGTTCGAAGCCTGGGAGAGATATAAAAATCTATTAAGAGCATGCCCACATCATGGTTTAGAGAATTTGCTAATCATTCAAACTTTCTATAATGGACTTAATTATAACATTAAGATGACCATCGACGTTGCCGATGGTGGCGCACTGATGAACAAACCTTACCCTGAAGCTAGTGCCCTTATCGAGGATATGGCCCAAAACCATCAATCATGGGGAGTAGAAAGAGCGACAGTGGAAAAGAAGGAAGCCCAAGGAGGAATACATGAGTTAAGCTCTATAGACATGATGCAAACTAAAATGGACGCGTTGGCCCTTAGAGTCGAACATATGTGTACAACCCCGAATACTATGGCTACAGTTTCGTCGAATTGTGAGATATGTGGCACGCAAGGACACCAATCCGCAGAATGAAATTTGTTAAATGAGACCAGCTCTGAGCAAGTGAACTATACCCAAGGGAACCCATTTTCAAACACCTACAACCCAGGATGGAGGAATCACCCAAACTTCTCCTATAAAAATAATAACCCTATCCAAAATATCGCACCTCCGAGACAACAAGGTTACCAAGCCCCGAGAACAAATCAACCTATGCAACCTATATCACCAAAATCGAGCCTTGAGAAAATTATGGAAAATTTTATCACCGCTCAAACACAACAAAACAAAGAGTTCATGAACCAAAACGTCCATGTTAACGAACTAATTACCCAGTTAGGAACCAAGGTTGACCAAATTATTACTCACAATAAGATGCTTGAAACCCAGATCTCTCAAGTAGCTTTAAACCAAGCCCCTCAGACTACACCTGGAGGATAGTTCCCTGGACAACCTCAACAGAACCCGAAAGGGCAAGCAAATGCCATTACTCTACGAAGTGGAACCACTTATAAGGAACCTTCTAACCCAAGATTGAGTGAGCCCGAAACTTCTGAGAGAAATGAACAGAAGGAACCAGAGGAGTCTGAAAACCAGGAAAGTCAAGAAAATGGAGAAGAACCTAAAAACAAAACCTATGTACCACCACCGCCATACAAACCACCAATACCATACCCGCAAAGACTAAAGCAAACCCATCAATAACCAGTATCAAAAATTCATTAAGGTTATAGAAAAAAATCACGTAGAAATCCCCTTTACAAAAACCATCACCCAAATACCTTCTTACGCAAAGTTTCTCAAAGACATACTTACGAACAAACGTAGACTTGAAGATCCGAAACCCGTGGAATGTAATTCTATTTCCGAGAATAAGTTAGCAAAGAAAGATAAAGATTTTTCCATTCCTTGTATTTTGGGGAATCATGTCATCGAAAAAGATTTTCTAGATTAGGAACTAGTGTGAGCTTAATGCCTTTAGTAGTTTGTGAAAGATTAAACTTAGGAGAATTACAAACTATTAAGATGTCACTTCAATTAGCTGATAGATCCGTTAAATACCCTATAGGCATACTTGAAGACATCCCTGTTAGGATAGGTCAGTTGTTTATACCTACTGATTTTGTTGTCATGGACATTAAAGAAGATGACGATATACCAATCTTCCTAGGTAGACCATTCTTATCAATTGCTGGAGCCATAATAGATGTTAAAAAAGGAAAACTAACCTTTGAGGTAGGTAACGAGAAGATAGAATTTGTACTCTCAAAATTTCGTATGGCACCTGTAATAGGAGATGCTTGTTATGCCTTAGATATCATTGATGAATGCATTAGGGAATTAGAATAAGAAGAAGAAACTGAATCAATAAAATTTCAATCAACTTTGATTTGGGAAGATGACAGTTATAAAAAACCCTACATTGATGATAACATTCACGAATGTTTATCTCTTACCCCAGATCCTATGCATTGCCCTATGAAACCAACCGTAAAACTTAAGGAACTGCCTAAGAACCTGAGATATGAATTTCTTGATGAAGAAATGGACCGTCCAGTTATAGTCAGTGCTACCTTGAAACAAGAGGAAACAAACCAATTGTTATATGTTTTACGAAGGTACCCCTCATCCTTAGGATATAAGATCTCTGATCTAAAAGGAATAAGCCCATTCGTATGCATGCATCGGATTTTGCTCGAAGAAGATTTAAAACCCTCCAGAGAACACCAAAGAAAAATAAATCCTATGATGAGCGAAGTAGTTAACATTGAAGTTTTTAAGTCACTAGAGGCAGGTATAATATATCATATCTCGGACGGTAAATGGGTGAGTCATGTGCATGTAGTACCTAAAAAGGGAGGCATCACAGTCGTGCAAAACAAGGAGGGCGAACCTGTAGCAAAAAGAACTGATGGAGGTTAGCGTATGTGCATAGACTATAGAAAATTAAATAAAGCAACTAGGAAGGACCATTTCCCTTTACCATTTATAGATCAGATGTTGGATCGCCTAGCAAAACACTCTTACTTTTGTTACCTAGATGGATATTCATGATTCTTCCAAATACCTATTCACCCTGAAGATCAAGAAAAAACTACCTTTACATACCCTGTTGGAACTTTTGCCTATAGGCGAATGCCTTTTGGACTCTGTAATACCCCAGCCACTTTCCAACGCTGCATGATGTCTATCTTTGCATACTACTAGATGGAATCGTGGAAGTATTTATGGATGATTTCTCAGTTTGTGGATTTGATTTCAAAAATTGTCTTATCAACCTTGAGAAAATCCTGGAAAGATGTGTGGAGGTAAACCTTGTGCTAAATTGGGAAAAGTGTCATTTCATGGTTACCGAATGGATTGTTTTAGGACATATAGTCTCCGAAAAGGGAATAGAGGTAGACAAAGCCAAAATAGAAGTCATAGAGAATCTAAAACCGCTGAAGACTATCAGAGAGGTAAGAAGTTTTCTTGGACATGCCGGATTCTACCGACGTTTTATCAAGGACTTCTCCAAAATAACAAAGCCCTTAATTGACCTTTTAATGAAAGACGCTGAATTCATCTTCGATGAAAAATGTATTGAAGCATTTAACCTCTTGAAGAAAGCTAATGAAACCCCCTGATTGGTCTGAACCATTTGAGATAATGTGTGACCCTAGTGACTATGTTGTTGGAGCCGTTCTAGGTCAGAGAAAAGATAAAAAGTTACATGTAATTTTTTATGCCGGTAGAACCCTAGACGCTGCCTAGCTCAACTACGTAACAATTGAAAAATAGCTCCTAGCTGTAGTTTTCGCCATAGACAAATTTAGATCTTATCTAGTAGGAGCCTTACATCGACCATGCTGCCATTCGTTACTTACTAAGTAAAAAGGATGCCAAACCTAAGTTACTTCGATGGTCTCTATTACTGCAAGAATTTGATTTAGATATCCGTGATAAGAAAGGAACAGATAATGTAGTAGTTGATCACCTTTCTAGGCTAGAATACCTGAAACCTGACTCAGTACCCATAAATAACGATTTTGCCTATGATAGACTGATAGCCAAACTAGAAACCATTGAAGACGATAACCCAGACCCACATGAGCATTCTCAAAAATCCTTAGCTATAAGTAATGTGCCATGGTACGCAGACTTTGTTAATTATCTAACCGCTGACATCATACCCCCCAATCTAAGTTACCACCGGAAGAAGAAGTTCTACAGTGATGTAAGAAACTTCTATTGGGACGAACCATTCCTTTTCAAGAGAGGTAAAGATGGAATTTTTCGCCGTTGCGTCCCGGAAGAGGAGGTACATAATATAATTGAGCACTGTCACTCTGCACCCTATGGTGGACATGCAAGTACATCTAAGACCTACGCCAAGATTTTTCAAGCTGGCCTATTCTGGCCTACCATGTGGAGTGATGTCCATGCTTTCATTGTCAAATGTGACAGATG
This sequence comes from Lathyrus aphaca, assembly GCA_963966055.1. NCBI lineage: Eukaryota > Viridiplantae > Streptophyta > Magnoliopsida > Fabales > Fabaceae > Lathyrus > Lathyrus aphaca. The sequence goes on along the minus strand of OZ014519.1, from coordinate 373,267,158 downwards.
CCAACGTACATGAGATATTTCACGACATAATGATATGCCTCTAATAAATATCCAAGAAGTAGAACTCTTCGACGTATGGGGTATAGACTTTATGGGACCGTTCCCACCATCTTTAGGAAACCAGTATATCTTAGTAGTCGTTGACTACGTGTCTAAGTGGATTGAAGCTATCGCCGCACCCACGAATGACACCAGAGTAGTCATCAAATTATTTAAAAATTATATATTTCCCAGATTTGGAACACCCTGTTTAGTCATAAGTGATGGAGGATCACACTTCATATCGAGAATATTTGATAAACCTTTAAGCAAGTATGGAGTTAAGCATAGAGTAGCAACACCATACCACCCACAGACTAATGGACGAGTGAAAGTATCTAATAGGGAGATCAAACAAACTCTTGAGAAGATTGTCTCTATATCTAAAAAAGATTGGTCGCAGAAACTTCAAGAAGCATTATGGGCCTATAGAACCGCTTTCAAAACCCCTATAGGAACAACCCCTTATCAACTAGTCTATGGAAAATCGTGTCACTTACCTTTTGAGTTAGAGCATAAGGCCTATTGGGCCATCAAAACTTTGAATTTGGATTATCTAACTGCTGGTGAAAAATGTATCCTTGATATCCACAAATTAGAAGAGCTCAGACAACCAGCCTACGAGAATGCCATTATATACAAAGAAAGAACAAAAGCTTGGCATGATAAAAGAATCATAAGAAAATACTTCAAAATAGGCGATCCTGTTCTTCTGTTCCATTCTAGGTTACGACTTTTTTCAGAGAAACTTCGCTCGAGATGGACTGGCCCTTTCGAAGTATCTAAGATTCTAAGATCTGGAGCTATTGAAATCAAGAACCAAACATGTAAACCATTCATCGTCAATGGACAGAGACTGAAGCCCTACAAAGGAGGTGACATTCCAACAACATACTCCAGCCATACTCTAAGTGATCCACCAAATCCTTTGAATTATGTGTAAAATCCGGTCGTCGAGAAAACGACGTTAAACAAGCGCTACATGGGAGGCAACCCATGGTTTTCTTATCTTACTTTTATTTATTTTTTACTTTATTTTAATTTGTTTACTTTATTATTCTGTCAGGACAAACGATTGAATGTTTTATGTGATTTCAAGACCCTTTTTGCTAACCTTGTGCAGAATGCAGAATCCCGACGACATGCACGTGGCCTTCAGAGACGACGCACAGAGAGAACGTTACTATGTCCACATGAGACGCCCTATGACACCTACACGGTACCCAGACCAAGATTGCATGGATGCCTTGGGGATAAAGCCAAGCGTCAGATTCTTATGCCACCAACTCCAATGGGACCAGTTCAACGACATGAACAACACTTACAGGAACTTGACTCTAGAGTTCCTCAGCTCGTTTAATCATGACCCCTGGGCTGGACCAGATGGACATGTTGTTTTCAGGTTGTTTGGGACTGAATATTTTTTCTCTCACAAAGAGTTTGGTGATTTACTAGGTTTTCAGACTACTTCTGATGTTATTCCAGAGACACTGATGGGGTACTTTATGAGCAGAGAAGTGGAGAAGTTTTGGAGTAACATCTCAGGTGGAGGGAGCCAAGATCCTTCCACTCAATTTTCTCAGGTCATCCACAACCCTGCGTTAAGGTACTTCCAGATGATTATAGCACACTTTTTCCTCGGTTTGCCAGATACAGAGACTTTGCTGAGTGAGGAGGAGATTTTCCTACTGTTTTGTGCGACTCAGTCACGCCCAATTGCTTGTGGCAACTTTCTGTTGAGGGGCCTTTCCAGTGTCGCCAGGTCATCTGTAGGAATTACACATGTCGGTGGGATTGTTTCACAGATTTCTACTGCATTGGGTTTGTCTCGCAAATTATTACATCTCAGGACCTTATGCGGCTACACCACCATGGATGTCGACTTTTGTCTTGATAGAGGATTGATGAGGAGGGCCTCTTTTGAGCCCAACATGTTTATATTACTGATTGACGGCGAAGTAATACACTATTTCACATTACCTGACCCGCTGATGACCAGTGTCCACGACCCTGCTAATTAGAGTTATGCTTTAAAGGGTTATGGAGAGACTGTCGAAGAGCCAAAATCACCTCCCGCCGTTGAGTACACTCCTACACCTCCTTCTCCGTGAATCATTGTTATGTCTAACAATATGTCTTTGCAGCCGTCTGATCTACATACCCAGATTTATGAGCTCCGCATGGACACTGCCCGACTCAAACAGGAAGTAGCGGACTTGGCATTACAGATTGAGATATCTGACCTCACCCATGCCACAGAGGCAGATACTCTATATCAGGAGATTGGAGAGCTTCAGAGAGAGATTGCTGAGATTCGTGGATCGGGCCAGGCAGAGAAGCCTACTACATGATCGTTTTACACTGACTCTATTGCTCTAGTATTTAATATTTCATGCTTTATTTTATTTCTCGCATCTCCAGACATATTTTATTTTATCGCATATGCTACAATTTCCATATATTTTTCTTGACAATAATTTATATATATATATATATGCCTTATTATATGCATGAGTATTTATTTTATATGTATGTGTGTCTAATAACAAAAAATATATATTAATCCAAAAAATATTTTGTTTTCTCTATGTTTAATATTTGTTCAAGGTATGCAAGCTTTGTGCCTTAGAAGAAAGAAGAAAATGCTATCCGGACCCCCCGAAGACAAAAGGTACGCGAAGCCCACTTGGGGGATTAAGAAATTTTTTGGCCCAAAGGAAAAATGGCCTTATGGCGCTCGCCATAGCCCTATGGCGCCCGCCACGTTGTTCCACCTTATTTCGGGGCAGATTCATCTCCCCCACCATTTTCACACTTTAAAACTTCCAAAACCCATTTTTCCATCTTCCAAAAACCCCATTGAACCCCATTAAAGCTCCCACCATTCTCATACATTCACCATCTATAAAACCCATCCAAAATCCATTTTTATTTCCATTCACTACAAACCATAAAAATCCAATCTTTACCATTTCCTACATAAACCACTCTTCACCATATTCAACTTCTCAAGGAGCAACAACAATGGAGTTTAACGGATATATTCTTCGTGATGGAAAACCGGGAGATAGGCAGAGAAAGATCATTCAAAGGTTTAAGAGTCGAGAAATTCTCTCGACTAGGTAAGTAGATGATAACTGTCTGTATTCTTTGGGTCTATATCATAGTGTTTTTCATTTATTAGATTTTCTAGGCTTGCATAATATTTTTGTGAATCAAGAACCCACCTTTGAGAGGCTGACAATTGAATTTTTGAGTTCATTAATATACATTGTCAGTCCTAACACTGCTAGCACAGTCGGTACTGTTAATTTTAGACTATTTGGAATTGAATACGAATACAGTACCGACGAACTAACAGGCTTGTTAGGAATCCCTCATTGGGAGGGTTCTATATATGAGGCCCCTTTGGACTCGGAATGGTCGGCCGAAGTATTTTCCTTCTGGCAGAGGCTGTCAAGTACTTCAATAAATTCTTTTGAAGGAATACTTGCGTCGACCATCCATAACCCGACCATAAGAGTTTTCAGATATTTTTTGGCATGTACTATTTTTGGCCGGGAGAGTCCAAATAAGGTAAACGCTAAAGAGCTTCTATTTTTGCAAGGAAGCCTCACAAATAGTCATGTCAATCCGGTCCCGTTTATGCTTGCACACATGGCTTTAACTGTTAATAAAACAGGACCAATTGTTATTGGAGGACTTGTTACGTCTATTGCTCAGGCCCTTAACCTGGACAATGAGATACCTACACTTGAACCCCTACCTCCTCTCACAATTAACTTAAAATTTCTAAAAGACATGAAATTTTCCCGAACGAGGAGAGCAGGTGGTTATGAGTTGATGGTTTATGGGGTAGCTATCCCATCTGTTGCTTTACCTTGCAGTAGACGTACCGATGTACGTAACGAAAGGAACTTGACCTATGATTTGAATGCTCCACCTGTTTTGGGTCCACTTCCTCCTAATATGCCTGATAGGGAGGCACATGACACTGATGAAGAATATGATCAAAGAGAGCATTCTCTTGTACCTCACGTGTCCCCCCATCATCCTTCACAGTCACACACCACACCATCTTCCTCCAACCTTGTTGTAGGTACTACTATTGGATTCTATATCACTGAGGAGATGTGGCGTGATATGGCGGCTAGAGATGAAAGGCAAGAAGACCTACTCTCTACCATTTCACAACAACTAGCAGACAACATGAGCTACATGGAACAATCACGATTGTTTTTGGATCATGCCTACGGGAACGTTTGTCACACCTTGACCGATATCACATCAGAGAAAGCCCGCCAGCGAGAAGTCAACCGCCGACACTACCAGCTTATGGAGGCCACTCAGGGTTCTATCCTAGGTAACCTTCAAGAGGTCCGGAGTGCCCAGGCTGCTTTATCGGCACCACTTGACCGGAGGGACCAGCAGCGCAGTAGATCATGTCGTTCCAGACCATCACAGCAGGACGGAGAGGGCACCAGTGCTCCTCCGTAGTAGTTTTCCAGGTTACTCTCCTTATCTTATTTCGAAACATTGAGGACAATGTTCGATTTAAGTGTGGGAGGGGATTTTATTGCAATCTGTTATTTTCCTTTTCAGTTAGTTATTTAGTTTAAGTTTTTTAGATAATTTTTGTACCCCAAAATTTTCCATCTATTTTAACTCTAACCGACTTTTTGTTTCACATTCATTTGCATCATCTTCATAGCATAACATTTTTTTCCGTCTTCATATTAGCCAGAATAATTTCTCAGAATTTACAAACAGACTGGTCAAATTAACTTTTCAATTGTGCCTAAAATTAGTCAACGAAAAAATGTCAAGTTTAAGTTTGCAAATGTCGGGAACATTAATCTGCGGTTCACGTGGTTTAATTTGACATGCTAAAAATATTTTTACGACTATTTTTGGCCATATGTTGATCAGTCTGAGCAGTTTAAACGGTCATAATTTTTATTTCAAAATCTGACCAAACGCTGTATTTTTCCGAGTCATTTATTTCGCGCTGATTATTTTGATATGTTCATTTTATTTTTTCAAGCACTTTGGCGCCCAACTTTTATTTTTTGAGTCTATTTATTTTTATATAGGGTCTAGAATAAATAAATAGGATTATTAGTTATTATTTTTATTTTAACTATTTTAATTACTAAACTTTATTTAGTTTTAAATTAACATTTTATTGGGTCTAGAATAAATAAATAAAATTGTTATTTTTTATTTTAATTTTAACTATTTAAATTATTAAACTTTATTTAGTTTTAAATTAATATTTTATTGGGTCTCAAAATAAATACTTAAGCCCATTATTATTAACCCTAAATTAGTTCTATATATACTTACTAGTAGAGAGACCAAAAGGGAAGAAAGAAAAATATTTTGTAGCGTAAGCGACAGATCTGATATTAGGATACATAAACATTTTTTGTTGGCTTCCCTACACTGATATCTTACTTTATACTGATGTTTATTGGTTATTATGACATATAAACTTTTCATGTTTTGTTAACACTTAAATTTATCGTGGTATACATATATTCTCACATCTCACGTTTGATTAGGTACATTCACATGTGTGCGCGTGTCTTAGTGTCAAGAAGGCAATTCTGGTAATTTTGAGGGCATTTTGACAAAGAAACATGGGTTTTTCATTCTTTTTCCTAATTTTCTCTGATCCCTTTAATTCTCTAATTTCCTAATTAACTAACCTCTTAATTTTTTTCTACTATAATTACTTATTTCATAATCAATTTATAATATTAGTTATTATTTCTTTTGTTGTAAATTAATAGTTAGATCTAGTTTTTTTTTAAACTTCTTTGTTTACCTAAAATTAAACCTAATTTTTTTTATTACCATTATTTGTTTATATATATTTTTAAGAAAATTAACTAATTAGTTTTTTTTTATAAACCTCAAACTTTTCATAAACCTTAATTTTTCATGTAAACCTTAAAACTTTCTCATAAACTTTAACCGTGTTATTTCCTCTAAACCATAAACCTTTTCTCAAACCTTAACAAACCTGTTATTATTTCTTATTTTCGCTCATGTTTATGATATTCATACATTGTAATTGCTTCGCCCTTGTAATATTTTATGTTTTAACTTGTAATATTTTCAGTTTTATTTTTCGCCATCTTTATTATATAACTGCTGTAAACACCCCAAATTTGCCCTCACTCATTTCACATCATGGCTTGTGATCTTTCATGTTTGCATTAGTATAAGCATACCATCTCATAATGCATTTTTGTTTCACTGCATAGTTCAAAGTTCATTTGCATCTAGGGTTTGTGATTTGAGCAATCCAAGAATCCATCTGAGCCACTCCAAAGGCCTCTAAGTGTTCCAAGAGGGTCCACATGTGTTCTATCATAATATTATATCCCTCAAAGTTCATGGAAGTCAAGAAATCACAAGAACTGGCAAGGCATGGAAGCAGAGCTAGGGTTTTCACTACACAGATGACCAAAATTAGGGTTTTGGTTTCAGAGGCCTCAACACCAAATTTTTGGGCCATTCTTGTTTCTAATGTTCTTAAGATGTTATAAGGATCATGTGTACCAAGTTTTATGAAGAAATTCATTGTGGAAGTCATCTGTTCACTGGGTAACTTCTTGAGCAAGTCAGAGCAAAATCAGGGCATCTGAGGCCCCCAACAATGGAATCAAAAGGGTATTTTCATCAAATTTAAGTTATATGATCTTTATTTGATCATTGAAGTGCTTGGAAGTTCACAAAATTGAAGAAATTTGAGCTAAACCAAAAGTTGCCAAAAATGGAAATGACTTGTAATGGAAACTTTCCATTTTGGGAAAGTTCTTCAACCTCCTCTTTCTCAACCAAAAGAGCTTCAAATGAAAAATTCTTGGTCATGAAAGTTGTATATTAGGTCTTCCCCTTTTCAAAAAGTACAAGAACATGTTCTAATTCATTATGGAACTCAAGTTGTGATCTTTCAAAGTTGACAAAAATCCTATAATTTTCAAGAATGCACCAAAGAGGATTTTTTGCAAAACCACTTGCCAAGGCTTCTAATGACTTCTAATGTGCCCAAATGTGACATAACATGATCAAACAACTTCAAAGCATCAGAATTGGCCCAAGAATTGGAAGGTTTCATGCCTTGAATCACAAGATACACCAAAGAGGGAAAATTTGCAAAACACATAGAAACCCTAGCATCAAGTGATCCAGCTGCAATGTTTCAATCCTATGGACCTCCTTGAACTCAGGTGAGGCCAGACACCCCTTGCAACCAAACCTGCCATGACCCATACCTCAAGTACAACCAAACTTGACTTTTTGCAAAATCACCATACCAATCAGCATAGCCCACACCAACTATTCTGACCTATCAAGACATGATATGTGGACATTATGCAAGCCATAACACACAACACACAAGCCTAAAACACACCCAAGCTCAGATTACACAAAATCTCTCTCAAACTTCATATCTTCGAAGGAAATTGAATGCTACGGGCTATGGTAACATTATTCCACGACATGATCCACAAGGAAATTGAATGCTACGTGGATGACATGATTGCCAAGTCCCTCACTGAAGAAGACCATCTGGTAAATCTGCTGAAGTTGTTCAGGCGTCTGAGGAAGTACCAACTGAAGTTAAACCCCAATAAATGCACATTCGGGGTACGTTCCTGTAAACTGCTGGGATTCATCGTAAGTGAAAAAGGAATTGAAGTTGATCCTGACAAAGTCAAAGCCATTCAGGAGACGCCTGCACCCAGAATTGAAAAAGAAGTTCGGGGGTTCTTAGGTAGATTGAACTACATATCAAGGTTCATATCTCACCTCACTGCAACATGTGATCCCCTGTTCGAATTGTTAAGAAAGGAACAAACGGTCAGGTGGAACGAAGATTGTCAGAAGGCTTTTGACAAAATCAAGGAGTACTTACAAGAACCTCCAATTCTTATGCCTCCAGTCGAAGGAAGACCTCTAATAATGTACCTGACAGTATTAGAAGGATCAATGGGGTGTGTGTTGGGCTAGCATGATGAGTCTGGTCGAAAAGAGTGTGTATTATACTACCTAAGCAAAAAGTTTACCGACTATGAACAACGTTATTCACTGCTCGAGAAAACTTGTTGTGCTTTAGCGTGGGCTGCTCGCCAACTAAGACAGTATATGCTGACTCACACTACCTTGTTGATCTCAAAGATGGAACCCGTCAAGTACATATTTGAGAAGCCAGCACTTACCAGAAGGGTTGCAAGATGGCAAATGATTCTGACAGAGTACGACATTCAGTACACATCTCAAAAGGCCATCAAGGGTAGTGTATTGTCTGACTATCTAGCTGAGCAACCCATTGATGATTATCAGCCCATGAGATTTGATTTCCCTGATGAAGATATCATGTTCCTAAAAGCAAAAGATCATGAAGAGCCTGTTCACACTGAAGGGCCTGACCCAGAAGAAGAATGGACAATGATGTTTGATGGGGCTGTTAATATGAATGGTCGTAGAGTTGGTGCAGTGCTCATTACACCTAAAGAAGTTCATATGCCTTTTTCGGCAAAACTCACTTTTGCCTGCACCAACAACGAAGCTGAATACGAAGCCTGTATCATGGGTCTTAAGGAAGCCATTGACCTCAGGATCAAGACTTTAATTGTATTCGGAGATTCAGCTCTGGTAATCAATCTGACCAATGGCAAATGGTACACTCACCAAGAGCAACTGATTCCATATTGTGACTATACGAGGAGATTATTGACTTTCTTCACAATAGTCAAACTTGAGTACATTCCTCGAGACGAAAATCAGTTCACATATGTTTTAGCTACCATTTCCTCCATGATCAAAGTTTAAACTGCAAACTATGTGCCTCGGATTTTGGTATCCAGGCTAGATCGACCGGCATACGTATTCTCTGTGGACATTGATAAAGATGACAAACCTTGGTTCCATGACATCAAATGCTTCTTAGAAGATCAGACATACCCCCTGGGGCATCATCAAATGACAAGAAGACATTAAGAAGGTTGGCCGACAGTTTCTTCCTCAATGTTGATGGTTCGTTATACAAGCGAAACTTTGACATGATTCTGCTCAGATGTGTTGATAAGAAAGAAGCAGACTTGCTAATGCACAAGGTGTATGAAGGATCCTTCAGTACCCATGTTGGAGGGCATGCAATGGCTAAGAAGTTGTTAAGATCAGGTTACTACTGGATCACAATGGATGCAAACTGTTGTGCCTATGCCAGAAAGTGTCATAAATGCCAGATTTATGCAGACAAAGTGCACGTGCCTCCAAATCCTTTGAACGTGATGTCTTCACCTTGGCCCTTTGCCATGTGGGGAATTGACATGCAAACGGAGTGGAAACGTCACCAGACAAGTGGTAGCCAGATTCCTGAAAAGAGACACCATCTGTCGATACGGAGTGCCCGAGCGAATCATTACTAATAATGGCTCCAATTTGAACAACAAAATGATGGCAGAACTGTGCCGGGACTTCAAAATTCAACATCACAACTCTTCTCCTTACAGGCCAAAGATGAATGGCGCTGTTGAGGCAACTAACAAAAACATCAAGAAGATTGTGCAGAAGATGGTGGTTACTTACAAAGATTGGCATGAAATGCTACCATTTTCCTTGCATGGGTATCGAACCTCCATCAGAACATCCACTGGGGCAACACCTTATCAGTTAGTATATGGCATGGAAGTCGTCCTTCCTGTTGAAGTTGAACTACCCTCCTTACGGGTACTGATGGATGTAAAGCTGAATGAAGCAGAATGGATCCGATCTCGGTACAATCAATTGAATCTGATTGAAGAAAAGAGGTTAGTTGCAATCTGTCATGGGCAACTATATCAGAAAAGGATGAAGAAAGCCTTCGATCAGGAAGTCAGGCTTCGGGAATACCAAGTGGGAGATCTTGTGCTAAAAAGACTCCTTCCTCCTCATACAGACCATAGAGGCAAGTGGACTCCAAATTACGATGGTCCATTCATAGTAAAGAAAGTTTTCTCTGGCGGAGCACTGATGCTCACTGTAACATCCCAAAATTTGCCCTCATATTTATTATCTTCTAACTGATTTATGTTTCAAATTTCACTTGCATTCAATCGTGCATCTGCATTGAGTAAGGTAAGGGAGTCGAAGTCGTTTTTTTTGGTGATGTGAATCTTTTTATTCAATGAGGATTTAGTTGGCTATTAAAGTCTAGATTGAAACAAGGAAAAAGTGCAAACGGACGTCTGAGTTCATCATGGGTATATCCTGGGTTGAGGATTCATCCAGTTACCATTGTGTCTATTCACCAATTCGTACTTGGGATTAAGAGAGACAGGGGTTCTCATGTATAGTGATTATTCGTGCGATGGGAGAGTATAGTTTTAGGTTTGCACCTAAGAGTTATTTCAAGCATTATTCCTGGCTGCGGGACCATCACCTAATGTTCCTTTGAGTAATGGTTTTACAAGTTAATTTCTTTCAAGAAGGTTAGAAGATTAAATCAATTTTGCATGTGACGACACTTGTTAAAGTGATTGAGGCCTACTTGGAGTCTTCCTCGGATGAATATTTTGTTTTTATCAAGCATGTGTTTATTCAAGTGCACATGGTTTAGAGTAAGCATCGTATGTTTTTTTTACTCTCAGACTGGTTCTCAACTGTTTGGATTGCTACTCATTTTTCAACACAGACTCAAGAAATTTCAATGCACTTCCACTAATATTCCTCCCACCATTCAACATATAATGGATCCTGGGGTTCCTATTGCGTTGAGAGTGTCAGCTCACCTACTCTTAGGTGTTGTTCGTGTTTTTTTCCGAAGAAAGTTGATTATCTTCTCAACGGTTGCAATATTGTTCGTACTGTTGTACACAAAGTATTTGCTGCCGTATCAAGTCATATTTTACCCGAAGGTGAAATACAAGCATTTCTTCATTTTATCACCATGCCCAACCACTTTTGATCTTGATGTGCTTAGCATGAGCTATGATATGGATGTTAATGGATCATCACGTGAAGAGTCTAGAAGATGTTACTCCTGCAGATGGAAATCCTACGTTACTGGATAATTTTGTGACTATACGTTTCGATAAGAAATACATTCAGTTCTTCCAACGCACAACTGTTTATGAATCCCGATGCAAGACCAATCAGGAAATACATTATTCCGCCATTTCCATTGGAAAATGGAGCAAATTTTTAAGACGGTCCTAATTTCCATACAGAGTCACAATGCTAGTAATAATAGCATACATCCTATTACTGATCATATTGGTGGTGATAATGTTTAAATTATAAAGCAGCCAAGACCAGTTGAGGCTATTCTAAAAAAGGGATCCAGAACTAAATCTTAGAGGAAAATTTACAAAATTAAACGCAAAAGATCTGACAGGAACAATTCAGAGTTTTTTTTTATATTTGAAGTTAAGTTACACAATCAAAAATCCAGAGAAAGAATTGAGAGAAAACCAGAGTTTCAATCAAGTATAGAACAAGAAAAAGAAAAATGATTCGTTATGTGAATCTCGTCTTCGCTGTGTTCTCAGCAGCCTTGATTTCTTATAGCTTCGTATTCACTAATCCGTTTGACATCACAGCCCTCCAGGATCTACACAAGAAGCTTAAGTTACCCTCGAGAGTTTCGGATGGACGATGGTGATCCATGCGAGGAGTATTGGACAGGAGTAGCTTGTTCTGAGTCTTCTGCTATACATCTCAAAATTCAAGGATTGAACTTTACCGGATATCTTAGATCCTTGCTGTATAATCTGCAAAAGTTGAAGATATGTGACATCAGTTCCAGCATCATAATGGATTAAAAAAAACCATACGGATTCCCCCTAAATGCCACACATATAAACATGGCTTGCAACTATTTGAGCAAAAAAATATCCCTCATTCATTATCAAACATGAAAGAAAACTAAGAAGAAATTCTAAGGAAGAAAACAGTTATGGAATTATAACAGAATTCTAACAACCCCTAACTGAAATTAACAGGAAATTAACAAATTCTAACTGAATCAACAAATTCTCACAACAGAATTATTCTAGAGATTTCACCTGAATTTCTTCTGATAAAAGGATGCAATTTTCCCATTTTCGGTTCTCTTCAGGTTTTCCCCTCCTTTTCTGGATTCTTCATTCTCATCTCAGTTCAGTTTTATTCCTCTACAAGAAGCAAATTCGTGCTTCTACATCTTGAGAGGCATCATAACATTCATCATTTGCATCGGCCATCTTCATCCTTGACTCGGCCGTATCACCTTCACCATCAATACCTGCAAATCACCCTGCAATAGAGTTTATCAAGAAAGTGGAAAAGATTCAATACAACAGCTGCAAGAGAGCAATATCAACGAAAATCAGAAGGAGAAGAACACAAAATCATCAACACCTACAAATTCAAATTCGCAACAAGAAGAAGAAAATGTGAATAGCCTTAAATCCATACCTTAAGTGTGTTCATCACCGTTCCGCATCGTTACACAGCGTCTTCAACCGACATCATTGCGGCATCACCTTCAACAAGTTTAGCACAGCTTCATCAACGTCGTCTTCGTTCCCTGACGGTTTTCGCCCTCATATCCTTCAACCTGTGAAATTAATAATCACAGCAAGAACAATCTCAAATCTGCAACAAGAAGAAGCGTATTTGCATAGCGAGAAGGAAAATGGAAGTACCTGAACGTCGAGTTCAATCGTCACCAAGGACCGAACGACGTCGCTTCCGTATTTGCCGGTAAGTCCGCTCTTCTCTAACCTTCATCCGATTTAGTGGAATGTCCTATTTCTCTTGCTGAATCATGGCCGTGGAGACCCCATTTTGTGACCTTACTCCATTGTCGTTCGGATGGATCCTCCGTTTTTAGGGTTTGGTTTCGTTAGGTTTCAATTCGTTAGTGGTTAAAGGTGGTAAGAAACGAAGGAGAGATTTGTGGAGAGGTTGAGGAAATAGGTTAAGGTTTGATGAAGATAGAGGAAGACTAGGGTTTATCAAGAGAAGAGAGGGTTATGGTAGCGCGGTGTTTTTTGTTCCGGTGGTTAATCAGGGTTAGAAGAGGGAAGGTTAGGCGGGATGCGGTGGATTTAAGCTTGTAGGCTCCGGCGGTAGGGTCAGATTAGATGATGAAGAAGGGATGCGGTTTTCGGGAAAGAATAAGAGGGGTTGGGATAGGTGTGCGGCGTAAGGAAGAAGAAGGAGGAGATTTAGGGTTTGTACAGAGGGGTGCGGCGCGAGGAAGAAGGAAGAGAGATTTAGGGTTTGATTTCCTTCAGTGTTAGTATTTTTATAATTTATTGGTTTAAGGCTTAAGATTAATTAGGTAATGGTTGTTAAAGATTAATTAAGGAGGTTTAATGAAATTCAAATATACATTATGAAGAATAATGAGTATTAAAGGAATTTTATTTAGAATAATTGATGCCACCGTTTGGATTTCTGAGGATAAAGATTGGGTTTTTGGGCTTAGGTGATTGCTATTCGCACCTTGGCTTCACGGCCCATTCTGTTTTCAACCTGAAAAATTGCTTCCCGTACACCCCAGCCTCACTTCAGCATTAATGGGCCTAGCTCTCACTATCCGCACCCCCATGTTGCAGGCCCATGTTGTTTTTAACTAGAAAAGCCTCTATTCCCACCCTCTCCTATTCTCTTTTCTTTTTTGTAATTTTTTTAATTTTCTATTTTTATGCTTGTACAATTTAATTCAATAAAAAATAGTAAAACAAATAGAAAAATTCACCAAAAATTAGGATAGAATATTAAGGAAATTTAGAACTCCTCCCAATTTTTAGTTTCTGAATTTAATTATTTTTCCATTTAATTTCGATTTTTCATTTTTAGTGATTTTAGATTGAATCCTTCATAAACACATAAATTTGTACAATTTATTTCCACCACTTCCTGTAACATTTTGGATCCATGCTTTTTGCTATGATTAGAGGACAAAATAAAGAACCTAGAATATTTTTTGTGTATTTTTTAGGGCATTTTTACTACTGTTTTGGTAGTGTGGATTGTATAAATTTGTGATTGAGCTTTTGATAGAATTAAGTGACTATTTGACATAGTTAGAATTAGAATTTTTAAGAGATTTTTTAACATAGTGTTATAATCAGGTTAGAGACCATAGGGAATTAATTTCACATTTTTCCATGACTTTTGATATTTTTTGTCATTTTAATTCATTTCCATCATATTATGCATATTCATGGTTCATGTCATTCACTAACTATTTGCTTTTTTGTGCAAGGTATGTTTTCAAGGATTGGCTTATGGACTTGGATATTTTTTTTGTGTCTCAATTATGTTTGTGTGCTTTGTGATGTAATAGCTTAGTACTTGTATGCTTTTCGATTTCCATAATTAGGATAGAAAAGATAAAACAAATCGTTAGAAAACGAAATCTCAAAAATGAAACAAATAAGACTCGATCCAACATCGAGTAAGTTTTCAAGTAAACAAATAAAGTTGCATGTGACTTTAGGGTTCCTCGATTACCATCGTTCCACTCCATTCAACCAAAAGCAAGCCTTGTATGTTTCACACCATAAGTCGTGCGTCTTAGCACCACGCAATCGACCCACCCGATCCATCGTTACATCCCATTTACATTTCATTCACATTTTTACCCACCATGACTTAGGAGGACCATATTGTTCACCATTAACTTCTTTTACTTGTATTTTTTAAGCTTATATCTTTAGGTAGATTTTATTTCAAACCTCATTAACCATAGGTCATCCATGAATTCAATTAACTTAGGGTAAGTCTAGTTTCCCTTAGAATTTTTCCTTTGATAACTTGAGTCTCACTTCTCATCCTTAAAATAAAATCAAAAACACTTAATAAAGGAAAATGTGTACAATGCGCCACGAGCCTTAAGCTATACGGGAAATGACTAGTGGAGGTCTCCTTCACTCTTCTAGGATGCTTTACAAACGTTCCATTGGGGGCGATCTTGGAAAGTATTCGCTCCTGTGTCATAGTCTTTAGGGTTGTACATATGAAAAACACAAATTCAAAACACTTCTTATAAAAGACAACAAACCAAGAAGTCATGTCTTCTCATCTCATCTCATACTCTTTGCGGACGAACATGACTTGTCTCGACAGTTCAAACAGCGATACGGTAAACACCCTCGAGTCAGAGCTGGTAATACCTGAGCTAGAACTATGGCAACGTCATCCTAAAAACCACAAACAAGTGTAAGCCTTAGTTAGACAAACTACGGCGTCTCTGATCCTCATTTATCCCGATGAGGTATGTAGGCAGTGGGGTAGGGCCCATTCGAGCATAATCTTTATTTTCCCTACATTTTTCCCCTTTATTCCCATTTTCCAATTTCATTTCTTTTCTCATTTCCATTTCATTCCAGATAGCTATTCCGTTATTCCAACAACATATTATTTTTCACCCTTTGAAACAAAACAAGCAAGCGGGGATCCCGTCGGGTACGACGGACGATCTGGGGTGCTAATACCTTCCCAGGTCGTAACCGACTCCCGAACTCAGATCTTTGGTTCGCAAGGCCTTGTCCTTTCCTTCTTCCTCAGGTTTGTGCAACATTACCTTTCCCATTCATTCGGGATAAAAATGTCTGGCTGGCGACTCTAGCCTTTCTGCGCCACTTTCGCGTTTGTACTAGGATGAAAATCCCGAGAGCGACAGCTGGCAACTCTGCTGGGGACTTTTAGAAGTTCTAATTTCCCCTTTGAGAGTCAATCCTAGCGCTTGTCTGTTTCTGTTTTCTTTGGGTGTTTATTCGTTTGTTGTTATGCTTTAGTTTAGCTTTACTGTTTTGTTTACAGTTTATCGCTTTCCTTTACAGCTTTATTTACAGCTTTCTGCACTTTACTTTACTGTCGCATATACTGGCATATACTGTACTGGCTGTTCTAGTTTTCCTTGGTGGGATGGGATTATTGTGAGATAAGCCAAATACCCGGCTTGAGTATACACATAGGATTTAGAGTGGGCAGTCGTGTGGCTTGCGTGGTTTTGAGCACGTGTAGTTTTCACGAGTCCCACACCCAGATCAGGCTCTCTTGGGATATGTTCTATACTGCCTAGGCAGACCATAGAATGTTCCCACCTGAGCTGCTAACACTGGGAACCGATCATCGAGGACCTTAGTGGAAACAACCCTCTCCAGTGGTGACAGTGGCAGACCACATTTCGTGGCAAACCCATACGCACCCGAGGGCCCACTAGGAAATCGCATAGGATGACCTTGTTCTCTCGTAGGAACCTGGTTAAAGTAACTGGTCGTATGACGGTAGTATTGTACCCTTCGGGATGAATGTACTATTGTTTCTCGACTTCAGTGCTTAAAGCCGGGAAATTATGAGGGATGCTTGTTTTCCGGAATTCAGCTGAGGCCTCCCTGAGTAGTACATAATGCCAAACCGATTCCCTGATTTGGTCATGAGCCATTTCTCGGAAATGGTGAACGTATTATTGCTATTCGGCTTTGAGAGTCCGTGATGTTGACCCGTAGTAGCATACCCGTGAGATTGGGAGGGGTTTACAGGTTTGCAGGAAAACTAAACCTTCAACCTACCTTGTTCTTGATACTTGGATTTTCTTCCGACACATACTTATGATCTGGTATTCTTGATTCAGGCGAAACCAGAAGGCAGTACAATAATGCCCAGTATATGCAACAGTGATCACATGCCATTGCATTGCATCACATCATCCGCTTACTTGCATTCCTAACGCATGTTTATTCATCTGCAGGGCTGCATATCACATCCTTGATTCCAGTTGTGGGTATTGATCTGTGAGCATGGAATCCAAGAAAAAGACCAAGTGTATTATCTCCTACAAGGTTTATCAGCCTGTTGTGAAAGAAATTCTCAAAGTAAAGGCCTTAGCTCCTCCAGAAGTTCTGAATGTCTTCAAGGAAGATTACGGGTGGATTTTGTATTTCATAGAGCCCATCAGTGACTATGCCTTCAGAGGGATGCACACCTTGCTACAGTTTTATGATCCACAACTTAGATGTTTCGTGCTTTCTGATTTCGTGTTGGCACCTACATTAGAGGAGTACTCGAGCATCCTGAGAGTTTCCGTGAAGGACTGTGCACCATTCTTTGGGACCAAGATTGATCCCGACTTCAAAGATGTAGAAACTGCTCTTTATTTGAGCAAGTCATTATTGGAAGACCGGATTGATAGCAAAGGAGGCTTCCGGGGATATCATTTGAGTTTCTTGTTAGATGAGGCTACCAAAGCAGCTGAGGCGAAAAGTTGGAGTACCTTCAATGCGATCCTAGCTTTGTGTATCTATGGAATCACTTTGTTCCCGAACATGCCCAACTTCGTGGATGTTGATGCTATTCGCATTTTCATAGCAAAGAATCCTATTCCTACTCTCCTAGGTGATCTCTACCACTCTGTGCATTATAAGAATGAGAAGCGAAGGGGTGGAATGTTGAATTGTTGCGCGACTGTATTCTACAAGTGGTTCACACGCTTTCTTCCACAATCAGGAGCTTTTGAGAAGACGAAGAACACTCTTGAATGGTCGGAAAGATTGATGGGTTTGCAAGCAAAGGACATTGTTTGGGTTAATCAGGGTTTGTGGTGCATTGACATTATTCATAGTTGCGGAGGATTCCCTAATGTTCCATTGATCGGGAGGAAAGGGGGAATTAATTACAACCCTTCTCTCACGGTTAGACAGTTCGGGTATGCCTTAAAGGAACCACCAGCCGCTGTGGACATCACTGATTCCTTGTACTTCCAATCAGCAGATGGATTCGAGATCGCTCGAAAAGCTTCTAATGCTTGGCATAGTCGAAAGACAAAAGGGAAGAAGACTTTGGGAGTAGGGAATTGTCGAATGTATCCGCCGTTTGCAGAATGGTTAAGAGAACGGGTTGAAGTGTTACTGTTACCATTTTGGCCTGCGCCTCTTCTATATCCCTCGGTCATTGAACAACCTACCACAGTTAGCGTTGAAGAGTTCAACAAGATGAAGACGGAAAGAGACAGGTTGTTAATGGAGAATGCACAGTTGAGTCAGGAGCTTGCTAAAGTTAATCACGCTAGACTTGAGATTGAGTGGAAAGCTCAAGAAGATGCTGAGAGGCATGCTATTGCCAGGAAACAGTGTGAAGTTGAGTTAGCTCGGTATGAGAGGTTCGAGTTTGCTACTAGAAGTTCTTCCAAGGAACACATTGACACTAGAAGGCAATTGGATCAAAAGACCTTGATGTTCGAGAACATGAAAAAGAGGCATGCTACTTACAGGATCAAAAGAGAGGAACAAGATAAAGTTCAAGCTGAAGAGATCGTGAGTAGGCTAAAGGAGAAAGATGAAGAGATGGCCGGTAAGTTGAGAGAAAAGGATGCAGAACTTGCTAAAGCCCGAGAGGAAGCTGCTTACTACAAGGGGATGATGATCTGCTATCAGAAGAAGCTGAAGAGGTTTGAAGACAACCAGGTGCAGACGAAGGAATTGGTAGAAGTTCCTAAGACAGGACCGATCATTGACTCAGACCTAGATAGAGGATCGCATTGACAAAGACATTCTTTCTATTTGCTTGTATGTTGTGGGATTACCATCAGGACTGTTGATGGAATCTTTTTATCATTGTACTTCTGTTTGAATCCATGCTTTTGGTGTTTTGACTATATCAACAAAGTTCTTATCATAAAAAGGTCTCTTTACTATCATTATGTGTGCTCTCACTTTGTGATCACCGACACATCTGACACATTTGCAAAAACACGTCGGTCTTTGTATTCTTGGAATTGTTTGGCACGTCTGCTACACACACACACACCTTATATTATCAACACTGCTTGTTATTTACAGCAAAAAAGAGCTTCCGTCTTCATCAAACCCACAAAACTGGAATCAGGGGATGGGATGCCCTAAAAATGGATCGACATGCCATAACATTCATTTCCTGCATATCATATTCTTGTGTTTTTCCAGGTTACCCAGAGTTTCAAACTTATTTAACTACAGGCAATATAGCTGGTCAACGCGTTCACCGATATCCGACTAAAAGAAACCGAGTAAGGATGGCTGAACGAATGCAGACAGATCTCAATGAGCTCCGACAGAGGATGGATCAGTTCATGGAAATGATGACTGGCATGGCCCAGAACCAGGAGCGTCTCCGGTTGATGGTTGAGCAACCTCATGGGAACATTAATACAGGAATACCGGCTGAGAATGTGGATTCTAACGTTGCCCGTAACGGAGAACCTAATCCAAATAGGACCACAGCACGTAATGCAGGTTTAGAAGACAATCAAGAGGACCAATTCACTCTACACGATGTTGATATGGGTAACATGAATGAGATCAACAATCGCAGGTATGAAGAGCTGTCGGAGAAGATCAAGGCCATGGAATGTCAGAATTCCTTGGGTATCGATGTAACCAATCTCGGGTTAGTACCAGGAGTCAGAATCCCTCCCAAGTTCAAGGCACCATTGTTTGATAAGTACAACGACAACACGTGCCCTAGGACTCACATTCACGCGTACTTTGGAAGAATCTCGGCTCACACTGATGACGAGAAACTTTGGATACACTTCTTCCAAGACAGTTTATCTGGAGCTTCGTTGAGCTAGTACATGAAGCTAAGTAGGGTCTCTATCCGAAGCTGGAAAGATCTAGCTGAGGCATTCCTCAAGCAGTATCAATACAACATTGATATGGCTCCGAATCGCACTCAGTTGCAGAACTTGTCTCAAGGACCTAAAGAGAGTTTTAAGCAGTATGCCCAGAGGTGGCGTGAGCTGGCCGCACAGGTTCAACCTCCATTGCTGGATCGAGAAATGGGCGACATGTTTATGGGCACCTTGCAAGGGGTTTACTTGGATCGTTTGGCCGCCTGCCCGTCCATTGGTTTTTCTGATATCGTCATTGCTGGAGAAAGAATAGAAAATTTTCTGAAATTGGGAAAGATCCAGGATGCAAGCAGTGCTAGTTCTTCTGGTGTGAGAAAGCCTTTTGGCAACGGCCAAAGAAGAAGAGAAGGCGAGACGAATGCTGTGTATAGAGGCCGAGACAGAAGTTATTCTCAAGGTTACCACCAAGCAGCTGCGGTGACTATTACTCCACAGGTTCAACAACAACGACCACAGGGTCAGCAACAACAGGTACATAGACCGTTTCAGGAAAGAACAAGAGCAAGAAACCGCAGACTCGACCCCGTCTCATGCCCATATGCTGTATTGCTCCCAGAACTGCTAAAGTTGAACCTGGTTGAGCTTCGTACCATGAGACCTCCTCCTCCTGACAATCTACCTCCGAATTTTGATGCTAATGCCAGGTGCGAATTCCATTCAGGTGCCCAGGGGCACAGTATTGAGAAATGTTGGGCTTTTCAGAACAAGGTACAGGACCTAGTTGACTCCAAGGCGATCAATTTCGCTCCTCTCCCAAATGTACTCCAGAATCCAATGCCTAGTCATAATGGAACCGGTGTCACGGTTATTCTACCAGATGGTTCACGTTAAGCTGAAGCCTTCAAGTTAATCACCCAGGATGCTAGGGTATTCATGAAGCAAATGGAGTCAGCAGTATTCAAATACTTTCAATGATGGCATTTATGTGTTTGCATTTCTTCATTGTTCATTTTCATCCCTATTGAGGGGAACTACGTCGCTCTGATTCTTCATTGGTCATCAGTCAATGGAGATACGTAGGCAGAAGATCGTCAGGTCTTTCCGAGCAACCTTATGGGGCAACTTTACTCCCCAGCTTCACTTTTTTTCCTTCAGATGTCTCGTGTCAGAGTCAGAAATACTAGAAGAAGTATGATTGCCATGGTCAGGTATACAACTACGAATTGAAGATTACCAGTCAGTGAAAGAGCTATTGATCGTTGAAAGTATCCGAGACTGACGGGTCCAGACGGAGTCAAGCCTCCTCAACTACGGCAATATTCAGTTTCTTTACTGCATTTCCATTTGTAGTTTCTTTTATATGCTAAACATTTGTCTACATATATGAATGTTGTTTGCTTTTGAATGTTAGCAATAATAAAACTCACATGTTTTTCTTGAAGTAAATGCGTTTGCATTCCCTTATAATTTTGCATGTGTACATCGCAATACCAATTGTCATGCTTAAATTCTATGAAGGAGAATGACGAAACAAAAACGCAAAATCTCTAATTGTGTGCTCTCGAGTAAAGACCCTGTTGACGATGTACAGGCTTTGTTTCAAATCCATAAACACTGGAGATATAAGGAAGATAGACCCTTGCTAACCCCTTTGAGCCTTGAAGTAGGAGTTTCTTTTCACATGAAAAAACCCTCACATATAACCCAGGGGCAGGGTAGATGTCAGCTAGTCGAACCAAGCATTCAGACTTTCATAAAGGAGTGTATTTGAAGATCCGTTGCATTCTACTATGCTTATCAAGAGGTCCAAAGACCCGAAACCACGATGGTTATCCAAGTCAAAAGGGGTCCAAGGATGGAAAACCACAATGGTTATCCTTCGTCGACCAAAGAATGAGGCAGTCACAACCCTCGCGAAGCAATCAAAGACAAACAATGTCACGCGACTTGTTCAAAATGCAAAAAAGAAAAGGCCCGCTAAGTCAAAACTTGAAAACAAGCGACTTAGGCAAAAATTAGGGCATCCCGCTGGACTCCAAAATCAAAGATTCACAAGAATCAGTCCAGGCAAAAGTTAGGGATAAGCAAAATAATGCAAAGGCGAAAGACAGAAAGGATTACACAAGAAAGATCCTCAAAATGGGAACAAAGTCGTGTGACACAAACACGAAAGATAGAGGAGTGACTGACTCTCAACAATAACCTGATTGGTGCTTGAACTAATAGCAGCAATGGTTCCTCAGCCGACACGAAATCCTTATGAAAGGTGAATGCTTGTGAAAACTAGCTGAATGTAGGAATGGAGAACATCACGAAGAGTGGGTGGGCACAAATAAACTTCGAGCCTATATCCTTTGTTTCTATAACCGTGAACCAGGCCACGATACAACCCTCAAAAGTCCTAACTGAAACAGGGTTAATTTGAGAGCATACTACCACGAGACCGCGTTCTTGACTCCTATGAGTTATGCTAAAAAGACATTTGTTGGTGTTGCATGTACATACTTTCATTCAAAAATAATATCGTATCTTAACCAGTGATTCGCTCACGAAGGTCTGCGACACCTTTTTCAATAAAATACTTCAAGTTTGACATGTGTCTTGCATTAGAATTTTCATTCTGAGAATAAACATTTTTTGCTTGCATACATTTGTTTAGCATCATAAACGGTTCACATGCGGAAATTCAATCCAGAAGCTTAAGCTTTCCAAGTTGAGAAGTCTAAAACTTCTGAAAGACTGTCACATCGAGGTGCACTTTTCCGAAAAAGCTTCATTGAGCAGGGACTTTCCCAATCGGCCATGGAAAACTGGGGCAATCACCTCGAGATTCAGATCTCTCCAAGAGCGAAGATTAGTCAGTCAGGTGCAAAGCTATTCAAATACTCGTACTGGGGCAGGCCACCCCAATAGTACGAGAGTTCATTCTTTCCCGAAGACAGACGATCAGAAGCATTTACCCGGAGTTTAGAATACCGTGGTCATTTGTCAAGCCAACTATCTCGTTCAACACTTCTGACAGATACAAACTCATCTGCATTGACAATGGTTACCTCCCCAGCAAGGTTGTTACGCTGATTCGTGTAGTCATTACGACACCTAAGAGTTTAAAGACACCAAGTCTTTTGTAAGATCCTCTTGAGGCAAAATCCATACGGAAGCTACTGATCCCCAGCACGAGACAACTTGAAATCTTTCCTCCTCAGCAGGACGTGTCTCGGTGTTGTCATCACTAACAAGGAAATAAAAGTTATCCTCACTAAAGTCGACACTTTTTCCTTCAGATGATTTCCTTGATCTCGGTTCCTCAACAAATCTAAGGCAATTCTTATTCCCCTAGAAGATTTCAGATAAATCATTCTCCTCCCCAGCAGATCCATAAGAGTGAATAATCCCCAATAGTCGAGGTATCCCCAGGTGCGGCCCTCAAATCTAAAAGTCCAATTTATTCTTGGCAAAGGTGATAATTCGGGACAGATGAATTATTCACGCTCTTCTCCAACAGAGATGTTATCCCCACAGGGCTTCTCGATATCGAATTCACGATCATTGTGTTTCCCCACAAAGTTAGCAGAGACTTATTACTTCCGCGTCAGGAATTCTTTTACACTCATACCAGTTCATTAATAATACTTAAGACATAACATCCCCAGTGTCATGGGGAAACATGTCATGCAATTCAACAAATTTTAAAGTCCAGACGCAGACTGGCCAAAGTCCATCCTCTGGGTGGCAAATTCTTAAAGTCCACCCGCAGTGTGGAAAATCTCTAAAGTCCCCCCCAACGAGCAAAAGTCCCCCGCAGTGGGCAAAAGTCTCCCGTAGTGAGCAAAAGTCCACCCGCAGTGTGGCAAATCTCTAAAGTCTCCCGCAGCGAGCAAAAGTCCCCCACAGTGGGCAAAAGTCTCCCACAGTGAGCAAAAGTCCAGCCGTAGACTGGCCAAAGTCCATCTTCGGGTGGAAAGTTTCAAAAGTCCCCCGCAGTGGGCAAAAGTCTCCCACAGCGAGCAAAAGTCCCCCGCAGTGGGCAAAAGTCTCCCACAGTGAGCAAAAGTCCAGCCGCAGACTGGCCAAAGTCCATCTTCGGGTGGCAAGTTTCAAAAGTCTCCCACAGTGAGCGAAAGTCCAGCCACAGACTGGCCAAAGTCCATCTTCGGGTGGCAAGTTTTCAAAGCCACCCGCAGTGTGGCAAATTTCCAAAGTCCACCCGCAGTGTGGCAAAATATCCGAAGTCCAACCGCAGATTGGCAAAATTCCATCCCCAGGGTGGCGAAGTATCTTAAAATTCGATCGCAAACGGATCAAAGTCCACCCACAGCATGGCAAGTCGTTATTTCGTCTAACTCCATCCAATAATACACCATTAAGGCATTGTTGCCCCCTATCAAAGTCCACCCGCAATGTGGCAAGCCAGTAGCCTTCTGGCATTACTCAAAAGGCATCCCCCGTTTATGATTCTTACCATCATAATTATATCCAGGCGGAGTTCGTTCGGTTGAGTTGATTTCCCTGTTTCTTCTGCCACAAAGGGCAAATTTTCTGGATGTTTCTAGTATTCAATCACTGCATACCTCAAATGTCTGAAAGCCACTGCTATCATCCATTCAGTTCTACAGAGATTGAATAGGGGCAGCTGGAACATCCCAAAATTTGCCCTCATATTTATTATCTTCTAACTGATTTATGTTTCAAATTTCACTTGCATTCAATCGCGCATCTGCATTGAGTAAGGTAAGGGAGTCGAAGCTGTTTTTTTTTGGTGATGTGAATCTTCTTATTCAATGAGGATTTAGTTGGCTATTAAAGTCTAGATTGAAACAAGGAAAATGTGCAAACGGACGTCTGAGTTCATCATGGGTATATCCTGGGTTGAGGATTCATCCAGTTACCATTGTGTCAATTCACCAATTCGTACCTGGGATTAAGAGAGACAGGGGTTCTCCTGTATAGTGATTATTCGTGCGATGGGAGAGTATAGTTTTAGGTTTGCACCTAAGAGTTATTTCAAGCATTATTCCTGGCTGCGGGACCATCACCTAATGTTCCTTTGAGTAATGGTTTTACAAGTTAATTTCTTTCAAGAAGGTTAGAAGATTAAATCAATTTTGCATGTGACGACACTTGTTAAAGTGATTGAGGCCTACTTGGAGTCTTCCTCGGATGAATATTTTGTTTTTATCAAGCATGTGTTTATTCAAGTGCACATGGTTTAGAGTAAGCGTCGTATGTTTTTTTTTACTCTCAGACTGGTTCTCAACTGTTTGGATTGCTACTCATTTTTCAACACAGACTCAAGAAATTTCAATGCACTTCCACTAATATTCCTCCCACCATTCAACATATAATGGATCCTGGGGTTCCTATTGCGTTGAGAGTGTCAACTCACCTACTCTTAGGTGTTGTTCGTGTTTTTTCCCGAAGAAAGTTGATTATCTTCTCAACGGTTGCAATATTGTTCGTACTGTTGTACACAAAGTATTTGTTGCCGTATCAAGTCATACTTTACCTGAAGGTGAAATACAAGCATTTCTTCATTTTATCACCATGCCCAACCACTTTTGATCTTGATGTGCTTAGCATGAGCTATGATATGGATGTTAATGGATCATTACGTGAAGAGTCTAGAAGATGTTACTCCTGCAGATGGAAATCCTACGTTACTGGATAATTTTGTGACTATACGTTTCGATAAGAAATACATTCAGTTCTTCCAACGCACAACTGTTTATGAATCCCGATGCAAGACCAATCGGGAAATACATTATTCCGCCATTTCCATTGAAAAATGGAGCAAATTTTTAAGACGGTCCTAATTTCCATACAGAGTCACAATGCTAGTAATAATAGCATACATCCCATTACTGATCATATTGGTGGTGATAATGTTTAAATTATAAAGCAGCCAAGACCAGTTGAGGCTATTCTAAAAAAGGGATCCAGAACTAAATCTTAGAGGAAAATTTACAAAATTAAACACAAAAGATCTGGCAGGAACAATTCAGAGTTTTTTTTATATTTGAAGTTAAGTTACACAATCAAAAAGCCAGAGAAAGAATTGAGAGAAAACCAGAGTTTCAATCAAGTATAGAACAAGAAAAAGAAAAATGATTCGTTATGTGAATCTCGTCTTCGCTGTGTTCTCAGCAGCCTTGATTTCTTATAGCTTCGTATTCACTAATCCGTTTGACATCACAGCCCTCCAGGATCTACACAAGAAGCTTAAGTTACCCTCGAGAGTTTCAGATGGACGGTGGTGATCCATGTGAGGAGTATTGGACAGGAGTAGCTTGTTCTGAGTCTTCTGCTATACATCTCAAAATTCAAGGATTGAACTTTACCGGATATCTTAGATCCTTGCTGTATAATCTGCAAAAGTTGAAGATATGTGACATCAGTTCCAGCAGCATAATGGATTAAAAAAAAACATACGGATTCCCCCTAAATGCCACACATATAAACATGGCTTGTAACTATTTGAGCAAAAAAATATCCCTCATTCATTATCAAACATGAAAGAAAACTAAGAAGAAATTCCAAGGAAGAAAACAGTTATGGAATTATAACAGAATTCTAACAACCCCTAACTGAAATTAACAGGAAATTAACAAATTCTAACTGAATCAACAAATTCTCACAACAGAATTATTCTAGAGATTCCACCTGAATTTCTTCTGATAAAAGGCTGCAATTTTCCCATTTTCGGTTCTCTTCAGGTTTTCCCCTCCTTTTCTGGATTCTTCATTCTCATCTCAGTTCAGTTTTCTTCCTCTACAAGAAGCAATTTCGTGCTTCTACATCTTGAGAGGCATCATAACATTCATCATTTGCATCGGCCATCTTCATCCTTGACTCGGCCGTATCACCTTCACCATAAATACCTGTAAATCACCCTGCAACAGAGTTTATCAAGAAAGTGGAAAAGATTCAATACAACATCTGCAAGAGAGCAATATAAACGAAAATCAAAAGGAGAAGAACACAAAAGCATCAACACCTACAGATTCAAATTCGCAACAAGAAGAAGAAATGTGAATAGCCTTAAATCCATACCTTAAGTGTGTTCATCACCGTTCCGCATCGTTACACAACGTCTTCAACCGCCATCGTTGCGACATCACCTTCAACAAGTTCAGCACAACTTCATCAACGTCGTCTTCGTTCCCTGACGGTTTTCGCCCTCATATCCTTTAACCTGCGAAATTAATAATCACAGCAAGAACAATCTCAAATCCGCAACAAGAAGAAGCGTATTTGCATAGCGAGAAGGAAAGTGGAAGTACCTGAACGTCGAGTTCAATCGTCACCAAGGACCGAACGACGTCGCTTTCGTATTTGCCGGTAAGTCCGCTCTTCTCTAACCTTCATCCGATTTAGTGGAATGTCCCATTTCTCTTGCTGAATCATGGCCGTGGCGACCCCATTTTGTGACCTTACTCCATTGTCGTTAGGATGGATCCTCCGTTTTTAGGGTTTGGTTTCGTTAGGTTTCAATTTGTTAGTGGTTAAAGGTGGTAAGAAACGAAGGAGAGATTTGTGGAGAGGTTGAGGAAATAGGTTAAGGTTTGATGAAGATAGAGGAAGACTAGGGTTTATCAAGAGAAGAGAGGGTTATGGTAGCGCGGTGTTTTTTGTTCCGGTGGTTAATCAGGGTTAGAAGAGGGAAGGTTAGGTGGGATGCGGTCGATTTAAGCTTGTAGGCTCCGGCGGTAGGGTCAGATTAGATGATGAAGAAGGGATGCGGTTTTCGGGAAAGAATAAGAGGGGTTGGGATAGGTGTGCGGCGTAAGGAAGAAGAAGGAGGAGTTTAGGGTTTATACAGAGGGGTGCGGCACGAGGAAGAAGGAAGAGAGATTTAGGGTTTGATTTCCTTCAGTGTTAGTATTTTTATAATTTATTGGTTTAAGGCTTAAGATTAATTAGGTAATGGTTGTTAAAGATTAATTAAGGAGGTTTAATGAAATTCAAATATACATTATGAAGAATAATGAGTATTAAAGGAATTTTATTTAGAATAATTGATGCCACCGTTTGGATTTCCGAGGATAAAGATTGGGTTTTTGGGCTTAGGTGATTGCTATTCGCACCTTGGCTTCACGACCCATTCTGTTTTCAACCTGAAAAATTGCTTCCCGTACACCCCAGCCTCACTTCAGCACTAATGGGCCAAGCTCTCACTATCCGCACCCCCATGTTGCAGGCCCATGTTGTTTTTAACTAGAAAAGCCTCTATTCCCACCCTCTCCTATTCTCTTTTCTTTTTTGTAATTTATTTAATTTTCTATTTTTATGCTTGTACAATTTAATTCAATAAAAAATAGTAAAACAAATAGAAAAATTCCCCAAAATTTAGGATAGAATATTAAGGAAATTTAGAACTCCTCCCAATTTTTAGTTTCTGAATTTAATTATTTTTTCCATTTAATTTCGATTTTTCATTTTTAGTGATTTTAGATTGAATCCTTCATAAACACATAAATTTGTACAATTTATTTCCACCATTTCCTGTAACATTTTGGATCCATTCTTTTTGCTATGATTAGAGGACAAAATAAAGTACCTAGAATATTTTTTGTGTATTTTTAGGGCATTTTTTCTACTGTTTTGGTAGTGTGGATTGTATAAATTTGTGATTGAGCTTTTGATAGAATTAAGTGACTATTTGACATAGTTAGAATTAGAATTTTTAAGAGATTTTTTAACATAGTGTTATAATCAGGTTAGAGACCATATGGAATTAATTTCACATTTTTTCCATGACTTTTGATATTTTTTGTCATTTTAATTCATTTCCATCATATTATGCATATTCATGGTTCATGTCATTCACTAACTATTTGCTTTTTTGTGCAAGGTATGTTTTCAAGGATTGGCTTATGGACTTGGATATTTTTTTGTGTCTCAATTATGTTTGTGTGCTTTGTGATGTAATAGCTTATTACTTGTATGCTTTTATGATTTCCATAATTAGGATAGAAAAGATAAAACAAATCGTTAGAAAACGAAATCTCAAAAATGAAACAAATAAGACTCGATCCAACATCGAGTAAGTTTTCAAGTAAACAAATAAAGTTGCATGTGACTTTAGGGTTCCTCGATTACCATCGTCCCACTCCATTCAACCAAAAGCAAGCCTTGTATGTTTCACACCATAAGTCGTGCGTCTTAGCACCACGCAATCGACCCACCCGATCCATCGTTACATCCCATTTACATTTCATTCACGTTTTTACCCACCATGACTTAGGAGGACCATATTGTTCACCATTAACTTCTTTTACTTGTATTTTTTAGGCTTATATCTTTAGGTAGATTTTATTTCAAACCTCATTAACCATAGGTCATCCATGAATTCAATTAACTTAGGGTAAGTCTAGTTTCCCTTAGAATTTTTCCTTTGATAACTTGAGTCTCACTTCTCATCCTTAAAATAAAATCAAAAACACTTAATAAAGGAAAATGTGTACAATGTGCCACGAGCCTTAAGCTATACGGGAAATGACTAGTGGAGGTCTCCTTCACTCTTCTAGGATGCTTTACAAACGTTCCATTGGGAGCGATCTTAGAAAGTATTCGCTCCTGTGTCATAGTCTTTAGTGTTGTACATATGAAAAACACAAATTCAAAACACTTCTTATAAAAGACAACAAACCAAGAAGTCACGTCTTCTCATCTCATCTCATACTCTTTGCGGACGAACATGACTTGTCTCGACAGTTCAAACAGCGATACGGTAAACACCCTCGAGTCAGAGCCGGTAACACCTGAGCTAGAACTATGGCAACGTCATCCTAAAAACCACAAACAAGTGTAAGCCTTAGTTAGACGAACTACGGCGTCTCTGGTCCTCATTTATCCCGATGAGGTACGTAGGCAGTGGGGTAGGGCCCATTCGAGCACAATCTTTATTTTCCCTACATTTTTCCCCTTTATTCCCATTTTCCAATTTCATTTCTTTTCTCATTTCCATTTCATTCCAGATAGCTATTCCGTTATTCCAACAACATATTATTTTTCACCCTTTGAAACAAAACAAGCAAGCGGGGATCCCTTCGGGTACGACGAACTATCTGGGGTGCTAATACCTTCCCAGGTCGTAACCGACTCCCGAACTCAGATCTTTGGTTCGCAAGGCCTTGTCCTTTCCTTCTTCCTCAGGTTTGTGCAACATTACCTTTCCCATTCATTCGGGATAAAAATGTCTGGCTGGCGACTCTAACCTTTCTGCGCCACTTTCGCGTTTGTACTAGGATGAAAATCCCGGGAGCGAGACTCACTACTATGGATGGTGAAGATTTCTTATCCCCTGTGAATTCAGATGCAGTTAAAAAATACTTCGCATAAAATGACCCGCTGGACATAAAAACAGAATGTAAGTCCAGGCAAAAATAGGGCATCTCGGCGAGTCAAAACAGAATAAAAGACTCGGGCAAAAATAAGGGAAAATTGAAAAAAAAATGTACACCCGTTGAGTTGAAAAACAGCATTGGACAACTCAGGCAAAAATGGGTATCCCGGTGGATTGAAAACCCGAAAGGGCGATCCACGCAAAATAAGGGAATAAGCGAACAACTGCATTCTGAATTCGTCTGTATTATTCATAACATGGCAAGCTTTGGAAGGATAAAGCATCGGTCGAAATCAACCTTCTTCAGAAAGCTGGATGAGAATAACGTCAAGGTCATACAGGTCATAGCAAAGGAAGCTCACTGGAGCGTCTTCAACATTGCCAACACTTTTACTTTTTCAATTTATAACAATCTCCTCATTCTAAGGGGTCTGTTTCTTTGACTGTATCTTCCAATTCAGGGCACCCAGATTAATAAAATCAGAGTTTTCAGTCACACCTCGTTTTGTATATTTTTGTTTCGTTTGAAAAATGTCCAATATCCATGATATAATACTTGCATAAAACAAGTGAGCCATTTTTAAATAAATGCTTGCAGGAAATATATTTACTCTCAGGAATATCTAACTCCTATGACGGAATCCGGTAAGGGATACCTCGGGATACTTGTGCGTCTCTCTGTCTTAACAGGTTGCAGGTATTCAATACGCAGCACGGGGCATGCCAAGCATCACTCCCCCAGCATACCTCTTCCCCGAATAGTATCTGGAATGCTTTTCCCCAGTGGAGTTGTCAAAGCATCCTCATCTCTAGCACAGGTCTACTCAACGGGAGCATCCCCAGCCAATCTCCCCACAGAGGTTCCAGCCTCTCCCTAGAAGAGCAATGCCTAAAACTCTCACACAACAAAGTGACGGGAGCTTCCTTATCCCCAGCTGAGGTTCTCCTTAAAGGATAGGTCTATCATTGATCTATTTCCCCAAGCAGAGCCATATATCCTAACAGATCTACCAATGATCTCCCCTAGCTAGGGCATCCCTCCAAGCAGATCAGCAAGAGATCCAATCTTCAATGGGATCCAAATCCCGGATCGGTTTCCCTTTTTATAATCATAGCATTCACATCATTTTTCCCCGCAAAGCGTAGCATTCCGTCTAATACGGAGCATTACGGAAAAAATCAAACATTTGCATGATCAGAAGCCAGGTTCGAGCCGGTCGCCTGCAAGTACCATCAATATTTCATTAAATAAAGCTCACATCCCCTGCAGATATAAGCCAAAATACCCTCTTTGCATTCAGAAACCCATATATACCCTTTTGACATTCGTCTGTGTCACCTTTCCCCAACATGGTTGCCAAAACACTTGGTGCAAATAAAACACTTGTTTATAACACACACTCGTCTGTGTCGTCTTATCCCCACAGGTCGTCGTAATACCTTTTACACCCTCACATTTGTCCATAACTTATGCACATTCTCTTTTGACACCTGTCCGTGTCATACTTTCCCCAGCAAGTTGAACACTTGTCTGTGTCTTGCTCATACTTCACTAACAAAACAATGCTCACTCATACTTATACAGAAGTCTCGGATACTCGTCCGTGTCTTGTATATATATTTATTCCCCACAGATTCGACACTCGTCTGTGTTCTTTGTTAACCAGTTGGTACTTGTCTGTATCATCATCTCTGAACACGCATCAGCGTTTGTTTCTACTGATACTCGTCTGTATCATGGTCTTAAGGATGCTCGTCCGCATCTTTAATTTATACACACCGTCAAACACTTATACCTTTTATTCTAGAAAGCATAAACACTCGTCCATGTTTACCATCCCCAACAGCATAACTTTTCTCCTATCTGACATTCGTCCTATGTCATGATACTTCCGACAGCCGTCCCATGCCAGGTGATCGTCCTTCACCTTTGGATGACCGTCCCTCATCCTTTTCCCAGTGGAATCTCCATTATTGGAACCCTTTTTTTATCCGACATTCATCCTATGTCGTGATATTGTAGCAGCTGTCCCCTGCTAGGTGATCGTCCTTCACCTCTTGATGATCGTCCTTCATCATTTTTATCCGATGGCCATCCCTATCGTTGATCTTGTTATCCGGCATTCGTCCTATGTCGAGATAAACCCCGAGAGCAGCCGTACTCTGATAGGTGATCGTCCTTCACCTCTTGATGATTGTCCTTCATCATGCTTATCCGATGGTCGTCCCCATCGTCGACCTTTTCTATCCGACACTCGTCCTATGTCGTGATAAAGAGCAGTCGTCCCCTGCTAGGTGATCGTCGTTCACCTCTGATGATTGTACCTCATCATTATTTCATTTATTCTTTAACTCGATGGCCGTCCCCATCGTTTTTTACTTTACTCTCCGAGCATGATGGCCGTCCCCGTCATGGTCTCTTTATTTCCCCAGATTGTCGATCGTCCCCGTCATTGCTTAGTTTACCGTTTTTATCCCTAGCAGTCGTCCTCTGCTCGATGGTCGTCCTCCATCGCCCGCATTTTATAAATCATGTTATACCATCTTTCATAATTTATATCCCTTTTCTTCATTTCCCCAGTGAGTGCAAATTTCGGACTGTCTTTGGTATTCAACCACAAGTTATCTTGTTTGTCTGTTAAGCCAGGCGCTTACATCCGGCACAGCTAACTCATGCTTGAATAGGGGCAGCTGTAAAAACCCCAAATTTTCCCTCACTCATTTCACACCATGGATTGTGATCTTTCATGTTTGCATTAGTATAAGCATACCATCTCATAATGCATTTTTGTTTCACTGCATAGTTCAAAGTTCATCTGCATCTAGGGTTTGTGATTTGAGCAATCCAAGGATCCATCTGAGCCACTCCAAAGGCCTACAAGTGTTCCAAGAGGGTCCATGTGTGTTATATCATCATATTATATCCCTCAAAGTTCATGGAAGTCAAGAAATCACAAGAACTGGCAAGGCATGGAAGCAGAGCTAGGGTTTTCACTACACAGATGACCAAAATTAGGAATTCGGTTTCAGAGGCCTCAACACCAAATTTTTGAGCCATTCTTGTTTCTAATGTTCTTAAGATGTTATAAGGATCATGTGTACTAAGTTTTATGAAGAAATTCATTGTGGAAGTCATATGTTCACTGGGTAACTTTTTGAGCAAGTCAGAGCAAAATCAGGGCATCTGAGGCCCCCAACAATGGAACCAAAAGGGTATTTTCATAAAATTGAAGTTATGTGATCTTTATTTGATCATTGAAGTGCTTTTAAGTTCACAAAATTGAAGAAATTTGAGCTAAACAAAAAGTTGCCAAAAATGGAAATGACTTGTAATGGAAACTTTCCATTTTGGGAAAGTTCTTCAACCTCCTCTTTCTCAACCAAAAATGCTTCAAATGAAAAATTCTTGGACATGAAAGTTGTAGATTAGGTCTTCCCCTTTTCAAAAAGTACAAGAACATGTTCTAATTCATTATGGAACTCAAGTTGTGATCTTTCAAAGTTGGCAAAAATCCTATAATTTTCAAGAATGCACCAAAGAGGATTTTTTGCAAAACCACTTGACAAGGCTTCTAATGACCTAATGTGCCCAAATGTGACATAAAATGATCAAACAACTTCAAAGCATCAGAATTGCCCAAGAATTGGAAGGTTTCATGCCTTGAATCACAAGATACACCAAAGAGGGAAAATTTGCAAAACACATAGAAACCCTAGCATCAAGTGATCCAGCTGCAATGTTTCAATCCTATGGACCTCCTTGAACTCATCTGAGGCCAGACACCCCTTGCAACCAAGCCTGCCATGACCCATACCTCAAGTACAATCAAACTTGACTTTTTGCAAAATCACCCATACCAATCAGCATAGCCCACACCAACTATTCTGACCTATCAAGACATGATATGTGGACTTTATGCAAGCCATAACACACAACACACAAGCCTAAAACACACCCAAGCTCAGATTACACAAAATCTCTCTCAAACTTCATCTCTTCGAAACTCTCAACTATCTCAACAAAAATCAAAAATTCTTTCACCAATCATCTCCACATAACCCCGGGATCATTTCCCACCCCTCACATTGGCCTGAAACCACCTCAAACAAAAACACGATTTCCCTCACCTCTGAACTGAAACCTTCAAAACACTTCATATAAACTCCTTTCAAGCATTCCAGAAGCATAAGGAGATCAAGGGGAGTGGAAAAGCACCAAAAAAGAGCCCAGAAAGTTCCAGTTTTGAAAGCTTCAACTCAGGTAACCTCAAGAACATTTTTTACATAAATGTGTTTTTAGGTTCACATATTGTTCTATATGTTGCACTGATCATGGGGATGTGTTTGGTTTTGAAAATGATCAAGAAATAAGCATGTACTGAATGTCTGAAACTTTGCCCGTAAAAATGATTTTGTTTGTTTCTCTTGATTCATGAAAAATAAATAGATTTTGTTGTTGGATTCTTGTTTAGGATGTTTAGTTGAGTGAATCTGGAGATTTTGATGCGTTTCAGTGAGGTTTTGAGAGAGATAGGATGAAGGTCTCGCCGGAGAAGACGACCGGAAGTCTTCTCCGGCCACCTGAGGTTAATTAGGGCTAATCTCAGGTGATTAGGCAACTTTGAATTCTGGCCCTTAGATTGCTTCTCCCGCGCGTGTTTGAACGTCCTAGATCAGTCATTAAACCTTAACCCTTAATTAATTAATTTAATTTGAATTAATTAGTCAGGACAAATCTGGACCACTAGATTGCGCGCCAGTCAACCCCTTTTCCTCAGCTTTGAATCTAGTCCATTAGATCTTCATACTTTCCATTTAATTTAATTTAATTTCATTTTAATTGCATTTTCTTGCATAATTATTTTAAAATACCTAGAAAAATCCCAAAAATATTTTCTTTTGCATTTTTATTTCAAATATTTTTCTTAATCAGAAAATGATTTTTATTTCATTTTTTGCATCAAAATTGTATTTTTAAAATATTTAAATGTTTATTTTAATTAATTAATTGAATTTAATTAATTATAATACCATTTAAGTTTCTAAAAATCACCAAAAAAATCATGAATCATCCCTTTGCATTTAGAAACATTTTCAAACTCTTCACACAAATTTCGTTTTAGGTTTGATGATCATTTGAGAATTTTATTTGAATTAAGGGTCATTTAAATCCTATTTTTGAACCCTAACTTAAAAAAATCTTTTCTGCCTAACCAAGAAGAGTTTGAAGAAAATTCTTTTTGCATTGTTTTTTGAATATCATGTAGTTTCTAGGATATTTTTGGCATGAATTTATCTTTCATTTTCAATTTGTTTAGCATTTTACATTGAGGATCACCCAAAAAAAACCTAGGAACTTAAGAAATTCATAACTCCTTCTAGGTTTAGCTTATGAAATCCCCCTTTGGATGGTAACCTAGTATAGGTTTAGGGTTCCTTTGAGTGCATTTTCAATTTTTTATCATGTCATTTGTTTATGTCTTTGCCATTTGCATCCCATCCTTTCATGTAACCCTAATTTTGCATCTTCACTTGCATTCATCTTGCATATGCATCCATACATGAACTTGCCATGACATTTCATGCATTCATATGTCATATTAGACATCTTAAGACATGTTAGAATCATGGTTGATCATTTCTTCATTCATTTGCCATGATTTGTATTCATTTCCTTTCATTAACTTACATGAACTTTCAAACTTCAAAGCATGCTTCATTTGCATTCATCCTCTTGTATGATCATTCATATACACTTTGTATGCCTTTGAATCATGTCATAGCATCATTTGAATCATGTTTATGCTTCTGATTTTGGTCTTTGTCTTTGCATGTGTTTCATTCCATTTCTTTTCCTTCCTTATGCATCTTGTGCTAACATTTTCAGGTGGTAAGTAATTTGAGAAGTGGATTTGCCTTCACTTCTCATTTCTCTTCATCCTTTTCATTTGCATCTTTGCTTCATTTTTTATTGTCTTTGAGTGAAATTGTTCACTTGTGTTCATTTCTTTCTCATTTTCTTTCTTTAAGTTACTTATCTTCTTCAGTGAAGTAAGTAACTTATTTCTTCTGCTTCTTCCTCCTTCCATCTGCTTCTTCCATTGGTGGCTTCTTTGAAGATCTCTTTTAAGCCTCACAAACCATAGGAACACCCTAGCATGATAATAATTAGGGTTGTGATTAGTCCCCCCTTAGTTTTTACCTTTGAGTCTTCTTTGTGTCTCTCTTCTCATCTCATCATTAGAGACTAAACCTTTAAGGTTTTAGGAATTTTGAATTAGGGTTATGCCTGCATCCTTCTCTTAGGATGGAGTGTATAACTTTAATCCTAAGTGTTAAACCCTTAATTTGTTTAAACCTCTTGATAAATTCATCTAAAATCACTAAGACATTAACTTGTAACTTGGGCCTTACATTAGGGTTCTAATTATTCCTTTATGGTTTAGAAGGACTAACCCTAGTGTTTAATGGACAAGTCCCCATCAAGTTGTCTTACAAATCATAAAACTCACTTCTTAATCTCACCCTTAATTAAAATCCACTTTAATAAAGGCTTGTCATCTAATGATTTTAATCCCTAATCATGGATTAAGTTTAGGTATCTTCCTCAGCTTAAGTGTGCTCATCTATTATCCTTCTATTAGGATGGTTTAATGAGTTCACTAATCTTTGATTATGGCTTAAACTCATTACTTAACACTAAACAAAAACCCAAAAAAAAACATCTAAATAATCACAAGTAGGTTAATGATCTTAATCCTACATCATCATGGTAATTAAGTTGAGATGCTTATCTCATACTTAAGTATTCTCATTATCCTTAATCAGGGAGGATATAATGAGTTTACAACCTTTGATTTAGGCTTAAGCTCATTAACTTATGCAAAAACACCAAAAACAATGAAAAACTGAAAACACAAAAACAAACAATAATCGTCTCCTTCGGGATTCTCTTCTCATCATACTCATTCACAAATGAGAACTTGCTTCTTTCGTCTAATGCAAGACAGTTAGCACTCGAGCCTGACGAGTCATACACTTGAGCATAGACAAGTAAGCAATTCACAGTCAAATTTATCTTCCATTCTCTTTGAGTCAAACTACGGTGTTCTGACTTCCTCATTGCACGAGAGGATACGTAGGCATAACTTAACTGTTATCGAACAAAAGTCTATGTGTCTTCCCCCTCTTTCAGTATTCTTTTCTAAGCCTCAGTCTTGAGCATTTTACCCACCTTTTTGCACTGACACTTGTATATTTCTTTTCCAGCTTTTGCACACAGATAGCACATACACCTACCCCTTTAAACAAAATCTTTTAAGCATGGATCCCGTCGAGTACGACGGACAATCTGGGTGCTAATACCTTCCCAGGTTGTAACCAACCCCCTTTCTCAGTTTCTCTGGTTCACAACCGTCTTATCCATCTCTTTTTAGGTTTATGCAGCATTACCTTTACTTCGGGATAAAAATGCCTAGCTGGCGACTCTATTCACCTTCATCTTCATTTTCTCTTTTCGCCGACCGTTCGCGTCTGCACCCTATCTGACCAGGTGTCTTTTCGGGGGAGCGACAACTTGGCGACTTCACTGGGGACCCTTATATTGCAACCAGGGCTTCTGGTTCTTTTTGTGGGTTCCTCCCAGCGCTTGTTTGATTTGTGTTTACGGGGGTGTTATGTGTTACTTGTGCTTATTTATTTATTGCTTTATTTATTGCTTTCTGTACAGCTTTATTTATTGCTTTCGTTTACAGTTTTTATGCATTTTCATACTGTCATTGGTGCTGGATCTGCTGTTTCCTTGGTGGGTGGGAATCATTGAGTGATTAAGGTTCCATACCGGGGACCTGAGTGACACATAGGCTAGAGTGGCTTCATATTATTTCCCATTCCATTTCGGTCTGGTGCGGGAATATGAAACACGGTTCAGACATGGGTTTCTTCTTGAGAACTCTGTGTTACGGATTTCCTGTAGTACTAGGGCTATCTGGGAAGCCTGCTAAGTCTGGATGACCTTTTTATGACCTTCAGCATCTGAGGTGAATTAGAGGAGGATCTTTTATGGTTATTGTAAACATTGTACCTCTGGGTTAGAAGTGTTTACACTTCTCATAATTGATCCAAGTCTGAGGATCCTTGTTCTAGAACAAATACATGTGAGAGGGTTGGGATGTTTACAAGTTTGCAGGAACCCCTTGGCCTCATCATACCCTGTTACCAGTTTTGTTTTAAGAATGCATCACTTTGGACAGTTCTTGTGAAACCCTGGACTTATGACTCTTTATTTAAGTCCCCCACCTGGTTATTAGTTTCCTAAGCCTCCATCCGGACTTATGAGCACATATGGACCTTATTAAGGCAGATAACAGATCCATCACTTGATCACAAACCCTTTGCATATCATTCTGCATACATCATTTTGCATCATTTAACATTTGCCTATTTGTTTTACAAGGTATCCACCTTCTTATATTTGGTTTGGTTTTGACCTATTCTGCTGCTTAGACTTCTCCAGTTATCTACACCAGCATCTTCATCAGAGTTCTTTCTCCAGCACCCTCATCAGTTTGCCTTCATCAGAGACTCTTCTCCAGTTGTCTTCATCAGAGACCCCTCTTTAGCTTTT
Source organism: Lathyrus aphaca (assembly GCA_963966055.1). Classification (NCBI taxonomy): domain Eukaryota; kingdom Viridiplantae; phylum Streptophyta; class Magnoliopsida; order Fabales; family Fabaceae; genus Lathyrus; species Lathyrus aphaca. The sequence continues at coordinate 373,228,548 of OZ014519.1, read as the reverse complement.
CTTTAGTTATCTTCATCAGTTTTCAGCAGTTACCTTCATCAGGGTTTCTCATCAGTTTCTTCATCAGCATCCATTATCAGCATGGACACTTCCAGGAAGAGCAACATCATATACCACTTCTTTGAGCCCACCCTGGCAGGCATCAGACAGATCTAGTCTCTCATTACTCCTGATCATGTCCCATTATTCAGAGAATATTATGGAGGCATATTGGACATGATCATGGACCTGGATGCATCCTAGAGGAGCATGATCCATACTTGCTTGCAGTTTTATGATCCTCCTCTCAGATGCTTCACATTTCCTGATTTTCAGTTGGGACCTCTGCTAGAAGAATTTTCCATGTTGTTAGGGGTTCCTATCAGGAGAGGGATTCCTTTCAACCCTGAGATGGTTGCTCCCAAGAATGAAGACATAGCTAAGGCATTACATGTGGAGCCTGCCCTCATTGATCAGAGCATGACCACCAAGGCTGGGGTTCCAGGCCTTCACTTAGACATATTGATCTCCCAGGCCACCCTGCATGTTGCAGCAGGGAAATGGGATGTTGTTTGTGCACTCCTAGCCCTCAACATATATGGATTTATCTTGTTTGCAGACGAGCCAAAGTTTGTAAGCAAGAATGTTATTCACCTGTTCTTATTGAGGAACCCAGTGCCTACCTTGCTTGGAGATTTCTATTATTCAGTACACCAGAGGAATGAGAAGCAAAGAGGAAGATTGGTTCGATTTTGTGCTCCTCTCTATTACTCTTGGTTGTTAAGACATTTGCCAAAGACAGACACTTTCCTGAACCCCCATCAGCCAAAGAACTGGGCTAAGAGATTGATTGCCTTGACATCAGAAGACATCAGATGGTGCACTCAGAGCACCAAGGGCAAAGACATCATTACTAGCTGTGGGAAATATCCTAATGTGCCTTTGATTGGAGTAAAAGGTTGCATCAACTACAACCCTTTGCTTTTTAAGAGACAATTAGGGTATGCTTTGGTTCATCCTCCAAGAGGGCAAGATTTGACTGAGGGGACAGCTATCCTTGGCAAATGCAACAATATAGCCTCAGCACAATATCTTGATTGGTCTCATACCAGGGCACAGATCACCCGGATGCCATTCAACTTAGAGGATGCACCTGGACCATCAACAGTGCAAACTTCAGCTACTGTCAGTTTGGAAGAGTTTGAGAAACTGAAAGAGAGGAATACTCAACTCTCTGAAGCCTTGAAGAAGACCCTCTGGGAGAGGAATGATAGCTGTCTAGATAATGAGAGGTTAAAGAAGCTCCGGATTGAGCACTTGACCAAAATTGAGAAGACGGATGACTACATCAGAAAGGCTAGGGCAGGGGAATTAGTACTGAAGAATGCTTGCAAGGAAGCAAAGACTCAGAAGGCTAGGGCAGAGCATTATCTAGAGGAGAGCTAGGCTAGGTGGATCAGGATCACTGAAGCCCATGCACAGGAAGATCAGAGAACTCAAGCTAAGATAGAGCAGCTGGAGGCTAGTGAGAAGAAGAATCAGGCAGCCTTGATAGCAACACAGAAGGAGATATCTGAATTGAAGCTCCGGGCGGGGTTGAAGAGGTCAAAGGATCAGGATAAGCACAAGAAGTTGACCAATGCCATTGCTACCAGGAACCTCATCACCGGGACTATCACAGAGCATCCAGTAGGTCCAGTGACTGAGGCCCTCGTGAAGGAAGTCAAAGAAGATGACTTTGGATTGGATGTTTGACTCTTTTTGTTTGTACTTCATTTTGATTGTATTTTCCTTTTGTTGTTGTATTTTGACCCACCATGGGAATGTTATTGTAATCAAACTATGTATCTTCACTCTTTGTAATATATATGGTTTGTATTATTTTTGTGGGCTCTATCTCTCTTTGCAACATCATCAGCATTTCCTCGAGGCCTGGAAAGGTCAAAACCAAAGAACCAAACCGGATACCCTTGGAAGACAAATAGGCATCCTGCATTGCATACTAACATTTTCTTTGTTTTGTAGGTTTTTGTTTTGTTGTTGTTTCTCACTTTGTTGTGTTTTCAGGAAACATTGCTCGCAGAAGAGTGTTCCCTGTCAACAGAATACACAGGTACCCGACAAGAAACAACCTTCCGGGACTACAGATGGATCAAGTTCAACAAGACATGAATGAAGTGAGGGCCCAGATGGCCAATGAAAGGGTTGAGATGAGAAATCAAATGACTCAATTCATGACAATGATGACTGGTCTAGCTCAGAGCTAGGAAAGACTGAGGGAGTTAGTTGAGCGAAAAACTCCTGAGGAACACCATCCAGGTACAGGAGGTACCAGTAACAACGATCACGTGCAGCCTCACACTGATCCACCAGAGTTTGGATCTCATCTGAACCCAGATATCAATGCCATAAGAAATACTCAGGGTAACACTGCTGGAGGAAGGGACTTGTAGGAAGATCCTCAGGAAGAGCAGTTTACTGTAGTCGGGGCTGGAGACGAAGTTTATGACCGTCGGTTGGATGAAATTGCAGAGAAGTTAAGGTCTCTTGAATCCCAAAAATCTCTAGGTTTTAATGTCATGGACATGGGATTGGTGGAAGGGGTGAGAATTCCTCACAAGTTCAAACCCCCATGTTTTGAAACATATAATGGCACCTCCTGCCCACGTACCCACCTTCAGTCTTTCTTGGGAAGACTAAAAGCATACACCATGGACGAGAAGATGTGGATGTTTTAGTTCGAGGATAGCTTGATAGGGGTATCCCGAGAATGGTACTCTCATTTGACCAGAGCCACAGTAAGAAACTGGAAAGACTTGGCTGAAGCTTTTATCCGTCAGTATCAATATAACCTGGACATGGCTCCAAACAGGACCCTTAATGTCTCAGTCTTCCCGTGAAAGCTTTAGGGAGTATGCCCAAAGGTGGAGGCAACTAGCTGCTGCCGTTCAACCCCCGATGTCTGAAAGGGAGATGGCAGACATGTTCATGAATACTCTCCAGGGTACTTATATTGACAAATTGGCTGCATTTTCTTCCATCAGTTTTGCAGATGTGGTGATAGCTGGGGAAAGAATTGAGAGCCTATTGAAGATGGGAAAGATCTCCGACAATGGTGCCAGTTCAAGTAGTGCAAGGAAACCATTTGCTGGGCCCCGTAGATCTTGTGAAACAAATTTTGTACACATGGGAAGAGGGAGACCCCAATATCTGCCCATATCAGTTGCTGTTGTTACTATTCCTACTCCACCTCCTCAGTATACTCAATAACCACAACACTTTCCGCAACAACCACAATTTCCTCAACAGAGATCTTACAACAACAATAACAACAATCAACAACAACGCCCTTTTCAATAGCGGCCATCTTAGATCAACAGGGTGATTGACCCTATTCCAATGCCATATGCTACACTGCTGCCACAACTCCTAAAGCTCAATCTTGTTGAGTTGAGGACATTGGCTCCACCTGATCCTCAGAACCTTCTGAGAAACTATGATGTCAATGCTAGGTGTGCTTTTCATTCCAATGCACCTGGTCACTCCACGAAAAAATGCAGAGCTCTGCATATGAAGGTCCAGGATCTGGTAGATTCAAAGGCCCTAAACTTTGCACCACCTCCCAACGTCATGAAAAATCCTATGCCAAGCCACAGTGGGCCAAGGATTAATGCTATAGAGGAAGGCTTACCCGTGAGTTTAATAGAAGATATTGCAAGTATTCAGACACTCTGGCAGAGGTTAAAGCCCAGCTTTTGAAATGCCAAGTGTTTCCAGGTTGTAAGGCATGTTGTGAATCATGCAAACTTTCCGAGAATGGGTGTGCAAGCTTGAGGAATGGCATTAATGACTTGATCAAAGAGGGCATTCTGCATATTACAACCACTGCTTCTACAAGACCAGCAACTCTTTTTTCAACAACAAGTGATTCTTCTACAACTACAACAACCATTGTTCCTACTGATTCATCTACAACTTCAGCAACCATTTCTTCCTTCACTTCAACAAACAACAGTTCCATTTCATCTCCTTCTACAACTCCAGCAACCACCAACAATGTTGTCTCCACAGTTACAATTTATTTTGACCCGACAACGGTCCCGAACTCCAACAACTTTCAACAATCTCAACAACAGTTTCAACCAAGCTTCAATTCATCACCACCAACATCCACAAGAAGTCATGTCACCGTCTTTTATGATCCATAGACAATTATAGTTCCAACTTCTGCTGCAGTGAGCCCAGTCACTATCATAGTGCCAGGGCCAATCCCATATGATAAAGACAATGTTGTACCATGGAATTATGGTGCTGACCTCTACTGCAACGGAGAAAAGTCCTTCTTGATTCTTCTATTCACACTCCCCAAGTGGATAATGACGGGGGAGGCGGAGGCTTCACCCGAAGCGGACGTCTCTTCGCATCACAAGCTCCCCGAATTAATACTGAGGCTGAGGCTGCTGCCAAAGCCAAAGGGAAGAGTGTGATACCTGAAGAATCTGCATCAAAAGAGACTCATAAATCATCCTTTGATCAAGATGTGGATGAATTTATGAGGATAATTAAAAGAAGTGACTATAAAGTTGTGGACCAGCTCCATCATACTCCTTCTAAGATCTCTATACTATCCCTAATGCTGTGTTCCGAAGCCCATTGGGATGCAATACTCAAAGTTCTGCACGCTGCCTATGTGCCAGAAGATATCACAGTGAATCAGCTTGAAACAGTTGTGTCAAATGTCAATACTAGCCATGGGCTAGGTTTCACTGATGCTGATTTGACAACAGAAGGACGTCACCACAACAAAGCTTTGCACATAACCCTGGAGTGCAAAGGAGCTGTATTATCTCATGTTCTTGTAGACACTGGGTCCTCACTCAATGTCTTATCCAAGAAAGCTCTTGTCAAGCTCGAATATGATGGAATAGCTCTCCGACCAAGCAACCTTGTGGTCAGAGCTTTTGATGGCTCCAAGAGGTTTGTTCTCGGAGAGGTGGAGCTTCCAGTGATAATCGGTCCGCAAGTATTTAAGACTATTTTCTATGTGATGGACATTCAGCCGGCCTACAGCAGTTTGTTGGGCTGACCATGGATTCACGCCGCAGGCGCAGTAACGTCGACCCTTCACCAGAAATTGAAATATGAGTGGGAAGGACAGATTATCACCATCTGTGGTGAAGAGGACATATTTGTTAGCCATCTGGCTACATACAAGTATATTGAGATGGATGGTGAAATCCATGAAACTATGAGCCAAAGGTTCGAGGCCTTGAATGTCAATGAGGCGACGACTGAAGTATTTGCTGCATCCCAGGAAGACAGGATGGGTACTTCAATTGTCTCCTATCAGCAAGCCCAGAAGGTTGTTGAAGATGGTAATGCCCACGGCTGGGGCAAGCTGCTGTCGGGGGAAAAGAAGGAGGACAGATTTGGTTTGGGTTACAGACCATTCCGACATGATCAATCAGAGGCTGCGAAAGAGCCCAAATTCATCAGTGGGGGGATGCTCACCCCAGATGTTGTTAACAACCTGGAAGACGAGGCGGAAAGCGACCTCGACCTGGAAAGCTGGATACGTCCAAGGATCCCGAGGCACCAAGTCCTTAACTGGTCTTCCCAGGAAATTATAAAGGTTACTCCCGTAGAGTAATTACTATTTCCTGTATTTTTAGCATGCATCAAGTCCTGCATCTTGCCCAAGCTGTCAGGACTCATTTTGTAATAGGGCCATATTGTAATTTTGTGCAAATGGATTAATCAATGAATATCGGACATCTTTTGCAAACAAGTCTTTTTTTTCGCTCACTGTCTTTTCATTTTTCACTTTTGTACAAAACAATAAAATGGCAATGTTTTCAAAATAATAACTTCATTTTCACTTTTTCTAAACAAGATTAAAATTGATCACTAAAACGAACAAATCTCAACCCTTGCAGAGATTATCCTCCAGATTGCACCGACAACAGCACTACTTTGACCTTGTATGACTTCGACAATCCAATTAATCAAGTTGATGAAGGGGTTGAAGAAGACTATGAGTTACCTGAAGAGTTAGCCAGGTTGTTGAGGCAAGAAGAGAAAGTGATTACTCCTCATCAGGAGGAGGTTGAAACAGTTAATCTTGGTACCGAAGAGGACTTGAAAGAAGTGAAGATTGGGGCCGGTCTGCAGGTTTCCATAAAAGAACAGCTCATTGACATGCTTCGAGAATACGTTAACTTCTTTGCTTGGTCCTATCAAGACATGCCAGGTCTAGATACGGATATTGTTATGCACAAGCTGCCTTTGAAGGAAGATTTCCCTCCAGTAAAACAGAAGTTATGTCGTACTCGTCCGGATATGGCCATGAAGATTAAAGAAGAAGTACAAAAACAGTGGGACGCCGGTTTCCTTGTTGTAACTAGTTACCCGCCGTGGGTCGCTAATATTGTACCAGTGCCTAAGAAGGACGGCAAAGTGAGGATGTGTGTGGATTACCGAGATCTGAACAGAGCTAGCCCAAAGGATGACTTCCCATTACCTCACATTGATGTATTGGTCGACAACACATCTCAGCTCTCGGTGTTTTCCTTCATGGATGGTTTTTCAGGGTATAATCAGATCAGAATGTCACCCGAAGACATGGAGAAGACTACCTTTATCACACCTTGGGGCACATTTTGTTACAAGGTAATGCCTTTTGGACTGAAGAATGCCGGCGCAAATTATCAACGGGCTATGGTAACATTATTCCACGACATGATCCACAAGGAAATTGAATGCTACGTGGATGACATGATTGCCAAATCCCTCACTGAAGAAGACCATCTGGTAAATCTGCTGAAGTTGTTCAAGCGTCTGAGGAAGTACCAACTGAAGTTAAACCCCAACAAATGCACATTCGGGGTACGTTCCGGTAAACTGCTGGGATTCATCGTAAGTGAAAAAGGAATTGAAGTTGATCCTGACAAAGTCAAAGCCATTCAGGAGATGCCTGCACCCAGAACTGAAAAAGAAGTTCGGGGGTTCTTAGGTAGATTGAACTACATATTAAGGTTCATATCTCACCTCACTGCAACCTGTGAGCCTCTGTTCAAATTGTTAAGAAAGGAACAAACGGTCAGGTGGAACGAAGATTGTCAGAAGGCTTTTGACAAAATCAAGGAGTACTTACAAGAACCTCCAATTCTTATGCCTCCAGTCGAAGGAAGACCTCTAATAATGTACCTGACAGTATTAGAAGGATCAATGGGGTGTGTGTTGGGCTAGCATGATGAGTCTGGTCGAAAAGAGTGTGTATTATACTACCTAAGCAAAAAGTTTACCGACTATGAACAACGTTATTCACTGCTCGAGAAAACTTGTTGTGCTTTAGAGTGGGCTGCTCGCCGACTAAGACAGTATATGCTGACTCACACTACCTTGTTGATCTCAAAGATGGAACCCGTCAAGTACATATTTGAGAAGCCAGCACTTACCGGAAGGGTTGCAAGATGGCAAATGATTCTGACAGAGTACGACATTCAGTACACATCTCAAAAGGCCATCAAGGGTAGTGTATTGTCTGACTATCTAGCTGAGCAACCCAGTGATGATTATCAGCCCATGAGATTTGATTTCCCTGATGAAGATATCATGTTCCTAAAAGCAAAAGATCATGAAGAGCCTGTTCACACTGAAGGGCCTGACCCAGAAGAAGAATGGACAATGATGTTTGATGGGGCTGTTAATATGAATGGTCGTGGAGTTGGTGTAGTGCTCATTACACCTAAAGGAGTTCATATGCCTTTTTCGGAAAAACTCACCTTTGCCTGCACCAACAACGAAGCTGAATACGAAGCCTGTATCATGGGTCTTGAGGAAGCCATTGACCACATGATCAAGACTTTAACTATATTCGGAGATTCAGCTCTGGTAATCAATCAGACCAACGGCAAATGGTACACTCACCAAGAGCATCTGATTCCATACTGTGACTATACGAGGAGTTTATTGACTTTCTTCACAACAGTCAAACTTGAGTACATTCCTCGAGACGAAAATCAGTTCGCAGATGCTTTAGCTACCATTTCCTCCATGATCAAAGTTCAAAGTGTAAACTATGTGCCTCGGATTTCGGTATCCAGGCTAGACCGACCGACATACTTATTCTATGTGGACATTGATAAAGATGACAAGCCTTGGTTCCATGACATTAAATTCTTCTTAGAAGATCAGACATACCCTCCTGGGGCATCATCAAATGACAATAAGACATTAAGAAGGCTGGCCGACAGTTTCTTCTTCAATGCCGATGGTTCGTTATACAAGCGAAACTTTGACATGGTTCTGCTCAGATGTGTTGATAAGAAAGAAGCAGACTTGCTAATGCATGAGGTGCATGAAGGATCCTTCGGTACCCATGCTGGAGGGCATGCAATGGCTAAGAAGTTGTTAAGATCAGGTTACTACTGGATCACAATGGATGCAGACTGTTGTGCCTATGCCCGAAAGTGTCATAAATGCCAGATTTATGCAGACAAAGTGCATGTGCCTCCAAATCCTTTGAACGTGATGTCTTCACCTTGGCCCTTTGCCATGTGGGGCATTGACATGATTGGAAAGATCGAACCGACTGCTTCAAATGGCCACAGATTCATCCTGGTAGCCATTGATTACTTCACCAAATGGGTTGAAGCAGCTTCATATGCAAACGTCGCCAGACAAGTGGTATCCAGATTCCTGAAAAGAGACATCATCTGTCGATACGGAGTGCCCGAGCGAATCATTACTGATAACGGCTCCAATTTGAACAACAAAATGATGGCAGAACTGTGTCGGGACTTCAAAATTCAACATCACAACTCTTCTCCTTACAGGCCAAAGATGAATGGCACTGTTGAGGCAACTAACAAAAACATCAAGAAGATTGTGCAGAAGATGGTGGTTACTTAAAAAGATTGGCATGAAATACTACCATTTTCCTTGCATGGGTATCGAATCTCCATCAGAACATCCACTGGGGCAACACCTTATCAGTTAGTTTATGGAATGGAAGTTGTCCTGCCTGTTGAAGTTGAACTACCCTCCTTACGGGTATTGATGGATGTAAAGCTGAATGAAGCAGAATGGGTCCGATCTCGGTACAATCAGTTGAATCTGATCGAAGAAAAGTGGTTAGCTGCAATCTGTCATGGGCAGCTATATCCGAAAAGGACGAAGAAAGCCTTCGATCAGAAAGTCAGGCTTCGGGAATACCAAGTGGGAGATCTTGTGCTGAAAAGACTCTTTCCTCCTTATACAGACCACAGGGGCAAGTGGACTCCAAATTACGATGGTCCATTCATAGTAAAGAAAGTTTTCTCTGGCAGAGCACTGATGCTCACTACTATGGATGGTGAAGATTTCTTATCCCCTGTGAATTCAGATGCACTTAAAAAATACTTCGCATAAAATGACCCGCTGGACATAAAAACAAAATGTAAGTCCAGGAAAAAATAGGGCATCCTGGCGAGTCAAAAACAGAATAAAAGACTCGGGCAAAAATAAAGGAAAATTGAAAGAAAAAAAAAAGTACACCCGTTGAGTTGAAAAACCGCATTGGACAACTCAGGAAAAAATGGGTATCCCGGTGGATTGAAAACCCGAAAGGGTGATCCACGCAAAATCAGGGAATAAGCAAACAAGTGCATTCTGAGTTCGTCTGTATTACTCATAACATGGCAAGCTTCGGAAGGATAAATCATCGGTCGAAATCAACCTTCTTCAGAAAGCAGGATGAGAAGAACGTCAAGGTCATACAGGTCATAGCAAAAGAAGCTCACTAGAGTGTCGTCAACATTGTCAGCACTTTTACTTTTTCAATTTGTAACAATCTCCTCATTCCAGGGGGTCTGTTTCTTTGACCGTATCTGCCTATTCAGGGCACCCAGATTAATAAAATCAGAGTTTTCAGTCACACCTCGTTTTGTATATTTTTGTTTCGTTTGCAAAATGTCCAATATCCATGATATAATACTTGCATAAAACAAGTGAGCCATTTTTAAATAAATGCTTGCAGGAAATATATTTACTCTCAGGAATATCTAACTCCTATGACGGAATCCGGTAAGGGATACCTCAGGATACTTGTGTGTCTCTCTATCTTAATAGGTTGCAGGTATTCAATACGCAGCACGGGGCATGCCAAGCATCACTCCCCCAGCATACCTCCTCCCCGAACAGTATCTGGAATGCTTTTTCCCAGTGGAGTTGTCAAAGCCTCCTCATCTCTAGCACAGGTCTACTCAACGGGAGCATCCCCAGCCAATCTCCCCACAGAGGTTCCAGCCTCTCCCCAGAAGAGCAATGCCTGAAACTCTCACACAACAAAGTGACGGGAGCTTCCTTATCCCCAGCTGAGGTTCTCCTTACAGGATAGGTCTATCAATGATCTATTTCCCCAAGCAGAGCCATATATCCTAACAGATCTACCAATGATCTCCCCTAGCTGGGGCATCCCTCCAAGCAGATCAGCCAGAGATCCAATCTTCAGTGGGATCCAAATCCCGGATCGGTTTCCCTTTGCATAATCATAACATTCACACCATTTTCCCCGCAAAGCGTAGCATTCCGTCTAATACGGAGCATTATGGCAAAAATCAAACATTTGCATGATCACAAGCCAGGTTCGAGCCGGTCGCCTGCAAGTACCATCAATATTTCATTAAATAAAGCTCACATCCCCTGCAGATATAAGCCAAAATATCCTCTTTGCATTCAGAAACCCATATATACCCTTTTGACACTCGTCCGTGTCACCTTTCCCCAGCATGTTTGCCAAAACACTTGGTGCAAATAAAACACTTGTTTATAACACACACTCGTCTGTGTCGTCCTATCCCCACAGGTCGCCGTAATACCTTTTACACCCTCACATTTGTCCATAACTTATGCACATTCTCTTTTGACACCCGTCCGTGTCATACTTTCCCCAGCAAGTTGAACACTTGTTCGTGTCTTGCTCATACTTCACTAACAAAATAATGCTCACTCATACTTATACAGAAGTCTCTGATACTCGTGCGTGTCTTGTATATATATTTATTCCCCATAGATTCGACACTCGTTTGTGTTCTTTGTTAACCAGTTGGTACTCGTCCGTATCATCATCTCTGAACACGCGTCAGCGTTTTTTTCTACCGATACTCGTCTGTATCATGGTCTTAAGGATGCTCGTCCGCATCTTTAATCTATACACAACGTCAAACACTTATACCTTTTATTCTAGAAAGCGTAAACACTCGTCCATGTTTACCATCCCCAACATAATAACTTTTCTCCTATCATACATTCGTCCTATGTCATGATACTTCCGGCAGCTGTCCCCTGCCAGGTGATTGTCCTTCACCTTTGGATGACCGTCCCTCATCCTTTTCCAAGTGGAATCTCCATTATTGGAACCCTTTTTTTATCCGACATTCGTCCTATGTCATGATATTGTAGCAGTCGTCCCCTGCTAGGTGATCGTCTTTCACCTCTTGATGATCGTCCTTCATCATTTTTATCCGATGGCCGTCCCCATCGTTGATCTTGTTATCCGGCATTCGTCCTATGTCGAGATAAACCCCGAGAGCAGCCATACCCTGCTAGGTGATCGTCCTTCACCTCTTGATGATCTTCCTTCATCATGCTTATCCGATGGCCGTCCCCATCGTCAACCTTTTCTATCTGACATTCGTCCTACGTCGTGATAAAGAGCAGCCGTCCCCTGCTAGGTGATCGTCCTTCACCTCTGATGATTGTCACTCATCATTATTTCATTTATTCTTTAACCCGATGGCCGTCCCCATCGTTGTTTACTTTACTCTCCGAGCATGATGGTCGTCCCTGTCATGGTCTCTTTATTTCCCCAGCTTGTCGGTCGTCCCCGTCATTGCTTAGTTTACCGTTTTTATCCCCAGCAGTCGTCCTCTGCTCGATGGTCATCCTCCATCGCCCGCATTTTATAAATTATGTTATACCATCTTTCACAATTTATATCCCTTTTCTTCATCTCCCCAGTGAGTGCAAATTTCGGACTGTCTTTGGTATTCAACCACAAGTTATCTTGTTTGTCTGTTAAGCCAGGCGCTTACATCCGGCACAGCTAACTCATGCTTGAATAGGGGCAGCTGTAAACACCCCAAATTTTCCCTCACTCATTTCACACCATGGCTTGTGATCTTTAATGTTTGCATTAGTATAAGCATACCATCTCATAATGCATTTTTGTTTCACTGCATAGTTCAAAGTTCATCTACATCTAGGATTTGTGATTTGAGCAATCCAAGGATCCATCTGAGCCACTCCAAAGGCCTCCAAGTGTTCCAAGAGGGTCCATATGTGTTCTATCATCATATTATATCTCTCAAAGTTCATGGAAGTCAAGAAATCACAAGAACTGGCAAGGCATGGAAGCAGAGCTAGGGTTTTCACTGCACAGATGACCAAAATTAGGGTTTTGGTTTCAGAGGCCTCAACACCAACTTTTTGGGCCATTCTTGTTTCTAATGTTCTTAAGATGTTATAAGGATCATATGTACCAAGTTTGATGAAGAAGTTCATTATGGAATTCATCTGTTCACTGGGTAACTTCTTGAGCAAGTCAGGGCAAAATCAGGGCATTTGAGGCCCCCAACAATGGAACCAAAAGGGTATTTTCATAAAATTGAAGTTATATGATCTTTATTTGATCATTGAAGTGCTTGGAAGTTCACAAAATTTAAGAAATTTGAGCTAAACAAAATGTTGCCAAAAATGGAAATGACTTGTAATGGAAACTTTCCATTTTGGGAAAGTTCTTCAACCTCCTCTTTCTCAACCAAAAATGCTTCAAATGAAAAATTCTTGGTCATGAAAGTTGTAGATTAGGTCTTCCCCTTTTCAAAAAGTACAAGAACATGTTCTAATTCATTATGGAGCTCAAGTTGTGATCTTTCAAAGTTGGCAAAAATCCTATAATTTTCAAGAATGCACCAAAGAGGATTTTTTGCAAAACCACTTGCCAAGGCTTCTAATGACCTCTAATGTGCCCAAATGTGACATAACATGATCAAACAACTTCAAAGCATCAGAATTGGCCCAAGAATTGGAAGGTTTTCCTGCCATGAATCACAAGATACACCAATGAGGGAAAATTTGCCAAACACATAGAAACCCCAGCATCAAGTGATCCAGCTGCAATGTTTCAATCCTATGGACCTCCTTGAACTCAGTTGAGGCCAGACATCCCTTGCAACCATGCCTGCCATGACCTATACCTCAAGTACAACCAAACTTGACTTTTTGCAAAATCACCCATACCAATCAGCATAGCCCACACCAACTATTCTGACCTATCAAAACATGATATGTGGACTTTATGCAAGCCATAACACACAACACACAAGCCTAAAACACACCTAAGCTCAGATTACACAAAATATCTCTCAAACTACATCTCTTTGAAACTCTCAACTCCCTTAACAAAAATAAAAAATTCTTTCACCAATCATCTCCACATAACCCCGGGATCATTTCCCACCCCTCACATTGGCCTGAAACCACCTCAAACAAAAACACGATTTCCCTCACCTATGAACTGAAACCATCAAAACACTCCATATAAACTCCTTTCAAGAATTCCAGAAGCATAAGGGGATCAAGGGGAGTGGAAAAGCACCAAAGAAGAGCCCAGAAAGTTCCAGTTTCGAAAGCTTCAACTCAGGTAACCTCAAGAACATTTTTTTCCAGAAATGTGTTTTTAGGTTCTCATATTGTTCTATATGTTGCACTGATGATGGGGGTGTGTTTGGTTTTGAAAATGATCAAGAAATAAGCATGTACTGACTGTCTGAAACTTTGCCCGTAAAAATGATTTTTTTGTTTCTCTTGATTCATGAAAAATAAATAGATTTTGTTGTTGGATTCTTGTTTAGGATGTTTAGTTGAGTGAATCTGGAGATTTTGATGCGTTTCAGTGAGGTTTTGAGAGAGATAGGATGAAGGTCTCGCCGGAGAAGACGACCGGAAGTCTTCTCCGACCACCTGAGGTTAATTAGGGCTAATCTTAGGTGATTAGGCCACTTTGAATTCTGGCCCTTAGATTGCTTCTCCCGCACGTGTTTGAACTTCCCAGATCAGTCATTAAACCCTAACCCTTAATTAATTAATTTAATTTGAATTAATTAGTCAGGACAAATCTGAACCACTTGATTACGCGCCAGTCAACCCCTTTTCCTCAGCTTTGAATCTAGTCCATTAGATCTTCATACTTTCCATTTAATTTGATTTTATTTCATTTTAATTGCATTTTCTTGCATAATTATTTTAAAATACCTAGAAAAATCCCAAAAATATTTCCTTTTGCATTTTTATTTTAAATATTTTTCTTACTCAGAAAATGATTTTTATTTCATTTTTTGTATCAAAATTGTATTTTTAAAATATTTAAATGTTTATTTTTATTAATTAATTGAATTTAATTAATTAAAATACCATTTAAGTTTCTAAAAATCACCAAAAAAATCATGAATCATCCCTTTGCATTTAGAAACATTTTCAAACTCTTCACACAAATTTCTTTTTAGGTTTGATGATCATTTGAGAATTTTATTTGAATTAAGGGTCATTTAAATCCTATTTTTGAACCCTAACTTAAAAAAATCTTTTCTGCCTAACCAAGAAGAGTTTGAAGATGATTCTTTTTGCATTGTTTTGTGCATATCATGTATTTTCTAGGATATTTTTGGTATGAATTTATCTTTCATTTTCAATTTGTTTAGCATTTTACATTGAGGATCACCCAAAAAACCCTAGGAACTTAAGAAATTCATAACTCCTTCTAAGTTTAGCTTCTGACCTCCCCCTTTGGATGGTAACTTAGTATAGGTTTAGGGTTCCTTTGAGTGCATTTTCAATTTTTTATCATGTCATTTGCTTTTGTATTTTCCATTTGCATCTCATCCTTTCATGTAACCCTAATTTTGGATCTTCACTTGCATATGCATCCATACATGAACTTGCCATGACATTTCATGAATTCATATGTCATCTTAGACATCTTAAGACATGTTAGAATCATGATTGATCATTTCTTCATTCATTTTCCATGATTTGTATTCATTTCCTTTCATTAACTTACATGAACTTTCAAACTTCAAAGCATGCTTCATTTGCATTCATCCTCTTGTATGATCATTCATATACACTTTCTATGCTTTTGCATCATGGCATAGCATCATTTGCATCATGTGTATGCTTCTGATTTTGGTCTTTGTCTTTGCATATGTTTCATTCCATTTCTTTTCCTTCCTTATGCATCTTGTGCTAACATTTTCATGTGGTAAGTAATTTGAGAAGTGGATTTGCCTTCACTTCTCATTTCTCTTCATCTTTTTCATTTGCATCTTTGCTTCATTTTTTATTGTCTTTGAGTAAACTTGTTCACTTGTGTTCATTTCTTTCTCACTTTCTTTCTTTAAGTTACTTATCTTCTTCAGTGAAGTAAGTAACTTATTTCTTCTGCTTCTTCCTCCTTCCATCTGGTTCTTCCATTGGTGGCTTCTTTGAAGATCTCTTTTAAGCCTCACAAACCATAGGAACACCCAAGCATGATAATAATTAGGGTTATGATTAGTCTCCCCTTAGTTTTTACCTTTGAGTCTTCTTTGTGTCTCTCTTCTATCTCATCATTAGAGACTAAACCTTTAAGGTTTTAGGACTTTGGAATTAGGGTTATGCATGCATCCTTCTCTTAGGATGGAGTGTATAACTTTAATCCTAAGTGTTAAACCCTTAATTTGTTTAAACCTCTTGATCAATCCATCTAATAATCACTAAAAAATTAACTTGTAACTTGGGCCTTACATTAGGGTTCTAATTCTTCCTTTATGGTTAAGAAGGACTAACCCTAGTGTTTAATGGACAAGTCCCCCTCAAGTTGTCTTACAAACCATAAAACTCACTTCTTAATCTCACCCTTAATTAAAATCCACTTTAATAAAGGCTAGTCATCTAATGATTTTAATCCCTAATCATGGATTAAGTTGAGGTATCTTCCTCAGCTTAAGTGTGCTCATCTATTATCCTTCTATTAGGATGCTGTAATGAGTTCACTAATCTTTGATTATGGCTTAAACTCATTACTTAACACTAAACAAAAACCCAAAAAAAACATCTAAATAATCACAAGTAGGTTAATGATCTTAATCCTACATCATCATGGTAATTAAGTTGAGATGCTTATCTCATACTTAAGTATTCTCATTATCCCTAATCAGGGAGGATATAATGAGTTTACAACCTTTGATTTAGGATTAAGCTCATTAACTTATGCAAAAACACCAAAAACAATGAAAAACTGAAAACGCAAAAACAAACAAAAATCGTCTCCTTCGGGATTCTCTTCTCATCATACTCATTCATAAAGGAGAACTTGGTTCTTCCGTCTAATGCAAGATAGTTAGCACTCGAGCCAGACGAGTCATACACTTGAGCATAGACAAGTAAGCAATTCACAGTCAAATTTATCTTCCATTCTCTTTGAGTCGAACTACGGTGTTCTGACTTCCTCATTGCACGAGAGGATACGTAGGCATAACTTAACTGTTATCGAACAAAAGTCTCTGTGTCTTCCCCCTCTTTCAGCATTCTTTTCTAAGCCTCGGTCTTGAGCAGTTTACCCACCTTTTTGCACTGACACTTGTATATTTCTTTTCCAGCTTTTGCACACAAATAGCACATACACCTACCCCTTTAAACACAATCTTTTAAGCGTGGATCCCGTCGAGTACGACGGATAATCTGGGTGCTAATACCTTCCCAGGTTGTAACCAACCCCCTTTCTCAGTTTCTCTGGTTCGCAACCGTCTTATCCATCTCTTTCTAGGTTTATGCGACTCTATTCACCTTCATCTTCATTTTCTCTTTTTGCCGACCATTCGCGTCTGCACCCTATCTGACCAGTTGTCTTTTCGGGGGAGCGACAATGGCCCCAAAGCGTTGTAATAGTTAAGATTTTATTTTCTGCCATTTATTTTCTACCATTTTATTTTTCTGCCATTTATTTTTCTGCCATTTATTTTCTACCATTTAAATTTTTGCCATTGATCCTATATTAACTGCGTGGTTTAGTAATGTAGGGCGTGAAAACCTACTAAATTAATTATTTAATATTTTTCTATAATCTTTATATTTTTTTGTAAATAAATGCTAATTATTTTTATAAACTTATTTTATTACTTATTTATAACAATAAATCTTTATTTTGTAAATACTAACTCTTTTATTATTTTGTACATATTAAATTAATTTTTTTCTCTAAAAATTTTTCAATAA
Organism: Lathyrus aphaca; assembly: GCA_963966055.1. Lineage (NCBI taxonomy): Eukaryota > Viridiplantae > Streptophyta > Magnoliopsida > Fabales > Fabaceae > Lathyrus > Lathyrus aphaca. The sequence continues at coordinate 373,211,274 of OZ014519.1, read as the reverse complement.
CATTTTGTCAATAATATTTTATATATTAATAGTATTTTATTATAATAGTAATAATCATATAGTGTAAATAATTAAAAGTTTTCTCAATAATCTTTAATTATTTTTCTCTAAACTTAATTCCCTTTTTTTTTCATTAATTCTAATAACTTCTAAAAAATCTAACTTGTCTAACCTAAACTTTTTCTTTTTAATTAAATGTTTAATTGTTATTTCTTTAATTTATTTTAACTTTATTATTATAATTACTTTATTATTATTATTATTGCTTTATTGTTATTATTGCTTTATTATTTTTGCTTCAGTATTATTATTATTGCTTATTTATTATTTTATTATATCTATTATTCTTACTTTATAATTTATTCTTATCCGACTATTATGTATCTGCCAAAGCCTTGTAATAATTTGTAGATTTATTTTTCCGTCTTTATTTTCTTTGTAAATATTTAACTGTGTGGTTAGTAATTTAGGGAGTGCAAAAACTAACTATAAATAATTGAACTTAGAAAATTAAATTCAAGACAAATATCTGAATAAATAAATCATTCACACACGTAAGTCGATATTTGATCGCCATCTGCACTTCCTAGGGTATTCCTCTTGGTTGCCTTATCTAAATGGTCAAGTCCCTCGAATATAGGGTGTCTTAAGCAAAGTCCCTTCACTTATAAAATCATAAAGTCCCTACACATTTAAAAGATCAAGTCCCTTCGAGGTTGCCTACGGAATAATGATCTTGTCCCTTCGAATAAATGATGATAGTCCCTACGAATTGCTAAAGACACCCCTTAAGTTGCCTTCATTGACCATACGATGACCCTACGCTCGTCCCTTAAACAAATCCAAGGTAATGACTACCTATTCCTTAATAATAGGGATAATCTTATCTTTGAAAGGACATATAAGAACATGAATGACTTAGTCTAGGGTAGGTACCTCATAGTTACTTGCTCACTCTTCAAAAATACTTTTCACACCTCACAATATTTTCAAAACATTTTCAAACAAGGCTTTGTATACATCCATATGAGGATCATTACAAAGTACTTAGAAAATTTCTAATCACACACTACACTTTCCAAAAACAATTAAAGTGAGCTAAGTAACTAAGAGCCCATGGATAACCATGGATATAAAGAGTGCTAACACCTTTCCTTTATATAACCTACCCCCCGAACCCAAGTCTTTTCAAAAAAACGGTTTTTCCTGTTCTTTTATGTCCCTTCCTTATGGATAAAATAAAAGTCGGTGGCGACTCTTGCTATCCGCAACATGACTAAAAGTCAGTTCTCCCACCATGTTACAGAACTGGCGACTCTGCTGGGGAGTTACTAAGTAAAAGATAGGTACCCTTAAGAATTAGATCACTTAAATTGTTTATCGTGTTTGCTTTACTTTTCTGTTGGGCTTTTTGTGTGACAGATCCTAACCCGGATCTAGTGTACCCTAGGTAAATGGCAATAGACCAAGGAAACTGTACGGCGTGTATCGATATGGTTGATATGGTGGCCATAGTTAGTGTGACTTCTTGGTTAGTGCTTATGTTCCTTAAGTAAGTTAAGGATAATATGGGGTTGCCATATGTTGTCAATACACTAACTGACTTTTAGAACCCTAGTTATCCCATCTTGGCCTTTAGAAAGTAGTGAGATAGCCGGCTTTGGTGAAGACTGAAGTTGGTTGATACTCGATACTACGCTCATTGAGATCCTAAACTTGGAGGGTTTTGGTTGGCAAGTAAGTTGCCTACTGAACAACCACCCTTGGGAACAGTGATATTGAGATCCCTTAGAACCTAGTTACTTTTGTAGGACAGGATGAACCATTTAATTTTCAGGGGAGGGTACTTACCTTTAAACCTCATGCAAGCCTCTAAACCTAGGGCTATTGTGTGACTTGTTGGTGTGTGTCACATGTTTGTGGTTGAGCATAAGATCATGACATGATGACATCATAAGCATAGCATTTTCACTAACCATTTCAAGGACCAAAGAATTTATCTTTAATCTTTGTTGCAGGTCATGGCTTATGCTCGTAGGAATACTATCTGGATCAATTTTGTAGGAATACCTTTTAAACTTAAGGAATTGGTCTCTCAAGTTTCTGAAAACTCCCAATTCATCAAGAAGCATGGTCACCTACTGGATCTAGTCACTTCAGGGTTCAATGAAGACATGATGAGTGTCCTATTCTAGTTCTTTGATCCTAAACATCATTGCTTCACATTTCCCGACTATCAACTGGTTCCTACAATGGAGGAGTTCCCCAAACTATTGGGTATACCTATCCTTAATCAGAGACCCTTCACAGGCTTAGAGAATGAGCCTAAACCTGAAGTCATTGCTGCAGCCTTACATCTGAAGAAATCAGACATTGTCCTAGAAACGAGAAGCGGAGTTAAGGGTATTCTTGCTAAGGTATTGATGGAGAAAGCTCAAGTGTTCTTGAAGTCTATGAGCTATGATGCTTTTGATGAGATCCTAGCCCTATTGATATATGGCTTAGTGTTGTTCCCTAATCTAGACCAGTTCAAAGACGTACACGCCATCAACATATTTCTGACTCACAACCCAGTTCCTACATTACTTGGAGTCATCTTACATTCTCTTCACACTCGTACTACAAAGGTGAGAGGAACTCTGATGTGTTTCATACCTCTGCTATCTAGGTGGTTTATTTCTCACCTTCCTCGATCAGTGATGAAGAATGAACAAAGGTTAAGGTGGTCTAAGAGGATCATGTCACTTTCTCATTCAGACATTCATTGGTGCTCTCGATCTATGGAGAATGCTACTATCATTGACCGTTGTGGGGAATTCCCTAATGTGCCACTCCTTGGCATAAGAGGGGGATTACTTACAATCCTTCTTTAGCACTACGTCAGTTTGGTTATGCTTGGAGTAATGGTCCTCATGACATGCTTATTCAGGGTATTGTGTTCGACTACGACAACGATCTTCAAAGGTTTATACGAGCTTGGAACAAGGTGAATAGGATTGACAGCAACACTTTGGAGCCAAAGTATTCTATTCCTATGGAGCCTTATCTCAGATGGGTGCGAGCTTGTGCTCAGACTCTTATGATGCCATATCCTACTGTTTTACCAATTACTATGGAGCCTGTTGCTAAAGGAGATGTTCCTTATACCATTCTAAATCCAGACAATGCCCACTGATTTGGAAGAATTGCAGAAGTCCTGGAATCAGTTGAAGGAGCAAAGGCATACTTTTGAAACTCATTTCAGAGCTGGTCAAGAAAGAATTATGGAGCTGACAAAGCAATTTCACGAGGAGCAAAACCTTAACAAGTACCTCCACACAAAGAGGAAGCGTCCATGGGAGACATAAAACCCCATATATTTATCTTTTGTATTTTATTGTTATTTCTTTGTAAGCCCCAAGGGGGAAAACTTATATTAAGTATTTACTAATAAAATTTTGTTTTTTGTTTTCTTTAAACAAATTTAAATCCCGCGGTCCTTGAAAATATTGCATAAACATATACATACCATATCATTGCATGACAGGTTTCCTATAAACAGGTTTCTCAATCTTCTCGCTGTTTATTTCAGCAGAAATGGCTCTCGAACAATCTGTCAAAGATCTTCAAGCTCAAAATTCTCTGTTTCAAGAAGTGATCATGAATTTGTCCAAGGGGCAAGAAGAGTTGAAAGCATCCCTCTCTGAAAATCCTGAAGATAACAAGAATGGTCAGTTGGAACAATTACAAGCTGGGATGACAGAAATGAGGTTCCAGATGAATGGCCAGGTGGCTCTTATTCAAAGTTTAGCTCAGGGTCAAGAAGAGCTAAGAACCTTAGTCCACAAACTTCAAAGTAATGGAGTCAGGAATCTAATTGTCAGTCAACCTCCGTTAAAACAAGCTGACTTGGTTGAAAGGAAGATGAGGATAAAAGAAGGAAAGAGACAGGTTACCACTGATTGTTCTTCAGTTGAAGAAAAAAGACCTTGTAAGGTTAATCCACCTCAACACGAGGATTGTAGAAGACAATTTATCAAATTCAGCACTCCAATGTCGCAAGTTTTGCAATGCTTGTTGAAGATGAAGCTAATTTCCTTGGAAAATCCTCCTCAAAATCCTAATACTTCCTCTTCTCTCTATCATCCCAAGGCAAGGTGTATGTATCACTCCAACTGTCATGGACATGATACTAATATTTGTTGGACATTGAAAAAAAAAGATTCAAGACCTGATTGACGAAGGAATCCTCGAGGTTACGCCAGAAGGCCAAATTGAATTCTACTATCGTCCATCAAACATCGAAGCTGCAAGACAAGTTGCCCAAAGAAGCAAGAAAGAAAGCCTACCTATTCCTGTTGAGATATGGGGCACCTTGGGACATCCAAGTGGCAAATTTGATTTCATGGTGAAATATACTGCTCCTGAAAGTTCACAGATTGCAATTGAAGACATTCAGCCAACTGGATGGGACAACATTTGAACTTTCATTTGTAATTTCTTTTATTTTGTTTAAACACTTACTATTATGTTAAACTTTTGTTTTCATTAATGCATTGCATATGTTTGTCTTGAATTAATCCATTTGTTTCACTATATTTTGAACTATGCTTCATATTGCTATTTTGTGATATTTAACTCCTGATAAAGCTATAAGCCTGTAGAGGGAGGATGACGAAAACAATACCATAATCTTAGGCAGTATGCTTTTGAATAGACTATGCTGACGATGTACAGGCATTGTTTCAATTCCTAAACAGTGGAGATATAAGGATGTTAATCTCTAGTCAACCCTTTTGAGCCTATGAAGTAGGAGTTTTCATTCTCACGCAAATTAAAACCCTTATTCATAACCTGGGGCAGGGTAGTTACTCGGTTAACTCAACTATGCCAATTGTCTGTGTTGTACACAACTAAGCATGGTTCCATGTAATCACTAAATTCTGCAAGTCAATATCTAGCAAAATAAAAACTCACTAAGTCAAACCCTATGAAGGAGACTTAGTAAAAAATTAAGACATCCCGCTGACTGTAACCTTGAAATAAACAGTTCAGGAAAAAAGAAGGGATAATAAAGTCAAAAGAAAAAAAAGGTCATTATAAATCCTCAACAAAGAAAGATGACTGAATGTTCAAATGAATTTTTGGTTTTTGAATCATCACAAATGACTGTGTTACAATTCTAAATTCCTTCTAAGTTTCAATGCATAAGTTAACCGAGCATAGGACTGAAGAACATCATGAAGAATGGGTTGGGAACAAATAAAATTTGAGCCTTTATCCTTTATTTCTTAAACCGTGAACCAGACCACGTTACAACCCTTAAAAGTCCTAATTGAAGCATGGTTAGTTTAAAAGCGTATTGTTACAAAAAAGTATCCTGACTCCTTTAAGACTTATTATAAATCTTGAGTTAATATCACAGTTCTTACAAACATTGCTTTACTGAAATAACTTTCAAAAATTCAAGATAGACATAAGCATTGCATTTTTGAATATCATTGTTCGCATATAACTGAGTGTTTGACAAAAAGAGAAATTTACAGGATGAATATTCAAAAAACCAAAGTCCTTATGATAGACAAAGTTGCTTCCTGAATCAAAGCTCGTATATACAAGGGGCATAGTCACTATTTCTCAATCAAGGGGGCATACCAAGTTACTGTTCAATTCATTTAGGGCAATCAGGTCTAGATTCAGCTATGTTTAAGTAGCCAGGGGAATATCTCCTCATCTATCAGAATTACCAAGGGTAACATTATAAAGTTCATGATGCCAGGGGCATATTATTGTGGGGCATTCTGTTTGAGGTAGCTCCATTCAGATACTTCCATTATAGGACAATTCATCATCTACCAAGGGGCAATGCTCTCTTTCCAAATCTAATACCCGGAGCGTATATGGTCCATCACAATTTGAAGACACGTTCCTCTCATTGTATTACCTTGATATTGGATTCTCAGCAGAAGCCATTGTGAAAATCAACTGTCTATGCCAGTAGTATCAGATGGAGTCAGTATCATCTCTTAGGATCCAGCCATGAGAATTTTTGGGAAATTATTCAAGAAAATTAAGAACCTCAGAAGCTCTAAATCCAATTGGTTATACACTCTCAAAGTTAAAACGATTATGTTTTCGAGTTCAACTTTACTTTTCCCTCTTTATTCAAGTAGGAAATGCTTTCCGAATTCAGGTTTACTTTTCCCTTTTTACTAAAGCGAGAAATGTCTGTTGGTTATGTTTGAATGTATATATGCCTTTGAATATGATTGATGTTTACCAGAAATTCATAAAATACTATAATAGCATTTACTAAGAACGAACGGAGGTAGGAATTCAACGAAGCTTCACCGGTTCATCCCTACAGAGTAATCTTTACAGATATCCTTACAGGATACTTCAAGTAATATCTTATGAAGGTGCGCAAAACACAAGGAAGGGGGGTTGGAATTGGGTTTTCTTTATCAATTAAAAATAACTTCTAATGACACGTTTAAATTATCCTGGTTCGTTTGAACTCAAACTACGTCCAGTCCACCCGCCAAGGTGATTTTGCCTCTACTGAGGTCTTAATCCACTATTCAATAAGAATACACACAAAGACCTATAGTCAATGTCCTCTTGAGTCTTATGACTAAACTTAGTCACTCAAGGAATAGAATAACTATTACTAATATAATAAGAAAGGTAACTTAGAATGCTTCTAGATAAGCAAAAATCACTAAGTGAAAGTTACAAGAATAAGCACAATATGATTTAATTAGCTTGCGTGAATATGATGAGATGCGTTCCTGAATTCTTCAAATGAAGTCCTTTATATAGTTCTTGAGAATGTAGCCGTTGGAAACATCTTGAATTAAGATAGACTTTAATACCATAAATTCCTTCCATAAGTAGAGATACTTGTCTTTGTTCATTAATTAAAATATTCTTTAATTAATGTCTTTAATAAGGATACCAGCATCTTCTAAGCGGAGATCAGAGATAATAAATAAGATGCGCAGCCAATAAATATTATATTTAATGCTGGATTCTTCTTTTGAGCGTATCTTCTGTACGTGACAAAGTGAATCTTCTAAGCGCGTACGGTTTACTTAAATGAATTTGTCTTCTACACAAGAATGAAAATATTCATTAGAACTTTTAATATAAAGGGCTTTGTTATCATCAAAACACTTAGAGGTTCAGAACCATAATTGTTCTAACAATCTCCCCCTTTTTGATGATGACAAAACATTTAAATGAAGAGAATAGAGTTTAATAAAATTAAGTGGACTCCCTTTGATTAGAAGAAAAGTTCTTTCAGAAGTTCCATGATTCTTAGCTCCCCCTGAGTTGATTACTTGACCTATTTCTTTTCTATGATAACAACTCAAATATTTTATTAGAATTATATGTAAGAGGCAAGTTATGGTAAACTGCTATGGGTCAGAATCATTTACGTTTCTCCCCCTTTTTGTCATGATCAAAAAGAATCAGAGCAGAAGAAAAATATAAAAAGAGACCAATATATTAAAACTAAAAGCAAAACAAAACCAGTAGAAGTTCAAAGAGTTATGCAGTAACAGAAGATAAAACAAGGAAACAGCTAAGATAGAAGATAAGCAAAAAAAAATTTAGGAGTTCATCTTAGTAACTAAGGTCTCCAACAAAGATTTGTTTTCTGATGATGATTCCACTTGCTTGCCAAGCAATGCCTTCATTTCAGCAGTGGTTTCATCTTGCTTATCCAGACGTTCTTTCACCAATTGATTTTCCTTCTTCAGCTCTTGTAGAGTTTGCAGAACAAAATCTGTAGCTAGAGGTTCTTCAGCAGCTTGATTTTCAGGTTCATCAACATTTTCTTCTACAGAAGATACTAAGACCATTTGAAGTGCTGAGAGTTCATCCAGAGGTTCTGACTCTGTCCAGGGCTTGTTATCCAGCAGAAGAGGTTTAGCCTGTTCAACATTTGAGACGACTGCTTGAAGGTACTCACAGAAGTTCTGATGAGCAACATCATAGCAGATGTCCTTAAGTATTTTGGACTCAGCATTAAACCACTTTCTGAGGGAAGCCCACAGAAAATCAGAAGCAGCTGGATCTGTAAGCTCTGAGCATGCAGACTTCAGATCCTCTAACTTTAATTTCAAGCCTGTTTCAAAAGCAAGAAGTAAAGCAGAAATGTCTGTTCTGGATGGTTTTGGTTTTGGTATGGGTATTGCTCTTTTGTTTGATACAGAGGACAGTTTTTGTAGGGCTTCAAAATCAATAGATGTTATGAGAGGATTTTCATTTTCTGTTTCTTCTGGAGTATCAGGAATGTTAATGACAGTAGGTGAGTTTGGTGGTGTAGATATATGGGAGGATAGTGAGCTTTCTCTTATGGGAGATAGTCTAGGTGGATGTTCAGGAGATGGAGGTTGGACGTCTTCTGAGTCTTGAAAATGTTCAAGATCAAGATCTAGAGCATTTTGCAAAGCAGTTTGTGTTTCGGTTGTCGGAGAGCGATCAATGTCAGATAGTGGGGTGTTATCAATGGGTATGTCAAAATCAGAGATAGTTTGTGGTTGATGATTTTCAGTTTCTGGTGGATATAGTGATGAAAGGATGGATGCTACTGCAGAAGTTGCAGGGATTTCAGTTTGAATGGGATTAACAATTTGAGGAGGTTCAGAGGTAGGGATTTGTTCAGAGGAAATATCAACAGAGGGTTGTTGGCTAGAAGGTAAGGTGCTAGAAGGTAGTTCAGACATTTCTACATTTACTGCTTCTACTACAGAGATGAAGTCAGAGTTAGAAGCAGAATATTTACCTGATGTTCTAGATGATTTTGGCATCTTCTGAGAAGGTCCTTCAGCAGTCTTTCTCTTCTTGAGCCTTACAGAAGCAGCATCTGGAGCTTTCTGTTTGAGTTCAGTAAGCTTGAACTGAGGTTCCATGCCTTGTTGCTTGCAGATATCCAGGTAGTTAACTACAACATCTGCAGGTGTGTCAGAGGAGAAGAGAGGGAAGTCTTCCAGTGGAATCCTTCTGGTGCTGATTACTTCTCTTGATTGAAGAACAGGTTCTTGCTGAATGGAAGTGATGAACTTCATCTTTTTCAAGTTCTTAGCATTCAGAGGTTTGCCAACATCTGTTTCTAGAAGTTCAGTTTGCTTCAGCTCAGCTAGAAAGTCTACCAGTTTGTTTTGGCAGAGTATATCTGAAATAATACGTCCAAAAGGAATCCAATCCCTTTTGGTCTTCTCACCATCTCTGGTTTCCTTCACACTGACTCTAAGGTTCTGGAAAAGAGTGTGTGCAAGGTTGATTTTCTTCTTTTTAGCAATGAAGTAGAGAAGAAATTGTTGGTCCAGGTTGATGTAATCTGGAGAGTTGGTAGGTTTCCTGTGACAGATCGTCCCAAGAATGATTTTTGCCCAAATGCGAAGAGGAGTCTTCAAGTCTTTGATTTTGTTGGAGGGTTTTCCAGAGGTAAAAATTTCTTTGGCTATCACAGCAGTATCAGACGCTTTGTCCATGTCACTGCACTTGATGCCATTACCATCAGCTTCAAGAAGTTTAGCAAGATGGTCTTCAGAAATAACCACCTTTTTACCAAGCACGTAAGAGGTAACCTGTGCGTCGTTTGATGATGCATAAACCCAGAATTCTTTAACCAGTTTAGGAAAGACTGGTCCCATTAATCTGTCAAAATACTTTTCCCAGCCCTGAGCTTCAACATACGGGAGGAGATCAAAACCATTTTCCTTTAAACTTTCGAAATCCACAAATAACTCACACAGTACTTCCAATTTGTCAGAAGGGGTTGAGAGAGTCTTTGAGGGCTCAACATAGTATGCATCAGAAAAATCTTTGCGTTGATGAGAAGATGAAGCCATTAGTTACTAAGATGATATAGGAAGGTTTAGGGTTTTTGAAAAGAGTTTAGGGTTTAAGGAAGACGCAAGAGTGGGGTTTAAGAAAATTCAGTAAGAGTAAAATACGGGTAAAAGTTGAAAGTGAGAGAGACACTTGACATATATATAAAAATAAAGCATTTAATTAGTTGAGAAATTAGTGGGAAAAATTTAAGTTTAAAAAAACATAATGATTAAAAGCATTAAATGCGCTGACATAGGGTAATGTGTAAACGATTCTGGAACAGTTACCCAAGAGATTTTCTTGCCTTTTTTGGTGTCAAGTCTAGCCGTATCAGATTCCAGAATATCAACAGTTGCCCTTCTGTAGAGAACAATTACAAAAGCATGTTCTGTCACTTTTTAGAATATGGACACTTGTTTTAATTCTGATGGAAATCCTTAGAGCCTTGTTGACACTTGTTGATTTGAAGATCTGCATATTAATCCTTTGAACAGAAGTTCTAAGAATGAAACAGTTAGAGCATAGCATCTTCTGAGATAACCATATAGAGGATAAATATCAGAACTTCTAGGTGATAAAAACATATAAGTAAAGCATTTTCATTCTGGACATAATTTCATGCTAAGGTTAGTTAGTATGAAATTAAATCTATCTTCTGAAAGGGGTTTTGTAAAAATATCAGCCCATTGGTGATTTGTGTCTATAAATTTTAACATTAAAATTCCCTTCTGAGTATAGTCCCTAATGAAATGATGTTTTACTTCTATGTGTTTAGCTCTAGAATGTAAAATTGGATTTTTAGAGAGACAAATAGCAGAAGTATTGTCACAGAGGATGGGAATGTTACTCTCATAGATATTGAAGTCCTCAAGTTGATTCTTCATCCAGAGCATCTGAGTACTGCATCCAGCTGCTGCAATGTATTCAGCTTCTGCAGTTGATAATGCTATGGTTGGCTGTCTTTTGCTAGACCAAGAGATTAGATTATCTCCTAGAAATTGACAACTTCCAGAAGTACTTTTTCTTTCTGTTCTGTCTCCAGCAAAATCAGCGTCACAATATCCTACAAGTTTATACTCTTCTGATTTTCTGTAGTACAGACCAAGATTAGTAGTACCTTTCAGATATCTAAAGATTCTCTTAACTGCTGTTAAGTGAGTTTCTCTAGGATCTGATTGGAATCTAGCACATAAACATACACTGTATAGAATATCTGGTCTAGAAGCAGTTAGATAGAGAAGAGATCCAATCATACCTCTGTAGAGCTTCTGATCTACTTTCTTACTTACCTCTTCTTTCTCCAAAATACAAGTAGGATGCATAGGAGTTTTAGATATAGTACTTTCTGATAAATCAAATTTCTTCAGAAGTTCTTTTACATATTTGCTTTGATGGATATAGGTTCCTTCTGATGTTTGATTTATTTGAATTCCCAGAAAGAACTTTAGTTCTCCCATCATGCTCATTTCAAATTCTGCCTGCATAGATTTAGCAAATTCCTTTCCCAAGGCACTCTTAGTAGAACCAAAAATTATATCATCTACATAAATTTGACATATCAGAAGATCATTTTTAATGTTTTTACTGAAAAGAGTTGTATCCACTTTCCCTCTGATGAACTTATTTTCCAGAAGAAAATTACTTAGTCTTTCATACCAAGCTCTGGGAGCTTGTTTTAAACCATATAATGATTTTTTGAGTTTGTAAACATGTTCTGGAAATTTTGTATTTTCAAAACCAGGGGGTTGGTGTACATACACTTCTTCATCAATATAACCATTTAAAAATGCACTTTTGACATCCATTTGATATAGAATAATATTATGATTTACAGCAAATGATATTAGAAGTCTGATTGATTCTAACCTGGCGACTGGTGCATAGGTTTCTGTATAGTCAATTCCTTCTTGTTGACTATAACCTTGTGCAACCAGTCTTGCTTTGTTTCTGACAACTTCTCCTTGCTCATTTAACTTGTTTCTGAATACCCACTTGGTGCCAATGATGTTGAATCCTCTGGGCCTAGGAACTAGATCCCACACATCATTTCTGGTGAATTGATTTAGTTCTTCTTGCATAGCCAGAATCCAATCATTTTCTGAGAGAGCTTCTTCTATAGAAGTTGGTTCAATCAGAGAAACAAGTCCCATTAACGTCTCTTCAGAGTTTTTGAACGAAGATCTTGTTCTGATTGGTTCATCTTTCTTTCCCAAGATTTTATCTTCTGGGTGATTAATATTGCTTCTGGATAGTTTCTTCTGGATGGGTTCTTCAGGTGTTGTTGGAGAAATTGTATAGTCTTGATCTTTAGATGATTGATCTTTAGAAGTTCTGTTTGTAGAGATTTCTACTTCTATATCTGCAGAAAATTTATTCTGCTTTGGTTTTTCAGAACCAAGCTTATCATCAAATTTGACATGAATAGATTCTACCACAATGCGTGTTTCTGTATTGTATACTTTGTATCCCTTAGAACGTTCAGAGTATCCTAACATATAACACTTTTGTGCCTTAGAATCAAATTTATTCAGAGTATCAAGAGTATTTAACATAAAACAAATACATCCAAAAGGATGAAAGTATGAAATGTTAGGCTTTCTGTTCTTCCACAATTCATAAGGAGTCTTTTCAAGAATAGGTCTTATAGAGATTCTATTCTGAATATAGCATGCTGTATTTACTGCTTCTGCCCAAAAATGTTTAGCCATATTAGTCTCATTGATCATGGTTCTGGCCATCTCTTGTAATGTTCTATTTTTACGTTCTACAACCCCATTTTGTTGTGGAGTTCTAGGACAAGAAAAATCATGAGAGATGCCATTTTCATTAAAAATGATTCTAATTGTTTATTTTCAAATTCTCCACCATGATCACTTCTGACTTTAATGATTTTAGATTCTTTTTCATTTTGAACTTGTTTGCAGAAGTTAGAAAATACAGCAATTGACTCATCCTTGTGTCTAAGAAACTTTACCCATGTCCATCTGCTGAAGTCATCTACGATCACTAATCCATACTTTTTGCCACTGACAGAAGCCGTTTTCACTGGTCCAAACAAGTCAATATGCAGAAGTTCTAATGGTCTAGAGGAAGATACAACATTTTTAGCTTTAAAACCAGTTTTTGAAAATTTGCCTTTCTGACATGCTTCACACAGAGCTTCTGAGTTGAACTTCAAATTTGGAAGTCCTCTGACTAGATTGAGTTTGTTAAGTTGAGATAATCTTCTCATATTAACATGTCCCAATCATCTGTGCCAGACCCATTGCTCAGTTTCCACAGACATTAGACATTTTACAATTTGATTTTTTAATTCTGAAAGCTTTATTTTATAAATGTTGTTCTTTCTCTTTCCACTAAAGAGGATTGTTCCATCTTTCTGACTAACAGCTTTACAGAACTTTTGATTAAAGATTATGTCATAGCCATTATCACTTAATTGACTTATGGATAATAAATTATGCATTAATCCTTCTACAAGTAGAACATTAGAGATAGAGGGAAGATTTCCATTACCAATAGTTCCGGAGCCAATTATTCTTCCTTTTTGATTGCCTCCAAAACCTACGTGGCCTCCATCTTTTAATTCAAGACTTTGGAACATATGATTTATTCCCGTCATGTGACGTGAGCATCCAGAGTCCAGGTACCATGATTGGTGTTTCAGTTTTGCTGTTAAAGACATCTGCAACATACACAATTTTATCCTTGGGTACCCATATTCTTCTGGGTCCTTGTTTGTTAGTTTTTACAAACTTCTGATTCATTTTAGGTTTTAAATTAGAACTTGTAGAACAAGATGATTCACTAGTGTATATAATATCATGATTATGACCATAGGTGAAATGAGAACTTAGAGGAGTATTAGTATTTATGACAATGTCATCAATATTTTTCAGCTTCAGAGTTTCTTTATTTTTCACATAGCCTATGCCTCTTCTTTCATTTCTGCTAACACCATAGATCATAGAAGCAATCTTACTTCTATCTAAACTTTTAGCAAGAAATTGTTGAAAGCTATAATCATATTGTTTTATGATATTATCAGAGTTGATTAGATCTTCTAATTCAGATTTCTTCTGAGCTTTAAGTTTCTCAAAAGAGTTTTTACATTCAAAGAGTTTTTCTTTCAGCTCAGAGTTTTCTGTTTTTAGTTTTCTAACTTCTTCTAATTCAGATACTAGACTTTGTTTAATGTCTTTGTATTTGAATTGAAGCTTCTGATATTTTTCAAGAATTTCTGAGAGGCTAGCTTCTAACTGAGGTCTAGAAAATTTAGAAAATACCTCTTCTGAATCTGATTCTAACTCTGATTCTGATGAATGATCATCTTCTGGTATGTTTGCCATTAATGCAATATTAGCTTGTTCATCTTCAGAATCTGACTCTACTTCAGATGATTCAGAATCATCCCAAGTTGCCATGAGACTCTTTTTCTTTTCTCTGCTGAATTTGTTTCTGGGTTTTTCTTTCTGAAGTTTTGGACATTCACTTTTATAGTGTCCTGGTTCTTTGCATTCGTAGCACACAACTTCTTTGCTTCTGGGTTTCTTATGACCAGATGTTGATTCAGAGTAATTGTTTGTTCTTCTGGTATTTCTGAACTTCTTCTGACGATGCTTCCAGAGTTGTTGAACTCTTCTGGATAGGAGAGATAATTCATCTTCTTCTGATGAGCATCCAGAGCTTTCTTCTTCTTCTGCCTGTAAAGCTTTAGAAACATGTTTGTTAGATTTAAGAGCTACAGACTTACCTTTCTTCTGGGGTTCATCTTCTTCTAACTCAATCTTATGACTTCTCAAGGAGCTGATCAGTTCTTCTAAGGAAATTTCATTCAGATTTTTTGATAACTTTAAAGCAGTGACCATGGGCCTCCATGCTTTTGGTAAACTTCTGATGATTTTCTTCACATGATCTGCTGTTGAGTAGCCTTTGTCCAGAACTTTTAGTCCAGCTACCAGGATTTGGAACCTTGAAAACATTTTTTCAATGGTTTCATCTTCTTCCATCTTGAAAGCTTCATACTTCTGGATGAGAGCTAGAGCTTTAGTCTCCTTGACTTGAGAGTTGCCTTCATGTGTCATCCTCAGAGAATCAAACATGTGTTTAGCTGAATCCCTGTTTGTGATCTTCTCATATTCTGTGTAAGAGATGGCACTTAGAAGTATGGTCCTAGCTTTGTGATGATTTCTGAATTCCTTCTTCTGTTGAGCTGTCATATTTTTTCTTTCAATCTTCTGACCATCTGCTCCAACAGGATGAATGTATCCATCTGTCACCATGTCCCAGAGATCTCCATCTAGAGCTAGAAAGAAACTCTCCAGAACATCCTTCCAGTAGTCAAAATTGTCACCATTGAATATTGGAGGTTTAGCATTGATCTTGTCATTCTGATAGTCATTGTTGTTAATTCCAGTTTCTGCCATGTGTTTAACTTCTGGATCTTTTACTGACACGGTTAAGTGTAATACTCAGAACCTAGCACTCTGATACCAATTGAAGGTGCGCAAAACACAAGGAAGGGGGGTTGGAATTGGGTTTTCTTTATCAATTAAAAATAACTTCTAATGACACGTTTAATTTATCCTGGTTCGTTTGAACTCAAACTACGTCCAGTCCACCCGCCAAGGTGATTTTGCCTCTACTGAGGTCTTAATCCACTATTCAATAAGAATACACATAAAGACCTATAGTCAATGTCCTCTTGAGTCTTCTGACTAAACTTAGTCACTCAAGGAATAGAATAACTATTACTAATATAATAAGAAAGGTAACTTAGAATGCTTCTAGATAAGCAGAAATCACTAAGTGAAAGTTACAAGAATAAGCACAATATGATTAATTAGTTTGCGTGAATATGATGAGATGCGTTCCTGAATTCTTCAAATGAAGTCCTTTATATAGTTCTTGAGAATGTAGCCGTTGGAAACATCTTGAATTAAGATAGACTTTAATACCATAAATTCCTTCCATAAGTAGAGATACTTGTCATTGTTCATTAATTAAAATATTCTTTAATTAATGTCTTTAATAAGGATACCAGCATCTTCTAAGCGGAGATCAGAGATAATAAATAAGATGCGCAGCCAATAAATATTATATTTAAAGCTGGATTCTTCTTTTGAGCGTATCTTCTGTACGTGACAAAGTGAATCTTCTAAGCGCGTACGGTTTACTTAAATGAATTTGTCTTCTACACAAGAATGAATATATTCATTAGAACTTTTAATATAAAGGGCTTTGTTATCATCAAAACACTTAGAGGTTCAGAACCATAATTGTTCTAACATCTTATACTTCCAACTCTACGAAGTCTCCAATCAGTTTCATATCCTCCGAAGAATTGATACTTAACTACATAGGTCTCCCGGATCTATGTCCGTCTCTTTTATCCTTAGTCAGGATATTCAGGAACATAATCCTTCAATAAGAAGTACGACGAACGAAAACGGAAGTTCCTAAATACGATATTCTTAAAACAAGACAAGAGCGAAGTATTCATACTCTTCAGCAACGAATCGGGATTTATTTTCCCCAGTCGACAGTTGTTCTACGAATCTACTTATACGCTTAAGCTACATAATTCATACATACATCATATCATATCATATCATATTATACGCATTCTCATAAAATATTATCTTGCAGAATGTTATATATATCATTATATTTGCACCGAACTAACCTTGTTTTTCAGCTTAATTCTCCAACAGGAAAACTTCATTAACAACTTACCTTGGGCCGTCGTTTATTCTTCCCAAAGGTTATCTTGTTACCTCGGGCTGTCGTTTATTCTTCCCAAAGGTTATCTTATTTTGGACTGTCGTTTATTCTTCCCAAAAGCCATATTGATACCTTGGGCCATCGTTTATTCTTCCCAAAGGTTATCGTATTACCTTGGGTCATCGTTTATTCTTCCTGAAGGTTATCTCATTTTGGGCCATCGTTTATTCTTCCCAAAAGTCATATTGATACCTTAGGCCGTCGTTTATTCTTCCCAAAGGTTATCTTATCACCTCGGACCGTCGTTTATTCTTCCCGAAGGTTATCTCATTTTGGGCCGTCGTTTATTCTTCCCAAAAGCCATGTTATTACCTTGGGTCGTCGTTTATTCTTCCCAAAGGTTATCTTGTTACCTCGGGCCGTCGTTTATTCTTCCCGAAGGTTATCTCATTTTGGGTCGTCGTTTATTCCTCCCAAAATCCATGTTGATACCTTGGGCCATCGTTTATTCTTCCCAAAGGTTATCTTGTTACCTCGGGCCGTCGTTTATTCTTCCTGAAGGTTATCTCATTTTGGGTCGTCGTTTATTCTTCCCAAAAGCCATGTTGATACCTTGGGCCGTCGTTTATTCTTCCCAAAGGTTATCTTGTTACCTCGGGCCGTCGTTTATTCTTCCCGAAGGTAATCTCATTTTAGGCCGTTGTTTATTCTTCCCAAAAGCCATGTTGGTACCTTGGGTCGTCGTTTATTCTTCCCAAAGGTCATTTTGGGCCGTCGTTTATTCTTCCCAAAAGCCATGTTATTACCTTGGGT
Source organism: Lathyrus aphaca (assembly GCA_963966055.1). Taxonomy (NCBI): domain Eukaryota; kingdom Viridiplantae; phylum Streptophyta; class Magnoliopsida; order Fabales; family Fabaceae; genus Lathyrus; species Lathyrus aphaca. The sequence continues at coordinate 373,193,913 of OZ014519.1, read as the reverse complement.
CGTCGTTTATTCTTCCCAAAGGTTATCTTGTTACCTCGGGCCCGCGTTTATTCTTCCCGAAGGTAATCTCATTTTTGGGCCGTCGTTTATTCTTCCCAAAGGCCATGTTGATACCTTGGGCCGTCGTTTATTCTTCCCAAAGGTTATCTTGTTACCTCGGGCCGTCGTTTATTCCTCCCAAAGGTAATCTCATTTTTGGCCTTCGTTTATTCTTCCCAAAAGCCATGTTGATACCTTGGGCTGTCGTTTATTCTTCCCAAAGGTTATCTTGTTACCTCGGGCCGTCGTTTATTCTTCCCGAAGGTAATCTCATTTTTGGGCCATCGTTTATTCTTCCCAAAAAGTCATCTTCATATTTGGGATTGCTTCCCTCTCAAGGAAACATATATGAAGACTTTTTCTCTGAATGACATCTTTAAGCCCATTCAAGCATCACAATTAACCAATAGTATCATTCTACGCACCGGCGAATGCAAATTTTTGGGCTTTTGGGTTCAATCCTCTTCAACCTTCAAGTCACGAATGGCGTACATGCCAATCTAACTCCTCAGATTTCTGGAAATTGAACAGGGGCAGCTATTGTACCCCAAAATTTTCCCTCTATTTTTAACTCTAACCGACTTTTTGTTTCACATTCATTTACATCATCTTCATAGCATAACATTTTTTTCTGTCTTAATATTAGACGAAATAATTTCTCGGAATTTACAAACAGACTGGTCAAATTAACTTTTTAACTGTGCCTAAAATTAGTCAACGAAAAAATGTCAAGTTTAAGTTTGCAAATGTCAGTAACATTAATCTGCGGTTCACGTGGTTTAATTTGACATGCTAAAAATATTTTTACGATTATTTTTGGTCATATGTTGATCAGTCTGAGCAGTTTAAACGGTCATAATTTTTATTTCAAAATCCGATCAAATGTTGTATTTTTCCGAGTCATTTATTTCGCGCTAATTATTTTGATATGTTCATTTTATTTTTTCGAGCACTTTGGCGTCTGAATTTTATGTTTTGAGTCTATTTATTTTTATATAGGGTCTAGAATAAATAAATAGGATTATTAGTTATTATTTTTATTTTAACTATTTTAATTATTAAACTTTATTTAGTTTTAAATTAACATTTTATTGGGTCTAGAATAAATAAATAAAATTGTTAGTTTTTATTTTAATTTTAACTATTTTAATTATTAAACTTTATTTAGTTTTAAATTAATATTTTATTGGGTCTCAAAATAAATACTTAAGGCCATTATTATTAACCCTAAATTAGTCCTATATATACTTACTAGTAGAGAGACCAAAAGAGAATAAAGAAAAATATTTTGTAGCGTAAGCGACAGATCTGATATTAGGATACATAAACATTTTTTATTGGCTTCCGTACACTGATATCTTACTTTATACTGATGTTTATTGGTTATTATGACATATAAACTTTTCATGTTTTGTTAACACTTAAATTTATCATGGTATACATATATTCTCACATCTCACGTTTGATTAGGTACATTCACATGTGCGCGTGTCTTAGTGTCAAGAAGGCAATGCTGGTAATCTTGAGGGCATTTTGACAAAGAAACATGGTTTTTCATTCTTTTTCCTAATTTTCTCTAATCCCTTTAATTCTCTAATTTCCTAATTAACTAACCTCTTAATTTTTTTCTACTATAATTACTTATTTCATAATCAATTTATAATATTAGTTATTATTTCTTTTGTTGTAAATTAATAGTTAGATCTAGTTTTTTTTTAAACTTCTTTGTTTACCTAAAATTAAACATAAATTTTTTTATTATCATTATTTGTTTATATATATTTTTTAGAAAATTAACTAATTAGTTTTTTTTATAAACCTCAAACTTTTCATAAACCTTAATTTTTCATGTAAACCTTAAAACTTTCTCATAACTTTAACCGTGTTATTTCCTCTAAACCATAAACCTTTTCTCAAACCTTAACAAACATGTTATTATTTCTTATTTTCGCTCATGTTTATGTTATTCATACATTGTAATTGCTTCACCCTTGTAATATTTTAAGTTTTAACTTGTAATATTTTCAGTTTTATTTTTCGCCATTTTATTTTTTTGCCATTTATTTTTTTGCCATTTATTTTCTACCATTTAAATTCCTGTCATTGATCCTATATTAAATGCGTGGTTTAGTAATGTAGGGCGTGAAAACCTACTAATTAATTATTTAATATTTTTATATAATCTTTATATTTTTTGTAAATAAATGCTAATTATTTTTATAAACTTATTTTATTACTTATTTATAACAATAAATCTTTATTTTTTAAATACTAACTCTTTTATTATTTTGTACATATTAAATTAATTTTTTTTCTCTAAAAATTTCTCAATAACATTTTGTCAATAATATTTTATATATTAATAGTATTTTATTATAATAGTAATAATCATATAGTGTAAATAATTAAAAGTTTTCTCAATAATCTTTAATTGTTTTTGTCTAAACTTAATTCCCTTTTTTTTCATTAATTCTAATAACTTCTAAAAATCTAACTTGTCTAACCTAAACTTTTTCTTTTTAATTAAATGTTTAATTGTTATTGTCGCTCCCGGGATTTTCATCCTAGTACAAATGCGAAAGTGGCACGGAAAAGGTAGAGTCGCCAGCCAGACATTTTTATCCCGAATGAATGGGAAAGGTAATGTTGCACAAACTTGAGGAAGAAGGAAAGGACAAGGCCTTGCGAACCAAAGATCTGAGTTCGGGAGTCGGTTACGACCTGTGAAGGTATTAGCACCCCAGACCGTCCGTCGTACCCGACGGGATCCACGCTTGCTTGTTTTGTTTCAAAGGGTGAGAAATAATATGCTGCTGAAATAAAATAATGGCTATCTGGAATGGAATGGAAATGAGAAGAGAATGAGAATAAAAGGGAAAATGTAGGGAAAATAAAGAATGTGCTCGAACAGGCCCTACCCCGCTGCCTACGTACCTCATCGGGATAATGAGGATCAGAGTCGACGTAGTTCGCCTAACTAAGGCGGGAACTATTTGTTTGTGTTTTTTATGGCTGAAACTGCGTATGTCTATGCTCAGGTGTTGCAGGCTCGTCTGATACGAGTGCGTTTACCATCTTGCATGCGAGACAAGTCGTCGCGAGTTCGCGTTGAGAATGAATGAGATGAGAAGAGAAGTTCCCGCAGGAAAGCCGCTTATTGTTTGTTTTTGTCTTTTAAAAGAAATATTTTGAATTTGTTTGTGAATTGTCTTGTACTAAGACCTATCCATCGCGGGAAGTATTTACACCTCGCCCCGAAGCAGGACGCGTATAAACACTCTGCAACAAAGTCCCGTGTCGTACAAGCTTGTTCGGTTTATCCTTAGATGTTTTATTATTTTCTTTAGGAGGGGAGAAAGAATGACTCAAGTTGAAAAAGAGAAAGTCTAATGGGAACTAAGACACACCCTAATTTTATTGATTTATTTACATGGGAAATCCTATGGTTTGTGGGGTTTTCTAAACCTAATGGAGAAAGACACCTAGAACTAATAGAATGCAACTTACTTCCTAAGGAAGATAAGTTGATTCTAAAGCTAAGGGAAAACCTAAAACAATTGAAGAATTAATCAACATACAAAAAATATTGAAATTAAATGACTAGCTAGAATTCAAAGGCAATTCAAATAAAGGCATGAATTAAAATAGTCCTATTTATTTATTCTAGTTCTAATTAAAATGAAACTTAAGCCTAAATTATAAACTAAGTCCATACCTAATATTTTTTCTTCTAAAAAACAAAATCTAAACTAACCTAAGTCCATGTTAAATTCTAAAATTAAATTTAAACTAAACCATATTTTTTATTGGATCTAATATCAAAGCCTAAACTAATAGGAATTACATGTAACAAAGCCTAAGACTAAAAATCCTAAAGAATAGCAAAACCTTTGGAAAAATTATGAAAACTAATCTATGGGGGCCTAAGATTATGTATAACATTGTGCTAAAAGAAAATTCTGAAAAATCATATTTTTGCTATGCCTAAAAATTGTTTATTTCTGCCTAAGAATTATTCACTAATTTCTAAGGGCTTAAGCCTCTAAACCTAAGATAAAATGAGCTAAAAAATCTACTAAAATTACCCTAAGTACTACTATGAGTCCTCTAACTACAGTAAAAAGAATGGGCAAAAAAAGTTACTGGAAGATTAAAATATAAAATCTACAAGTTTGTGTATAATTGAAGAAAATCTATTAAAACTATTTATATGAAAAAATTCAAAATAAAATAAAAAATGCAGCAAATTCAGGAAACTAAAATGCTAAGCCATTTTAAATTGAATTAAAAGTCCATTTAAATTTTTATAGAATTTTCCTTGAACATTTTTGAAATTCTGTGATCAGGTATGAGATGTCGAATGAGATGTTCCAACACTTGACAAATTTAACCAAAACTTAAAGTGCAGGAAAATTAAACAACACAGTAATTTGTTAACCCAGTTCAGTGTATAACCACACTTACATCTGGAGGCTACCAAGCCAGGAGGAAATCCACTATAAGTAATATTAATTCTAGACTTAAACCACCCAGTTTAATCTTTCACTTAATATCTACCCAATGCAATTTCTACCTAAGACACAACTTAGATATGAGTACCAACTCACTCCCCCTCAATCACACAGTGATCTTGTTTACAAGTTTAATAAAATTGAAGTCATACTTCAAACAAAACAGCTTGATCTTACTTCACAATTTCAATCAAGACACAAATACACTTTTGCTTAAAAGCTCATAAAGTGGTACAATAAAACAACCTGCTATTAAAACACAAAACACCCTATTTTATCTTCTGAAATTCGTATTCTATTCTGAGAGTTTCTGTTGCTTAAATAGGTGTTTGGATTTTGGGCTTTCTGTAGGTTAATCCAGTCCTAAAACGCATGCAGCTTCCACCTTGAATTAGGGTTTGTTACTTCCTAGATTCTAGGTGATTTAGTTCTTATGATTATGCTGAAGTCTCATAATAACACTCCCTACAGATGCGCCTTATTCTGTTTTTGTCTATCCATAATTAATTCCAGATAACTTTCCTTAAATTACTCAGATCAGTTAGTCATTAATTAATTCTGGTAGCAGGTTTGAGATGTCACAACATCTGTTGGGACATCCTGAAAAACTGAACTTAAATCATTAACACAATGTCCCAACATCTTGTGTGACATCCTGAATTAAGTTCTTATACTCTGTTTGATGATGTCCCAACATCTGATAGGACATCCTGAACTGAATTCAACATTTCATGTTGGTCAAAAATTCTGTCAATTCTAAACATCTACAAACTCCCCCTTTGGCTAATTTTTGGCTAACATTCTTTTCTGATTTTCAGAGTGCAGCAGAAGTTCTTTTATCAGAGTATAGCAGTTCTTTTCTGTTGAGTCATGTGTGAGTTTACTCCCCCTCAAACATACATGTATTCAGTCTTGTTGTAACAGAAATATTTTTCATTAACATCACAGATTTAGTTCAGAAGCAAACAGAGATTTTTCATTAATAACCAAACAGCATTATACATTGTTGTTGTTGTTCTCCCCCTTGTTAGACATAAATTTGGGGCCAAAGTTACTAATTCAAAATTACAATGCAGAAGCTGTCATTACATATTCCTCACATACAATTTTCACTCAGATTCCTCATAGTCAGTTTCTTCCTCTTCCTCAGTCTCCTCATCAGAAGTAGCAGCTTTCTGAGTACTTTCTTCACTCTCCAGCCTTTGAATAATTTCCTCAAGCTTCTGCTTCCTTGCATCTAGTTCTTTGCAAGTGATCTTCAACTCAGCAATCAAGGCAGCTTTGGAGATTGGAGACTTTGCCTTTGAAGGACCAGCAGATGTCCCAGAGGGAGCTTCAACATCAGCTGCATGATGACTCAAGAACAGCTTGTAGTGGAAGGCCAGAGGGCTTTCTCTTTTGCAAATTGTGTCCTTCTCAGTGAGGATACCAGGGTACTGACTCAGCACTATTCCACACAGCAAGGAAGGGAGGGCAATTGGCAGCTTTGTTGCAGATGATCCAGCATGCTTCAATGTCTGATCAAAGATATAAGCTCCATAATCCAGCTTTGTTTGGGTGCCTACATCATATATGAACCTGCCCAGTTCAGTTGATATTGAGGATGTATGATTGGTAGGAACCCAGTTGGCTGTGCCAATCCTATTCAGCATGGCATATTTCCTTGTCAGCATGCTAACTGAGAGCTTTCCTTTAACTGGCCAAGTCTTGACCTGATTAGCAGTGATAACCTTGCAAACTTGGTTATCAGTCTTCCCTAACTCATTTGGACCATCAGATTCTCTTCCAAGGTATTGGTTGATAACCCTAGGAGAGAATTCTACACACCTTCCTCTTACATATACTTTTCTAAAGTCAGCAGACTTACCATTAGCACAATCTTCTTGGAGGTTGACTATGAATTCCTTGACAAGCAGCTCATAGCAAGGAGAGAAATTGGAGACAGTTTTGCCAGCAGAAGAGATGAGATCAATTAACTCTGTGCACTCAAGTGCATTACTGCTCAGCTCTCTTTCAAGTGCTACTCTTCTTTGATAAACAAACTTCCATCTATTCACACTTGAAACATGATGAAAGGAGATGTTGTCCAGAGGAGCTTCTGGAACAGCAGTTGATGCCCTTGAGGGTGCTGGTTTCTTCTTTGGAGGAGATGTTAGGACATCTTCTTCAACATCTGAATCTGGAGGAGTGGCAGCTTTCCTCTTTTGTGTTTGCACCTTGCTCCATTGTTTTGTAGGACCAAAGACAACTTTAGCTTTGTCCTTCTTTGGTGTAGCTTGCTTCTTCTCGGGAATTGCATGTCCTGCATTCATCTTTTCTTTCCTAGTCCTAAGCCTTTTGCCTATGCTAGGGTTTACAGAAGCAATGATTTCTGTATCAGAATCATGCTCTAGGTTCACAACAGGAGGAGGTTGAGCAGTCTCCTCTTCAGCTGGTGGTTCAACAGAGATTTGATCTTCAGTGGAGGCCTTGTGCTGGTCCTCAGATATTTCTTCATCACCATCAGTGGAGCCCTTTTTCTGGTCCTCAGATGTTTCAACATCTAGTGGGACATCCTGTTGAACAGGAGTGTCCTTTTCAGCCTGAGTTTGTTGATCTTCTTGTGGAGCTGGCATGGTGTTCAGAGGGATAGGTATGCCACTTACCACTCTTTGCTCAGTTAAGATCCTGTTTACCAGCTCCTTGATGGAATCATCCACATATGCAGAATCACTTGGAGTGGTGTTTAATGGTGAAGGCAAGCCTTTGGCCTTGCTGAATACAGGATCTTTTGTTCTTTTTGGAGTTCTTGGCTTTTGAGCAAGAGGAACACTTCCTCTGATTTCGTCCAATGGAGTTGAATCCATGGGTACCACAGAGATGGGGGTTGCATGCACCACATCTTCCTTGTTGAGGATTTCTTCAGAAGTGTTAGGGTTTTGATGTTGAGACATTTTCGAAAAAGATGGATGAAGAGTTTTAGGTTTGATGAGTTCTGAAAAACAGTTAGAGAATGCAATTCGTTTTTGAGAGAATGATGAGAAGATGGATAGCTGAACACAAGCTGATATTTTATAAGTAGCCGTTACTTTGAGAATTTTTAGGAGTGGAATACCCAAGGTGCTTGACCAGACTGGTGTTGCCATCTGGTGCTCATGCCACATAATGTCATATGACATGTTGGCACATCTCCATAACTGCTAAATTTCACATAAGCAGATTCCCAATTTACCCCTTAGGTTTTCAAATTGAGTAGCATCCAAGGCTTTGGTAAATATATCAGCTAACTGCAGATTTGTAGCTACATGTTCCAGTGAAATTACTTTTTCTTCTACAAGATCTCTGATGAAATGATGTCTGATATCAATATGCTTGGTCCTGCTATGTTGGATAGGATTCTTTGATATATTAATTGCACTTAAGTTGTCACAGCACAATGTCATGACATCTTGTGGGACATTGTACTCAGTGAGCATTTGTTTCATCCAAACCAACTGTGAACAACTGCTACCAGCTGCTATATATTCAGCTTCAGCAGTAGATAAGGATACACAATTTTGTTTCTTACTGAACCAAGAAATCAAATTGTTTCCTAGAAAGAAGCATCCTCCTGAAGTGCTTTTTCTGTCATCAGCACTTCCAGCCCAATCAGCATCACAGAAGCCAGTGAGAATAGGTTTGCATCCATGAAAGTACATTATGCCATAGTCACAAGTACCATTAATATATTTCAGAATTCTCTTGACTTGGTTAAGATGACTAACTTTTGGATTAGCTTGATATCTTGCACAAACACCTACTGCAAATGCTATGTCTGGTCTGCTAGCAGTCAGATATAACATGCTTCTAATCATGCTTCTGTATAGGCTTTGATCTACATTCTCACCCTTGTCATCTTTAGTCAGCTTTAAATGTGTGGGGGCAGGAGTCCTCTTATGAGTAGCACTGTCCATCCCAAATTTCTTGACTATGTTCTTAGCATATTTGCTTTGGGAAATGAACATAGAGTCCTCCATTTGCTTTATTTGCAGTCCAAGAAAGTAGGTTAATTCTCCTACTAGGCTCATTTCAAATTTTGATTCCATCTGATTGACAAAATGTTTTACCATCCTTTCTGACATCCCACCAAAAACAATGTCATCTACATATATTTGAGCAATCATGACATTTCCTTCTTCATCTTTAACAAACAAAGTTTTGTCAATTCCACCTTTCTTGTACCCTTGCTTGATAAGAAAAGTAGTCAGCCTTTCATACCATGCTCTTGGAGCTTGCTTCAAACCATAAAGAGCCTTCTTTAGTTTGTATACATGATTTGGACAGCTTGGATCAACAAATCCTTTAGGCTGTTCTACATATACCTCTTCATTAAGATATCCATTTAAAAAGGCACTTTTCACATCCATTTGAAATAGCTTGAACTTTAAGATACAAGCAATTCCCAGAAGTAGTCTGATTGATTCAAGCCTTGCTACTGGTGCAAAGGTTTCATCAAAGTCTACTCCTTCAATTTGTGTGTATCCTTGAGCTACAAGTCTAGCTTTGTTCTTTGTAACAACTCCTTGCTCATTTGACTTGTTCTTATACACCCATTTAGTTCCAATCACATTTATGTCATCAGGTCTAGGAACAAGGTTCCACACTTCATTCCTTGTGAATTGACCTAATTCCTCTTGCATAGCACAAATCCAGTATTCATCAGTAAGAGCTTCCTTGATGTTTTTAGGTTTTATTTTTGAAACAAAACAGGAACCTGAAATCACTTCTCTTGATCTAGTGCTTACACCTCTGTTGGGATCACCAATTATCAAATCTTTGGGATGATCCTTCTGGATTCTGATGGAGGGAGGTTTGCTGGATTGTTCTGTCCTTGCATCAGTTTGAGTGAAGTCAGAATGATCACTCTTTTCTTCAGCTTCAGTTTTGATATCAGCAGATGTTCCAACATCTTCTGGAACATCTGTAGGAGCATCATCAATTATCACATTTATAGACTCCATGATAACCTTGGTTCTAGAATTAAATACTCTATATGCTATGCTGTTTATAGAGTATCCAAGAAAAATCCCTTCATCACTTTTAGGATCCATTTTTCTTCTTTGCTCCCTATCTGCCAGAATATAACAGTTACTTCCAAACACATGGAAGTACTTAACTGTGGGTTTTCTGCCCTTCCAGACTTCATAGATTGTGGACAAAGTTCCTTTCCTTAGAGTAACTCTGTTATGGATGTAACAAGCTGTGTTCATAGCTTCAGCCCAGAAGTACAAAGGTAACTTTTTGGCATGGATCATAGCTCTTGCTGATTCTTGAATAGTTCTATTCTTCCTCTCAACAATCCCATTCTGTTGAGGAGTGATTGGTGAAGAGTATTCATGATTGATTCCTTCTGAAAAACATAAATCTAAGAATTTTTGGTTCTCAAATTCTTTTCCATGATCACTTCTTATTCTGATCACACAGCTGGCTTTTTCCCTTTGTATTCTTTGGCATAAGTCTTTGAATACATCAAATACATCAGACTTTTCTTTGATGAAATTTATCCATGTATACCTTGAAAAGTCATCAACCACTACATAGGCATACCTCTTACCACCAAGGCTCTCAACCTGCATAGGTCCCATAAGATCCATATGCAATAGTTCCAAAACTTTGGAAGTTGTCAGATGTTGGAGCTTTGGATGGGACATCTTGGTTTGCTTGCCTATTTGACATTCACCACATATTTTGCCATCATCAATTTTCAGTTTAGGAATACCTCTCACAGCATCCATAGATATGATTTTCTTTATGCCTCTGAAATGAAGATGGCCTAGTCTTTGGTGCCATAGTTTCACTTCTTCTTCTTTAGCTAAAGAGCAAGTTGAAGTGAGACTGAAGTCTTGAGGTTCCCACATGTAACAGTTGTCTTTAGATCTGGCTCCTCTCATGACAACCTTTTGTTCTTTGTTAGACACTATGCATTCAGTTTTGGTAAAGTTTACATTGTATCCTTGATCACATAATTGACTTATGCTGATCAGGTTAGCAGTTAAACCTTTAACTAGCAGCACATCATCTAGTCTTGGTACATCTGGACAGTCCAAGGTCCCAACTCCCTTGATTTCTCCTTTAGCTCCATCTCCAAAGGTTACATATCTAGATGAATATGACTTTAAGTCTACTAGCAGATTCTTCAGTCCAGTCATGTGTCTTGAGCATCCACTGTCAAAGTACCAGTCTTCTTTAGCTGATACTCTTAGTGATGTATGAGCTATATATGCAACACCTTTCTTTGACCATTTGAGTTGAGATTTCTTTTGATACCTCTGCCCTATGTATTGTTCATCAGTAGAGCTCCAAGGTTGTTTGTTGATCTTGTTCTTGGGCATGTAGCTTTGATCAGCATGAAGACTAGCTTTTGGTCTCCATACCTTCTTGATGACCTCTGTCTTCTGCTTAGGGGGTTGATGATCTCTTTGATGTCTATGCAGCACTTTCTTGGTAACTTCTATCTTCTGCTTAGGAGGTTGCTGATACATCTGATTTGGATATCCATGCAACTTATAACAATGAGGTTTGATATGTCCAAATCTTCCACAATGATGACATCTCCATCTTTGATACTTCTTCTTCATTATGTTCTTTTTAGGATGTTGAGACATTTGTTGGAACATTATGTTTGGCTTTGTGTTCTTTTCATGATGTTGAAGCATCTGTTGGGACATCTTGTTTGACTGTATGGACTTTGAAGTAGTTTTGCTAGAGTTGGCTTCAACCTTATGAACTTTGTTAAATCCCAGTCCACTTTTATCCCCTGAATGCTTATTGTTGTTGAGAATAACATCCAGTGTGCTTGAGCTACTGTTCAGCATTCTAACAGATTTGGACATATGTTCCAACTTGGAGTTGAGAAGACTTACTTCACTTTTCAAGGTTTCAATGATCTCTAGATCACTTGCTTTTTCATCCTTTAGTGCCTCAATCTGCTTCTTTAGCTTTATACTCTCCCTGCATATTTCAGTGCTTCTTTTGAATAGTTCTCTGTATGATTGCTCAAGTTCTTCAAAAGTAAGCTCCTCATCACTGGATTCACTTTCAGATTCACATAATCCAGCTAGAGCAGTGATATGCTTAGCTGATTCTTCTTCTGAATCACCTCCTGAGTCTTCATCAGACCAGGTTACAGAGAGACCTTTCTTTTGCCTTTTTAAATAGGTAGGACATTCATTCCTGATTTGTCCATATCCTTCACATCCATGGAATTTAATTCCTTTTTCTTGACTGGTCTTTTCATCATAATTTGACCTTCTATTAGCATCATAAGGTCTTTTGTTTTCAGAAGAATTTGTGTATCTTCCACTTGGTCTGGACTTGTCTTCCATCCTTCTGAGAATCTTTTTGAACTGTCTTCCAAGCATAGCAATGTTTTCTGATAAGATTTCATCAGTTTCTAATTCATCATTTTCTTCTTCTTTATCAGTATTTGACAGCAAGGCTATGCTTTTGTTCTTCTTCACAATTGTGTCATTCATTCCCATCTCAAATGTTTGAAGGGAACCAATGAGTTCTTCAACTTTCATTGTGCATATATCTTGAGCTTCTTCTATTGCTGTGACTTTCATGTCAATTCTTTTTGGCAAAGATCTGAGAATCTTTCTTACAAGCTTTTCATCAGTCATCTTTTCTCCCAAGGCTCCAGAAGTATTGGCTATTTCTAAGATGTTCATGTAGAATTCATGAATTGTCTCATCTTCCTTCATTCTCAAGTTTTCAAACTTGGTGGTGAGAAGTTGAAGTCTTGACATCTTTACCTTTGATGTTCCTTCATGAGTTGTTTTGAGAGTATCCCAAACATCTTTGGCCAGCTCACAGTGATGCACAAGTCTAAAGATGTTCCTATCAATGCCATTGAATAAAGCATTTAAGGCCTTGGATTGCCAAGTGCTGAATCTTCTTCCTCCTTACTCCATTCTTCTTCAGGTTTCAACACTTTTGCTCCATCTTTGGTGTCTTGGACAGGATGCTCCCATCCATTGTTGACTGCTTTCCAGGCCCTATTGTCAAGTGATCTTAAGAATGCAATCATTCTTGGCTTCCAGTAGTCATAATTAGATCCATCCAGTATAGGTGGTCTATTTACTGATCCTATATCTCTGTCCATGTTTCCAGAATTTGTATTCCCTAGATCTCACCCAGAATAAACAGGCAGGGTGCCTGCTCTGATGCCAATTGAAATTCTGTGATCAGGTATGAGATGTCGAATGAGATGTTCCAACACTTGACAAATTTAACCAAAACTAAAAGTGCAGGAAAATTAAACAACACAGTAATTTGTTAACCCAGTTCAGTGTATAACCACACTTACATCTGGAGGCTACCAAGCCAGGAGGAAATCCACTATAAGTAATATTAATTCTAGACTTAAACCACCCAGTTTAATCTTTCACTTAATATCTACCCAATGCAATTTCTACCTAAGACACAACTTAGATATGAGTACCAACTCACTCCCCCTCAATCACACAGTGATCTTATTTACAAGTTTAAATAAAATTGAAGTCATACTTCAAACAAAACAGCTTGATCTTACTTCACAGTTTCAATCAAGACACAAATACACTTTTGCTTAAAAGCTCATAAAGTGGTACAATAAAACAACCTGCTATTAAAACACAAAACACCCTATTTTATCTTCTGAAATTCGTATTCTATTCTGAGAGTTTCTGTTGCTTAAATAGGTGTTTGGATTTTGGGCTTTCTGTAGGTTAATCCAGTCCTAAAACGCATGCAGCTTCCACCTTGAATTAGGGTTTGTTACTTCCTAGATTCTAGGTGATTTAGTTCTTATGATTATGCTGAAGTCTCATAATAACACTCCCTACAGATGCGCCTTATTCTGTTTTTGTCTATCCATAATTAATTCCAGATAACTTTCCTTAAATTACTCAGATCAGTTAGTCATTAATTAATTCTGGTAGCAGGTTTGAGATGTCACAACATCTGTTGGGACATCCTGAAAAACTGAACTTAAATCATTAACACAATGTCCCAACATCTGGTGTGACATCCTGAATTAAGTTCTTATACTCTGTTTGATGATGTCCCAACATCTGATAGGACATCCTGAACTGAATTCAACATTTCTTGTTGGTCAAAAACTCTGCCAATTCTAAACATCTACAATTTTCTATTTTTTTGGGGATTATTTATAAACTATGCAAACAAAGAATTCGAATCCTAAAAAAAGAAAAGAGGGGGGGGGGTGGATTTAGTAATTATTTGTTAGTTGTTTTCATGATGGGCCCAAAATGGGGGTGTAATTAGCAATGCCTAGGCCCAAATTTTCGCTGAATTAAGAGGGAGTGCAAAAAGAAACATTTTTACTTGTTTTCTCTATTATAGGCTTAGAATGGGGTGTAATTAGCAAAGGGTTTATGAAAGTGTGGTCCAACCGGACGGTGACAAGTGTCACCGCCAGATTGGACCTCAAAACTACCACCTATCCTCTTCAACTTCTAACGGCAACAACATGGTGATAATTACAGAAAATTAAACCCTCTAATTAACACTAATTTCTATTAAAAAAGCAAATTTTCTTAATATCTCTTATGATTAATTAATCCTTAATCCCAACAATCACCATTAATAAATAAATAAAAGAAACAAAAAAAAGGGGGAAAGAAACCCTAATTTCCTATCCCCTTCCCTTTCCGCCGCTCAAGGCCACCTCCCCTTCTTCCTCTTCCTTCGCGAACCCACGACCATCACCGTCCGATCCTCCCTTCTACCTCGCGCTCATCACCATCACCACCTCATAACCTTACCTCTTCCGACCGAACAAACTAGACCAATTTGACCTAATCTCTTCTCCCTCCTTCATCATCTTCTTCTCACTTCTAAACCCTAACCTATGGTGACGTCCATGGCTTTCCACCCTTATTTCGCCGTTAAGATCCTCGTCTCTAACCTAAACCTTATCACCATCTCAAAACAAAAACGCCACAACCTAAACTTACTCCTTCAAGTCTGAAAACGGAACCAAAGATCGTAACTCTCTATACAAAATCCTCACCGCAGAGATTGCAAAAACGAACAAGTAGATCGTACCTTAACTCGGATGACGGGATGACTGCACTTTGACGTAGCTAGCAGCAATGAAAGGCTCCTTATGAGAATGACGACGAACCGGAGTGCGTTACGGTGCGAGCGGTGGAGCTGTTCGTCTCAGACCAGGTAAGCTCGATAATCTTCTTTATGTTTTGCTCTTTCATTTACGGATAATCATTTCAATGTGGCTAGTGAGTCTTGCCATTGTTGTTGCGATTCGGTGAACTGACAATGCTGCGGATTCTTGCAGGTGCGGATTTCACGGTTATGGCGGCGTGGACTGAGCTTGATGGAGGATTGGCAACTGAGATCACAGATTGAGATTGATAAGAGGATTTGTCTCAGGTAAGAAAACTCTACACGAATCAATCTTCCTCATCTTTTGTATAATTCTGATCCATTATGGCCTTTGCCTATGAATTGGTTTTGAATGTACGATTCTCTGAATTCACAGGTTAATGAAGATGATGGCCAGTTGCGAAAATGGTGAAGAGTTGATGAAGGTTAGTGAAGAATTGAGTGATTGAGAAAGGATGAAGAAGTTGCAGGAAGATTGGGAAGGATGGTGAAGGAAGTGTGCGAAGGTGATGATGGAACTATTGAAATTGGTGCTGAGTTAATAACAGGTTGAAGGTCTATTATGTGATGCAGAGTTGTTGATCAAGAATGGAGGTTGAAGAATCGGATGAGGAAGGAGAAGATAGGGTGAAGAAGAAGGATGAAGTTCAAGAAGAAGACAATGGAGGATTGAGAGAGATGAATGAAGGGTTGTCAAGGATTGTTGAAGGAGGCTTTTTCTTTTGAAGTTATGTGGAGGAGGAAGCCGAAAAATGTTTGGAAGAGATCCTGATTTATAGAAGCGAATTCAATTCTCAGGTGAAGTTTCTGGACTCTTTCTGTTAAGTGTTTGTTGAAATCAGTTGAAAAATTAGTTATCTTTTCTGTTATGGTTTCAATTCCCAGCTTCCAATTCTGTTAAGAAGTTTCTACTGATTTTCCTTTGGTGAAATTCTATTAGGTAAATTGTTTAGGGTGGTTATTTTTCAGTTATGAACTTCTCGAATTCTGTTTTTTATGATTTTGTATTCACTGAATCTCTGAGTTCCCTTTTTTTTTCCTGCCATGAAGAATGAAGAATGACTTATATTTTGAACTCTTTTTTTTCTTCAAAATTGCAATGGTTTTCTTATGAATTGATTTTTTATGAATTCCCCTGGTGTTAAGTCTTCTTCAGTTTTGCTATGAGCTCCGTATTCTGGTAGATTTGTTGTCGTTTTACTTTTTCGGTTAAACCTCGTTTGTTGACTTTTACAGATGAATGACAATGGAGAAGCGATTCTGATTTGTGCTATGGATTTGCGTCAATGCCACAGGTCATGAGTGAATTCTATTCCCGGATATCTTGTCGTCGCAGGTTTCGAAAAAAAATAATGAAGCTGAAGCCTAGACCAGACTGAATGAGGCCACAGATTTGTGCTCCAACAAATCATTAGTCATGAAGTCGATGGCGATGATGAGTGTAGAAAAGAGATTTGAAGAAGTTCAATTATTGTTTTTTTTTTTGAAGATTTTTGTAGCTGAATTCCATTTGTTGTATCACTGCTCCTGAACTTTTCCTATAATTTTTATAATTGCTATTGAATTTTTGTGTATCAATTCTTTGGCATCAGTTTGTGATGTAACTGAATTTTTCTATGAAGATATTTTCTTTTTGTGATGACTGAATTGAGAGGGACCCATCCCCTGTTTCTTTTTTCCTCGTGTTACATGTCAACCATTCCACCGCATCTGTTGTATATGCTTGGCATGCAACTTATACTTGGATACTAAAATGATACACATTGGGAAGTGTCTAAAAGCTGGAGAACTTTCAAATCATTATATTTTTTTTTCAATCAATTAGTAACATAATGAAGACAAAATAATGGACCTCATGGACTAACAAAAAGGTTTGAAACCCCCCTTTTTTCCTTTAATAAACCGAAGAAGAAAAAGCAACAAGAAAAAAGAGAAAAGAGTGAATGTGGTTGTGGGAAAATTTAAAAGGACAATTCATAATTAAATGAATATCAATGAGGAAATCCAAAAATGAGTAAAGAGTTGATTCTAAAAAAATATAAGTGTGGTTAAAATGGTCATATACAATATGGGCTAAAAGATGATTTTATGGGTATAGGCCTAGAAAATGAATATTAGATATGGAATTACAAAAAGCAATGGTTTAATGACTTTGATTAGAAATACGGGCTTAAGAGAGAAAGATTTCCAAAGGGACCTTTGGGCATGGGTCAAAATGTATGGAAGTTAATGACATAGAGAATTATAGGAAACAATATGGATTGCGAAAAAATAAAATGAATATTGGTAATTCACCATGGGCTTAAAGGAATGGTTCCAATCAAACGGGAAGAATGGCGAATGGTAATGGCTAATATCCCAAATAGGCATTTCATATTTGAGTTTGAACTTGAACGATGCCTTCCAAATAAACCAATAATCGTGCATTCTCCTTTAATCTGAATCAAATCCTTCAACACAATCCCCCTTTATGAGCTTCGATGCCATACTAAAATCCACACAATCTCGAATTATTGTTCCATAAACAAAACAAACCAATCTTTGATACAATAGGCCTCCATTAGTGAAGTTCTTTTCAAATCGAACCATGAACAAGAACTCCAAATTCTCCTTGAGGTATTCAACAATGAGGAATAGAATTTGGGACGTTAAGAACAGCCAACACCCTTACCCCAAAGCAAATCTGATTGTACACCTCAATAACAGGTTAGATGCACCAGTGAGCAAACTCCCTCATTTCAAACCCTAGTAGGTACAAATAAAGTATGAAACCCTGTTCTCATATGGCCTTAATCACATGCCTTATGAATCCATGAAATGCGCTAATATGATGTTAATGACTTGATGAGTAATGCAGATGAAAGCGAAACGATGAGCCAATAGAGGGACTAAATATGAGGGCAAATTTTGAGGTATTACAGCTGCCCATATTCAATCAACTGCAGACTTGAATGGATAATTGCAACAGCTTTTAGCCGTTCAAGGTATGGAGTGATTGAATACTCGAATAAAACCTGAAAATTTGCACACTGAGGGCAACAGAAATGCCATCTGCCCATTTATTTATATATTTTTTATTTTGACCTCTGAATAGGTGGCGAAAATAGAACCAGGTGGAATAGAATCAATGCAATCACTGCGACTGCTGAGCGAACCAAAGCCACACCGAGGGTGCCTGTTGGCGTAACAGGGCTTAACGAGACCATTAGCGGAATGGAACTCAAATCAATATGACTATTGGGCAGGACCAAGCCATAAAGAAAACAATACGCGACTGCTGGGCAGGACCAAGCCACGGAAGATGCCTGTTATCGAAACAGGACTTAGCGCAACATCAACCGATTTGCGACTCAAATAAGATCAACCGATCTAACACAGAGATGGTATCAACCGATCCACCCTGGAAAGCGAGAATGTAATATCATCCAATCTACAGCTCGAATAGAAATGATATCAACCGATTCATAACTCAAATAAGATCAACCAATCTAATATGGAGATGGTATCAACCGATCCATAACCAAGAAATGCGAGAATGTAATATCATCCGATTTACAGCTCGAAGAGAAATGATATCAACCGATTCATAACTCAAATAGGATCAACCGATCTAACATGGAGATGGTATCAATCGATCCATAACCAAGAAAACGAGAATGTAATATCATCCGATTTACACCTCGAAGAGAAATGATATCAACCGATTCATGACTCAAATAAGATCAACTGATCTAACTAGGAAATGGTGTCAACCAATCCATTATCCTCGCACTGAGACGAGACCAAAAGGAACATGATCATTGTACTTAAATGATAACCCTAGACACGATCGTTGTACTGAAACGGGGACGCGAAAAAATGAGACTGTTGTACTGAAACAAGACTCAAAGACGAGACCATTGTACTTAAATGGAGACTCGAAAGGAACGGGACATTGTACTTAAATGATAACCGAGACGCGACCGTTGTACTGAAACGAGACGCGAAAAAATGAGACTGTTGTACTGAAACAAGACTCAAAGACGAGACCATTGTACTTAAATGGAGACTCGAAAGGAACGGGATCATTGTACTTAAATGATAACCCGAGACGCGACCGTTGTACTGAAACAAAACGCGAAAAAATGAGTCTGTTGTACTGAAACAAGACTCAAAGACGAGACCATTGTACTTAAATGGAGACTCGAAAGGAACAGGATCATTGTACTTAAATGATAACCCGAGACGCGACCGTTGTACTGAAATGAGACGCGAAAAACTGAGACTGTTGTACTGAAACAAGACTCAAAGACGATACCATTGTACTTAAATGGAGACTCAAAAGGAACGGGATCATTGTACTTAAGTGATAACCCGAGACGCGACCGTTGTACTGAAACGGGGACGCGAAAAAAATGAGACTGTTGTACTAAAACAAGACTCAATTGGAGATAACAACGAGACTTGGTAGAAGTAACCACCCTGGTGTAAACCCATAATTTCGACAGGGTGAAATTTGGAGCTTAAGTTTATTTTTGTCGAAGAATAAGGATAGAAGAGAAATTCAAGAGATGTTGGCAAAGCCAAAAGCTTTGATGCTTCGACAAAATGGCAAAGATTATTCTGGCAGGATAAGTTTGGAAAGTTATTTATAATTAAGTGTTTGGCAAAAGAAGATGGTCTTTTGATGATTTCGACAGAAGAGGATTTTTGACAAGAGACAGTTCTTGTTAGTTGCTGAAAGAGTTTGTTTTTTCTTTAAAGGCTTCGACAGTTTGAAGGGGTGCAAGGTTTCGTCACCAAAGAAGAGAATTCAAATTCAAAAGGTTGTAACCTTTGGCAGTTAGACACATGGAAGTTTCAGAGAAGAAAACTACATGCAGGCTGACACTTGTCATTTAGTTATAGTTTTTCCGTTCTAAGCAGTTATTTTGTTTGTATATAAATAGGGTAGTTTGTGTTTAGAATGTGTGTGTGAAAATTGATACAAAATTCCTGTAAAATACTCTAAGTACCCAGTGTGAGAGAAAATGAGTTTGATATTTGGAAACATGTACGTTTGAACACCATTTATCTTTCAAAGTTATTTAAATTACTTGTTATTTCATCAAATTTCATGTCATTTAAGCTTTATTTACTTTTCTGCAAATTTAGCCTTCGACATTTCTTCTTATTCTTGTTGGAAACTTTTAACTTTATTTTATTTTAAACTTAAACTTTACTTTACTTATAAAAATTGAAGTTTTTAACACTTTGACAGTATTAACAAAACAATACATAAATCAATCACCAACACTAAGAACAGTTCGACAGAATCATTGCACATGTGTCCCAGGACTTGTTTGGTTGGTCCTGCACGTAACCCAGTTTTCTGAAGAAATTGGTTAACCAGAGGTTGTTCGCCAGAAATCACAGTGAACAAATTGGCACACCCGGTGGGACTTGTGCATTTGATTAAATTCTAATAGAGAACTTCTTAGACAAATTGTTCCTTGCTACGTTGTATGATTCTTAGAAGCGGTAAACTAGCCGTAACCGACGTAGAGAGACCAAAGAGAACAAGAAGAAGAAAGATGGCTAACTTGCCAAATACTTCAAAATATCCTGACGAAACAATACCAGTTTCTAATCCTATCCCTTCGTCAGGAGAAATACCAGTGTCTGGCCCTGTTTTAGAACAAATTAGGCCTCCTTTGGGAGATGCCATACCAACGGGTTCAGGATCCCAGAATGCGCCTAGTTCTTCCACCATGAGACACGCCAGACCCTTTGGAACCCCTCCCCCTGGAGGAAATACATTCAGGCCATATCTGAATTATTCTCAGCCTTTGACTGGGAGGGAACAACCATATGGAATGCCAACTTCAATGATGGCAAGCCTACATAATTCGTCACCATTATTCTCTGATGCTATGGCTCAAATGTCATCACCACTACAGGGATCAGGATATGGTGGAAATGGAAACAGAATGAATCAAGTTCCACCAGGTTTCCATATGCCCACTATGACAAACCATTCTGCAGAAGTAATTCGTCAACAGATGGACGAAAGCAATCATGATATGGTGCAGGCTTTGACACAGCAAATGGGAGAAGTGTTCAATCCCTTAATACAAAACACTACCCAAACAAACCAAATATTGGCAGAACAGATGACACGCATTGCTGACTTTTTTGGAGTCCCTCAAGCACAGCAAAGGATGCAATTGAACTAGAATCCTGCCAATAGGGCTGTCGAAGAAGAACTTACTATAAACCAAAGGCCTTTGGGAAACCCTCATGAAAATCCCAGGGGGCAAGAGGTGATAGTCGAACAGCCTAACGTAGAAGAGCCTATTCGACAGGAACCAAGAAGGATAATAGTCCAGAGAGACCAAAATGCTGACGAAGTATTACAGCAAAGAATGTGTTACAATAACATGCCTGTCGAAAATAATATTTCCACCATGGTTGAGAGAATAATGGCACAAAATGGAGTAAACGTAGGATTACAAAGGCCTAGTTATACCTCCCCCTTGTCTGAATTTGTCTTACAACAAGAGTTACCACCAAGGTGGAAAGTCCCCAAATTCACAAAATTCTCAGGGGATACTAGTGAGTCCACCATAGAACATGTAGCACGTTATTTGATAGAGGCAGGAGAGATTGCTAATAATGAGAACTTAAGGATGAAATATTTCCCAAGTTCTTTGACAAAAAATGCTTTCACCTGGTTTACATCACTTCCTGCAACTTCAATTTTTACTTGGACCCAATTAGAGAGATTGTTCCATGAACAATTTTATATGGGACAAACCAAGATAAGTTTGAAAGAGTTGGCAAGTGTCAAAAGAAAATTCTCTGAACCTATAGATGACTATTTGAATAGGTTTAGATTATTGAAAGCCAGATGCTTTACGCAAGTGCCGGAACAAGAACTAGTCGAAATGGCTGCAGGGGGTCTAGATTATTCCATAAGGAAAAAACTGGATACCCAGTACTTGAGAGACATGGCATAACTGGCAGACAGAGTGAGGCAAATAGAAAGACTAAAAAATGAAAAATTTAGATCAAATAAAAACAAAAAGGAAAGAGTGGCCTATGTAGGAATAGTTCAAGAAGATGATTATGACGAAAACGAACCAGTCATTTTCGACCAGCAAGAAATTGATCTTGCAGAATTAAAACAAGGCCCTCCATATTCTTGTAAAGTTTTAGCCCCGTCGAATGGAAAAAATCCAGTCGAAGTGGAAAAGAATGACAGGTTCCCTAAAAGAACCTATACATTCGACATCACCAAGTGTGATGAAATATTTGATTTATTAGTCAAAGATGGTCAGTTAATAAAACCAGCAGGCACTAAGGAACCTCCTGTAGACCAACAGAAAAAGAGAGGTTTTTGTAAATACCATAATTTCTTGGGTCATAAAACTTCTCAATGTTACCTTTTCAGGGATCTTGTCCAGAACGCAATCCAAAATGGGAGGCTGAAGTTTGGAGACAAAGCCAAGCAGCAGATGAGGATTGACTCAAATCCCATGCAGGTTGTGGAGGCCAATTATGCTGAACCAGAAATGGTAAATGTGGTCGAAATGGAGATCATGGCTGAGGAAAATTTTGAAATAGTGGAAGTTACTGAAAGCTTCGACACCAACTTCACTATGATAGAAGCTGCTGAAGGTTTCGACACCCATGTAAATGTGGTGGAAGAAGATGATAATCTTGCTGACCAGGCTGAGGAAAAAGAAGTCAAAATTCCTGAAGACTTCGACAGTGAGAAAGCCATTGAAACTACTGAAGGTTTCGACGAAAGAGATGCAGTCAAAATGGGAAGAAGTTTCGACAAGAAGAACTATGAAAGAGATGCTGAGCAGGGGGTGATCTGGGACACTTTAGGAGAGTCGAATGGGAAGTTCGACTTCATGGTGAAATATTCAGCACCACCAAGCTCCAAAACAGACATCAACAAAATCAAACCCACAGGTTGGGGAGATACTGTCAAAAATGATGACAAAGAGGAGGATAACCAAACCCTCACTATCCAAAAAGAGGCCACTGAGGGCCTTAACCAAAATAAGATCAAAACAACAGGGATTGATGACGATGTCCTTACTGTCGAACCAATAAACAGTAGTACCATCAAAACTGAAGAACATTCTGTCAAAGGTGTTGCACACTGCTGCAAATACATCTATAAGGGTTTACACCCAAAAGGCAGTGTGAATCAGTCAAAGGAGACTATCCCAGAAGAAATGATGCTAGTCGAAAAAATGAACAAATTGAAAATCACAACTGAACAGAATGTTGGGATTCATATGGTGGAAATCACTCAAAAGGGAGGACCAGACACCAACAAGGGAAAGAAACGTCAAGAGAAGCATCAGAAGCTGGTTTACCCAGAGGAGAACGAGAGTCTTGTCGAATTCATCCAGAGGTGTCAAAGGAAGAATGCAGAAGTTATGCTTTGCCCAAGATGCAGTGCTGTGTTCGACAGGAAAGCAGCTGATGACTTGGAAGCAGCAGAAAAGACCCAGAGAAAAAGAAATTGGGGGACAGTCCCACCAACCAGAAACGAAAGATCCGACCCAAGAAGAGGGAAGCGTCACATCCAAGGAGTGGGAGAAAGACGTTTCAACACTTATAAACCATCCAACAGACCAAATGATGACAAATGGGTTCAACCTATAAGGGATGCCCAAGGTCAGAAGAAATGGAAGAGTTTTGAGGTGAACAGAGGTCCCTCAATGGAAGTTAAAAAGGAGGCAAGGCCAAAATACGTCTCTGAAAACTACAAAGGGAAGAATCCTATGTCCAGATCCCAATGGAGAAGATTCCAAAGGCAGAAGAAAATTGGAAAGGAAACTGTAGAACACAAAAGGGTTGGGCAGAAGGAGGCTGAATCAAGCAAATGTGTGCAGATCACAAACAAGGGGATACCTCTGGCAGAAAAAGAAACCCCTCAGAAGAATGGATCCAGTGACACCACAGAAATGCAGATAACAAACAACAGAATGCTAGTGGACGAAGAGGTTACAGATGAATTTAGTTCAGAATCAGAGGCCTCTTTCGACGTAACCTGCAATGTGGTTTCTGTGTTGCCCAGGGATTATGACAGGATAATGGAAGTCGAAGACGAAGAGGATGACATGGCAGATGACAGCATAGGCCTGAAGCCTGTATGCTACTACATAATGAACAATGGTTGTGTCGAAGAGCAAAATGCTTTCTTCGAAAAGCCAGATGATGCAATGAAGGCTCACTTGAAGCCTCTCTTCATAAAAGGAAAGGTAGAAAACGTGGGGGTCAACAAAATTTTGATAGATGGTGGAGCAGCTGTAAATTTAATTCCTCATTACATGATAAAGAGGATTGGAAAAGATGACTCCGACACTAAGCCTCACAATATGGTGTTGTCCAATTATGAAGGTAAAGTAGGGACAACACTGGGAGTAATTCAACTGAACTTGACTGTAGGATCCATCACCAGGCCTACAATGTTTGTGGTGATAGCATCAAAGGCAAATTATAACTTGCTGCTGGGAAGAGAATGGATCCATGGGATTGGGGCTGTGCCATCTTCCATGCATCAAAGAATAACAATCTGGAGGCCAGATGGGATTGTCGAAAACATTGAAGCGGATCAGAGTTACTTCACAGCTGATGTGAACAATGTCACTAGTCGTAATTTCGACAAGAACCTAGCCCATATAGCACCATGCAATCCTGCTGATTTCGACTTAACAGCTTCCGACAATGCTTACTGTTCCATGTACCTCCATCCTACGCATGGTTTCCAGTGGGATAAAGAAATAATTGGGGAGACAAATTACACTTGGGGAACTGCCCATGTCAATCCAACTGGATGGGGGAGTGAATTCAGTGAAAATGACTGAAGTTTCAGCATTGGAAAGGATTTCGGCTTATATGGCCGAAAAACAACTCAAAGCGGCCCTTGAGGCTGAAGTTAAGGAGATGGCTGCTGAAGCCAGCACTCAAGTTGTCGAAGAACAACATCCTCAAGAAAACATTGAGAAACAACATACAGAGCAGAGTTTTGAAGAAGACTCTAATGGCGAATGGCAGAGTCAAAGACTTGATGCCATTTATGATGACGAACCTTTGGGGTTCGAAAAAGATCCATCCCCAACTAATATGAAAATGGTGGCACAGGATCCTTTAGAAGAGATAAATCTGGGACTGGGGGCAGAGAAAAGGCCTACTTACATCAGTGCCAAGATGAATCCTCAACTCAAAGTCAAAATAATCCAACTGCTGAATGAGTTTAAAGACTGTTTCGCATGGGATTATGACGAAATGCCTGGTTTAGACAGAAATTTGGTTGAATTGAAGTTGCCAATAATGGAGGGGAAGAAGCCAATAAAGCAGACTCCCAGACGCTTTGCACCTGAAATTCTGTCGAAAATCAAAGAAGAAGTCGAAAGACTTCTAAAATGCAAATTCATTCGTACAACAAGGTATGTCGAATGGATTGCTAATATTGTTCCTGTGATTAAGAAGAATGGCAAATTGAGGGTATGCATTGATTTTAGAGATCTAAACTCAGCTACCCCTAAGGATGAATATCCTATGCCAGTGGCAGAAATGCTAGTAGATTCTGCAGCAGGCCATGAGTATTTAAGTATGCTGGATGGCTATTCTGGTTATAACCAGATTTTCATTGCTGAAGAAGATGTTCCAAAAACAGCTTTTCGTTGTCTAGGAGCAATAGGAACATATGAGTGGGTAGTCATGCCCTTTGGTTTAAAAAATGCTGGAGCTACTTACCAAAGGGCTATGAATTCTATTTTTCATGATTTCATTGAAACATTTATGCAAGTTTATATAGATGATATTGTGATTAAATCTGCCTCAGGCTCAGACCATATTAACCATCTTCGACAGTCCTTTGAAAGGATGAGGAAGTTTGGTTTGAAAATGAATCCTCTTAAATGTGCTTTTGGTGTGCAGGCTGGGGACTTCTTAGGCTTTGTGGTCCACAAGAAAGGGATTAAATTAATGAAAACAAAGCCAAGGCCATAATGGAAGCGAAAGCGCCATCGACAAAGAAGGAATTGCAGTCTCTACTAGGGAAAATCAACTTTCTCAGAAGGTTCATCTCCAACCTTAGTGGAAAAACTCAGGCCTTCTCACCTTTACTTCGACTGAAGAAGGAGGGCTTCACTTGGGGGCAAGAACAGCAAGATGCCTTCGACAAGATCAAGGAGTATCTGGCAAATCCTCCAGTCTTAATATCTCCTTGTCGAAAAAGAAGCATGAGGCTCTACATATCAGCATCTGACAGAACATTAGGGAGCATGCTTTGTCAAGAAGATGAACATGGCGTCGAAAGAGCCATTTATTATCTCAGCAGAGTCTTAAATGATGCTGAAACTAGATATAGTATGATAGAGAAATTATGTTTATGTGTATATTTCTCTTGTACAAAATTGAAGCATTATATAAAACCCATTGATGTACATATATCTTCTCATTTCGACGTAATAAAGCATATGTTGTCTAAGTCTATATTACATAGTCGAATTGGAAAATGGGCTTTAGCCTTGACTGAGTATTCTTTAAAATATATGCCTCTAAAAGCTGTTAAAGGGCAAGTAGTTGCTGACTTTATAGCTGATCACTCCGTACTTGGAGATGAGACGAATTATGTCGAAAGAGAGCCTTGGAGGTTATATTTTGATGGTTCCAGTCATAAAAATGGAACAGGTGTTGGGGTGTTAATTATTTCTCCCAATAAAATTCCAACAAAGTTCAAGTACAAAATAGAAGGATTCTGTTCAAATAATGAGGCAAAATATGAAGCTTTAATTGCTGGACTTGAAATTTTGTTGGAACTGGGGGCAACAGAGGTCGAAATAATGGGTGACTCTGAGTTGGTGATAAAACAATTGACGAAAGAGTACAAATGTGTCAAAGAAAATTTGATCATGTACTTTGTGATAGCCAACAGACTCCTCAAGAGATTCGACAGTGTAGTTTTTAGGCACATTCCAAGATTAGAAAATCAGGAAGCAAATGACCTGGCTCAATTGGCTTCAGGGTATAAAGTGTCGAAGGAAAATCTGATGAAAGTTGTCGAAGTGAGAGGAAAAGTTTTATCCACCAGGTTGTCCCCATCTGATTTGGAGACAATAAGATTGGGATATGGTGATGAAGAAAACTTTGAGATTTTTAATATAGATAATCTAGAGGTAGGAGATTGGAGAAAACCTATCAAAGATTATTTACGAAATCCAAACCAGACAGTCGAAAGAAGGATAAAGTATAGAGCTATAAGTTATGTGCTCTTCGGAAACGAATTGTTTAAAAAGACTGCAGAGGGAGTTCTACTAAAGTGCTTAGGAGAGACTGAAGCTTATATAGCTTTGTCGAATGTGCACAGTGGTGCATGTGGTGCACACCAAGCAGGGCACAAGATGAAATGGCTATTATTTCAACAAGGGATGTACTGGCCAACCATGTTGAAAGATTGTGTCGAATTTGCAAAGGGTTGTCAGGAATGTCAAATTCATGCAGGCATACCTCATGTGCCAGCAAGTGAGTTACATTCTATTATAAAGCCTTGGCCATTCAGAGGTTGGGCTTTAGATTTGATTGGTGAAATTCGACCAGCCTCTTCAAAAGGGCAGAAGTACATTTTAGTGGGGGTAGACTACTTCACTAAGTGGATCGAAGCCATACCATTGACGAACGTAGATCAGGAAGCAGTCATAGACTTCATCCAGAAACACATAATATATAGATTTGGAATACCAGAGACTATAACTACTGACCAAGGATCTGTGTTTACTGGAAGAAATATGCAGGCATTTGCAAAAGAGACAGGTTTTAGGTTGCTGACTTCGACACCTTATTATGCCCAAGCAAATGGTCAGGTCGAAGCAGCCAACAAAGTAGTAATAAACCTGATAAAAAAGCATGTGGGTAAAAAACCCAGAAATTGGCACAAGACTCTGGATCAAATCCTTTGGGCTTGTCGAACATCCCCTAAGGAGGCAACTAATTCTACCCCATTTAAATTAACCTATGGACATGATGCAGTATTGCCAGCCGAAATCTGTTTACAGTCAATACGAATTCAAAGGCATCATGAGATTCCATCTGAAATCTATTGGAGTATGATGATGGATGAGTTGGTTGATTTAGATGAAGAAAGGTTGCATGCCTTAGAATTAATAAGAAGGCAGAAAGAAAGAGTCGAAAAGTTTTACAACAAAAAAGTAAAATTCAAAGCCTTTCTAGTAAATGATTTAGTTTGGAGAGTAATCTTACCTATGGAGAAAAAA
Organism: Lathyrus aphaca; assembly: GCA_963966055.1. NCBI lineage: Eukaryota > Viridiplantae > Streptophyta > Magnoliopsida > Fabales > Fabaceae > Lathyrus > Lathyrus aphaca. Next base: position 373,165,955 of record OZ014519.1, on the reverse strand, counting down.
GATAGATTGATGGGAAAATGGTCCCCTAAATGGGAAGGACCTTTCAAAATTCTAAGAGTTTTTTCAAACGGTGCTTATGAAGTCGAAGAGATAGAAAAAGACAGAAGAGTGCTGAAAATAAATGGAAAATACTTAAAAAGGTATAAACCAACATTGCAGGAAATAAAAATAACAACAGAATGAAATTGCAAATAAAACTTGTCTTCGCCAAACAGATGGCGTGAAATAGCATTACATATGAAATTGAAAGAAAAATCCTTAAACAAATAAAAATTTCCTAACTCCTATTACAAACTACTGTCGAAAGAAGGTAGCTTTGAGTTCGTCGAATTTTTTCTTCTGAAGCTGAATTCGACGCTCGCAGAGACTCTTGCTGACGGTCAGTTCGTCAATCTCCCTGTGAAGTTGCTGGGCTGATTCTGCATGCTGGAGACCCCTCTGAAGTTCATTGTCTATTTCCTCTTGGTTGGGCTGTTGGAGAGAGGCTTGGCGTTCCTTCTCTTGGAGGATTTTCTTCTGGAGACAGCAATCTGAGCCTGATAAGCCTGAATGTTGTTTTCACACTCAGCAGCAGCTTTGGTGTATTCGTCAGAAAGCTTGTTCAGTTCTGAAATCTTTTCTGTTGAAGAAGCCACAATGTTCCATTCTGAAACTTGCTCTTCAGACTTGGCTGTGATGTTTTGGGAAAACTCCTTTTGTCGAACCAAATCAGCACTCACAGAATCAATCAAGGACATCAAGTCCATCACCAAACGGCTTTCTTCAGTCGAAGCCTCCAACAAGTTGGCTCGTTTCAGGAGTTTCTTCAGATCATACTGGGCAGAAGGATTTTCAGCCAAGATCTCAAACAGGTCCACCCCAAGGATTTTTGCTTTGATCTCATCCATAATAACATTGATGGGTTGGATGTCAGAAGTGGCTCCTGAAGCTGTCGAACCACTGGGAGAGGAGTCTTGGAAGTTATACCTAGAGTTGAGTAGGGCTTTTAAATACTCCAGAGGCTTCCTAACTTTCAAGCTTTCAATCTCTTCGTGGGACAAGCTCGTCGAATCAGTACTCAAAGGGGTTTCTGCAGCAACTTTTGATGAAGAAGGAATGTTTTGGGAAGTTCCTCCAAGGCTCAGGTTGACTCCTGTTTGATTCGACAGATCAACCTCTTCTTCGACATTTTCTTTTTCAGCTTCTGTAGTGTCAGTTAGATCTTGAGCTTGTGCATCCTGACCAAGAGCACCTTCGTCAGTTTCTGGTACAGCAGCTGGTATATGAGTTGGTACGTCTTGGTCTGGAGTTATTCTCTCCTCTGCAGTAGCATCTGGTCGAAAAGGGGAATTGTTGTCGGAAGATTCAGAGTCACTAAGGTTGAATTCGTCCAAAGTTTGAGGCCCATGGACACCTGTATCTGGAGTAGCATCTTCTTGAAGCCTCCTTGCCAGAGTCTTCTCAGAGTCTGAAGGAATAGCTTGCTCTTGGATTTCAGGAGAGTCTTCGACGTCAATGACAATCTGAAGGAAGCATAAAAGAAAGTGAGATAGGAATGTATGCAGTCAAGACGAAGAATGTTTTTAGTCGAAGTAAATACCTGAGGAATCTCAGTATGGACACTTGAGTCTCCACTTCTCTCACTCCTTGAAGGAATTTTGTTTGTTGGACTTGCAGGGGGAGTTCGTCTGTGAACTATAGACCTTTGGGAGGCCACTATTTTTATTTTCAGACCCTTGTTTCTTTTCAAGGGTTGAGGTTCAGGGGATTCGTCCTCAGACTCTTCGACATTCATTTCCTTTTCCTCTTGTTTCCTTTTCTTAGCTGGTGTACGAGTGACCTGCAGTAAAAGAAGAGGCATTTAGTATAAATGAAGATTGAGAGGCATGAATAAGAAGTTGTTTTCTATTTTGTCGAAACCTTCTTGGTAGTTGTGGGAGATTTTTCGACTGCTTTGGAGGAGGTTCCTTCGCCAGCAGCTTTCTTGACAATTCTGAAAGCTGAAAGAGAAAGAATTGCATAAACATTGATATAAAAAATAAAAGAAGTTAGATTTAAAAAAGAGCAATGTAATTTCTTCGACACCTTCAAGAATAGGTTCTTCCACACTAACATGATTTATCCCAACATGAAGGTGCCCAGGGAAGTTGCCCAAGTGATACTTCGTCGGAACCACACGTTCGGCAAGTTTCTTGCTGGACTCGCGAAGCAGTTTCACATCAGATCCACACACAAACCAATCTGGAAATGGAGGGCTCAAAGCCACACCAAATTCTGCAGAAGGGAGTGGAGGGAATTTTGGAGGAAAAGTTGTGAATGCAAAGTTGTATCTAGCATGTGGTGGGAGAGATGTAGGCATCCATAATTTATCCAATTTTTCTGTAAACTTTTGTTTTAAAGTTACTGCTGCTTCGCCTATGGTTCGACGAAGATCATTGGGCCTGTAAATGGTTTCAAAATATTTTTGAAACTTTTGAATTTCCTTAATGTGTTGGTCTTTACCTTTTTTCTTCTTATCCTGCACAAAAGTAAAAGCATTCGTCGGGAGAGTAGTGAAGGTAGCTACGTCAAAGAATTTGTTGATATAATATTCCTTCCACCAGACGTCGAATTCTTCAGTACAAAGGAAGTTTGGTTGAAAGATGGTGGGGTAAAATTCTAGAGATGAGTCGAAGAATTTGTTGTATAGCTCCAAACTTTTGTCAAAGTTTTGAAATGAGTTATAGAATATGATGGCGCCCTTTTTGTGATAGATAGGCTTCGTTTTCGTCTGAATCAATCCAAACTGCCTAGCCACTAGATTGGGTTGGTAAACAATGAGGGACACCTTCGTGTTGTTAAGACTATGGTGGGAGAAGAAGTGCCTTGGCATAAGAAAAGCTTCCCAAATGGATATATAAGAGTCTTCGTCTTTCTGGTTCTCCACTGGGAGTTGTCTGGTAAACCACCTTGGACCTACTTGTCTGCTGGCAAATGGTGCCATCGAAGGAGAGAATTTGTAGCGTTTGGCGAACATCATGATGTAACCAGTGAATGCTTGTCGAATGGTTATGTTATCATCAGAAGGGGTCATTTGAACTAGCCTAGGCCATTCGACACGCCTTTCTTTTACTGCTTCTTCGACAACTGGCATTTTGATGGGGATGAAGGTTTCAAAGGTTGCGTTCAACCATAATTGTAGAAGCCAGAAAGGACCTGTAAGACTAATGTTGCCTTTGTCTTTAAGGGTCTTGAGGTTACTTACACTTTCACTCAAGGATTCGTAGAGATTTGCCAAAAGTAGCTCACTCAGGCAGAATGCAACTCCATTGTGAAGTTGATTGGCCATAATGATATAGCTTCTGGCCACTTGAAGTGACCTAGTGCAGAAAACAAATTTGGCTAGCCATAGGGTGAGGAAAGCAATGTGCTCTCTGTCGGAGACTTCTTCGTTGTCTTCACCTTGATGATGAGTGATGAAAACAGAGTACCCAGCATGTTTTGTGTCGAAGCCTATGGGATCCTTGTTCAGGTGTTCAGGGTTAAAGATTTCTCCTAAAGGACTAAGGCCAGTTATGGCTGCTATGTCGAATAGGGTAGGATACATCATTCCACAGGGAGGCAGTAAATGGAAAGTATTGTAAGTACTATCCCAAAAGTACAGAGAGGCTAACAGCATGTTTTGGCAATAACGGGGACCCTCCTTCGACAGTTGGATCAGGTCATAGATACCAGTTTTTTTCCAAAACTTTTCTTTAGCTTTTTCGACCCTAGTGAGCCATGCTAAGTAGTCAGAGGGATCTTTCGTCAAAGGGGGACTCCTAAAAATCCTAGTTTGGTTCAAATAGGACAGATCTATCTCTGTCGAAGCTATGAGTGTTTCAGGTTCTTTGGATGAAGTTTCGACAGGTTTAGGGTTTTTGTTAGCAGCTATGGGTTTAGAAGCAGAATAACAAGGATAAAATTCTTTCAGACGGTTAGGGTCAACAGTGGGATCAAAAATAGGACCTAACATAGCATGATGAACGCCAGAAACAGAGATGGGAATCATTACCTGTGACCTGTAAATGCTTGCTTTTTCCCTTTCATTTGGGGGTTCTGGAAAGTATTGTTGTTGCTGCGTCTGTATGGGTCCAGGTAGTATGTGAGCAGGAGGAAGATCAACTATCTTCTTTGTCTTTTTGGCACTGCGTCCAGTAACAGTCTTTGGAGGAGCCATTGATAATGAGAAGATGAGAAGCTTGAAGAAGCAGAAGCTCTGAAAAGGTCTTGTAATGGAGTTTTTACGTCTGGGTAAAAGAAGAGTTTGAGGAAGTGAAAAGAATGAAATGTTGTTGAAGTTGGTACTTATAGAAGATGAGAAGGTGAAATAAATGAATAATAAAAAAAAAGAAAATGAAAAGACTTTCAGTTGGAGAAGTGGAGACGTGCGTTTTTGATCTATTGGTGGAGATTGAAAGTGGCAGTTGGTAGGAGGCCATGATGTAGCTATAATATAGGGTCATGGGAGATTGTGTAAACGTGGGCTAGACATGACGTTTTCATAAAGTGACAATCATGAGGTTTTCTTGGGACTCAACAAAATCACTTTATAATAAATGCGACTGACAGGAAGTCAAAGGTCATTTCGACAGCAAAAGATATTTCTCCAAGAATAGTCGAAAACATCTTTGCTGGGGGGCAATTTGTAAACCCATAATTTCGACAGGGTGAAATTTGGAGCTTAAGTTTATTTTTGTCGAAGAATAAGGATAGAAGAGAAATTCAAGAGATGCTGGCAAAGTCAAAAGCTTTGATGCTTCGACAAAATGGCAAAGATTATTCTGGTAGGATAAGTTTGGAAAGTTATTTATAATTAAGTGTTTGGCAAAAGAAGATGGTCTTTTGATGATTTCGACAGAAGAGGATTTTTGACAAGAGACAGTTCTTGTTAGTTGCTGAAAGAGTTTGTTTTTTCTTTAAAGGCTTCGACAGTTTGAAGGGGTGCAAGGTTTCGTCACCAAAGAAGAGAATTCAAATTCAAAAGGTTGTAACCTTTGGCAGTTAGACACATGGAAGTTTCAGAGAAGAAAACTACATGCAGGCTGACACTTGTCATTTAGTTATAGTTTTTCCGTTCTAAGCAGTTATTTTGTTTGTATATAAATAGGGTAGTTTGTGTTTAGAATGTGTGTGTGAAAATTGATACAAAATTCCTGTAAAATACTCTAAGTACCCAGTGTGAGAGAAAATGAGTTTGATATTTGGAAACATGTACGTTTGAACACCATTTATCTTTCAAAGTTATTTAAATTACTTGTTATTTCATCAAATTTCATGTCATTTAAGCTTTATTTACTTTTCTGCAAATTTAGCCTTTGACATTTCTTCTTATTCTTGTTGGAAACTTTTAACTTTATTTTATTTTAAACATAAACTTTACTTTACTTATAAAAATTGAAGTTTTTAACACTTTGACAGTATTAACAAAACAATACATAAATCAATCACCAACACTAAGAACAGTTCGACAGAATCATTGCACATGTGTCCCAGGACTTGTTTGGTTGGTCCTGCACGTAACCCAGTTTTCTGAAGAAATTGGTTAACCAGAGGTTGTTCGCCAGAAATCATAGTGAACACCTGGGAAACGAAGTTGCATTCTGTGGGGAATACTTCAATCTGATGGAGATGTAACGGGTCTTATGTAATATACCTCAAAACTGGCCCATGCTGGTATGCATATGTTTGGATTTACGACGATGTTCCATAGTAATGGAAATGCTACGCTTTGGAGGATGCAAATGTAATGATGATTACTAGATGCAAATGCAAATGCAAAAGGGGTCTCCCGATGAGGAGATAACAGATATCCCAGATGGCTTGACTGGGGAGGAACTGATGATCACTGCATTGATCGAATTAGTCCTTGTGAGGAGAAAACAGTCCTGCGGGGAATGATGTTAATGATGCACCGACTCTGAACTTCCGCCATTTCCAAAAATAAACTGGACTTTGAGATTGGAGAGCCAAGACCCTGCTGGAGATGGACTCTTCTTGAACTCTGATGGGGAAATGAAGACCTCCTGACTTGGCTGAGAACCAAACGCATGACACTGCTGAGGAAGAAATCGCTGGGGAGGAAAGACACTCCTTATACTGATGAGAATTGCCCCTGTCTGAAGGGAAACTCCTGCTTAGGGATGACACCCACCTTCTGCTACCTTGCTGGGAGAAATTTAAACTTCCACATTACTGGGGATGACGGGTGGTGTCAATGATAAAGCTTCCTGCTGAAGATAAAATCTCAAGCTGCCACTTACTGGGGATAAGAGATAAATCCTCTCATGTTGGGAATGAGAGATGTAAGGCGTCTCATGTTGGTGATGAGAGACGATGATACCCTTCTTCTCAAGAAGTAACCTTCCACGAGACTTGCTAAGGAACTTTGATCGATGAAGTCCGCAGATGAAACAACTCTTGCAGTACTGTGCTGACAATGGCTTTGCCCCTAGCCCTGGGTTGATAGGTTGCCGACTAATTATAAGTGATCAATGGTTCTTTGCAATTTGCGACTCGCCTCAGATTAAGGTCCATCAGAAGTAAATGTCTCAAGAGGATTTTACAGAAAACATGGCATATGAAATGCCTCAGTGTCTTCAAACTCTTGGAGAGATTCATCGGATCTCGAAATAAATGCCCCAGACTGCATGGTCTGTGAAAGAATTTGCCTCGCGAGGATTCATGAAACACCTCATATCACTGTGAAATATTCTGCCCCAGTACTTTGGATAGGTGCTTTGGATTTACCGTCTTCGGGAAAAAGTGACTTCTCATGCTCTCGTGGTGGCCTACTCTAGTACAAGTCTTGGAGTGAACCCCTCTGAATGACTGTGCTTTGAAGAAGACACCCATATCAACTGTTCTTTGAGAGATTGGATCTCGAAGTTATTGCCCCAGTTTGGCTGAACTTTGAAGATATTGATCGACGTGATTTCCCCAGATTAGTTGGCTCTTACCACGACTGTTGGGAAAGTCCCTACTCAATGGAGTTTTCTTGAAAAGTGCACTTCGACAGATTGTCCTTCAGAAGTTTCAGACTTCTCAGCTTGGCAAGATTAAGCTTCTGGACTGAGATTCCATACATGGACTTTTATGATGCCAAACAAATGTATGCAAGCAAAAAATGTTTATTCTAAGAATGAAAATTCTAATGCAACACACATGTTAATCTTTAAGTTTTACTGAAAAAGATGTCGCAAACCTTTGTGAGCGAATCACTGGTTAAGATATGACATTAATTTTTGAATAATAGAAAGCATGCACATGCAACACCAACAAAGATCTTTCAACACCACTCATAGGAGTCAGGAACGCGATATCATGGTAGTACGCTCTCAAAAATACCCCTGTTTCAGTTAGGACTTTTGAGGGTTGTATCGTGGCATGGTTCACGGTTATAGAAACAAAGGATATAGGCTCGAAGTTTACTTGTGCCCACCCCTCTTCATGATGTTCTCTATTCCTATGTTCAGCTAGCTTTCACAAACGCTCACCTCTCAAAAAGGGTTTTGTGATGGTTAAGGAACCAATGACACTAACAGTTTTAAACACTAATCAAGTTGTTGTTTGGAGTCAGTCACCCCTTCGCCTTCCGTGTCTGTATCACACGACTCTGTTCTTGTTCAAAGATCTTTCTTGTGTAATCCTTTTCGTCCATTGATTTTGCATTATTTTTCTTATCCCTAACTTTTGCCTGGACTGATTCTTGTGAATCTTTAATTGTGAAGTCCAGCGGGATGCCCTAACTTTTGCCTAAGTCGCTTGTTTTCAAGTTTCGACTTAGCGGGCTTCTTCTCTTCTTTTTTTCTTTTTGCATTTTGAACAAGTCGCATGACACTCTTTGTCTTGATTGCTTTGCGAGGGTTGTGACTGCCTCATTCTTTGGTCGACGAAGGATAACCATTGTTGTTTTCAATCTTTGGACCTTTTGACTTGGACAACCATTGTAGTTTCGGGTCTTTGGACCTTTTGATTAGCATAGTAGAATGCAATGGATATTCAAATACACTCCTTTATGAAAGTATGAACGCTCAGTCCGACTAGCTGACATCTACCCTGCCCCTAGGTTACATGTGAGGGGTTTTTTTTATGCGAAAAGAAACTCCTACTTCAAGGCTCAAAGGGGTTAGCGAGGGTCTATCTTCCTTATATCTCTGGTATTTAGGGATTTGAAACAAAGCCTGCACATCGTCAACAGGGCCTTACTCGAGAGCACACAATTTTGCATTTTTGTTTCGTCATTCTCCCTCATAGAGTTTAAGCATGACAATTGGTATTGCGATGTACATATGCAAAACTATAAGTGAATGCAAATGAATTACTTCAAGAAAAACATGTGAGTTTTATTATTGCTAACATTCAAAAGCAAACAAATTTCATACATGTAGACAAATGTTTAGCACATAAAAGAAACTACAAATGGACATGCAGTAAAGAAACTGAATATGCCGTAGTTGAGGAGGCTTGGCTCCGTCTGGACCTGTCAGTCTTGGATACTTTCAATGATCAACAGCTCTTTCACGGACTTGTAGTCTTCAATTTGCAGTGGTATAACTAACCACGATAATCATACCTCTTCTTCTAGTTATTCTGACTCTGACACAAGGCATCTGAAAGGAGAAATGAAGCCGGGGAGTAAAGTTGCCTCATAAGGTTGCTCGGAAAGACCTGACGATCTTCTGCCTACGTATCTCCATTGACCCAAGACCAATGAAGAATCAGAGCGACGTAGTTCCCCTCAATAGGGATGAAAATGCACTGCAAAGATGCACCATTGCCAAAAATAAAAGTATCTAGAATACTTCTGGCTTCAAGACTTCAAATCAAGAAAATTGTCCTCTTTCTTATATGTTTGGTGCAAAGTTGACAGCTTTCGAGTCGATTAAGTCCTGCACCGTGTGGTGAAAAGCTTTACACCTATCAATATGATGCCCTGGCGCCCCAGAATGAAAATCACAATTGACATTGGCATCCCATCCCTCCGGTAGGGGAAAAGGAGGTGGAGACAGCTTGCGAAGCCCAACCAACTTCAACTGAAGCAAATGCTGGAGAAGATCAGTGTGAGACATTGGCAAAGGGTCAAAAAATCTTTTTCTCCTTTGCTGCCGACCCTATTGAGGATTATGCTGACGACGATTTTGCTGTTGTGAACGTGTGGCACTTGGGATGATCATGGATGCTGTCTGGTAACGCGAACCTTGATTTCTCTTCTTTCGCTGAACACAAACTGCCCCTGATTCTTCGTACTGCCTCTTTTGTTCATTGGACAACGACTTCTTGGTTCCAGAAGTGGAGGCACCGTTGACCTGAATCTTTCCTCGCTTCATCCAATTTTCAATTCTTTCACCAGTCAAGACGATATCAGAAAAACTGTTAGTTGAACAGCCTGCCAAACGTTCTATGAGGTGCCCCGGGAGGGTATCCATGAATATGTCTATCATTTCTCTCTCCTGCAACGATGGTTGTACTCTGGCTGCGACCTCGCGCCACCTCTGTGCGTACTCCTTAAAGCTCTCGGAGTTCTTTTGTGACATGCTCTGAAGCTGAGTCCGGCTGGGAGCCATGTCAATATTATACTGGTACTGCTTGAGAAAGGCTTCCCCAAGTTCCTTCCAATTACGGACAGAGTTCTCTTCCAGCTTCATGTACCACTCTAACGAACCCCCGGAAAGGCTGTCTTGGAAGTGGTACATCCAAAGCTTCTCATCCTTCGTATGTGCAACGATTTTGTGATAGAAGGCTTGCAAGTGAGTTTTCGGGCAAGATCTACCACTGTACTTGTCGAAAACGGGAGGTCTGAACATTGGAGGGATGACCACCCCCGAAACCAGCCCCATATCAGCAACGTCAATGCCAAGGGTATCTTTGCATCCTAGAGTCTTTAACTTCTCGGCTAGCATCTGGAAGTCCTGGTTATTGGCCCCAGAACCAAATCCCATATCTTCATTGAGAAAAGTAAGTTGATCCTCTTGTCGGTCTGCTACACGAACATGAATTGGACCAACGCCTTCAGGGATAGGAGGCCTATTATCTGTAGATGGGATGACTGTGTTATTGATTGGATTGCCTTGGGCGTCCAAGGTAATCATTGGAGGATCAACCTGTGGACGATTAAACCCCAACAAGGCGGTTCTCATTTCTTGCTGCCCTTGCACTATACCTCACATTGCTGCCATAAACTCCCCCATCTGAGTGCGAAACTCATTCAACTCAGCTTGTACTGTATTCATGATTTGACTCGGGTAGCGTACTGGTACGGCCGATACTTCTCCTGAAATGGTCAAATAAATTAGGAAATCCAAATAACTCGCTAGTATGCAAAAATGATATGCGTGAAAATGCCATGCCACCAATCCCACTCCATTCAGATCGGGGGACAGATACCCCACAGAGGGCCATATCATAAGATAAATTATGTGAGTGTGCACGGAGAAAGCGCTGAGTGTCGGGAATTCAAAAATAAAATTGCCAGGATAGAAGATTTGAAACAATGGTACCGACACACTTCCATAAAGCAAAGAATACACTAACATGCGGAACCTTATACAAATACTTTCCAGTAATACTGAAATACGGGAAAATGTTACAATCCACAACAGAAAAACAAAAGATTCCTTCAACAACTCTGAAGGTAATCTAGAAACACAATAAAGCAAATGACATGTATCAAAGAAATCTACATCTCCTGACTTGAGCTTCGTGCAGTCTGCAAGGCCAGCTGGATCAAAGGCTTCAGCTCCTGAGGTACCCTTCTGGTGTAATGATCCTTGAATCAATTAGATATTGGACATTGTGCTTGAAGGATTTGCACTCGTCGATGGTATGTCCAAATGTTCCGGAGTGGAATTCACACCTAACATCCATATTGTAATATGGGGGAATGGGGTAGGGCATTGGCAAGGCATTCCCTGGCTGAATCAAAGAATTCTCGAGCAAACGGGCAAACACTTGACTAGGAGTAAACACTTCTTCAGCCTGCTTGAGCTTGAGTCTCCCCTGTTGTTGATAATTCTGATGATGAGATGAATTCAAACACCTAAAGTTCTTCTGCACTTTCTTCTTTATGTCGGATCGGTGAATGGGTAAAGGTGACTTGCACGATGTCTTTACAACCCACATCGGAGGCACACACCCCTGATTGGGGATAATTCTTGTGGTAAGGAAAGGAGAAGTTCCTCCTAGTCATATGAAATCCTTTGACACATCCCCGTTGATCGGTGAAAACTCGATTACTTTTGCATCAATGAGCTCTTGAACTTGATGTTTGAGCCTTTTGCAGTTTTCCACATGATGACCAGGTGCCCCAGAATGGAAAACACACCTGGCATTGGCGTCAAAATCTGGAGGAAGCTTTTTGGGTGTGGATGTTACAGTGACAAGTTCAACCAGATTAAGCTCGAGCAAACAAATAAGCAACTGCGCATATGACACCAGAATCAAATCAAACTTGGCTTCAGACGTCTTTGGCATTTGTCTGTGGCTTTTGCCTTTACCTTCCCTTTGATGAACTGGAAGAGTCTGCAAATTGGGAGGCTTAGGATTCCACAGTTGAGGAGAATTTCCGCGAAACGCTTCCTGATCTTGGAACAAAATCAATGAACTGGGATGACCACTAACTTCGGCAGCAATAAAGGGGAGATGGTGCCCTTCTTGGAGCTTTGGGGCTTCCCTGGTCGGGTTCTCTTGTTTCCTCAGTTGGTAAACTTTCTCTATCAATAGCGTGTGGTCATGGCACAAGGTCTGCATGTCCTCTGAAAGTTGATCCATTCGGACTTTCATTTCAGCTATTTCTGCTCGACATTGTTCCATATCGATCTCTTGATGACTGTGATTCAAATTGGCCATTCTGAAGAGTAAACGAATCAGGATGAGAATCTGTCCCCGGACACTTGTAATGAGAGTAAGGATGCATGCAAATGCCATGTTCGATTATTTCCAAGGGATCCATCTGCTTTGATTCCAATTTGAATATAGGAACATATAATGACATGGTTCAAACATAGGATCTTTGGAAATAGCCGAACATGTATGATAAAATGCCATGATGTTATGTATGCAACCGACATGTGATCAGTGATGTGTCTGTGATGTGCCAATCATATAATCAGGTGTCGGTGCAAAGTCTCAAAATCCACATATCACAATAACAATCCCTCTGATCCGGGATCCATATCTTAAAACCAGAAATCCATATCACAAAACTGAACCAAAGGCAAAGTGGGTATGCTGAAGGTATTAGGGTTCCTGCAAACCTGTAAACCCTTCCCAATCTCACAGGTGTGCTACTCGGGTCAACATCACGGACTCTCCAAGCCGAATAGCAATAATACATTCACCATTTCCGAGAAATGGCTCATGACCAAATCAGGGAATCGGTTTGGCATTATGTAATACTCAGGGAGGTCTCAGTTGAGTCCGGAAAAACAAGCATCCCTCACAAGTATCCAGCTTCAAGAACTGAATCGAGAAACAATAGTACATTCATCCCGAAGGGTACAATACTACCGTCATATGAACAGTTTGCTTTAACTGAATTCCTATGAGAGAACCAGGCCATCCTATGCGAGTTCCCAATGGACCCTCGGATGCGAGTGGGTTTGCCAACAAATGTGGTTTGCCATTGTCATCACTGGAGAGGGGTGTTCCTATTAAGGTCCTCGAAGATCGGTCACCAGATGCACATAACTATCAAGGTCGTACCCTGAAGTGAGGTAATCCCCACACATAATAGTTCCAAGACGGTCGCAATCTGGGTGTGGAACACATCGCCACCCATCATGGTGAGATACCATGGGAGTACAATGTCTGTCCACGCTAATCCTATAGTGCACTCAAGCCGGGTATTTGGCTTATCTCACAGTAACTCCCATCCCGCAGAAAAAATGAAAACCAGCACAGCCAGACAGTCCAGTATAATATGATGCATGGAAAATAAAATACTGAAAGCGGTAAATAAATGCGGTAAAGTAAAGCTGTAAAGTAAAACTGTAAATAAAAACAGCAAAGCTAAACTAAACAACAAATAAACACCCAAAGAAACAAAACCAAACAGGCGCTAGGATTGACTCTACAAGGGAAACCAGAGATTCTGGGTTCGATCCCCAGCAGAGTCTCCAGCTGTCGCTCCCGGGATTTTCATCCTAGTACAAACGCGAAAGTGGCGAGGAAAAGGTAGAGTCGCCAGCCAGACATTTTTATCCCGAATGAATGGGAAAGGTAATGTTGCACAAACCTGAGGAAGAAGGAAAGGACAAGGCCTTGCGAACCAAAGATCTGAGTTCGGGAGTCGGTTACGACCTGGGAAGGTATTAGCACCCCAGACCGTCCGTCGTACCCGACGGGATCCACGCTTGCTTGTTTTGTTTCAAAGGGTGAGAAATAATATGCTGCTGAAATGAAATAATGGCTATCTGTAATGGAATGGAAATAAGAAGAGAATGAGAATAAAAGGGGAAATGTAGGGAAAATAAAGAATGTGCTCGAACGGGCCCTACCCCGCTGCCTACGTACCTCATCGGGATAATGAGGATCAGAGTCGACGTAGTTCGCCTAACTAAGGCGGGAACTATTTGTTTGTGTTTTTTATGGCTGGAACTGCGTATGTCTATGCTCAGGTGTTACAGACTCGTCTGGTACGAGTGCGTTTACCGTCTTGCATGCGAGACAAGTCGTCGCGAGTTCGCGTTGAGAAGTTCCCGCAGGAAAGCCGCTTATTATTTGTTTTTGTCTTTTAAAAGAAATATTTTGAATTTGTTTGTGAATTTTCTTGTACTAAGACCTATCCATCGCGGGAAGTATTTACGCCTCGCCCCGAAACAGGACACGTATAAACACTCTGTAACAAAGTCCCGTGTCGTACAAGCTTGTTCGGTTTATCCTTAGATGATTTATTATTTTCTTTAGGAGGGGAGAAAGAATGACTCAAGTTGAAAAAGGGAAAATCTAATGGGAACTAAGACACACCCTAATTTTATTGATTTATTTACATGGAAAATCCTATGGTTTGTGGGGTTTTCTAAACCTAATGGAAAAAGGCACCTAGAACTAATAGAATGCAACTTACTTTCTAAGGAAGATAAGTTGATTCTAAAGCTAAGGGAAAACCTAAAACAATTGAAGAATTAATCAACATACAAAAAATATTGAAATTAAATGACTAGCTAGAATTCAAAGGCAATTCAAATAAAGGCATGAATTTTAAAATAGTCCTATTTATTTATTCTAGTTCTAATTAAAATGAAACTTAAGCCTAAATTCTAAACTAAGGCCATACCTAATATTTTTTCTTCTAAAAAACAAAATCTAAACTAACCTAAGTCCATGTTAAATTCTAAAATTAAATTTAAACTAAACCATATTTTTTATTGGATCTAATATCAAAGCCTAAACTAATAGGAATTACATGTAACAAAGCCTAAGACTAAAAATCCTAAAGAATAGCAAAACCTTTGGAAAAATTATGAAAATTAATCTATGGGGGCCTAAGATTATGTATAACATTGTGCTAAAAGGAATTCTGAAAAATCATATTTTTGCTCTGCCTAAAAATTGTTTATTTCTGCCTAAGAATTATTCACTAAGATAAAATTAGCTAAAAAATCTACTAAAATTACCCTAAGTACTATTATGAGTCCTCTAACTACAGTAAAAAGAATGGGCAAAAAAAGTTAATGGAAGATTAAAATATAAAATCTACAAGTTTGTGTACAATTGAAGAAAATCTATTAAAACTATTTATATGAAAAAATTCAAAATAAAATAAAAAATGCAACAAATTCAGGAAACTAAAATGTTAAACCATTTTAAATTGAATTAAAAGTCCATTTAAATTTTTATAGAATTTTCCTTGAACATTTTCTATTTTTTTGGGGATTATTTCTAAACTATGCAAACAAAGAATTCGAATCCTAAAAAAAGAAAAGAGGGGGGGGGGGATTTAGTAATTATTTGTTAGTTGTTTTCATGATGGGCCCAAAATGGGGTGTAATTAGCAATGCCTAGGCCCAAATTTTCGCTGAATTAAGAGGGAGTGCAAAAAGAAACATTTTTACTTGTTTTTTCTATTATAGGCTTAGAATGGGGTGTAATTAGCAAAGGGTTTATGAAAGTGTGGTCCAACCGAACGGTGACAAGTGTCACCGCCAGATTGGACCTCAAAACTACCACCTATCCTCTTCAACTTCTAACGGCAACAACATGGTGATAATTACAGAAAATTAAACCCTCTAATTAACACTAATTTCTATTAAAAAAGCAAATTTTCTTAATATCTCTTATGATTAATTAATCCTTAATCCCAACAATCACCATTAATAAATAAATAAAAGAAACAAAAAAAAGGGGAAAGAAACCCTAATTTCCTATCCCCTTCCCTTTCCGCCGCTCAAGGCCACCTCCCATTCTTCCTCTTCCTTCGCGAACCCACCACCATCACCGTCCGATCCTCCCTTCTACCTCGCACTCATCACCATCACCACCTCATAACCTTACCTCTTCCGACCGAACAAACTAGACCAATTTGACCTAATCTCTTCTCCCTCCTTCATCATCTTCTTCTCACTTCTAAACCCTAACCTATGGTGACGTCCATGGCTTTCCGCCCTTATTTCGCCGTTAAGATCCTCGTCTCCAACCTAAACCTTATCACCATCTCAAAACAAAAACGCCACAACCTAAAATTACTCCTTCAAGTCTGAAAACGGAACCAAAGATCGTAACTCTCTATACAAAATCCTCACCGCAGTGATTGCAAAAACGAACAAGTAGATCGTATCTTGACTCGGATGACGGGATGACCGCGCTTTGACGTAGCTAGAAGCAATGAAAGGCTCCTTATGAGAACGACGACGAACCGGAGTGCGTTACGGTGCGAGCGGTGGAGCTGTTCGTCTCAGACCAGGTAAGCTCGATAATCTTCTTTATGTTTTGCTCTTTCATTTACGGATAACCATTTCAATGTGGCTAGTGAGTCTTGCCATTGTTGTTGCGATTCGGTGAACTGACAATGCTGCGGATTCTTGCAGGTGCGAATTTCACGGTTATGGCGGCGTGGACTGAGCTTGATGGATGATTGGCAACTGAGATCACAGATTGAGATTGATAAGAGGATTTGCCTCAGGTAAGAAAACTCTACACGGATCAATCTTCCTCATCTCTTGCATAATTCTGATCCATTATGGCCTTTTCCTATGAATTGGTTTTGAATGTACGATTCTCTGAATTCACAGGTTAATAAAGATGATGGCCAGTTGCGAAAATGGTGAAGAGTTGATGAAGGTTGGTGAAGAATTGAGTGATTGAGAAAGGATGAAGAAGTTGCAGGAAGATTGGGAAGGATGGTGAAGGAAGTGTGCGAAGGTGATGATGGAACTATTGAAATTGGTGCTGAGTTAATAACAGGTTGAAGGTCTATTATGTGATGCAGAGTTGTTGATCAAGAATGGAGGTTGAAGAATTGGATGAGGAAGGAGAAGATAGGGTGAAGAATAAGGATGAAGTTCAAGAAGAAGACAATGGAGGATTGAGAGAGATGAATGAAGGGTTGTCAAGGATTGTTGAAGGAGGCTTTTTCTTTTGAAGTTATGTGGAGGAGGAAGCCGAAAAATGGTTGGAAGAGATCCTGATTTATAGAAGCTAATTCAATTCTTAGGTGAAGTTTCTGGACTCTTTCTGTTAAGTGTTTGTTGAAATCAGTTGAAAAATTAGTTATCTTTTCTGTTATGGTTTCAATTCCCAGCTTCCAATTCTGTTAAGAAGTTTCTACTGATTTTCCTTTGGTGAAATTCTGTTAGGTAAATTGTTTAGGGTGGTTATTTTTCAGTTATGAACTTCTCGAATTCTGTTTTTTGTGATTTTGTATTCACTGAATCTTTGAGTTCCCTTTTTTTTCCTGCCATGAATAATGAAGAATGACTTATATTTTGAACTCTTTTTTTTCTTCAAAATTGCAATGACAATGGAGAAGCGATTCTGATTTGTGCTATAGATTTGCGTCAATGCCACAGGTCATGAGTGAATTCTATTCCCGGATATCTTGTCGTCGCAGGTTTCGAAAAAAAATAATGAAGCTGAAGCCTAGACCAGACTGAATGAGGCCACAGATTTGTGCTCCAATAAATCATTAGTCATGAAGTCGATGGCGATGATGAGTGTAGAAAAGAGATTTGAAGAAGTTCGGTTATTGTTTTTTTTTTTGAAGATTTTTGTAGCTGAATTCCATTTGTTGTATCACTGCTCCTGAACTTTTCCTGTAATTTTTCTAATTGCTATTGAATTTTTGTGTATCAATTCTTTGGCATCAGTTTGTGATGTAACTGAATTTTTCTATGAAGATATTTTCTTTTTGTGATGACTGAATTGAGAGGGACCCATCCCCTGTTTCTTTTTTCCTCGCGTTACATGCCAACCATTCCACCGCAACTGTTGTATATGCTTGGCATGCAGCTTATACTTGGATACTAAAATGATACACATTGGGAAGTGTCTAAAAGCTGGAGAACTTTCAAATCATTATATATTTTTTTCAATCAATTAGTAACATAATGAAGACAAAATAATGGACCTCATGGACTAACAAAAAGGTTTGAAACCCCCCCCCCCTTTTTTCCTTTAATAAACCGAAGAAGAAAAAGCAACAAGAAAAAAGAGAAAAAAGTGAATGTGGTTGTGGGAAAATTTAAAAGGACAATTCATAATTAAATGAATATCAATGAGGAAATCCAAAAATGAGTAAAGAGTTGATTCTAAAAAAAATATAAGTGTGGTTAAAATGGTCATATACAATATGGGATAAAAGATGATTTTATGGGTATAGGCCTAGAAAATGAATATTAGATATGGAATTACAAAAAGCAATGGTTTAATGACTTTGATTAGAAACACGGGCTTAAGAGAGAAAGATTTCCAAAGGGACCTTTGAGCATGGGTCAAAATGTATGGAAGTTAATGACATAGAGAATTATAGGAAACGATATGGATTGCGAAAAAATAAAATGAATATTGGTAATTCACCATGGGCTTAAAGGAATGGTTCCAATCGAACGGGAAGAATGGCAAATGGTAATGGCTAATATCCCAAATAGGCATTGCATATTTGAGTTTGAACTTGAACGATGCCTTCCAAATAAACCAATAATCGTGCATTCTCCTTTAATCTGAATCAAATCCTTCAACACAATGCCCCTTTATGAGCTTCGATGCCATACTAAAATCCACACAATCTCGAATTATTGTTCCATAAACAAAAGGATCCAAACCAATCTCTAATACAATAGGCCTCCATTAGTGAAGTTCTTTTCAAATCGAACCATGAACAAGAACTCCAAATTCTCCTTGAGGTATTCAACAATGAGGAATAGAACTTGGGACGTTAAGAACAACCAACACTCTTACCCCAAAGCAAATCTGATTGTACACCTCAATAACAGGTTAGATGCACCAGTGAGCAAACTCCCTCATTTCAAACCCTGGTAGGTACAAATAAAGTATGAAACCCTGTTCCCGTATGGCCTTAATCACATGCCTTATGAATCCATGAAATGCGCTAATATGATGTTAATGACTTGATGAGTAATGCAGATGAAAGCGAAACGATGAGCCAATAGAGGGACTAAATATGAGGGAAAATTTTGAGGTATTACAGTTATTTCTTTAATTTATTTTAACTTTATTATTATAATTACTTTATTATTATTATTATTGCTTTATTTTTATTATTGCTTTATTATTTTTGCTTCATTATTATTATTATTATTATTATTATTATTATTATTATTGCTTATTTATTATTTTATTATATTTATTATTTTTGCTTTATAATTTATTCTTATCCCACTATTATGTATCTGCCAAAGCCTTGTAATAATTTGTAGATTTATTTTTCCGTCTTTATTTTCTTTGTAAATATTTAACTGTGTGGTTAGTAATTTAGGGAGTGCAAAAACTAACTGTAAATAATTGAACTTAGAAAATTAAATTCAAGACAAATATCTGAATAAATAAATCATTCACACACGTAAGTCGATATTTGATCGCCATATGCACTTCCTAGGGTATTCCTCTTGGTTGCCTTATCTAAATGGTCAAGTCCCTCGAATATAGGGGTGTCTTAAGCAAAGTCCCTTCACTTATAAAATCATCAAGTCCCTACACATTTAAAAGATCAAGTCCCTTCGAGGTTGCCTACGGAATAATGATCTTGTCCCTTCGAATAAATGATGATAGTCCCTACGAATTGCTAAAGACACCCCTTAAGTTGCCTTTATTGACCATACGATGACCCTACGCCCGTCCCTTAAACAAATCCAAGGTAATGACTATTTATTCCTTAATAATAGGGATAGTCTTATCCTTGAAAGTATATATAAGAACATGAATGACTTAGTCTAGGGTAGGTACCTCATAGTTGCTTGCTCACTCTTCAAAAATACTTTTCACACCTCACAATATTTTCAAAACATTTTCAAACAAGGCTTTGTATACATCCATACGAGGATCATTACAAAGTACTTAGAAAATTTCTAATCACACACTACATTTTCCAAAAACAATTAAAGTGAGCTAAGTAACTAAGAGCCCATAGAAAACCATGGATATAAAGAGTGCTAACACCTTCCCTTTATATAACCTACCCCCCGAACCCAAGTCTTTCCAAAAAATGGTATTTCCTGTTCTTTTATGTCCCTTCCTTATGGATAAAATAAAAGTTGGTGGCGACTCTTGCTATCCGCATCATGACTAAAAGTCAGTTCTCCTATCGTGTTACAATAATGAATGAGTCTGACGAGTCACCGGTATAGTGTATCTTTAGTACATCCTCATTTTCCCCATTTCCTTAGCCTTCCCAAAAATTTTCAAAAGAAAACAATGTTGTTTCACATGTTTTTTGGGCTTTAAGACATGTTTGGATTAAGATGTGGTGACTTAGGTGAACTTTTTGAAACATCAATATCGTTTTAGCACCATAGACTTCTTGAATATAGGAATCACTCCTAAACCCCGCACACCATGGCCTTTATTATCATTCAAAAAATTATCCTAAGTAGTTTATTCTAGCAGTCAGCTCCGGCCTAAACATGCTCTACCTAGGGGGCCGATGAACATAAGTGAATGATCCAGTGCTAATAAAAAAGAGAAAAAGGCAAACTCTGGGATAGGTGACCCTCACAAAGTCATTTAAACCAAAAAGAGAAAAAAAATTCCCACAAAAAGAAAAAATTGCAGTCACCTATTGTTAGTTGGTTCAGAGGTATCTGACACTGAACTTGGTAGGGTGGATTACAATCCGATCCCCTGTAACTACATTTAGGTCAAATAAAAAAGGGTTTACACATGCTTATGTTCCAGAAACCATATGTTATGGATCAGAATCACTAACCGGTTACTCTACTATGAAGCATGCACGGATAACGGGCTTAATGTGATTGCGCCTGAATGAAAGGAACCCAAAAAGAGATGAAAAGATAGGCCTAGGTATTGTGGGATGACATGGGTTGGTTAATATAGGATTGAGGTTTATGTCTGTGTTATTATAATACCCTTGGTTCACTTAATTAGTACCTGTCACTGCAACCTGACCTAAACTTAGAAGGCCTTTTAGCCCAAATCACGTGTTGACACCAGTTTTCTTTGTTGAGCTTTAAATGTTTGCTTGAGGACAAGCAAAGGTCTAAGTGTGAGAGGATTTGATAACACTAAATTTCACCGTATTTCTGACTCCGATTTCGCATGCATTCTAGGTCTTTATTGCTATTTTGTTATGTTATTACTTTGTTTTTCTATATTTTCAGGTTTTAATGTAATCGGGGGCTAAATCGAGAAAAGGAGCGAAAAAAGAGCTGAAAAGAATAAAAATCAAGAAATTCAGCATTTTGCACTTACGACACCCACTATGGCTGGCGCCATGGAGTCAGCCATGACGTTGCCACGTCTCAAGACCACTTCACAACTTCCTATGCCCACGATCCCCACTTTCTTCACCATTTTACACTCATGGCGGGCGCCATGAGCCTGTGGCGGGCGCCACAAGGCAAAAACCTTTCCCTCCACTTTTTAGTGGAAGGGGGCATCCTGGTCTTTTTCCATTTAAAGATTTCCTATAAATAGGACTTTAGTTTTTCGTTTTTCTTCATCCAAACTTAGAATCTCTTAGGCATATATCAGTTTTAAAGTAGTAATCACTTCACATCGGGGTGTTACTACAATCGAGTGATCGAGTCTGTATACGTCTGTGTGATCGAGTCTTGGAGCACTCTGGGAGGAAGTTAATCCTACCGCCATTTTAATTCCAGTTCGTATTTTATTTTTTCGCACTCGCTTTACTTTCTTTACTTTTCGCATTGCCTTACTTTATTTATTTCCCGCACTCGCTTTACTTTATTTATTTCTCGCACTCGCACTACTTTCGTTTATTTTTCGCACTCGCTTTACTTTCTTTATTATCCGCACTCGCACTACTTTTATTTACTTTCGCACTCGCACTACTTTTATTTATTTTTCACACTCGCACTAAATAATTTTATGAAAAATAATAAAATGAACTTTTACTTTACTATGTCTAACTAATTTTATAAAGGTTAGAATGTAAGGATCATAATTGAACCAGTAATTCGTACAACTGTTCGTAAGCCGTCCAACGCCTATTTAACTTAATTGTTTTTAACTATTTAAAAAACAGCCAAAAGCACTTTGTTTAGTTCATTAGGATTTTTTAGATTAAAAAGAAAAGAGATTTTAAAACTATTTTCGGACGCGTTAAGAAGTTTAGAGTCTGGTTCGTGAGAACCTCTTTTTGCTAGAAAATCCAGTTCAAAGTACTTTTCAACTTAGTAAAGATATTATATTTCTTTAAAATAGGTTTACTACTCTAACACAGTACGCACCTTTTTATCCGTGGCAATAGGAGGGTTTGATTAGGGAGTACAACTCGGTTCTGAATACGCGAAAGCGACAGTTCCCGTTAAATTAGTTCTTTTCAAATTAGGAAACATTGCCCATAAGTAGTTCTATTAACAAGTAATGGATTATCAATTGGTTATGTGAATTGCATTTGAACCTGTCTTTATCAATTAATTAAAATTACTATTTTATTTATCATTGTGCACCCTTTAAAACCATTATATTCAATTGCCTTAGATACACACCATAACAACAGATACGATAGATTGACACTTGGTCTCTGTGGATTCGACAATCTTTTATATTACTCTGACGTGTTCGTACACTTGTAAAAAACACGCATCAACACAAAGCTATTTTTTGCTTGAGGGAGGTTTCCCTAAGGGCTGCCTCGGAGCGGATCTCGTCACTTGGCTCGAAGTGCCTCGTCGTTCATCTCCTCGTCGAGGGGTGCTTCTACGTGTCTCGTCGGTTCCCGAATTTCCACCGGGATTACCGCTTCGGTGCCGTACGTTAGTCTGAACGGAGTCTCTCCGGTCGTGGAGTGTGGCGTTGTGCGGTATGCCCAAAGGACGTTGTGTAGTTCCTCGACCCATGCCCTCTTTGCCTCGCCGAGTCTTTGTTTCAGTCCGTGCAAGATTACCATGTTGGCCTCCTCAGCCTGTCTGCTGGTTTGAGGGTGCTCGACGGATGTGAAGTGTTATTTGGTGCCCAAGCTGGCGACGAAGTCCTGAAATCCTCCGTCTGTGAATTGCGTTCCGCTGTCGCTGATGAGGACTTGGGATATGCCAAAACGTGCGAGGATGTTTCATTTGAAAAATCGAAGGATGTTATGTGTCGTTATTTTGGCCAGGGCTTCTGCTTCGATCCACTTGGTGAAGTAGTCTACCCCTACAATGAGGTATTTGTTTTGGTAAGAGCAGGTCACAAATGGGCCGAGGATGTCCATGCCCCACCAGGCGAAGGGCCAGAGGGAGGAGAGCGTTTTTAGCTCGTTGGGAGGCGCGAGATGCATGTTGGCGTGTCCTTGGTGTTTATCGCATTTTTTGACGTGCTCTTTGGAGTCGAGTTGCATGGTCGGCCAATAGTACCCTGCTCGCAGGGCCTTGCGAGCCAGTGACCTTCCACCGGGATGTTGGGCGTTGATTCCTCGATGTATTTCCCCCAATATGTCGGGGAATTTTTCCTCCTCGACGCATTTGAGTAACGGGATGGAGAGTCCCCTTCGGTAGAGTTTTCCCTCGAGGATGACGTAAGAGCATTCCCTCCTCTTATTCGTGGCCGCCTTCTTGGGGTCCGCGGGGAGTTCGTCTTTCGTGAGATAGTTGTAGAGGGGTGTCATCCAACAATGATCGTCCCCGATCACGTTTACCTCGAGCGGGGGTGGTGGCCTTTCGGTACTTAGTCGAGGAAGGATTTCCTAGATTACTGATTTGTTTCCGCCTTTCTTCCTCGTGCTCGCTAGTTTTGACAAGACGTCCGCCCGCGTGTTATGTTCACGCGGCACGTGTTGGACCTCCCACTTCTCGAATTTTTTGAGCCTTTCTCTTACCAATGCTAAGTATTCGATGAGGTTGTCGTTCTTGGCTTGGTATTCTCCCCGTACCTGCGATGCTACGAGTTAGGAGTCTGTCGATATCTTCACTTCCTTTGCCCCTAGGTCTTCGGCTAATCTTAGACCTGCAAGGAAAGCTTCATACTCGGCTTGGTTGTTGGAAGTCAGGAAGGCTAATTCCAGTGAGACCTCGATCAGGATTCCGTCCTCGTTCTCGAGGATGATTCCTGCACCGCTTCCCGCCGGGCTAGAGGCACCGTCAATGAAGATCATCCATTTGTGGGCGTCGTCCGCTGGGTTCGGGTTGTGCGTCATTTCTACGACGAAGTCAGCCAGGGCCTGAGCTTTCAGAGCTTTCCTGTTCTCGTATTGGATGTCGAACTCAGAGAGTTCCAACGACCATTTCAGCATTCGGTCGGCCATGTCTGGTCGACCGAGGAGTTGTTTTATCGGTTGATCGGTTCTCACTTTGATTGTATGGGCGAGGAAGTAGTGACCTAGTCTCCTCGCGATGTTTATGAGGGCCAACGCGACCTTTTTCGATTTGTTGGTATCTGAGCTCTGGGCCTTGGAGTGCCTTGCTCGTGAAGTATATGGGTTTTTGCCCCTCGTTGGTTTCTCTGATGAGAGCGGCGCTGACGGCCTCGGTTGCCACGGACAGATATAGGTACAAGGTTTCCCTTTCAAGTGGTCGGGACATGACCGGGGGTTTGGAGAGTGCTTTCTTTAGATGGAGCAGCGCCCGTTCGCATTCGTCGGTCCATTCGAAGGTGGCTTCTTTTTGGAGGAGTTTGAAGAAAGGTAAGGTGTGCTGGGCGGATTTGGCGACGAAGCGGGAGAGTGAGGCGAACACCCCATTGAGGGATTGAATGGATTTTTTCGACTTCGGGGTCGGGAATTCCGAGAACGCCCGACATTTGCGGGGTTGGCCTTCATCCCCCGCTCGGTGAGATAGAAGCCTAGGAATTTTTCTGCCTGGATACCGAACATGCACTTCTCAGGGTTAAACCTCATTTTACATTGCCTCGCCTGCTCGAAAACCTTGTGGAGGTGTCATGTGTGGTCAGTCTCCTCGTGTGATTTGACGATCATGTCGTTCATGTATACTTCGAGCATGTCCCCGATTTCTCCTTGGAAGACTTTTTTCATCATGCGTTGGTACGTGGCCCCAACATTCTTTAGCCCAAAGGGCATTACGTTGAAATAGTAATTTCCCGTTGGGGTCATGAATGCCGTGTGTCTCTTGTCCGTGTCTGACATAGGGATTTGGTTATATCCACTATATGCGTCCATGAAGGACAAGAGTTTGAAACCTGCAAAGTTGTCGACCAGTTTATCTATGTTAGGGAGAGGAAAAACATCTTTGGGACAAACCCTATTAAGATCGATATAATCAACACACATACGCTATTTTCCATTATTTTTCTTAACAATGACTACATTAGAGTCAGGTTGTGTACTGGGCTTCAAAAATAAACTTTGCCTCTAAGAGGTCTTTTACAGCTCGCTCGGAAGCCTCCGCTTTCTCGGGAGACTGTTTGCGCATACGCTGTGCTACAGGCTTAAACGCCCGGTCTAAAGCTAACTGGTGACAGGCAACCTCAGGATCGAGGTCGGACATCTCCGCGGCGTTCCATGCGAAGAGGTCAACATTCTCCTTGAGGCAGGTCGCGAGTTACTTCCTTATTTCGTCGGGCAGGCCCGTACCTATCTTCACTGCTTTGTCGGGGTCGTCGCCCAGTGGGACGAGCTCGAACTCTCCGTCCAGGACCGGGCGGAATGCGTGAGTGGGAGCTTGCCCCTTGACGGGTCCCTGTTCTTTAGCTTCGTCCTCGCCGATGCGGAAATCGAGGTTGATGGCATTGATTCCCTGGGGGAGGCTCTTCAACTCTGGGCTTCTTGTTGTTTTTAGTGTTGATTGTGGCTTGTCCTTTTAGTGCAGCATCGTAACACCTTAGCGCGGCCTCGATGTCGCTGTGGATTGTGACCACGCGACCTAGTTTGGTGTAGTATTTCATCTTCAGGTGAACGGTGGAAGGGACCGCCATTAATTCAGCCAAGGTCGGGCGACCGAGGATGCAGTTGTAGTGGGAGGGGCTCTCTATGACCAGGAACTGGATCTTGACTTCTCTGGCCGTTTCTTGTTCTCCGAAGGTGACGAGGAGCTCGACATAACTCCATATATTTGTCATGGCTCTGTTGAACCCTTGGAGGTCGGATTCGACGTAGGGGGATAGATTGGTCTTGTCCAACTTTAGGGTTTTGAATAGGTGAACATACATGATGTCCACCGAACTGCCTTGGTCGACCAGGATGCGTCGAACGTCGAAGTGTGTCATCTTGGCTCTTATCTGTAGTGGGATGCCCGAGTTGGGGGAACCGCCCGAAAGCTCTTCTAGGAAAAAGGATATCGGATTGGACTTGCCTCGGTACTCAGTCAATGTTGCCTTTTTCTCGGGCACAGTCAACAGGAGTTCATCGAACTTGCGTTTTACTGAAAGGGCTGCGTTTTCGTCGTTCATCCCTCCCCCTGATATGACAAGAGCGGTTGGGAAGTCTTCCCAGGGGCTGAGGGCAGTGATTCTCCCTTCTGGTGATGAGTCGGGGAGGATGAAGTCCTCTGGGCATGATATGCATAGGGCCACTTGATAAGAAGAGTCGTCGGTGGGTGTGTCCTCG
Organism: Lathyrus aphaca; assembly: GCA_963966055.1. Taxonomy (NCBI): domain Eukaryota; kingdom Viridiplantae; phylum Streptophyta; class Magnoliopsida; order Fabales; family Fabaceae; genus Lathyrus; species Lathyrus aphaca. Next base: position 373,139,827 of record OZ014519.1, on the reverse strand, counting down.
CGAGGCCTCTTCTTTTCTTGCTCTTCGTGCCTGGGAGTTTCATTCTTCCTAGTATACTGTTTGAGATGACCCTCTTGGATCAAGATTTCTATCGCATCCTTTAGGTGCACACAGTCTTCAGTCACGTGTCCATGGCTTATGTGAAACCTGCAGTACTTGGATTTGTCCGTGTGGGGCTTGGGTGCAGAAGGCTTGGGAAACCTCACCCTGCCCTGTTTGAAGTCGGAGTTGATACATTCGGCGAGGATACGTTCGCGGGGAGCTGTCAGCAACGTATATTCGCTATATCGGCCAGCGGGTCCCCTTTCTTCACGGGGATCGTGGGGCTTCTCCTCCCTTCGCCTATCTCCGTTGCGATGGGGAACGTTGGTCTCCTCGCGTTTGGGATGGTCGGTCTCCCCGGCGTTACGACTGCTGCGAGCGTTGTGGGCGACCTGTTTTTCTTCATATCTAATATACGCTTGGGCTTTATGCAGGAGGTCGTTCAGGGTGCGGGGAGGTTCTATCCCGACTGCCCTGCTAAGTTCACTTCCGGGCAGGATTCCCCTCTCGAGGAGGTATTTCTTCATATGTTTTGTGGTGTCCACCTCGACATCCTCTTGGTTGAACCGCTCGATATATGAGCGCAGTGTTTCATTCTTCCTTTGCACTATGGCTTCGAGGGTCGCCTCAGTCTTATGATGGCGTCGGGAGGTTGTAAAATGCCCGGTGAACATGGATTTCATGACCCTCCTGGATGTGATGGATTATGGGGCCAGACTTTTGTACCAGGCCATGGCCCCCTTCCTGAGAGTTGTTGAGAACAATCTGCATTTGAGATGCCTGGTGATGTCATTGTGATAGTCGAGCATCGCGTTGATGTTGTCGACGTGATCGTCAGGGTCAGTGGTCCCGTCGTAGATGGCCAAATTCGGGGGTTTCTCCATTCCTTTAGGGAGTGGAGCCTCCATTATTGCCCGCGAGAGGGGGCAATGTGGGTCTTCTTCGTCGCTCCTCAATTGGGAGAGTTCATCATTACCAGGGCTCTGGTCGTGCCTTGGTGAGGCCCGTGATTGGTCGGTCTTACGGCGTGCTCGTGACTTACTTTTGTTGGGTTTCGGGGATCGTCGTCCCCAACACGGAGGGGAGCGTCCCCGCTTCTTCGCAACTTCTGGGTGCTACAGCGTCCTTCGGTCTTGCTGAGGTCGGCTCTCCTGCCGATCAACCTCCAGGACCATGATTCTCTCATGTTGCTGGTAGAGCATTGAGCTGGTCTGATTGAGGGCGTTTACCATCGCAATCATGGTGGCGTCTCCCTCGACAGGCACGAGGATGGGTTGGAATGTGGTGACTGCTGGATCTTGAAGCTGAGGTTGGTTCCCATTGTTCTCGGGTTCAGGAGACGGGGCGGAAGGGCACCCATCTCGGGCGTCAAATTCATAGTAGTTCAAATTATCTTCCATCGTATAGTCGACGAGGGGACGGTTACGATCGTTGGGCTGTTCTACGGCCATGCTGAAAGGGTGGAGTTGTTGAGCTTTGGTCTTCTGCTGTGGAAGAAGGGGAAGCTAGTTTCCCACAGACGGCACCACTGATCTGACCTGATCAGAAGGACCTTCCAGCAATTGAGTGAAGACAGCAAGTAGATGGAATGGAGGGGGTGTACATGCAAGGCGCTCTGATGCCAAAGTTAATAGAGGTACAGTAAAATCGGTAAGTAGAAGAGTGAATCAGAATACCTGACCCTTTAGTGAAAAAAGGTATTTATAGAGAGCCCCCAGTGCTGGGCCAAGATCCTTCTTTGGGCTGGATTAGCTAGGCCCAAGGAAGAACTGCCAAGGAACGCGTGAGAAGCGTAAAGACCTAATTAAGTGGTCTGGTCCTTGGTCCAACTGCCCCTATCTTTCAGGAGACAAAAGGGGGATAGTTTGGTGACGTGGCAAGTGAACTGGAAGACACGTTCTTTACCCGTTCTGAGTGCGTGTCCGACACATAGGATGTGTGCCCGACCGTTAAGCATCCCTGTCCGTCTAGCAGACGTGCTTGCCCGAGCGTATGGGCCTCTGCTCAACATATTGGGTTGTAGCCCAATTTAGTCTGGAGGCCCAGCCCGGAACAATACGCATATAGACAAAATAGATACAATAATATATTTAAATTCATTTATAGACAAAATAAATGTTTAATAAATTCGTACTTTTAAAAATGAATTAATATATAAGAAAGTTTTAATGTTTTAATGTTATAGAAAGTTTTAATGTTTTTTTTTTAAAAAGAAAATTTTAATGTTTTAATATCATAGTAATTAATATATAAGAAAGCTTTTTTTTATTGTTTTAAAAATAAAATAGACAAATAGAGAGAATAAAAATATATATTTTAAAATTATGTCTATTTATATTTTTATTACATTTTAAAAACAAAAATGTGCGTACGAACACACAAATATTGATACGGTACATGCATATCGTACTGATATTTTAGCTAATGATTTAAGTATTAAATAATAATGTGAACAACTTTACCATTAATATTTTATTTATTTTTGTTACTAATATTTAATTATACAATTATAATATTTTCAAATACTATTTTATTAGTTGATATTTATAAAACTAAAAGATTGCATATATTTTAAATTATTTTAAATTTAAAAACGAGGTGTAATGAAACATATTTTAGTCGGGTATTAAAGTGGAAGTATACTTTTATGTTGCAATTAAAAATAAATTAAATTAATTTGCTTTGTTTTGCTTCGGTTATCTGAAATACACATCACTATTCGGACGAACACACGGGTACTGAGATGAGTATCCCACGAAATTGATATTTCTAAATTACTTGCATAAAATGTATTTGTTTATATTAACATTTATAAAATTAAATCATTGTATAAATATTTTTATAAAAAATATCAACCGACGTCCACGGGCATTGAGTCTATCTTTTTTATTTTAATGTTTTAACGTCATAGTAATTAATATATAAGAAAATTTTAATATTATTTTAAAAATTAAATTGACAAATAGAGAGAACAAAAATATTTGTTTAAAAATGTGTCTATTTATATTTTTATTACATTTTAAAAATAAAAGTGTGCAGACTAATACACAGATACTGATATGGTATATGTATATCATAATGATATTAAGTTAATGATTTAAGTATTAAATAATGATGAGAACAATTTTATCATTGATTTTAATATTTTATTTATTTTTTACTAATATTTATTTATACAATTAAAATAATATTTTCAAATACTATGTTATTAGTTGATATTTATACAACTAAATGATTGTATATATTTTAAATTATTTTAAATTTAAGAACGGGTTGTAATGAAACATATTTTAGTCGAGTTTTAAAGTGGAAATATACTTTTCTATAGCAATTAAACATAAATTAAATTAATTTGCTTTGAATTTGCTTTTGTTGTCTGAAATATACATCACTGTCCGGACGAACACACAGATACTGATATGGTACATGCATATCGTAATGATATTATCTTAATGATTTAAATATTAAATAATAATGAGAACAACTTTACCATTGATTTTAATATTTTATTTATTTATTTTACTGATATTTAATTACACAATTAAAATAGTATTTTCAAATACTATGTTATTAGTTGATATTTATACAACTAAATGATATCATATATTCAAAATTATTTTAAATTTAAGAACGAGTTGTAATGAAACATATTTTAGTCGAGTTTTAAAGTTGAAGCATACTATTATGTAGCAATTAAACATAAATTAAATTAATTTGTTTTGTTTTGCTTCGGTTATCTGAAATACAAATCATTATCTGGACGAACGGGTACATGGGTATCCACGAAATTGATATTTGTAATAATACTTGAATAAAATATATTTGTTTATGTTAACATTTATAACACTAAATCATTGCATAAATATTTTTATAAAAAAATATGAACTGATGCCCACGTGTATTGATTCTATTTTTTTATTTTAAATATAAATTATATTTTTTATATTTATTAATTTTTATTAATCCTATTTTTTTAGAAAAATAAATATGCGTAACACATCGCGAACGACCACCATGATACTGGTATGGATATTCTACGAAGTTGATATTTGTAATAATACTTACCTTAAATGTATTTATTTATACAGTTATTTTAATTATTTTAAATCTTTGTTTTTATTTTCAATTCCTTTTAACAACAAATGCGCGTCACCGACGGGTACCCGTGCGAATATCTTTGGATACATGCACACCTTTTCATATACTCTAAACTAATTTTTTTTTTTAATTTTAATTATATTCTAATTTATACAAATTCTATTTTACTTTTTCTTTTTATTTACTTTTTAATGTTCAAAACTATTTCATATATTTATGTTTATATTCTAAACAACATCTTTAAATATTATCATTTTAATGGTTTTTATTATGTGTTATAATTTTTTAAATATATTTCATTTCATTTATATTTAAATGTATATGCAAAATGTACATACATTATGAAGTAAATAATTTATTTAATAAAAATTATGATTTACATAATTTACTATATCCCACTTATTTATATCATTTAGAACTAATTTTATTTTGGATAATCCTCTGTTCATATATAAATTACATTAATCTTCATTTCATCTAATAATATAATTTTTATTATATTATTTTTAATAGAGATTTTTTATATTAATTCTTAGTATTATTTTTTTATTTGAACTAATTAATCGACATTTTTTTCTTAGCTAATCATTACTGTTCTTTCTGCTTTTTAAGATATTTTTAAAAAATGTCAATCTTGATAATAACTGCACGTTCCAACGGGTACCCGTGCGAATACACGGTATCATACTAGTTTTATATAAAATAAAACTAAATAGTTTGTGTGTACAGATATATTAACTATAAAAAAATTATATTTTAAAAAGTATTAATAATATTAATTAAATGTTAAGTTTGGAAAATAATAAATGTATTCAGTAATCGACAAAAAAATATATATTTATATTTAGAAATTAATTTTTCTTTCTATCTATTATATATAAATTACATATAAATAGAATCTGAGAGAATATTATGTAAATCTCTCATAGAATATTATGTAAATATTTTAAATAAAATGAAAATTTATTGATTAGTATAAAAAACAGTGCAAAATATCGATATCAAATCTTCTAATTAGAAATTACTATCTAATTAATTACTCATGATCTAATTTTTGTTTGTACTATCCACTATTATTATAATAATATAAGATAAGGTATATATATATATATATATATATATATATATATATATATATATATATATATATATATATATATATATATATATATATATATATATATATATATATATATATATATATATATATATATATATATATATATATATATATATATATATAGGGGTGGCAAAACGGGCCGCCCGCCCCGCCCCACACCGCCCCGCCTAAAGCCCGCCAAAAAACGAGCGGGGCGGGCATGCCCGCCAAGTTAAAATGGACATAAAAGTTTAGCCCGCCCCACCAAAGTGGCGGGTTGGCGGGCGGCGGGCTTGCCCGCCTTCATTATTTATTTATTTTTTTCTATTTTTTAAAATAAATTAAATGGTTTTTTTTTTTAAATTTCAATAAAAAAACATCATACCAACATTTTGAAAGCATAAATGGCAAAAGACTAAGTCCATCAAGTATTAATCTTCAATAGAAAATAGAACTTTCAACAAGTTTTCACGTAAATTATAAGCAAAAGGAAAAATATTTATTTCATAGGTGCGGCGGGCTTTGGTGGGTGGCGGGTTTTGGCGGGGCGAGCTTTGGCGGGTGGAGGTCTTTAGCGGGGCAGACTCTGGTGGGTGGCGGGCTCGAAATCCCAACCCAACCTGCCATTTTTAGGCGGATGCGCGGGCCGGGCCGGCGAGCCACGACCCGTTTTGCCACCCATATATATATATATATATATATATATATATATATATATATATATATATATATATATATATATATATATATATATATATATATATATATATATATATATATATATATATTTTTATTTTTTTTATTTTTTTTTTTTTTTTAAGTTTGAAGTTATTTATAGTTTCTTTAGATGTTATATATATTATTTTGATGAGAATTTTTTCTCTTATTTTTTATCACACATTAAAATATTATATTTAATGATAGAATTTTTAAATAGAAAAATTTGAAATAGTCTATTAATATTAAAATTATCATGAAATCCATTAAATACAAATATAGACTATTTATTAAATTTACGATTATATATCAAATCAATTTAAAAATTTGACATTTTAGTCATTTGATTACTTTTAATATGGTCTTATATTATTTGATTTCTTTTAGGAAAAATAGTAACGGAGATGGTGGGTATTGATTCTCTTATTAGCTATGTGATGTGCATATTTTTAAAAATTAGATTTGGTATTCGATTAAAAGTATATCGATATTAAACTTATTATTTCATTAAATGCACATTTAGTTTTGTGTCTATAAATATTCTTTAATTTTTCAATATATTTATTCTCACAACACAAAAGTGTATATCATTATTATCTCTCTTGAGAATGACAATCATATATATTTTTCTCTTTCTCTGCATTTTCTCCAATGCATATTGCAGTGCTCGATTTCTTAGCATCACTCCTCAAGACAACAAGTTGGTGAACAAACCACAAATGTCTATTATGGTTTGCCTTAACTAAAATATTTATGATTTCTTTAGTGTATAGTATATTTTAATTTTAATAACTTATTTAATGTTCCAACTAATACTACATTGACATTTGTGATTTAATATGACAATTTTTTACTTTTTTTTTCCTTCTGCAGACCAACAATGTAAATGATATTGAATTTAATATCGACTATGCAGGGTCTAGGACGCACCCTATTCCTTCTCCTCCTCATGGGGAAAAAGATGAAATAAAAGAAGAAAGTTCTGAATTTAACATCGACTATGCAGGGCCTAGGACGCATCCTATTCCTTCTCCTCCTCATGGTGAAAAAGATGAAATAAAAGAAGAAAATTCTGAATTTAACATCGACTATGCAGGGCCTAGGACGCATCCTATTCCTTCTCCTCCTCATGATAAAAAAAAATAAATAAGCGAAGAAAGTTTTTGAATTTAATATCAATTATCCAGAGTCTAAAACGAATGATACTCCATCTCCTCCTCCAAACAACTTTGCAACAAAGTTAGAGTTTACGATGAATCTTGTGTGGAAGATGTATGTGAAGCCAATAAATATCCTATGAATAAAATATTTTTTTTATAATATATGATAATAATATTATTTGGTTTCAATTTGAAAAAGTTAATCACTCTTCAAACTTGACCGTCTCTTCTTGATTTGCTCTTAAATATCAATGTTTTGTTATTATACAGTTAGCCTAAGACTATGTTATTTCATAATATATTAGTGTTATAAGAAGAGAATAATGAATATTAAAGGGTATTATATAGATGTATAATATTATATACTGTAATTTATATAATTTATAAATGTCAATTATGTCTATAGTTTATATGATAATTTATAAAGGTTGATTATGTATATACTATATGGTATTATATATTACTGTTTCTACTTTTTAATCATTTGATTACTTTTTATTACTTATGATTACAATTCACATTCCCAACTATTCCCTCTATTCTTATTTATAAACAAATTTTAATTTTTAAGATTCATTGAATAATTATTGTATTTAAGTTATATGTAATCTAAATACATCATTTATTCGATGAATCTAAAAATCAAAATTTACTTATAAATAGAAATAGAGGGAATATCTTTTTTTTCCCTTCTATTTCCAATACAGTAAATTGGAACAATGTATTTAATTTATTAACGATGGAAATATCAAATATTCCCTATAAGAGAGAGTTGGTACTTGCCCATTTATTTTATTTTTTTGTTTCAAAGCATTATTATTTTAACTTCTCAAAAGTTGATATTGTAATACTCAAAATTTGATATTTTTCTCCCTTTTTATTAATCAATATGAAATAAATACTATATAGCTATGTTTAAGTACAAATTTCATAAATTAATTGTGGTAAATTTCTTTTTATGATTGTGTAAGTTTAATTGAATTAATGGTTAACAATCTAAATTTTCTAAGTGTTACTATTGTTAGTAATTCAAATTTATATTTTTCTTGATAAATCTAATTATTAATAGTTAATTTTTTTAAATTGTTACAATATTGTAAAATTTTCAATTTAATATTTCTATAATGCATAGATTATTGTTGTACAAAACCAAATTAATTATTTCCATAATACTCTTTAAAAGTGGAGTATATTGAAAGAGTAGTAGACAAAGTGTATATTTATATAAGTCTAAATTTAAATTTCTTTAATTGACATCTATATTATATCAGTTCTTGAAAATGTAATATTGTTAGCCTTTTTTAACTATTGCATTGCATACTCCCACTTCCTTTTCAGTTTTTTTTTTAATCTTTTAAATTTCTTATAGCACTCAGCATTCAAATAATATCCCACGCTGCATATATATAAATTTTGATATTTATCAACTAAAATATATTTGATTTTTTAAAAGGTATATTTTAATTTGTTTATTTCACTATACTATATTTATTTACTATACTTAATTTTTTTTCTACTAAAATATATAATTTTTGACATAATGAGAATATGATAATGATATTGATAAAGGTAATAATTAATATATAATTTAACTGAAAACAATTAGAGTAATAATAAAAAAACAATTATGGATATAACTTAAGAAATTAAAATTTAATATAAAATAAATATATTTCTAACGAAAAGGCGCGTCATTCATTTAATAATATTTAATTATCTAAATAAATATCTTTTATATCTTTTATATGTATTAATATGCATTCTTCAAACTGATATTATTTCTAAATATAGTTACTATTTTGATTTTAAAACTCTTAATGTGCATTAGATATAAGTTGATTTTTCTATAAATTTTCAAATGTATAAAAATATTGATAGCTTTAAAAGGTAAAATATTGATTTTTCAATTTAAATACATATTAACAGAAATAAAGGATTTGGATATTAATTGTAACGCCCATATAATATTTATCTAGAATAATATCATACAAGTATTATTTTTGGTACTGACACCATCGTAAGTGCCTAATAGCATAATTTACATTCTTGATCAATACTAAAACAATACAAACTATGGTACAAGACATGAAAATTATACTAAAACAAAAATGCTAAGATCAATACAATATCCATTATCGTACAAAGATACAGAAATACACAGCGGAATCTAAAGCTAAGCTTCACTTGAAACATCCCGAGCATAGCTCCACTTGTAAATCAACCTGCAAAAGAAACCTGAAAAGCAACAACAATAGTGGGGTGAGATAACAACATCTCAGTGGGTTCCCTATCTTAGAGTTCTCTCGGCTCTAAAGGTTCAATTCTATCAAATACTCAAGTCGGGGGAAAACCTAGACTTCGATTTCACAAAAAACTAGAGACACAAAGTAAAACAAAACGGAGCACACACAAGGTGCTTTAAGGAATCTTTCCCCGTCCAACCATACTCCCCGATGGCAAGCAAGTACGGGTCACTTGATCCTTAACGTGTAGATAACTTTCCCCGCTCAGCCACACTCCCAAGTGGAAAGCAAGCACGGGTCACTCATTATCTACCAAATATACTTTCTCCGCCCAGTCATACCCTCAGATGACAAGCTAGCACGGGCCACGGTACCCTACAACTGAGTAACTTTCCCCGCCCAGTCATACTTCCATATGACAAGAAAGCACGGGTCACGGTTACTCACCCCAAAGAAACTTTTCTCGCCCAGTCATACTCCCAGATGACAAGCAAGCATGGGTCACAGTTACTTTCCTAATGGATAACTTTCTCCGCCCAGCCAAACTCCCCGATGCCAAGCAAGTACAGGTCACAGTTATCCATTAAGGGGTACGAATCCACGGATTAACTATGTTCCCTCCCGTCCGTCCGTCACACGGGACCCCGGCGCGAGCTAAACATAATTAAATTTGGATTATAACGCAAAAGGGAAAACAACTTCCAACCGTTTACAACTACTTAACACAAAGATATTAATTCGGGTATCAGTGTCTAAGTATTGTCATGTCTCTAAAATGGTTCCGTATCAACCTAGGGTAAACCTAACTACCTCACAAGTTATACCTTTTATTTCCTTTAGTTCACAAATTCCCTAACTTAACATAATTACGGTTAATCGAGAAAAGTCGGGTAAAATTCGGGAAAAAGTTGGGTAAAAAATAATATATTTTGACCTCATCAATTTATAAATGTGTTTAGCTTCAAATTGATATGCGGAACACTAAAATCGGATACCCGGATCAAAAGTTATAAAAAAAAACATAATTCAGCTGAAAACTACAGTTTGCGGGGCGAACTCAGAAAATTTATACAGTTTACGGGGCGAACTGGGAAAAATTCTGCTAAAAACCAGCTACGGGAAACCATTCCCAAAACCTCCAAATTTCACAAAAGTGCAATAAAACAGCGAAATCCAATCACAAATATGCATATAATCATATACCAAACATCATACTTAGGTTTTATCGAGTTTTTAACCATTTATTCTTTCGATTTCAAGCTTTTCTACAAAAATCCCTAAAACTCATAAACCCTAAAACTCAACTAAAATCTAAAACAAAAGTATCTAACTACGAACCCACCTTGCAATCGATGAGGAGGTTGGTGAAGATGAAAATTCGATGAAGAAATGGTGATGATTCTTGATCTTGAAGTTTCTAGGTTTTTCCTCTTCTTTTCCTTCTCTTCCTTTTCTTTCTCTTCCTTTCTTTTCCTTTCCATTCTTTCTTACCAACTTTCTTCTTCTTTCTTTCTTATAAATCTTTCTTTTCTCTTATAATAAAAATAACCATTAATTATCAGTTAGTAACACTAACTGGTTCAATTTGAGAGTATCCAAAAATGTCTCTGAGTCGAATAATACTAATTAAGCCTCTGCGTCAGATAATACTAATTAATCTTAATTAATATTATCCACAACGTTTAATTAAATACGGGGTATTACATCTTCCCCTCCTTAAATTGAAATTCATCCTCGAATTTTCTTTAACCCATACTAACCATAGTTTACAAAATTGTCTTAGATCCATACTTATTCTTACTTCTTCTACATACTCAGATTCCGATTTGACTTCATGGCTCGAAATCCTTGCTTCATAATAAATCAAACTTCACGTCCTTACTCATACGCTTGTTCCAACAATAGGTTAACTTCTAACTTACTATTTCCGCAATTCATCTGTTGTTTCATACTGAATCACTTAGGGCTCGTTTCTCCTTCAGATTAGCATACCACTCTAATTCCTTCTATCGAGTCATAACACAAAGCATAACACTGCAATTTGATTTCGGAACATAAACATTCAACAAATTTCCAAAAGGTATCTTAATGAAATCTTATCTACATACAATTTCCAACAAAAGCTCTTATTAAACCCTTCAACAACAATAACCATCTCAAAAGTTGTCAAACGATTCCTTTGTCAATTACACCTGTCCGACATCATACACTGTAGCCATTCTCATCCGACACTCCATCCTTTAAGTGTCTTACCATATACAACACACTTCGAACAAAATTATTTTACCTCAACACTCATAAATAATTCTCTTTTCATTCTTAATAATCCAACCGAACTCTTTCATCTGACACTACGATCTCAAAGTCCTAACAGTGGAGATACCACAAATTCTCAAGCAATACCAAGTAATTGATAGTCTGTAGAGAAAGCACTTATCCATCAGAGCTCTCACCAACCAATATAATAAGAACTTGCAAACATGCAACGATAGAACAATTCACTTGTCAACAACACGATAATTGTAGATTCAGAGTACGCCTAAGAGGGGGTGAATTAGGTCTTATAAAATTTTCTCGATTATTTTATTGATGGATGGATTTTTCTCTTTTACTTGTGTATGATAAGAAAGCGATAAAGCAAGAAATAAAAGAGACACAACAATTTATCTTGGTTCCCTTCACAGTCCGAAGGTACATCCAGTCCCCTTTCCAACACGAAAGAGATTTTCCACTATAGTTTTTAGATCGTATAACCTATCCCACCATCAACCGGTGAGGCCTACTTTCTAAACAACTAAACAAAAACTAGTGTGCAAGAACAATCCTCTTGCAAGCACTAACCCTTGTGTCCAACAATCCTGGATCACAAGTCACTATAGAAAACTTCTATAAATCTTTGTTTTTTGAGAGTAATACAATGTATGGTATCAATACAAGATTGATCTTCTCCTTTGATCAAAATCCACTTCTCAATCTCAATACAAGTGTTCAACTTATGAATATGAAATGTTATGAATAAATATGAACACTTTTAAATATTTGAAAATATTTGAATTTGAGTGAATTTGATTGAGTGATAATTTTATGAAAATTCTAGGAGGTGAAAAAATGATTTTAAAAAATTTAGTATTTATAAAATGAAAAACACCCATCCAAAGAGGTGTTATTTTCTTCATAAACATTTAGTGAAATGGTATAAATGTTTGAAATTATTTTTCAATGAAGAGAGGCCATTTTTCACAAAAACGAACAGTGTTAACCGATTAACCAAATGGTTAACCGGTTAACGCATTTAAAACGTTAAAAATAAATTTGAAATTTGAGACCGTTAACCGGTTAACCAAATGGTTACCCGGTTAACACTGTTAAAAAATCAGAAAATCTTTAGTTTTAAAAGTGTTAAACCAGTTTAAAAATATTCTAGAGTTTGTATGCAACATGTTAACATATGATATGATAATTTGAGCACTTGTATATCAATCTTAAAAAGATTTGATATATACCTCAACACATGTGTCCAAACCTTGAAATAATATGAATGTGCATAGGAAGCTTGATCACAATGCTAAATACTTGTTGCTTGATCATGTTGGAAGCTCTTAACTTTTTGCAAACATGAAGTGTATGAGTCTTGTTGTCTTCATCAAAATCCTTGAGGTTGAAGGCATGCTTCTATATTCTCCCCCTTTTTGATGATGACAACCAAAAAATTTGCAAGATCTTTGATCGACGTTTCTCTAAAAAGATCCTCCCCCTAAGGACATCAACCCCCTAAATAACAGAGGCAAGAGCAAAAGAATTCTGCATCGAGAGGTATTAGAGAAACAAAGTCTTCTCCCCCTTTGGCATTAGCAAAAAGGAAGAGACTAACAAGCATAGATAAGAAAAAAATATATCACCAATCAAGCATTGAGTAGACATACGCATTATGTAAACATGCAAGTTGAACACACATATAAGCATAACCATAATTTAATTTAACCAACAAGTGTACGAACATAATACGAAACTTTAATACATGGAAACCAAAATTGCCTAAATAACTTAGGACTTATGTTTGAAACAACAAAACATTAATTAGACTTTAAAAAAAGCATAAGAAACATAATAGAGACAACATAGAAACATGGTCCTCAATCCTCATTCGGCACATCCTCATTATCCGCTTCCTCCGCTTCACTACCGCCCTCATCCTCATCAACAAACTCGGTGGTGTTACAGGAGCTTAAAACTAAGTTCTTGAGGCTTTTGAAGGCACGGATTATTTCGCGCTGGTTTGACATCATGGTAGCATAAAGAAAGTCATTTGTGATGCCGGTTCCTGGAATAGGTGGGATGGAAGTGGAGGATCCGTTGTCATACTTGTAGGTTCCATCATTGCATTGAATTATGCCGGTGTTTTTTTATGATAGTGACTCCATTAATATCATTAGCCTTTATAGACATAGCAATAAAAGGTTCTCTACCGATTTCCATGTCGGTAATTTCCAAAATTCTTGAAATGAGACGACCATATGGTAATCTTGTCTTGAGAGAGAGTTGTTGCTTCAGATGATACATCATAATCGGAAGCCAATTCACTCTAATTTTATTTTTGACAGCAAACAACACTTGCATTTCCAAGTCATTGATCTAAGAAAGGTTGGAATCCTTTGGCAGCAAAACATGACAAATAATATAATGTAGAATCCGATCATCAACAGATAATTTTTTTGCATAACAGAGTACCCGAGAGGTTCGTTGATCGGACACCATAGCTGCCGTTGGAAACCTACAAATCTGATCATAATATTCCATTTTATTATAGCCAGCCCATTTTCCTTCCACATGGTTTACCCCTTTTCGTAGAAAAACATCCGAATTTGGGATAGACAAAGAAGCTGCAAGAGTGCCTAAGTCTACTCCAATCTCACAGTCTCTCACAACAACAAACAATTGATGTTTCTCATTTTCATAACAGTTGAGGGTCATATTGTTAATAAAAGATTTAACCAAATCCGGATACACTTTTCCGTTGTCAGAAATAAAGTCAAGCATCCCCTGATATTCTAACAAAGCTGGAAACTTAAAAGTTATCAAAGGATTTCAGGTTGACATACTTACCCTTGAGTAGATGACGAACCCTGACACGAAAAATCCATTCTTCGCTTTTTAGTAGTTTCCATGGGCATTTCTTCTTCACTGCTTGAGTTTGATACTGACACTAGAGCCTTTCCTTTTCTGGGAGCCATTGAAGACAAACTGAAGCTTTTAGGGTTTGAAAGGGGATTTTCGGATTAGGGTTTGTAGGAGTGGAGAGTGAAGTTTGAGAGTAGAGTTTATAAGGAGAGTTTTAGTGAAGTGGGTTTTAATGGAGTATTGATGGCTTTGGAGAAGAGAGTTTGAAGGATGAGATAATGGTGTTTTATGGTGAGTCAAAGTAGGAGGAATTGAGTTATGAGGTGTTGGGAAGAGGTAAGTACCATGTGTAACACCTCAAAATTTGCCCTCATTATTTATTCCCTTAATTGGCTTTTTGTTCGCATTCATCTGCATTTTCCATTAGGTCATATAATCACAATCATGCATTTTCTTTGGCTCCCCAGGATTGGGATCTTGTGACTTGATCCTCCTTGATCAGAGGTGATACATCTAGATATGGTGCATTCAAGACTGATAGAAGGGTTGAAATCTCATCATGGTGAACAGTTTCTCACAAAGGGCCATCCAGTGTTAAAGTTTGTTTAATTGGAAAGTTCAGATGTTGGTTTATGGTTTCTCCTTTGTACTGAAGTTTATTAAGTTGATCCTTAAAGTCTGGACGTTTCGATCACAAAAAGCATCATATGGATTTCAGAGGTTGTTTAATTCGGGATATACTTGAGGTACTGTTATAGAGCATGGAAAGGAAGAATTGGAATCCATTCATATGAAGTAGTGTGTCGTTGACCTTGTTAGAGTGAGCAGTTCGTCACTCTTCGTCATTACACTAATAAGATACTATTGCAAGTGGAGGTTTGATTACAATTCAAAGAGATATGTTTGATGACCTCCATGCCATTATTCGATTTAATTGGATTTATTATTAATTGAAGTTTGCTTCTTTTAATAGTAAATTTAGTTATTATCGTTTTGGGCCTTAGTTACAAGGTTCACACTTGGCCCATATCTTCATAAGTTCACACTCGGCCCATATTTTTGTCTCAAGCCCTATTACCCAAATTATCCATATTAGTTCTAATTCCATTTCATTATTAAATCACATTTTCTATCCATAATTTGTGTTAAATCCAAAATAAATATAGCTCATATTTCGGTCCGATTAACCATTTTTTAGTCTATGACCCAATTCATGTTTCAAACCAAGTCTTGTCCATTAAAAGCCCATATCACAAAGCCGTTTGGTGACCCTTTGAATGTGTTTCATTGTCCAAGGTCCATTCAACTATCCATATTCACTTTTAATTCCTTATCCATTTTATAAGAGTCCATCTTAGTTTTCAAATTCCCTTTTTAAACCATACCATTTTCATTAACAATTCTAGTTCTAATGACCATTGTTAGGAGACCTTCTTGTTCCATCTAACATACAAAAATTTGCACTATTAAGAAGTTCAAAGAGCTATTAAAAGTTCTGATCCATATTGGTTAGGTTACACCTCAATAATTAGTGACAAAAGTATCAAAAGACAATAATAAATTGATACACCAGAACAGAATAATATGAAGGAAGATCAGTTACAAAAATAATACAGTTATGAAATTGGTACATCAAAATTGAAGAGTTGATATAATAAATGGTGAAATTCAGAAGCATGACAAAAATGTAAGAGAAATCCTTTCAGTTTCCAAGCTTTCCATGTCAGCATGATAACTCTTTACATCTCCAATCTCTAATCTTCACAACTGACAAAACCCCTCTCCTGCATCAATTCTTCAATCATCTTCTTTAATACTCACTACTTCAACCTTCTGAAACTCTCATCATTTGTCCATCACCAAATCTCAACTTTGCAACTTTCTTCATCACTATCACTTCATGAAATCCTGCAAAAAACACACTTCATCATCAATGCCACCTTCACTTCAATAACAACAACAAACTTAAAAAAAAAAAACAATTGTCAAAGATTACCCTTTATCATCCATCTTCATCATCCTTTAACCTCTGTAGTGGTAAAATCATGCGTGTAAGCTATTAGTTAACTTAACTCAAGGTAAACAGAGTCGCCACCGCGCTTTTATTTTATTCCAAGAGGAAAAGGGAAAAAGAGCGAATAAAACCTAATGAATCTAAAAGCAAGAAAGCTAAAGAAACACATCAGAGAAACAAGTAAGGGGATAGGTTACACAATGGGAAGGTTTTACGCACCCAAAATGTCTGTGGTACTCCACGGGAGCCCTTTGAAAAATTTATCGCTTTTGGTTTGAAAATGGTTTGCTTGAAAGAGATTGAGGAGATGAGAAGAGAAACGTTTTTTAATATTTTTGTGTTTGAAGAGGTTTAACGCCTCATGCCTACGTACCCATAAAGTGCAATGCGAGATCAAAACCTCGTAGTTCGTGGTACAAAATTTGAAAAGAAACGATAAATTGAATTGATTTTAAAATGTAGAGATAAGTCGTCATTCTTTAGCGAATAATTCTGCTAGAAAGAATGAATCATATCTAAACATATGAAAAGAAAAGTGCACAAAGGCATAAAAACAATTGAGTGAGTTTTGGATTTTTTAAAGTCTTTGAGAAAAGAATTTAGATATGCTTACATGGATTAACATTTATTAAGAAGATAAAATGAAAAGAGTAAAATCGCTTGACCTAAGTCAAGGTTTGATTATGAAAACATTTGAAGTTTGAAAACAAAGAAGATTTGAAAATAGGGAGAAGATCTGAAAATTTAAGAAGTGGGAGGAGATGAAGTGACTATCATAAGACTTGAATTTAAAAGTTAAGAGAAAAGCGATCAAACCATATTATGAACATTCTTCAAAGCAAACGGATTTCCATCTTCATAAACAAATGAACTAAATCGGAGCCAAAGCCTTCAACCCATAATAATTCAAGCAAGGGAATGATCCTAGAATCTAAGTCCAAACTCCAAGTCCAATGCTAAGGATAGTGGCCATAGTCCGAAATTAAAGTCACAAGTCCTTTTTTAGATGTTTAATCCATTATTAATGTTTTTGTGTCCAAATGGACAAAAGAAAAATCACAAGCATAATAATATAAACATAAACAATATGATAGATGATGTAATATAATAAGAGCATAATAAAAGAGATGAGGAGCGAGAAATTGAAATAAAGAGGATAAGGTGCGAGAGATTGAATTTAAATGGTTAGTATATTAACAGTATTATAATATTTACATAGAAATGGTATGATGAACTTAATCAAACACAACCACAAAAGATAACTAAAAATCGAGAGGCAACCGGATCCAAATGGATCCTATTCCAAATTCGGGACAAATTTAGGTCTATGTTAAGCAATCACCGAGTAATTTACGAAGTAATTACCCTACAAATGAGGCCGGCCACCACCAATTAAGGTGGAAAATATTTGTGCTAATACATGTTAGAGAAATGATATTATGAATCATTTTCCGAAAAACATGTCACACGAAAAGAAAAAGTAACGATCTAATCTTAATCGAGATTTTCGTTGAATTATCGAATGCAACCTATCACGATCCCAAAGTATGGAGAATGATCCAAATGATCATTCATCCATAGGTTTGAAATAATGAAGGTTAAACATATTCGAAAATCAACCATCTACGAATCAGAGATTTTCATCGACCAAAAAGAAAGAAAAAAATGGAAAAGAAATATGGATCTAAAAAAAATCCATAAAGAAATTAAAATATTTTTTTCTAAATCTTTTCTGAAATATATATTTTTTAGATTTTATTTCAAAATAAAATTTGAAAATAATTTTTAATAATACAAAACTAATAAATAAAAATAAGAAATAAAAGGGGGAGGGGGTGAATCGCAAAAAAAAATGGTGCAGTGTAAAAGCAATTAGATCCATTTGGTTTTACAAGCCCATACAATACCTAATTAAATTTATAAAAAAAGAAAAGAAAACAAAAGTTAATAAAAGAAAGGAATATATTCTTCTTCGTCAACGTGAAAAGAACTCACGCTGCACTGTTCATAACAAAAAAAAAATGTCGCCACCGCCGCATACTCACCGTCAATCGCGAACCGTTCTCTCTTCCTTGAAGATTTCGCAGACAACCTCCCTCTCACAACCTCAACCTCTTCTTCTTCTTTATCAATCGCAAAATAGCAAAGGGGAGATTGAAGAAATTTATTGATGGATTTGATTTAGGGATTTGTAAAGATGAGTTGAAGAATTGATGAGGGAACTGAAAATTTGATTATGATTTTGGGCAGGGATTTGGGAGGCTTTTGAAGCTTGAAGATTAAGAGAGGTAGAAGCTGAATTTATAGAAGGTGAGATGAAATTGGTGATGTCGTTTAGTGTGGATCCGAAATGCGTTTCATACTCACGACTTTTACGTGTTCTTTGTTGCGTTTTGCTCACTTGGTGATGCGTTTTAATGTCACGATTTTTCTGCGTGTGTTTTGATGTTGATACTTGCGTTTTGGACACAGGGACTTTGCGTTTTGGTTCACGAAAGATGTGCAGCGTGAAAGCTTGTTGAAACGGCGTGGGCTGTTGCGTTTGGCTGCTTCATTCTCCTGCGTTTTGTGGTGTGTTTTGATGCGTTTTGTCCGTGTGTAGCAGGTGTGTATCACGTGTGCGTATCAGCTTGTATTGCTGCGTTTTGGTTGATAAAAGTTGTGGCTGGGAAAAGTTTGTTCGGCTGATGGCTGATTTGGAGTGTGAAGTGAAGGCTAAAGCCGTGAGCTGGGAAAAGGTGTGTGAGCTGTCGTTTGGGCTTATGAAGTGGGTCACGTGTGACTTGTGTTTTGATTATGATAGTATGCGGCTGGAGCTGCTTGCGTGTGTATCATTTTCGGACGGCTGAGATGTGGTAATGGCTGTAGCAGCGCGAGCTTCATGGTTTGGAAAATAGATGCTGAAAATTTGGTCACGTGACGGAACTAATGCAGCGTTGATGGCTTGGCAATGTGTGGAGATGTAATGTGAATTGGGTTGATAACATGTGATGGGAAATCATGGCTTTTTTATATTATTTTATATAAATGGTGGGCTGAAAATATAATGGAAGAAAAATTGTAATGTGATTTTTTTTATTGAATGGGCTTAGAAAAAAAATGACAATGGGTCCATGATATTTTTGTAATGTGGATTTGGACTAAAAAAAGAAGATAATTGAGGGAAATAAAATGAATTATATTATAGTATGGATTTAATGATAATGGAAAAATGGAAAAAATGGATTAAAAAAAATGGATAATATCTAAATAATGTGTTTGGATAAAAAATGGATATATGAAAATGATTATAGAAAATGGACTACGAGTGGATAAATGGATATGAAGTGATGATTTTAAACCTAGAGCCAACTCTTGATTTTTCTTGCACAAGCCTCTGATAAAATAAACACATCTGTCACTGAAACACTTGCAACCATTCACAACTCAAGCTACGACCATCGTTTGAAAAAAATTGCCTTGACTATTCGAATCCACACTAAGGAAAATAAATCCACATATGAACCCTTGATGAACTGATGAACACTTAGCACACAACAACCTGGCCTGATACTCCTTAAGACCCACAACTTGAGAATCCGAGAAATTTCACACGCAACACAGCTTGAACGTTTGAATACGCACTGAGTGAGGAATAGACCACTGGCACAAATAACTTGCAGTTGAATCAATCTTTGATAGTTTGACCATGATTAGGTCAAACGTCCATCTGAATCGAATCATAATTGAACAACCGCCTCTGGATTGAAAATACTGCCCTGTTTTTGGAAACTCTTGCAACACAGAGAAGAAGAAACAAACTGCGACATATTTTTGTATTTTGGTTAGAGGTTAGTAAATTAAAAAAATATATAGTAAATAAAAATGATAACAGTGGTGATCCCTTGCGAAGTGCAAACCCTGCATCTGAGAAGAACCGAGAAACCGGTGCGATCTTGTTTGTATGCAAAATGCAGATGAAATGTGAAGAAAATCTTAGGGCAAAAATTAGGGTGCTATAGCTGCCCCTATTTAAGTTTCTTCAATCCGAAGATATGAAGATTGACATCTTCGTCTCTACAAGATGGGAGAGAATTAAATACAGAAAACCCAATTTTTGTCCTAAGAGAACATGATATGAGATGATATGCAAACCCAAGATCTCTGTGGGGAAAATATGACCACTAGAGGAAAGCCAAAAACTTGGGGACACAGAAGAAAAACCCGCTGGGGAAAAACAACAGACAACAAAAGAGTTTACCAAGAAAATAAATCACTGAATAACTGACTCAACTTGGGAAAAGATATGATATAATCAAGGTACAAGATTCAACGAGGGAAAGTAAACACTCTGCCAGAGAATATCAATCAAACAAAGTATTCGAGTCCAAAATTGGAGGAATACTGAGTGGGAAAAGAATCATCAACTACCCATTTACTGGGTAGGAAACAAAAGACTCGACTATCGATTTACTGGATATGAGCAAAACAAAGATGGATAACCTCCACTACCTTTTTACTGGGTAGAAAGCATTCTCAACTACCTGGTTTACTGGGTAGGAGTATAAGTAAAGGGAAACAATTTCTATTACCTTTTTACTAGGTAAGAAGAACTCTCGACTACCGAATGCACTGGGTAGGAGTACAAGTAAAAGAACTTGATCAATTTGGTAATATTACCCACTATCGATTAACTGATAGCTTAATTCCAAAGAAATATAATCAAGCTGGAGAAAATGTTGCCCACTATCAAACAATGATAGCTTAATTCCAAAGCAATATACTCAAGCTGGAGAAAATGTTGCCCACTATCAAACAATGATAGCTTAATTCCAAAGCAATATTACTCACAAAGAGGACCAAAATTCAATCCAAGAACAAGTTGGAGAGAAACGGTCAAACAAGACTCATCCTGAGGAGGAAATATCTTAACTGGGGAAATTCCATCCAGATAATAAACTGGGGAGGAAACTGAATCAACATCATCCATGAGAAACAAACTCAGTGGGGAATTAGAAAAGATTAACACTTTATGCTTAATGGTCGACACTCTAAACTTTGAGAGGAAGACAACACACACACTCTATGGGGAAAATCCACCCCAAAGAGCAGGGAACAACGATAAATGCAAGAATGCAAGCAAATGATGCTATGCTTGTGCGTATGAATATGTGTATGAACATGCTGACAAAACAGACATAAAGAAAAGCAACAAGTGACATGAACACCACAACAACCAGATACTCGGCTAATCCCAAGGCAACAATGCAGGGAATCATGCTGGAGATTCACTTTGGCATCCTGCAGGGGAATGTCAAAATCCATCAAAGGAATAAAATCATACTACAAGGCTTAACTCATGATGAGAAAACATCTACTAGGGATTCTTAAGAACATCTCCTCCAACAATTCTTCTGGGTAAGACATTGAAACTCAAATACAATCTCCGTTCATGCTTATTGTTGGGGAACAAAACATCATTAACATCAACCTGTCAAGACTATTCAGGAACTTCGCATGGACACAACCGAATCAAACCCTACTTTGGCAGAGACAAGTTACACACATCCAGACTTTACCATCCTTGGAATCGCTATTGATATCCTTTCTTTGTTCACATATCAAAAGAAAAATGTTTTTATAATCTTCAAAGATTAAATTTATTAAATTTGTTTCAAAAATCATCATCAACAATTAATTGAAATTTTGTAAACAGAAACAATATAAAGAATTGCAAACAATTGAATAAAAGCTCAAATTCATTGATAGAATGGTAGTCAGCAAATGGCATGACTCCATGGATCATTACAAGTTTGAAAAATGGTAAATACATGGAAAAAGACTACATTGAAATACAATGATCACTATTCTCCCTATCAACTTTGAACTCCACTGTGTCCGAAACTTCAGTCAAGGATGAGTGAATAAGAATCTTTGATGGCAAATTCTTCTGAGGGATAGAATATGAAATCCTCGGTCGTTACAAGTGATCCAGTCTGTCGACGCAGTTACTTGCCATGATCCCTAACTTTTTCCTAGATTGCCCTTTCGGGTTTTCAATCTACCGGGATAATTATTTCTGTTTATGTCTCTAACATTTGCCTGGATCGCCCTTTCGGGTTTTCAATCCACTGAGACGCTCATTTTTGCCTAAGCCGCCCTTTCGGATTTTCAACTTAGCGAGCTTGTTATTTTTTTTATCTGAAGTATTTCTTGACTGCATCCGCATTCACAGGGCGAGTGATCTCCTCACCATCCATAGTTGCAAGAATTAATGAACCGCCAAAGAAGGCTTTCTTGACAACATATGGGCCATCATAGTTCGGAGTCCACTTGCCCCGAGAATCTTTAATGAAAGACTAAATCTTTTTGAGTACGAGGTCACCTTTTCTGAATACACGAGGTTTGACCTTCTTGTCAAAAGCTTTCTTCATTCTTTACTGGTACAACCGACCATGACACAAAGCTGTTATTCTCTTTTCCTCAATCAAATTCAACTGATCAAATCTACTATGACACCATTCAGCCTCAGTCAACTTGGCTTCCATCAGAAATCTCATTGATGGGATCTCAACTTCGACGGGGAGCACTGCTTCTATACCATAAACAAGTGAGAAAGGGGTTGCCCCTGTTGAAGTGAGGACAGATGTACGATACCCATGCAAAGCAAAAGGAAGCATCTCATGCCAGTCCTTGTATGTCACAACCATCTTTTGAATGATCTTCTTAATGTTCTTATTCGCAGCTTCAACAGCCCCATTCATCTTCGGTCTATAAGGAGAGGAATTATGGTGCTGAATCTTGAATTCTTCACAAAGTTCTTTCATCATCTTATTATTCAAGTTCGAACCATTATCAGTAATGATTCTATTCGGAACACCATATCTGCAGATAATGTTATTCTTGATAAACCGAACCACAACTTGCTTGGTCACATTAACATACGATGCCGCTTCCACCCACTTGGTGAAGTAGTCAATTGCCACAAGAATAAAACGATGTCCATTAGAATCCTTGGGCTCAATCATACCAATCATATCAATTCCCCACATAGAAAAAGGCCATGGGGAAGAAATCACATTGAGATAAGCTGGTGGCACGTGAATCTTATCAGCATACACTTGACACTTATGGCACTTTTTCACATACTTGCAACAATCAGATTCCATTGTCAGCCAATAGTAACCTGCTCTCAACATCTTTTTAGCCATTGCATGCCCATTAGCATGAGTTCCAAAAGATCCTTCATGAATTTCTTTCATTAACATGTCTGCTTCGTGTCTATCCACGCATCTGAGCAAGACCATGTCAAAATTCCTCTTATAAAGCACATTTCCATTCAGGAAGAATTTGCCTGCCAATCTCCTCAAAGTCCTCTTATCTTTATCAGATGCCCCAAGGGGGTATTCCTGACTCTGGAGGAAACATTTAATATCATGATACCAAGGCTTGACATCATGGACCTCTTCAACTGCAAACACATGAGCTGGTCTTTCAAGTCGCATCACTCTGATCATGGGAACATCATTCCACTGGTTCACCTTTATCATAGAAGTTATAGTTGCTAAAGCATCTGCCATCTGATTCTCATCACGAGGAACATAATGAAACTCAACTTTAGTGAAGAAAGTTGATATCTTCCTGGCATAATCTCTATAAGGGATCAAGTGGGGTTGATGAGTTACCCACGTACCCTGGATCTGATTGATTACCAAGGCAGAATCTCCATACACATCAAGATGATTAATCCTCAGATCAATAGCATCCTCAAGACCCATAATGCAGGCTTCATACTCAGCTTCATTATTGGTACAAGGAAAAGTCAACCTCGCAGCAAAAGGAATATGTGAACCATGGGGAGTAATGATCATTGCCCCAATTCCTCTTCCGCGTGCATTTACAACACCATCAAAAACTAAACCCATCGAGATCCAGGCTCCGGCCCTTCCTCAATCAAAGGTTCATCACAATCTTTCATTTTCAAGTACATCACATCCTCATCTGGAAAATAAAACTTGATAGGCTGGTAATCATCAATCGGTTGATGTGCCAAATGGTCAGCCAAGATACTACCTTTTATAGCTTTTTGAGCTCGATACTCGATATCATATTCTGACAATAACATTTGCCAACGAGCAATCCTCCCAGTCAAAGCAGGCTTTTCAAATATATACTTGATCGGATCCATTTTAGAGATCAACCAAGTTGTATGATTCAGCATATACTGGCGAAGACGCTTTGCAGCCCAAGCTAAGGCACAACAAGTTTTTTCAAGCATGGAGTACCGAGACTCACAATCAGTGAATTTCTTACTCAAGTAGTAAATTGCATATTCTTTTCTTCCAGATTCATCTTGCTGACCAAGCACACAACCCATGGAAACTTCCAACATAGTCAAGTACATGATCATCGGTCTACCTTCCACCGGAGGAGACAAGATAAGAGGTTCAAGCAGATATTCTTTGATACTTTCAAACGCCTTCTGACAATCATCTGTCCAGATACAACCTTTATCTTTTCGAAGCAACTTGAAAATCGGAGCACATGTGGCAATCATGTGAGAGATAAACCTCGAAATATAATTCAAACGGCCCAAGAATCCTCTTACTTGATTTTCAGTTCTTGGAGCAGGCATTTCCTGAATATCTTTCACTTTATCTGGATCAACTTCAATGCCTCTTTGGCTGACAACGAAACCTAACAACTTTCCAGAACGTACACCAAAGGTGCACTTGTTCGGATTCAAACGAAGCTTAAACTTCCTTAACCTCTGAAACAACTTCAGCAAATGTTCAACATGATCCTCTTTAGTCCTCGACTTAGCGATCATATCATCAACATATACCTCGATTTATTTGTGCATCATATCATGGAAGAGTGTGGTCATAACTCTTTGGTATGTCGCACCAGCATTCTTCAATCCAAAGGGCATCACTCTGTAGCAGAATGTTCCCCATGGTGTAATAAATGTGGTATTTTCCATGTCCTCAGGTGCCATCTTTATTTGATTATAACTGGAAAATTCGTCCATAAAAGAGAACACATCAAACTTAGCCGTATTATCTACCAACATATCTATGTGTGGCAATGGAAAATCATCTTTTGGACTGACTTTGTTCAAATCTCTATAATCAACGCACATTCGAACTTTTCCGTCTTTCTTTGGAACAGGCACAATATTGGCCACCCATTGATGATAATTTGACGTTACAAGAAAACCTGCATCAATCTGCTTTTGAACCTCCTCTTTAATCTTTACTACCATATCAGGATGAGTTCTTCTCAACTTTTGCTTCACAGGTGGACATTCAGGCTTCAACGGAAATCTATGCTCCACAATATCAGTATCAAGACCTGGCATGTCTTGATAAGACCAAGCAAATACATCAACATACTCTCTGAGAAGCTCTACAATCCTCTTCTTAACATCAGGACCAAGCAATGCTCCAACTTTGACTTCTTTCTTATCATCTTCAGAACCCAGGTTGACCATCTCTATAGACTCTCCATGAGGCTGAATAACCTTCTCCTCGTGCTCAAGCAACCGAGAAATCTCGTTAGGAATCTCTTTAACATCCTCTTCCTCAGCTTCAAACACAGGGAATTCAAAGTTGGGAGAGGGCATAGGATCATTGTTTTCAATGGGTTTATCAATCAATCTGCACAATGATTTTATTTTTATTTTAGAGTATGAACAAAAGTGCAAACATTATGCAGATAAACAATTATTATTATTTTGGGTTTTTATGTTACCATTTTTCAAAATAAAGCAAAAAGGAAAAACACATATGGAAATCAAAATAGCATTTTATTGATGATAATAAAATTTGAAACAAAGCCCGACAAACATCACTTTCACCTGGGGCAGAGTGAAAGGATCTTTTGAAAGAAAATAAAACAAATTACTTTGAAGCATGAACAATAAAAGGAACATCAACAGCAATCCAGTTCTGGCAAATCTTTCCGCGCGTAACAAAGTTAGGCATTTCTTCATCTTCATCATCTTCAATGATAGCAGCAACAGAATGATCGTTGATAAACCCAGCACTTCGGAATCCTTAGTCTTCGGATCATTGAGAACCACACCTGGTGCAAAGCCGATACCAAATCCTTCCTTGTTGTCGACAACATCAATAACTCGTCCCCAACCATCAGATTGACCAGTTTCAAGCATACACAGAGCATCCTTGAAAGAAGACATATGCATGGAATTCTTCTTAGCAACATTATCCACAACAGAAAGAGCTTGAAATTAAGTTCCCACCTCTTCTTCAGCATCAATATAGGAGAAAGAAGACA
This sequence comes from Lathyrus aphaca, assembly GCA_963966055.1. NCBI lineage: Eukaryota > Viridiplantae > Streptophyta > Magnoliopsida > Fabales > Fabaceae > Lathyrus > Lathyrus aphaca. Next base: position 373,113,058 of record OZ014519.1, on the reverse strand, counting down.
AATTGCTCACAAGCATCACCCTTTCACCGCCAATGGTCACTAATTTCCCTTCTTTCACAAACTTCAGCTTCTGATGAAGAGTGGATGTCACAGCTCCTGCCTCATGAATCCAAGGTCTTCCAAGGAGACAACTATAAGCGGGACGTATATCCATTACTTGAAAAGTAATTTGGAATATAAACGGTCCAATAAGAATAGGAAGATCCACTTCACCAATCACTGTCTTCTTTGACCCGTCAAACGCTTTCACAATAATCCCACTATGCCTCATGGGAGCACCTTGATACGCAAGTTTTGACAAAGTCGACTTCGGCATCACGTTCAAAGAAGATCCAGTATCAAATAGCACCTTAGACATAGCATCTTCCTGACAGTTTACTGAAATATGCAAAGCCAAGTTATGATTCCTTCCTTCTTCAGGAAAATCATCATCACAGAAACTTAAATTGTTGCACAATGTGATATTAGCCACAATACTATCAAACTGATCAACAGTCACATCATGGTCAACATAAGCTTGATCAAGAATCTTCTGCAAAGACTGCCTATGAGCCTCCGAGCACATCAAGAGTGATAAAACTGATATCTTTGACGGAGTATGCAACAACTGCTCAGTAACGTTGTACTCACTTTTCTTTATCAATTTTAACACCTCATCTTCACTATCACCAAATTGGCCTGATCGGGAAACAACATCCATAATCTGCTTATTCGCACTTGTATCTTCAACTCTCTTCGACGGATCTGAAGCATACACTCTACCACTTCGAGTAACCTTTGTCACATCAGCAATGCTCGCCACAGACTTTGGAGAAGGAATAGGAACTTCCCTCCCATTTTCTATCATCATAGCATTATACCGGTATGGAACAACTTTATCAGACTCATATGGCATTGGACCAGGCAAATTGATCACCAATGGAGTAACAACATATTTGCGGCTATCAAAAGAAATAACCACCTTCTCAGGAACAACTTTCTCAGGAATATTGAACTGAGGCATAATAACATTCACTTCATTTTCATACTCATCTCTTTTTTCTATCACTTCAATCAACTTATCATCCATCATCTTTTGAATGTCTCTCTTAACAATCACACAACCACAAGGGTTCACCGAGCAGATGCAACTTCCAGCATAATCGTGATCAATATCGTGATATTCACTTAAGAAATCATGCATCTCAACCAAAGACCTTCGAATATGGAGAACCTCATAAATCTTGAATAAACTAGGACAACCATCAACCATATTCACAGACGTATTACCATGCTTCGGAAGCGGATTTGTCTTCACATTTGGATTAACATCATTAAAAAACAGAACATTATTCCTCATCAATTTCTGTACTTCAAACTTCAATGGATAACAATTTTCAACATCGTGCCCCGGGGCACCTTGATGAAAAGCACAGCGAGCTTCTGGCTTATACCACCATGGGATAATCTCTGGAACTAGAGGTGGAGAACGTGTTTGCACAAGATTCTTTGCAATCAAAGATGGAAGCAAATCCGCATACAACATTGGGATATGATCAAAACTCGGCTTAGCCCGAACCTGTTGATTACCGCCTTGTTGCATAGAAGGTTGTTGATAACGAGACTGGTACTTTGGAACAATTGGCACAGTTGGAGCCACATTAATCATCGGAGTTACATAAGCTACAAGCTGCGGATGGAAATTCCCACGACCATGAGGTCTTCTATAACTTTCACGAGACACATCATTAGTCTCACCTTCTTTCTTTTTTCCAAAGTTGAACCTTCTAGAGCTTGAACCATTACTGTTCTCTTGACTCAATCGTCCCTCATGGACACCTTCTTCTAAACGCATCCCCATACTCACCATTTCAGTGAAATCAGAAGGAGCACTTGCTATCATCTTCTCATAGTAGAAAGAACCTAAAGTCTTCAAGATGATCTTCATCATTTCTTTCTCTTCTAGCGGAGGAACAATCTGAGCTGCTAGCTCGCGCCATCTCTGTGCATACTCTTTGAAAGTCTCTTTGTCCTTCTGAGACATAGCACAAAGCTGATCTCTATCTGGTGCCATATCAATGTTATACTTGTATTGCCTCACAAAAGCCTCTCCCAAATCATTGAAAGTCTTGATTTGGCTATTATCCAAACTCATATACCATCTCATGGCTGCACCGGTCAAACTATCCTGGAAATAGTGAATCAGCAGCTTATCATTGTCTGTCTGAGCAGACATCTTTCTAGAATACATAGTCAAATGACTCAAAGGACAAGTGTTGCCTTTATACTTCTCAAACTCAGGCAACTTGAATTTGTACGGAACTCTAACATTAGGGACCAGACAAAGATCATAAGCATCTTTTCCGAACAAATCCTTATGCTTCAAGGCTCTCATCTCCTTCTATATCTCAGCAAAGCGTCCTTGGAAATCATCAAGTCTTTCAATCACTCCAGCGCCTTCACTGGGCTCAGCATGGTAAATCATTTCATCATGGTGCGGAATAGTGTGCATCACGGGCGGTGCAGTAGTCATAACTGGAGGAAGAGTAGTCATCACTGGCGGAAAAGTATTGAAAGCATCAGTCTCAGGAGGAGGAGGAGGATAACCAGCAGGAATGAAATCATCCGGCATGCCCCAAGGTGTGCTAGAAGGCATACGATAGCAAGGAGAGATGACAGTCCCAACAGGAATTGATGCAGTAACAATCTCGGAGATGACTGTATTCTGAACAGGAGAATTAGGAGGAGGTGGCTGATTCTGAGCAGCCACCAAACCTTCCATCATGGCAGAAACTCTTTCCAAGCTTTCCTTCAGATATGTAACCTCCTCGCGCAGCTCGCGATTTTCTTGTTGTAAGGTTTCCATCATCTTCTTCCGGTTAGCTCGAGTATCAAATCGGTGAGTCAGCTTGACAGGAGAACTAAATGAAGACCAAGAAACAACATAAGATCCCTGGAGAACACTCAAAAAGCAAGAAAAATGCGGGTATGATGCATGGTATGCGTATGCAAATGCAAAGATTTCAAAGGACTATAAGATAACTTACAATATTTATAAAGAAACATTTTTTGAAGTACTTAAAAAAAACTAATTCTCATTAAAATCAAAGTAAGGATTACAAGTGAAGTACAAGCCTCAACAATCCTAATACATGAAAGAAAAATAAACTAGGCCTAGGGTATCATATCCGAAGAAGATCCAAATCCTGGATGATACTTCATGCGAATCCTCTTAATCTCCTTCTTGTACCGATCTTCCATGTCTTCCTTATCCTTCACCAACTGATCAACAATGGCCTTCCAAGCACCGGATGTAGGAGGAATGGTAGATGGAGTACTAGAGGAATATAAATCCTCTCTTGGCCTCTTCGTAACACACCTCTCAAGTAACTCAATGAGATCATCCTTCTCCTTCAGTTGCTCTTGCATCGTAGTCTTCTCAAGCAGCCATTCTTATTTCTCTTTCTTCATCTTGTCTAACTCTTCTTGCCTTCTCATCAACAGGAGGAAGAAAAGCGGACAATGGTAATATAGGAAACAAAGGCTCCTCAGGTGGATAAGGCATCTTGAGCTTGGAAGCCCTAGACCGAACCCACTGGATGTAACACTCAGAGGGAGCAAGGTGTTGTCTTCCCAATTGACCTTTCTCTTTCCGATGAACCGCATGCCAAGAATGAGCAATCCTTTTCTTCATTTCTACGTGATTTGCACCATTAAGAAAGAAAAAATGGGATAAGGAAAGATTGTTTGGTATGTCTTTCAAACAATATCCCAACTGTCTCGTAGCAAGAATAGGGTTGTAACTAATTCCCCCACGTGTACCAAGAAGAGGTACATTAGGAAATTCTCCACAACTATCAATAAGCACTCCAGTATCATAATGAGAACAATACCAAGTCATATCCTTATGAGAAAGTGACATAATCCTTTGAGACCATCTTCGATTCTCTCTATTGTCCTTGAAGACATTGGACTTTGGTAGGTACAAAATAAACCACCTGTAGAGAAGAGGCGCACAACACACAATCTCTCCATCACCTTTGGAGGTCCTATAATGAAAAGCATGATACATATCTCCAAGCAAAGTAGGCACCGGATTCTTCTTCAAGAAAATCTGAATGGCATTCTCATCCACAATACCATCTAAGTTAGGAAATAAGACAATCCCATAAATGAGCAAAGCAAGAATAACCTTAAATGCATCCTTATGACCCAAAGTAAGTGAAGTAGAAGCTTTCCCCATCAAGAACTTAGCATTAATACCACGAACGCTCCCTTTTGGAAGAAACTTCCCATTAAGATCAAACTCCTTAAGAAAAAGGGCTTTGGCGATAACTTTGATAGTAAGCTCCTTCTCTAAACCACTAAAAATAAATTCCTTGTCCAAAATAGGTAGACCTATCCAATGAGAGTACTCCTCCAAGGTCGGCACAAGCTGATAATCAGGAAAGGTAAAACAATGATGCAACGGATCATAGAACTGAGCTAAGGTAGGGAGAATCCCCTCTGGTACATCGGTATCCAAAATAAACAAGAGGTTCCCATAACATTTCCGGAACTCCTGGGTATCAACCACCAATGCTCCTAGTCTTCTCAATTCCATTATATTAGGATTCTTGAAGGTGTACTTCTTTGTGTTCCTCCTTTCAAAATTCATAACCATAGACATCTGAAATTTTGAAAAAGTTCCTTATGAGTCCCTTGAAATCTCAAAAACAATGCTCATGAATGCATGATGGCATGTATACAACAACCACAAACAAGATCATACAAAGCACACGGGTTTAGGTTCCGAGTCACGAGCATTAAGTCAAGGTAACAGAACACCAACCCACACAGGTAAGTACTAAGGTTTTGTCTTCATTGTACCTGCAGAAAACCAAAAGGGTGCTAACAGAGGTGCCCGGAGTTAACAGCCATCTTTAGAATATCATCGGTACGTTGGATTACTCCCAAATCGATAACATTCTTAAAATAGACCTCGTCCGAGTGTAGTATCGCGTGACAACCACCTTAGGTTTACACCCAGACAGTTTCCGCACTACGTTCCTAAATTGGCTTGGATGGGTTAAGGGTTCTATGGTCCTCAGTATGATCAGCTCAAGGTCGGAAAATAATGTCACGTATGATTACTCATCATGACATTGATAGTCCAAGAGAGCCTAACCGAGTGGAGATTATCAAATTGATATAGCTTTGGACTACTCCATCACTTATCGCTTCGAATATCGCCGTCCTATCATAAGTTCATCTCAGATCCGGGTTAGAATCTATCTCACACAGAGGATCACCAAAACCGAAACAGAACAAACAAATAACAAACAAATCAAACCAAAGCAGTAAATAAATCAAAGTAGGACGAATCCACTTAGAGATTACTCCCTAGCAGAGTCGCCACTTTTCTGTAGCGGTAAAATCATGAGTGTAAGCTATTAGTTAACTTAACTCAAGGTAAACAGAGTCGCCACCGCGCTTTTATTTTATTCCAAGAGGAAAAGGGAAAAAGAGCGAATAAAACCTAATGAATCTAAAAGCAAGAAAGCTAAAGAAACACATCATAGAAATAGGCAAGGGGATAGGTTACACAATGGGAAGGTTTTACGCACCCAAAATGTCCGTGGTACTCCACGGGAGCCCTTTGAAAAATTTATCACTTTTGGTTTGAAAATGGTTTACTTGAAAGAGATTGAGGAGAAGAGAAACGTTTTTTAATATTTTTGTGTTTGAAGAGGTTTAACACCTTATGCCTACGTACCCACAAAGTACAATGCGAGATCAAAACCTCGTAGTTCGTGGTACAAAATTTGAAAAGAAACGATGAATTGAATTGATTTTAAAATGTAGAGATAAGTCGTCATTCTTTAGCGAATAATTCCGCTAGAAAGAATGAATCATATCTAAACATATGAAAAGAAAAGTGCACAAAGGCACAAAAACAATTGAGTGAGTTTTGGATATTTTAAAGTCTTTGAGAAGAGAATTTAGATATGCTTACATGGATTAACATTTATTAAGAAGATAAAATGAAAAGAGTAAAATCGCTTGACCTAAGTCAAGGTTTGATTATGAAAACATTTGAAGTTTGAAAAAAAAAGAAGATTTGAAAATAGGGAGAAGATTTGAAAATTTAAGAAGTGGGAGGAGATGAAGTGACTATCCTAAGACTTGAATTTAAAAGTTAAGAGAAAAGCGATCAAACCATATTATGAACCTTCTTCAAAGCAAACGAATTTCCATCTTCATAAACAAATGAACTAAATCAGAGCCAAAGCCTTCAATCCATAATAATTCAAGCAAGGGAATGATCCTAAAATCTAAGTCCAAACTCCAAGTCCAATGCTAAGGATAGTGGCCATAGTAAGAAATTAAAGTCACAAGTCCTTTTTTAGATGTTTAATCCATTATTAATGTTTTTGTGTCCAAATGGACAAAATAAAAATCGCAAGCATAACAATATAAACATAAACAATATGATAGATGATGTAATATAATAAGAGCATAATAAAAGAGATAAGGAGCGAGAAATTGAAATAAAGAGGATAAGGTGCGAGAGATTGAATTTAAATGGTTAGTATATTAATAGTATTATAATATTTACATAGAAATGGTATGATGAACTTAATCAAACACAACCACAAAAGATAACTAAAAATCGAGAGGCAACCGGATCCAAATGGATCCTATTCCAAATTCGGGACAAATTTAGGTCTATGTTAAGCAATCACCGAGTAATTTACGAAGTAATTACCCTACAAATGAGGCCGGCCACCACCAATTAAGGTGGAAAATATTTGTGCTAATACATGTTAGAGAAATGATATTATGAATCATTTTCCGAAAAACATGTCGCACGAAAAGAAAAAGTAATGATCTAATCTTAATCGAGATTTTCGTTGAATTATCGAATGCAACCTATCACGATCCCAAAGTATGGAGAATGATCCAAATGATCATGCATCCATAGGTTTAAAATAATGAAGGTTAAACATATTCGAAAATCAACCATCTACGAATCGGAGATTTTCATCGACCAAAAAGAAAGAAAAAAATGGAAAAGAAATATGGATCTAAAAAAAAATCCATAAAGAAATTAAAATATTTTTTTCTAAATATTTTCTGAAATATATTTTTTTTAGATTTTATTTCAAAATAAAATTTGAAAATAATTTTTAATAATACAAAACTAATAAATAAAAATAAGGAATAAAAGGGGGAGGGGGTGAATCGCAAAAAAAAATGGTGCAGTGTAAAAGCAATTAGATCCATTTGGTTTTACAAGCCCATACAATACCTAATTAAATTTATAAAAAAAGAAAAGAAAAGAAAAGTTAATAAAAGAAAGGAATATATTCTTCTTCTTCGTCAGCGTGAAAAGAACTCACGCCGCACTGTTCATAACAAAAAAAAAATGCCGCAGCCGCCGCATACTCACCGTCAATCGCGAACCGTTCTCTCTGCCTTGAAGATTTCACGGACAACCTCCCTCTCACAACCTCAACCTCTTCTTCTTCTTTATCAATCGCAAAATAGCAAAGGGGAGATTGAAGAAATTTATTGATGGATTTGATTTAGGGATTTGTAAAGATGAGTTGAAGAATTGATGAGGGAACTAAAAATTTGATTATGATTTTGGGCAGGGATTTGGGAGGCTTTTGAAGCTTGAAGATTAAGAGAGGTAGAAGCTGAATTTATAGAAGGTGAGATGAAATTGGTGATGTCGTTTAGTGTGGATCCGAAATGCGTTTCATACTCACGATTTTTACGTGTTCTTTGTTGCGTTTTGCTCACTTGGTGATGTGTTTTAATGTCACGATTTTGCTGCATGTGTTTTGATGTTGATACTTGCTATTTGGCCACAGGGACTTTGCGTTTTGGTTCACGAAAGATGTGCGGCGTGAAAGCTTGTTGAAACGGCGTGGGCTGTTGCGTTTTGCTGCTTCATTCTCCTGCGTTTTGTGGTGTGTTCTGATGCGTTTTGTCCGTGTGCAGCAGGTGTGTATCACGTGTGCGTATCAACTTGTATTGCTGCGTTTTGGTTGATAAAAGTTGTGGCTGGGAAAAGTTTGTTCGGCTGATGGCTGATTTGGAGTGTGAAGTGAAGGCTAAAGCCGTGAGCTGGGAAAAGGTGTGTGAGCTGTCGTTTGGGCTTGTGAAGTGGGTCACGTGTGACTTGTGTTTTGATTATGATATTATGCGGCTAGAATTGCTTGCGTGTGTATCATTTTCGGACGGCTGGGATGTGGTAATGGGTGTAGCAGCGTGAGCTTCATGGTTTGGAAAATAGATGCTGAAAATTTGGTCACGTGACGGAACTAGTGCAACGTTGATGGCTTGGCAATGTATGGAGATGTAATGTGAATTGGGTTGATAACATGTGATGGGAAATCATGGCTTTTTTATATTATTTTATATAAATGGTGGGCTGAAAATATAATGGAAGAAAAATTGTAATGTGATTTTATTTATTGAATGGGCTTAGAAAAAAAATGACAATGGGTACATGATATTTTTGTAATGTGGATTTGGACTAAAAAAAAAGATAATTGAGGGAAATAAAATGAATTAGATTATAGTATGGATTTAATGATAATTGAAAAATGGAAAAAATGGATTAAAAAAATGGATAATATCTAAATAATGTGTTTGGATAAAAAAATGGATAAAATGAACACATCCGTCACTGAACCACTTGCAACCATTCACAACTCAAGCTACGACCATCGTTTGAAAAAAATTGCCTTAACTATTCGAATCCACACTGAGGAAAATAAATCCACATATGAACCCTTGATGAACTGATGAACACTTAGCACACAACAACCTGGCCTGATACTCCTTAAGACCCACAACTTGAGAATCCGAGAAATTTCACACGCAACACAGCTTGAACGTTTGAATACGCATTGAGTGAGGAATATACCACTGGCACAAATAACTTGCAGTTGAATCAATCTTTGATAGTTTGACCATGATTAGGTCAAACGTCCATTTGAATCGAATCATAATTGAACAACCGCCTCTGGGTTGAAAATACTGCCCTATTTTTGGAAACTCCTGCAACACAGAGAAGAAGAAACAAACTGCGACATATTTTTGTATTTTGGTTAGAGGTTAGTAAATTAAACAAATATATAGTAAATAAAAATGATAGCAGTGGTGATCCCTTGCGAAGTGCAAACCCTGCATCTGAGAATAACCGAGAAACCGGTGCGATCTTGTTTGTATGCAAAATGCAGATGAAATGCGAAGAAAATCTTAGGGCAAAAATTAGGGTGCTACAACCTCCTTATCGATCTTCAATATTCAGCATCACCTTCGAACAACAAATTCGAATCCACAAATCTGAAGTAGAAGAAGAGTGATATCAGGAAAATACTAAAAAAATAAAGGGATGTCCACTAAGAACAAATTCAGAACCAAGGAAGTCATATACACAATCTCAAATAAGACTCAGAAAAGTTCCACAAAGTTAAAAATAGTTGCAAATTATAACAGAAAATGGGAAAGTCATAACAGAATTGTAACAAGTTCATAACTGAATTGATAACTGAATTCACCTGGGAAAGTTCCAGAAGTATCTCTGATTCATTTATATAAATCAGAATCACACAATCACCCAAAGTTCTTATTCACCAGAAATTTCTCCTTCACACAATTTTTTCAACCTCCCTCAATCTTCTTCTCAGCTTCTCAATCTTCCACACAACTTTTCCTCTCCATTTTACTTTGATTCCTGGATCTTCAATCTCTTCTCACATCCCTCTTCTTCTTCAATTCTCTAATCTTCTTCAATCTTCATTGTATCTAAGAACCTACAAAAATTCAGGATCCGCGCTGAATTCAATCCTCACTTCACCCTTCAGAAATGGTTCACGGAATAATAACTTGAATCTTCAGCTTTTATCAGTTATTGACTTTAACTGCATCAATATCGTCACCACCAATCCTCAACCACCTTAGGCACCATCTTCGTCCAACTTCTTTCTCTGCCTACAACACAGTAATCAATAGAACAAGACGGATTCAGCTTCCAAATCTCTGATAATCCGCAAATACAAAAAAATCGACGACTTCGATTTCATGAAGCATCGTCGAATCACAATGATAATTCAGAAAGAAGGAGAAGGAGTTCGATAATGATTCGTCCACAGTTCCGTTGATCGACATAAGAAGAACAACAACGCAAGATTTGGAAAAGTGAAAGAAGGAGTGTGACGCGAATCCATACCTGAATCGTGTTCGACGTCGTCGGCAAATTTGCAAGGTACAATCCTCTCTCACTTTGCTCTTGTGCGGTGTTTGATCTTGCAATATATGTAGTTTTCATGATGAGTGGAGAATCGAGGTTTCGGTTAGGATTAGGGTAGAAGGCGCAGATATGAGGTCGCTCCACCGTTCACTTCTGTTTTGCTCTGACGAATATTGACGACGGCGGAATAGGTAAGGATCCACGACAAGGTGAAGGCTATTGGTAAGTTGTTGAGATTGTAGGGAAGGTGAGATGCTATTATGGTGTTCGTCTTCTCAAACGGTCATTGACGGCGGCAAGTTAGGAATGGAAAAGGGACGGTGGTGGAAACAGAAGAAGAAGGTGAAGGTGGTGGTGGTATCGGAAAACAAAAGAGGGGGAGGTGATGAGGTGCGGCTTTTATTTGGGGTTGAAGAAGAAGAAAGTGAAGGTGATGAAAGGTAGAGGTGGCGGCAGATGGAGAAGTGAAGAGAGGACCTAGGGTTTGGCGTGAACATGTTCATCCATTTGTCTGCTTGTTTTTATAATTTCATTTGTTTTTAGTTTTAGTTAATTCAATTGTCTTAGTTAATTTAATTCAATTGTCCTAGTTAATTCCCTGAGTCATTAAGAGAGATATTAAGAATTAAGAGAAAATCAAAGTACAATTAAAGCTGTTATTAGAATATTAAAAGAATAATGGTCATTAATTCAGTTTAATTTCACCTAATCCCCATAAGAGCCATTAGAAAGTGAGAGGATAAGATGTTGATAGCCTTTGGGATCCCCAACCACACCGGCGGTGACACGTGTCACCGTCCGGTAGGCTCCTAGCGCGGCCGATCTGGTGTGTGTAGGATCATGGTGTCTGGTGTGGACATGCGTGCATGAGCGTTTGATTAGGTTGCCAATAGAAACCCTAGATCAGACGGCTTTGATTAAGTCAACTCAATTGACCGAATTCCACCATATGCTCCTTCTATTTCCTGCGTTTTTGGGCCCATATTACTGCTTCTCACACCACCCTTTTTAAGCCCATTAAGAAAAACAACTATAAGAAATACTTACTGAACCCCCTTTATTTTCTTTTAGTTTTTTTAATTTTAGTTTAACATAGTTTAGAAATAAATCAATAAAAAATAGTAAAAAGCACTAGAAAATTTCACAAAAAATTAAGTAGCTTAATAATTCCAATTAGAAATTTTTGGCATTTTTATTTTCTGAATTTTAATCTTTTTCGATTTAATTCTGATTTTTCTTTTAATTAGCATTTTGTTGAATTTCTTTCAACTGTACATGATTTTGTTCATTTTATTTTGTCCCCTTCTAGTAGGATTTTTAACCCATTCTTTTTGTCATGTTTAGAGGACTCAGAATAGGACCTAGAATAATTTTGGTAGAATTTTTAGATCATTTTATCCCCTTTTTTGGTAGCTTAATCCATGAAAAATTATAGTTAATTCTTAAGTGGATTTAAGAGGCTTTTAGACATAGTTAACTTCTGAATTTTTAGGATTTTTTTTAGCACAATGTAATAGTTAGTTCTAGAACCCTATAGGATTAATTCCATAATTTTTCCAGGACTTTTAATATTTTTAGTGTATTAATCTTTAGGCTAGTTATACATGTAAAATTCAATTAGTTTAGGTTAGAATATTAAGATCCATTAAGGATTAGTTTACTTAGGTTTAATCTTAGGATATTAAATTGGTTTAGCCTAGTTTAATTACTGATTTTAGGATGACAATATTAGATAGTTCCCCTAGTTTTAGGACTTAGGCTTGATATTTCTAATAAATAGACTTAGAAGAAGTTTAGGGTTATTTTAGGTTTATACCTTTAAATGTTTTGTTTAGAATTTTATTCCTTATTCAATTTTAATGCCTTGCCATATTATTTGAAGTTTTTTCACTTGTATAGGCCTCCCCTTTGTTTTAGAATCAACTTAACTTCCTTAGGAAGTAAGTTGAATTCTAGTAGTTTCTAGTTCCTTTCTTCATTAGGTTTACAAACCTCACAAACCATTAGAACCACTTGTAAATAAATAAACAAAATTAGGACCGAGTCTTAGTCCCTTAGATTTTGTCATTTTTTCAACTTGAGTCCTTATTTCTCATCTTCAAACAAAATCCAAAAACACTTAACAAATAAGTGAAAGGATCCCTCGTGTATAGCCTTATTCCATGAGGCACTTGCACTCTTTCCATCTTGGAGTGGTGTAAGCTTGTCTAGCATGATGTACAAGTCTCATCAAGGGGTTGTTTCACAAAGAAAACATAAAAGATACTTCTTCACAAAAGCAACAAAAACACTTAATAAACTTCAACAAGCTAGTGAACTTAAACCCTAATCCTAGGAAACCAGTCTTGGATAAATTCTCCTTGCTAGGTGTGCTTGTTCTATTATTCCATCTTGGAATGTATTAGCAAGTACACATTCCATGGAAAAGAGTTTAAATTCACTTCCTTATGCCAAATTCATACAAAAACTGTTAAAAGACAAAAACAAATAATAAGCGACTATCCTGCGGGAACTTCTCTTCTCATCTCATTCACTCATAACGCGAACTCGCGACGACTTGTCTCGCATACAAGAAGGTAAATGCACTCGTACCAGACGAGCCTGCAACACTTGAGCATAGACATACGCAGTTCCAGCTATAAAAACACAAACAAATAGTTCCCGCCTGGTTAGGCGAACTACGTCGACTCTGATCCTCATTATCCCGATGAGGTACGTAGGCAGCGGGGTAGGGCCCGTTCGATCACATTCTTTATTTTCCCTACATTTCCCCATTCTTTCTTTTCATTCTCTCTTTTTCAGTTCCTTTCTCATTTCATTTTCCATTCCAGTTAGAAGTTCATTTGTTTAGCAGCAGTTATATTCTTTTACCCTTTGAAACAAAACAATCAAGCGTGGATCCCGTCGGGTACGACGGACGGTCTGGGGTGCTAATACCTTCCCAGGTCGTATCCGACTCCCGAACCCAGATCTTTGGTTCACAGGACCTTGTTCTTTCCTTCTTCCTTAGGTTTGTGCAACATTACCTTTCCCATTCATTCGGGATAAAAATGCCTGGCTGGCGACTCTACCTTTTCGCACCACTTTCGCATTTGTACTAGGATGAAAATCCTGGGAGTGACAGCTAGCGACTCTGCTGGGGACCGAACCCAGAATCTCTGGTTTCCCTTGTAGAGTCAATCCTAGCGCCTGTTTGTTTTTGTTTTATTTGGGTGTTTATATGTGTGTGATGTTGTGTTTATTTACTATTTTCATTTACAGTTTTTACTTTATAGTTTACTTTACAACTTTATTTGTGTTACATAACATGATTTTAATGTGTCAAAAACATGGCATGTTTCTAAAGCTGGACAGGTTCACAATGGAAAAGGAAGGTTTGGCAATTTTGGAAAAATACACTGAATGAGCCGACTCAAATTCATCAATGAGCCGACTCATTCAGTGTTAAATTGATGAGAAGTGCTCGGGTCCAAACAGGTTGCCTGGAACATAATTTTGGTCGACTCATGAGAGTGAATGAGCCGACTCATAATCTCTCATGAGCCGACTCATTCTGAGTTAAATTGATGAGAAATGCTCGGGTCCGAACAGGCTGCCTGGAACATAATTTAGGTCGACTCATGAGAGTACATGAGCCGACTCATGATCTCTCATGAGCCGACTCATCAAGAATTTTTCTCATCTCATTTTCATGGGTCTCAATAGGCTGCCTTTCTGTTATTTTAGGTCGGCTCATCTGTAAGTTTGAGCCGGCTCACTTGAAGGTTTGAGTCGGCTCATTGCTGTGCTGACTCATTTTTTCATTTATTTTTCTCTCTCTTATGATTCATTTCCTCTAACCAATATAAATAGCTGCTGAATTTCTTTTGAGAAGGTTAACAAGGAAAGTGAAAGATATACACATAGCTCTCTTCATCTTCTTCATTCTTCCATCAATCAAACAATTACACACAATAATATTTGTTCGATCTTGGTGTACGTTTTGAAGATAACGTTCAATCGTGAATCAGAATTTCAGATTGGGTTTAGAGTGTGTGGGTTTTCCTTGGAAAAACCCCGTAGGGGTTTTATCCTCCAAGATCATTGAAGATTTAGGGGTTTTGCACACATTGATCGGTCGTAGATTCAGCCGAGTGAGGTAGATTGAAGATCAAGTGGATCGTTCTCTCATATCACGGTAGACGGAGGATTGTGAAGGTCTTTGTGGGTTCACAAGTGTGGGAGAAACTCAGCCGTGCTCAAAGTTTGAAGAATCGTGTATTCTTGCAATAAGGGAGCAAATTAATCGAAGGCTTTCTCGACACGCGTGGAAGACTTGATTCTACTTTGGATCAAGGGACAAGAAGAAGAATTGACAGCACTTTCAACTTGGTTTGGTTTGTTGGTTAATTCATTTCTATTCTTGTAAAACAATTGCAATTTAATAAAATTGCCCAATTCAATTTCGAATTGGGGGCAGAGTACTTCGAGCGAGGACGACGAAGGAACTGCCTCAACAAATTCCTTGTGTTCTTATTATTTCTCGCTTTCTATTTTTGTTCATATTGATATTGTGTGCTTGAAAATTCTGGTGTATCAAATTAGTGCAAACAAGGTGTTTGTTAAATTGTTTCACTCAAAAGTGTTGATTGGAGTGAGTAAAATTCTGCACTATTTGACACAACAAAATTGCCCTTGGAGTGTGCACTCTAAGTGTTTGATAAAAAGCTCAATCACACAAGATCACTATTTTTGTATTTGTTTTCTTCTCTAATCATCATTAAGAATAGTTTTATCAAGTGCTAAATATTCAAGTGTATCATTTGTAAATCATTAATTCATCTAGCCATCATTTCATTCTATTTGGGTTTTACGCATATCCGATCTCCGGTGACTTCAAATTTGAACTAGACGATTTTCCGGGAAACTTCCGCTATTCTCTTTCAAATTAATTTTGAAAAGATAAATTTTAAAAAGGGATCTATTCAACCCCCCTTCTAGATATGCGCTATCGTCTAACATTATTTACTGCTTTCGGTATTTATTTTCCATGCATCATATTATACTGGACTGCCTGGCTGTGTTGGTTTTCATTTTTTCTGCGGGATGGGAGTTACTGTGAGATAAGCCAAGTACCCGGCTTGAGTGCACCTAGGACTTAGAGTGGTTCCACTTTGGCTTCATGTCATCTTGCTATGTTGGTATTTGTGAGTTCCACGCTTTGACTTGCGACCTTCTCGGAAATGTATTGATACCAGAATCTTTCTGGGTTAATACGCTACCTTGATAGTTATGTGCAGTCAAGGGACCGATCATTGAGAACCTTTATGGAAACATCCCTCTCCAGTGATGACAGTGGCAGACCACATTTGTTGGCAAACCCACTCGCATCCGAGGGCCCACTGGGAACTCACATAGGATGGCCTGGTTCTCTCATAGGAATCCAGTTAAGGCAAACTGTTTGTATGACGATAGTATTGTACCCTTCAGGATGATTGTATTATTGTTTCTCGATTCAGTGCTTGAAGCTGAGGACTTATGAGGGATGCTTGTTTTTCCGGACTCAGCTGAGACCTCCCTGAGTAGTACATAATGCCAAACTGATTCCCTGATTTGGTCATGAGCCATTTCTCGGAAATGGTGAACGTATTATTGCTATTCGGCCTCGAGAGTCCGTGATGTTTGACCCGAGTAGCACACCCGTGAGATTGGGAGGGGTGTACAGGTTTGCAGGAACCCTAAACTTCAACATACCCTCGTATGCCAGTACACTTCAGTGATATGATCTTGTTCTGTTAATTATGGATTCTGAAGTCATGAAGTCCTGGTCAGAGATACTTGTGATGATATTGTGGCCTTGCACAAACACTTAATTACCTGATTCACTACACAGACACGTCACTGATCACATGCCTTGCCTTGCATAACATCATTAATCATTTTGTGTTCTTTTTATTCTCAGGGTTCATTACCTCCTAGTCCTGGTCATATTTGCTGCTTCAACATGGAGATTCCAAGGAAGAGAAATGTCCATTATACGTTCCCACATCCAGAAACAGATGGTATTCAGAGGTTAATTGGCTTGATGGGGGACAAAGTGCTTGATGATTTCAAAAGAGTGTTTGGAAAGATCTTAGACTATGTGAATAAGCCAACCATTGATCAGAGGGATAACTTGCATTCTCTACTGTGGTTCTATGATCCACAGTTGAGGGTTTTTGTTTTCCCTGACTACATCTCGGCTCCCACATTAGAAGAGATATCCAGCATCCTCAAAATCCCTATAAAAAATGGTGCTCCTTACTATGGCTTAGAGAAGATGCCTTCATCCGAAGATATAGCTGAGTCTTTCCTTCTAGATTTGTCCAAAGTTAACAGAGAAGTGGATGCCACCAAGGGTAAAGGACTTTTCTTAGATTTTCTTATCAAGGAAGCTCAAGACCTGGCCTCTGAGAACAAATGGGCTAAGTTCAGCACCTTGCTTGCTTTGATAGTGTATGGGACCAGTTTGTTTCCAGGAGAGAAGGGTTTAATTAACATGGAAGCTATCACTATATTTGCCAGAAGAAATCCAATACCCACTTTGCTAGGTGACTTTTGCTACGGGGTTCACCATAGAAATGAAAAAAGGAAAAGACTTGTAAATTGTTGCGCTCCTCTATTTGCTGATTGGTTTGTAAGGCAACTCCCTAAATCAGGATCTTTTCAGGATTTGAAACAATCTTGGAAGTGGTCCAAAAGATTAATGGGCTTAACCTCAGCTAACATTGCATGGGGATGCAACAGAGATCTTGTGGGCAAAGAATTATTGGTCAATTGTGGTAGCTTCCCAAATGTTCCTTTGATAGGAAGGAAAGGTGGGATCAGTTACAACCCTATCTTGTCCAGGAAGCAGTTTGGTTATCCATTAAGAGATTTGCCTTTAATTGAAGAGGCAAAGGAATCTTTGTACTTTTCAGCAGAAGGAAATCTCAAGAAGAGCATGTTGTTATCCCAAGCTTGGGAAGTTAGAGTGATAAAAGGGAAGAAATACTTTGGAAGAGTGGATCATAACACTTATGATCCTTTCGCCAACTGGTTGGAGGATCGTGTGAAGACCCAGTTGCTCCCATTTTCTAGAGAGACACCTCTCTACCCTAAGGAGGTAGCACCCATGACTTCAGTGCCTCTGCAAGATTATCAAAAGTTGGAAGCTTTAGTTCAACAGCTCAGGTTAGAGAATCAAGAAGCTTACAATTCCTGTCAGAAGCTGAAGATGCAGAATCAAAAGTTGGAGGAAAGAGCTCACAAAGCTGAAGAGATGGTTAGGCTCAAGCAGCAAGATTTTAAAGAGAGAGAGCTTTACTTCAAGAAAAAGGGATTAGCTGAAACTCACAAGGCGGCCCAGCGCCGGAAGGAGAGGAAGGACCTAAATGAAGTCAATGAAGCTGTTACCTTATGGCAAGAAAAATGGGAAGACAATTTGAGGAAGCAAAAAGAGCTGGACGTCAAGCATAAGCTGGAAATCAAGAGTCTTCAAGATTCTTTGGATGGACAGAGAGAGCTCCTTCAGAAGGCTTATCATCAAGAGAAGGGTCGCCTCCAAAGTCTAGAAGAAAGCCAACAAGCAGTAAAGGAAGCTCAAAAAGAAATAGAAGACTTGAAATTGAAAGCTGATGTGAAGATGTCAAAGGTTGAGCCGGGTCCGAGCAAAGAGAGTGAAATGGCTTTCCTGCAGCAAATTGAAGAGTTACATGCTTCCTTTGATCTAAGGGATCTCCTCATCCAGAGACTCATCCAGGAGCCTGATCATCCGGATATCGTTCAGTTGTTCTAGAATGTCAAGCGTCTTAGCTGGAGGCTGCAAGACTTAGAGCTCCCTAGGTTTTAGTTTCATGCTATTGTACTTGGATTACCCACAGGCTTGTTGTGGGATTCCTTTTATTTGATGTACTTTGTTGTTCTTTTGATTGGCACCCTTCGGGGACTTTGTTGTTTCAAACATCAGTTTATGTGATTGACTTGTTTTGAATCTCTTGTTTGTTATTTGTTGCACCAACACGGGGTAATGAGCATCAATTCTCCACGGCCGTCACTGTATTTGAACATAACTTGGGTCTTCTTCCCAATTATTATTCTCTTAATACCAGGACCGGAAACAGGGAAAGCCTTGGGAATAAAAGGAACACATTACATTGCATACGCATCATTTGCATTTCTTCTTTGTTTTTGCAGGTTTTTCTACAGGAGGCTTAATTTATCTGTGTTTCAGAAAAAGATTGCGAGAGCTGCCAAGACCCAGCATCTCCAACAAGATATCATGCATCGCTACGCAACTCGCAGCAACCAGAGGAGAGTCATGGACGTTATGCAAACTGAGCTTAATCAGTTTCGCACCAGAATGGGAGATTTAATGGTCATGATGCAAGGGATGGCTCAGGGACAACAAGAGTTAAGGAATGCAATTCAAGGACTCAACCCTCCTCATACTAATACTCATGTGACCACTCCTAACGTGCAAGGGGCTCCTCCCAACACCAGCAATGGCCCAGGTGGACCTCATATTCCAGAACAAGGCACAACAACTTTCATTCCAGTACAAGACAGGCAGGAGGACCAGTTCCCTTCTTTCAACAACGACATGGGGTTCGCTGGAGAAGGAAATCTTCATGATTTTTTTATGCTTGCTGAGAAAGTCAAAGCCCTCGAGTGTAGAGACACTTTGGGGATAAATGTGTCTGACATGGGCCTAGTCCCCGGGGTGGTTATTCCTCACAAATTCAGGCCGCCTACTTTTGACAAGTACAACGGTAGTTCCTGCCCAAAGACTCACTTGCAGGCATTCTATCGGAAGATCACTGCCCATACTCGGGATGAAAAGCTCTGTATGTACTACTTCCAGGATAGTCTCTCCGGGGGGTCCTTGGAATTGTACATGAAGCTAGAGAGAAGTTCTGTAAGAAAATGGAAGGAATTGGGAGAAGCATTCCTCAAGCAGTATCAGTATAATATTGACATGGCGCCCAGTCGCACCCAACTTCAGAGTCTGACTCAGAGGAGCTCAGAGAGTTTCAAAGATTACGCACAAAGGTGGCTTGAAGTGGCCGCTAGAGTGCAACCGCCTTTGTTGGAGAGAGAAATGGTAGACCTGTTCCTGGATACCCTCCCTGGGCATTTCATGGAAAGGCTAGCTGGACGTTCTTCAAGTGGATTCTCGGATATCATCTTGACTGGCGAGAGGATAGAAAGTTGGATCAAGCAAGGGAAGATTCAGAATGGAGGCGCTTCAAGTTCTGGTATTAAGAAACCCTTCGTGAAAAGAAGAGAAGGAGATACTGGTGCAGTGTACGCGCAGAGGGGAGGAAGTAGTAGAGGTTTTTATCAGCAAGTGGCCCCTGTCACTATCTCAGCTCAACCTGTTCAACAGCAAGTCCAACCACCGCAGCCGCAACACTCGCAAGGGTATCAACAAAGAACTCCCCGTCCATACTATTCTCAGAGGACTAGAGAAAGGAAGTTTGACACTCCGCCTATGTCCTATCCACAACTTTTGAAGAATCTCCTCCAACTCCAGCTGGTTCATCTCAGAACTTTGCAACCCCCGAAGCCAGGGCAACTTCCTGAAGGGTACGATACGAACGCTAGATGTGAATTTCATTCCGGGGCCCCCTGACATACCACAGAAAATTGCAAGGCCTTGAAGTATGTAGTCCAAGACCTAGTAGATTCCAAAGAGATTAACTTTGCTCCTACTCCTAATGTAATACAGAACCCCATGCATCCTCACGGAGGCACGGTTGGGGCAATTGATGAAGGGGAGAATCTAAACTTGGTGTGTGATGTCAACGAACTACAAACTCCGTTGAATGTTGTTAAAGTCTGCTTGTCAAAGAAAGGTATCTTTCCTGGATGTGAAGAAGATTGTCCAGGATGTGCTGAAGCTACAAATGGGTGTGAGCAGTTGAAAGCAGGGATCCAGAGTATGATTGATGAGGGAGTGTTGCAGTTTGACAAGATTGTAAAAGAAAGCAAAGTCTCTACAGTAACTATCTTCTACGATCCATCTCAAGTTCCTTCACGGGACAGAGCGGCACAATTAACCATCACCACTGCAGGACCAGTAATGTATCAGAGCGATAGAGCTATTCCTTGGAATTATGGTGTTGAAGTATATTGTAACAGCCAGAAGCAAGAGTTGGCCACGTCTAGTACAACCCCAGCTCAAGTAGAAAATGTTGGAGTATGGGGCTTTACTAGAAGTGGGAGATTATTTGCGCCAGAAACACTAAGAAATAGTGTGATACCACCCAGAGACACCGCATAAGCCCAGGCTAGAGCGAGAGGGAAACAGCCAGTGGTTGTCAACAATCACGCACCAGTAACTGATCCAGACCTTACCTTTGATAGAGAAGCTGAAGAATTTCTGAGGATTATCAAAAAGAGTGACTACAAGATTGTGGACCATCAGCAGCAGACTTCGTCGAAGATTTCCATCTTGTCCTTGCTTATGTGTTCTGATTCCCACAGGAAGGCCCTCTTGAATATTCTGAACAAGGTGTACGTGCCTCAGGATATTTCAGTAAATCAGTTGGAAGCAGTGGTATCTAGTGTCAATGCCAGTCACGGATTGGGTTTCAAAGACATGGATCTAACTTCTGAAGGGCATGCTCATAATCGGGCACTGCATATCTCTCTAGAATGTAAAGGTGCAGTACTCTCTCACGTGTTGGTAGATTTTGGATCGTCGTTGAATGTCTTGCCCAAGAAGGCGCTTATGAATTTGTATTACGATGGAGTAGTTTTAAAGCCCAGTGACCTAGTAGTTCGAGCATTTGATGGGTCGAGGAGATCGGTGTTCGGGGAAGTGGAGTTACCAATTAACGTAGGTCCACAAATCTTCAATACCACGTTCTACATAATGGATATACAGCCTGCATATAGTTGTTTTCTCGAAAGAACTTGGATACATTCAGCAGGAGCAGTATCGTCCATACTTCATCAAAAGCTAAAGTTCGTCTGGGAGGGTCAAATTGTAACTGTCAATGGGGAAGAAGACATTTTTGTTAGTCATCTGGCTTCATTCAAGTATGTGGAGATGGACGGCAAAATAGTCGAAACTCCATGTCAGGATTTTGAGCCCTTGAAGATTGAACAAGCGTCTGCAGTGGTAGCTTCTCCTGAAGAACCGAAGAAGGGGGTTTTTGTGGCCTCTTATAAGCAAGCGCTTGAGTTGGTAGAATCTGGGATACGAGAAGGCTGGGGCAGTCCAGTATAAGTGCCAGAAAAGAAAGATATGTTCGGAATTGGTTACCATCTTGGGAAGTCATCGTCTGGACCAAGTGCTAAAGGTTGTCAAAGCCCGATTACTTTCACGAGTGCGGGAGTAGTGGATTATGGAAACATCAGTGTCGTGCAGGATGATGCAGTTGATAATGAGTGTGACCTAGACGAGTGGATCAGGCCTGCCGTTCCAGGGACTCAGCTTAGCAATTGGACATCAGAAAGGCTTATTTCAGTCACCTCTTTCGAAGAGTAATAATTTTTGTTTCTGTTTTTCCTGTATTTAAGCACTATGTCTTGCCCGGGGCATAGTAGCTCTTTGTAAGGGTTCTTTTGTTCTTAACACAATTCATAATCATAAATAAAGCTGACATTTCACATTCATTCATGTTGTTCTTTGTCTTTCGTGTTTGCTTTTTTGTTTTTCAAAAAGAAAGAAAAGTTTTAAAATGGCAACGTTTCTCATTTTCTCAAGTTTTTGCTAAAGCCTTGCATGAATCACCATTCATGCAGGTGCTCGTCACCAGATCTTATCAATGACGACCCTGTTATGGCTGAGTATGACTTCGACAATCCAATTTATCAAGCCGATGAGGAAGGTGAAGAGGATTGCGAACTACCTGAAGAATTGGCCAGACTGCTTAAACAGGAGGAGAAGATGATTCAGCCGCACGAAGAAGCTGTCGAAGTAATAAACCTGGGTACTGAAGAAGACAAGAAAGAAGTCAAGATCGGGGCTGCATTAGAAGAATCTGTCAAGACTCGTTTGATTGCTATGCTTCGAGAGTATGTTGATGTCTTCGCATGGTCCTACCAAGATATTCCTGGTTTAGACACTGACATTGTGGTACACAAGCTGCCTCTCAGAGAAGATTGTCCTCCAGTGAAGCAGAAGTTGAGGCGCACACGTCCTGATATGGCAATTAAAATAAAAGAAGAAGTACAAAAATAGTTTGACGCTGGCTTCTTGGCCGTGACCAGTTACCCTCCGTGGGTTGCCAACATTATGTCGGTTCCTAAGAAAGACGGTAAAGTCAGGATGTGTGTAGACTACAGGGATTTGAATAGGGCCAGCCCCAAAGATGACTTCCCTCTACCTCACATAGATGTGCTCGTCGATAATACTGCTCAGTTTTCCGTGTTCTCCTTCATGGACGGATTTTCCGGTTATAACCAAATTAAGATGTCTCCCGATGACATGGAAAAGACAACCTTCATCACTCCTTGGGGCACTTTTTGTTACAAGGTTATGCCATTTGGTTTGAAGAATGTTAGGGCCACTTATCAGCGGGCGATGGTGACGCTATTTCACGACATGATTCATCATGAAATTGAGGTTTATGTTGATGATATGATAGCAAAATCCCAAACAGAGGAAGAGCACTTGGTTAATTTAGCAAAGTTGTTTGACAGACTCTGGAAGTTCAGACTGAGGTTGAATCCGAATAAGTGTACCTTCGGGGTCCGTTCTGGAAAATTACTTGGCTTCATTGTTAGTGAGCAGGGAATTGAGGTTGATCCAGCCAAAGTGAAAGATATCCAAGAGATGCCTGAGCCAAAGACTGAAAAGCAAGTACGTGGTTTCTTAGGGAGACTAAACTACATTGCACGGTTTATCTCTCACCTAGCTGCCACGTGTGAGCCCATCTTTAAGCTTCTAAGGAAGAATCAGGACATCAAATGGAATGAAGACTACCAGCAAGCCTTTGACCGAATCAAAGAATACCTGCTAGAACCTCCAATTCTTATGCCTCTAGTGCCAGGGAGACCTTTGATTATGTATCTTACCGTGCTTGAAGGATCAATGGGATGTGTGCTGGGTCAGCAGGACGAGTCTGGTCGAAAAGAGCACGCCATTTATTACCTTAGCAAAAAATTTACCGATTGTGAGACGCGCTACTCACTACTCGAGAAAACATGCTGCGCTTTGGCATGGGCTTCTCGCCGACTAAGACATTACATGCTGACTCACACTACTCTCTTAATTTCCAAGATGGATCCTGTGAAATACATCTTTGAAAAGCCAACTCTGACAGGAAGAGTAGCCCGGTGGCAGATGATACTAACAGAGTATGATATACATTACACTTCGCAAAAGGCAATCAAAGGAAATGTATTGTCAGAATACTTGGCTCAGCAGCCAATCGATGATTATCAACCCATTAGGTTTGAGTTTCCGGATGAGGACATCATGTTCCTCAAGTCGAAAGACTACGAAGAACCACTTCCGGAGGAGGGGCCGGACCCTGAATCCAAATGGAAGTTGATGTTTGACGGAGCTGTGAACATGAATGGAAGTGGAGTAGGTGTTGTTATCATCTCTCCAAAAGGGGTCTATACACCTTTAGCTGCTCGATTGACTTTCGAATGCACTAACAATGAGGAAGAGTATGAAGCTTGTATCATGGGAATTGAAGAGGCAATCGACTTGCGAGTCAAGAACCTCGAGATCTTTGGAGATTCTGCTTTGGTGGTGAATCAAGTCAATGGCAAATGGCTGGTTCATCAACCTCATTTGATTCCTTACAAAGATTATGTCAGGAGGCTGTTAACTTTCTTCACCAAAGTCAAGCTGAATTATATTCCTCGAGACGAAAACCAATTCGCCGATGTGTAACACGGTGGGAGAACTGACTTTCTATAAATGTTGCGGATAGCAAGAGTCGCCACCGACTTTTATTTTATCCAAAAGGAAAGGACATAAAAGAACAGGAAAGACCTTAAAAAGATTTTGAGTTTGGGGGGTAGGTTATACAAAGGGAAGGTGTTAGCACCCTTTATATCCATGGTTATCCATGGGCTCTTAGTTACTTAGCTCACTTTAAATTGTTTTGAGAAAGGTGTAGTGTGTGATTAAAAACTTTCTAAGTGCTTTATAATGATCCTCGTATGGATGTATATAAAGACTTGGTTTTGAAAATTTGTTTGAAAAGTGTGGTGTAAAGAGTATTTTGAAAGGTGAGCAAGTAATTAAGAGAAACTTACCTTATATAAAGTCTTTACTGTTCTTTTGTTCTTTCAATGGTAAGACTATCCCTATTATTAAGGAATAGGTAGTCATTACCTTGGATGTGATAAGGGACATGTGTAGGGACATCTGAATATAGGCAACTGCAAGGTGTCTTTAGCAATTCGTAGGGACTTGGTGACCGGAGCAAGCTCCGGTCATCTTCTCCGGCGAGACCTTCAACCCAACTTCTTCCCTAGGTTAAATCAAAAGCTCTAAAGCTCCAGAATCACTCCCCTAACACCCCTAAGCAAGAATCTACCCTCAAAACACATTTATTTTTCATGAATCAAGAGAATCGAATCAAAACATTTTCACGGGCAAAATTTCAGACAGCTATGAAATACTCAATACTCAACCATTTTCAATTCTAAACACATCAGCATGATCAGTGAATCATAAAGAATCATTTAGGAACTTAAAAACACATTTCTGGAAAAAATGTTCTTGAGGTTACCTGAGTTGAAGCTTTCGAAACTGGGACTTTCTAGGCCCTTCTTTGGTGCTTTTCCACTCCCATTGATCCCCTTATGCTTCTGAAATGCTTGGAAGGAGTTTATATGGAGTGTTTTGAAGGTTTCAGTTCATAGGTGAGTGAAATCGTGTTTTTTTTGAGGTGGTTTCAGGCCAATGTGAGGGGTGGGAAATGATCTATGAGTGATGCTGAGTTGAATGGTGAAGTTTGTTTAGAGTTTTGATGGTTGGTTTGAAAGTTTCAAAGAGAGGAAGTTTCTTGAGGATTTTTTCAATCTGAATGTGTGGGATCATTTAGGGCAATGTGTTGTGTGTTATGGCTTGCATAAAGTCCACATATCATGTCTTGATAGGTCAGAAGAGTTGGTGTGGGCTATGCTGATTGGTATGGGTGATTTTGCAAAAAGTCAAGTTTGGTTGTACTTGAGGTATGGGTCATGGCAGGCCTGGTTGCAAGGGGTGTCTGGCCTCAGCTGAGTTCAAGGAGGTCCATAGAAACTGATTTGGGGTGCTGATGCAAGTGTATAGGAAGATTCATGCCATTTTGCAAATTTGAAGAACTTTGGCCCTTTTGGAATTTCTTGAAGTTCAAGGCATGAAAGTGTATGATTCTTGGGCCAATTCTGATCAAAATGAGTTGCACTATGATGGTATGATGTTTAGAGATGAATTAGAGGTCATGAAATGGCTTGGCAAGTGGTTTTGCAAAAATCCCTCTTTGGTGTATTCTTGAAAATTATAGGATTTTTGCCAACTTTGAAGGATCATAACTTGAGTTCTATAATGAATTAGAACATGTTCTTGTATGTTTTGAAAAGGGAAAAACCTAATCTACAACTCTCATGACCAAGAATTTTTCATTTGAAGCATTTTTGGTCATGAAAGAGGAGGTTGAAAAACTTTCCCAAAATGGAAAGTTTCCATTACAAGTCATTTCCATTTTTGGCAACTTTTGGTTTAGCTCAAATTTCTTTAATTTTGTGAACTTCCAAGAACTTAAATGATCAAATAAAGATCATATAACTTCAATTTGATGAAAATTCCCCTTTGGTTCCATTGTTGGGGGCCTCAGATGCCCTGATTTTGCTCTGACTTGCTCAAGAAGTTACCTAATGAACAGATGATTTCCACAATGAATTTATTCATCAAACTTGGTACATATGATCTTTATAACATCTTAATAACATTAGAAACAAGAATTACCAAACAATTTGGAGTTAAAGCTTCTGAAACCAAAACCCTATTTTTGGTCATCTGTGTAGTGAAAACCCTAGCTCTGCTTTCATGCTTTCCCAGTTCTTGTGATTTCTTGACTTCTTTGAACTTTGAGGGACATGAAATGATGATTGAACACATATGGACCCTCTTGGAACACTTGGAGGCCTTTGGAGTGGCTCAGATGGATCCTTAGATTGCTCAGATCATAAACCCTAGATGCAGATGAATTTGAACTATGCAGATGAAACAAATATGCAATATGAGGTAGTATACTTATGCTAATGCAAACGTGAGAGATCACAAGCCATGGTGTGAAATGAGTGAGGGAAAATTTGGGGTGTTTACAACAATGATGTTTGATGGGGCTGTCAATATGAATGGACGTGGGGTTGGTACAGTGCTCATTACACCTAAAGGAGTTCATATGCCTTTCTCGGCAAAACTCATCTTTGCCTGCACTAACAACGAAGCTGAATGTATTTGGAGATTCAGCTTTGGTAATCAATCAGACCAACAACAAATGGTACACTCACCAAGAGCATCTGATTCCATATCGTGACTACACGAAGAGATTATTGACTTTCTTCACAACAGTCAAACTTGAGTATATCCCTCGAGATGAAAATCAGTTCGTAGATGCTTTAGCAACCATTTCCTCCATGATCAAGGTTCAAACTAAAAATTATGTGCCTCGGATTTCGGTATCCAGACTAGACCGACCAGCATACGTATTCTCCGTGGACATTGCTAAAGATGACAAGCCGTGGTTCCATGACATCAAATGCTTCTTGGAGGATCAAACATACCCACCTGGGGCATCATCAATGATAAGAAGACATTAAGAAGGTTGGCCGGTAGTTTTTTCCTTAATGCTGATGGTTCATTATACAAGCGAAACTTTGACATGGTTCTGCTCAGATGTGTTGATAAGAAAGAAGTAGACTTGCTGATGCACGAGGTGCATGAAGGATCTTTTGGTATCCATGCTGGAGGACATGAAATGGCTAAGAAATTGTTAAGATCAGGTTACTACTGGATCACAAAGGACGCAGACTGTTGTTCCTACGCCAGAAAATGCCATAAATGCCAGATCTATGAAGACAAGGTGCATGTGCCTCCAAATCCTTTGAACGTGATGTCTTCACCTTGGCCCTTTTCCATGTGGGGCATTGACATGATTGGAAAGATCGAACCGACCGCTTCAAATGGCCACAGATTCATCCTGGTAGCCATTGATTACTTCCCCAAATGTGTTGAAGTAGCTTCATATGCAAACGTCACCAGACAAGTGGTAGCCAGATTTCTGAAAAGAGACATCATCTGTCGATATGGAGTTCCCGAGTGAATCATTACTGATAATGGTTCCAATTTGAACAATAAAATAATGGCAGAACTGTGTCGGGACTTCAAAATCTAACATCACAACTCTTCTCCTTACATGCCAAAGATGAATGGCGCTGTTGAGGCAGCTAATAAGAACATCAAGAAGATTGTGCAAAAGATGGTGGTTACTTATAAAGACTGGCATGAAATGCTACCATTTGCCTTGCATGGGTATCGAACCTCAATCAGAACGTCTGCTGGGGCAACATCTTATCAGCTTGTGTACGGTATGGAAGTTGTCCTGCCTGTTGAAGTTGAGCTACCCTCCTTACGGGTATTAATGGATGTAAAGCTGGACGAAGCAGAATGGGTCCGGTCTCGGTACAATCAATTAAATTTGATCGAAGAAAAGAGATTAGCTGCAATTTGTCATGGGCAGTTATACCAGAAAAGAATGAAGAAAGCGTTCGATCAGAAAGTCAGGCTTCGGGAATACCAAGTGGGAGATCTTGTGCTAAAAAGACTTCTTCCTCCTCATACAGACCACAGGGGCAAATGGACTCCAAACTACGACGGTTCATTCATAGTAAAGAAGGTTTTCTCTGGTGGAGCACTGATGTTCACTACTATGGATGGTGAAGATTTCTTATCCCATGCGAATTCAGATGCAGTTAAAAAATAATTCGCATAAAAAGACCCGCTGGACATAAAAACAGAATGTAAGTCCAGGCAAAAATAGGGCATCCCGGCGAGTCAAAAACAGAATAAAAGACTCGGGCAAAATAAGGGAAAATTGAAAAAAAAATGTACACCCGCTGAGTTGAAAAGCCGCATTGGACAGCTCAGGCAAAAATGGGTATCCCGGTGGATTGAAAACCCGAAAGGGAGATCCACACAAAATCAAGGAATAAGCGAACAACTGCATTATGAATTCGTCTGTATTCTTCACAACACGGCAGGTTTTGAAAGGATAAAGCATCAGTCAGAATCAACCTTCTTCGGAAAGCAAGATGAGAAGAACGTCAAGGTCATACAGGTCATAGCAAGGGAAGTTCACTGGAGCGTCGTCAACATTGCCAACACTTTTACTTTTCTCAATTTATAGCAATCTCCTCATTCCAGGGGATTTGTTTCTTTGACTGTATTTGCCAATTCAGGGCACCCAAATTATTAAAATCAGAGTTTTCAGTCGTACCTCGCTTTGTACATTTTATGTTTCGTTTGAAAAATGTCAAGTATTCATGATACAACACTTGCATAAAACAAATGAGCCGTTTTTAATAAATGCTTGCAGGAAATAAATTTACTTTCAGGAAAGCATAACTCCTATGACGGAATCCGGTAAGGGATACCTCGGGATACTTGTGCGTTTCTTTTGTCTTAACAGGTTGCAGGTATTCAATAGGCAACATGGGGCATGCCAAGCACCGAATCCCCAACATGCTACTTCCCAAAGCGGGATCTCCCGAGAAATATCTAAACTGCTTTTCCCCAGCGGAATTGCCAAAGCCTCCTCATCCCCAGCACAAGTCTACTCAACAGGAGCTTCCCCACCGGGGATCCCCACCAGAATGCTAGATCGCATCCTCAGCAGGTTAAAAGAATTGTCTCCCCACAGAGTTTCCATCCTCTCCCCAGAAGAGCAATGCCTGAAACTCTTACCCAACAAAGTGACGAAAGTTTCCTTCTCCCCGGCTGGGCTCTGCTCACGGATAGGTCGACCAATGACCTATTTCCCCAAGCAGAGCTATATCTCCTGATAGGTCCAATGACCTCTTCCCCAGCCGGGTTATTCTTCCAAGCAGATCATCCAGAGATCTTTATCCAAGCGGGATCCGAATCCCAGATTAGTTTTCTCCTTTGCATAAACATAGCATCAGCATCATATTCACCAAATAAGCGTAGCATTCCGTTTAATACGGAGCATTACAGCAAAAGTCAAACATTTGCATGATCACAAAGTCAGGTTCAAGCCAGTCACCTGCAATTACCATCAATATTTCATCAGCAATGTATATAAAAACTCATATCCCCTGCAGATATAAGCCGAAGCGTCCCCTTTGCACTCTCAAATACAAATACCTATACAAGCCCTTTTTGATACTCGTCCGTGTCATACTGCCTCGGCATGGTTTCCAAAACACCTTCTGCAAACCGAGTACTTATTTATAACACACTCTTTTCGACACCCGTCCGTGTCACCCTATCCCCACAGAAAGCCAAAGCATATCCTTTACATTCCCGAAACCGATGCCTGTTTATATAGTACATATCTGACAGCTCATCCATCATACATTCCCCAGCAAGTCGAACACTCGTCCGTGTCTTGCCCATACTTCGCCAATAAAACCAATACTCACTCATACTTATACAGAAGTCTCTGATAGACGTCTGTATCCTGTATATATCACTCCTCAACAGATCTGACACTTGTCCGTGTTTTTTGTTAACCAGTTGGTACTCGTCCGTACCATCATCTCTAAACACGCGTCAGCGTTTGTTTCTACCGATACTCGTCTGTATCATGGTCCTAAGGATGCTCGTCCACATCTTTAATCTATACAGAGCGTCAAACACTTATACCTTTTATTCTTAGGCGTAAGCACTCGTCCGTGTTTACCAATCCTCAGCAAGTCACCAATAAAACAACTTCCTCCTATCCAACATTCATCCTATGTCGTGATACTTTCGACAGCTGTACCCTTCCAGGTGATCGTCCTTCACCTTTGGATGACCGTCCCTCATCCTTTCCCCAACGGAATCCCCGTTAGTGGAACCCCTTTTCTATCTGGCATTCGTCCTATGTCGTGATAAAGAGCAGCCTTCCCCTGCTAGGTGATCGTCCTTAACCTCTTGATGATCGTCCTTTATCATTTTATCCGATGGCCGTCCCCATCGTGGATCTTGTTATCCGACATTCGTCCTATGTCGTGATAAACCCCGAGAGCAGCCGTACCCTGCTAGGTGATCGTCCTTCACCTCTTGATGACCATTGTAAACACCCCAAATTTGCCCCCACCCAGTCACACCATGGCTTGTGATCTTTTCATGTGCATAAGTTCAATCATAGCATCTCATATTGCATTTTTGTTTCACTGCATTGTTTCTAAGTCATCTGCATCTAGGGTTTGTGATCTGAGCCATCCCTGAGCCATTTGAGCCACTCCAAAGGTCTTAAATCACCTCAAGAGGGTCCATGTATGTTCAGTCATCATATTATATCCTCCCAAGGTCAAGGAAGTCAAAGAATCACAAGAACTGAGAAAGGCATGGAAGCAGAGCCAGGCTTAATTGCACAGATGACCTAAAATTAGGGTTTTGGTTTCAGAGGCCATAACTCCAAATTTTTTGGTCATTCTTGTTTCTATTGGTCTCTATATGTTATGAGGATCATGCATATCAATTTTCATGAAGAAATTCAATGGGGGAAGGCATCTGATCAAAGGATGACTTCTTGAGCAAGTCAGTGCAAAATCAAGGCATCTGAGGCCCCCAATGACCCAACTAAAGGGTATTCTCCATCATTTTGAATGTGTATGATCTTTATTTGATCATAGAAGATGTTGGAAGCTCACAAAATTGAAGAATTTCAAGCCATTTGCAAGGTTGCCTTTTTGGGAAAGTGACTTGTAATGAAAACTTGCCATTTTGGGAAAGTTTTTCAACCTCCTCTTTTTGATTCAAAAATGCTTCAAATGAGAAAACTTTGGTCATGAAAGTTGTAGAATGGAACATTCCCTTTTCAAAAAGTACAAGAACTCATTCTAATTCATTTTGGATCAAAAGTTATGGCTTGTCAAAGTTGGGCAAAATCACTTAATTCTCAGTTTTGTACCAAAGAGGCAAAGTTGCAAAACCTCATGCCAAGGCAAAATGTGACTTCAAATGGACTTCTATGCATTACACAAACATGAACCATGACCTAAAAATCAGAATGCACCAAAGAATCTCCAAGTTTCATGACTTGTACATTAAGAAACTTCAAAAGGGCCAAAAGATCACAAAATTGCAAAACCACACATAAACTCTAATCCACTTGCAAATTGGCCTCAAATTCATTTCCATGGTCAGCCTTGATTCAAGCTGCAACATACATGCTTTTGTTCTAGCCCTAAAACAGCCCATACCTTATAGTATACCTAGACTTTAATTTTTGCAAAAGGGGCCATACCAATCAAGCTGTGCCACCAACAACTCTCTGCCCTATCACAACTTGATATGTGGACTAAAAGAGACTCAAAACATACAACAAGCAGGCCTGAAGACACAACATTGCCATAGTTCCCAAAAACTCTCCCCCTTGCATTTTCATTCGAAACTCAGCACTCAAGTCTCAAACATCAAAGCAAACTTCATAGAACCATTCACCATGATCCTCTGATCATTTCCCAATCCTCATTTGGCCCTGAAACCACCCCAAGAAGAAACACGATTTTCCACCCCTTCTGAACAGAACTTCATCAATCTCTTAAACCAGCCCTAAGAAATTCCAAACAAGCATTGCAAACTTCTCAGGTGGTCCATTAAAGGCATCTTGGACCAAAGAAGCAGCCAGAAAGCTTCAAAGATCAAAGTTCCAATTCAGGTGAGCTCAAGAACATTTTTTCCAGAAACTTGTTTTTAAGTTCCTAAATGAATCTATGTGATGTGCCGATCATGCTGATATGCTTATTTTTGCAAATGGTTAAGTATTGAGTATGTATGAAGCTTCTGAAATTTTTTGACCTAAAAACGTTTTGATTCGATTCAACTTTGATACGTGAAATAAATGTGTTTTGGTTGATGATTCTTGTTGTATGATGTATGGGGTTGGATTCTGGGCAGAGAGATTAAGTTTTAGAAGCTTGGGGAGAGAGATAGCAAAATCTCAGGGGAGATGTGGCCGGAGAAGATGACCGGAGGTCATTTCCGGCCACCTGAAAGTCATTAGTGCATTAATTGTGGTTAGGGCTCAGTTTGAATGTGAGCCATGGATCTGTTTGACTTGGGTTGACTCGCGCGCAAATGAATGGACCAGATCTTTCATTAAAACCCTAATCCTAATTTATTAAATTAATTAGGTTTAATTTAATTTGGTCAGTTTGAATTACAGCCACAGGATCTGGCGCGGGTCAACTCCCTCCAAAACCATTTGAATGCCAGCCATTAGATCTGTTGACTTCTCATAATTTCATTTTTATTTCATTTATTTTATATTTAACTTGTACGAATTATTAAAAATAGTAAAACATATTTAAAAATTCTGAAATTTTTTGTCAAACATTTCATTAATTTCAGAACCCAAAAATATTTTTATTTTTATTTTTTGCATTAAAAATAATTTTTAAATTATTTAAATGTTTATTTTTAATTAGTTAATGAAAATTAATTAATTAAAAATGCATTTAGGTATTTAAAAATCACAAAAAAATTCACATTGCATTTCAAAACATTTAGAAACATTATCAAACTCTCAAAACAAATTTCTTTTTGGTTCTTGATGCATTTTGACAATTTTCATTGGAATTAAATTCTTTTAAAGGCAATATTTTTGTTCAAACTTGGAAAAATCCATTCTGCCTAACCATTGAGAGTTTGATGATGGTTCTTCTTGCATTGCATCCTTCATAGCATGTAGTTTATAGGATAAAATTGGTTTGAATTTATCTTCCATTTTCAATTTGTTTAGCAGTTTTCATTGTGAGGTACCTTGAAACCCTAGTTGACTTAGAAAAATCATAACTCCCATTAGGTTAAGAGTTAGGTTCCCTCCTTTGGGCAGTGAACTTGTGTAGGGTTAGGGTTCCCTTGGTCCCATTTTCAATTTTTTATCATATCATTTGCTTCTGGTTTTGAATTTTTGCATTGTATGTTGTATGTAAACCCTAATTTGTGCCTTCCTTTGCATCCATCTCTCACTTGCTTGCATTAAAGAACTTGCCATGACATTTTGTGCATCCACATGATTCATAATACATCTTAGAACATATTAGAATCATGTTTTATCATTGCATCTCTCATTTGCCATGTTATATGTCCATTCCATTTCATAAACTTTCATGAACTTCCATGGTTCAAAGCATGCTTCATTTGCATCCTCATCCTTGTATGATCATCCACAACTCTTGACATGTGTTTGCATAATCCCCTAGCATCATTAACATCATGTTTATGATTCTGACTTTGGTTTGCATCATGACATTTCATCTCATTTGCATTGCATTTCATTTCTTTTGCTAACTTTTCAGGTGGTAAGTTGTTTTGAGAAGTGAATTTGCCTTCACTTCTCACAATCTCTTTTCATCTCTGTTATGCATCATTGCTGCATTTTATCTTTTGTATTTGAGTGAGCTTGCTCATTCATGCTCCTTCTCCTCTCTCTTTCTTCAAGCAACTTGTCTTGCTTCTCTCTGTTTCTTCCTCTTTTCATCTGCTTCTTTCCTGGTGGCTTCTCTCCTGAAGATCTTTTGCAAGCTTCATAAACCCTAGGAACAACCAAGAATGATAACAATTAGGGTTTGATTAGTCCCCCATTTAGTTTTGCCTTTGTGTCAACTTTGATTCTTCTCTTCTCATCTCATGATCAAGGACTAAACCCTAAAGGTTTTAAGGCTTTGTGATTAAGTTTATGCCTGCATCCTTCTATTAGGATGGAGTGTATAACTTTAATCCTAAGTGTTAAACCCTTAATGTGTTTAAATCCTTTAATCAATCCATCTAATAATCACTAAGACACCAAGCTTGTAACTTGGGCCTTGCATTAGGGTTCTAATTCTTCCTTAAATGGTTAAGAAGGACTAACCCTAGTGTTAATGGACAAGTCCCCCTCAAGTTGTCTTACAAACCATAAAAATCACTTCTTCATCTTATCATTAACTAAAATCCACTTTAATAAAGGCTTTGTTTTGTCATGAGGTTAATCCCTAATCATGGATTAAGTTGAGGAGCCTTCCTCAACTTAAATGTTCTCATCTATTATCCTTCTATTAGGATGGTGTAATGAGTCCATTAAATCCTTGATTATGGCTTAATCTCATTACTCAACACTAAACAAAAACATCAAAAACATCTAAATAATTGCAAGTAGGTTAATGATCTTAATCCTACATCATGGTGATTAAGTGTGGGGTGCTTACTTCATACTTAAGGTATTCTCATTACCCCTAATCAGAGGGAGGATGTGATGAGTTTACTAACCCTTGGTTTAGGCTTAAGCTCATTAACTTATGACAAACTTTCAAAAGCAATAAAAGACTGAAAACACAAAAACAAACAATAATCGTTTCCTCCGGGATTCTTTTCTCATCTCATTCACTCACAAACGAGAACCCGCTTCTTCCGTTTGATGCGAGACAGTTTGCACCTGAGCCAGACAGGTCATACACTTGAGCATAGACAAGTAAGCAGTTCACAAGTCAATTTACCTTTCAGTCTCTTTGAGTCGAACTACGGTGTTCTGACTTCCTCATTGCACGAGAGGATACGTAGGCATAACTTAACAGTTATCGAACAAAAGTCTCTGTATATCCCCCCCTCTTCCAGCATTATTCTTTAAGCCTCATAGTCTTGAGCTTTACACTCCTGTTCTGGCACTGACATTTCCCTTATACACTTCACATTTCTTTTACACTGACACTTGCATTCTTTCCAGCTTTGATACACAGATTGCACTGACACTACCCCTTTAAAACAAAAATCTTTTAAGCGTGGATCCCGTCGAGTACGGCGGACAATCTGGGTGTTAATACCTTCCCAGGTTGTAACCAATCCCCTTTCTCAGTTTCTCTGGTTCACAACCGTCTTATCCATCTTTTCTTAGGTTTATGCAGCATTACCTTTCCTTCGGGATAAAAATGCCTAGCTGGCGACTCTATTCATTCCCTCTCCTCTCGCCGACCGTTCGCATCTGTACCCCTCTTGACCAGGTGTCATTTGGTGGGGAGCGACAACCGTCCCTCATCATTTTATCCAATGGTCATCCCCATCGTCGACCTTTTCTATTTGACATTCGTCCTATGTCGTGATAAAGAGCAGCCGTCCTCTGCTAGGTGATCATCCTTCACCTTTTGATGACCGTCCCTCATCATTATTTCATTTATTGAACTGATGGTCGTCCCCATCGTTGTTTACTTTAATTTGCAAACCTGATGGTCGTCCCCATCATTTCCTTTACTTTAATCCCCAGAGAATCTTGTTTTTTTACCTGATGGTCGTCCCCGTCACGATCCCTTTATTTCCCCAGCTTGTCGGCCATCCCCGTCATTGCTTTACTTACTACTTCTTCCCCAGCATTCGTCCTCTGCTCGATGGTCATCCTCCATCGTTTTCATTTGATAATCATACTATATTATCTTTTACAATTTATATCCCTTTTCTTCTTCTACCCAGCGAGTGCAAATTTTGGACTGTCTTTGGTATTCAACAACAAGTTATCTTGTTTGTCTGATAAGCCAGACGCTTACATCCTGCACAGCTAACTCATGTTTGAATAGGGACAACTGTAAACATCCCAAATTTTCCCTCACTCTTTATCACACCATGGCTTGTGATCTTTCATTTTTGCATAAGCATAAGCATACCACCTCATATTGCATATTTGTTTCATTTGCATAGTTCAAGTTCATCTGCATCTAGGGTTTGTGATCTGAGCAATCCAAGATTCCATCTGAGCCATAACAAAGACCTCAAAGCTTCCCAAGAGGGTCCATTTGTGTTCTATCATCATATTATGCTCCTCAAGGTTCATGGAAGTCAAGAAATCACAAGAACTGGCAAAGGCATGAAAGCAGAGCTAGGGTTTCACTACACAGACGACCAAAATTAGGGTTTTGGTTTCAGAGGCCTTAACTCCAATTTTTTGGGCCATTCTTGTTTCTAATGTTCTTAATATGTCATAAGGATCATGTGTACCAAGTTTGATGAAGAAATTCATTGTGGAGGTCATTTGTTCATTGGGTAACTTCTTGAGCAAGTTAAGTTAAAATCAGGGCATCTGAGGCCCCCAACAAAGGAACCAAAGGGGTATTTTCATCAAATTGAAGTTCTATGATCTTTATTTGATCTTATAAGAGGTTGGAAGCTCACAAGATTGAAGAATTTTGAGCCATTTGCAAACTTGCCAAAAATGGAAATGACTTGAAATGCAAACTTTCCATTTTGGGAAAGTTTTTCAACCTCCTCTTTCTTAACCAAAAATGCTTCAAATGAAAAATTCTTGGTCATTAAAGTTGTAGATTAGATCTTTCCCTTTTCAAAAAGTACAAGAACATGTCATGTTTCATCCTAGAACTCAAGATATGGCCTTTCAAAGTTGGAAAAAATCCTAAAATTTCAAGTTTCATGTCAAAGAGGGATTTTGCAAATTGGCATGTTCAAGCATTCTAATGAATTCAAATAGACACAAACATTTCACAATATGTCAATTGGACCTCTAAACATCAGATTTGTGCATTGAACCATGTATTTTCATGACTTGAACTTCAAGAAATAAAAAAGGGCCAAAACTTTCAAGAATTACAAAATAGTATGAAACTCTTCATCCACTTGTGCCAGCTCATGTAACCTGATTCTATGGCTCTCCACAAAATCAGCTGAGGCAAATCCACCCTTTAGATCACTCCTGTCCCAACCCATACCTCAAGTACACATAAGTTGACATTTTTTCATTTCCTCCCATACCAATCAAACTGAGCCACCACCCATTCTTTGACCAATCACAACCTCTTATGCAAACCCTAAGGAGACCTTTTCATAACACATTGAAGCCTGAAACACCTTAGAGCTCAAATTACACAAAATCACCATAAAACTTCCCCTCTTCGATTCTCATCACTCAACCACTAAAAATCAAAACATCTTCCACCAATCAACTCAAAAACATCTCAGGATCATTTCCCACCCTTAACCATAGCCTAAAACACCCCCAATCAGAAATACGATTTCTGCATCCTCAGAACCAAACACCTCAAAACAGCCATCACAAGCTTGCTCTAAGCTTATCTTCATCATCAGGAAGATCATTGGGGTGGATTTGAACCAAGAGGGAGGCCAGAAAGCTCCAGAACACAACGCTTCAACTCAGGTAGTTTCCAGAACTTTTTTTCCAGAACTTGTTATTTAAGTTTCTAAATGATTCCTCATGCTTCAATGATCATCCTGATATGATTTGTTTTGAAAATGATTGAGAAATGAGCATGTATTGAACTTCTGAAAGTTTTGTTTATTTTCACGATTTGCTTCGAATCTTGTTTTTGATGAATGATAAATGTGTTTTGTTTGCTGATTCATGATGTATGATGCTTGGGGATCATTTCTGGGCAAGAAATTTGATGTTTAGTGACCTAGGGAAGAAGTTAGCATTTTGGTGTGGCCGGAGAAGATGACAGGAGTAGATGACAGGAGCTTACTCCTGTCACCTGAAAGTGATTAGGGTTAGGATTAGGTCTAATCTCCCCAGTTTGAATGTGGGTCGTAGGATTAGGTTTAGTGCATGTTTCTGTGGCCAGGATCAATCCACTTAAAACCCTAATTTTAATTAATTAATTTAATTAGGTAATTATCCAGTTTGAATGTGGGCCATTGATATGCGCGCGCAGTCAATTCCCTCCAACCCAGGTTCAAATCTCAGTCTTAGGATCAATTGACTATCCATTTAAATCATTTTAATTCATTTCTGTTTGTATTTTCTTGCATAATTCATTTAAAATACCAAAAAGCATCCAAAAAATATTTTCTTTTGCATCCTGACTTTAAATATTTTTCTCATTCAAAAAATGATTTTTATTTTATTTTTTGCATTAAAAAAGCATTTTAAAAATACTTAAATGTTATTTTTAATTAATTAAAGTCTTTCAATTAATTAAAAATACATTTAGGTTTCTAAAAAATCACCAAAAAAAATCATGAATCATCCCAATGCATTTAGAAACATTTTCAAACTCTTCATACACATTTCTTTTTAGATTTGATCATAGTTTGTGGATTTTCTTTGAATTAAGGGTCATTAAAATCATATTTTTGAACCCTAACTTAAAAAAAATCGTTTCTGCCTAACCAAGAAGAGTTTGAAGATGATTCTTTTTGCATTGTGTTACATATTGCATGTTGTTTATAGGTCATTTATCTTGCATTTTTCCCTTTGAACCACCCAAAAACCCTAGAAAACTTAGGAAAATCATAGTTTTTGATTGGTTAGGCTTCTGACCTTCTCCTTTGGGGTGTGACCTAATATGGGATTAGGGTTTGTTTGAGCTTGATTGCAAATTTTTACTTCATGCTTTATACTTTATATTCATGCTAACCTTTTCAGGTGGTAAGTCATTTTGGGAGGTGAATTTGCCTTCACCTCTCACTTCTTTTCATCTCTTTCATATGAATTTTACTTGTCTTTTAAGTGAACTTGTTCACTTGTATTCCATCTCTCTCACTTTCTCTCTTTAAGTTACTTATCTTCTTCAATGAAGTAAGTAACTTACTCTTCCTTCTCATCCTCCTTTCATCTGCTTCTTCCATTGGTGGCTTCCTTGAAGATCTTTCTTAAGCCTCATAAACCATAGGATATCCAAGCATGATAATAATTAGGGTTGTGATTAGTCCCCCTT
Source organism: Lathyrus aphaca (assembly GCA_963966055.1). NCBI lineage: Eukaryota > Viridiplantae > Streptophyta > Magnoliopsida > Fabales > Fabaceae > Lathyrus > Lathyrus aphaca. The sequence goes on along the minus strand of OZ014519.1, from coordinate 373,073,991 downwards.
AGCTTTTTACCTTTGAGTCTCCTTGAGTCTCTCTTCTTATCTCCATAATCAGAGACTAAACTCTTAAAGGTTTAAGACTTTGGAATAAAGGTTGTGCCTGTATCCTTCTCTTAGGATGGAGTGTATAACTTTAATCCTAAGTGTTAAACCTTTAATTTGTTTAAACCTCTTAATCAAATCACCTTAATAATCACTAAGACTTTATCTTGTAACTTGGGCCTTACATTAGGGTTCTAATTCTTCCTTATGGTTAAGAAGGACTAACCCTAGTGTTTAATGGATAAGTCCCCCTCAAGTTTTCTTACAAACCATAAAATCAATTTCTTAATCTCATCCATTTAATTAAAATCCATTTAATAAGGGCTTTTTATATAATGAATTTAATCCTTAACCATGGATTAAGTTGAGGTATCTTCCTAAGCTTAAGTGTGATCATCTATTATCCTTCTATTAAGATGGTGTAATGAGCCCACTAATCTGTTATTACAGATTAAAGTCATTACTTAACACTAAACAAAAACCCAAAAAACATCTAAATAATCACAAATAGGTTAATGATCTTAATCTTACATCATCATGGTAATTAAGTTGAGATGCTTATCTCATACTTAAGTAGGCTCATTATCCCTAATCAGGGAGGATATAATGAGTTTACAAACCCTTGATTTGGGCTTAAACTCATTTACTTATGCAAAACACCAAAAACAATAACAAAACTGAAAATACAAAAACAAACAATAATCGTCTCCTTAGGGATTCTTTTCTCATCACACTCATTCATAAATGGGAACTTGCTTCTTTCGTCTAATGTAAGACAGTTAGCACTCGAGCCAGACGAGTCATACACTTGAGCATAGGCAAGTAAGCAATTCACAGTCAATTTATCTTTCAGTCTCTTTGAGTCGAACTACGGTGTTCTGACTTCCTCATTGCACGAGAGGATACGTAGGCATAACTTAACTATTATCGAACAAAAGTCTCTGTGTCTTCCCCCCTCTTCCAGCATTCTCTTTTAAGCCTCAGTTCTTGAGCATTCACCTTTTGCACTGGCACTTGTATATTCTTTTCCAGCTTTTGCACACAGATAGCACATACACTTACCCTTTTAAACACAATCTTTTAAGCGTGGATCCCGTCGAGTATGACGGACAATCTGGGTGCTAATACCTTCCCAGGTTGTAACCAACCCCCTTTCTTAGTTTCTCTGGTTCACAACCGTCTTATCCATCTCTTCCTAGGTTTATGCAGCATTACCTTTCCTTCGGGATAAAAATGCCTAGCAGGCGACTCTATTCATCTTCATTTCATTTCTCTTTTCACCGACCGTTCGAGCTTGTACCGGGATGCAAATCTTCGGGAGCGACACTCAGGATCAAAACCTTGAATGTATTCAGAGATTCAGCTTTGGTAATCAGCCAGACCAACGACAAGTGGTACACCCATCAGGAGCATATGATTCCCTACCGTGACTATACGAGGAGATTGTTGACCTTCTTCATAACAGTTAAGCTTGAATACATCCCTCGAGATGAGAATCGGTTTGCAGACGCTTTGGCTACCATTTCATCCATGATCAAAGTACAGGTCGCCAATTATGTACCTCGGATTTTGGTATCCAGACTAAACAGACCGGCATATGTATTCTTTGTGGACACTATCACTAATAACCAGCCTTGGTACCATGACATCAAATGCTTCTTGGAAACTCAGACATACCCACCGGGGGCATCGTCAAATGATAAGAAGACATTGAAAAGGCTTGCTGGCAGTTTCTTCCTCAATGCTGATGGCTCTTTATACAAGCGAAACTTTGACATGGTCTTGCTCAAATGTGTTGACAAGAAGGAAGCAGACTTACTGATGCACGAAGTACATGAAGGTTATTTCGGTACCCATGCCGGAGGACATGCAATGGAAAAGAAGTTATTAAGATCAGGTTACTACTGGATCACAATGGATGCAGACTGTTGTGCTTATGCCAGAAAATGCCACAAATGCCAGATCTACGCAGATAAAGTGCTTGTGCCTCCGAATCCTTTGAATGTAATGTCTTCACCTTGGCCCTTCGCCATGTGGGGCATTGATATGATTGGAAAGATTGAACCAACTGATTCAAATGATCACAGATTCATCCTGGTAGCCATTGATTACTTCACCAAATGGGTTGAAGCAGCTTCGTATGCAAATGTCACCAAGCAAGTGGTAGCTCGATTTCTAAAAAGGGATATCATCTGTCGATATGAAGTTCCCGAGCGAATCATTACTGATAATGGTTCCAATTTGAACAACAAGATGATGGAAGAACTTTGTCGGGACTTCAAAATACAACATCACAACTCTTCTCCTTACAGGCCAAAGATGAATGGCGTTGTTGAAGCCGCTAACAAGAATATTAAGAAGATTGTGCAAAAGATGGTAGTCACCTACAAGGACTGGCACGAAATGCTACCATTTTCCTTGCATGGGTACCGAACCTCTATCAGAACATCTATTGGGGCAACACCTTATCAGCTTGTGTATGGTATGAAAGTTGTCCTACCTGTTGAAGTTGAACTACCCTCCTTACGGGTAATGATGGATGTGAAACTGGATGAAGCAGAATGGGTCTGATCTCGATATAATCAACTGAGTCTGATTGAAGAAAAGAGATTAGCAGTCATTTGTCATTGGCAGTTATATCAAAAGTGAATGAAGAAAGCCTTCGATCAGAAAGTCAGACCTCGAGAATACCAAGTGGGAGAGCTTGTTCTAAAAAGACTTCTTCCTCCTCATACAGGCCATAGGGGAAAATGGACGTCAAACTACGATGGTCCATTCATAGTAAAGAATGTTTTCTCTGGTGGAGCACTGATGCTCACTGCTATGGATGGCGAGGACTTCTTATGTCCTGTGAATTCAGATGCAGTTAAAAATTACTTCGCATAAAAGACCCGCTGGACATAAAAACAAAATGTAAGTCTAGGAAAAAATAGGGCATCCCGGCGAGTCAAAAACAGAATAAAAGACTCGGGCAAAAATAAGGGGAAAAATAAAAAATGTACACCCGCTGAGTTGAAAAGCCACATCAGACAGCTCAGGCAAAAATGGGTATCCTGATGGATTGAAAACCCGAAAGGGAGATCCATGCAAAATCTGTGAAAAAAGCGAACAATTGCATTCTGAAGTCGTCTGTATCACTCACAACATGGCAAGCTTCGAAAGGATAAAGCGTCGGTCAGAATCAACCTTCTTCAGAAAGCAAGATAAGAAGAACATCAAAGTCATACAGGTCATAATAAAGGAAGCTCACTGGAGCGTCAACTTTGTGAACACCCCAAATTTGCCCTCACCCATTCACACCATGGCTTGTGATCATTCTCATATGCATAAGCACAATCATATCATCTCATATCTCATTTTTGATTCAATGCATAGTTTCTAAGTCATCTGCACCTAGGGTTTGTGATCTGAGCAATCCAAGAGCCTTTTGAGCCACTCCAAAGGCCACCAATCACTTCCAAGGGATCCACATGTGTTCTTATATCATATCACATCCTCCCAAAGTCAAGATTTCAAAAGAATCACAAGGACTGAGGTTTGTGTGGAAGCAGAGCCAGGATAGACTGCACAGTTGACTGAAAATTAGGGTTTTGGTTTCAGAGGCCATAACCCCAAATTTTTTGGTCATTCTTGTTTCCATTGGTCTCTATATGGTATAGGGAGTATGCACATCAATTTTCATGAAGAAATTCCATGGGGAAGTCATCTGATCAAGAGTTGACTTTTCAGACAAGTCAGTGCAAAATCAGGGCATCTGAGGCCCCCAATGACCCAACCAATGGGTGATCTTCATCATTTTGAGTGTATATGATCTTTATTTGAACATGGAAGAAGGTTGAAGTTCACAAAAATCAAGAATTTGGAGTTTTTGCAAATGTTGACTTTTTGGGCATAGTTGACTTTTCAAGAATGCTCCATTTTAGGTCATTTTTCAAGCCTTGATTCTTGATCCAAAAATGCTTCAAATGGAAAAACTTTGGTCATGAAAGTTGTAGATCACATTTTTCCCTTTTCAAAAAGTACAAGAACATGATCAAACTCTTCTTGGATCAAAAGTTATGGTGTGACAAAGTTGGCCAAAATCACCAATTTTCAAGGCATGCCTCAAATGTGAAATTTGCAAAATCATGTCCCAAGGCTGATTGTAACTTCTAGTTGGTTTCAAACCATGACATAAACATTCTATAAGCTCTAAAAATCAGAATTGGATCAAAAATCACATGCTTGTAGTTCATGTAACAAGGCATTTTTCACAAAGTTTCAAAAAGTAACAACTTGCAAAAACACTCATCACACTTCACCAACTTGATGCATTGGATGCTGAACCTCCCTAGCTTCACTCACATACCATGCTGCGCCAGCCCATGCTCATGTACCAAGCTATAACTTAGCCCATGCCTCTCTTACAAAGAAGTTGACATTTTGCAAAAGGTGACTTACCTATCACAGCAGGCCATGTCACATCATCCAGCCAATTAGATTTGTTTATACTTTCCATTTGCAAGCTAAACATAACACTAGGCCAGGCTGAAACACTTCACAACATCACATACTCAAAAACACTCCCCTTTGCAAATTGCTTCGAATCTCCCTGCCCAGCACACAAACACTCAAACATTTTTCTCCAATCATCTCACCTTGCCTTGTTGAGTAGAAACCACCAAGAGCCAGGCCTGATTTGAGCAAGAACACCCCATTGCCATTTCTCACCTCAAACTGCAATTTCTTTCGAAACACCTTCCACAGCTTACAAACATCAAAACCAACTCCACAAACCTTCTCCACTCATCATCTGGACCACAAACAACCCTTCACCATTGCCAGAAACAGCTTGAAACTCCATTGACATTTTCAACTGAGCTTGAGCAGAAGCTGCTCAAACTCTCCATCCAGCCAACATAAATTCCTCTTGAGCATTCAAGCATCACCAGAGGGTTAAGTGGAGTGGTTTTCATCAAGAGGAGAGGCCAGAAAGTCATCAGAGTGAAAGCTTCGAATCTCAGGTAGCTCAAGAAATATTTTTCCAGAAATCGTTTTTCATGTTATAAACTTGTTCTCTATGTTTCACTGAGTATCCTGGTGCTTTTGGTTTTTGAAATGGTGTTGAAATGAGTATTTAATTAGCTTCTGAAACTCTGTGACCTAGAAATTTGTTTTGCTCGATTCATGAATTTGAGGAAGAATAAATTTGTTTTGACTTAGGGTTTTGATTCAAGGGATCATGGGAATCATTTCTGTATGCTTAGGTTTCATTTTTGTTACGTTTTGAGGGAGTTTGGAGATTTTCAGGTGGACTTCCCACCGGAGAAGACGACCGGAGGTCTTCTCCGGCCACCTGAAAATAATTAGGGCATAACCCCTGTAATTAGTGTCATTTGAATTTGGACCGTGGGATGCCTTTGACCAGTTGACTTCGCGCGCATGTGAAGGGCCCAGATGCAGTCATTAGCCCTAAATCTCAATTAATTAATTCGTAATTAAGTTTAGCCCAGTTTGAATGTGAGCCACAGGATCTGGCGCGTAGTCAATGCCCCCAAGCCCAGATTGGATCCCAGCCACCCATCCTGCATACTTCCATTTATTTCAATTTATTTTCATTTTCTTTTCATTTTATTTGCATAATTAATTTAAAATAGTAAAAAATGTGTAAAAATTATGAAACTTTTTCTCATAAGTTTTATTAATTTTTATGACCCAAAAATATTTTCATTTTATTTTTTATCATTAAAAAAGCATTTTTAAATATTTAAAGGATTATTTTTAATTGATTAATGGAAATTAATTTATTAAAAATACCTTTAGGTATTTAAAAATCACCAAAAAATTCATGAAATGTTCTAAGACATTTAGAAACATTGTCCAACCTTCAAACCAAATTTCTTTTTTGATCTTGATGCATTTTGAGAATTTTTCATTGAATTAAAATCATTTTTATGCATTAATTTGATCCAAAGTTCAAAAAATCATTTCTGCCTATCCATGAAGAGTTGGACATTGATTCTTCTTGCATTGCATTGTGTTTAGGATGTAGTTTCTAGGATAAAATGGCCATGATTTGATTCCTCATTTTCAATTTGTTTGATGATTTTCTTGTTTAGGAACCCTAAAGACCCTAATAACTTGTAAAAATCATAACTTGAGATTGGTTAAAAGTTGAGACCTCTCCTTTGGGCAGTGGTTTATTATAGGTTTAAGGGTCCTTTGTGTGGCATTTTCCATTTTTTATCTTAGGGTTTGCTTCTGTTTTTGGTTTTTGTTTGTTGCATGATCCATAAACCCTAATTTGGGCTTCCATTTGCATCTTTCTTGCATTCCCTTGCATAACATGACTTGCCATGACATTTCAAGCATCCATTTGATTCATTTGACATCATAATACATATAGAAAGCATGTTTGATCATTGCATCTTGCATTTGCTATGTTGTTTGTCTTGTATGCTTCATAACTTTTCATGTGTATCCATGCTTCTAAGCTTGCTTCATATGCATTCATAAGCTTGTGTGATCATCTCCATGCCTTGATTCATACTTGTAGCACCTCATAGCATCATTATCATCATCAACATGCTTCTGGTTTGGTTTTGCATCATGTCATTTCATCCCATTTTGCATTGCATTGCATTTCTTTCTAACATTTCAGGTGGTAAGTAAACTTGAGAAGTGAATTTGCCTTCACTTCTCATAACTTTTCTTTTCATCTCTCTTGCATCCATTGCTGCATTTTCACATGTGTTTGAGTTTGAGCTTGCTCATTCTTCTTCTTCCCACTTTCTTTCTTCAAGTGACTTGACTTCTTGAATAAAGCAAGTCACTTTGCTTCTCTTGATCCTTTCATCTGCTTCCTGGTGGTTCCATTGAAGATCTTCTTGTTGAAACCTCACAAACTTTAGGAACAACCAAGCATGACAATGAATTAGGGTTTTGATTAGTTTCCCTTCATAGTTTTACCTTTGTGTCTCTCTTTGAGTCTTCTCTTCTCATCTCATAATCAGGGACTAAACCCTAAAGGCTTTAAGGCTTTGTGATTAAGCTTATGCTTGCATCCTTCTATTAGGATGGAGTGCATAACTTTAATCCTAAGTGTTAAACCCTTAATGTGTTTAAATCTCTTAATCAATCCACTTAATAATCATCAAGACATCACACTTGTAACTTGGGCCTTGCATTAGGGTTCTAATTCTTCCTTAAATGGTTAAGAAGGACTAACCCTGATGTTAATGGACAAGTCCCCCTCAAGTTGTCTTACAAATCATAAAAATCACTTCATCATCATACCATTAAATAAAATCCACTTAATCAAAGGCTTGTTCTGTCATGAGTTTAATCCCTAATCATGGATTAAGTTGAGGAGTCTTCCTCAGCTTAAACACCCTCATCTATTATCCTTCTATTAGGATGGTGTAATGAGTCTGTTTAATCCTTGATTATGGCTTAACCTCATTACTTAACACTAAACAAAAACGCCAAAAAACATTTAAATAATCACAAGTAGGTTAATGATCTTAATCCTACACCATGGTGATTAAGTGTGAGAATCTGACTTCACACTTAAGGTATTCTCATTACCCCTAATCAGAGGGAAGATGTGATGAGTTTACTAAATCCATTGGTTTAGGCTTAAGCTCATTAACCTATGACAAACTTTCAAAAGCAATAAAAGACTGAAAACACACAAACAAACAATAATCGTCTCCTTCGGGATTCTTTTCTCATCATCTTCACTCACAAACGAGAACTTGCTTCTTCCGTCTAATGCAAGACAGTTTGCACCTGAGCCAGACAGGTCATACACTTGAGCATAGGCAAGTAAGCATTTCACCAGTCAATTCACCTTTCAGTCTCTTTGGGTCGAACTACGGTGTTCTGACTTCCTCATTGCACGAGAGGATACGTAGGCATAACTTAACAGTTATCGAACAAAAGTCTCTGTATATTCCCCCTCTTTCTAGCCTTATTCTTTTAAGCCTCATGATCTTGAGCATTCCATTCATTTCTTACACTGACACTTCATTTATACACTTCACTCTCTTTTACACTGACACCTGTACATCCTTTTCCAGCTCTTTTATGCACAAATTGCACTGACACTACCCCTTTATAGCACAAATCTCTTAAGCGTGGATCCCGTCGAGTACGACGGACAATCTGGGTGCTAATACCTTCCCAGGTTGTAACCAACCCCCTTTCTCAGTCTCTCTGGTTCGCAACCGTCTTATCCATCTTTTCCTAGGTTTATGCAGCATTACCTTTCCTCCGGGATAAAAATGCCTAGCTGGCGACTCTATTCATTTCCAGTGAGTTCACGGCTGTGTGTTCTCATTGTCCCTCTCGCCGACCGTTCGCGTCTGTACCCTATCTGACCTAGCCTCATTTAGCGGGAGCGACAGCTTGGCGACTCTGCTGGGGAACCTTATACTGCAACCAGGGCTTCTGGTTCTTTTTGTGGGTTCCTCCTAGCGCTTGATTGATTTGTGTTTACTGGGGTGTTATGTGCTTGTTTGTGCTTGTATTTATTTTTGTTTATTGCTTTATGTACAGTTGCTTTACTGCTTTCTTTATTGCATTTATATATCATACTGTCATTGTTGCTGGCTGGATCTGTTGTTTGCCTTGGTGGGTGGGTGTTTCATTGAGAGTTAAGGTCCTATACCTGGGACCTGAGTGACACCTAGGCTAGAGTGGATCATATTCTTTCCCATTCCATTTCGGTCTGGTGCGGGAATATGAAACACGGTTCAGATGTGGGTTTCTTCTTGAGAACTCTGTGTTGCAGATTTCCTGCAATGCTAGGGCTATCTGGGAAGCCTGCTAAGTCTGGATGACCTTTTAGTATTGACCTTCAGAAACTGAGGTGAATTAGAGGAGGAATTGTTATGGTTATTGTAAACACTGTACCTCCGGGTTAGAAGTGTTTACACTTCTCATAACTGATCCAAGTCTGAGGATCCTTGTTCTAGATCATCACCTGTGAGGGGGTTGGGCTGTTTACAGGTTTGCAGGTACCTTGACCTCAGAATACCCTGTTACTTTGACTTTGTTAAGAATACTCCATGTTGGACAGTTCTTGTGATTCTAAAACCCTGGACATGTGGCTCTTTATTTGAGTCCCCCACCTTGGTTACTGGATTTATAGACCTCCACCTGGAATTCTTGAACACACATGGATCTATATCAGGGCATTTTGATCAGATCCAGCTCAGTCACAGACCTTTGCATATCATTTGCATACATACCCATTGCATCATATTAACATTTGCTTATTTGTGTTTTAGGGTATCCACCTTCATCTGGTTTTGGTTTTGACCCCATCTGCAGTTTTGACCTATCTCCACCAGCACTTGCTTCAGCTTGTCAACCATATACTCCAGTTACTTGCACTAGCCAGTCAGTGGCCCACTCCTCAGCATCTTCATCAGCACTTACTCTACTCAGTCTCAGCACTTATGGCTCCAAAGAAAAGCAACATCACCTATCATTTCTTCCAACCAGACTTATCAGACATCAGGAGGATCCAAACCCTGATCACTCCAGATCACATACCTTTGTTCAGAGAGCACTATGGGGAGATACTTGACTTGGTCATGGATCTGGACCCATCTCAGAGGAGTTTGATCCACACCTGCATTCAGTTTTATGACCCCCCATTGAGATGTTTCACCTTTCAAGACTTTCAGTTGGGTCCTCTTCTGGAAGAATACTCATCATTGATTGGTCTGCCTATCAGGAGGGAAATCCCTTTCAATCCTGAGATGGCTTTCCCAAGCAATGGAGAGGTGGCAAAAGCTTTGCACCTGGAACCTGTTTTGATTGAGCAACACATGACCTCTAAAGCTGGGATCCCTGGCTTTCATCTGGACTTCTTAATTTCTCAAGCTAGTCTGAAGGCCTCCTTGGGTGAGTGGAAAGCTGTTTGTGCTCTTTTGGCCTTAAGTGTATATGGAATTGTGTTGTTTGCAGATGAGCCCCGATTCATTAGCAAGAATGCAATCCATTTGTTCATCCTGAAGAACCCAGTGCCAACTTTACTGGGTGATCTCTATTACTCAGTACATCAGAGAAATGAGAAGCAGAGGGGAAGGCTAGTGAGGTGTTGTGCTCCATTATTCCATGCTTGGCTTCTCAGGCATCTACCCAGGACAGATGCATTTCTAAATCCTCATCAGCAGAGTAACTGGGCTAAGAGACTCACTGTTCTAACTTCAGCAGATATCAGATGGTGTACTCAAAGCACCAAGGGCAGAGATATCCTCACTAGCTGTGGGCACTTTCCCAATGTGCCCTTAATAGGAGTTAAGGGAAGTATCAATTACAACCCTCTGCTGTTCAGAAGGCAGTTGGGCTATGCACTGGTCCATACTCCTAAGGCGCAGGACCTGATTGAGACCCTCTACTGCGAGAACAAGATTAGTCTGGCAACTGTTAGGCAGGCTGCCTGGGCCTGGGATCATGTTCAAACCAAGGGAGTCACCATTCTGGGGAAGTGCAATAATGTGGCATCAGCACAATATTGTGAGTGGTCTCATGCCAGGGCCCAATTCTCTGGAATGCCCTTTACAATAGAAGACATGCCTGAGTCATCTTCAGCACCACCCCCTGCCACTATCAGTTTGGAGGAGTTTGAGAGCTTGAAGGAAAGAAATGAGAAGCTAACCCAGGCCTTGCAGAAGACCCTCCGGGAGAGGAGTGAAGGTGTGAGGGAGATTGAGAGACTGGAGAAATTAAAAGTGGAACACTTGACTAAAATTGAGAAGTCTGGAGATTATATCAACAAGTCTAAAGCTGGTGAACAGATTCTGAAGAATGCTTGTAAAGAAGCCCAGTTCCAGAGAGCAAGAACAGACTTGTATTTGAAAGAGAGTCAAGCCCGGTGGGTCCGGATCACCGAGGCCCGTACTCTAGAAGACAAGAGAGTTCAGGACAAGATGGAACAGATGGAAGAAGCCCTGGCAGCAGCCCAAAGGGAGATATCAGAGCTAAAAATCAGAACTGGAGTGAAGAGGTCTAAAGACCAAAGTCAGAACAAGAAGTTGACCACAGCTGTTGCAACAAGAAACCCTCTTATCAGAAATCTCACGGAGCGTCCGGCTGATCCTGTGACCGAAGCACTTCTCAAGGAAGTTCGTGAGGATGAGTTTGGCCTTGGAGTTTGATCATTTGCTTGTTGTTGTTCCTTTTCCATGTACTTTTGTTTTTTTTGATGTATTTTGACCCCTTTGAGGGCTGGTGTTGTAAAATGAACAAGTTGTATTATTTCACATTTTGTAATATATTTGTGTTAGTTTCCATCTGGGTTACTTCAAAAGCAACTTCAACAGCAGTATCTTCAGGGGTCTGGAAGGGTCAAAACTGAAGGCCAAACCGGATACCTTGAGAACAAATAAGCATAACTGCATTGCATGCTAACCTTTTATTTGTTTTGTAGGGTTTTGTTTTGTTGTTACTAACCTCTGTTGTGATATTCAGGAATTATTGCTCGCCGCCGGGTATTTCCTCTCAACAGGCCACACAGGTACCCAACTAGAAACAACCTTCCGGGCATCCAAATGGACCAGATGCAACAAGACCTTACGGAGGTCAGAAACCAGATGGCCAACGAAAGGTTGGAGATGAGAACTCAGATAACACAGTTCATGGAAGTGATGAACAACTTAGCTCAAAGCCAGGAGAGGCTCAGGGCTTTGGTAGAAGGGAGGAATCAAGAGGAGCCCCAAGTGGGGACTGCTGGCACAAGTAACAATGAAAGGGTGCAACCACATGCTAACCCCCCTGTGTTTGGCCCACATCTCCATCCTGAAGTTAATATTCCTGCAAACATTCAAGGAACAGCCACCGCAGCCAGAGTACTTCAAGAAGACCCTCAAGAGGATCAATTTACAGTAATGGGTGCTGGAGAGGAAGCTTATGATAGACGATTGGATGAAATAGCTGAGAAGTTGAGATCACTGGAGTCTCAAAATTCTTTGGGCTTCGATGTCATGGACATGGGTTTGGTAGACGGGGTCAGGATCCCCCATAAGTTCAAGCCTCCTTGTTTCGAAAAGTATAATGGGACTTCATGCCCCCGGACTCATTTGCAATCATTTCTGGGAAGGCTGAAGGCCTATACGATGGATGAGAAGCTCTGGATGTTCTACTTCGAAGACAGCTTGACTGGAGCATCAAGGGAATGGTATTCCCATTTGACAAGGGCAACTGTAAGATGCTGGAAGGACCTGGCAGAGGCCTTCATCCGACAGTATCAATACAACTTAGACATGGCACCCAACAGGACTCTCCTAATGGGAATGTCACAGTCGTCAAGAGAAAGTTTCCGAGAATATGCCCAGAGATGGAGGCAATTGGCTGCTGCCGTTCAACCACCAATGTCTGAGAGAGAAATGGCAGACATGTTTATGAACACTCTCCAGGGAACATATATTGACAGGTTGGCTGCTTTCTCTTCCACTAGCTTCGCAGATGTTGTTATAGCTGGGGAGAGAATTGAAAGCCTGTTGAAAATGGGCAAAATTTCCGATAATGGTGCCAGTTCGTCCAGCAATACAAGAAAGCCTTTTGCAGGCCCGAGAAGAGCTGGCGAGACCAATGCCATTCACACCAATAGGGGTAGGCCCCAATATGTTCAAAGGACAATAGCAGCAGTCACTATCCCTGCTCCAGCTCATCCTCAGCCAGTCTATCAACCTCCGCAACAAAACTTCCAACAACAACCTCAGTATCAGCAGAATCAATATCCTCCAAGAAACTACAACAACAACAACTCCAACAACAACAATCAACAGAGGCCATTCCAACAAAGGCCATCCCAAGCTAACCGAGTGATCGACCCGATCCCAATGCCGTATGCTGCCTTGCTGCCACAACTTCTGAAACTCAACCTAGTTGAGCTAAGAACGTTGGCACCTCCGGATCCCAACAGTCTACCAAGAAACTATGACTCCAATGCTAGGTGTGCTTTCCATTCAAACGCACCTGGTCACAGTACAGAAAAATGCAGGGCTCTGCATATGAAGGTACAAGACTTGGTAGACTCCAAGGCTCTGAATTTTGCGCCGCCGCCCAATGTCAATAAAAACCCAATGCCAAACCATGGTGGTCCTCGAATTAACGCTATTGAAGAAGACCAACCGTCTTATTTAATAACTAGTGTGGATCAGATCAGGACACCGTTGGTGGAAATCAAAGCTCAACTCTGTGAAAACCAAATATTTCCGGGGTGTGAACTAGGGTGTCCCTATTGCAATATTTCATGGAATGGGTGCGAGGACCTGAGGAATGGCATTGACAGCCTTATTCAGAGTGGCCTGCTACAGATCACTACATCATTCCCGACAAATCCGGCAACTTCGTCAACAACGGTTTCAGAACCTCCTACAACTGCAGCAACTATTGTTCCCGACAATTCACCAGCAACATCAACAAGTACTTCATCTGTCCTCCCAAATGATCAGTTTTCAACAGTTTCTCCTGCTACAACTTCAGCTTCATTCCATTTCGAATCTCCATCAACAACAACAACAGTCCTTCCAACAATACCTCCTACAACACCAGCAATCAATCATGAAGATGTCTCTACTGTTACCATATTCTACGATCCTGAAAATAATTCCGCCTACCATTCAGAAGGTGCTGCTCCCGCCAGAGCACCAGTTACAATCTTTTACGATCCACAAACAATTACAGTCCCTTCAGCAGCAGCAATCAGTCCGGTCACTGTCACAGTGCCTGGACCAGTACCATATGAAAGCAATAGGGCCATCCCTTGGCACTACGGCTCTGACGTGTACTGCGAAGGAAAAAGAATCACTCTTGAAACATCAACACCTGCACCACAAATAGATAATGTGGGAGGAGGCGGAGGCTTCACTCGAAGCGGACGTCTCTTTGCTCCACCAGTTCAAAGACCCACTGCCGAAGCAGAAGCTGCTGCCAAGGCAAAAGGAAAGAGCCCGGTGCAGGAAGATCAAGCTGTTAAAGAAGCTGTGAAAACACCATTCGATCAAGAAGTTGATGAGTTTATGAGGATCATCAAAAAGAGTGATTACAAAGTTGTGGATCAACTTCACCAGACGCCATCCAAGATCTCTATCTTATCTCTGCTTATGTGCTCCGAAGCCCATCGGAATGCACTACTTAAAGTCTTGCACGCAGCTTACGTGCCTGAAGAGATCACTGTCAATCAATTGGAAACCGTGGTTGGAAATGTTACTGCTAGCAACGGGCTAGGGTTCACCAGTACTGACTTGACAACGGATGGCCGCAACCACAACAAAGCCTTGCACATCACCATGGAATGCAAAGGAGCAGTCCTTTCTCATGTGCTGGTGGACACAGGGTCATCCCTTAATGTCTTACCAAAGAAGGCTCTGGTGAAGCTAGAGTATGAAGGATTAGCATTGAAACCCAGTAACCTGGTGGTAAGAGCCTTTGATGGTTCTAAGAGATCGGTTCTGGGGGAAATAGAGCTGCCTGTGACAATTGGCCCACAAACCTTTACAACTATCTTCTATGTGATGGACATTCAGCCCGCCTACAGCTGTTTGTTGGGTAGACCTTGGATTCACGCCGCTGGCGCGGTAACGTCTACCCTTCACCAGAAGTTAAAATTTGAATGGGAAGGCCAAGTTGTTACAATCTGTGGGGAGGAGGATATATTTGTTAGCCATCTGGCCACCTATAAGTACATTGAGATGGATGGGGAGATCCATGAAACAATGAGCCAAGGCTTTGAGGCCTTGAATGTCAATGAAGCATCTGCTGTATCTGGAATCTCCATGTCGTCTTATCAGCAAGCCCGGAAGGTTGTTGAAGAGGGAATTGCCCAAGGCTGGGGCAAGGTCGTATCTGTGGAGGAGAAGAAGGACAAGTTTGGGTTGGGTTACAGACCAACTCAACAACATCAGGCAAAGGCTGCTGAGGAGCCTGGTTTTGTCAGTGGGGGGATGCTCACCCCCGATGCTATCAACAGTTTGGAAGACGAGCTGGAAGAGGAGCGCAATCTGGAGAATTGGATTCGTCCAAAGATCCCGGGGAGCAGTGTCTCGAACTGGTCTTCCCAGGAAATTATAAGAGTTACTCATGCAGAGTAATTATTATTTCCTGTATTTTTATAGCATGCATCAAAGTCTTGCATCTTGCCCAAGGTGACAAGACTCATTTTGTAATCGGGCCATCTGTACTTTTTGTGCAAACAAGATTAAATCAATGAAATATCAGACATCTTTTTGCAAATGAGTCTTTTTCTTTTTCTGCTCACTGTTTTTCCATTTTTCTTTTTTGTACAAAAAATAAATGGCGATGTTTTTCAAAATGATAACTTTGTTTCACTTTTTCTAAAGCAAGATTAAAACCAATCACTAAAATGAACAAACTGAACCCTTGCAGAGAGTGCCTTCCTGACAGCACCGACAACAGCACGGCTGTGACTTCGTATGACTTTGACAATCCAATCAATCAAGCTGATGAAGGGGTTGATGAAGAATATGAACTTCCTGAAGAGCTAGCCAGGTTGTTGAGACAAGAGGAAAAAGTTATTACTCCTCACCAGGAGGAGGTTGAAGTGATTAATCTTGGTACAGATGAAGATGTGAAAGAGGTTAAAATCGGGGCCTGCCTGCAAGACTTAGTGAAGAGACAACTGATTGATCTGCTTCAAGAATATGTTGATGTGTTTGCTTGGTCGTATCAAGACATGCCAGGTTTGGACACCGACATTGTTGTGCACAAGCTGCCTTTGAGAGAAGAGTGCCCACCGGTCAAACAGAAGTTGCGCCGTACTCGCCCAGACATGGCTATGAAAATCAAAGAAGAAGTGCAAAAGCAGTGGGACGCCGGGTTCCTTGCTGTAACAAGCTATCCACCGTGGGTTGCTAACATAGTACCTGTGCCTAAGAAGGACGGCAAAGTAAGAATGTGTGTTGACTACCGAGATCTGAACAGAGCCAGCCCGAAGGATGATTTCCCATTACCTCACATTGATGTATTGGTGGATAACACGGCTCAGTTCTCGGTATTCTCCTTCATGGACGGATTTTCAGGATACAATCAGATCAAGATGTCGCCTGAAGACATGGAGAAGACAACCTTCATTACACCTTGGGGCACGTTCTGTTACAAAGTGATGCCATTCGGACTGAAGAATGCTGGTGCAACATATCAACGGGCTATGGTGACATTATTCCACGATATGATCCACAAAGAAATAGAATGTTATGTGGATGATATGATTGCCAAGTCCCTTACAGAGGAAGATCACCTGGTAAACCTGCTGAAGCTATTCAAGCGTCTGAGGAAGTACCAACTGAAGTTGAACCCCAACAAGTGCACATTTTCGGGGTGCGATCCGGTAAGCTGCTGGGCTTTATTGTAAGCGAGAAAGGGATTGAGGTTGACCCTGATAAAGTCAAAGCTATTCAAGAGATGCCTGCACCGAAAACAGAGAAAGAAGTTCGAGGGTTCTTAGGTCGATTGAACTACATCTCACGGTTCATACCTCACCTCACAGCAACCTGTGAACCCTTGTTCAAGCTGCTAAGAAAGGAACAAACGGTCAGGTGGAACGAAGACTGCCAGAAGGCTTTTGACAAGATCAAGGAATATCTGCAAGAACCTCCAATCCTTATGCCGCCAGTTGAAGGAAGACCTCTGATAATGTACTTGACAGTATTAGAAGAGTCAATGGGGTGTGTGCTGGGCCAGCATGACGAGTCTGGTCGAAAAGAGTATGCAATATACTACCTAAGCAAAAAGTTTACCGACTGTGAACAACGTTATTCACTGCTCGAGAAAACTTGCTGTGCTTTAGCGTGGGCTGCTCGCCGACTGAGACAGTATATGTTGACCCACACTACTTTGTTGATATCAAAAATGGACCCAGTTAAGTACATTTTCGAGAAGCCAGCTCTTACCGGACGGGTTGCAAGATGGCAGATGATTCTCACAGAATACGACATACAGTACACATCTCAGAAAGCCATCAAGGGCAGTGTACTATCTGAATATCTTGCTGAGCAACCTATTGATGACTACCATCCTATGAGATTTGACTTCCCTGATGAAGACATCATGTTCATAAAATCAAAAGATCATGAAAAGCCTATTCACACTGAAGGGCCTGACCCGGAAGAAGAATGGACTATGATGTTTGACGGGGCTGTTAACATGAATGGTCGTGGTGTTGGTGCAGTACTCATTACACCCAAAGGAGTTCACATGCCTTTCTCGGCAAAACTCACTTTCAACTGCACTAACAACGAAGCTGAATACGAAGCTTGCATTATGGGTCTTGAGGAGGCCATTGACCTCAGGATCAAGACATTGACTGTATTCGGAGATTCAGCTTTGGTAGTCAATCAAACCAACGGAAAATGGTACACCCACCAGGATCATCTGATACCTTACAGGGATTATACAAGAAGGTTATTGACTTTCTTCACAACAGTCAAGCTTGAGTATATCCCTCGGGACGAGAATCAGTTTGCAGATGCTCTTGCTACCATTTCATCCATGATCAAAGTTCAAGCTGCTAACTTTGTACCCCAGATATCAGTGTCCAGACTTGATAGACCAGCATACATATTTGCAGCGGAAGTTGTCAAAGACGATAAGCCTTGGTTCCATGACATTAAGTGCTTCTTGGAGGATCAAACATACCCACCTGGGGCATCTTCCAGTGATAAGAAGACTTTGAGAAGGCTTGCTGGTAGTTTCTTTCTGAACACTGATGGGTCTTTATACAAGAGGAACTTTGATATGGTACTCCTCAGATGCGTTGATAAGACGGAAGCAGGTTTGTTGATGCATGAAGTGCATGAAGGATCTTTTGGTACCCATGCTGGAGGGCATGCCATGGCTAAGAAGTTGTTAAGATCAGGCTATTACTGGATCACAATGGATGCAGACTGTTGTGCCTACGCCAGAAAATGCCACAAATGCCAGATCTATGCAGATAAAGTGCATGTGCCTCCCAATCCTTTGAACATCATGTCTTCACCGTGGCCCTTTGCTATGTGGGGTATTGATATGATTGGCAAGATTGAGCCAACTGCTTCGAACGGCCACAGATTCATCCTGGTCGCCATTGATTATTTCACCAAGTGGGTTGAAGCAGCCTCATATGCAAACGTTACAAAACAAGTGGTAGCCAGATTTCTGAAGAGAGATATCATCTGTCGATATGGAGTGCCCGAGCGAATCATTACTGATAATGGTTCCAATTTAAACAACAAAATGATGGCAGAGCTGTGCCGGGACTTCAAGATCCAACACCACAATTCTTCTCCTTACAGGCCAAAGATGAATGGCGCTGTTGAGGCAGCTAATAAGAATATCAAGAAGATTGTGCAGAAGATGGTAGTCACCTACAAAGACTGGCATGAAATGCTACCGCTTGCCTTGCATGGGTACCGCACGTCAATCAGAACATCCACTGGGGCAACACTGTATCAGCTCGTGTATGGTATGGAAGCAGTCCTACCTGTTGAAGTTGAATTACCCTCTCTGCGGGTACTAATGGATGTCAAGCTGAACGAAGCAGAATGGGTTAGGTCCCGATTCGAACAACTGAGTCTGATCGAAGAGAAAAGATTGGCTGCAATCTGCCACGGGCAGTTATATCAGAAGAGAATGAAGAAGGCCTTCGATCAGAAAGTCAGGCACCGAGAGTACCAAGTAGGGGATCTTGTGTTGAAAAGAATCCTCCCTCCTCGTACAGACCACAGGGGAAAATGGACTCCAAACTATGAAGGGCCATTCGTGGTGAAGAAGGTTTTTTCTGGTGGAGCACTGATGCTCAGCGCCATGGATGGTGAAGATTTCCCGTCCCCTGTGAATTCAGATGCAGTTAAAAAATACTTCGCATAAAAACGACCCGCTGGACATAAAAACAGAATGCAAGTCCAGGCAAAAATAGGGCATCCCGGCGAGTCAAAAACAGAATAAAAAGACTCGGGCAAAAATAAGGGAAATAAATAACAAATGTACACCCGCTGAGTTGAAAAGCCGCATTGGACAACTCAGGCAAAAATGGGTATCCCGATGGATTGAAAACCCGAAAGGGCGATCCGTGCAAAATAAGGGAATAAGCGAACAACTGCATTCTGAATTCGTCTGTATCACTTACGACTTGGAAAACCTCGAAAGGATCAAGCTTCATTTAGAATCAGCATTCTTCAGAAAGCAAGACAAGAAGAACGTCATTGTCATACAAGTCATAGAAGAAGAGGAAGCTCTTTAAAGCGTCGTCAGCATCGCTAGCACTTTGTTTCTCAATTTATAACAGTCTCTTCATTTTAGGAGATTTGTTTCTTTGACTGTATCTCGCCGATTCAGGGCATTTGAATTAATAAAATCAGATTCTTCAGTCATGTTTCGTCTTGTACATTTTATTTGCAAAAATGTCTGATGTTTCTAAAAAACTGATTGCATAAGTACAGATGCTCTTCTCTAAGAAAATAAAAATACATGCTTACAGGGAATGTACTTACTCTCAAGAATGCTTAACTCCCATGACGGAATCCAGTAAAGGATACCTCGGGACCATTTGTACGTTTCCTTATCTTTGCAGGATTGCAGGTATCCAGAAGCACAGCTTAGGGCATGAAAGCTCCACCCTCAACAAGCTGGCAAATCATTATCAACTCGGTCTATCTTCCACGTGGCACGGGAAGTTGCCCATTTCCCTAGAGAAGTTGCCAAATCAATACTCGCCCAGTCTTGGCACCAGGTGTTCTCCCCAGCTGGGTTGCTTTTTCCCAGCTGAGTTACCAATGACATCTCCAGCTATAGTACCAACCATTCTTCCTCAGCAAAATGCAGAAGTCAGGGAATCATCTCCCCACAGAATCTTTAGCCTCTGTTCAGAAGAGCAACGCATGAAGAAGTCACAACAGAGTACAGAAGACTGCTACAAACCCCAGCTGGGTCCCATATTACAAGGATATGTCAACCAATGACATGTATCCCCAAGCAATTACATCTCACCAGATCTACCAACGATCTCATCCCCAGCTGGGATGTCCCCTTCAAGCAGATCAGCCAGAAATCTTTACAGCAATGGGATTCGAACCCCGGTTCGGTATCTTTGCATAATCATAGCATTCGCATCATATTATCCCCTCAGAGCGTAGCATTCCGTCTAATACGGAGCATTACGGCAAAAATCAAATACATAGCATAATCATAAGTCATGTTGTGAATCGAACACTTGTGAATAATAATCAATCATCAGAATACAGAATACTCTCCCCGAAATCCCCACCGGAGTCCCCAGCAAAAGCAGTTGCCTCCCAAATCCCAAACATCAGTATATACACCTTGTGGCACCCGTCCGTGTCACATCCCCAGCATAAAGCCAAAGCATCCTCTTTGCACTCACAGATACTTACACATCCTTTCCTGACACCCGTCCGTGTCATATTCCCAGCGCAGTCGCTTGCACTTTCATCACCCATATATTTGTTAATATTATACTTTTCTCTCTTGACACCCGTCCGTGTCATCCTCCCCAGCAGATAAACACTCACCTATACAATATTCATACTCACTTCTCATGATACACTTATACAGATACTCGTCCTTATCTTGTATACATCACTTATATCCCCACAGATTCAACAGTAGTCCTTGTTCTTTGTTAACCAATTGGTACTCGTCCGTACCATCGTCTCAGAACACTGTGTCTAGCGTTTGTTTCTACCCGATACTCGTCCGTATCATAGTCTTAAGGATGCTCGTCCGCATCTTTAATCCATACACCGTGTCAAACACATATGTCTTATTGAATATAGATACTCGTCCGTGTCTACTATTCCCCAGAAGAGTCCCTTCAGATACAACACTCGTCAGTGTTCCCTGTTAACCAGTTGATACCCGTCCGTATCATCATCTCTGAACACGTGTCAGTTTGTTTCTACCCGATACTCGTCCGTATCACAGTCTTAAGGATGCTCGTCCGCATCTTTAATCTATACACAGCATCTAGACACTTATACCTTTTGGATGTAAACGCTCGTCCGTGTTTACTGTTCCCCAGTAGATCGCCAACAAAGCAAGTTTTTCTTTTTATCTAACACTCGTCCTGTGTTATGTTAACCCTGAGAGCAGCCGTACCCTGCTAGGTGGTCGTCCTCCACCTCTTGATGGTCGTCCTCCATCATGCTCATCCGATGGCCGTCCCCATCGTTGATTTTTAGCATCCGTCCCCTGCTAGGTGGTCGTCCTCCACCTCTTGATGATCGTCCTTCATCATTTTATCCAATGGCCGTCCCCATTGTTGATTTTTGGTTATCTGACATTCGTCCTATGTCATGACAAACCTTGAGAGCAGCCGTCCCTTGCTAGGTGGTCGTCCTCCACCTCTTGATGGTCGTCCTCCATCATGCTCGTCCGATGGTCGTCCCCATCGTTGACCTTTTATCCGATGGCCGTCCCCATCGTTGATACTTTTGGCAGCCGTACCCTGCCCGGTGGTCGTCCTCCACCTAAGATGACCGTCCCTCATCTTAACCCAACAGAGCAGCCGTCCCCTGCTAGGTGATCGTCCTTCACCTTTGATGACCGTACCTCATCACCTGTTTATTTCATTTATTCTTTAACCCGATGGCCGTCCCCGTCGTGGTCCCTTTTCCTTTTAGCCCGATGGCCGTCCCCATCGTTGGTTACTTTACCTTTATGAACTTGATGGCCGTCCCCGTCATGTTTCATCAATCCCCAGAGAATCTTACAACTTTACCGTGATGGCCGTCCCCATCATTTTCTTATTTTTCCAGCTAGTCGGCCGTCCCCGTCTTGGCTTTACCTTTTATCCCCAGCATGTCGGCCGTCCCCGTCATTGCTTTATTTTCCCACACTTTTCCCAGCATGTCGGCTGTCCCCGTCATTGCCCTTTACCCAGCAGTCGTCCTCTGCTCGACGGTCGTCCTCCGTCGCCCACACTTTACAATATACTTTACTTTTCCTTTTACAATCTATATCCCTTTTCTTCTTCATTCTGTGAGTGCAAATTTTGGACTGTCTTTGGTATTCAACCACAAGTTATCTTGTTTGCCTGTTAAGCATTCGCTTACACCCTGCACAGATAACTCATGTTTGAATAGGGGCAGCTGTGAACACCCCAAATTTGCCCTCACCCATTCACACCATGGCTTGTGATCATTCTCATATGCATAAGCACAATCATATCATCTCATATCTCATTTTTGATTCAATGCATAGTTTCTAAGTCATCTGCACCTAGGGTTTGTGATCTGAGCAATCCAAGAGCCTTTTGAGCCACTCCAAAGGCCACCAATCACTTCCAAGGGATCCACATGTGTTCTTATATCATATCACATCCTCCCAAAGTCAAGATTTCAAAAGAATCACAAGGACTGAGGTTTGTGTGGAAGCAGAGCCAGGATAGACTGCACAGTTGACTGAAAATTAGGGTTTTGGTTTCAGAGGCCATAACCCCAAATTTTTTGGTCATTCTTGTTTCCATTGGTCTCTATATGGTATAGGGAGTATGCACATCAATTTTCATGAAGAAATTCCATGGGGAAGTCATCTGATCAAGAGTTGACTTTTCAGACAAGTCAGTGCAAAATCAGGGCATCTGAGGCCCCCAATGACCCAACCAATGGGTGATCTTCATCATTTTGAGTGTATATGATCTTTATTTGAACATGGAAGAAGGTTGAAGTTCACAAAAATCAAGAATTTGGAGTTTTTGCAAATGTTGACTTTTTGGGCATAGTTGACTTTTCAAGAATGCTCCATTTTAGGTCATTTTTCAAGCCTTGATTCTTGATCCAAAAATGCTTCAAATGGAAAAACTTTGGTCATGAAAGTTGTAGATCACATTTTTCCCTTTTCAAAAAGTACAAGAACATGATCAAACTCTTCTTGGATCAAAAGTTATGGTGTGACAAAGTTGGCCAAAATCACCAATTTTCAAGGCATGCCTCAAATGTGAAATTTGCAAAATCATGTCCCAAGGCTGATTGTAACTTCTAGTTGGTTTCAAACCATGACATAAACATTCTATAAGCTCTAAAAATCAGAATTGGATCAAAAATCACATGCTTGTAGTTCATGTAACAAGGCATTTTTCACAAAGTTTCAAAAAGTAACAACTTGCAAAAACACTCATCACACTTCACCAACTTGATGCATTGGATGCTGAACCTCCCTAGCTTCACTCACATACCATGCTGCGCCAGCCCATGCTCATGTACCAAGCTATAACTTAGCCCATGCCTCTCTTACAAAGAAGTTGACATTTTGCAAAAGGTGACTTACCTATCACAGCAGGCCATGTCACATCATCCAGCCAATTAGATTTGTTTATACTTTCCATTTGCAAGCTAAACATAACACTAGGCCAGGCTGAAACACTTCACAACATCACATACTCAAAAACACTCCCCTTTGCAAATTGCTTCGAATCTCCCTGCCCAGCACACAAACACTCAAACATTTTTCTCCAATCATCTCACCTTGCCTTGTTGAGTAGAAACCACCAAGAGCCAGGCCTGATTTGAGCAAGAACACCCCATTGCCATTTCTCACCTCAAACTGCAATTTCTTTCGAAACACCTTCCACAGCTTACAAACATCAAAACCAACTCCACAAACCTTCTCCACTCATCATCTGGACCACAAACAACCCTTCACCATTGCCAGAAACAGCTTGAAACTCCATTGACATTTTCAACTGAGCTTGAGCAGAAGCTGCTCAAACTCTCCATCCAGCCAACATAAATTCCTCTTGAGCATTCAAGCATCACCAGAGGGTTAAGTGGAGTGGTTTTCATCAAGAGGAGAGGCCAGAAAGTCATCAGAGTGAAAGCTTCGAATCTCAGGTAGCTCAAGAAATATTTTTCCAGAAATCGTTTTTCATGTTATAAACTTGTTCTCTATGTTTCACTGAGTATCCTGGTGCTTTTGGTTTTTGAAATGGTGTTGAAATGAGTATTTAATTAGCTTCTGAAACTCTGTGACCTAGAAATTTGTTTTGCTCGATTCATGAATTTGAGGAAGAATAAATTTGTTTTGACTTAGGGTTTTGATTCAAGGGATCATGGGAATCATTTCTGTATGCTTAGGTTTCATTTTTGTTACGTTTTGAGGGAGTTTGGAGATTTTCAGGTGGACTTCCCACCGGAGAAGACGACCGGAGGTCTTCTCCGGCCACCTGAAAATAATTAGGGCATAACCCCTGTAATTAGTGTCATTTGAATTTGGACCGTGGGATGCCTTTGACCAGTTGACTTCGCGCGCATGTGAAGGGCCCAGATGCAGTCATTAGCCCTAAATCTCAATTAATTAATTCGTAATTAAGTTTAGCCCAGTTTGAATGTGAGCCACAGGATCTGGCGCGTAGTCAATGCCCCCAAGCCCAGATTGGATCCCAGCCACCCATCCTGCATACTTCCATTTATTTCAATTTATTTTCATTTTCTTTTCATTTTATTTGCATAATTAATTTAAAATAGTAAAAAATGTGTAAAAATTATGAAACTTTTTCTCATAAGTTTTATTAATTTTTATGACCCAAAAATATTTTCATTTTATTTTTTATCATTAAAAAAGCATTTTTAAATATTTAAAGGATTATTTTTAATTGATTAATGGAAATTAATTTATTAAAAATACCTTTAGGTATTTAAAAATCACCAAAAAATTCATGAAATGTTCTAAGACATTTAGAAACATTGTCCAACCTTCAAACCAAATTTCATTTTTGATCTTGATGCATTTTGAGAATTTTTCATTGAATTAAAATCATTTTTATGCATTAATTTGATCCAAAGTTCAAAAAATCATTTCTGCCTATCCATGAAGAGTTGGACATTGATTCTTCTTGCATTGCATTGTGTTTAGGATGTAGTTTCTAGGATAAAATGGCCATGATTTGATTCCTCATTTTCAATTTGTTTGATGATTTTCTTGTTTAGGAACCCTAAAGACCCTAATAACTTGTAAAAATCATAACTTGAGATTGGTTAAAAGTTGAGACCTCTCCTTTGGGCAGTGGTTTATTATAGGTTTAAGGGTCCTTTGTGTGGCATTTTCCATTTTTTATCTTAGGGTTTGCTTCTGTTTTTGGTTTTTGTTTGTTGCATGATCCATAAACCCTAATTTGGGCTTCCATTTGCATCTTTCTTGCATTCCCTTGCATAACATGACTTGCCATGACATTTCAAGCATCCATTTGATTCATTTGACATCATAACACATATAGAAAGCATGTTTGATCATTGCATCTTGCATTTGCTATGTTGTTTGTCTTGTATGCTTCATAACTTTTCATGTGTATCCATGCTTCTAAGCTTGCTTCATATGCATTCATAAGCTTGTGTGATCATCTCCATGCCTTGATTCATACTTGTAGCACCTCATAGCATCATTATCATCATCAACATGCTTCTGGTTTGGTTTTGCATCATGTCATTTCATCCCATTTTGCATTGCATTGCATTTCTTTCTAACATTTCAGGTGGTAAGTAAACTTGAGAAGTGAATTTGCCTTCACTTCTCATAACTTTTCTTTTCATCTCTCTTGCATCCATTGCTGCATTTTCACATGTGTTTGAGTTTGAGCTTGCTCATTCTTCTTCTTCCCACTTTCTTTCTTCAAGTGACTTGACTTCTTGAATAAAGCAAGTCACTTTGCTTCTCTTGATCCTTTCATCTGCTTCCTGGTGGTTCCATTGAAGATCTTCTTGTTGAAACCTCACAAACTTTAGGAACAACCAAGCATGACAATGAATTAGGGTTTTGATTAGTTTCCCTTCATAGTTTTACCTTTGTGTCTCTCTTTGAGTCTTCTCTTCTCATCTCATAATCAGGGACTAAACCCTAAAGGCTTTAAGGCTTTGTGATTAAGCTTATGCTTGCATCCTTCTATTAGGATGGAGTGCATAACTTTAATCCTAAGTGTTAAACCCTTAATGTGTTTAAATCTCTTAATCAATCCACTTAATAATCATCAAGACATCACACTTGTAACTTGGGCCTTGCATTAGGGTTCTAATTCTTCCTTAAATGGTTAAGAAGGACTAACCCTGATGTTAATGGACAAGTCCCCCTCAAGTTGTCTTACAAATCATAAAAATCACTTCATCATCATACCATTAAATAAAATCCACTTAATCAAAGGCTTGTTCTGTCATGAGTTTAATCCCTAATCATGGATTAAGTTGAGGAGTCTTCCTCAGCTTAAACACCCTCATCTATTATCCTTCTATTAGGATGGTGTAATGAGTCTGTTTAATCCTTGATTATGGCTTAACCTCATTACTTAACACTAAACAAAAACGCCAAAAAACATTTAAATAATCACAAGTAGGTTAATGATCTTAATCCTACACCATGGTGATTAAGTGTGAGAATCTGACTTCACACTTAAGGTATTCTCATTACCCCTAATCAGAGGGAAGATGTGATGAGTTTACTAAATCCATTGGTTTAGGCTTAAGCTCATTAACCTATGACAAACTTTCAAAAGCAATAAAAGACTGAAAACACACAAACAAACAATAATCGTCTCCTTCGGGATTCTTTTCTCATCATCTTCACTCACAAACGAGAACTTGCTTCTTCCGTCTAATGCAAGACAGTTTGCACCTGAGCCAGACAGGTCATACACTTGAGCATAGGCAAGTAAGCATTTCACCAGTCAATTCACCTTTCAGTCTCTTTGGGTCGAACTACGGTGTTCTGACTTCCTCATTGCACGAGAGGATACGTAGGCATAACTTAACAGTTATCGAACAAAAGTCTCTGTATATTCCCCCTCTTTCTAGCCTTATTCTTTTAAGCCTCATGATCTTGAGCATTCCATTCATTTCTTACACTGACACTTCATTTATACACTTCACTCTCTTTTACACTGACACCTGTACATCCTTTTCCAGCTCTTTTATGCACAAATTGCACTGACACTACCCCTTTATAGCACAAATCTCTTAAGCGTGGATCCCGTCGAGTACGACGGACAATCTGGGTGCTAATACCTTCCCAGGTTGTAACCAACCCCCTTTCTCATTCTCTCTGGTTCGCAACCGTCTTATCCATCTTTTCCTAGGTTTATGCAGCATTACCTTTCCTCCGGGATAAAAATGCCTAGCTGGCGACTCTATTCATTTCCAGTGAGTTCACGGCTGTGTGTTCTCATTGTCCCTCTCGCCGACCGTTCGCGTCTGTACCCTATCTGACCTAGCCTCATTTAGCGGGAGCGACAAACTTCAACATTGCCAACACCTTTATTTTCTCAATTTATAGCAATCGCCTCCTTTCATGGATTCGCTTCTTCACTGTACTTGCCCATTCAGGGCACACAAATCAATAAAATCAGAATATTCAGTCACACTTTGTTTTGTACATTTTTTGTTTCGTTTGCAAAATGTCCAAAGTTCATAATACAACACTTGCATGAAAACATATAAGCCATTTTCAATATATGCTTGCAGGAAATATGCACTCTTGAGCAAATCTAACTCCTATGACGGAATCCGGTTGAGGATACCTCGGGACACTTGTGCGTTTCTTTTTAACAGGTTACAGGTACTCAAAACAGACAATCTCACAGCATGGAGTATATCAAGCCTCGTATCCCCAGCCAAGTCAGCAATTACCTCATCAGCAGGGTTACTTGACAGGAGTTTTTCCCCACGAAGCTGTCATCCCCTCAGAGGATCCTTCGAGAAACTCATTAAAACCCCAGCGTGTCGCTTGGACGAAGGAGTTACAAAAAATTACTTCCCATAAGTTCTCTTCTCCCCAAGCAGGATCTCCCGAGCAATGCCTGAACTGCTTTCCCCAACGAAGTTTCCAGGAACTCTTTCTCCCTAGAAAAGTCGCCAAGAACTTCTTTTTCCCCAAAGAGTTGTCAGAGTCTTCTTTTCCCTAGTGAGGTTGCCAAATTTTTCCTCAGTTAGTCTCCAGGACTTTCTTTTCCCCAGTAGATTTTCCAGGATCGTTTGTTCCTCAACGGAGTCTCCAGGATTTTCTCATCCTCAGCAGAGTGAGAAGAGTCCCCTTCCTCATCCAGTCGTCAAGACTTTCTGTTCCCTATCAGAGTTGCCAGTTCCTCCCCAGCGGTTTGCCGAAGCCTCCTCATCCCCAGCATGAGTCTCTTCAACAGAAGATTCCCAAGCCGAGATCCCCACAGAGTTCCCTAGGAGTATTGTTCAGTGATCCTCTCTCCCTACAAATCGACCAATGATCTCTTTCCCCAGCGGAGTTCTCCCTCCAGACAGATCTCCCAGAGATCTTTCTCCCCGCAGGACCCGGATCTCGGATCGGTTCTCTCATTTTTCATAATCATAGCATTCACATCATATTCACCAAACAAAGTGTAGTATTCTGTCTAATGCGGAGCATTACGACAAAAATCAAACATTTGCATGATCATAAGCCAGGTTCGAGCCAATCACCTGCAAACATCAAATTCACTTCACCAGCAATATACAAAACTTATCCCCCTCAGACAAAGCCAAAATACCTTTTGCACTCTCAATACAAATACTTGTTCATACTTGTACATATTCTTTTTGACACTCGCCCGTGTCATACTTCCCCAGTAAGTCAAACACTCGTCCGTGTCCCTTGCTCAGTCTTTTGACACCCGTCAGTGTCTTGCACATATTTCCCCAGCAGGTCAAACACTTGTATATACTTATACAATCCTCTGATACTCGTCAGTGTCTTGTATATATCATATCCTCAACAGATCAACACTCATCCGTGTTCCTTGCTTAACCTATTGATACTCGTCTGTATCATCATCCTTAAACATGTGTCAGCATTTGTTTCTATCGATATTCGTCTGTATCGTGGTCCTAAGGATGCTCGTCCACATCTTTAGTCTATACACACTGTCAAACACTTATACCTTTTATTTTAAAGCGTAAGCACTCGTCCGTGTTTACCATTCCCCAGTAAGTCACCAACAAAACAACTTTTCTATCCATTCGCGATATCTTTTCGGCAGCCATCCCCTGCCAGGTGATCGTCTTTCACCTTTTGATGATCGTCCCTCTTCATTTATCCAATGGTCATCCCCATTGTTGATCCTCTTATCCGACATTCATCCTATGTCGTGAAATTTTCGGCAGCCGTCCCGGACCAGGTGATTGTCCTTCACATTTGGATGACCATCCCTCTTCCTTTTCCCCAGTTGAATCCCCATTGTTTGAACTTTCTATCCGGCATTCGTCCTATGTCGCAATATCTTCAGAGAAGCAGTCCCCTGCTAGGTGATCGTTCTTCACCTCTTGATGACCGTCCCTCATCATTTATCCGATGGCTGTCCCCATCGTCGACCTTTTCGTCCTATGTCGAGATAATCCCCAAGAGCAGTCGTACCCTTCTAGGTGATCGTCCTTCACCTCTTGATGATCGTCCTTCATCATGCTTACCCGATGGTCGTCCCCATCGTTGATCTTTTCTATCTGGAATTCATCCTATGTCGTGATATTTTCAGCAGCCGTCCCCTGCTAGGTGATCGTCCTTCACCTTTTGATGACCGTCCCTCATCATTATTTCATTTATTCTTTTACCCGATGGCCGTCCCCGTCGCGGTTTATTTACCCTTTAACCTGATGGTCGTCCTCGTCATTGCTTTCCTCATTTTCTTTAAATCCCCAGAGATTTTTATTTCTTTACCCGATGGCCATCCCCGTCGTGGTCTTTTCCTTTATCCTGATGATCGTCCTTCATCAGTTTACCTGATGGTCGTCCCCATCGCGGTCTCTTTATTTCCCAGCATGATGGCCGTCCCCGTCATGGCTTTACTTACTGTTTTTCATCCCCAGATGTCATCCTCTGCTCGATGGTCGTCCTCCATCACTTACATTTGATACACATACTATACTTCCTGTTACAATTTATATCCCTTTCTTCTTTTCCTCAGTGAGTGCAAATTTCGGACTGTCTTGGTATTCAAACACAAGTTATCTTGTTTGTCTGTTAAGCCAGGCGCTTACACCCTACACAACTAACTCATGCTTGAATAGGGGCAGCTATAAACATCCCAAATTTTCCCTCACTTTTTCTCACACCATGGCTTGTGATCTTTCATATGGCATTGCATAAGCATATTCTCTCACACTACATAGTTTATTTCACTACACAAGTTGCATAGCTAGGGTTTGTGATCAGATGAATCCAAGAAGTGATATGAGCTATCTCAAAGGTCTTGAAGCATGCCAAGATGGTGCATGAGTATTCTATGACCATCTTATGCTCCCCAAGGTTCATTAAAGTCAAAATATCACAAAGCATAGCAAAGGCATAGAGGCAGACTGAAGATTTCCTGCACAGATGACCTAAAATTAGGGTTTTGGGTTTTAGGCCCTTAACCTTAATTTTTTGGTAATTCTTGATTCTAATGGTCTTAATATGTTATAAGGATCATGTGTACCAAATTTGATGAAGAAATTCAATGTGGAAGTCATCTGATCAACTAGTAACTTGTTATGCAAGAAAAGTCAGAATCAGGGCATCTCAGGCCACCACCAATGGTACCAAAGGGTCATTTTCATCATTTTGAGGTTCTATGATATTTATTTGATCTTATAAGTGGTTATAAGTTCACAATATTGAAGAATTTCAAGCCATTTTCAAACTTTCCATTTTTGGACATGACTTGTAATGAAAACTTTCCATTTTGGGAAAGATTTTCAACCTCCTCTTTCTTGATCAAAAAGGCTTCAAATAAAAAATATTCAAACATGAAAGTTGTAGATTGGATCTTCCCATTTTCAAAAAGTATAAGAACTCCTCTTGATTCATCCTAGAACTCAAGTTATGGTGTTTCAAAGTTGGGAAAAATCTTATAATTTTCAAGTATGTGCCAAAGAGGGATTTTTGCAAAACCAAGTTTTATGACTTCTAATGACCTCTAATCCACTTCTAAGCATCATAACATGATAACACAACTTTCCTTGACCAAAATGCCTTGGATCACAAGTTTTCATGCCTAATCTTCACAAAATTTCCAAAGAGGGAAAATTGCAAAAGCCATGCTATCTTGCAATCCAAGTGTTACAGCTCACAAAATCTCATCCAATGGCCCTCCTCAAACTTAGCTGAAGCAGATCATGGCTTGAAATCACCTCTGACCACAACCATGCCTTCTATGACACAATCTTGACTTTTTTGCAAAACATACCATACCAATCACACTATGCCACAACTCTCTGGCCAATCAGCATTGTTTATGTGAACCATAGGGACCTCATTTCACACAACATTCAAGCTTGAATCCACCCATACACTCAGAATCACAAAAACTTGCAAAAACCCTCCTATCTTCGAATTGCATCACACAACCAACAAAAATCAAAACTCTTTGCACCATTCACCTCCATACAGCCTAAGGAACAAATCCCAACCATTACAATGGCCTGAAAACCCCCATAACCAAAATAAAAATGTTGAGTTAGCAGAACTGAAACACACAAACCAAGCCATTTAAACTCCATTCAAGCCTTCCATAAGCTTCAGGGGATCAAGTGGAGTGGATTAGCATCAAGGAGAGGTCCATAAAACACCAAACTGAAAAGCTTCATCTCAGGTAGCTCACTCAAACTTTTTTCCAGAACTCCTTTTTTAAGTTTCAATATGGTAGAGTTTGTCTTGCTGATCATGTTGAGCTTTGAATTATTGAAAATGGTGGAGTGTGTAGGATGTATTTAACTTCTGAAATTTTTGCAATTTTTCCGTTTTGGTTTGATTCTCTTGTTTGATGCAAAATAAATTGTTTTTGTGGCTTGATTCTTGTTTAGTGTTGTTAGGGGATGGATTCTGGAGATTTTGGGGGCTTAGGGTAGCTTGTAGAGAGAGATAGGGTGATGGTGTAGCCGGAGAAGACGACCAGAGCTCTTCTCCGGTCGCCTGAAAATGATTTGCCCTAATCCTGTTTAATTTGCCAGTTTGAATTTGGACCATTGGATGATTGATTAGATTAAGACACGCACAACCCAGATTAACCATTAAAACCTAATCCTCATTTAATTAATTTAATTAAGTTAATTAGCTCAGAGTGAATCTCAGCCACACAATCACGCGCCAAATCTCAACTTCAAATCCTGGCCACTGATTTGGCATACTTTTTAATTTTCTTTTATTTTCTTGCATTTCTTTTCATATATGTTTTAAAAATAGCAAAAATATTTATAAAATCACCATTTTCTGCATTTTCACTTCAAATATTTTTCTAAACTCAAATTTTTTTTTTTAATTTTTGCATTAAAAATGTATTTTTAAATCATTTAAATGTTTTATTTAATTAATTAATTGATTTTAATTAATTAAAAATACATTTAGGTATCTAAAAATCACAAAACAAATCATGAAGCATTCTCATACATTTAGAACAATTTACAAACTCACCATACAAATTTCTTTTTAGGTTTGATCATGCTTTCACAATTTTATTTGAATTAGCGTTCATAAATTCATATTTTTCTAACCCTAACTTGAAAAAATCATTTCTGATCAACCATGATGAGTTTGAAGTCGGTTCTTTTTGAATTGTTTTATACTTTGAATCTAGTATCTAGGTTATTTAACTCATAATTTTGCATTGCATTTTCAAATTGTTTTGCATTTTTCATGAAGAATACCCCAAAAACCCTAGTTAACTTAGGAAATTCATAACTTTCTCTAGGCTTAGCTTATGACCTCCATCCTTGGGGAGTGATCTTGTATGTGTTTAGGGTTTGTTTGAGTTTATTTTCAAATTTTTATCATGATGTATGTTTCTGTTTTGATCATGTGCATCCCATACATTCATAAAACCCTAATTTCCCATGTTCATTTGCATTCATCTTTGTATATCATCATCATATGAACTTTACATGCCATTCCATGCTCTTGTATGCCATCTTAGACATCTTAGAACATGTTTGAATATTTCTTGATCACTTCTTCATTCATTTGGTATGCTTTGCATTCATCACATTTCATGAACATCCATGTGTTTCTAAGCTTCTAACCTGTTTCTCTTTGCATCTCATCCCTTGTATGATCATTCATATGCATCATATATGACTTTGCATCATTCCATAACACATTTGAATAACATATTCACTTCTTGTCTTGGTCATTGTACCTTCATTTTGCTTTATTTCCTTTTGCTTTGCATCTTATGCATTCACACTAACATTTCAGGGGCTTATGGTAAGTTGGGATGTGGATTTGCCTCCACATCCTACCTTCTTATTATCTCTTCATTTGCATATCTTATTTTTCTTTGAAATGAACTTGTTTCACTTGTTCTCTCTTGCTCTTTTATTTTCCTTTTAGGTTACTTATCTTCTTCAGGAAGTAAGTAACCTAACCTAACCTCCCTTCTCTTCTCTTTTCATCTGCTTCTTCTTCCTTGGTGGCCTTCTGAAGATCTTTCTCTTAAGCCTCACAAACCATAGGAACATCCAAGCATGATAATTTTAGGGTTGTATGTAGTCTCCCCTTATTTTTTACCTTTGAGTCTCCACGAGTCTCTCTTCCCACCTCATAATCAGAGGCTAAACACTTAAAGCTTTAGGACTTTGAATTTGGGTTATGCATGCATCCTTATCTTAGGATGGAGTGTATAACTTTAATCCTTAGTGTTAAACCTTTAATTTGTTTACACCTCTTAATTAAAACACCTAATAATCACTAAGACTTAAGTTTGTAACTTGGGCCTTATATTAGGCTTACTTCTCTTCCTTTTGGTTAAGAGGGACTAACCCTAGTGTTTAATGGACAAGTCCCCCTCAAGATAGTCTTACAAACATAAAATTCACTTCTTAATCTCACCCTTTAATTAAAATTCATTTAATAAAGGCTTGTTATAGAATGAATTTAGTCCCTAACCATGGATTAAGTTGAGGAGTCTTCCTCAGCTTAGGTGTTCTCATCTATCATCCTTCTCTTAGGATGGTGTAATGAGTTCACTAATCCCTGATTAGAGATTAAACTCATTACTTAACACTAAACAAAAATCCAAAAACACTTAATAATTACCAAAGTAGGTTAATGATCTTAATCCTATATCATCATGGTAATTAAGTTGAGATGCTTATCTCACATTTAAGTAGGCTCATTATCCCTAATCTGGGAGGGTATAATGAGTTTACAACCTTTGATTTAGGATTAAGCTCATTATCCTACGCAAAACACCAAAAACAATAAAAAACTGAAAACACAAAAAACAAACAATAATCGTCTCCTCCGGGATTCTTTTCTCATCACACTCACTCTGAAAACGAGAACTCGTTTCTCCCGTCTAATGCAAGACAGTTAGCACTCGAGCCAAACGAGTCACACACTTGAGCATAGACAAGCAAGCAGTTCACAACAAAAGCATTCCAGTCTCTTTGATTCGAACTACGGTGTTCTGACTTCCTCATTGTACGAGAGGATACGTAGGCATAACTTAACAGTTATCGAACAAAAGTCTCTTTGTCTTCCCCCTCTTTCAGCTTTCTTTTCTAAGCCTCAGTCTTTAAGCAATCCCTCTCTTTTTGCACTAACACACTATACTTTCTTCCCTAGCTTTTTATACACAGTCAACACATACACTACCCCCTTTTAAACACAATCAAGTAAGCGTGGATCCCGTCGAGTATGACGGACGATCTGGGTGATGATACCTTCCCAGGTTGTAACCAACCCCCTTACTCAGTTTTCTCTGGTTCGCAACCGTCTTATCCATACCCTTCCAGGTTTATGAAGAATTACCTTTCCTTTGGGATAAAAATGCCTAGCTGGTGACTCTATTCAACCTCAACCTCCAACATCGCCGACCGTCCGCGTCTGCACCGGGACGAGAGTCCGAGGAGAGAGACTATGGCACAAATAGCTACTAAATGCAATGCAAAATAGGAACAACCTATTACAGCTACCAAACAACATGCAAATAGGTGTAAAAGATCAAAAACAGAATGAATGCATCATGTTTTTACAACTCGTGTTTCAAAATACAACTATGAAAACAAGGCAGATTTCAATTATTTTTAAACAATGCACAAACATGAATTTTTATGCACACAATAGAATGCACAAGATTATGACAAATTAATGTATCAACATGCAATGGATTATTGACAATGAAATGCAACATCATCATGCAATTAGTGGGTGCAAACTAAATGATTTATGGAGTTTTTTACATATTGCAATTTTTCAATATGCACATGATTGAACCAAAGCATGAATAAATTTCGAATGCAATGCAAAAGCAGAAGTATATATATTTATTAACATGCTATGAGTGATGCTAAACCATGCAAACAATGATCTTGACATGCTATGAACATACCTGCGACATTTATGCACAAAAACGGAAACTAACGAAACACATGTCGAAAGATATTGAAACTACATGAACTTGCGCTAAACCAGCCCCCAAAAATTCCCTAAAATCAAGATCTAACAAGCTAAGGTGGTAAAAGGAAGAGCGATGCACAAACATGCCATGAAACAACATAAAAATTGAAACCTGCACAGCGTTAACCGATTAACGGCTTTGAAAATTCAGTTACAGGGGCAAAAAACAATGTGTTAACCGGTTTACCCTGGGTGTTAACCAGTTAACACTGAACCAGAATGCAAAAACAGTGAGGAAAAAATCACTTCTAGCGATCAACCTACTTCCAAACGCTCCTAATACATCCACGAACATGCTAGCACGAAATTTCTACCTACATATGGCCTTCTAACACCTATTAGAACTAAGAACGAGCTACGATTCTAGCTACCAACGGTTGAATCAAATAACGCATCACAAACGCAATCAACAAATCAAAGAATGTCTTACGGCGAGATAAAGAGAAATAACTTAAATTAAGAAACGGTTTTGAATCCACCAACCTACAAAGCGGAGGCTTGCTTTGGTGTTTGTTATGAGTTGATCGATGCACAAACAAAGAGAATATCGGAGGTTCCAAGCTTCGATCCACGAGAGTGCAAAATAAATGCAATTGATGAAGATCTTGATGAACACTTCCACAAAAGCACTTCCAAGATGAAGAATCAGCCCTAAATAGTAGCAATTACTCCAATTAATCTTCAATAAACCATGAAATCAATTCTAGAATGAAGGTTTAGCTTCAAGTTCTTCAAGTTTCATTGCAAAACTTGAAGAACTTATGATGAAGAAGCTTTAGTGAAAGGTTGAAGATGAGAGAAAATTGAGAGAAAAATGAGATTATGAAGTGAAATTGTGAAAATGAGGTGAAGTTGGAAAGTGAGGTTAAACTCCTGAGGTTTGCAGTGAAGTGAGCTTATATAGGGGTTAGGCTTGGCATTGAGTTAGGAATTAGGTTAGGAGCTAGCTTAGGAGTTAGTTAGAGTTGGTAAGGGTTTCTAGAATATTCCTTGGAATATTCCATAGGAAAGTGGTAGAAGGATCTAGAAAGTGGTGGAAAGTGCTAGAACTTGGTAGAAACACAAAACAAAATGGAAAGTGGAAAGGGAGAGGGAAGCACCAACTACTTTTGAATTTTTTCAAATTTCATCAGTGTTAACCGGTTAACCTCTGGCATTAACCGGTTAACGGATGAAAAATTTGGATTCTCTCTCCTTTTGGTGGGAAATCCTTAGGATGCATCTCCACTGTTCGTTCTGAGCCAGATTCAACCTTGGGTTCTGATATTTGATTTTGCCACTGAGTGAACCCTGATCACATGCCTTGCACACTAACCAATGATGTATGAATTATTATTATTATTATTTTATTTATGCAATGTATGGAATTACTAATGCAATGCAATATGCTAGATGCCGTGAAAATGAGAGGGAAAATTTTGGGGTATTACACAATGGTCGACCAAACACAACAGCCTTCCATTACGACACACAAATTGAATCTTAAGTTATTGATCCACTTTGGAACAACAACTTGTGGGGCTCCTGTTCTGAACTGGGCATTGGACTTCTCTATTGTTGGGCACGACCCAGTTCATCGGTGTCATGAAAGGCCCAACAAGATGGCCCATACCAACATAGTCGTTGGGGCATTTCCCCCAAGTGTTCCTCCAAGGACACGTGGCCAACTTCTCCCATAAATAGTTGGTCTTCCATTACTCCGAAGACCACAGGACAGTTTGACCATGGTGAAGACCACATGCTAGATCTTCCATGCTTTCACACGGACCTTGACAGTCTCCCATTATGGGTCTGAGAATTCAACCCACAATGGGAACCTTGTCCCAACACTGAGGATCCTTTATAAATACCATCTTTCACTATAGGGTTAAGGATTCTAAGCATTCTCTCTCTTACCTTATGTACTTGTCATTCTACGTTGTTATTCTCACCTGAGGATCAGAGTTTCTTGTAGGTACACCCCCTCCTCACCATCAACCACTGAAGATTTTTGTTGGTCACTGAAGATTCCGTATGATCATGTAAAATCAAGTTGTGATGACAATGATAATATTAGTAGGAAGAATCCTCCTGCTAAAGTGTTATATTAGTTGCTAGTAATTTCATTATTCAAGAGACTTTTTACTAATGAGAATGACACAAAGAGTCATCTAAATTTTTATACTTAAATTTGATAAAGTGAGTTGGGAAATTTGATATGTCAAAATAAATAGATCTTCCGTTTTTTAAAAAAGCTTTACAATAATTTTACTGAAGTTTATTAACACTTGATAAATTGATTTGAAAATAAATAATACATATATTAAATTTATTTAATTATTACATCAAAAGAATATAAATGATTAAATTTTAAATAAACTCATATATGTAGAGATCGATTAAAGTTTTGTAATTAATAGTAGTATAATGTTTGGAATCACATAGTTAATATTAATATAAATGTTTATTGGTTCTATTAGGGTGGATAATATGATTGTTGATAAAGTGGATGAGGTAAGGGAAGAGGTGAGGAGACATTTTGCATCAAAATTCAGTGAGACGGATTTTGATAGACCAGTGTTAGATGATATTTCTTTTAAGGGCATTAGTCCTTCAAAGAGATATTTCCTTGAACCCCCTTTTTTGGAGGAGAAAATTAAAGAAGCAGTGTGAAGTTGTGATGAGTCCAAAAGCCCGGGTCTGGACAAGTATTTTTTTTTATTCATTAAAAAATGTTGGTCCTTTTTAAAGGAGGTTTTTATTGGGTGCTTTCAAAGTTTTCACTCCGGGTTTTTTTTTCTCTAAATCTTTCATCTCCTTTTTTTTACTTTGGTTCCGAAGTCTTCTAATACTTTGTGCTTGGACGATTATATACCCAAATTCCTTGAAGGGTGTGTCTATAAAGTAATATCTAACCTTTTGGCAGCTAGGCTTAAGGTGGTCTTGAACTCAGTTATATCAAACTGTCAAAGTGCTTTTGTCTCAAGTAGGCAATTGCTCGATGTCGTCTTGGTGGCTAATGAGGTAGTTGATTTTGCAAAAAAAAAGGGGGGAGAAGTTGTTTGCTCTTCAAGGTTGATTTTGAAATGGCGTATGACAAGGTTAGTTGGAACTTTCTCTCTTTTATGCTTTGTAAAATGGGTTTCGGGGAAGTCTTGTTGAAATGGATGAATGTTTTTTTCCCGAGCAAGACGTCGGTTTTAGTTAATGGTAGTCCTACGAAGTAATTCATAGTAGAGAAGATTGAGAAAAAGAGATCCACTTTCTCCTTTCTTTTATGTTATAGTCGCGGAAGGATTGAAGGGTATGGTTAGTAGGTCGGTGGTGAATGAGGAGTTTGAGGCCTTTAATATAAAGGGGAAATGCTTTGTGGATATTCTCCAATTTACGGATGATACTTTATTGTTCAGAGAAGGTATAAGTTGAAAGCATCTTTGGGCAATAAAAGTGATTTTGAGAGGTTTCGAATTAGTTTCCGGATTGATAATTAATTTTCATAAGAGCAAACTTATTGGTGTGAATATTGGTTCTAGATTTATGGATGTGACTTCTTTTTTCCTTTCTTGTAGGAGGGAGGAAAGTAATTTTGTTTTTCTTGGCATTCCTATTGGTTTCAATTATAATAGAAGGGATATGTGGAAGGAGTTGGTGGGAAAATTGAATCGGAGACTTTCTTATTGAAATAATAGGTTTCTAATTGGGGGAAGACTTACTTTATTAAAATCGGTGTTCTCTAGTGTCTCTATTTTATGTTTTTTATTATAAAGCGCAAATGAAGGTTGTAAAAGAGATTACTAGAATTCAAAGTAATTTTCTATGGGGAGTGAGGAGGGGAAGAAGAAAATTCATTGGGTGAGTTGGAAGGAGGTTTGCTTACCTTTTGATAAAGGGGGCTTAGGTTTGAGAAGGGTGGAGGATTTTAACTTGGCTCTCCTTAATAATTGTTTTTTTTTTCTAATTGTAAATTTTCTATTGAAAATAGTTTTTCTTTTCCTTATTGGCTCTCTTGGTGGATTGGTGAAAGTTTTTTAAAGGATAGTTTTCCTTCTCTTTTTCATTTTTCTTGTCTTAAAGAGGTCCTGGTGGCTTGCATGGGTTGTTGGATAGAAGAGAGGTGGATTTGTGGTGATTTTGAGGTGGTTGGACCGATTTTTGGAGATGTAGCGGCGGAGGTGAGGCGATTGAGCTCTTTGTTGGAGAATGTGTGGCTGAAGCTTGATGGGGAAGGTGAGGTCACTTGGACTTTGGGTCCTTCAGAGGGGTATTCGGTGAGTAGCTTCTTTTATTTACTTAATTCGTTTCATATTCCTTGTGGTTTGAGGAATCAATTTGATATAGTCTTTTCAAAGATTTGAAAAGTGGTGGTTCCTTATAAGATTACGACTTTTTGGTGGAGATGTTTCTTAAATAGGCTCCCCACTAAGGTTGCCCTTATTAGTAGAGGTTGTGTGTTTGGTTGGCTACAACTTGGTATTTGTGGAATTTACGAAATGAAATTATATTTAGGAATGATTATTGGAATGTGTTGGATTCGGTTTGGAATATTAAGGTTTTGGTGTGGAGATGATTTTATATCGGAAAAATTACTCGGTCAAACTATTGTTTTTATGAGTTTTGCAAATTTCCATTGTATAAGCTTAATTGAGTGTAATTTTTCTTTTTTTGCTTCGAGGTTTACCTTGATTTTTTCTGTAAATGGTTTCGAGAATCCATTGTTCTCGTTTTTATTGAATTTCTTACTTATTGAAAAAAAATATTTAAATAATATTTGACATAATCGTCTAATGATGTGGTTAAAGAAACATTAAAATAAGGACAACTCAAACACGTTAATCTCTTTTTAAGATGGATTTTATTGGTTCATGTAATTTTTCAACTTTAGAGACTAGTCTTTATAACTATAAGTATTTTTACATTGTTTCATGTAATTTTTCAACTTTAGAGACTAGTCTTTATAACTATAATATTCTATTCATACCAACGAAACACATTAAACTCCACAAAATTAATATCTATTGACACCAAATATTGCATTTAAAAGAAAACACTCATACTTATGTTATCAACATGTCATGTATCATTGATAAAAAAAAAAAAAAGATAAAAAAAAGAAGTCTATCTATCTTAATAATTTTAAATTAGTAATCTTATGTAAAAATAAATTGTAAATTTAAAGAAAAAAAACGAAAAGGTACCAAACCCAGTAACCGAACACATTATGATAATTATATATACGACTTCATATATTCAGATCTAAAACAAACCAAATAAGTAAATAACCTACGAAAAAAAATCAAAAACCATAACCATAACCATGTCTATGTTTTCGAACTTCATGTTCCCACCACCATCTTCTATATTTGTCACAACCATGTCAATCATAAGCTTTATTGCACTTACAAATCATGGTATTTCTGAAACTAGAGGAAAGCATTTAAACTATTCAAAATTCTGGAATGCAAATAACAATAGTGGAAAGCAATTTAAGTTTTCAAGTAAGGTCGGTATGTTGTTGCTATATACACCTTCTTTTTTAGCTTCTGCGGCGTCGTTTTGGGTGTTTCATGATGAAGGTTTTAGATCTACAGTTCTTCATTCTGCTTTGACTCTTCACTTTTTCAAGAGGGTCTTTGAGGTAATTAAAACTTTAAAACTTGAAAATTTGAAAATTTGAAGATAAATATGTTTTTTTGTTTGATTGTTAGAGATAATTATTGTGTGAGATAAATTTAAAACAAATAAATAATCATTAATATTAATGTCTAATAGGGGTATTTTTATATTAAATTTAAAAACAAATCTTTGTATTTTTTTAAAATGATTTTACAATTTTGTAAAAATTGATCATAATTTTTATAAATTAAAAGATTAATTTTAACATTTAATAATATAAACATATATTATTAAAATTCAATATATTAAAAATAACTTTTAATAAAAAATTATTCAAAATATCTTTAAATTTAAATAAAAATTTTAAAATCTTTTTTGAATTTATTTAAAAATATATCACAATAATTTTTTTAAAATCAAACAATTTGACTCTAGATCACATTAGAAACCGTATCAGATAAAATAATAACAAAAGAAATATTTTTTATATTTATATTGTTATATGTGATTTTCTTATATTTATTTATTTGTTAATGGTGAATTTCTTTTAAATTATATTCATATTTTTGTATGATATTTATGTTTTTATTTATTTATAGATTTCATTTTTTTTACTCATAGTTTAATGTAAGAGTTTATTTTGAAACATGACAAAATATAGGATAAGAGATATTACAAAAATATGAATTATTGTCCATCATTAAATTATGGGACAATTTTTTGTTCCAAACACAAATTATCAAAATAAAATTTTAATATCTCTCTATTTAATATTTTGATTTTTAAATATAATATTAATGTTTTATTTATTAATAAAAAAAATTTAATAAAATTATATTATTTTTGTATGATTCATAAACATATTTAATAAAATAGTGTGATTTTTTTCCTTCTCATTATATAAATATTATTATTATTATTATTATTATTATTATTATTATTATTATTATTATTATTATTATTATTATTATTATTATTATTATGAAAACATGACATTTTACTATCAAATTGTAGTTTTTTTATAAAAGAAATATATTTTTTTAATTTATAAATACGTGAATTTCATATAAAATGATCATTGAAAATGTTCCAAGTAAATTAGTTTTTTTTTTTTGTCTTACCAAATTGAAATTGAACAGTGTTTTTACTTTATTTTGCAGTGTCTTTTTGTTCACAAATATAGTACTTCCATGCTTCTTGATTCAGTAATACCCATCGCTCTAAGTTACTTCATGTCGATCATAACAATGATCTATACTCAACACCTCACTAAAGAGCTTCAAGAACCATCTATAAACTTAACATATCCCGGACTTATGCTTTTTCTAATAGGCATTATTGGCAACTTCTATCATCATTTTCTTCTATCCAAATTAAGAGGAAAAGGTGAAAAGGAATACAAAATTCCTAAAGGTGGCTTATTTGGGATTGTGATATGTCCACATTATCTTTTTGAGATGATTGAGTTCTATGGGGTGTTTTTTATTTCTCAAACGTTGTATTCTTTGTGTTTTGCAATTGGTATTACTTTTTATTTGTTGGGGAGGAGTTATGCTACTAGGAATTGGTATCTTTCTAAGTTTGAAGATTTTTCTAAGAATGTTAAGGCTGTAATTCCATTTGTGTTTTGAGTTGTTGTATTATTTTTCCCTGGTGTGGATTGGGGAATTGAGTGGTGACACTTTTAATGTGTTATTTTAAGATGATGTTTGTATGAATATGGGAATAAAGTATGTTGATTTTCTTACTAGAAATAACAAACTTATTGATAATTATTATTATTATTATTATTATTATTATTATTATTATTATTATTATTATTATCAATAACTTTGTTTAAAAATTATATGCGATCCTTATACTTTTGAATCCAACAAGATGCATCATTATACTTTTCAATCCAACAAGATGCATCTTTCAATGAACATCTATTGACCACTGCATCTCCAAGTGTTATGTATTTCATTCGATCTAAAAATAAATAAATAAAAATTTATTTATAATTTTTATACATTTCAATCTATTAGAATTAGAGTTTGGCTTAATTCAACCCTACAAAATCGGTTAGTAAGTTGAGGAGTGTGTGACCCGAATTATTGATATATGAGATTTGATTTTTCTAATACAACCTCTTGCGCTCAACACATCTTGGGTTTGGTGCGCATATTAAATGGTGGGTGACCCGAATCGATATGCTCTGATACTATGTTAGAATTAGAGTTTGGTCTAACTCAACCCTACAAAACCGGTTGGTAAGGTAAGTAATATCACTATATTTAAACCCTTTGTGAGTTATATATTTAGCCAATGTGTGACTTAGGTTTTTCCCAATACAATCTGACCGAGATATTTTTTTAAAGGACAAAGATGTGAAGATTCTTATTAGAAAATTAAAGGACGAATGTACAATTGTGAACAAATCATTTTTCTTATAATATTTAAAACACTCTCAAATTGTTTTAGAATTTCTACGCGAGAATATCCGAGATAATTCAACCTATACTCGAGTTTGCATAAGACCGATGAAAACTCGGCTGTAGAAAAGATAAAATCCGGAATTTTATGTGAAGAGGATAGGCTTTTCTCATTTATTTTTCTGAATCCAGAATGCTTAATTTATAGGGTTAAGTGATGTTGTTTCACAAGGTTACTACCCTTGATGAAACACAAACTTTCAGAAACACTTTTTCAAAGTGTTGTATTGTTTCATCTACATCATCACTCACTATACCAAGCAAGGGCTAAGACAACGCTTTTTTGACCTTAAACAGCGCTTAAAAGCGCTATCTAAGGTGGCGCTGTCGTAAAAAAAGACAACGCTTTTTTTAAGGAAAAAGCGTTGTTAAAGGCCTACTTTAGAAAGCGCCTTACCTTTAAAAGCGCTTTCTAAAGTAGGCATTTAGCAGCGTTTTTTCCTTAAAAAGCGATCTCTAAAGTGGGATTTTAGACAACGCTTTTAAAAGCGTTGTCTAATGTATACGTATAAAATTTTAATAAATTTTTTTATATACCTTTAGAGAGCGCTTTTTGAGGATAAAGCGCTTTCTTTTGTCCCCCTTTAGACAACGCTTTTGAAAGCGCTCTCTAATGTATACCTATAATTTTAATGAATTTTTTTTATATACCTTTAGAGAGCACTTTTTAGAGAAAGCAATTTCTTTTGTGGACTATATTTCTTAAAAGCGTTGTCTTTTCTATACGTATAATTTTAATGATTTAAAAAAATCCAATTTTAACCATTGTTTTTATGTAGAAACCTGTATAATTCAATCCATTTCAATAAAAATGTATAATTCACATTTCTATAAACCTGTATAAACCACAAATACCATTATAAACCATTTCAATCCAAAACTATACAATTCAATTCATTTACATCTCAAAACTAATACAATTTCACTAATACGACTAATACTATTTCAATCCAAAACTATACAATTTAAGTCATTTACATAAACCACAAGTCATTTACATAAACCTCAAGTCAATAACATTCACATAATCCCATAATCTTATTCCTTAAACTATTATTTTTTCAATAATATATTTGCATAATTCTTCCATAATTTCACCCACTTTTGAGGGCGTGTAATGAGAACATGCGAATTCATCAAAGTACTACATAACAAAACAAAATATGCATTAGTTAGTTTAAAATGATAAATTATGACATATCCGATAAATATTAAAATAGATCCTAAGTTATAAATCCATGCATACCTGAATAGGAATCTCTAACCGATCCAATTGATGGATTTCTCTCATAAACCTCAAAACGTAATACCTACAGTCTATGCCATTTTTCTGTTGAGGACACTACACATAGACAAACAGATAAGAATTAATATATAATTGTTTTGTGTTATCAAGTAGCATCACTAATAAGCAACATTGTGAAAATTAAATTAATATACCTGCACTTGAACCCATGGAATAATGCTTGCTTTAGCCCATGCTACTCGAGCATATCTTTG
This sequence comes from Lathyrus aphaca, assembly GCA_963966055.1. Classification (NCBI taxonomy): domain Eukaryota; kingdom Viridiplantae; phylum Streptophyta; class Magnoliopsida; order Fabales; family Fabaceae; genus Lathyrus; species Lathyrus aphaca. The sequence continues at coordinate 373,029,025 of OZ014519.1, read as the reverse complement.
TGCTCGGTATAATAGTATAGATCTATAAAAGAAAAATGTAAATTTAGAAAAATCTCACAAAAATAATTAAATATACAAATACACACGAATATTTCGAACAATCTCACTTACGTATCAACCACTTCCTTCATACTCGGATATGTTGATCAATCATGCTCCAATGAATTCATATAATAGACAACTTATTTTGTAGGATTAATGACAACCAACAACCAGTCTCCACTGTAAAATATAAAAAAAGTTTAGATGGATAATTTCTACACAAAAAAAATACAAAGATTAGAATGAAAATCTTACTTGTGTCCAGTATTATACGGTAAAAAAACTAAGTTTCTGTATTGGCCTCTGTAAATCTCTCAATTAAGTGGTCTCTTACTGAAACTGAATTCAAACCAATTGTCATTGCATTAACACGGGTGGAAGAAAAGAAACGAAATTTGTCTGACAATTGCGTCCCGCGCATGATTTTGTCATACACGAAATTTAAATAAAAACATATATAATAAACATTAGACTATTTTCATTGAAGTGTGTAAATAAATAATAGATTGATCGGAGTACCATATGTATGCATGCATAACAACGATGCCTAATTCAAGATGCCTGAAAATCTTCTCCATGTCCTCTCTTCCGATTATCTCAGAATGAGGAAAACCAAAAACATCATCGTCCATATCTATTTTACGAATACAACCTTGCATCACATCTGATGTTGACACAAGTGTCTCAAGACACAACCGAAAGCAATTTGCAGGAGCTCTTTTTTCCTGCATGGTCCTTGCAGGTACCTTTTTCTTGTTGATGACCTGTTGTGAAGCTTGAGCAGGAACCTAACAATCATATAAGTTAGGTAAAGTAGAAAATCATGAAACTTTTAAATTCGGATCATAGACTAACACTTTAAATGTACCTCTCTTTTTGATGCAACATACTCTTTTTCCGATAAAATCCCTTTATATTTAGATGCGGGTTTTGTAGGAGTCTAATAATACCATGTAAAGAAAATGTACGTAATGGTTCAGAATGATATTCATAATGGTTCAGAATTGACATTTTAATACTAAGAGATTCATAATGGTTTTAAACTTACCTCATCATCTATGAAAATGAGGTCTGACGACCATGCAACAAACGAGCCTATTGCATCTCCCACCAATGTTATCTTTGAAACCAAGTCAGGTATAGGTAGTACCACATCCCTATCTATAGTAATATGAACTGACACTTCCATATATCCATGAGGGAGCAGATTATGGTGAAGTAACTCTCCCACTCTATTATGCATTTTTCCCTTGCCAACCATGCGATAAGTCGGTAACGACAAATACAGTCGTCAAGATAAAATGCCCTGAAGCAATAGTGAATGCATAAAAATTAATGTGTATAAAGGTCAATTAAAATAAATGTGTTATTTTAATTAAAATAAATATGTGATAATTACCTAGAGAATTTTATTTTCACTATTGATACTAGCTTTGTCACTAGTATCTTTCAACTTGAAACCGCGTTTTTCCGCCTCATATCTCTCTTTATCCTTTTGCAATTCACGGACTTACGCTTGTAGTTCCTTCAATGATTGCATCACTTCTTGATTGTTAGTATTTTTTATCTTTGGTTGCTTATACAAGGAAGATGGAGTCGCACCAAATCCTTTACCCCTCACCTGACCGGAATACTCAGGAACATTTAGTACTCGACTAAGAATGCTCATGCAATCCTCCTCACCGGTGGTTAATGATTTAGATAAAGTCTCCTGAAATTCATTGACGAATCGAAAATTATTAGTGTGGATTAAAAATTAATTATATTTTAAATACATAATGTTATACTTACACATTCCTTATAAACATGCTGAACATCTTCAATAGCAACTCCACTCTTGCCCACACGAGCAGCCTTCCACAAAACATATTCCGTAAGAGATTTTTCTTCACGTTTCTCCTCTTCTAACTACACATTGAGACAAATAATAAGATCTTCAATTATAACATATTAAGACAATTAATAAGATCATATCATTTATATATAGTTACCATTTGTTGTTGTAAGCGTGCATATCCCAAATGTCCTTTTTCTGTATGGATATGCGGGTTTTGATGCTCTTTGGTGATTAATGGCACTCAAATCCTGGATAAACAAGTTTAAGTCATATTAGAACAAACTAATGCAACAAGTATTTAATACAATTAATATAAATGAAAAGATAACTTTACATTGAATTTTCCGGTTTTCCGTTTGGCTAGAAAAACGCCTCATTCTTCTGGTGTAATCAAATCCGCATACACCAGATGTTTTTTTCATCAATGTTTTTTAATAATAAGGCTCAAAACTTTTTAAGGCTCAAAACCCCTTATGTCTCTCAGAACTTCCACACTTATCATCAACATTACATCAAAAAAAAAATTCATCATCCCTCAGATATTTTTTTAATAATAAGGCTCAAAACCCCCTATGTCTCTTTCCGGCCAATTGGAGACAATACTTCTGCCGACTTTCATCAATATTAAAGGATATCTACAAAAAAAAATACACATATAAACATAAAGTGTGTTAGTATAAGTAAAAAAAATCTAATAACACATCAATCATGTTTGGTAAGTACCTGTATCTCACTCCATATCTTATCTTTACCAGATTTCAACAATGGATTCCTCCAATTATCACTAGTAATTGGAATGTGTTGACGGACAAGTGAACCAATGTATGAAGACAACATTGAACCGTTAGGCTCAATTAGTTTTTTCTCCCCACTCCAATGTACATCAAATTTCACCCTTTTTTCTCTAGCACAGACACTTGACTTCATAATTATTATTCCACGTTTTATTTCACTTTCTACCTTCGAAGCTTCATTCTGAGCTTCATTTATATCATGTGTCTCGTGTGTCTTGTGTGTGTCTTCCTCATTACTAGCCATTGGACCTATAAGAAAGAAAAAAATAAAAATAAAATGAAAAATTATAAAAATCCATAATCTATAATCCATTGAATGATATAACATGTGAAATTAAATGACAAATATAAAAAACCATAATCTATTTATAACTAGTACCTTTTTTAGGCATGTCTTTTTCTTTTCTTGGTTGGAATATGTTCTACTTGTCACTTAACAACACAGACGGTTGGATTGATCCTAATACCCTCATTATGATCATTTCTAGTATATGATGCATTCACTATAGTATTTTCATCTTGATCATTTCTAGTAAATGATTCAATATCAACATCAATATCACCTTGATCTCCAACGTTTTCATCAATTACTTTGTTAGATAAAAGCACTATAGACCATTTTGTACTTGTCGGATCAGTGACATAGAACACTTGTTTAGCTTGAGAGGCTAGAATAAAAGGCTCATCTTTGTACTCTGTAACACCCGTCTAAACCCCAATAAAATATGACTTATTTAATTAAATAGTTTTTCATCACAATCATGGATGTCACATCTTCATAAAAAACATCTTTAACAAATAAAAGGTTCCTGCTCCGTAACACAGGTTTAAAAGGTTTTCCTTCAATAAAATAACAACATATCAAAAATTCATATAACAAACCATTGCAGAAGATTAAAGTTCCAAACTTCTTTAATAATTAAAAACAATACCCTAAGGTATATCTCAAAAAATCACATGGTTCAAAACATCTCAAGGTTCATAACTCAAAACTTCAAAATAAGGAAAAGTCATCAAAACGTCTCAAGACTTCAAAACAACAAAACATGAAACATTTCAAACAGACAAACTCCCAAATCCCGGTGTCACGTATTAGAGCAAGACCCATTTTACTTTAATGAAGTAAACCGACACACCCTGAAGCAACTTCTAAGCTTCCGACACTACTCCTGATTACCTGCAAGTTACCCACGAAAGAGGCAACAATTCCAAGAAGAAAGGGTGAGTAATCAGAATCATTATAAAAGATTTAGGAAAATTGATAGGGTTAATATTTCACAATAATGATACCAATAACATACCATTTTCATCATATAACTCGTCAAGATCATCATAATATTCAACAACACTCATCATACAAAGAAAATGTCAAAACACAATTCTAATGCAACTCAATGACTCTATGCATGCGGTACCGAAACATCACTGATGATTAGTCATCGTTATCTCCAAAGATCCCCACCAGTAGGACCGGTTCCCGCTTGGAACCAGAGCACACCAAAATTTGCACTTAATCCTCACTATGGGATTAACGCCGTCACTGGACATTACCGTCCGAAATTCATCACTGGATTTTCATCCTGCAAAACGTCACTGGACAATTCGTCCTAACCAATGCTATGAATGCATGATGCGCACAACAATAAAATCGACCACGGCTAGTCAAAACGCGTCATCATTCAAACATATACTCCAATTTTATAGTCACAAATTTATTAACTAGTCATACAGCAGGTATTTCGCAATTCTCATAACGTCACAAAATAATAGCAACTTATAGCACGTATTCAACTTCACACAAACAGTGGAAGTTCACATCATATTTCAGCAACATCAATAGCATATAATTCACACAGTAGAACCTCATTTTTATTTCTTTTGACAACAAATATTTATCACAATACATCCATTGTTATTACACTTAAACTTCACTATTTAGTTAACAAAACTATACTGATTTCTATTAATTACAGTCCCCATTTTGTTACCCAATGACACGGCTATTTGATAGAAAATTATTTCCCCAAGTATTCCTTACTGTTCTTACAGTTTCATTTGCTAAATCTTCAGAAATAACATTATTCAATTTCTTTGTTATTTATATCCGACTTCTGTTTTCTCAATTTATAAAAATTCAGATTTTCAGGAGTGAAATCACGATTACAAAAACTGAACCAAAATGTCAGAAATTAGACGAACCCAAAATAACTGGGTGGCTCAGGCCACGTGAGAGTGACACTAGCCACCCCAAAACATCACTGGTGGCGCAAGCCACCAAGGCATGTGGCGCAAGCCACCAGGGAATGTGACACCCGCCACATGGTGCCCTCCCCCTTTTTAGAAGTGACGCAAGCCACATTGTATTCTTACCACCATAATTTAATCATTCTATACATATAACACATAACCATTAACTTAATTAAATTTCCTAATTATCATATAACCCATATCTTAATTAATCCACACCAATATTACATAACCAATATTTTAATTAATCCACTCAAATATCATATAACCAATATTTTAGTTAATCAACTCAAATATCATATGACCAATATTTTAAATAGTTTTCTCATAGAACATTAATCAATATTTAATTAGTTTTCTTGTCTGGTAATACTCAGGTGGCGCAAGCCACTTCTGTTATAGGGGATGGGTGACACAAGCCACCCTTTTCTGGAATGAAATTTCACGAAACAATCCCACCGATTTCACTTAATTCAATTCTGATTGTGCAAAATTTCCCAAAACCAATCACAGACTTTATACGAAATCAGTTTCTCTCCAATTTCCCCACACACACTTCATCTTCTCCAAATTTCTATGACTATCAAAACTAATCAATTCCTAGTCAATTATAATAATCAAGATTAAACACCCATTACCTTAATATTACCGCTTTCCGATTGAATCGTTTCCTCGTTCTTCCGATTCTCCCGATTTCTCCTTAATCCCACGTTCTTGGTTTTTCTCTTGGTTCCTCTTCTCCAAAAATACAGAATGAAACCTCTTTCTCTAACTCCCTCATATAACCCTTATAACTTAATTACTAAATTCCGAAATACCCTTATTTATTTTTCTAATTACCACCTTGTCCTTTTACCCCCCAATTTCTAATTATCTTAATTTATTTAATTGACTAAATTGTAACTAATTCTAGTTTATTCACTAAAATCAATTAATTTCATAAGATCGACATTTCGTCAAATAAACCCTTTTGACACGTCGCCAAACTTAATTATTCACACCAAAATTCAAATAAAGCAAATAGTCGATTTTACGAAATTAAATAAATATTCATATTAAAATAGGGTGTTACAAACCCCGCCCTATGAAGATCCACTTGCAAAAATCCTGACTTATCCATTCGTACGCCATTATTATTTTCAACCCACTTGTAACAAAATATAGGAATCTGAAACTTCTCATAATCAAACACCCAAATGCGCTCGGTAACCAAAAATATGACACATTTGAAAATTTGGGGTTTAAGTCTTTCACATTTGAAATGTGCATTGCTTCAGCTACCACGATGACACCACTATTTTGCATAGTACTTTTATTATCTTGTTCTTTGGTATAAAATGTGTATCCATTAATTGCGTATGCGCTATAAGAAAACCCAACCAAACTTGGACCATATGCTAAACATCTCAATCTTTCTGTTATTGAAGCGGGATGTGAATAATAATTTTCGAAAATGTGATCTTTAAACCAAGGTATGAAACTTCGATTGTGCTCTCGTACTATCCAATTCACATTTCTATTCGGATTTAAACATCAGAGAACATCCTTGTGCATTTCAACATACGGCTTAACCTCATTCTCCTTGTGTAGAACATACAAATGCACTTGATCCCGTTCGACCCTTGATATTGTCACAACTTCATTTCCAATTAATTTTTTTCTTGCTTTTTTTCAACAATGTGAGATTTGGGGAGTCCAATTGATTGTACATTGTAATACCTTAAAATTAACCCTCTCATTTTTCATGGCATTTAGCATATCACTTTGCATACTCAAATTCATAGCATGACCCAAAGCATTGCATCATAACCATCATAGCAAAGACATAGACTTGTGATCAATGACTAAAGAGATTGAAGGTCATCCAAAGAAAATCAAAGGGAATCATGACTTCTCAACATTGTGAAAAGGGTTCACAACATCCCACAAGCTTTCATTTGAGGCCACAAGTCCTAGAAAGAAGTGGATTGATCAGAGGAGTCAAGCAGTGCAACATCTCCTAACCAGAAGGGGGATAATTAGGGTTTCTGATTAACTGAGCTTCCCAAAGTAGTTTTGATCCAAACTTTATTTCATCGTTCTCTACATGATATTAAGTATTTAGGGTTAAAATTAAATCATGGAATCATTTTGGAAGGATTTCAATTGATCAGTTGACGGAAAATCGGGGAATTGGGGAAAAGTCAACCATGCTGAGTAAAAAGTCAACTCCTGACTTTTTGAGATCAAATACATGAAATCAAGGTCACAAGGAGGCTATGGACCAAATTTTATCAAGAAATGATGGAGGAATCATGAGAAATAAAGAAAACCAAAACTTACCATTTTTGGAAAATCAGGGTTTCCAAAAATGGCAAGTTTTGGCCATTTTGCAGCCAACTTCAAGAGAGGCCTTCTCCCAAAATAAAAGTCAAATGAAAATTCCACTTGGTCTATTTGAAAGAGGGCATCTTGAGCTTCAAATCCATAGGTGGAACATGTCCATAACATTAAAATTTAAGAAGTTATGATCATGCAAATATTGGACAAATCAAGGCAAAAACTAGGTCATGGGCAAGGCAAGGCAGGCCAGACGCGCATGACTTGCCAGACATTTTGTCAAACAGGTGGAGGACAAGAAGTAGAGCCATTTTTCTTTAACAAGATGACCTCAAATGGAAAATATTCCAACATCAAAGTTGCTCTTTTCCATGTTTACTACATGTTTCATGTTTGGCAAATTTTCATTTGAGCAATATTTCTTGGACTTATGAAGGGTCAAAGTATGGATCTCACAATTGGTCAACCATGGGACGTTTGCCTCAAGGCATGCCCCATTCAGTCAAGCCAATTATGCAGCCTTGTGAGATGAGTTTCAAATATACATTTGAGATGCTTAGAAGCCTTGTTTCATCGTGTACCAAACACCAAACTTGTTCTATGCATCTTCATCTTTAATTTGAGCACAAATATTGCATGAAATGATGCCTTGGCCATGAAGAAAGATTCCATGGAAGAGCATTGTAACAAACTGTTTTTTTTTTGTGTAGTAAGGCATTGCACTATGCATCAAAACTTCAGTTCAACTCATCTTATTTGCATCACTCAACATGTTATGATCATGATACATTGCATTATAGTGCATAGGATCCCATGGCTGCTTGCATATCACAATTTCCATGCACTCCTTTTCAAACTCAAGCCAATGTAATAAGATTAAGCATGCTGCAAACATTGTTTGATCAAGCCAGCTTCAATCCATCACCTCAAGCTCACCATAAGTTCTATGTTTATCATCACATTGAATCTAGTTCGAGCATTAGAAGGTTCTAGGGAGTTCAGCTTGCATAACTAACTTGCATTCCATTAACTAATTTGACTCAACCATAACTAAATCAACTCAGTTAACCATGAAGCTAACCATGGTTCTAACTGCTAACCATGGTGGGTTAAGGTCTATATAATAGTTGCTCTAGCCAAGTTTCAAGACTCTCACACACTTTGCTCGAAATTCACTCCAAAAATCCACCATTTTTGCTCTGATTCTTCTCTGCAAATTCAGTTCAAGATAAGTGGATTCAGCTTCATATCTCACCAATATTCTTCATCTTCTTCAGCAAGCATCATCATCATCACTTCAGAGCACTATTTTCATGGCTGCAGTCAAGTGAATTCTTCAAATTACACCATTGAAGATCTCTGCAAATTGCTAAGATTCTCACTCATCTTGATCAATCATAGCTCAAGCTCCATCAATTCATCATCAACATCATGTTTGGCACAAGTTTCATGGATCAAGGAGCTTGAAACCTCAAGATTCAGTTTCTGCATCATCATTGCATTACTCCAAAATTCTCCAAGATACATCATTCAGTGAGTATTTATTTCACTCTGAAGATATTCAGGGCTGTCGCTCCCACCAAAATGACACTCGGGTCAAAAGGGGTACAGACGCGAACGGTCGGCGAAAGGAGAATTGAGAACACACAGGAGTGAACTCAAGAGAAAGAAAAGATTCGCCAGCTAGGCATTTTTATCCCGAAGGAAAGGTAATGTTGCATAGACCTCGGAAAGATATGGATAAGACGGTTGCGAACCAGAGAGACTGAGAAAGGGGGTTGGTTACAACCTGGGAAGGTATTAGCACCCAGATTGTCCGTCGTACTCGACGGGATCCACGCTTAAAAGATTTGTGTTTTAAAGGGGTAGTGTCAGTGCAATTTGTGTATCAAAACTGAAAAGAATGCAAGTGTCAGTGTAAAAGAAATGTGAAGTGTATTATGTACAGTGTCAGTGTAAGAACAAGAATGAAATGCTCAAGACTATGAGGCTAAAAGAATGATGCTGGAAAGAGGGGGAATGTACAGAGACTTTTGTTCGATAACTGTTAAGTTATGCCTACGTATCCTCTCGTGCAATGAGGAAGTCAGAACACCGTAGTTCGACCCAAAGAGACTGAAAGGTAAATTGACTTGTGAACTGCTTGCTTGTCTATGCTCAAGTGTATGACCTGTCTGGCTCAGGTGCAAACTGTCTTGCATTAGACGGAAGAAGCTAGTTCTCGTTTGTGAGTGAATGAGATGAGAAAAGAATCCCGGAGGAGACGATTATTGTTTGTTTTTGAGTTTTCAATCTTTTTACTGCTTTTGAAAGTTTGCCATAAGTTAATGAGCTTAAGCCTAAACCAATGGATTTAGTAAACTCATCACATCTTCCCTCTGATTAGGGGTAATGAGAATACCTTAAGTGTGAAGTCAGCTTCTCAAACTTAATCATCATGATGTAGGGTTAAGATCATTAACCTACTTGTGATTATTTAGATGTTTTTGTGGTTTTTGTTTAGTGTTAAGTAATGAGATTAAGCCATAATCAAGGATCAAACAGACTCATTACACCATCCTAATAGAAGGATAATAGATGAGAGTGTTTAAGCTGAGGAAAGCTCCTCAACTTAATCCATGATTAGGGATTAAACTCATGACAAAACAAAGCCTTTATTAAGTGGATTTTGGTTAATGATAAGATGATGAAGTGATTTTTAGGGTTTGTAAGACAACTTGAGGGGGACTTGTCCATTAACACAAGGGTTAGTCCTTCTTAACCAATTAAGGAAGAATTAGAACCCTAATGCAAGGCCCAAGTTACAAGCTTGATGTCTTGATGATTATTAGATGGATTGATTAAAAGATTTAAACACATTAAGGGTTTAACACTTAGGATTAAAGTTATACACTCCATCCTAATAGAAGGATGCAGGCATAAGCTTAATCACAAAGCCTTAAAGCCTTTAGGGTTTAGTCCTGGATTAAGAGATGAGGAGAGAAAACTCAATGAGACACAAAGGTAAAATCTAAATGAGGGACTAATCAAAACCCTAATTATTTTCATGCTTGGTTGTTCCTAAGGTTTGTGAGGTTTACAAGAAAGATCTTCAGAGGACTCACCAGGAAGCAGATGAAAGGAGCAAAGAGAAGCAAAGTGACTTGCTTCATTTAAGAAGACAAGTCACTTGAAGAAAGAAATTAATATGAAGAAGAATGAGAAAGCTCAATCTCAAGCACAAGACAAAATGCAGCAATGATGCATAAGAGAGATGAAAAGAGTTTGTGAGAAGTGAAGGCAAATTCACTTCTCAAAGCAACTTACCACCTGAAAAGTTAGTGAAAGAAATGCAATGCAATGCAAAATGAGATGAAATGGGATGATGCAAACCAAAACCAGAAGCATGAGTATGATGCTAATGATTCTAAGAGATGATGCACATATGAGGCAAGGCATGGGGATGATCATACAAACATATGGATGCAAATGACGCATGCTTAGAACCATGAACATACATGAAAAGTTATGGAATGCAAATGACATACAACATGACAAATGAAAGATGCAATGATCAAACATGATTCTAATATGTCCTAAGATATATTATGAATCAAATGGATGCACAAAATGTCATGGCAAGTCATGGTATGCAAGCAAGTGAAAGATGGATGCAAATGAAAGCCCTAATTAGGGTTTATGATCAATGCACAAAACAAAAATCAAAACCAGAAGCAAACATCATGATAAAAAATTGAAAATGCATTCAAAGGAACCCTAAACCTATACAAACTCACTGCCCAAAGGAGGGGTTCTAACTCTTAACCTAATGAGGGTTATGAATTTCTTAAGATTGCTAGGGTTTTAAGGTACCTTGTCAAGAAAAATGTCAAACAAAAAGGAAATGCAAGATCAATTCATGCCAATTTAATCCTATAAACTACATGCTAAACAAGATGCAATGCAAGAAGAATCAAGGTCCAACTCTTAAAGGCTAGGCAGAAATGAATTTTTGAAGATTGGATCAAAATAATGCCTTGAAATGAAATTAAATCCATTAAAAATTGTCAAAAGGCATCAAGATCAAAAAAGAAATTTGGTTTGAGAGTTGGACAATGTTTCTAAATGATTTTAAATGTTTCATGAATTTTTTTGTGATTTTTAAATACCTAAAAGTATTTTTGATTAATTAATTCTCATTAATTAATTAAAAATAATCCTTTAAATGATTTAAAAATATTTTTTTAATGCAAAAAAAAAATGTTTTTGGTTTCTGAAAATTAATAAAAGCTTGAATAAAAAATTTCAGAATTTTTCAATGATTTTTACTATTTTTAATAAATTTTAGAAAACAAATGAAATTAAATGAAAATAAAACTGAACTTAATGGGAAGTAAGCAGGATCAAGGGCTGAGGTTTGAATGGATTGCGCGCGCATTGATTGGCGCCAGATCCAAAGGCTGTAATTCAAACTAACCTAATTAACATAATCTGAATTAATTAATTTAATTAAATATGATTAGGGTTTTAATGTGAGATCCTGTCCACTCAAATGCGCGCGGGTCAGCCCTAGTCAACTCATCCTACGCTTCACATTCAAACTTGCATTAATGACTCTGATTAGCCCTAAACAAATTCAGGTGGCCGGAGAAGACTTCCGGTCGTCTTCTCCGGCAAGACCTTCACCCAAACTCTCTTAAATCTTCACTAAATCATGTCAAACTCTCCAAATCAACTCAACTAAACATCCTAAACAACAATCCAGCTACAAAATCCATTTCTTTTTCGTGAATCATGAAGAACAAACAAAAATCAAGTTTGCGGGCAAAGTTTCAGACAAGCCATACAACCTCAAAACTTAATCATTTTCAAAAGTAAAAGGTTCAGTGAACTCAGGGAAGCATATAGATCATTTTAGAAACAAGAAATGAGAGTTCTGGAAAAATGAATTTCCATGGCTACCTCAATCGAAGCTTTCAAATCAGGGACTTTCTGGCCAGTTTCTTGCTTCCAATCAACTCCAATGGACCTCCTGAGAAGCTTTCAATGCTTGTTTGAAGTTTATAATGGTTGGTTTGAAAGATTGTTGAAGTTCTGCTCAAAGAGGGGCAGAAATCGTATTTTGGTTTCAGAGGGTTTCAGGCTATGGTGATGGGTGGTTTGTGATCAGTGAGGCATGCTGAGATTGTTTGTGAAGTTGGCTTGTGTGTTTCCAGCTTGTGGAGAGTGTTTCGAATGAAAATGCAAGTTGGAGTGATTTTGATAACTATGGCTTGGAGTGTGTTTCAACTTGAAGTGTGTGGTGTGTTATGCTGGCTTTGGTCCATGTATCAAAAGGTGATAGGTCAGAGAGTTGTTGGTGGCCTATGGTGATTGGTATGGGTCTTTGGCCAAAATGTCAACTTGATTTGTACTTGAGGTATGGGCAATGGTACAACTTGCTTTTTGGATTGCTTTGGCTCAGCTTGAATCAAGGGAAGCTATGGAAAAGGTCTAGAGGCAATGCAGCAAGTGGTTTGTAGTTTGTGATAGGTTTTGCAAGTTTCACAAAGTTTGGTTCCTTTGGGATTTCTTGAGGTTCAAGGCATGAAATGAGATGATTCTTTGGCCCATTCTGAATTTTAGAGGTCATGTGATCATGTTGTGAAGAATTTGTACACATTTGAGGCCTTTAGAACACTTGATCATAGCATTTTGCAAAATGCCTCTTTGGTAGAAAACTTCAAATTTTGTGATTTTGGCCAACTTTGACAAGCCATAACTTTTGATCCAAAATGAATTAGGTCAAGTTCTTGTAATTTTTGAAAAGGGAATGATCCATTCTACAACTTTCATGACCAAAGTTTTTCCATTTGAAGCATTTTTGAATCAAAAAGCAAGGGTTGAAAAAGTTTCCCAAAATGGCAATTTTCATTATAAGTCAACTTTCCCAAAAAGTCAACTTTGCAAATGACTTGAAATTATTCAATTTTATGAACTTCTAACATCTTCCATGATCAAATAAAGATCATACATAATCAAAATGATGATGAACACCCTTTGGTTGGGTCATTGGGGGCCTCAGATGCCCTGATTTTGCACTAGCTTGCTCAAAAAGTCAACTCTTGATCAGATGACTTCCCCATGGAATTTCTTCATGAAAATTGATATGCATGATCCCTATACCATATAGAGACCAATAGAAACAAGAATGACCAAAAAATTTGGAGTTATGGCCTTTGAAACCAAAACCCTAATTCTAGGTCATCTGGGCAGTCAAACCTGGCTCTGCTTCCATGCCATTCCCAGTTCTTGTGATTCTTGGACATTCTTGACTTTGAGGAGATACAATATGATGCTTGAACATACATGTACCCTTATTAAGTGATTGATGACCTTTGGAGTGGCTCAAGAAGCTCTTGGATTGCTCAGATCACAAACCCTAGATGCAGATGACTTAGAAACAATGCAGTGAACCAAAAAGGCAATATGAGATGCTATGTCTGTGTTTATGCATATGAAATGATCACAAGCCATGGTGTGAATGGGTGAGGGCAAATTTGGGGTGTTTACAGCTGCCCCTATTCAAGCATGAGTTAGTTGTGCAGGATGTAAGCAACGGCTTAACAGGCAAACAAGATAACTTGTGGTTGAATACCAAAGACAATCCAAAATTTGCACTCACAGAATGAAGAAGAAAAGGGATATAGATTGTAAAGGAAAATAAAGTATAATATAAAGTGCGGGCGACGGAGGACGACCGTCAAGCAGAGGACGACTGCTGGGGAAAGGGCAATGACGGGGACGACCGACATGCTGGAAAAATGCGGGAAATAAAGCAATGACGGGGACGACCAACATGCTGGGGATATAAGGGATTATGATGGGGACTGCCATCAAGATGAAGCTATAAGATTCTCTGGGGAATTATAGGTAAAAATAAATGATGAGGTACGGTCATCAGGTTCATAAAGTAACGCAAACAACGATGGGGACGACCATCGGGCTAAACTGATGAAGGACGATCATCAGGAAAAGGAAAAGGGACCACGACTGGGACGGCCATCGGGTTAAAGAATAAATGAAATAATGATGAGGGACGGTCATCAAGGGAGAAGGACGATCACCTAGCAGGGGACGGCTGCTCTGAAAGGGTTAAGATGAGGGACAGTCATCTAAGGTGAAGGACGATCACCTGGCAGGGTACGGCTGCCGAAAATATCGCGTCATAGGACGAATGCCGGATAAAAGGTCAACGATGGGGACGGCCATCGGACGAGCATGATGAAGGACGATCATCAAGAGGTGAAGGACGATCACCTAGCAGGGGACGGCTGCTCTCAAGGTTTATCATGACATAGGACGAATGTCAGATAACAGGATCAACGATGGGGACGGCCATCGGATAAAATGATGAAGGACGATCATCAAAAGGGGTGAAGGACGATCACCTAGCAGGGGACGGCTGCTAAATATCACGACATAGGACGAATGTCGGATAGAAAAGGTCGACGATGGGGAAGGCCATCGGACGAGCATGATGAAGGACGATCATCAAGAGGTGAAGGACGATCACCTAGCAGGGTACGGCTGCTCTCAGGGTTTATCATGACATAGGACGAATGTCAGATAGAAAAGAAATTTTGCTTTGCGGGCGATCCACTGGGGAATAGTAAACACGGACGAGTGTTTATATCCAAGAAATAAAAGGTATAAGTGTTTTGACGCTGTGTATAGATTAAAGATGCGGACGAGCATCCCTAAGACTACGATACGGACGAGTATCGGGTAGAAACAAATACTGACACGTGTTCAGAGATGATGATACGGACGAGTATCAACTGGTTAACAAGGAACACGGACGAGTGTTGATTCTGAGGGGACTCTTCTGGGGAATAGTGGACACAGACGAGTGTCTAAATTCAAGAAGACATAAGTGTTCGACACGTGTATGGATTAAAGATGCGGACGAGCATTCTTAAGACTATGATACGGACGAGTATCAGGTAGAAACAAACGCTTGACACATGTTCTGAGATGATGGTACAGACGAGTACCAACTGGTTAACAAAGAACACGGGCTAGTGTCGAATCTGAGAGGATATAAGTGGTGTATACAAGATACGGACGAGTATCTGTATAAGAGTAATAAGTATGAGTGGTGTATAGGCGGATATTTAACCTGCTGGGGAGAGTGACACGGACGTGTGTCAACAGGAGAAAAGTATAGTATAAACAAGTGTATGGTTTTAGGTAATTATGCTGGGGAATGTGACACAGACGGATGTCAAGAAGGATATATATTTGTTTTGTGAGAGAAAAGTTTGGGCTCTCTGCCGGGGAACCTGGGGAGCATTCTGTATATTGTTGATGGATTGTCATTATTCAGAACACGGCTTATGATTATGCAATATGTTTGATTTTTGCCGTAATGCTCCGTATTATACGGAATGTTACGCTTTGTGGGGTGAATATGATGCGAATGCTATGTTTATGCAAAAGATAACGATCCGGGATTCGGATCCCGTTGCCGCGAAGATTTCTGGTTGATCTGCTTGAAGTGGACATCCCAGCTGGGGATGAGATCATTGGTAGATCTGATGAGATGTATCTGCTTGGGGGAATAAGTCACTGATAGACCCATCCTTGGTAATGAGGGACCCAGCTGGGGTTTGTAGAAGCCTTCGTCACTCTGTTGTGATTCCTTCGTGTGTTGTTTTTCCGGGTAGAGGTTGACACTCTGTGGGGAGATGGTTCCCTGGCTTTTGCACTCGGCTGAGGAGGAAGAATGATTGGCACCTCGGCTGGGGAGAAATAACAAGTGGCAACTCAGCTGGGGAGAAAACACTTTGGGTGCTAAGACTGAGTGAGTGTTGATTTGCCAGCTTGCTGGGATGAAGCCTTCGTGCCCCATGTCGTGTTTTGGATACCTGCAATCCTGCAAAGATAGAAACGTACAAGTAATCCCGAGGTATCCCTTACCAGATTCCGTTGTAAGAGTCCAGACACTCCCGGGAGTAAATATATTTCCTGTAAGCACGTATTCTTTAGAAGAGAAGCATCTGTATTTATGCAATCAGTATTTTAAAGACATCGGACATTTTGCAAGTGAAAATAAAATGTACGAGACGAGACATGACTGAAAATCTGATTTTATTGATCCATATGCTTCGAATTAGTAAGATACAGTCAAAGAAACATATCCCCTAAAATGAGGAGATTGTTACAAATTGAGAAACAAAATATTGGCAATGTTGACGACGCTTCAAGGAGCTTCCTTTTGCTATGACTCGTATGACATTTGACGCTCTTCTCGTCTTGCTTTTTGAGGAAGGCTGACTCTGAAAGAAGCTCGATCCCTTCGAATCTTACCAAGTTGTAAGCGATACCGACGAATTCAGAATACAGTTGTTCGCTTATTCCCTCATTTTGCATGGATCGCCCTTTCGGGTTTTCAATCCATCGGGATACCCATTTTTGCCTGAGTTGTCCAATGCGGCTTTTCAACTCAGCGGGTGTACATTTTTTTATTTATTTTCCCTTATTTTTGCCCGAGTCTTTTATTCTGTTTTTGACTCGCCGGGATGCCCTATTTTTGCCTGGACTTACATTCTGTTTTTATGTCCAGCGGGTCATTTTTTATGCGAAGTATTTTTTAACTGCATCTGAATTCACAGGAGACGGGAAGTCTTCACTATCCATAGTGCTGAGCATCAGTGCTCCACCAGAGAAAACTTTCTTTACCACGAATGGCCCTTCATAGTTCGGAGTCCACTTGCCCCTGTGGTCTGTATGAGGAGGGAGGATTCTTTTCAGCACAAGATCTCCTACTTGGTATTCTCGGAGCCTGACTTTCTGATCAAAGGCTTTCTTCATTCTTTTCTGATACAACTGCCCATGACAGATTGCAGCCAATCTTTTCTCTTCAATCAGACTCAGTTGCTCGTATCGGGATCGGACCCATTCTGCTTCGTTCAGCTTAACATCCATCAGTACCCGTAGGGAGGGTAGTTCAACTTCAACTGGTAGGACTGCTTCCATACCATACACAAGCTGATACGGTGTTGCCCCAGTGGATGTTCTGATTGACGTGCGGTACCCATGCAAGGCAAATGGTAGCATTTCATGCCAGTCTTTGTAGGTAACTACCATGTTCTGCACAATCTTCTTGATATTCTTATTGGCTGCCTCAACAGCGCCGTTCATCTTTGGCCTGTAAGGAGAAGAATTGTGGTGTTGGATCTTGAAGTCCCGGCATAGCTCTGCCATCATTTTGTTGTTTAAATTGGAACCATTATCAGTAATGATTCGCTCGGGAACTCCGTATCGACAGATGATATCTCTCTTCAGAAATCTGGCTACCACTTGCCTTGTAACGTTTGCATAAGAAGCTGCTTCAACCCACTTGGTGAAATAGTCAATGGCAACCAGGATGAATCTGTGGCCATTTGAAGCAGTCGGTTAAATCTTGCCAATCATATCAATGCCCCACATGGCAAAGGCCAGGGTGAAGACATCACATTCAGAGGATTGGGAGGCACATGCACCTTATCCGCATAAATCTGGCATTTATGGCATTTTCTGGCGTAGGCACAACAGTCGGCGTCCATTGTGATCCAGTAATATCCTGATCTTAGCAACGTTTTAGCCATGGCATGCCCTCCTGCATGGGTACCAAAGGATCCTTCGTGCACTTCATGCATTAACAAGTCTGTTTCTGTTCTATCAACGCATATGAGGAGTACCATATCAAAGTTTCTCTTGTACAGGGAACCGTCAGTGTTCAGAAAGAAACTACCAGCAAGCCTTCTCAAAGTCTTCTTATCATTGGAAGATGCCCTAGGGGGGTATGTTTGATCCTCCAAGAAGCACTTAATGTCATGGAACCAAGGCTTATTATCTTTGACAATGTCTGCTGCAAATACATATGCTGGTCTGTCAAGTCTGGACACTGAAATCCGAGGTACAAAGTTGGCAGCTTGAACTTTGATCATGGATGAAATGGTAGCCAGAGCATCTGCAAACTGATTCTCGTCCCGAGGAATATACTCAAGCCTGACCGTTGTAAAGAAAGTCAATAACCTCCTTGTATAATCCCTGTAAGGTATCAGATGATCCTGGTGTGTGTACCATTTGTCGTTGGTTTGGTTAACTACCAGAGCTGAATCTCCGAACACAGTCAAAGTCTTGATCCTGAGGTCAATGGCTTCCTCAAGACCCATAATACAAGCTTCGTATTCAGCTTCGTTGTTAGTGCAGTTAAAGGTGAGCTTTGCCGAGAAGGGCATGTGAACTCCCTTAGGTGTAATGAGTACTGCACCAACACCACGACCATTCATATTAACAGCCCCATCAAACATCATAGTCCATTCTTCCTCCGGGTCAGGCCCTTCAGTGTGAACAGGCTCTTCATGATCTTTTGCTTTTATGAACATGATGTCTTCATCAGGGAAGTCAAATCTCATAGGCTGGTAATCATCAATAGGTTGCTCAGCAAGATAATCAGACAATACACTGCCCTTGATGGCTTTCTGAGATGTGTACTGGATGTCATATTCTGTGAGGATCATTTGCCATCTTGTAACCCGCCCGGTAAGAGCTGGCTTCTCAAAAATGTATGTAACTGGGTCCATCTTGGAGATCAATAAAGTAGTGTGGGTCAACATATACTGTCTCAGTCGGCGAGCAGCCCACGCTAAAGCGCAGCAAGTTTTCTCGAGCAGTGAATAACGTTGTTCACAGTCAGTAAACTTTTTGCTTAGGTAGTATATTGCATACTCTTTTCGACCAGACTCGTCATGCTGGCCCAGCACACACCCCATTGACTCTTCTAATACTGTCAAGTACATTATCAGAGGTCTTCCTTCAACTGGTGGCATAAGGATTGGAGGCTCTTGTAAATATTCCTTGATCTTGTCAAAAACCCTCTGGCAGTCTTCGTTCCACCTGACCGTCTGTTCTTTTCTTAACAGCTTGAACAAGGGTTCGCAGGTTGCTGTAAGGTGAGATATGAACCTTGAAATGTAGTTCAATCTACCAAGAAATCCTCGAACTTCTTTCTCAGTTTTCGGTGCGGGCATTTCTTGAATGGCTTTGACTTTATCAGGGTCAACCTCAATCCCTTTCTCGCTTACAATAAATCCCAGCAGCTTACCAGATCGCACCCCGAATGTGAACTTGTTGGGGTTCAATTTTAGTTGGTACTTCCTCAGACGCTTAAATAGCTTCAACAGATTCACCAGGTGGTCTTCTTCTGTGAGGGACTTGGCAATCATGTCATCCACATAACATTCGATTTCTTTATGGATCATATCGTGGAATAATGTTACCATAGCCCGTTGATACGTTGCACCAGCATTCTTCAGTCCGAATGGCATCACTTTATAACAGAACGTGCCCCAGGGTGTGATAAAAGTTGTCTTCTCCATGTCTTCAGGTGACATCTTGATCTGATTGTATCCTGAAAATCCGTCCATGAAGGAGAATACCGAGAACTGAGTCGTATTATCAACCAATACATCAATGTGAGGCAATGGGAAATCATCTTTCGGGCTGGCTCTATTCAGATCCCGGTAGTCAACACACATCCTTACTTTGCGGTCTTTCTTAGGCACATGTACTATATTAGCGACCCACGGCGGATATCTAGTTACAGCAAGGAATCCGGCGTCCCACTGCTTTTGTACCTCTTCTTTTATCTTCATTGCCATATCTGGGCGAGTACGGTGCAGCTTCTGTTTTACTGGCGGGCAGTCTTCTTTCAAAGGCAGCTTGTGCATGACGATATCGGTGTCCAACCCTGGCATATCCTGGTAAGACCAAGCAAACACATCCACATACTCCCGAAGCATGTCAATCAACTGTTCTTTCACTGAGTTTTGTAGGCAGGCCCCGATCTTAACCTCTTTCACGTCTTCTTCCGTACCAAGATTAACCATTTCGATCTCCTCCTGATGAGGAGTGATAACCTTCTCCTCTTGCCTTAACAACCTGGCTAGCTCTTCAGGAATCTCATAATCTTCTTCAACCCCTTCATCAGCTTGATTGATTGGATTGTCAAAGTCATACGATGTCATAGCGGTGTTGTTGTCGGTGCAGTCTGGAAGGCACTCTCTGCAAGGGTTTAGATTGTTCATTTTAGTGATTGATTTTAATCTTGTTTAGAAAAAGTGAAATGAAGTTTATCATTTTGGAAAACATTGCCATTTTATTTTTGTACAAAAAGAAAAACGAAAAAACAGTGAGCATAAAAGAAAAAGACTCATTTGCAAAAGACGTCCGATATTTCATTGATTGATCTGTTTGCACAAAATTTCAAGATGGTCCGATTACAAAATGAGTCTTGTCATCTTGGGCAAGATGCAAGACTTGATGCATGCTTAAAAATACAGGAAATAATAATTACTCTGCAGGAGTAACCCTTATAATTTCCTGGGAAGACCAGTTTGAGATACGGCTCCCCGGGATCCTTGGACGTATCCAGCTCTCCAGGTTGCGCTCATCTTCCGACTCATCTTCCAAGTTGTTTACTGCATCAGGGGTGAGCATCCACCCACTAACAAAACTGGGCTTCTTAGCAGCCTCTGATTGATCTTGTTGAGTTGGTTTGTAACCCAACCCAAATCTGTCCTCCTTCTTCTCCACAGGTAACAGCTTGCCCCAGCCTTGGGCAGTCCCCTCTTCAACAACCTTCCTGGCTTGCTGATAAGATGTCATGGAAGTCCCAAGTACAGCATATGCTTCATTAATGTTCAGGGCTTCAAATCCCTGGCTCATGGTTTCATGGATCTCTCCATCCATCTCAATATACTTGTACGTAGCCAGATGGCTAACAAAAATATCTTCTTCACCACAGATGGTGATGATCTGGCCCTCCCACTCGAATTTCAACTTCTGGTGAAGGGTAGACGTAACTGCGCCAGCGGCATGGATCCAAGGTCTACCCAACAAACAACTGTAGGCCGGCTGAATGTCCATCACGTAGAAGGTAATTTTAAAAGTCTATGGGCCAATCATCACAGGCAGATCAATCTCTCCTAGCACTGATCTCTTAGAGCCATCAAATGCTCTCACTACCAGATTACTTGGACGCAATGCCAAGCCATCATACTCCAGCTTCACCAAGGCTTTCTTGGGTAAAACATTGAGTGAAGACCCAGTGTCTACCAGTACATGTGATAGAACAGCACCCTTGCATTCTAGGGTGATGTGTAAAGCCTTGTTGTGGTTGCATCCCTCAGTTGTTAGATCAGCATTGGTAAAACCCAATCCATGGCTGGTATTGACATTTACTACCACGGTCTCCAGCTGATTAACGGTGATCTCCTCTGGCACATATGCTGCGTGCAAGACTTTTAGTAATGCATTCCGATGAGCTTCGGAACACATCAGCAGGGATAATATGGAGATTTTTTAGGGAGTTTGGTGAAGCTGATCCACCACTTTGTAATCACTCCTCTTGATAATTCTCATAAACTCGTCTACATCTTGTTCAAAAGATGTCTTCTGTGTTTCCTTGAGAATGGGTTCTTAAGATATTACACTCTTTCCCTTTGCTTTGGCAGCAGCTTCTGCTTTGGCATTAGGTCTTTGTGCTTGCGAGGCAAAGAGGCGTCCGCTTCTGGTGAAGCCTCCGCCTCCCCCGACATTATCAATCTGTGGAGAAGATGTTGAAGAGTCAAGAGTGATTTTCTCCCCATTGCAGTAAAGGTCAGAGCCATAATGCCAAGGGATGGCATTACTGCTTTCATATGGAACTGGCCCAGGTACCGTGATGGTAACCGGGCTGACTGCAGCAGAGGAGGGTGTTGAAATAGTGTGCGGATCGTAATAGATGGTAACTGGTGTCCTGGCAGGAGATGCCACTGTTTGTTGTTGAAGATTGTTGTTAGGAGGAACATATGACGGATCATAATAAATGGTGACTGCTGAAATATCTGTTGGCGTTGTAGAAGATTCTGAATAAAGGGGTGCTGATGTTGTAGAAGAGATGGTTGTTCATATCTGGTTTGTTGAAGTGATAGATGAAGAATTTGTTGATGAGATTGAAGAATTGTTTGGAATAATTGTTGTTGCAGTTGTAGGAGACTCAGGCATTGTTGTCAGAGAGATTGCTGGATTTGTAGGTGTTGATGTTGTGATTTGAAGTAGGCCACTCTGGATAAGACTGTCTATGCCGCTTCTCAAGTCATCACACCCATTTACCGAAATGTTGCAATAACCACACCCAAGCTCACACCCGGGGAACATTTGGCATTCTAGAAGCTGAGCTTTAATCTCTACCAAGGGTGTCCGAATCTGCCCAACACTGGTTATTAAGAAAGACAGCTTATCTTCCTCAATAGCATTAATTCTGGGTCCTCCGTGGTTGGGCATGGGATTCTTGTTGACATTTGGCGGGGGTGCAAAGTTTAGAGCTTTAGAATCTACCAGGTCTTGTACCTTCATTTGTAAAGCTCTGCACTTCTCTGTACTGTGGTCAGGTGCATTGGAGTGAAAAGCACATCTGGCGTTGGCGTCATAATTTCTTGGCAGACTGGAAGGATCTGGTGGTGCCAGCGTCCTTAACTCAACCAAGTTGAGCTTCAGGAGCTGTGGCAATAAAGCGACATAAGGCATAGGGATTGGATCAATCACCCTATTGGCCTGAGATGGTCTCTGCTGAAATGGTCTTTGTTGATTGCTGTTGTTGTTGTTATAGTTTCTCTGAGACGGATATTGGACTTGTTGCTGTTAGTGGGGTTGTTGCTGTGGTTGATATGCTGGTTGCTGAGGAATTGGAGCTGGAATAGTGACGGCTGCCACTGACCTATGAACATACTGAGGTATGCCCCTGTTGGCCTGAATAGCATTAGTCTCACCTGTTCTTCTTGGCCCCACAAAAGGCTTTCTGGGGTTGCTGGACGAGCTCGCACCGTTATCCGAAATTTTGCCCATCTTTAATAGGCTCTCAATTCTTTCTCCAGCTATGACTACGTCAGCGAAGCTGGTGGAAGAAAAGGAAGCTAGCATGTCAATATAAGTCCCTTGGAGGGTGTTCATAAACATGTCGGCCATTTCCCTTTCCGACATGGGTGGCTGGACAGCAGCAGCAAGCTGTCTCCACCTCTGGGCGTATTCCCGGAAGCTTTCCCTGGATGATTGAGACATTCCCATCAGGAGGGTCCTGTTAGGAGCCATATCCAAGTTGTACTGGTACTGTCTGATGAAGGCCTCAGCTAGGTCCTTCCAGCATCTGATGGTTGCTCTGGTCAAGTGAGAGTACCATTCCCTTGAAGTTCCAGTTAAACTGTCTTCGAAATAAAACATCCACAGTTTTTCGTCCATGGTGTACGCCTTCAGCCTCCCCAGAAAGGATTGCAAGTGGGTTCGTGGACAGGAAGTTCCGTTGTACTTCTCGAAGCACGGAGGTTTAAACTTGTGGGGAATCCTTACCCCGTCCACTAATCCCATGTCCATGACATCAAAGCCCAGGGAATTTTGAGACTCCAGAGATCTCAATTTTTCAGCAATTTCATCTAGCCTTCTGTCATAGGCTTCATCCCCAGCTCCCATCACAGTGAATTGATCCTCTTGGGGGTCTTCTTGTAATACTCGGCCTGTAGTAGCATTCCCTTGTACATTAGCAGGGATGTTGATCTCTGGGTGAAGATGAGGCCCATACACTGGAGGATTAACATGAGGCTGAACCCTCTCATTGTTGCTCGTTCCTCCAGTCCCTAGATGGGGTTCTTCCTGAGTCTGCCTTTCTACCAATGCCCTTAATCTCTCTTGACTTTGAGCCAAGCCATTCATCACCTCCATGAACTGGGTCATCTGATTTCTCATCTCCAGTCTCTCATTGGCCATTTGAGTCCTGACCTCTGTAAGGTCCTGCTGTACTTGGTCCATTTGTATACCCGGAAGGTTGTTGCGAGTGGGATATCTGTGCGGACGGTTGAGAGGGAACACCCGTCGTCGAGCAATAGTTCCTGAATCACAACAAAGTTAGTAACAAACAAAACAAAAAACCTACAAAACAAAACAAAAGTTAGTATGCAATGCAGTATGCTTATTTGTTTCCAAGGTATCCGACTTGGCATTTGGTTTTGACCTTTCCAGACCCCTGAAGAAGATGCTTTGATGTTGCTTGGGAGAAAGAGATTCAAATGAAACAAACTAATGAATATATTACAAATGGTGAATCATATATAGTTTGTTTTTTACAATACACGCCCCTGAGGGGTCAAAAATACAACATAAAAAAGTACATGAAATGAAAGCAACAACAAGCAAAAAGTCAGACACCAAGACCAAACTCATCCTCCCTAACTTCCTTCAGAAGTGCTTCAGTCACATGGTCAGCTGGATACTCTGTGAGGTTCCTGATAAGAAGATTCCTGGTGGTGATAGCAGTGGTTAGCTTCTTGTGTCTGCCTTGGTCCTTTGACCTCTTCACACCAGCCCTAAGCTTTAATTCTGAGATCTCCTTCTGGGCTGCTAGCAAGGCTTCCTGTTGCTCCTTTGCATTAGCCTCCAACTGCTCAATCTTGTCCTGAGTTCTCTTATCTTCCTGAGTGCGAGCTTCAGTGATCCTGACCCACCTAGCTTGACTTTCTTTCAGATAGAGATCAGTCCTAGCCTTCTGGAACTGGGCCTCTTTACAGGCATTCTTCAAAATCTGCTCCCCAACTCTTGACTTCTTGATGTAGTCCTCTGACTTCTCAATCCTGGCTAGATGCTCCACCTTAAGCTTTTCTAACCTTTCAATGTCCAGACGACCATCACTCCTCTCCCAGAGGGTTCTCTTCAGGGCTTCAGACAAATTCTCATTCCTCTCTTTTAGCTTCTCAAACTCTTCCAGGCTGACAGTGGCTGGAGGTGGTGCTATGGATGGTCCAGGTGCATCCTTAATGGTGAAGGGCATCCCAGAAATTTGAGCTCTGGCATCAGACCACTCATAATACTGAGCTGAGGCCACATTGTTGCATCTCCCAAGAATGGCCATCCCCTTAGTCTGGATGTTGTCCCAAGCCCAGGATGCTTGCCTGACAACAGCCAGATTAGGCTTAATCTCACAATAAAGGGTTTCAGCCAAGTCTTGTACTCTAGGAGGGTGGACCAATGCATAGCCCAATTGTCTTTTGAATAGCAGAGGGTTGTAGTTGATGCAACCCTTCACTCCTATGAGAGGTACATTAGGGAACTGCCCACAACTAGTAATGATGTCCCTGCCCTTGGTGCTCTGGGTGCACCACCTGATGTCATCTAAGGTCAAAGCAATAAGTCTCCTAGCCCAATTCTTCTGTTGGTGAGGATTCAAGAAGGCATCAGTCTTGGGCAAGTGTTTGAGCAGCCAGGTATGGAACAGGGGAGCACAGCATCTCACCAACCTTCCTCTTTGCTTTTCATTCCTTTGGTGAATAGAGTAGTAGAAATCTCCCAGTAAGGTGGGCACTGGGTTCCTCAGAATGAAAAGATGAATGGCATTCTTGCTAATAAACTTAGGCTCATCTGAAAATAATATAACCCCATATATGCTGAGGGCTAATAATGCACAGACTGCCTTCCATTCTCCCAAGGAGGCCTTCAGGATAGCCTGAGAAGTCAAGAAATCCAAGTGTAGACCAGAGATACCAGCCTTTGTTGTCATGTTCTGCTCAATCAGAATAGGTTCCAGATACAGTGCTTTTGTCACCTCTTCATTACTGGGAAAATCCATCTCAAGGTTGAAGGGGACACCACTCCTGATAGGCACTCCAATCAGTGATGAATACTCCTCCAACAAGGGTCCCAACTGAAAATTCTGGAAGGTGAAGCATCTCAAAGGAGGATCATAGAACTGTAGGCAAGTGTGAATCAAGCTCCTCTGAGAAGGGTCCAAATCCATAACCACATCAAGGATGCCTCCATAATGTTCTCTGAATAGTGGTATACGGTCTGGAGTAATAAGGGCCTGGACCTTCCTGATGCCAGTCAGCTCAGGCTCAAAGAAATGATATGAGATGTTGCTCTTCTTGGGTGCCATGTTTGCTGATGAAGAGCTGATACAGATGCTGATGATGGAGACTAACATTGGAGATGAGCCACTGATAGGCTGATACTGGTGATGCAGGTGACGGAAGCAGGTAGCTGATGAAGATAGCTGAAGCAGATAGCTGGTGAACAAAGGCCTATGCAGATGAAGGGGTCAAAACCAAGCCAAATGTAATATGGATACCCTGAAAAACAAATAAGCAAATGTTAAATGATGCAATGATGATGTATGCAAATGATATGCAAGGGTTTGTGATCAAGCTGGATCTGATTAACTGTCTTGATATAGGTCCATGTATGTCTAAGGAGTCCAGATGGAGGTTCATAAGTCCAGTAACCAAGGTGGGGGACTCAAATAAAGAGTCACATATCCAGGGTTAAATCACAAGAACTGTCCAAAGTGAAGCATTCTCAAACACAATAAGTATCAGGGTATGATGTGGCCAATGGTTCCTGCAAACCTGCAAACAGCCCAGCCCCCTCACAGGTGATGTTCTAAAACAAGGATCCTCAGACTTGGATCAGTTATGAGAAGTGTAAACACTTCTAACCCGGAGGTACAATGTTTACAATAACCATAAAAGATCCTCCTCTAATTCACCTCAGTTTCTGAAGGTCATAATAAAGGTCATCCAGACTTAGCAGGCTTCCCAGATAGCCCTAGCACTACAGGAAATCTGTAGCACAGAGTTCTCAAGAAGAAACCCATATCTGAACCGTGTTTCATATTCCCGCACCAGACCGAAATGGAATGGGAAAGAACATGAACCACTCTAGCCTAGGTGTCACTCAGGTCCCAGGTATAGGACCTTAAACTCTCAATGAAACACCCACCCACCAAAGCAACAAAACCAGATCCAGCCAAAACAGTATGACATTATGATGTATATAAAGCTGTAAAGAAAGCAATAAATAACTGTACATAAAGCAATAAATAAAGCAAATATACAAACACAAATAGCACATAACACCCCAGTAAACACAAATCAAACAAGCGCTAGGAGGAACCCACAAAAAGAACCAGAAGCCCTGGTTACAATATAAGGGTCCCCAGCAGAGTCGCCAAGTTGTCGCTCCCACCAAAATGACACCCGGGTCAGAAGGGGTACAGACGCGAACAGTCGGCGAAAGGAGAATTGAGAACACACAAGAGTGAACTCAAGAGAAAGAAAAGAGTCGCCAGCTAGGCATTTTTATCCCGAAGGAAAGGTAATGCTGCATAGACCTAGGAAAGATATGGATAAGACGGTTGCGAACCAGAGAGACTGAGAAAGGGGGTTGGTTACAACCTGGGAAGGTATTAGCACCCAGATTGTCCGTCGTACTCGACGGGATCCACGCTTAAAAGATTTGTGTTTTAAAGGGGTAGTGTCAGTGCAATTTGTGTATCAAAACTGAAAAGAATGCAAGTGTCAGTGTAAAAGAAATGTGAAGTGTATTATGTACAGTGTCAGTGTAAGAACAGGAGTGAAATGCTCAAGACTATGAGGCTAAAAGAATGATGCTGGAAAGAGGGGGAATGTACAGAGACTTTTGTTCGATAACTGTTAAGTTA
This sequence comes from Lathyrus aphaca, assembly GCA_963966055.1. Lineage (NCBI taxonomy): Eukaryota > Viridiplantae > Streptophyta > Magnoliopsida > Fabales > Fabaceae > Lathyrus > Lathyrus aphaca. Next base: position 373,001,259 of record OZ014519.1, on the reverse strand, counting down.
TGCCTACGTATCCTCTCGTGCAATGAGGAAGTCAGAACACCGTAGTTCGACCCAAAGAGACTGAAAGGTAAATTGACTTGTGAACTGCTTGCTTGTCTATGCTCAAGTGTATGACCTGTCTGGCTCAGGTGCAAACTGTCTTGCATTAGACGGAAGAAGCTAGTTCTCGTTTGTGAGTGAATGAGATGAGAAAAGAATCCCGGAGGAGACGATTATTGTTTGTTTTTGAGTTTTCAATCTTTTTATTGCTTTTGAAAGTTTGCCATAAGTTAATGAGCTTAAGCCTAAACCAATGGATTTAGTAAACTCATCACATCTTCCCTCTGATTAGGGGTAATGAGAATACCTTAAGTGTGAATTCAGCTTCTCAAACTTAATCATCATGATGTAGGGTTAAGATCATTAACCTACTTGTGATTATTTAGATGTTTTTGTGGTTTTTGTTTAGTGTTAAGTAATGAGATTAAGCCATAATCAAGGATCAAACAGACTCATTACACCATCCTAATAGAAGGATAATAGATGAGAGTGTTTAAGCTGAGGAAAGCTCCTCAACTTAATCCATGATTAGGGATTAAACTCATGACAAAACAAAGCCTTTATTAAGTGGATTTTGGTTAATTATAAGATGATGAAGTGATTTTTAGGGTTTGTAAGACAACTTGAGGGGGACTTGTCCATTAACACAAGGGTTAGTCCTTCTTAACCAATTAAGGAAGAATTAGAACCCTAATGCAAGGCCCAAGTTACAAGCTTGATGTCTTGATGATTATTAGATGGATTGATTAAAATATTTAAACACATTAAGGGTTTAACACTTAGGATTAAAGTTATACACTCCATCCTAATAGAAGGATGCAGGCATAAGCTTAATCACAAAGCCTTAAAACCTTTAGGGTTTAGTCCTGGATTAAGAGATGAGGAGAGAAAACTCAATGAGACACAAAGGTAAAATCTAAATGAGGGACTAATCAAAACCCTAATTATTGTCATGCTTGGTTGTTCCTAAGGTTTGTGAGGTTTACAAGAAAGATCTTCAGAGGACCCACCAGGAAGCAGATGAAAGGAGCAAAGAGAAGCAAAGTGACTTGCTTCATTTAAGAAGACAAGTCACTTGAAGAAAGAAAGTAATATGAAGAAGAATGAGCAAGCTCAATCTCAAGCACAAGACAAAATGCAACAATGATGCATAAGAGAGATGAAAAGAGTTTGTGAGAAGTGAAGGCAAATTCACTTCTCAAAGCAACTTACCACCTGAAAAGTTAGTGAAAGAAATGCAATGCAATGCAAAATGAGATGAAATGGGATGATGCAAACCAAAACCAGAAGCATGAGTATGATGCTAATGATGCTAAGAGATGATGCACATATGAGGCAAGGCATGGGGATGATCATACAAACATATGGATGCAAATGAAGCATGCTTAGAACCATGAACATACATGAAAAGTTATGGAATGCAAATGACATACAACATGGCAAATGAAAGATGCAATGATCAAACATGATTCTAATATGTCCTAAGATATATTATGAATCAAATGGATGCACAAAATGTCATGGCAAGTCATGGTATGCAAGCAAGTGAAAGATGGATGCAAATGAAAGCCCTAATTAGGGTTTATGATCAATGCACAAAACAAAAATCAAAACCAGAAGCAAACATCATGATAAAAAATTGAAAATGCATTCAAAGAAACCCTAAACCTATACAAACTCACTGCCCAAAGGAGGGGTTCTAACTCTTAACCTAATGAGGGTTATGAAATTCTTAAGATTGCTAGGGTTTTAAGGTACCTTGTCAAGAAAAATGTCAAACAAAAAGGAAATGCAAGATCAATTCATGCCAATTTAATCCTATAAACTACATGCTAAACAAGATGCAATGCAAGAAGAATAAAGGTCCAACTCTTAAAGGCTAGGCAGAAATGAATTTTTGAAGATTGGATCAAAATAATGCCTTGAAATGAAATTAAATCCATTAAAAATTGTCAAAAGGCATCAAGATCAAAAAAGAAATTTGGTTTGAGAGTTGGACAATGTTTCTAAATGATTTTAAATGTTTCATGAATTTTTTTGTGATTTTTAAATACCTAAAAGTATTTTTAATTAATTAATTCTCATTAATTAATTAAAAATAATCCTTTAAATGATTTAAAAATATTTTTTTAATGCAAAAAAAAAAATGTTTTTGGTTTCTGAAAATTAATAAAAGCTTGAATAAAAATTTTCAGAATTTTTCAATGATTTTTACTATTTTTAATAAATTGTAGAAAACAAATGAAATTAAATGAAAATAAAACTGAACTTAATGGGAAGTAAGCAGGATCAAGGGTTGAGGTTTGAATGGATTACGCGCGCATTGACTGGCGCCAGATCCAAAGGCTGTAATTCAAACTAACCTAATTAACATAATCTGAATTAATTAATTTAATTAAATATGATTAGGGTTTTAATGTGAGATCCTGTCCACTCAAATGCGCGCGGGTCAGCCCTAGTCAACTCATCCTACGCTTCACATTCAAACTTGCATTAATGACTCTGATTAGCCCTAAACAAATTCAGGTGGCCGGAGAAGACTTCCGGTCGTCTTCTCCGGCGAGACCTTCACCCAAACTCTCTCAAATCTTCACTAAATCATGCCAAACTCTCCAGATCAACTCAACTAAACATCCTAAACAACAATCCAGCTACAAAATCCATTTCTTTTTCGTGAATCATGAAGAACAAACAAAAATCAAGTTTGTGGGAAAAGTTTCAGACAAGCCATACAACCTCAAAACTTAATCATTTTCAAAAGTAAAAGGTTCAGTGAACTCAGGGAAGCATATAGATCATTTTAGAAACAAGAAATGAGAGTTCTGGAAAAATGAATTTCCATGGCTACCTCAATCGAAGCTTTCAAATCAGGGACTTTCTGGCCAGTTTCTTGCTTCCAATCAACTCCAATGGACCTCCTGAGAAGCTTTCAATGCTTGTTTGAAGTTTATAATGGTTGGTTTGAAAGATTGTTGAAGTTCTGCTCAAAGAGGGGCAGAAATCGTATTTTGGTTTCAGAGGGTTTCAGGCTATGGTGATGGGTGGTTTGTGATCAGTGAGGCATGCTGAGATTGTTTGTGAAGTTGGCTTGTGTGTTTGCAGCTTGTGGAGAGTGTTTCGAATGAAAATGCAAGTTGGAGTGATTTTGATAACTATGGCTTGGAGTGTGTTTCAGCTTGAAGTGTGTGGTGTGTTATGCTGGCTTTGGTCCATGTATCAAAAGGTGATAGGTCAAAGAGTTGTTGGTGGCCTATGGTGATTGGTATGGGTCTTTGGCCAAAATGTCAACTTGATTTGTACTTGAGGTATGGGCAATGGTACAACTTGCTTTTTGGCTTGCTTTGGCTCAGCTTGAATCAAGGGAAGCTATGGAAAAGGTCTAGAGGCAATGCAGCAAGTGGTTTGTAGTTTGTGATAGGTTTTGCAAGTTTCACAAAGTTTGGTTCCTTTGGGATTTCTTGAGGTTCAAGGCATGAAATGAGATGATTCTTTGGCCCATTCTGAATTTTAGAGGTCATGTGATCATGTTGTGAAGAATTTGTAAACATTTGAGGCCTTTAGAACACTTGATCATAGCATTTTGCAAAATGCCTCTTTGGTAGAAAACTTCAAATTTTGTGATTTGGCCAACTTTGACAAGCCATAACTTTTGATCCAAAATTAATTAGGTCAAGTTCTTGTACTTTTTGAAAAGTGAATGATCCATTCTACAACTTTCATGACCAAAGTTTTTCCATTTGAAGCATTTTTGAATCAAAAAGCAAGGGTTGAAAAAGTTTCCCAAAATGGCAATTTTCATTATAAGTCAACTTTCCCAAAAAGTCAACTTTGCAAATGACTTGAAATTCTTCAATTTTATGAACTTCTAACATCTTCCATGATCAAATAAAGATCATACATAATCAAAATGATGATGAACACCCTTTGGTTGGGTCATTGGGGGCCTCAGATGCCCTGATTTTGCACTGGCTTGCTCAAAAAGTCAACTCTTGATCAGATGACTTCCCCATGGAATTTCTTCATTAAAATTGATATGAATGATCCCTATACCATATAGAGACCAATATAAACAAGAATGACCAAAAAATTTGGAGTTATGGCCTTTGAAACCAAAACCCTAATTCTAGGTCATCTAGGCAGTCAAACCTGGCTCTGCTTCCATGCCATTCCCAGTTCTTGTGATTCTTGGACATTCTTGACTTTTAGGAGATACAATATGATGCTTGAACATACATGGACCCTTCTGAAGTGATTGATGACCTTTGGAGTGGCTCAAGAAGCTCTTGGATTGCTCAGATCACAAACCCTAGATGCAGATGACTTAGAAACAATGCAGTGAACCAAAAAGGCAATATGAGATGCTATGTCTGTGTTTATGCATATGAAATGATCACAAGCCATGGTGTGAATGAGTGAGGGAAAATTTGGGGTGTTTACAAGGGCCAAGCATAGAGTGCGTTGGAGCCTCATCTCTGGTTTTCTTCAACCTTGAGCTTCTCTGCAATTCAGGTTTCACCTCATCCATATTACTTTATTTTCATGCTTTTCTTGATTGTTTGATGATGATTGTGGCCTAATAGAGGTTTGTGATCCACTGGCTAGTTGATAGGCATCTTAAATGCATATTTTCAATTTTTAGGTGATTTCTTGTTAGCTTCGATTTGCTTTGCTCATGAGTTAGAAATGGATTCTAAGGCTAGAATAGTGACCTACTCAAAGAGACAAATCCATCCATGGTCTTACTTTTCATTTTTGTGGCGTTTTTGATCATGCCCTAGCCAGGGGTCACCGGAGAAGATGACTGGAGGTCATCTCCGGTGACTGGAACAATGCCATAATTTAAGCCTCAATTTAAAACACAATCCTTGGATTGTCTTGATCCCACGCTCTAGATTGAGCCAACACATTAAAAAATGCGTGCATCCCATGTGCCATGAAAATGGACTTAGTTCCTAAAATCACTATGTGCACCCCCTTTTGTCAAATCCTAACCCAATTCAATGTAATTTGCTTGCTAGTACACCCCATGTGCATCCTATTATCTTTTATTTCATTTTATTTTTCTTCATTTTATTTCAATTCCATTTTGAATTCTTAAAAATACCAAATATTTCCCAAAAATCCTAAATAAATTCATAAATGATCTTCATCTTTTTTTTGGAATTTTCCATGATTTTAATTTCCTTTTATCTTTTATTTTTGAGTCAGAATTAATTTCTCAATTAATTTCTCTCATATTTTCTTCTTTTTGAACACATTATTTTGCCCATTTTTGTTCTTCATAACCAAAATTTATATGAGGTCCATTCTTTTTTCCCTATTCAAAGGTCACATCAAAATACCCAAAATTATTTTTGCCATAATTTTTAGGTCACATTTGGTCCATTTTTGTGCCTTTCCTTTGAGCTTGTGCCATTAGAACCCTAATTCACTTCAAGAATTTATTTCAATGAGTTAGAATAGGAATTTTTAAGAGATCTTTTAGAGGAAGGTCACCTTCTGGATTTTGTATTTGAATGTCCATTTTCATAATTTTACAATGTCATTTACTATTTTTCCAAGTATCTTGTACTAAAAGTCACATTTTGGTCCTTTTTCTCACTTCTTCTTACTCAATTTTTGTAAGGCATTTATGCCATTCACTTGAGGTCACAAATGTGAGTCCCTTAGGTCCTATCAGATGTCATTGAATTTTGTATATCCATTTTAGGTCATCACCTTTTGATTTTTGTTGATTACTTGAGCCATAATTCACATATGCCCATTTGTCCTAATCTTTCTTCTCTTTCCCTCTTAACACTTTAAAACCAACTTTGTGAGCTTGTTATCCATGTTAAATCATTTTTATGCATCTTATAAGTGTTCTATAATCTTTTTCATGTATTCATTTCAAGTCATGAGCCTTAGTGATCCTTTTAATGTCATGTGGTGTCTTAAGACTTCAAAATTTAACATTTTGGTTCCTTAACCCTAATGCCTTTCATACCACCTCATTTGTGATCAATTTATGAGTTCCAATTCCATTTTAATTTATCTTCAATCCCATGGGTTTTTTATGGGAAGTTCAAATCTCATTATTCATATTTGGTTTTTTTTCTTCAAAGTCTTTTTCCTTATCGAAAACCATTTGCTTAAAGCTTTTTCATTCATACCCTTGTCTTGTGTTTGAATCTCCCTAACTTGAATATCTTCATTCTTATTTTGATTTCAAATCTTAGGACACTTCCATCTAGTGTTAGGTTCTGGATTCAACATTCACCTTTGACTTCATACAAGCTTGTCATGCTTAGTCATGTGTATACTTCATGTGACTTCACCTTAACTCCTATTAGGGTTTAGTTCCATTTAGGGTATAGTTTGAAGTTGCTCATTCTTATGACCTTAGAATACTTTAGTATGAGTTAGCTACTGACTTAGAAGCTTGTTACCATGTAGGATACCTTAGGCCTAGGTCTTAGTCTTAGAAGCTCAATAGTTATTTCCCTTTAGCTAGTATGAGCTTTGTTGGAGTTTTGTCATGCCTTACTTGTTCAAATTGCTTTATCATGCTAACTTTTGTTTTGTAGGGGGAAGATTGAGGTAAGCATCACTTCATTCCTATATCTTATGCATTTTAAATGTGTTATTTTATCACCTTGTGCTTTGCTCTTAGGCTTTCCCTTTCTTTAGAGGCAGCTTAACTTCCTTAGGAAGTAAGTTAGTTTCTAATTCTCTTTTCTCCTTTTCCTTTCTCTTTAGGATTAGAAAACTTCACAAACCATTAGGATACCTCTTGTATATAATAAATAAATTAGAGTTGTGTCTTAGTCCCCTTAGTGTCTGTCCTTTCTCATTTGAGTCTTCTTCTCTCATCTTCAAACAAAAATTCAAAAGACACTTAATAAAGGATGGAAGTAGTCTCTTGTGCATAGCCTTATTCCATGGGGCACTCATATTCATTCCATCTTGGAATAGTGTGATCTTGTCTAGCATGATGTACGAGTCTGGTCATGAGACTATTTTCACAAGGAAAACATAAAATACATTTCTTCAAAAGCTACAAAAACATGCAATAAGTTCAACAATCTATTAGACCCTAATCCTTGGAAACAAGTCTTGGATAAATTCTCCTTACTTGGTGTGCTTGTTCTACTATTCCATCTTAGAATGTAGTAGTAAGTATACATTCCATGGAAAAGAGTTTGAATTCACTTCCTTGTGCCAAATTCATTAAAAAAACTCTTAAAAGACAAAGCAACCAATAATAAGCGACTTTCCTGCGGGAATTCTCTTCTCACCTCATTCACTCTAAACGCGAACTTGCAACGACTTGTATCGCATGCAAGATGGTAAACACACTCGTACCAGACGAGCCTGTAACACCTGAGCATAGACATACGCAGTTCCAGCGCATAAAAAACACAAGCAAATAGTTCCCGCCTTAGTTAGGAGAACTACGTCGACTCTGATCCTCATTTTCCCGGTGAGGTACGTAGGCAGCAGGGTAGGTCCCTTCGAGCACATTCTTTATTTTCCCTACATTTTCCCCATTCTTTCTTTTCGATCTCTTTTTCCAGGTCCCCTTTCTCATTTCTCACTTCCATTCCAGTAGTAGTTTATTTTAGCAGCAACTTCATTTCTCACCCTTTGAAACATTTTCTAACAAGCGTGGATCCCGTTGGGTACGGCGGACAATCTGGGGTGCTAATACCTTCCCAGGTCGTAACCAACTCCCGAACCCAGATCTTTGGTTCGCAGGACCTCATCATTTCCTTCTTCCTTAGGTTTGTGCAACATTACCTTTCCCGTTCCTTCAGGATAAAAATGTCTGGCTGGCGACTCTATCTTTTCCGCGCTACTTTCGCATTTGTACTAGGATGAAAATCCCGGGAGCGACAGCTGGCGACTTTGTTGGGGATCGAACCCAGAATCTCTGGTTTCCCTCGTAGAGTCAATCCTAGCGCATGTTTGCTTTTGTTTCTTTGGGTGTTTATTTGTGTGATGTTGTGTGTTTATTTACTGTTTTCATTTACAGTTTACTTTACAACAATTATTTACTACTTTCAATATTTATTTTCCATGCATCATATACTGGACTGTGCTGGTTTCATTTTTTCTGTGGGATGGGATTTGTTACTGTGAGATAAGCCAAATACCCGGCTTGAGTGCACCTAGAACTTAGAGTGGTTCCACTTTGGCTTCATGGCATCTTGCTATGTTGGTATTAGTGAGTTCCACGCCCTGACTTGCGACCTTGTTGGAAATGTATTGATGCCGGAATTTTTCTGGGGCAATACACAACCTTGATAGTATTATGCAGTCAGGGGACCGATCATTGAGAAAATTTATGGAAACATCTCTCTCCAGTGATGACAGTGGCAGACCACATTTGTTGGCAAACTCACTCGCATCTGAGGGCCCACTGGGAACTCGCCTAGGATGGCCTGGTTCTCTCATAGGAATCCAATTAAGGCAAATTGTTTGTATGACGATAGTATTATACTGTAAACACCCCAAATTTTTCCTCTCTTTTTCTCACACCTTGGCTTGTGATCCTTCATATTGCATAGCATATCATCACATCTCACATTGCATATTTTTCCTTTAGCAACTCATTGCATAGCTGCATAGCTAGGGTTTGTGATCAGGTGAACCCAAGAAGTGGTCTAAGAAATATCAAAGGCCTTGAGGCATTACAAGAGGGTCCATGAGTGTTCTATGATCATATTATACCTCCAAGTTTGTTTTGAAGACATAAAATCTCAGAGGATTGCACAGTTACCCAGGCAGGCTCAGGGCTCCTACACAGATGACCTAGAAATTAGGGTTTTGGGTTTGAGGCCCTTATACCAAAAATTTTTGGTCACTCTTGATTCTATTGGTCTATATATGATATAAGGAGCATTTGTATTAAATTTGATGCAAAAATTCACTGTGAAATTCATCTGATCAAGTGGTAACTTGTTGTGCAAGAAAAGTCAGAATCAGGCATCAGAGACCACCAACAAGGGTTCCAAAGGGTCATCATCATCAATTTGAGGTCCTATGATCTTTATTTGATCTTAGGAATGCTTGGAAGTTCACAAGATTGGAAAATTTTGAGCCATTTGAAAACTTGCCATTTTTTAACATGACTTGTAATGAAAACTATCCATTTTGGGAAAGATCTTCAACCCCATCTTTCTTGATCAAAAATGCTTCAAATGAAATTTCTTCAAACATGAAAGTTATAGATTGGATATTCCCATTTTCAAAAAGTACAAGAAATCCTCTTGATTCATCCTAGAGCTCAATATATGGCAAGTCAAATTTGGGAAAAATCACATGATTTTCAAGTTCATGTCAAAGAGGGAAATGGGCAAAATGGTATTTCAGGCCTCTATGTGACCTCTAATCCACTCAAATCCATGATCAAACAACTTATAAAGATCAGAATTGGGACAAGAACCTAGGGTTTTCATGACTTGCTTCTCAAGAAATGTCAAAGTTGGAAAAATGCAAAACCACTTCAATCTCATGATCCAAGCCATACAACTCACAACTTTCGATCCAAAGGCCCTCCTTGAAGCCAGCTGAGGCAGTCCAAACCCTCAAATCACTTCTGCACCATGCCATACCTCAAGTACACCAAACCTTGACTTTTTGCAATTTCTCCCATACTCTTAGAATAGTGATCAACAGCCTCTACAAACCTACTCCATGACCTATTCAAAGATTATGGGAGAGATATAGCAGCTCATTTTAGCCTTAGAACACATATTTCAGATTGCACAAATTTTCCTCAAAACTTCATCTATTCGAATCTCATTACACATCCTTCAAACCTCAAATTTTCTTTCACCAATCAATCATACATGACCTAAGGAACATTTCCCACCCATCACCATGACCTGAAACAGCCTCAAACAAAAACACGATTTCTGCCATATCAGAACTGAACACTTCAAAATAGCCCCTCTTAACTCCATTCAAGCTTTCCATTAGCTTCAGAGGGACCAAAGGAGCTGATTTTCACAAAAGGGAGGCCCTGAATGCTCCAGTTTGAAGAACTTTAGTTCAGGTATCCATCAAGAACCTTTTTCTCAGAACTTTGATTTCTTGTTATAAAATGATTCTATATGTTGCACTGATCATCCTGATGTGTTTAGAATTGAAAATGGTGTAGAAACAAGCATGTATTGTTGTTCTGAAAATTTGCCCGTGAAAATGTTTTGATTCGATTCTTGCTGTTCATGTGTTATAAATGATTTTTTTTTGTGGATTTGTGTTCTATGATGTTTGGGGAACGTTTCTTGGCAGATTTGATGTTGTTTAGTGACCTAGGGAAGAAGTTGGGGATTTGGTTGGCCGGAGAAGATGACCGGAGTTTATCTCTGGTCACTTGAAAATCATTAGGGTTAATTAGGGTTTTGTTTTCCAGATTGATTGTGAGCCTTAGGATCTGTTTTTAATAAGCGAACAAGTGGCCCAGATTCATCACTTAACCCTAATTTTAATTAATTAAGTTAATTATAATTAATTAAATCAGAATGAACCATAGCCATTGGATCACGCGCGAAGCCAAAATTTAAACCTGGACCGTTGATCCCTCATACCTCAAGTCAAGCTGACCTGCAATCCTAGCCTTTGATCCATCTCCCACGCAATCTGGACCTCATTTCAATTACTTTTCATTTTCTTTTTATTTATTTTGCATTTGTTTCCTTTAATTATTTAAAATAACAAATCATTTTCAAAAATTATGATCTTTTGCATTTTGTCTTTAAATAATTTTCAGAAACCAAAAACATTTTTATTTTTAATTTTTGCATTAAAAATCTATTTTTAAATCATTTAATTGTATTATTTAATTAATTTATTAATTTTAATTAATTAAAAATACTTTTAGGTATTTAAAAATCACAAAAAAATTCATGAAGCATTCTCACATATTTAGAACAATTTAAAAACTCCTCTTACAAATTTCCTTTAGGGTTTGATCATGTTTTGGCAATTAACCATGAATTAGGGTTTCCAAATTTCTTATTTTTCTAACCCTAACTTCAAAAATTCATTTCTGATCAACCAAGATGAGTTTGTGCATGGTTATTTTTGTATTCTTTCATACTTTGAATGTAGTATCTAGGATATTTAACTCATACTTTTGCATTGCATTTTCCATTTGTTTAGCATTTTTCATGAAGAAGTACCCAAAACCCTAGCCTAACTTAGAAAAACCATAACTTGACTTTGGTTTAGCTTCTGACTTCCATCTTTGGGGAGTAATCTTATGTGTGTTTAGGATTCATTTGGTTGAAATTTTAATTTTTTATCATGTGTTTTGCTTCTGTTTTTATCATATGCATCTCACACTTTCTTAAAACCCTAATTTGCCATGTTCATTTACATTCATCTTTGCATACCTTCATCATGTGAACTTGTCATGAAATCTAATGCATTTGTATGTCATATTAGATACCCTAGGACATGTGTGAACATTGTTTGATCATTATTGCATCCATTTGGTATGTTTTGCATCCATTACTTCTTATGTGTATTCATGTGATTTCAAGTTTCTAACATGCCTTCCTTTGCATCTCATCTCTTGTATGATCATACATAAACATTGTACATGTCTTTGCATCATTTCATAACACATTTGCATTGTGTTTTCACTTCTGGTCTTGATCATTTCATCTTCATTTTCCTTATTTCCTTTTGTTTCATGTCTTATGCATTCATACAAACCATTTCAGGGGCTTCAGGTAAGTTGTTTAGGATGTGGATTTGCCTCCACATCCAATCTCTTCTCATCTTTTCATTTTCATCTTTATTTGTCTTTGAAGTGAGTTTAACTCACTTGTGCTCTCCCTTGCTCCTTTTCTTTCTCTTAGGTTACTTAACTTCTTCAGGAAGTAAGTAACCTATTCTCCTTTCTCTTCTCTTTTCATCTGCTTCTTCTTCCTTGGTGGCCATTTAAAGATCTTTCTCTAAGCCTCACAAACCATAGGAATATCCAAGCATGATAACTTTAGGGTTGTACATAGTCTCCCCTAGTTTTTTTACCTTTGAGTCTCCTTGAGTCTCTGCTTCTCATCTCATAATCAAGGCTAAATAGTTAAAGTTTTAGGGCTCTGAATTAGGGTTATGCATGTATCCTTATCTTAGGATGGAGTGTATAACTTTAATACTCAGTGTTAAACCTTTAAGTTGTTTACACCTCCTAATCAAAACACCTAATAATCATTAAGACTTAAGCTTGTAACTTGGGCCTTATATTAGGGTTACATCTCGTCCTGTTGGTTCAGAGGGACTAACCCTAGTGTTTAATGGACAAGTCCCCCTCAGGTTTAGTCTTACAAACATATAATTCCCTTCTCAATCTCACCTTTAATTAAAATCCACTTTAATAAAGGCTTGTTATATAATGATTTTAATCCCTAACCATGGATTAAGTTGAGGAGTCTTCCTCATCTTAAGTGTCCTCATCTATCATCCTTCTCTTAGGATGGTGTAATGAGTTCACTAATCCCTGATTGGAGATTAAACTCATTACTTAAAACAAAACAAAAATCCAAAAACACTTAATAATCACAAGTAGGTTAATGATCTTAATCCTACATCATTAGGGTAATTAAGTTGGGATATCCATCTCATACTTAAGTAGACTCCTTATCACTAATCAGGGGTGATATAATGAGTTTGCAAACCCTTGATTAAGGCTTAAGCTCATTATCTTATGCAAAACACCAAAAACAATAAAAAACTAAAAACACAAAAACAAATAATAAACGTCTCCTCCGGGATTCTTTTCTCATCACATTCACTCTGAAAACGATAACTCGCTTCTCCCGTCTAATGCAAGACAGTTAGCACTCGAGCCAGACGAGTCATACACTTGAGCATAGACAAGTAAGCAGTTCACAACAAAATCATCTAAGTCTCTTTGAGTCGAACTACGGTGTTCTGACTTCCTCATTGCACGAGTGCTATCAAACAAAAGTCTCTTTGTCTCCCCCTCTCCTCTTTCCAGAACGAGTGCTATCTAACTGTTAAGTTATGTCTCTTTGAGGCATAACTTAACAGTTATCAAACAAAAGTATCTTTGTCTCCCCCTCTCCTCTTTCCAGCTTTCTTTTTCTTAGCCTCAGTTTTGAGCGCTCACTTTCTTTTTTTCACTGACACTATGTACATCCATTCCTCCCTAGCCTTTTATACACATTTTAGCACATGCACTACCCCATTTTAAACACAATCAGGTATGCATGGATCCCGTCGAGTACGACGGACGGTCTGGGTGCTAATACCTTCCCAGGTCGTAACCTACCCCCTTACCCAGTTTCTTTGGTTCACAACCGTCTTATCCATATCTTTCTAGGTTTATGCAGCATTACCTTTCCTTCGGGATAAAAATTCCTAGCTGGCGACTCTATTCAACCTCAACCTCCAACATCGCCGACGGTTCGCGTTTGCACCAGGATGAAAATCCGGGGAGCGACATATACACTTTGGGATGAATGTACTATTGTTTCTCGATTCAGTTCTTGAAGCTGGGGACTTATTAGGGGTGATTGTTTCCTTGGACTCAGGTGAGACCTCCCTGAATGGTACATAATGCCAAACCGAGTCCCTAATTTGGTCATGAGCCATTTCTCGGAAATGGTGAACGTATTATTGCTATTCGGCTTTGAGAGTCCGTGATGTTGACCCGAGTATCACACCCGTGATATTTGGAGGGGTTTACAGGTTTGCAGGAACCCTAACCTTCAACACACCCACTGTGCCAGTATGACTCAGTATTGTGATTTGTTCTCTTTGAACCTCTGATCAGAGAGATGATTATTTTGATGTGGTGATGTTGTGACCCTGCACATACACTTGCTTATATGATTGACATTACACAGACACCTCATTGATCACATGCCTTGCCTTGTGTAACACGGTGGGAGAACTGACTTTAGTTATGTTGCGGATAGCAAGAGTCGCCACCGACTTTTATTTTATCCAAAGGAAAGGCATAAAAGAACAGGAAAGACCTTTTAAAAGATTTTTGGGTCCGGGGGGTAGGTTTTGTAAAGGGAAGGTGTTAGCACCCTTTACATCCATGGTTATCCATGGGCTCTTAGTTACTTAGCTCACTTTAAACTGTTTTGAGAAGTGTAGTGTGTGATTAGAAATTTTCTTAAGCACTTTATAATGATCCTTGTATGGATATATATAAAGACTTTGTTTTGAAAATTTGTTTGAAAATGTGAAGTGTAATGAAGTATTTTGAAGAAAAGTGAGCAAGTACTTAAGAGGAACCTACCCTATGTTAAATCTTTACTGTTCTTAAATGTTCTTTCAATGGTAAGACTATCCCTATTATTAAGGAATAGGTAGTCATTACCTTGGATGTTAGGGACATATGAAGGGACATCTGTTTAATGAAGGCAACTGTGGGGTATATTAAGCATATTTTGGAGGGACTTGTCATCATTATTCGAAAGGGACTTGATCTTTAAAGGCAACCATTAAGGGACTTGATGACTTTTTTTTTTAAGGGACTTGCTTTATACACCCCACTTGACCTTATGATTAGGCAACATTGAGGGATAGCCCTAGAAAGTGAGATGGCGATTAAAAATCGACTTACGTGTGTGAGTGTTTAATTTATATTTATCTTATAATTAAAGTGATCTAAATTTTATTTTAAATAGAATACATGTTTACACTCCCTAAATTACTAACCATAGCATAAAAATTAAATAAATTAAATATTTACAAAATTTACACCAAGGAGCAATTACATAATAATTATAATAAGCAATTAAAATAAATAGCAAATAAATAAATATAAATAATAAGCAAAAATAAATAGGCAATAATATAATATAATAAGGGTTAGTAATAATGAAAATTAAAAATAGGGTTAGTGAAATAATAATAATAAGTATAATAATAAAATAAATGGATTAGTAATAATTTGGTTAGTAATAATAATAAACAAAATAAGGATTAGAAGCTATTAAGAAATATGAACAATTTAATTCTAAAATTATATGCAACTCATCAATTCTAAATACAAAAAATTATAATTATAAAATTTAATTATTTTTTAAAACATAAACAAAATAAAAGAATAGGATTTATATTATGAACAAATTATAGAAATATTCACATGGATTATAAATATATTCACACAACTTAATTATATTAAATAAATATGTACATAATAATTATAAAATTTAATTATACTAAATATTATATTTACAAAAATAAAGTTAGAAAAAATTAAATTAGGTTTTAACATTTGTTTAGAAAAATAAATTAGGGTTTTATAAAGTTAGGTTTTAGAAAATATTTTTAGGGTTTATAATATACAAAATTAATAAATAAACATATATTACAATTTTAATTACATAACAAAGAAGATAATTTTTAAATTGAGAAAAATAAAAGTTTAGAATTTTAGAAAATATAATGTGTTGTTTTAGGTATTTATTAAATATATATACATGCATAATTTATTTTTTAATTAATAATAAGAAAACATTTAGACAAATTAATTAAATAATTTAAAATAGAAAAAGTGTAAAAAGAAAACTTACCTTGGCTGGGTTTGAACCCAGGTCACCCTGCTTGCAAAGCATAAAACGTACCACCAGGCCAGCCACATATTGGTGATAATGGAATGAATTGAATCAGTTTTGTTCTTTTGAAACTTGAAAAAATCAGAAAAATTAATAAAGCAAAAAAGGCCTGGGAGAGGATTGAACCCAGGACCTTTGAACCAAACGCATATGCACATTACCAACCAAGCTAGATGAGCGAACCTGTTTACAAACCAACAACAATTCATAATATATAATAATTGTCGCTCCCGGGATTTTCATCCTAGTACAAACGCGAAAGTGGCGCGGAAAGGTTAGAGTCGCCAGTCAGACATTTTTATCCCGAAAGAATGGGAAAGGTAATGTTGCACAAACCTGAGGAAGAAGAAAAGGACAAGGCCTTGCGAACCAAAGATCTGAGTTCGGGAGTCGGTTACGACCTGGGAAGGTATTAGCACCCCAGATCGTCCGCCGTACCCGACGGGATCCACGCTTGCTTGTTTTGCTTCAAAGGGTGAGAAGAATACGAATGCTGCTGAATAAAACCGCTAACTGGAAACTGGAATGAAATGAGAAAGGAATTGAAATAAGAAAATGGAAAGAAAGGGGGAAATGTAGGGAAAATAAAGAATGTGCTCGAACGGGCCCTACCCCGCTGCCTACGTACCTCATCGGGATAATGAGGATCAGAGTCGACGTAGTTCGCCTAACTAAGGCGGGAACTATTTGTTTGTGTTTTTTATGCTGGAACTGCGTATGTCTATACTCAGGTGTTACAGGCTCGTCTGGTACGAGTGCACCGTCTTGCATGTGTGACAAGTCGTCGCGAGTTCGCGTTGTGAATGAATGAGATGAGAAGAGAAGTTCCCGCAGGATAGTCTCTTATTGTTTGTTTTTGTCTTTTAAAAGTTTTGTATGAATTTGGCACAAGGAAGTGAATTCAAACTCTTTTCCATGGAATGTACACTTGACTCTACATTCCAAGATGGAATAACAGAACAAGCATACCCAGCAAGGAGAATTTATCCAAGACTGGTTTCCTAGGATTAGGGTTTAAGTTCACTGGCTTGTTGAACTTTATTAAGTGTTTTTGTTGCTTTTGTGAAGAAGTGTCTTTTAAGTTTTCTTTGTGAACAATTCCTTGATGAGACTTGTGCATCATGATAAACAAGCTTACACCACTCCAAGATGGAATGAATGCAAGTGCTTCATGGAATAAGGCTATAGACAAGGAATCCTTCCATTTATTTATTAAGTGTTTTTGGATTTTGTTTGGAGATAAGAAGAGAATGACTCAAGTTGAAAAAAAGGAAAAATCTAAGGGACTAAGACTCAATCCTAATTGTTTATTTATTTACAAGTGGTCCTAATGGTTAATGAGGTTTTCTATTCCTAATGGAAACTTAAAACTAATAGAATTCAACTTACTTCTTAATGAAGTTAAGTTGATTCTAAGAACACATGGGGGAAGCCTATTAAAGTTATAAGATCAAGATAAAGCAAAACAAAGAAATTAAACATAAGGAATAAAATTCTAAAAGATGCCTTAAAGGCATGAATAAAAGAAATAGTCTACTCTTATTCTACTTCTACATGGAAATGAATTTTAAGCCTAAGTTCTAAATCTAAGCTAAACCTAATATTCATTCTAAAAAACAAATTAAATTAAACCTAAGTCTAATATTAAACTTAAACTAAGCTATTATTTTTTTGTATTGAACTATATTATATTTTTTAATGGCCTAAACTAATGGGACTTATGCATAACTAGGCCTAAAACTAATATTCTAAAAAATATTAAATCTCCTAGAAAAATTATGAAACTTAAACTATAGGGTCCTAACATTATCTAAAATCTTGTACTAAGAGGGATTCTAAAAAATGTTATTTTTTCTATGCCTAGCAATTAATTATTTCCAGCTAAGAATCAACCATTATTTCCTAAGGATTATTCCATTAAAACCTAAGATAAAAGGTCATAAAAATTCCATAAAAAATATCCTAAGAACTATTATGAGTCCTCTAATTACAGAAAAAAGAATGGCTCAAAAAAGTTGCTGGAAGCTACTTAAATAAAATGAACAAAATCCAGCATAATTAAAAAGAAATTCAAATGAGGCTAATTAAAAGAATAATTCAGAATTTATTCAAAAATAATCAAATTTCAGAAAATAAAAATATCCCAACTTTCTAAAATGACTTATTAAGCTTCTTAATTTTTTGGGGAATTTTCTAATGATTTTTATTATTTTTTATTGGATTAATTTTAAACTATGATTAAAACAAAATAAAAATCTAAGGAAATTATGCAGGGGGATATTTAGTTATTTTTCTGGTTATTATTTTCCATGGGCCTAACAGAAGGAGTGTGAAGAGCAATGGACTTGAGCCCATTTTCGTTAGAACCAGGGAGGTGCTGGAAGTAGTTCTTTATGGTTGTTTTTCTAATGGGCCTGGAAGCAGGGGTGTTGATAACAATATTTATTAATTAACCATATTTTTTAAACCTATTTTAGGAATTAAACATATTTTTTTAATTAACTTAAAAATGAAATGGACTAATCTTAAGATAATATTTTTCCTAAAACCTTAGCTTAAGATTATTTTTTATTGAATTATTTCTAATAATCTTGTGAATTAAACCTTAATCTAATAATAATATTTTTTTTTTATAAATTTTTAATCTTAGAAAATGCATTAAATTCTAAACTTATGATTATAAACTAAATAATACTCTTATGATAAATGCTTCTAAATAATAATCTTATGATAAATGCTTCTAAATAATAATCTTATGATAATGCTCAAATTAAAATCTTAATTTAAGTTCTAATAGTCTTGATTTAAGCAAAAATGAAGTAAACTAATCCTATTATAATATTTTTTTCCAAAATCTTAATTAAAGAAAAAGAATTAAACTAAACTTAATATTTTCTAACAATCTTAATTTTAAAAAAATGAGTAAAACTATACTTACTAAAATATTTTCTAAAAATCTTAATTAAAGAAAATGAGAGAAAATACTTAGTAATATATTTTCTAAAAAACTTAATTAAAGAAAATGAGAGAAAATACTTACTAATATATTTTATAAAAAAATCTTAATTAAACTATAGTCTTATTAAAAATGAATTAAACCTTTAATCTAAAATATGAATTAAACTCTTAATCTTAGAAAATGAATTTAATTCTAAACTTATAATTATATCAATTAAGCTAATATTTTAACTTAAGAAAAAGAATTAACCTAACTTATGATTAAAATTTCCTAAAATCTTAATTTAAACTAATGAATTAACTAATCTTATAATAATGAATTAAATTCTAATATTTCTAAAATCTTAATTTAAGTTTATATTAAACTATTTTTATGATTACATCAACTTAATATTTTAACTAAACTTATCAAGATATTTTTCTAAAAAATCTTAATTAAACTATAGCTTATTATAATATTTCTCCAAAAATCTTAATTCAAGAAAAAGAATTAAACCAAATCCTATTATGAAATTTAATCTAACCTTAGCTTAGGAGAATGAATTAATATTTCAAAAAAAATCTTGGTTTAAACTAATGAATTAACTAATCTTATAAAAAAAGATTAAATTCTAATTAATGGATTAAATTCTAATTCTGTAAAAATATTTAATTAAAAAAAAACTGAATAAAAAAAAATGAATTAAATCTTAATCTTAATAATATTACTTTAACAACACTGTAAATTCTTAACCTAAAATTTGATTAATCTTATCTCATTAAATAATTGAACAATGCATTTAATTGGGATTTACAACACTTAATTATCATTAATTTCCTAATATCTCTTTGAGATTCCACTAATTAACCTAATTGTTCTTCTCATAATTAACACCAACAAAACTAAACAAATGCCAAAAGGCAAGCTGAAGAACAAACGTAAAAAACCCTAAGAGGTTCTTCCTCCCGCCGTCGAACCCCTTTTCTCTTCTTCTCTCTCAAATCTCCGCCGCACCTCAACCTCACCTTCTTCTTCCTCACACCGCCACCGCAAACCCCATTCTCTTCTTCTTATATTGAAACCCTAGCCTAGACCCTCTTCGGCCTCATCTCTTCAACACAACCACCTTCCTATCTTACCCATAAACACAAATCCGTATTTAGATTTCTTAAAAGTTCAACCTAACGGCGGGATCGATAGACTTCGAACACGAATTTAGGGAAACAAAATCACGTTCGTCGCCGCGCCTCAAGAATCATACGAAAATGGAGGCCTCAACTATAATAGAATTCAAAATGGTTGTGTACCTTGCGAATCCTAACTGGAGACGTGCTTCTACAAAGGTATCTCACTCGATCCTCTTTTAACTTCCTCTATTTTTTGCCTTACGATTCTGAATTGAGTTACTGTTGTGATTGCCGCCGTTCACCTTTGATGCAGGAATTAGCTCAGGATCTGTGATGATTGACGAAGGCGACCGTGGCCTGATGTTGATGCCAATTGACGAGAACGGCGGACCAGCTTCAATTCGAATGCCGCTTCAATTCGAATGAGGGTGAAGGTAACCATTGCTAAGAATTGTTGAAAGTGTTGATTCGGTCACAACATTGAACAATCTGAATCTTGCAGGTTTCAGTTAAGGTGATTAAGGGAACCTGTTATGGATGATGGACAGAGGGTAACGAAGGTGAGGGTTACAATTCAGAACCTCAAACAAACCATGTTATTCAGAAATGGCTGCATCAAAGCAAGTTGCGGTTATGGAGAGGCCTTGCAGCAACTAGGAGAAGAGATGCAATTGAGATGAAAATCCGTGTATAGCAGATTGAAGAAGAGATGGATGAGAAGATTTGTGAAACTGTGAAAAAAAGAGAATGGTGAAAAAAAATCAGAGAAGTGCTGCTCCTAATTTATAGGAATGTTTGGCTGAAACTTCTAGAAGAAAAAATGGTTAGAAGTTGTTATCCTTTTCGGTTAGGATTCTTTTAGTTTTGGTTATGAGCTGATTTTTACAATGAGGCCTATCTTGCTATTCTTTAATTTCCACTCCCTCCAAATATTGTTACTGCAGTTTAATGTGAAATTGGAAACTGAGGAATACTTGGATTGAACAAAAGAAATCCTGCTGAGATTTTTCCTTTCTTTTTGATTTCTCTTAACTGTTTTCGGGACCCTTTCTTCTTCTGATGTTTCGAGATTTCTCGCAGGACCAAAAGAAATGAGCTGATTTTTGAAGGCTAGAGATGGTTAGCATCCATTCTTGTATTGAACTTCTCTCTAAATTCCTGCTGTTTTTTTTTGCTTATTGTTATTAATTCAAGTCAACTCATTTTCTGTTTCTCCCCTTTCTCAATTTTGAAATTGCTCACTATTGTTGTTGCGATGCTTACCAACATTGGATTTTTCTTCTTGGCGTGATGTGCAGGTCAGAGATGACATCGTTGAAGGTTGGTGAAGGGGTGATAAAGATTGAAGAGAGTTTTACTTGTTGTTATCCTGTCATGGACTTTTTCATGATAATTGAAAATGATTTTTTAGACGTGTAATTGGAACTTTTTCTGCTAAAACTCCTGTTATGAGAAAAAAGAGACCTCTTTGTTTATGTTGAATTTTTCTGGTGTAGCTTTTGTTGTTTTCTTGGAAACCCTGTCACATATCCGAATGGGGATTATATAGATGGAATTTACAAACTTGTATAACTTTGAAGAGAAAAATATATAAAATAATAAGAACTGTTTGTTTAGACATTGGATTGGATGTATAACTCTTGGGCCTAGATTGGATTGATGAAAAATGGACACAAACATGGAATTCAATGGCAATATTGATGATAAATACTTGTCTTGACAATTATTGAACATGGGCTCAATTAGGACCACTAGAAAAATAAGTAATGGGCTTTCCATAAATGACTTAAATTGGAGAAAGAAAATGGTTGTTAGAAATAATCACAAAAATGATTTGAAAATGGTAATAATGGATAAGGACGATTAGTAATATTGTCAAACAAATGGATTCGGAATCGAGAATGGATTAAAATGGTCAAATGGAAATGGAACTAGAAATGAATAATGGATTGATTTTAGAAAAGAAAATGGGCTCAATGTTGAAAAGAAATGGTTGATATTTAGAGACAAAGGACATGAAAAATGGAATGTTAGAAATATGTATATGGACACAAAAAGATAACTTTAGTTAGCAAAACGGGATAAGGTCATGGTGACTAAAAGAACAGCGAATTAGCTAGTTGACATGTAGAATGGCAATGGCTTGTATTTGAATATCAAGAACTAGAATTTGAACGTCAACGATGTCTCCTAAGTAAGGTCAATAACTGTGCATTCTCTCTTGACATAAATCAGGTCCTTCTACATAATCCACTCCTAGGAACTTTGAGGCCATACTAAACTTCGCACAACCTCAAATTATTATTCGGTGAACAAATGGATCTAAACCAATCTTTGATACAATGGACCTCCATTGATAAAGTTCCCTTCAAAGCAAAATCATGAACAAGGACTCCAAATTTTCCTTGAGGTATTCAATGACGAAGAACACAACTTGAAACATCAAGAAGAGTCAATACTCTCACCCAAAGCCAATTTGACTGAACACCTCAATAATAAGTTAGACGTACCAATGAATATTCTCCATAAGTTCACACCATAATAAATACAGATAGGGCACGGAACCCTAATCCACGGGCCTTGATCACATGCCTTATGAATCCATGAAATGCGCTATTATGATGTTAATGAATGCAAAATGATGAGCCAATAGAGGGAATAAAGGAGGGCAAATTTTGAGGTATTACAGCTGCCCCTATTCAATCATCTGCAAGCCTGAACGAATAATTGCAACGGCTTTTAGACGTTCGAGGTATGGAGTGATTGAATACTCGAATAAGACCTGAAAATTTGCACACTGAGGGTAATAGAAATGCTGTCTGCCCATTTATTTATTTATAATTTTGTTTTGACCTCTGAATAGGTAACGGGGGATAGAACCAGGTGAAATAGAATCAATGCAATCACTGCGACTGCTGAACAAACCGAAACCACAAGGAGGGTGCCTGTTGGCGAAACAGGACTTAACGCAACATCAACCGATTTGCGACTCAAATAAGATCAACCGATCTAACATGGAGATGGTATCAACCGATCCATAACCAAGAAAAACGAGAATGTAATATCATCCGATTTACAACTCGAAGAGAAATGATATCAACCGATTCATGACTCAAATAAGATCGACCGATCTAACATGGAGATGGTATCAACCGATCCATAACCAAGAAAAACGAGAATGTAATATCATCCGACTTACAACTCGAAGAGAAATGATATCAACCGATTCATGACTCAAATACGATCAACCGATCTAACATGGAGATGGTATCAACCGATCCATAACCAAGAAAAACGAGAATGTAATATCATCCGATTTACAACTCGAAGAGAAATGATATCAACCGATTCATGACTCAAATAAGATCAACCGATCTAACATGGAGATGGTATCAACCGATCCATAACCAAGAAAAACGAGAATGTAATATCATCCGATTTACAACTCGAAGAGAAATGATATCAACCGATTCATGACTCAAATAAGATCAACCGATCTAACATGGAGATGGTATCAACCGATCCATAACCAAGAAAAACGAGAATGTAATATCATCCGATTTACAACTCGAAGAGAAATGATATCAACCGATTCATGACTCAAATAAGATCAACCGATCTAACATGGAGATGGTATCAACCGATCCATAACCAAGAAAAACGGGATCATTGTACTTAAATGATAACCCGAGACGCGACTGTTGTACTTAAACGGAGACGCGAAAAAATGAGACTGTTGTACTTAAACAAAACTCAATTGGGGATAACAACAAGACGTGGTAGAAGTAACCACCCTGGGAAAACGAAGTTGCATTCTGTAGGGAATACTTCAATTTGATTGGAGATGTAACAGGTCTTATGTAATATACCTCAAAACTGGCCCATGCTGGTATGCATATGTTTGGATTTATGGCGCAATGCTCCATAATGATGGAAATGCTACGCTTTGGAGGATGCAAATGTAATGATGATTATTGGATGCAAATGCAAATGCAAAGGGGTCTCCCGATGAGGAGATAATAGATATCCCTGATGGCTTGACTGGGAGGAACTGATGATCACTGCATTGATCTGATTGATCTTTGTGAGAAGAAGACAACTCTGCGGGGAAGGCTGTCAATGATACACCGGCTCTGAACTGCCGCCATTGCCAAAAATAAATTGGACTTTGAGATTGGAGAGCCAAGACCCTGCTGGAGATGGACTCTTCTTGAACTCTGACGGGGAAGTGAGGACCTTCTTGACTTGGCTGAGAACCCAAGGTATGATACTGCTGAGGAAGCAATTGCTGGGGAGGCAAGACACTCCTTATACTGCTGAAAATTGCCCCTGTTTGAAGGGAAACTCCTGCTTGGGGATAACACCCACCTTCTGCTACCTTGCTGGGAGAAATTTCGACTTCCACATTACTGGGGATGACGGGTGATATCAATGATAAAGCTTCCTGCTGAAGATAAAAGCTCAAGCTGCCACTTGCTGGGGATAAGAGATAAATCCTCTCATGTTGGGAATGAGAGATGTAAGGCGTCTCATGCTGGTGATGAGAGACGATGATACCCTTCTGATCAAGAAGTAACTTTCGATTTTCCACACAGCTGGAGAAAGGATTGTCTAATGAGACTAGCTAAGACATTTTGATCAATGAAGCTTGCTGATGAAATAACTCTTGAAGTACTATGCTGACAATGGCTTTGCCCCTAGCCCCGGGTTGATAGGTTGTCAACTAATCATGAGTGAACAATGGTTCTTTACAATCTTCAACTCGCCTTCTATTAGGATCTATCAAAAGATAATGTCTCAAGAGGATTTTACAGAAAACTGGCATACGAGATGCCTCAGTGTCTTCAAACTCTTGGAGAGATTCGTCGGATCTCGAAATAACTGCCCCAGACTGCATGGTTTGTGCAAGAATTTTCCTCGCAAGGATTCATGAAGAACCTCATATCACTGTGAGATATTCTGCCCCAGTATATTGAACTCCGGATAGGTGCTTTTGATAAACCGTCTTCGGGAGAGAATAACTTCTAGTGCTCTTGGGGTGGCCTGCCCCAGTACGAGCCTTGAAGTGATCACCTCTGAATGACTGTGCTTTGAAGAAAACACACAGATCAATTGTTCTTTGAGAGATTGGATCTCGAAGTAATTGCCCCAGCTTGGCTGAATTTTGAAGAGATTGCTCGACATGATTGCCCTAGATTAATTGGCTCTTGCTACGAGTGTTGGGAAAAGTTCCTACTCAATGGAGTTTTCTTGAAAAGTGCACCTCGACAGATTGTCCTTCGGAAGTTTCAGACTTCTCAACTTGGCAAGATTAAGCTCCTGGACTGAGATTCCATATGTAAACTTTTATGAGGCCAAACAAATGTATGTAAGCAGAAAATGTTTATTTTAAGAATGAAAATTCTAATGCAACACACATGTTAATTTTGAAGTTTTACTGAAAAAGATGTCGCAAACCTTTGTGAGCGGATCACTGGTTAAGATACGACATTAATTTTTTTGAATAATAGAAAGCATGCACATGCAACATCAACAAAGATCTTTCAACATCACTCATAGGAGTCAGGAACGCGGTCTCGTGGTAGTACGCTCTCAAAAATAACCCTGTTTCAGTTAGGACTTTTGAGGGTTGTATCGTGGCCTGGTTCACGGTTATAGAAACAAAGGATATAGGCTCGAAATTTATTTGTTCCCACCCATCTTCGTGATGTTCTCCATTCCTATGTTCAGCTAGCTTTTACAAGCGCTCATCTCTCAAAAAGGGTTTTGTGATGGTTGAGGAACCAATTGCACTAACGGTTTAAGCACCAATTAGGTTGTCATTGGGAGCCAGCCACCCCTCTTATCCTTGGTGTCTGTGCCACACGACTTTGTTCTTTTTTAAGGATCTTTCTTGTGAAATCCTTTTCGTCTTTTGCTTTTGCATTATTTTTCTTATCCCTAACTTTTGCCTGGACTGATTCTTGTGAATCTTTGATTGTGAAGTCCAGCAGGATGCCCTAATTTTTTCCTAAGTCGCTTGTTTTCAAGTTTCGACTTAGCGGGCTTTCTCATTCATTTTTTTTTTCAATTCTTTTTTTGAACAAATCGTGTGACACTGTTTGTCTTGAATGCTTTGCGAGGGTCGTGACTGTCTCACTTCTTGGTTAATGAGTAATAACCAATGTGGTTTCCGGTCTTTGGACCACTTACTTGGGATAACCATTGTAGTTTCTAGTCATTAGACCTCTTGATTTGGTAAAACGAAAGGTAATGGATCCTCAGATTTGCACTCCTTTTTGAAATTTGAATGCTCGGTCAAACTAACTGACGCCTACCCTGCCCCTGGATTAAGTGCGAGGTTTTTTTTCATGCAAAAAGAAACTCCTACTTCAAGGCTCAAATGGGTTGGCGAGGGTCTATCTCCCTTATATCTCCGGTGTTTAGGATTTGGAACAATGCCTGTACATCGTCAACAAGGTCTTTCTCAAAAGCACACAATTAGAGATTCATGCATTTTCATTTCGTCATCCTCCCTGATAGAGTTTAAGCTCAACAGTTGGTATTGTAATGCACATACACAAAATCATGAGTGAATACGAATGGATTACTTCAAGAAAAACATGTGCGTTATATTATGATTAACATTCAAAAACAAATAAATTTCATACAAGTAAACAAATGTTCAGCATATAAGAGAAACTACAAATGGAAATGCAGTAAAGAAACTGAATATAGCCGTAGTTGAGGAGGCTTGGCTCCGTCTGGACCCGTCAGTCTTGGATACTTTCAGCGATCAACAACTCTTTCACGAACTTGTAGTCTTCAATTCGCAGTGGTATAATTACCCACGACAATCATACCTCTTCTTCTAGTTGTTCTGACTCCGACACGAGACATCTGAAGAGGGAAGTGAAGCTGAGGAGTAGAGTTTCCCCATAAGGTTGCTCGGAAAGACCTGCCGATCTTCTGCCTACGTATCTCCATTGACCCAAGACCAATGAAGAATCAGAGCGACGTAGTTCCCCTCAACAGGGATGAAACTGCACTGCAAAGACGCACCATTACCAAAACAAGAGTATCCGAATTACTTCTGGCTTCAAAACTTCGAATCAAAGAAAGTGTCATCTCTCTTATATGTTTAGTGCGAAGTTGATAGCTTTCGAATCGATTAAGTCCTGCACTGTGTGGTGAAAAGCTTTACATCTATCAATATGATGCCCTGGTGCCCCAGAATGAAAATCACAGTTGACATTGGCATCCCATCCCTCCGGTAGTGGAAAAGGAGGTGGAGACAGCTTACGAAGCCCAACCAACTTCAATTGAAGCAAATGCTAGAGAAGATCAGTGTAAGACATTGGCAAAGGGTCGAAAAATCTTTCTCTCTTTTGTTGCCGACCCTGTTGAGGACTATGCTGACGACGATTTTGCTGTTGTGAACGTGTGGCACTTGGGATGATCATAGATGCCATCTGGTGATGCGAACCTTGATTTCTCTTCTTTCGCTGGACACAAACTGCCCCTGCTTCTTCGTACTGCTTCTTTTGCTCATTGGATAACAACTTCTTAGTTCCAGAAGTGGAGACACCATTGACCTGAATCTTTCCTCGCTTCATCCAATTTTCAATTCTTTCACCAGTCAAGACGATATCAGAAAAACCATTAGCTGAACAGCTCGCCAAACGTTCAATGAAGTGCCCCGGGAGGGTATCCATGAATAGGTCTACCATTTCTCTCTCCTGCAATGATGGTTGTACTCTGGCTGCGACCTCGCGCCATCTCTGTGCGTACTCCTTAAAGCTCTCGGAGTTCTTTTGTGACATGCTCTGAAGCTGAGTTCGGTTGGGAGCCATGTCAATATTATACTGGTACTGCCTGAGAAAGGCTTCCCCAAGTTCCTTCCAATTACGGACATAGTTCTTTTCCAGCTTTACGTACCATTCTAACGAACCCCCGGAAAGGCTGTCTTGGAAGTGGTACATCCAAAGTTTCTCATCTTTCGTATGTGCAGCGATTTTGCGATGGAAGGCCTGCAAGTGCATTTTCGGGCAAGATCTACCACTGTACTTGTCGAAAACGGGAGGTCTGAACTTTGGAGGGATCACCAACCCTGAAACCAGCCCCATATCAGCAACATCAATGCCAAGGGTGTCTTTGCATTCTAAAGCCTTTACCTTCTCGGTTAGCATCTGAAAATCCTGGTTATTGGCCCCAACACCAAATCCCACATCTTCGTTGAGAAAAGTAAATTGATCCTCCTGTCGGTCTGCTACACGAACAGGAATTGGACCAATGCCTTCAGGGATAGGAGGCCTATTATCCGTAGATGGGATGACTGTATTGATCGGATTGCCTTCGGCGTCCAAGGTAACCATTGGAGGATCAACCTGTGGACGATTAAGCCTCAGCATGGCGGTTCTCATCTCTTGTTGCCCCTGCACTATACTCTGCATTGCTACCGTGAACTCTCCCATCCGAGTGCGAAACTCGTTCAACTCGGCTTGTACTGTATTCATGATTTGACTCGGGTAGCGTACTGGTACGGCCGATACTTCCCCTGAAATGGTCAAATAAATTAGGAAATCCAGATAACTCGTTAGTATGCAAAAATGATATGCGTGCAAATGCCATGTCACTAATCCCACTTCATTCAGATCAGGGGACAGATATCCACGGAGTGCCACATCATAAGATAAACTCTGTGAGTGTGCAGGGAGAAAGTGCTGTGTATCGGGAATTCAAAATAAAATTGCCAGGATAGAAAAATTGCAACAATGGTACCGACACACTTCCATAAAGCAAAGAATATACCAACATGCGAAACCTTATACAATTATTAGCCAACAATACTGAAATACAGGAAAATGTCGCAATCCACAACAAAAGATTCCTTCAACAACTCTGAAGGTAATCTAGAAACACAATAAAGCAAAATACATGTATCAAAGAAATCTACATCTCCTGATTTGAACTTCGTGTAGTCTGCATGGCCAGCTGGATCAAAGGCTTCAGCTCCTGAGGTACCCTTCTGGCGTAATGATCCCTGAATCAATCAGATATTGGACATTTCGCTTGAAGGCTTTGCACTCATCGATGGTATGTCCAAATGTTCCAGAGTGGAACTCACATCTGACATCCATATTGTAATCTGGGGGAATGGGGTAGGGTATTGGCAAGGCATTCCCTGGCTGAATCAAAGAATTCTCGAGCAAACGGGCAAACACTTGACTAGGAGTAAACACTTCTTCAACCTGCTTGAACTTGAGTCTCCCCTGTTGTCGATAATTCTGATGATGAGATGAATTCGAACACCTAGAGTTCTTCTGCACTTTCTTCTTTATGTCGGATCGGTGAATGGGTAAAGGTGCCTGGCACGATGTCTTCAAAACCCAGATCGGAGGCACACACCCCTGATTGGGGATAATTCTTGTGGTAAGGAAAGGAGAAGTTCCTCCTAGTGATATGAAATCCCTTGACACATCCCCGCTGATCGGTGTGAACTCGATCACTTTTGCATCAATGAGCTCTTGAACTTGATGCTTAAGCCTTTTGCAGTTTCCACATGATGACCAGGTGCCCCGGAATGGAAAACACACCTGGCCTTGGCGTCAAAATCTGGGGGAAACTTTTTGGGTGTGGCTGCTACGGTGACAAGTTCAACCAGATTAAGCTCGAGCAAACAAACAAGCAATTGTGCATACGACACCGGGATCAAATCAAACTTGGCTTCAGACGTCTTGGGCACTTGTCTGCAGCTTTTTCCTTTACCTTCCCTTTGATGAACTGGAAGAGTCTGCAAATTGAGAGGCTTAGGATCCCAAAGTTGAGGAGAATTTCCGTGAAACGCTTCTTGATCTTGGAACAAAATCACTGGACTGGGATGACCACTAACTTCTGCAGTAATAAAGGGGAGATGATGCCCTTCTTGGAGCTTTGGGGCTTCCCCGGTCTGGTTCTCTTGTTTCTTCAATTGGTAAACCTTCTCCATCAATAGCGTGTGGTCATGGCACAAGGTCTGCATGTCCTCCGAGAGTTGATCCATTCGGACTTTCATTTCAGCTATTTCTGCTCGGCATTGTTCCATACCCACCTCTTGATGACTGTGATTCAAATTGGCCATTCTGAAGAGTAAACGAATCAGGATGAGAATCTGTCCCCCAACACCTGTAATGAGAGTAAGGATGCATGCAAATTCCATGTTCGATTATTTCCAAGGGATCCATCTGCTTTGATTCTAATAACGACATGGTTCAAACATAGGATCTTTGGAAATAGCCGAACATGTATGATAGAATGCTATGATGTTATGTATGCAACAGGCATATGATCAGTGAAGTGTCTGCGATGTTCCAATCATATAATCAGGTGTCGGTGCAAGGTCTTAGAATCCATATATCACAATAATCTTCCCTCTGATCCGGGATCCATAACTTAAGAACAGAAATCCAGATCACAAAACTGAACCAAAGGCAAAGTGGGTATGCTGAAAGTATCAGGGTTCCTGCAAACCTGTAAACCCCTCCCAAATCTCACGGGTGTGCTACTCGGGTCAAACATCACGGACTCTCGAGGCCGAATAACAATAATACGTTCACCATTTCCGAGAAATGGCTCATGGCCAAATCAGGGAATCGGTTTGGCATTATGTACTACTCAAAGAGGTCTCAGTTGAGTCCGGAAAGAACAAGCATCCCTCACAAGTCTCCAGCTTCAAGCACTGAGTCGAGAAACAATAGTACATTCATCCCGAAGGGTACAATACTATCGTCATACGAACAGTTTTGCTTTAACTGAATTCCTGTGAGAGAACCAGGCCATCCTATGCGAGTTCCCAGTGGGCCCTCGGATGCGAGTGGGTTTGCCAACAAATGTGGTCTGCCACTGTCATCACTGGAGAGGGATGTTTCCACAAAGATTCTCAATGATCGGTCCCCTGACTGCACATAACTATCAAGGTAGCGCATCAACCCAGAAATATTCCGGTATCAATACATTCCCGAGAAGGTCGCAAGTCAAGGTGTGGAACTCACTACTACCAACATAGCAAGATGCCATGAAGCCAAAGTGGAACCACTCTAAGTCCTAGGGTGCACTCAAGCCGGGTAGTTGGCTTATCTCACAGTAACTCCCAACCCACAAAAAAAATGAAAACCAGCACAGCCAGACAGTCCAGTATAATATGATGCATGGAAAATAAAATACTGAAAGCGGTAAATAAATG
The DNA here is from genome assembly GCA_963966055.1 of Lathyrus aphaca. Taxonomy (NCBI): domain Eukaryota; kingdom Viridiplantae; phylum Streptophyta; class Magnoliopsida; order Fabales; family Fabaceae; genus Lathyrus; species Lathyrus aphaca. The sequence goes on along the minus strand of OZ014519.1, from coordinate 372,970,365 downwards.
CGATAAAGTAAAGCTGTAAATAAAACTGTAAATAAAAACAGTAAAGCTAAACTAAAGCACTCAGCAACAAACCTATAAACACCCAAAGAACAAAACCAAACAGGCGCTAGGATTGACTCTACAAGGGAAACCAGAAGAAACAGGTTATTCCCCAGCTGAGTCGCCAACTGTCGCTCCCGGGATTTTCATCCTAGTACAAACGCGAAAGTGGCGCGGAAAGGTTAGAGTCGCCAGCCAGACATTTTTATCCCGAATGAATGGGAAAGGTAATGTTGCACAAACCTGAGGAAGAAGAAAAGGACAAGGCCTTGCGAACCAAAGATCTGAGTTCGGGAGTCGGTTACGACCTGGGAAGGTATTAGCACCCCAGATCGTCCGCCGTACCCGACGGGATCCACGCTTGCTTGTTTTGCTTCAAAGGGTGAGAAGAATATGAATGCTGCTGAATAAAACCGCTAACTGGAAACTGGAATGAAATGAGAAAGGAATTGAAATAAGAAAATGGAAAGAAAGGGGGAAATGTAGGGAAAATAAAGAATGTGCTCGAACGGGCCCTACCCCGCTGCCTACGTACCTCATCGGGATAATGAGGATCAGAGTCGACGTAGTTCGCCTAACTAAGGCGGGAACTATTTGTTTGTGTTTTTTATGCTGGAACTACGTATGTCTATACTCAGGTGTTACAGGCTCGTCTGGTACGAGTGCGTTTACCGTCTTGCATGTGTGACAAGTCGTCGCGAGTTCGCGTTGTGAATGAATGAGATGAGAAGAGAAGTTCCCGCAGGATAGTCGCTTATTGTTTGTTTTTGTCTTTTAAAAGTTTTGTATGAATTTGGCACAAGGAAGTGAATTCAAACTCTTTTCCATGGAATGTACACTTGACTCTACATTCCAAGATGGAATAACAGAACAAGCATACCCAGCAAGGAGAATTTATCCAAGACTGGTTTCCTAGGATTAGGGTTTAAGTTCACTGGCTTGTTGAACTTTATTAAGTGTTTTTGTTGCTTTTGTGAAGAAGTGTCTTTTAAGTTTTCTTTGTGAACAATTCCTTGATGAGACTTGTGCATCATGATAAACAAGCTTACACCACTCCAAGATGGAATGAATGCAAGTGCTTCATGGAATAAGGCTATACACAAGGAATCCTTCCATTTATTTATTAAGTGTTTTTGGATTTTGTTTGGAGATAAGAAGAGAATGACTCAAGTTGAAAAAAAGGAAAAATCTAAGGGACTAAGACTCAATCCTAATTGTTTATTTATTTACAAGTGGTCCTAATGGTTAATGAGGTTTTCTATTCCTAATGGAAACTTAAAACTAATAGAATTCAACTTACTTCTTAATGAAGTTAAGTTGATTCTAAGAACACATGGGGGAAGCCTATTAAAGTTATAAGATCAAGATAAAGCAAAACAAAGAAATTAAACATAAGGAATAAAATTCTAAAAGATGCCTTAAAGGCATGAATAAAAGAAATAGTCTACTCTTATTCTACTTCTACATGGAAATGAATTTTAAGCCTAAGTTCTAAATCTAAGCTAAACCTAATATTCATTCTAAAAAACAAATTAAATTAAACCTAAGTCTAATATTAAACTTAAACTAAGCTATTATTTTTTTGTATTGAACTATATTATATTTTTTAATGGCCTAAACTAATGGGACTTATGCATAACTAGGCCTAAAACTAATATTCTAAAAAATATTAAATCTCCTAGAAAAATTATGAAACTTAAACTATAGGGTCCTAACATTATCTAAAATCTTGTACTAAGAGGGATTCTAAAAAATGTTATTTTTTCTATGCCTAGCAATTAATTATTTCCAGCTAAGAATCAACCATTATTTCCTAAGGATTATTCCATTAAAACCTAAGATAAAAGGTCCTAAAAATTCCATAAAAAATATCCTAAGAACTATTATGAGTCCTCTAATTACAGAAAAAAGAATGGCTCAAAAAAGTTGCTGGAAGCTACTTAAATAAAATGAACAAAATCCAGCATAATTAAAAAGAAATTCAAATGAGGCTAATTAAAAGAATAATTCAGAATTTATTCAAAAATAATCAAATTTCAGAAAATAAAAATATCCCAACTTTCTAAAATGACTTATTAAGCTTCTTAATTTTTTGGGGAATTTTCTAATGATTTTTATTATTTTTTATTGGATTAATTTTAAACTATGATTAAAACAAAATAAAAATCTAAGGAAATTATACAGGGGGATATTTAGTTATTTTTCTGGTTATTATTTTCCATGGGCCTAACAGAAGGAGTGTGAAGAGCAATGGACTTGAGCCCATTTTCGTTAGAACCAGGGAGGTGCTGGAAGTAGTTCTTTATGGTTGTTTTTCTAATGGGCCTGGAAGCAGGGGTGTTGATAACAATATTTATTAATTAACCATATTTTTTAAACATATTTTAGGAATTAAACATATTTTTTTAATTAACTTAAAAATGAAATGGACTAATCTTAAGATAATATTTTTCCTAAAACCTTAGCTTAAGATTATTTTTTATTGAATTATTTCTAATAATCTTGTGAATTAAACCTTAATCTAATAATAATATTTTTTTTTTATAAATTTTTAATCTTAGAAAATGCATTAAATTCTAAACTTATGATTATAAACTAAATAATACTCTTATGATAAATGCTTCTAAATAATAATCTTATGATAAATGCTTCTAAATAATAATCTAATGCTCAAATTAAAATCTTAATTTAAGTTCTAATAGTCTTGATTTAAGCAAAAATGAAGTAAACTAATCCTATTATAATATTTTTTTCCAAAATCTTAATTAAAGAAAAAGAATTAAACTAAACTTAATATTTTCTAACAATCTTAATTTAAAAAAAATGAGTAAAACTATACTTACTAAAATATTTTCTAAAAATCTTAATTAAAGAAAATGAGAGAAAATACTTAGTAATATATTTTCTAAAAAACTTAATTAAAGAAAATGAGAGAAAATACTTACTAATATATTTTCTAAAAAAATCTTAATTAAACTATAGTCTTATTAAAAATGAATTAAACCTTTAATCTAAAATATGAATTAAACTCTTAATCTTAGAAAATGAATTTAATTCTAAACTTATAATTATATCAATTAAGCTAATATTTTAACTTAAGAAAAAGAATTAACCTAACTTATGATTAAAATTTCCTAAAATCTTAATTTAAACTAATGAATTAACTAATCTTATAATAATGAATTAAATTCTAATATTTCTAAAATCTTAATTTAAGTTTATATTAAACTATTTTTATGATTACATCAACTTAATATTTTAACTAAACTTATCAAGATATTTTTCTAAAAAATCTTAATTAAACTATAGCTTATTATAATATTTCTCCAAAAATCTTAATTCAAGAAAAAGAATTAAACCAAATCCTATTATGAAATTTAATCTAACCTTAGCTTAGGAGAATGAATTAATATTTCAAAAAAAATCTTGGTTTAAACTAATGAATTAACTAATCTTATAAAAAAAGATTAAATTCTAATTAATGGATTAAATTCTAATTCTGTAAAAATATTTAATTAAAAAAAACTGAATAAAAAAAAAAGAATTAAATCTTAATCTTAATAATATTACTTTAACAACACTGTAAATTCTTAACCTAAAATTTGATTAATCTTATCTCATTAAATAATTGAACAATGCATTTAATTGGGATTTACAACACTTAATTATCATTAATTTCCTAATATCTCTTTGAGATTCCACTAATTAACCTAATTGTTCTTCTCATAATTAACACCAACAAAACTAAACAAATGCCAAAAGGCAAGCTGAAGAACAAACGTAAAAAACCCTAAGAGGTTCTTCCTCCCGCCGCCGAACCCCTTTTCTCTTCTTCTCTCTCAAATCTCCGCCGCACCTCAACCTCACCTTCTTCTTCCTCACACCGCCACCGCAAACCCCATTCTCTTCTTCTTATATTGAAACCCTAGCCTAGACCCTCTTCGGCCTCATCTCTTCAACACAACCACCTTCCTATCTTACCCATAAACACAAATCCGTATTTAGATTTCTTAAAAGTTCAACCTAACGGCGGGATCGATAGACTCCGAACACGAATTTAGGGAAACAAAATCACGTTCGCCGCCGCGCCTCAAGAATCATACGAAAATGGAGGCCTCAACTATAATAGAATTCAAAATGGTTGTGTACCTTGCGAATCCTAACTGGAGATGTGCTTCTACAAAGGTATCTCACTCGATCCTCTTTTAACTTCCTCTATTTTTTGCCTTACGATTCTGAATTGAGTTACTGTTGTGATTGCCGCCGTTCACCTTTGATGCAGGAATTAGCTCAGGATCTGTGATGATTGACGAAGGCGACCGTGGCCTGATGTTGATGCCAATTGACGAGAACGGCGGACCAGCTTCAATTCGAATGCCGCTTCAATTCGAATGAGGGTGAAGGTAACCGTTGCTAAGAATTGTTGAAAGTGTTGATTCGGTCACAACATTGAACAATCTGAATCTTGCAGGTTTCAGTTAAGATGATTAAGGGAACCTGTTATGGATGATGGACAGAGGGTAACGAAGGTGAGGGTTGCAATTCAGAACCTCAAACAAACCATGTTATTCAGAAATGGCTGCATCAAAGCAAGTTGCGATTATGGAGAGGCCTTGCAGCAACTAGGAGAAGAGATGCAATTGAGATGAAAATCCGTGTATAGCAGATTGAAGAAGAGATGGATGAGAAGATTTGTGAAACTGTGAAAAAAAGAGAATGGTGAAAAAAAATCAGAGAAGTGCTGCTCCTGATTTATAGGAATGTTTGGCTGAAACTTCTAGAAGAAAAAATGGTTAGAAGTTGTTATCCTTTTCGGTTAGGATTCTTTTAGTTTTGGTTATGAGCTGATTTTTACAATGAGGCCTATCTTGCTATTCTTTAATTTCCACTCCCTCCAAATATTGTTACTGCAGTTTAATGTGAAATTGGAAACTGAGGAATACTTGGATTGAACAAAAGAAATCCTGCTGAGATTTTTCCTTTCTTTTTGATTTCTCTTAACTGTTTTCGGGACCCTTTCTTCTTCTGATGTTTCGAGATTTCTCGCAGGACCATGAAGATTTGCACAAAAGTTTTCAAAGGAGTTGTAACAGACCCAAGGCCTGACACTGGACTTGTATTAAACTTAAACCAGAATAGTAGAAGCTGATGTACAAAAGTGAAGTTGCGGCTGGTGATTTTTGAAGGCTAGAGATGGTTAGCATCCATTCTTGTATTGAACTTCTCTCTAAATTCCTGCTGTTTTTTTTTGCTTATTGTTATTAATTCAAGTCAACTCATTTTCTGTTTCTCCCCTTTCTCAATTTTGAAATTGCTCACTATTGTTGTTGCGATGCTTACCAACATTGGATTTTTCTTCTTGGCGTGATGTGCAGGTCAGAGATGACATCGTTGAAGGTTGGTGAAGGGGTGATAAAGATTGAAGAGAGTTTTACTTGTTGTTATCCTGTCATGGACTTTTTCATGATAATTGAAAATGATTTTTTAGACGTGTAATTGGAACTTTTTCTGCTAAAACTCCTGTTATGAGAAAAAAGAGACCTCTTTGTTTATGTTGAATTTTTCTGGTGTAGCTTTTGTTGTTTTCTTGGAAACCCTGTCACATATCCGAATGGGGATTATATAGATGGAATTTACAAACTTGTATAACTTTGAAGAGAAAAATATATAAAATAATAAGAACTGTTTGTTTAGACATTGGATTGGATGTATAACTCTTGGGCCTAGATTGGATTGATGAAAAATGGACACAAACATGGAATTCAATGGCAATATTGATGATAAATACTTGTCTTGACAATTATTGAACATGGGCTCAATTAGGACCACTAGAAAAATAAGTAATGGGCTTTCCATAAATGACTTAAATTGGAGAAAGAAAATGGTTGTTAGAAATAATCACAAAAATGATTTGAAAATGGTAATAATGGATAAGAACGATTAGTAATATTGTCAAACAAATGGATTCGGAATCGAGAATGGATTAAAATGGTCAAATGGAAATGGAACTAGAAATGAATAATGGATTGATTTTAGAAAAGAAAATGGGCTCAATGTTGAAAAGAAATGGTTGATATTTAGAGACAAAGGACATGAAAAATGGAATGTTAGAAATATGTATATGGACACAAAAAGATAACTTTAGTTAGCAAAACGGGATAAGGTCATGGTGACTAAAAGAACAGCGAATTAGCTAGTTGACATGTAGAATGGCAATGGCTTGTATTTGAATATCAAGAACTAGAATTTGAACGTCAACGATGTCTCCTAAGTAAGGTCAATAACTGTGCATTCTCTCTTGACATAAATCAGGTCCTTCTACATAATCCACTCCTAGGAACTTTGAGGCCATACTAAACTTCGCACAACCTCAAATTATTATTCGGTGAACAAATGGATCTAAACCAATCTTTGATACAATGGACCTCCGTTGATAAAGTTCCCTTCAAAGCAAAATCATGAACAAGGACTCCAAATTTTCCTTGAGGTATTCAATGACGAAGAACACAACTTGAAACATCAAGAAGAGTCAATACTCTCACCCAAAGCCAATTTGACTGAACACCTCAATAATAAGTTAGACGTACCAATGAATATTCTCCATAAGTTCACACCATAATAAATACAGATAGGGCACGGAACCCTAATCCACGGGCCTTGATCACATGCCTTATGAATCCATGAAATGCGCTATTATGATGTTAATGAATGCAAAATGATGAGCCAATAGAGGGAATAAAGGAGGGCAAATTTTGAGGTATTACAATAATCAATGCATAAATGAGAAAAACCAAAATTATTTGTCACGGCCAGGATTCGATCCCCTGCCCTTTCGTCAAACGCATGCGTGCTTTTCCACTGGGCCAAGCGTTGGCTTGTGATAATGGACCAACAACATTGCATAAAATATTTTAACCAATATTTGAATTTTTGCTGAGCGCGCCAAACTGCTTCTTCTTCAACCTCAGGACCTGCAATTTTACCTGCGAATTTTGCTTCCATTTTTCCTGCGATTTCTAAGCTGCAGCAAAACCTACGAATTTCAAACTATCATCAAACAGTACAATTTTATCAAATTGGATACACTTTTAGATTCCTTGCAACCTGCACAGTCCAATTTTATCAACCAAATTCATTTATAACGCATGAATCACACAACCCTAATTTGAAGGTCCAAACCCTAATATGGCATCTCACGGATTCCTCATGGTTTCTTTGCCCAGAAACGTTCTACATGTCATCACAAACAATATTAAACAAACAAAATTCATGGAAAAGCAACACATTATTGAAATCGAAAAAATTATTTTCAAGAACAAGGTGAACTCGGGTTGTTCAATACAGCATGGCATTGATGTATATGAGTGATGATTTTGCTTCAAGAATGTCCAAGGAACATTGCTATGTTCTTATTTTACCTTAAAACACCTTGTATGAAGGAATCCGAATGTGAGGTTTTGAATGGTTTTTTGATTTTGTGAACTTACTTTTGGAGGCAGAGAATTCGTGCCTTGGTGATTGAATTGTGTTTAGTACTTATAGGTGAATGAATTTAGGTCATAACATTGAATGGTTGTGTGGAAATTTTGATATGAAAAGATTCAAATTGATCATGCCTTAAAAATCCAATATTCTTGTATGAAGGCTTACTATTTTTGGACCAATCTTGTGATTTCATTCCTCTTCAATTCCAATCAACATTTAAGATATTCTAGAAGCTCAATCTCCATCAAATATTACATTTTCATATTTTATTTTTATTTAAAATGATTTTTAATGAATTAAATCAAAATAAATAAAAATAAAATAATAAAAATTCTGATTTTTAATGGTTTGGGTCGTGCATGAAGTCAATGTATGGATTGGGTCATCATTTAGCAAGCCCATTTGGAAGAAATTGGTTTTAGACCTCCTTTTTCATCATAAACCAACTCAAAATTTCCCAACTTTGCAAGAGCACATATCCTTCAATTTTAATGCTATGAGGGTGTTCTTGGACATTTTGGAAAGCTTGAAGAGTCCTCTAATCAACCCCACTGGTTTCATGTCCATATCATTTACCAATCTCAAGTTATGCCCTTTTGAAGTTGTTGACTTTTTGTTGACTTTCAAAAGGACCTATAATGTCTTAGCTCATACCTTCCAAATGAAGCATTTTTGGGCTTGGCTTGTGAGACACAAAGTTGTAGAGAATTCAATTTCCTTCAAAATGAGCTTTTAGTGGAGAATTGGTGATGAAGTATGTGAAAGTTATGGCTGGTCAAAGTTCAGTTGACTTTTACTGAGGAAACCCTAATTTAGAAACTCCTGATTCTTGATGATCTGAAATCTCCTTGATGAATCATGATCAACCCTTGATCAAATGATGAATTTTACTTCATATACTTGATGTTGGAAAAAAATAATGAAGTTTGACTTTGGTTTGACCACAATTGACCTCAGTTTGACTTTTTAACTGCATTGACTGATTTTGACTAATCTGATCATCTGACTGAGCAAACTTCTGAGAACAGTCTTGAAACTTGTCATGGGGGTTCTTACACACATATAAGATGTTATGAAGCTCACTTGAAGTATTGGAAGTCCATTTAGCCTGATTAAAGTCAAAACCCTAGTTTAGGATGCACTGCTTAGGAGGATGCATTGTCTGAGGGAATTGTCAAATCTTCTGACTAGTTGTGAACTTTGTGAACCTTGTGAACCATCATAAAATGTCTTGTGAACCTCATGGGAGGTCTTGTGAACCTTGTGAACCTTTTGAACCTTGTGAACCTCATGAAATATCGTGTAGACTTCATGAACCTCATGAAAGGTCTTGTAAGCATTGTGAATCTTATGAACCTTGTGAACCTCATAAAGTGACTTGTAGACTTCATGAACCTCATGAAAGGTCTTGTAAGTATTGTGAATCTTGTGAACCTTGTGAACCATCATAAAATGTCTTGTAAACTTCATGAACCTCATGAAAGGTCTTGTAAGTATTGTGAGGGCAAATTTTGGGGTGCAACACCTTGCATAAGCATCATGACATCATTAATCATATGTGTTCTTTTTATTCTCAGGGTTCATATTACTCCCGATTCCTGGTCGCATTACTGCTTCAAGATGGAAACTCTAAGGAAGAAGAATGTTCACTACACTTTCCCGCAACCAGAAACTGAAGGTATTCAAAAGATGATCAGTTTAATGAATGACAAGGTTCTGGATGACTTCAGAAAAGAGTATGGAAAGATATTGGAATATGTGAATAAACCAAAAGTTGACCAAAGGGACAACCTTCACTCCTTGTTACAATTCTATGATTCACAGTTGCGAGTCTTTGTGTTCCCAGATTACCTTTTGGCTCCTACATTGGAAGAGATCTCCAGTATCCTTAGGATCCCCATCAAAAGTGGTGCTCCTTATTATGGCTTGGAGAAGATACCTTCATGCAGAGACATAGCTGACATTTTCCATTTGGATATGTCCAAAGTTAGTAGAGGGCTTGATGTCAATAAAGGTAAGGGATTTCTCTTGGATTTTCTTGTCAGGGAAGCTCAAGATCTGGCCTCAGAGAACAAGTGGGCTAAGTTCAGCACATTGCTGGATTTAATGGTATATGTGATAAGCTTGTTCCCATGGGAGAAAGGTCTGATTATCATGGAAGTTGTTGTCATCTTCATTCAGAGAAACCCAATGCCTACACTGCTAGGTGAATTTTATTATGGGGTCCATTACCGGAACGAGAAAAGAAAAGGATATGTGAATTGTTGTGCTCCTTTGTTTGCTGATTGGTTTGTAAGGCAAATCCCAAAATCAGGACCTTTCCAAGACTTGAAACAAGATTGGAAGTGGTACAAAATATTGATGGGCTTAACCTTAGACAACATAGCTTAGGGGTGCAATAGAGACCTAATAGGAAAAGAAATTATTGCTAGTTGTGGCACCTTCCCTAATGTACCCTTGCTGGGAAGGAAATGGGGAATAAACTATAATCCTTCATTGTCCAAAAAACAATTTGGTTATCCTCTAAAGGCTCCACCATCTGCTGAAGAGGTAGTCGAGTCATTTTATTTCTCGACACAAGGAAACAGGGAGCTATGTGTACAGGTAGCCCAAGCTTGAGAGGTCAGGATAAGGAAAGGAAAGAAAGATTTTGGGAAGGTGGACCCAAAAACATATGATCCTTTTGCTACATGGTTGAAAGATCGTGTGGAAGTCGTACTTCTCCCATTCTCTTTGGAGTCCCCTTTATACCTTAAGGAAGAGTTACCCTTGGATTTAGTACCTCTCAAAGAGGCCAACAAGAATGGAGAATCAAGAGGCCAACAATTCGTGCCAAAAGTTGAAGATTCAAAATCATAAGTTGGAAGAATCAAGAGCTCACCAGGCTGAATAGATGGTCAGGCTCAAGCAGCAGGACTTCCAGGAGAGAGAACTCTACTTCAAGAAAAGAGGGTTAGCTGAAACTCACAAGGAGAGCCAGCACCGAAAAGATAAGAAAGCTTTGAATGAAACTAATGAAGCTATAACTTTGTGGCAAGAGAAATGGGAAGATAACCCGAAGAAGCAAAAAGAGTTGGAGGCCAAATACAAACTGGAGATCAAAGGCCTTCAGGATTCCTTAGTTGAATAAGAAGAGGTGCTCCAAAAGGCCACCACCAACAAAGGAATCACCTTCTGGCTATGGCAAAGAATCAGCAGACAGTGGAAGATGCTCAGAAAGAGATAGAAGAGTTAAAGCTTCTGGCTGATGTTAAGAAAACCAAGATCGAGTCAAGTACAAGCAAAGAAAGTGAAAAGGTGTTCCTGCAGTAAATTGAGGAGTTGCATGCTTCTTTTGATCTCAGGGATCTCCTAATACAGAAGCTCATACAGGAGCCAGATCATCCAGACATAGCCCAGTTGCTCCAAGGTTTCAAGTGCCTTATTTGGAGGTTGCAGGATGTAGAATTTCCTAGGCTTTAGTCTTGTATTCACATATCTGGATTACCCACAGGCCTTTTGTGGGATTCCTCTCTTATTGATGTACCTTTGCCTTTAGATGTATGAACTGGAACCCTATGGGGACTCTATTATTTCAGATTTCATTGACTTGTCCTGGATCTTTGGTTGTTATCTTTTGCACGGACACAGGATAATAAATGATACCTCTTCATATCTGAATGTCATAAAAGGTCTTCCTTCAAAGGCTATTCTCTTAATACCTGAATGGGAAAGTAAAACAAAACCCTTGAGGATAAAAGGAACACATCATTGCATACATATCATTTGCATTTTCTTTCTTTTGCAGGTTTCTTCAGGGTACTTAACTTATCCATTTTTAGGAAAATATTGTGAGAGTAGCCAGGACCCGTCATCCCAGACAGAGCATCCCCCACCGGTACGCTACCCACAACAATCAAAGAAACATCATGGACACTGTGCAGACATAACTCAATAACTCCGCACCCGAATGGGAGAGTTTATGGTTATGATGCAGGGCATGACCCAAGGGCATCAAAAGTTGAGAAGTGTCATGCAGAGGCTTACTCCTCCCCAAACTGACCCTCCAGTGGTTACTCTAGATGCTCAGGGAAATCCACCCAACAACAACAGAGGAGATGGACCTCCGGGTCCAGAAACTGGCATACCTGCTCTTATCCCTGTGGAAGATCGCCAGGAGGATCAATTCCCTCCTACCAATGATGATATGGGTTTTGGCATGGGTGGAAAATTTCAGGATTTTTTGTTGCTGGCCGAGAAGGTTAAGGCCCTTGAATGTAGGGACACCCTTGGAATTGATGTATCTGATATGGGTTTGGTTTCCGGAGTGGTCATCCCTCCTAAGTTCAGACCTCCGAGCTTTGATAAGTACAATGGCAATTCCTGACCCAAGACACATTTACATGCTTTTTACCGCAAGATAACCGCTCACACTAGAGATGAAAACCTCTAGATGGACTACTTTCAGGACATCCTCTCTGGGGGCTCACTGGAGTGGTATATGAAGCTAGAAAGGAACTCTGTCCGAAGCTGAAAAGAGCTTGGGGAGGCCTTCCTTAAGCAGTATTAGTACAAAATTGATATGGCGCCTAGCCGTACTCAACTCTAGATTTTATCTCAGAAGAACTCAGAAAGCTTTAAAGACTATGCTCAAAGATGGCGTGAGGTTGCCGCCAGAGCACAACCACTTTTGCTGGAGAGAGAAATGGTGGATATTTTCATGGATACCCTTCCAGGGCATTTCATGGAAAGATTAGCAGGTTGTTCATCTAGTGGGTTTTCAGACATTATCCTGACAGGTGAGAGAATAGAAAGCTGGATGAAGCAAGGCAAAATCTAGAATAGCGGAGCTTCAACCTCCAATGTAAATAAACCATTTGTGAAACGCCGAGAAGGAGAAATGGGGGCTGTGTACACTCAGAACATAAGAGGGAATCAGAATATGTATCATCAAGCAGCTCCAGTTACCATTACTGCTCCAGCAAACCAACCACTGGTTCAACAACAACAGCGTCAACCAAACTACCAACAAAAAAGGGCTCCTAGGACATATTATCCACCCCGAACAAAAGACAGGCACCTTGAAACACCACCCATGTCATATTCCCAGCTCCTCCAGAATCTTCTACAACTGAAAATGGTCCAGTTAAGGACCCTACAACCTCAAAGACCAAGGAAAATCCATGAAGGGTATGACGCTAATGCTCGCTATGCGTTCCATTCTAGGGCTCCTGGTCACAGCACAGAGAATTGTAAAGCTTTGAAGCACGTTGTCCAGGACCTGATTGACTCCAAGGCAATTAATTTCGCTCCTACTCCGAATGTAATCCAAAATCCTATGCCTCCTTATGGAAGGATTGTGGGGGCTATTGATAGCGGTGAAGGTTTGAATTTGATATCTGATATCAAAGACTTGAAGACTCCATTGATGGTAGTAAAAGCTTGCCTGGCCAAGAAAGACATATTCCCGGGTTGTGGAGAAAATTTCCCAGATTGTGTTAGTTCCCCAGATGGTTGCAATCAGCTGAGATCGGGGATACATAGGATGATCAACGAAGGCAGCATACAATTTGATAAAGTTGTGAAGAGTGAGGATATATCAATTGTTACCATCTATTACAACCCAGCACAGGTTCCTGTTGCAGCAAGAGTGGAACCCATAACCATTACCACTGCTGGTCCTGTCCCATACCAGAATGACATAGCCATTCCTTGGAATTATGGGGGTGAAGTATACTATAACGTCCATAAGCAAGACATGACAGCATCCACTTCCTCTCCGTGCCAAATTGAAAATATTGGAGTTGGAGGATTTACCAAAAGCGGTCGGTTATTCGCGCCAGAAACTCTGAGGGGTAATACAGTGCCACCAAAGGATACTGCCGAAGCTCAAGTAAAAGCCATGGGCAAACAACCCATGACTAATGATGCACTTGCACCTTCAGCAGATCCTGACATCACTTTTGATAAAAGTGCGGAGGAATTCTTAAGAATCATCAAGAAAGGTGACTACAAGATTGTAGACCACTTACAGTAGACTCCCTCGAAGATCTCGATCTTATCCTTACTAATGTGTTTGGATTCGCATAGGAAAGATTTATTGAAGATCTTGAACAACGTGTATGTGCCACAGGATATATCGGTGAATCAGTTGGAAACAGTGGTGTTGAGCGTAAACTCTAGCCATGGCTTAGGCTTCACAGATATGGATTTAACATCCGAAGGACGCAGTCACAACCGCGTCTTACATATCTCCTTGGAATGCAAGGGGGTTGTACTCTCCCACGTGTTGGTTGACACATGATCGTCATTGAATGTATTGCCAAAGAAAGCCCTCATGAAGTTGAATTATGATGGGGTCGTGCTGAGGCCAACCGACTTAGTTGTACGAGCATTCAAAGGCTCAAGGAGGTCAGTGTTCGAATAAGTGGAGTTGCCTATCAAGGTGGGACCACAAGTCTTCAATGCTACATTCTACATGATGGACATTCAGCCGACCTATAGCTGCCTATTGGGGAGACCGTGGATCCATTCAGTAGGGGCAGTATCCACCACTCTTCATCAAAAGCTAAAGTTCGTGTGGGAAGGGCAAATTGTAACAGTGTCAGGAGAAGAAGACATCTTCATCAGCTACCTAGCCTCATTAAAATATGTGGAAATGGATGGAGAAATCGTTGAGACTCCCTGCCAAGCTTTTGAGCCCATCAAATCTGAGATTGCATCAGCTGCTTCATCTAAAGACTCGAAGAAAAGAGCTTCTATAGCCTCTTACAAGTAGGCCTTAGAAGTGGTAGAATCAGGTGCGAAGGAAGGTTGGGGCAGGACAATTGAAATCCCAGAAAAGAAAGACATGTATGAAGTTGGCTATCAGCCTGGTCAGTCAACGCTTGGAGAAAATGCTAGTGGTCGGAAAGGCCCAATCACCTTCACCAATGCTGGTTGGATTGATCAAGGCAACGTCTGTACTCCACAAGAGGATACGATTGACAGTGACTGCGATATTGATGAGTGGGTTAAGCCTTGTGCTCCAGGGACATAACTCAACAACTGGTCAGCGGAAAGCTCATCTCTATCACTCGGCTTGAAGAGTAATAGTTGTTTATGTTTTGTCTTCCTGTATTCACGCCTTACGCCTTACCCGAGGCGTAAGGACTCATTGTAAGGGTTCTTTTGTTCATAATGTGATCTCATAATCATCAATAAAGCGGATGTTTTTGCATACATGACATGTTGCTCCTTGTCTTTCATTTTCATTTTTATTTTTGTTTTTGTTTTGCAAAATACAAATTTCATTCAAAATAAATGGCAATGTTTTCACATCTCAAATTGCTTCTAAAATCTAGCATGAATCATCATTCATGCAGATGCTCCTCATCGGGTCTCATCAACGACAACCTTGCTATGGCTCAGTATGACTTCGACAATCCAATTTACCTAGCCGACGAGGAAGGTGAAGAAGATTGTGAACTGCCCGAAGAGCTAGCCAGGTTGCTTAAACAAGAGGAGAAGATGATTTAGCCACATGAGAAGGCTATTGAAGTGATAAATCTGGGTGCTGAAGAAGACAAGAGAGAGGTAAAGATCGGGGCTGCGTTAGAAGAATCTATCAAGAGTTGACTAATTTCCATGCTTCGAAAGTATGTTGATGTCTTCGCCTGGTCTTATCAAGACATGCCCGGATTGGACACTGATATCGTGGTGCACAAGCTACCTCTCAAGGAAGTGTGCCCACCTGTAAAGCAAAAGTTGAGACGTACACGCCCTGACATGGCCATTAAAATTAAAGAGGAGGTGCAGAAACAGTTTGACATCAGATTCTTGGCTGTAACAAGTTATCCCCCATGGGTCGCAAATATTGTACCAGTCCCTAAAAAGGATGGTAAGGTTAGGATGTGCGTGGACTATAGGGATTTGAATCGGGCCAGCCCTAAAGATGATTTCCCTTTGCCTCACATTGACGTGCTAGTTGATAACATTGTTCAGTTTTCCATATTCTCTTTCATGGATGGCTTTTCGGGCTACAATCAGATTAAAATGGCGCCAGAGGACATGGAAAAGACTACGTTCATTATGCCCTGGGGCACCTTCTGTTATAAAGTTATGCCGTTTGGTTTAAAGAATGTTGTTGCAACCTACCAACATGCAATGGTGACATTATTCCATGATATGATTCATCACGAGATTGAGGTCTATGTTGATGACATGATCACAAATTTATAGACAGAAGAAGAGCATCTAATCAACTTAGCTAAACTATTTGACAGGCTTCGGAAATTCAGACTAAGGTTGAATCCGAACAAATGCACCTTTGGGGTATGTTCTGGTAAGCTGTTAGGCTTCATTGTCAGTGAACGGGGAATCGAGGTTGACCCAGCAAAATTAAAAGCCATCCAAGAGATGCCTGAACCAAGAAGTGAGAAAGAAGTACGCGGTTTCTTAGGGAGATTGAACTACATTGCACAATTCATATCGCACCTAACAACCACGTGTGAGCCTATTTTCAAGTTTCTGAGGAAGAATCAGGCTATCAGATGGAATGATGACGGCCAATAAGCCTTCGACCGAATCAAGGAGTACTTACAAGAACCTCTGATTCTCATGCCTCCGGTTCCAGGGAGGCCATTAATCATGTACCTTTCCATACTCGAAGGATCCATGGGATGTATGTTGGGTCACTAGGATGAGTCTGGTCGAAAAGAGCATTCCATTTATTACCTTAGCAAAACGTTTACCGATTGTGAGACACGCTACTCATTACTCGAGAAAACTTGCTGCACTTTGGCATGGGCTACTCGCCGGCTAAGACAATACATGCTAACTCACAATACTCTCGTGATTTCCAAGATGGACCCTGTAAAATACATCTTCGAGAAGCCGAATTTAACCGAAAGAGTATCCCGATGGCAGATGATTCAGACAGAATATGATATCCAATACACTTTTCAAAAAGCCATCAAGGGGAGTGTATTGTCGGAGTATCTGGCCCAACAGCCAATCGATGATTACCAACCAATGAAGTTCGAGTTTCTGGATGAGGACATCATGTTCCTCAAGTCGAAAGACTGTGAAGAACCACTTCCAGAGGAGGGGCCAGATCCCGAATCCAAATGGAAGTTGATGTTTGACGGAGCTGTGAACATAAACGGAAGCAGAGTAGGTGTTGTCATTATCTCACCAGTGGGGGTCCATATGCCTATCACTGCTCGGCTGAAATTCGAACGTACCAACAACGAAGCAGAGTATGAAGCTTGCATCATGGGGGTCAAGGAGGCAATCAATTTGTGAATCAAGAACCTCGAGATCTTTAGAGATTTTTCTCTGGTCGTGAACCAAGTCAATGGCAAGTGGTTAGTTCATCCACTTCACTTAATTCCTTACAGGGACTATACCAGGAGGTTGTTAACTTTCTTCACCAAGGTCAAGCTGCATTATATACCATGAGATGAGAATCAGTTTGCTGATGCTCTGGCCATTTTATCATCCATGATCAAAGTTTGTCAAGAGAACTACGTGCCCCGAATCATGGTCTCTCGTCTCAAAAGACCTGCCTACGTCTTCGCAGTTGACGGTGTTGAAGATGATAAACCTTGGTATTATGATATCAAGCAATTCCTGAAGTCTCAAGAGTACCCGACTAGGGCATCCAGTAAAGACAAGAAGATTCTTAGGAGGCTAGCTGGTGGATTTTTCTTGAATCAAGATGATGTGCTATAAAAGCAGAACTTCGACATGGTCCTGCTCAGATGCGTGGATAGACACGAAGCAGACATGTTGATGCAAGAGGTTCATGAAGGCTCCTTCAGTACCCATGTTGGGGGGCATGCTATGGCAAAGAATCCGTTAAGATCGGGGAATTATTGGATCACCATGGAATCCGATTGCTGTAAATATTCCCGCAAATGCCACAAGTGTCAGATCTATGCTGATAAGGTCCATGTACCTCCAAATACATTGAGCGTCATGTTTTCACCTTGGTTGTTCTCCATGTGGGGCATTGATATGATTGGCAAGATTGATCCAATAGCTTCCAACGGTCACCCCTTCATCTTGGTTGCCATAGACTACTTCACAAAGTGGGTCGAAGCAGCGTCTTATGCTAATGTTACAAAACAAGTGGTAGCCCAATTTATCAAGAGAGATATTATCTGCCGGTTCTGATTTCCCGAGAGGATCATTACTGATAATGGTTCTAACCTCAATAACAAGATGATGGCTGACTTGTGCCGGGATTTCAAAATAGAGCATCACAACTCTTTGTTGTATCGCCTGAAGATGAATGGCCTTGTCGTGGTGGCCAACAAGAATATCAAGAAAATCGTTCAGAAGATGGTCGTAACATATAAGGATTGGCATGAGATGATACCGTTTGCACTACATGGGTACCGAACGTCTGTGTGTACCTCGACAGGGGAAACCCCGTTCTCACTGGTGTATGGTATGAAGACAGTCCTACTAGTTAAAGTTGAGATCCCCTCGTTGAGAATAATGATGGATGTCAAGCTAGACGAAGTTGAATGGCTCCGAGCCAGGTACAATCAGTTGAGCCTCATTGAAGAGAAACGCCAAACGGTTGTATGCCATGGACAGTTGTATCTACAACGAATGAAACAGGCCTTTGACAAGAAAGTGCAGCCTCAACGGTACATATCAGGTGACCTGGTACTGAAAAGGATTTTTCCTCCTAACAACGATCACAGGGGCAAGTGGACACCCAATTATAAAGGTCCATTCGTGGTTAAAAAGGTCTTTTCGGGCGGAGCCTTGATGCTAACAACCATGGATGGTGAAGACTTCCAATCCCATGTCAACGCAGACACAATAAGAAAATACTTCGTGTAAAGAGACCCGATGGATAAAAACAGAATAAAGATCCAAGCAAAAATGGGCATCCCGGCGAGCACAAAAACATAATAAAAGGCTCGGGCAAAAATTAGGGAAATATTGGACAGATGTACACCCGTTGAGCTGAAAAGCCACATTGGACAACTCAGACAAAAAAGGTTATCTCGGTGGATTGAAAACTCGAAAGTGCGATCCACACAAAAGAGGGACTAACACGAACGACTGCGGTCTGCGAGGTTTGTGATCCATTTGCAACTAAGGGCATCCTAAGGGTTGAAGACCAATTCAATCACTTCCCTTAAAGGCGAAACAAGCGGAGAGTCATGAAGATATACAAGTCATAGTCGGGTCGGAGCTTGATGAGATCCATTCGTCACATTGCCAATAGGATAGTTTTTTTCCTTTTTAGCAATTTCCTTTTTCCAAGGATTGCTTCTGGATGTAATGCCTATTCAGGGTCATTTACCAATTAATAAAATTCAATTTCAGTCAAATATATGACCATGTGTTTTTGTTTTTTTTCATCTAACATTGACTGATTGCAAAAACATCCAGAAAATTGTGATGAAAGTTGCCTTATGAGCATTTGAATGCTTTCTAACTCATGCAAGAAGACAAAAACATTTAATGTAGTTCTAAAAGAGTTGAGTGACCGGGATGGTGATTTATACCATAATCCCGGGGCATATAGGCCAAACTAATTCTCCATGTTGCAGGCGCTATCAGTTGTGTTTATGCAGGTGCAGGTACAGGTGTTGCTAGCAGAACTAGAACAGACTTTCAGGAGGAATCGCTCAACAGATGCTTGAACAGAATCCTTCAACAAGCGTCTTCCTGAATGTCTTCCATTATCCCC
Source organism: Lathyrus aphaca (assembly GCA_963966055.1). NCBI lineage: Eukaryota > Viridiplantae > Streptophyta > Magnoliopsida > Fabales > Fabaceae > Lathyrus > Lathyrus aphaca. Next base: position 372,951,164 of record OZ014519.1, on the reverse strand, counting down.
AGTAGAGTGGAAATTGAAACTTTCCCCAGCAGTGGTGAAAGAGGACTAATATTATCCCCAAGCAGAGATTTTCCTTCAACACAGGAGCACTCCCCAATAGTATAAGGAGTTCCTTCCTTCCCAACAGGTTTCTTCCTCAGCAGAGCATCAACATATCTAATTCCCCAGTCGATCAGAAGGTTATCACTTCCCCAACAGAGTTCAACGGGTAGCATACTGCCCCGATCAAGATCATCCCAACAGGATCCTGGCTCTCCAATCTCAAAGTCCAATTTATTTTTGGCAACAATGGCTTTTTAGAGCCGATGTATCATTAGCAATATCCCCCCGCAAAGTTGCTCCCTCCTCACAAGGATTAACCAGATCAGTTCAGTGATCATTTTTCCCCAGTCAAGTTACCTGGGATACTTGTTATTTCCTTATCAGGAGACCTCTTTGCATTCGCATGTGCATAATCATCATTTCATTTTCATCCTCAAACGCGTAGCATTTCAATCATCATGGAGCATTACGCTATAAATTCAAGCATGAGCATGCAAGAATGGGCCAGTTTTAGGGTATTACATAAGGACCCATAACCTCTTTTCAACCTGAAGTACTCCCCACAGAGAATATTAATTTATTTTCCAAGTATCATTGCCCATCCAAGTTAATGTTTGTCATCCCCAGTGAGCCTTGTTTTAGTACAATAGTCACATTATTTACGCGTCTCCGTTTGAGTAAACGGTCTCATTATTTCTCGCGTCTCATTTCAGTACAACAATCGCGTTGTAGGTCATCATTTAAGTACAACGATCTTGTTCCAATGACTTCATTTAAGTAAAATTATTTCATTTCTATGGCTCCATTTAAGTACAATGGTTTCATATTCGTCGAGTTTCGTTTAAGTACAATGGTGTCATCTTTGAGTCTTGTTTAGGTACAATAGGCTCAGTTCTCTCGTCTCGTGTCAGTACAACGGTGTCGTGTTGGGCTCTCGTTTCAGTACAACGATCCCATTCCTTTAACTTCATCTAAGTACGATGATTTCAACCCCTCGATTCCATTTAAGTACAATGGTTTCGTTCTTGATTCTTGTTTAAGTACAACAGTCTCATTTTCTCGCGTCTTGTTTAAGTACAACAGTCGCGTCGCGGGTCATTATTTAAGTACAACAATCCCGTTCATTCCGAGTTTCGTTTAAGTACAATGGTCTCGTTTTCAAGCCCTATTTAAGTACAACATGCTCATTCTTTTCTCGTCTCGTTTAAGTACAACGGTCGCATCTTGGGCTATCATTTAAGTACAATGATCCCCACTTTTTCTGATTCCATTTCAGTACAATGGTTTCATTTTCCGAGTCCGTCTAAGTACGATGAGCTCATTTCCTTTTGTCCTGTCAAAGGTCAGCAAAAAAAATATAATTAAAAAAAGAGAAGAGAAAAAAAATGGCATTCTCCTCACTTCTCAGAGTACAACTTTTCAGGATTATTTGAGTATTCAATCACTCCATACCTTGAATGTCTAAAAGTCGTTGCTATTATTCATTCAGGTCTGTAGATGATTGAATATGGGAAGCTGTAATACCTCAAAATTTTCCCTCTTATTTTTCATGGCATTTAGCATATCACTTTGCATACTCAAATTCATAGCATGACCCAAAGCATTGCATCATAACCATCATAGCAAAGACATTGGCTTATGATCAATGACTGAAGAGATTGAAGGTCATCCAAAGACAATCAAAGGGCATCATGACTTCTCAACATTGTTCAAAGGGTTCACAATATCCCACAAGCTTTCATTTGAGGCCACAAGTCCTAGAAAGAAGTGGATAGATCAAAGGAGTCAAGCAGTGCAACATCTCCTAACCAGTGGGGGGCAAATTAGGGTTTCTAATTAACTGGGCTTCCCAAAGGAGTTTTGATCCAACCTTGATTTCATGGTTTTCTACATGATATTAAGTATCTAGGGTTGAAATTCATCCATGGAATCATTTTGGAAGGGTTCCAATTGATCAGTTGACTGAAAATCAGGGAATTGGGGAAAAGTCAACCATGCTGAGTAAAAGGTCAACTCCTGACTTTTTGAGATCAAATTCATGAAATCAAGGTCAAAAGGAGCCTATGGACCAAATTTTATCCAAAAATGATGGAGGAATCATGAGAAATCAAGAAAACCAAAACATACCATTTTTGGAAAATCAGGGTTTCCAAAAATGGAAAGTTTTGGCCATTTTGCAGCCAACTTCAAGAGAGGCCTTCTCCAAAAAAAAGTCAAATGAAAATTCCAATTGGGCTATTTGAAAGAGGGAATCTTGAGCTTCAAATCCATAGGTGGAACATGTCCATATCATTAAAATTGAAGAAGTTATGATCATGCAAAGATTGGACAAATCAAGGCAAAAACTAGGTCATGGGCAAGGCAAGGTGTCGCTCCCCGGATTTCCATCCTGGTACAAACGCGAAAGTGGCGCGGAAAGAGGTAGAGTCTCCAGCCAGGAATTTTTATCCCGAAGGAACGGGAATGGTAATGCTGCACAAACCAGAAGAAAGAAGAGGAAGGACACGGGTCCTGCGAACCAAAGAGACTGAGTTCGGGAGTCGGTTACGACCTGGGAAGGTATTAGCACTCCAGATCGTCCGCCATACCCGACGGGATCCACGCTTGCAAGGAAATTGTTTCAAAGGGTGAAGTAATGAAAGTTTCTACAAAAGAAAAGGAACTGGAACTGGAAAAGGAACTGAGAAAGAAAACAAAGAGAAAAAATGTAGGGAAAATAAAGATTGTGCTCGAACGGGCCCTACCCCGCTGCCTACGTACCTCATCAGGAAAATGAGGATCAGAGTCGCCGTAGTTCCCCTAACTAGGGGTGGAAAATAATGCTTGTTTATTAAGGCTTGAACTGCCTATGTCAATGCTCAGGTGTTGCAGGCTCGGACGACGAGTGCATAACCGTCTTGCAAAATGACAAGTAGGAGCAAGTTCGTGGACGGAGCGAGTGAGATGAGAAAAGAATTCCCGAAGGAAAGACGCTTATTGTTTGTTTGTGTTTTTTATGAGTTTTCTGCTTTGAAGTTTGCATAGATAAGTGTACCTAAGTCTTACTCATTGGGATATGTACATCTCACATCATCCCGAAATGGAATGTACAAGAAGCACACCTATCTATGGAAGAAATCCCCAAATCTAGTCCCACAAGTGAAGGCTCAGACACACTGACCTACTGACATTTATTCAGTGTTTTTGTGATTTTTGGTTAAGAAGTATTTTTTATGCTTTTCTTTGTGAGGTAATCTCATGCTAAAACCTATTCACCATGAGGGATAACTTACACCTTGCCCCGAAACGGAACGCGTGCAAGTATCTCATAGCAAAGTCTCGTATCACATGAGAAGACTCAACCTTTATTAAAGTGAATTAAAGTTAAGTTTGAAGATGAGAAGAGAGAGCACCAAAAGGATCTCAAAGGTAAAAATCTAATGGGGGACTAATGAATCCTAATGGTTATCATGCATAGAAAATCCTAGGTTAGTGAGGTTTACTATCCTAAAGAAGGAAAAGATAAGAAGAGAAGATAGAAGAAGAACCATGGTGGCCTAAGCACACCTTAAGTTAGAAATAATAAAAGAGGATGCAGAAGAAGAAATAAGATGAAATAGAAATAAGATAAGGAGATGAGAATGCGAAATGGAGTAATTGAATAATGCACAAACAGAGCCTACACCAGTAGGACTTCTAGATGCAGCAGCATGCAATAAGTATAATCGGGCCTCAGTGTTACCTAACAGAGGAGGTTCGTTGCATCTTCAATACGCGCAAGAGAAACTCAAGAAATACTTATCAGAAGTCCAAACACGCAAAGGGATCCAACAGTTAAGCACAAGTAACAGTCATCAAGTCCAAGCAAATCAGAATATCAAATATAAGCATCCAGCCTCAAAGTCAATCATCAAAAGGGAATAACAACAAGAAATGATCCAAGTGATATCAAGGATTAAGCACAACCTGCATCAAGAAAGCTCCCCAGTCCACACAAGATTATAAGTCACAAGATACGGACTAATCAACAAGTAATCATAAATCTAAACCAAAAGCTTTAAACGTAATTCTATTCTAACTACCCAAAAATCTTTAGAGAAAAATAATAAGAAAACAAAAATTATTAATTAAATTCAAATAAATTGAATAAACTAAAACTAAAGTTATATTAATAATTTTAACAAAAAACTAAATCAAAGTTCTAACACAAGATTAAACTAAACCTTAATTAAACTTAACCAAAATTTAATTAACTAAACAAAATATTTAATGATATGAACAAAAATAAAATAAAATAAAACTCAAACAAGGAGGTCTAGCAGCGAAAGGTGAGTGTAAAGAGAAAAAGTATGATGGGCCAAGCCCAAAATCCCATCACCAACACAAGAGGGGTGAAAATTGAGATTGGAGAGTGCTGATAGTGCTCAGGCTGCGCAGATCCATGGCGTTAGCAAAGGTCAATAGGCTTCAAAGGCCCATCAGCAACAACAAATTTCTGGAAAAAATAAATTATAAAAGTAAGAGAATAACCAAAAAAGAACAAAAGAGGAAGGAGTCATCATCATTCACGGTCAACCACAACATCACACTTTCACCTTCGAACATCACCACCCGACACTGTTTCATTCTTCTTCAACTTCCGTCATTGGTGCAAAAAAAACACAAACCCTCCAATCTCGTGACACCGACCTGGCTCCGATGAACTTCTCTCTCAATCGGAACTCGATCAACGCCGGAAACCTTCCGCCGCGAGTCTCTGTCATCCTCTCAAGCCTCCGTTCTGCGATTCAATGGCGGCGAATGATTGTTCAGCGGTCCTCGTTGGCTCGCTTTAGGTTCAATCTCTCGGCTCCCAGTTCTACTTCAAGGTTTGTTTGACTCATCTCAGATCTCGTCTCAAAATATTATTCTTCTCTTAGCCTCCGTTGGCTTCTCATCTTCTTCTTCCGCTTCTGTTTAGATCTAAAATGTTGTTGGTGGTGGCTTTGAGTTGTTGTTGGAGTGAAATTTAAAGAAGGTTTGTTGTTTGGTTGTTGATGATGGAGGGTTTCGGTTGAAAGGTTTGGAGGAGCTGTTTATGAGGGTATATGTTATGATTTTGAAGTGGTTTGAAATGAAGGTTTGGGCTGGTGAAAGATGAAGGCAGTGATGGTTGTTGATGGAAGTTGTGCAGGAGATTCGATGGTGTGGAGGTGATGAAGAAAAATGATGTTGGGAGGGTCGAAGGGAAATCGGAAAAAATGACGTTGTTATGCGTGAATCTTCCGAGTCTGAAAGGGTGTGAGGAAACGCTTATGGAAAAAACTGTGAGGTGTTTTGTGCGTGTTTTGTTTCATGTTGAAAATGGTGAATTGATGCAGGGTATGATGGGTGTCCGTGTTGAGAGAGTCAGGAGATGTTGGAGATTGTTTTGCTGTGAATGATGTATGAAAAAATGAATGATCTGCCATCTGGTTGAAGTTTGTTTCTGTTATTTTTGTTCCAGAAATTTCGGTCCGTTGGTGCCTAATGGGTGGTATCTTTTGTACGAATTTTCTGTTGTGTGTGTACCATTTGCGGGGTCCATGTTTTTGATATGGTGATGGCTGCAAGTTTTTTTTTTCAAGAAATCGTGTCATGCTTTTGGCTGTTCTCTTTTATTCATTTTTTTAGATGGCTTAAAAAATGATATGGGCCTTATGAGCCTTATTTGCAATGACCTTTTTTGTGATAATGGTTAATAGATGAAATTGGATTAATGAGTCTAATTAAAAATGGATGAGTATAAAAATGGGAATGGATATTGGATTTAATGTTTGAAAATGGATGGATAAAATGGATTAAAAATGGACTAGAAACTTGTGAATTTGGGTTGAACCCCCCTTTTTCTTTATGATGAACTTTGTAATAAAATGGGATAGAAAAGTGAATAAAAGGTAATAATTTGGACATGAGAAATAAAAAACAAAAAAATGATTGGAAAATGATTTATGGGTCTAAAATTAAATTGGGCTTAAAATGGATTAGTCGGATGAAATATGACTAGCAAGAAAACTCGGATAATGGATGGGAATAAATGAACTTGAGAAATTGATAGAAACTTGAATTAGAATTGGTCATGAACTTGAAATTGAACAAAGTTTGGAATAAACTTGAATATACTATCCACACACATCTTGATTGAATTTAGACCGACAACCATATTCGAACTCTTCCACACATCTCTTATAAAACGAACCTCTTGAACCACCGAACAATACACCACTTGAATCTATCTAAAATCAAACACTGGAAAGATAAATTGACTGGTGAATTATTCATGAATCGATGAACAAACAATCTGGCTCAAGACTTCTTTTGAATCACAACTCGGTAATCTGATGAATCCACCAATCAACCTTGGATACGCACTTCCTGAGAAAATAGACCACTGAGACAGATAACTTGCAACTGAAGGAACATTCTGGTAGTTTGACCAAGATTAGGTCAAACACCCATCTAGACTGAATCATGATTGAATAAACATGCTTGAAATGAAACCCTTGAATATCACTGAATTAGGGAAATAAATCCTAACATAAGAAAATGATGTCACAAATGAATGCATAACCAAAGACTTGACTTCCTCTGATAATCTGCAAATAAAGATGTGAAACCCTAATTCCTCAGAAAATCTTGATCCCATGTCTCAGAAGCATATGCAAATGGTATGACTTAATGTATGATCTAAAGGAAATGCAGATGAGATGCAAACGAAAAGCAGACAAAGATAGAAAACCAGAGGGCAAATTTAGGGTGTCTACACAAGGCAGGCCAGGCGCGCATGACTTGCCAGGCATTTTTTCAAACAGGTGGAGGACAAGAAGTAGAGCTATTTTTCTTCAACAAGATGACCTCAAATGGAAAATCTTCCAACATCAAAGTTGCTTCTTGCCATGTTTTCTACAAGTTTCATGTCTGGCAAATTTTAATATGAGCAATATTTCTTGGACTTATGAAGGGTCAAAGTATGGATCTCACAACTGGTCAACCATGGGCCGTTTGCCTCAAAGCATGCCCCATTCAGTCAAGCCAATTATGAAGCCTTGTGAGTGAGTTTCAAAGACACATTTGAGATGCTTAAAATCCTTGCTTCATCATGTACCAAACACCAAACTTGTTCTATGCATCTTCATCTTTAATTTGAGCACAAAAATTGCATGAAATGATACCTTGGCCATGAAGAAAGCTTCCATGGAAGAGCATTTTAACAAACTATTTTTCTTCTGTAGTAAAGCATTGCACTATGCATCAAAACTTCAGTCCAGCTAATCTTATTTTCATCACTCAACATGTTATGATCATGATACATTGCATTAGAGTGCAAAGGATCCCATGGCTGCTTGCATACCACAATTTCCATGCACTCCTTTTCAAACTCAAGCTAATGGAATAAGATTAAGCATGCTTCAGACATTGTTTGATCAAGCTAACTTCAATCCATCACCTCAATCTCACCATAAGTGCTATTTTCATCATCACATTGAATCTAGTTAGAGCATTAGAAGGTTCTAGGGAGTTCAGCTTGCATAACTAACTTGCATTCCATTAACTAATTTGACTCAACCATAATTAAATCAACTCAGTTAACCATGAAGTTAACCATGGTTCTAACTGCAAACCATGGTGGGTTAAGGTCTATATAAGAGTTGCTCTAGCCAAGTTTCGGGATTCTCACACACTTTGCTCGAAATTCACTCCAAAATCCACCATTTTTGCTCTGATTCTTCTGTGCAAATTTAGTGCAAGATAAGTGGATTCAGCTTCATATCTCACCAACATTCTTCATCTTCTTCATCAAGCAACATCATCATCACTTCAGAGCACTATTTTCATGGTTGTAGTCAACTGAATTCTTCAAATTACACCATTGAAGATCTCTGCAAATTGCTAAGATTCTCACTCATCTTGATCAATCATAGCTCAAGCTCCATCAATTCATCATCAACATCATGTTTGGCACACGTTTCATGGATCAAGGAGCTTGAAACCTCAAGATTCAATTTCTGCATCATCATTGCATTACTCCAAAATTCTCCAAGATACATCATTCAATGAGTGTTTATTACACTCTGAAGACATTCAGGGCCAAGCATAGAATGCGTTGGAGCCTCATCTCTGGTTTTCTTCAACCTTGAGCTTCCCGGTAATTCGAGTTTCACCTCATCCATATTACTTTGTTTTCATGCTTTTCTTGATTGTTTGATGATGACTGTGGCCTAATAGAGGTTTGTGAATCACTGGCTAGTTGATAGACATCTTAAATGCTTAGCTTCAATTTTTAGGTGATTTCTTGTTGGTTTCGATTTGCTTTTCTCGTGAGTTAGAAATGGAATATAAGGCTAGAATAGTGACCTACTCAAAGAGATGAATCCCTCCATGGTCTTAGTTTTCATTTTTGTGGCGTTTTTGGTCATGCCCTAGCTAGGGGTCACCGGAGAAGATGATCGGAGGTCATCTCCGGTGACCAGAACAATGCTCTAATTTAAGCCTTAGTTTAAAACGCATCCCTTGGATTGTCTTGATCCCACACTCCAGATTGAGCGCGCACATTAAAAAACGTGTGCATCCCATGTGCCATGAAAATGGACTTAGTTCCTCAGATCACTATGCGCACCCCCGTTTGTCAAAGCTCAGCCCAATTCAATGTAATCTTCTTGCTAGTACACCCCATGTGCAACCTATTATCTTTTATTTCATTTTATTTTTCTTCATTTTATTTCAATTCCATTTTGAATTCTTAAAAATACCAAATCTTTCCCAAAAATCCTAAATAAATTCATAGATGATCTTCATCTTTTTGAGAAATTTTCCATTATTTTTATTTCCTTTTTTCTTTTATTTTTGAGTCAAAATTAACTTCTCAATTAATTTCTCTCATATTTTCTTCTTTTTGAACACATTATTTTGCCCATTTTTGTTCTTCATAATCAAATTTGATATGAGGTCCATTCTATTTGCCCTATCCAAAGGACACATCAAAGTCCCCAAAAGTATTTTTTCCATAATTTTTAGGTCACATTTGGTCATCTTTTATGCCTTTTCTTTGAGCTTGTGCCATTAGAACCCTAATTCACTTCAAGCATTTATTTCAATGAGTTAGAATATGAATTTTTAAGAGATCTTTTAGAGAAAGGTCACCTTCTAGATTTTGTATTTGAATGTCCATTTTCATGATTTTACAATATCATTTACTATTTTTCCAAGTATCTTGTACTAAAAGTCATATTTTGGTCCTTTTCTCACTTCTTCTTACTCAATTTTTGTAAGGCATTTATGTCATTCACTTGAGATAAAAAAAATGTGAGTCCCTTAGGTCCCATCAGAGGTCATTGAATGTTGTATATCCATTTTAGGTCATTACCTTTTGATTTTTGTTGATTACTTGAGCCATAATTCACATATGCCCATTTGTCCTAATCTTTCTTCTCTTTCCTTCTTAACACTTTAAAACCAACTTTGTGAGCTTGTTATCCATGTTAAATCATTTTTATGCATCTTATAAGTGTTATATAATCTTTTTCATGTATTCATTTCAAGTC